>CAWUFW010000547.1:1255833-2511666 GCA_963921515.1 Calotriton arnoldi | reverse complement strand
ATACCCTCAGTTGGAGTCATTCTTAATTCACAAAAATGTTTGTAAATTATCAACCATAGTTGATCGTCTTTCTACAGATACTGCAGGAGGATTCTTAATGATTAACACAGAGATGGTTGCAATTAGGTCTATGGTTTTACAGAACCGTCTTGCTCTTGATATATTATTAGCAAAAGAAGGTGGAGTCTGTGGTATGTTGAAAATCCAACATTGCTGCACTTATATTCCGGACAAGAGCACAGAAATTAAAGGATATATTGAAAACATTACAAGAATGCATAAAGACTTGACCCAACTGGAGGTTGACAGTGTGTGGGGAAGACTAACAAAAAGTATAACATCAATAGGGAAATGGTTTACTGATTTTGGGAAAAGTTTTCTAGGTCAAATAATAATACCATTAGTTATGATAATAACAGTAGTGATGATTTATTTTATTTATTTATTTTGAAAGTTTTATATAGCGCTAGCTAGACCCAGAGGTATCAGAGCGCTTTACATGAGAAGATAATATAACGCAAACATGGCATACAAATAGATGAAGAGATAAAGAAACAACGTGTGAAATATACAAAAACAAAATGAATATACAGGTGCAAGAGCTATACACTTCAAGTAACTAGGTATATGATGTTCGGGGGATGGACAGATAATACTGAACAAAATGTAACATGGTGATTGCGGATCAGTTGAAGGTCACAGGTTAGGACCCCTAGTGATAATTGGGCCAAACATGGCGTATAAGTGGATAAAAGATAATGACAACAACATGTGAAATATACAAATCAAGTAGATAAACAAAACAAACAGTTAGATAAATGAATCAAATAGATAAACATGGGCAGGAGCTATACATATCAAGTAATTAGGCCGATGATGTTCATGAAATGGACAAATATTACTGGACTAATATAACATGGTGAGATTAGAGATCGAGTGCAGGTCACAGGTTAGGATCCCCAATAATAATTGAGGAGGTGGATTTTGATGTCTTTTTTGAAGCTGAAATAGGAGGGGTTGCAGCGCAGGTTTTTTGGGAGGGCATTCCAGATGATAGGGGCGTTCCCAGAGAAGGAGCGTGATTGTGTGGCTTTCTTTTTATGCAGTGGTGGTATAAGGAGGAGGGAGTTGGTGCTTCTCAGGGGTCGTGTGGTGCCCGCAATGAGGAGTTTCTTGGAGAGGTACTGTGGAGTGTTTTGGTGGAGGACTTTATGAGTGATGCAGGCAGTTTTATATGCAGATCTGCCTTCAATAGGGAGCCATTTAAGAGATTTGAGAGCCGGGGATATGTGATCGAAGCGTTTGCAGTCTGTAATGAGCCTGGTGGCAAGGTTGAGCACAGCTTTGATTGGAGCAAGGTGGACCTTGGGGATTCCGTTGAGGATGGCGTTACCATAATCAATACGTGAAAGAACAAGTGACTGAACTACAAGTTTAAAATCATCGGTGGGTATAAAGGGTTTGATTTTCTTGAGGTGACGGAGAGTGAGGAGGGCTCCTTTAGCAGAGTTTTTGATGTGGACGTTAAGGGTTAGGGTGTTGTCGATAGAAATACCAAGAGATTTGACGGAGTTGGACAAGGTGAATGAGCAGTTGAGTGCGTTAAGGTCAGAGATCCATGATTGAACGGGGAGAGGGTTGTTTTTAGGGGAGAAGAGAATGATTTCAGTTTTATTAGGGTTAAGTTTGAGATGATTGGAGTGGAACAAGGTCTGGATTTTGGTGAGGGTGTTGTTCAGGTGTAAGATGTCGGCATGAGTTTTAATCTTGTAATAGATTTGGGTGTCATCGGCGTAGAGGTGGTAGTTGATGCCTGCTTGTTTAAGAATGAGGGTGAGGGGTTCCATAAAGAGGTTAAAGAGGGAGGGAGAGAGAATAGACCCTTGGGGGACTCAAAGGGAGACAGGAGTGGGGTTAGAGAGACAGTTTTGAATTTTGATTTGCTGAGTTCGGTGTTGTAGGTAGGAGGTGAACCATTTGTAGGCAGTATCATTGAGGCCGAAACGGGTCCTAAGCACATTGAGTAGGGTTGAATGGTTGACTGTATCGAACGCTGCGGAGAGATCAAGGAGGATAAGAAGGCAGGACTCGCCATTATCAAGTGAGTGGTGGATGTCATCGACGACATTGAGCATTGCCGTTTCGGTGCTGCAGCCTTTCCTGAAGCCTGATTGAAAGGGACAAGTAGGTTGAAGTTTTCGATGTGTTTGTCTAGTTGTAGTAGGACACATTTTTCAAGGACCTTTGAGAGAAGTGGGAGGTTAGTGATGGGGCGGAGATTGTTTAGGTCATTGGGGTCAGCATTGGGGTTTTTGATTATGGGAGAGATTTGTCCAAGTTGAAGGGAGGTGGGGACACAGCCAGTGGAGAGAGAGGTGTTGATGATTGTGGTCCAGTATGGGGTGATGATGTGCTTAAGGGCAGGGACAAGGTTAGAGGGTAAGGGGTCTTTTGTGTGGGAGGACGGTTTAAGATTACCAATTATTTTAAGGACTTCTAGCTCGGTCACGGGGAGGAAGTTGAGCAAGGAGGCATTGTTCTTTAATTGTGAGTTAGGGGAGTTGGTTTCCGGAGAGGTAGCAGGGTCAGCTGGTCGAGGGGATGTGGGGTAGGCATTTGAGGTGAGGACGGGTTTGCATTGGGAGTTGGAGGGGAGCTGTGTGGAGCGGAAGGATTGATCAATTTTGGCAATTTTTTCTGAGAAGTGGGAAATTTCTTCACATCTGGCTGAGGAGGCGGTCAGATTTGGAGGTGCGGGGGAAGTTTGGTTACGAATGATTTTGAAGAGTTCCCTAGGTCTGTTTTTGGCATGATCAAGTTGAGTGCGGAAGAAGGAGGCCTTTTCCTTGAAGATGTGTTTTTTGTACATGGATCTAGCATGTCTGAGGAGTGCAAGATGGGCGGGAGAGGGATGGTGTCTCCAGGTTCTTTCCGACAGTCTGAGTGACCGTCTTTCGTTATTAAGCTCGGAATTAAACCAAGAGTTGGAGGGGGTGGTTCTTTGGTTTTTGAGTTTGGGCGGGGCTAGTTGGTCAAGAATACCAGTGACAGTATTGTTAAAGTGCTCAGTGAGCTCATTGGCATTTTGTGAGGGGGGAATGAGAAGAAGTTGAGCTTGGAGTTTAGACTCAAGAACACCCGGGGGGATATGTTTTAGATTTCTGGTCAGTTTCTTAGGTCTGTTAATTTTGGAGTTGGGGAGATTTGCTTTGGTAGCAATGGTGAACAGTATAAGGTGATGGTCGGACCAGTCAATGGGGACGATATTGGTCACGGAGGCCAGATCTTCGTTGGAAAGAATGGCGTCTAGGATGGCTCCTTTGGTGTGTGTCGGGGACAGGCATAGTTGTTTGAGTTCATTTATCTCAAGTAGATTGGTGAGGAGGGGATAGTGGGATCATCGGTATCGTTCCAATGGAGGTTGAGATCCCCAAGAAAGATATTTTTTGAGTTGGATAATGAGGATTGTGTCAGGAGCTCAGATAAGTCCTCGATGAAGGGCTGGGGGGCCCGGAGGGCGATAGATGTTGTGTAGACGAATTGGGTGGGAATTTTGGGTTGTCAGTTCAGCTTCCAGGTATTCGCAGGAGGAATAGCCAGAATTATTGACAAGGGATAGTTGAAGTTCATTTTTAAAGATAATGGCTAGACCACCCCCAACTCTGTCAGGTCTATCTTTTCTCAGAATAGAGTATCCCGGGGGCGAGAGTAGGTCAAGTATGCTCGTTGAGTGGTCTTTGAGCCAGGTTTCTGTGAGGAATGCAATGTCAATGGATTCACTCAGGATAGTTTCCGAAATTTCCGTGGCATGTTGGACTGCGGAGCGACAGTTGACAAGCATACATGTAAGTGGTGTGGGGTTGCATATGGTGGGTGGGCAAGTGTGGATCGATGTGAGTTGAGGCGGTGGTCTGGGGGAAGTGGGGGAGGAGGGGATTATATTAGTCCCTAAGATAACAGGGATGTGGGAGTAGGGGAGTGGAGAATTGGTGGTTGGTAAGCTAGGAAGGTAAGAGTTGCATAGGTCGGAGAGGTCGGACGGGGAGAGATGGTTCGAGGTGAGGTGAGGTCTATGTATACGGCAGCGGAGAGGAGTCGATCTCCAATGATTGTGTTTGGTGTTAGGGATTTTTGAGGGGAATTTTTGGGGGGATTTTTGGGGGGATTTTTGGGCAGGGCTGGGTGGGGATTTTATGGTGAGGGAGGGTTCTGGAGCTGTGGGAGATAAAGTCTTTCCTGAGTTGGGAGAATTTAATAATCAAATTAGATAGGTCAAGTTCGATGTTGTGTAGGCTCTGGGCAATTAAGGTGAGGGAGGTATCGAGGGGGTGGTCTGGGTTAGTTACGGAGGGTGGATTGATGTGTGGGGGAGATAGGGAAGTGAGTGTGGAATGAGGGGTGACGGGGCCGTTAGGTGTGAGGGGTTCGGTAATCAAATTGGATAGGTCAAATTCAGTGTTATGTAGGCTTGTGTCAATTGGGGTGGAGGGGGGTACTGAAGGGGCGTGGGCGGGGGGTAGGGAAAGATCTGGGTTAGTTGCAGAGGGTGGACTGATGTGAGAGGGGGGAGATAGGGTAATGGGAGTGGAGTGAGGGGTGACGGGGCTGTTAGATGGGAGGGGTTCAGTACTCAATTTAGATAGGTCGAGTTCACTGTTGTGTAGGTTCGGGGCAATTAGGATAAGGGGAGGTATTGACGGGGCGGGGGCAAGGGAATGATCTAGGGGTAGGGAGTGGTCTGGGTTAGTTGCGGAGGGTTGACTGAGGTGTGAGGGGGGAGATAGGGTAGTGGTTGTGGAGTGAGGGGTGTCGGTGCTGTAAGGTGTGAAGGGTTGGGCTAGGTTAGACATGAGGTTGAGAACTTCAGGCGATGTGGTCAGAGAGGATAAAAGGGGATAGAGTGATTGGAGAGCAGATATATTGGGGTGGAGGGGTTGTGTATTTATCAGGGGTTGGGATAAAGGATTGGGAGGCGGAGTTAGGAGGGCCTGAAGGGGCAGGATAGGGGGGATGGGGAGGAGAAGAGGGTGTACGGGATGGGTAGGAGGGGGGGGGTGAGGAGTTGTGTTAGGGGATTGAAGGGCAAGGGCAGTGGAGTACGTGAGTAGATGGGTAGGGGGGGAGAGGTTGTGGGGTCAGGCCGAGGTGGGGTTGTGGGAGGGGAATGATAAGTAGATGTTAGGTATTGGGGGCAACCGTTTTTAGTGGAGGGGTCCGAGGAGTGTGAGTTCCGGGTGTTAGGTGGAGAGAGGAAAATTAGATGGGGATGAGAAGTAGGTAATGTTGGTTGGGGGATGCTCTTTGCTGAAGTGAGGTCCAGGGAGGGTGATGGTGAAGTCGATTGTTGGGGGTTGGTGTTAGCTGGATGGTTGCGGGTGGAGGTGAAGTGAGGGGGAAGGGGGGAGGGAGAGGTTGGAGGGGTGTAATTCAGTAGGGGAGAAGGAGTGTTAGGCGCTGAGTGGTCAAGGCGGAGAGACATAATGCTGAAGTGGTGTTCGAAGATGGAAAGGTGGGATACCGTGGCTTGTATGAGGATGTTACCTGTTTTGAAGATGGAGATATCAATATCACCAAGAAAGGCTGGGGAGGGAGTGGTGGATATTTTGAATCCATATGGTATTTTGATTGATTTAGAGATTGGGAGGTGCTGTAGGAAGATGCTTTTCCATTTGGAAGGACGTTTGGAGTAAAAGATGTAATTGGTTATAATGGGGGAAGTGAGGCTGAGGTAGTTATCAACAATGAGTGTTTCAGGGTTACGGATAAGGAGTTTATATTTGAAGTTTTTCTTGGCATGTTTGGAGAGATTGGGGGGTAGAGAATGGTCCATGAGTTGGGGCCATGTTTGGAGAGAGTAGGGTCCTGGGGGTGATGGTCAATGCTGTGAGGGGGCATGTTGGGTAGACGTGAGAGGAAGAGAGAGTGGGGAGAGGGAGGTTAAGGAAATGGGGGTAGAACAGGAGATGAGGATTGTGAACCAGGGGGGGGCACTGGGAGAGTGGGGGGTAGAAGTAAGGGGGTTAGACAAGGAATAGGGTAGACAGGCAAGGAATTATAAATCGACAAAAAAGGAGCAGATCAAATAGATAAACAAAATTATATTGACAGCATGGAGCAAATCTAATATATAGGCAGTTGGCACAAATGGAACAGATCAATATACCAACAGCAAAGTTTGCAAACAAGTAGATAAACAATCGGCAAGTACGCGCAGATCAGTAGAAGACAGCAACAAAGCTTGCGAGGGCGTGGAATGTCTAAATTAGAGAGGGAATGCCGTAATAGAGAGTAATACAAACATAAAAATAAAAAATATATAGAAAGAGTTAGGGGGATCTATGAATAAATCAATGAGCCAAGAAAATACTAAGCGTTAAAAAAAAAAAGTTTGAGTAAGAAGAATAGAGTCAACAATCAATAGAAACAATTAGAAAGGGAATATCTGAAGGAAAGCAAGATAGTAAGCGATAAAAAATGATATGATAATGATAATAATGATTACATATAAATGTTGTAGAAAAGGAGGGAAAGGAAAAATACATTTTGAAAGAGAGGGAAAGAAACGAAAAAGAAAATATGATGAAATACAGTTGGAAGAAATGAAAGGAAAAATATACAAGAGAATGAAAGATTTAGAGGGAAACGAGTTGACTGATGGAAAATTGAGAGGAGAAATAGAGAACTGAGATGTGCTAAAGTTGGTATCTGGGATGGGATGGGTAATTTTGTGATGGCTTAAAATGCCATCAGAGAGGGATTGATGGAGCAAGGACTCGTAAATGAGACTTGCTCGGAAGCAATCCTCTCGTTTTAACTCATTAACGAATTACTAACAATGTGTTTGTAATTAATAATTCGCATTTTAGAAAGACACGCGGGACAATGAAGCTTGCATATGTGTTTTTCTAACTAACAATATGAACGAAGGACTAAAACGCACTCTAACAAGGGATCTTTACTGCGCATTCGTCTACTGCATCTACGTAGTATGACGTTTAACGCTTGGAGGGAAAATCTTGCGCATGGGCAAAAGGCATTAAAATGGCAGCTTGAAAGTTCACATGCATGGCACCTGCTTGGCTAAATAGAAAATAAGTTTTTATACTAACGCAAATGCAGAAAGGGTATTAATAATTAAAGTGGGTTAGAGTAGAGGTTGGTGGTATACAGTGAAACCATTTATTTTTTAAAATAACATTTCTTCTTTTGACTTTATTACTAGTGCGCATTTGGGCCTTCCACACTTGTCTGAACTGAGCTGACTGATTTGAAGCTGCACATGCGCACATGAGAGAGAACTAGGAAGGATGAGTAAGGACTTGTCAACCGTCCAAGGAAGAGAAAGATGTGCCCTGGGAACATGAGGGTGAAGAGTTCATATGAAGAAGCCTTATTCATGAGATTGAAACAATTTGTATTAATAAAGTTTGGAGATGTATGGGTAAGGAAACGATTTAATAAAGTTTAAGGGGATGGGTTTGCAAACAATAGTTCAATTAAATAAATTAAATGTAAGCATGGTGTGATGATCATCCCCCCCTTACCTGATCAATCAGAGTTAGTATTTTATGATATTGAAACATTAATGGGTGGTACATGAATATTGAAAGGTATAACTGAGGTAGTTTTTAGTTAGTTAGATCGCAGACACAGAAGCAGAAGCGGGAGCAGAGGCGATGCAGAGCTCGGGATGCTGTGGGTGGTGCTGATGCTGAGAGAAACGCTGATGAAGAAAACGAATGCAGAAACTTCCAACTTAATTTTTATTGGGTTAGAAAGAAGATCGCGGAAGAACCACGAGGAGGAAGAGAGTGTCAGAGAGGGGTGCGACGCAGTCGTCGGTATTTAGAGAGGTGAAGTATCCTGTCCTGATTCCTGTCCTGAAGTCTTTGTCTCCTGATCTATCCCGGGGGACCCTTACCAGCCCTTTGGCCAGGGGGTTGGTCTTCACACCATTCTTGGTAAATATAAATTCAGTGTATTGATAGATGATCTTCTCTCTCTGTCCTCTCCTTTCTGAGCATAGTTATTGTGTGAGTCTGAAATATTTTTGCTTATTGATTATTGATTGAATTGACACTCTTGCGAATGAGGGTGTTTGTACTGAAACTTTGAGATGGTTCACATTCATTTAACTTAGATAAAGATTTTAAAACTTTCCGAGTCTGTGATTATTTACTTTAATTAAAGAATGTTTAATAAGTTATGTTAATTATCACCATCAATTAGTTCAACTAATGGTCCATCGACCAGAGGAAAGAACTTTTTGATCAGTGAAAGGTTTAGTTAGAAATGAACAATAACTAATCCTGAAAAATATGAAATCTATAAACTAAAGCTCCAGCGGTCTACTTGGTATTTGTGGAAGAGTTATATGGGCCCAGGTGAGTATATGGTAGTAGAGTATCTGTTGATAGTACGCCGCTGGATCAGCATACTCTCCAAATTCTAAATGTGTTTTGATCTAATATTCAGGGATAGTGAGGTGTGTTTTCAATATTGTAGTACAGAAGCTGACTAATATTGTAAACAATCTTGGTGACCCTTTCCTGTTTTGTTTATCTGAGGTCTTGTTACACTCTAAAAAAAAACGTTATGGATGCTACATGGTATGTATGATCAAAGTCCCGCAGGGCCAAGGGCCACGTGATTAATCCCTCCGGTAAAGGTCTTGTTTAAGACATACATGTGTGAGAAAAGCTGACAAATGTCAATGCGATAAAGTTCCCAGTGAAAGGATTAAGTTCCGTCCGTGTGGTAAAGAGCCTGACGTGTGGCAAATGTATGTGTGGTAAAGTAAGTCACTGAGTTAAGATGATCCTGCATCGCAATTGTGTGTTAAACGGCCAAGTATCGTATATTAAAAATGTCTTGTTTGATGCATGATTCCTTACATGTGATAAATGTTCATGTGGATAAACGGTCCCCCTTGTGCTGTAGGGTCCCACTTGGTAAAAGTGTGTATCAAGTGTTGTGAAGTGTTACTTACTGTCCGTCAAAAAGACTGGCATCGGAGCACTACATGCACCTATCTCTTCGGTGATGTTACATCTGGCTTTTAGCAGTGCCAGTTGAGGATGTGTGTGGAGCATATAGAGTAAGTCAGTGGAGCCAATGGAGGAAGTGGGTGGATTCGGGGGAAGTGGGTGTGGCGTCCTAAAAACATTTGAGCACCTGGACTTACATTTTTACAAATTAAGCACTGCTCACAAACGCTATGGGGGCACTTGATCAGGAGATCAGAGCAGTTAAAGAGCAGTTGTGTTCTGCTATGAAGTCTGCCACCGAGAAGGGCAACGGGACTGGGTTAAATGCTCCTACTGATATCAGTTGTAACTCTTGTATTCCTGAGCGGCGCCCTGGCACAAGAGTGAGAAACCCATGCGCCGTGAATATTTCGGAAGAAATAACTACCTCAGATCCAACACCTGAAGCACCTGCTATGCAGAACCCACCTGACTCATACTGTTCATCGCCCTGGCAAAGGAGAAGCGTCCCCAGCGCAGGGAAGGGAATGCTGCTCAGGATGCTCACTTGATAGTCTTTCAAACACCACCTTGCTGCCATGCAGGCAAAAGCACATTCACTAATGTTTGGGTTTAAGCTGCTGAAAAAGAAACTCTGCTGCCCCTCACTTGGTCTCCTACTAACTGTAATGGCAGCCTAATTCCTTCCAACAGTGGCATACATACGGAAATTATGCATGGTGGGGAAACGGAAACACTCGCCAAGCTCCAAACAAAAGCCTACAAAGGAGTATTCTCCAAACCAAAATCATTATGTCCAGCCCAGGTTCACCTTGAATTTGGCTTAAAAACCAAAAACTACAAAGAATGAATGGTTTTGTCAAATTTTGCTGGAGATTGCGCGCCTCCAAGAGGGGTTCCTTAAACAAACTATGTTGGATGGAAATCGAGGAACAGTTGACGAACAAACAAAAACACTCTTGGGGAGAGTACTTAGGGCAGGCAATAGATGAACTAGGTATCCAAGATGCATGGGTCAGTAACAGGGAAAGAGCAGTCTTTTGTTGAGCAACTAACTCTTCAACCAAATATATGTCTCATTTAAATGATAAGAATCACTCCGTAAAGAGACGGCATGCTTGGAGAGTAATCAACTCATATAGAAGCTTGAGACACCTTGAGTATGTCAGCCCATTTTTCACCGGCCTTAAAACACCAGCTCATGCTATACCTCTTCGGGCACATAGACACCAAAGATTTTATCCCAATCTGGAAGGGCTTCCTGTCAGACCCATGTGGTAGCCTATGCGGATGCAAGCAAGAAACAACATTACACATCTTTTGCTTATGCCCAGCGGTCATGGCCCAAAGGAAAAAGCTACTGAAGCTAACGTTTTTGAAACTTCACATTTGCACCTGCAGACAAGTTGTAGCCACTTTGTTGAGTGGAGCTTCCATCCCCCTAGCTTGTCATGGAACAAAATGTTGAAAACCGGCATCGAAGAAACTTAGTGGCATTGGAACAGAGAATGGACATGGTTAGCATGCCCCTTATGAGCTCCTTGAACAATGCACATGCACTTTACAATTAAAAACATGGGGACAAAAAGGAGTACCGCACAGCTCAATGAGGCAACCCTTGTTCTAAGATAAAGGCACACAGGAATGGGTTTCCAACGTGCATAAATAACCACATAATAGCCACATAAGGTCATCAATGGACTCGCACATAAGTTGTTCAATAGTCTAAACTTTTAATATTGGTCATTCTATTTCTAAAATTCATCGGTATGTTTTACATGTTCTGTTTGAATGTTACTTGCTGTTATTATAAGAATTGCTATTGCTATTAGCTGTATGCAATGGTTTTTATTAACTATGCAAATAAACTTTTACTTACTTGATAGCTGAAGGTGCCACATAACACATAACAGGCCACGCAGACTCGGCCATGGATTGTCAGTAAGATTGCCTGTCTGGAGGATAAACTAGCTAACTTTATTTTATCTGCCGAAATGGGCAGGTTTTACTCTTTGGAGGCTCGTCTGCCGAATTCTAAACACAGCAGCCAACTGCCCAGGCTCCTGGTCAAGGACGTGAGCACAAATACTAGAATGGATGGGGGCCATGTAACAGAGCAGAGAGACAGTCCAGCTCCTCCTAGGTCCACTCCGCAAATACAGGCGTCCCAACAGTGCCCTCATCCAGCTTGGGAGAACTATGGCACAGTGGGAAGTCACCAGGTGGCCTTAGGTGATTCATTGGCTCGATCATATGGCCAGAGAGAGGACCAGTCAACAATGCCATCTCTACTGGGCCCTCAGACTCTCCAGCTACCTCCGCAGGCCACCCCTTTTGTGATGGTCCTTAAAGGAGCACCCCCACTAAAGCCAGGTACACTAGAAAATTATGATAAGCTGCTAAATAAGGTAGTGCACTGTGTAAATAGGAGGGTGGACGGCTTAGTTCAACTACATAATGAGATCAACCATGTACGGAGGGTTCCTTTAGGTTCGCAACCTACCGAAACCAGACAGCAATAACAGCATTGTCGTAAATTTTAGGAACAGTGCTATTGTCAAATAGATTTTGGGCAAACTCAACTTTTCAATACACAGTCATTAGCCACTGATGTCCTTCAATTGGGTTATTTCTATAGACCAGCCGACATTCTCAGCCATCCGTTCTCAATCGGCCCAAACCCTGCCACTACCAGGAACAGAGTTTTGCCCTTAGACCAACTGGACCAACTGGATTTACTCGCAAACAAATCGGCTGTCCCAAAATCTCCTACGGGTAAAGATGCAGGTGGTGTGGTGCCTGGTCGTCAAATGAGAGCAGTCGACCCTCCCCTAACAACGGAGGAAAACCTTGCTACTCTGTACCCCAGCAACAATGGAGGTGGAGGTATAACATTTGCATCATGGAATGTGGCAGGGCTGGGCTCAAAATTGAAGAACCTGAATTGGCTAAGTTTCATCAAACCTTACGCTGGTCTCTGTCTCCAAGAAACTTGGCTGCTAGAATCTGCTTTTATTGATGGGTTCATGACCTGCTTCACTCCTACAACACCAGGAACTATGGGCAGGGCCAAAGGAGGACTAGCCCTCACTTTTCCAGGTCGGATTATGTGGAAAAAACTGGCTTCACCACACTAACAGATTATACAGACAATCTGCGACAAAGCATATATACTATTGGTGAATTTTTATAATAATGTCTTTGATGTCAGTAATTATGCAATAGTGAAATCACTGCAAGAGGATATAGAGCACAGCCTGAGTAGTTTTTACGGCACTTACGTGATTATGTGGATGGAGGATTTCAATGCTAAACATTGTCCAGCGTCCCCAATGTCATGTGGCCTGCTCAGCACTGATGTGTAGCCCACCACACATTTTGCCCACAATCCATATGGGACGAACTCAACCTGATTTGATTTGATTTATTGATTTATAAAGCGCCCGAATCACCCCATAAGTTGGCTAAGACTGCTATAGCCAACCAGTGAGCGTCAATTCAGAACAGTAGGGTTTTCAGCAGCTTTCTGAATACCAGGAAGTCGGTGCATTGGCGTAGGTGGATGGGAAGTTGGTTCCAATAGAGGGGAGCCAGATGGAAGAAGGCTTTGCCACCCATGCAAGCTTTTTTGAAGCGTGGGATGTGCAGAAGTGCTTTGGACCCTGACCGGAGTGACCTGGATGGCTGGTATCTGACAAATTTGTCTGATAAATAGCTGGGACCCAGGTCGTGTAAAGATTTGTAGGCCATGCAGCAGATCTTGAATTTTATCCTTTTTCGAACCGGGAGCCAATAGAGTTTTTGAAGTAAGGGAAGAGAAGCTGTTCTTGGCGGGGCATTGGCAACCAGGTGGGCCGCAGTGTTCTGGACAACCTGCAATTTGTTCAAGGAAACCTCTTTGGCTGATATTAGCAAAGCATTGCAGTAGTCCAGGCGGCTTAGCACTAATGCCTGGATCAAAGTTTTCCGCGTGGAGGATGGCAAGAAGGGGAAAACTCTTCGTAGGAGGCTAAGTGTGTGGAAGCAAGCCCCAGCCGTAGAGGTGGCGTGCTCCTCTAGAGTTCGTTTTTGATCTATCCGAACTCCTAGATTTTTTGCCACTAGTTTTGGGATTGGGGCAGAGCCTAGTTCCTCTGGCCACCATCCAGGGGACCACCTTGTCACGGCATCTCCGAATAGCATTATCTCTGATTTTCCTGCGTTAAGCTGGAGGTAGTTATCCCTCATCCAGTCAGCGATGACCTTCATACCCTCCGTAAAGGTGGTCTGAGTGTTAGGGTTAGTTTTGTCGAAGGAGAGTAGAAGCTGAGTGTCATCAGCGTAGGAGATAGGATAGAATCATAGTTTTCTCAGTAAGCTAGCCAAGGGAGCGACATAAATGTTAAATAAGGTGGGGCTCAAACAAGAGCCCTGCGGTACTCCCTTGGTCACTTTAGTGGTCTGGGAACGAAAAGGGCCCAAGTTGACGGTCTGGGTTCTATCCGCCAAGAAATTGGACAGCCATTTTAGGGCATTCCCTTGAATGCCACTGTCCCTAAGTCTCCTGAGAACGGCCGGGTGAGAGATGGTATCGAAGGCAGCGGATAGGTCAAGCAGCACCAGAAGTACTGCTTGACCATTATCCAGGGACATTCTGATGTTATCAGTGACTGCCACCAGCGCAGACTCTGTGCTATGTCTAGGTCGAAAGCCCGACTGAGAGGGATCGAGGCAGTTAGAGGTTTCTATGAATTCAGATAAGTGCTTTTTGATGTGTTTTTCGAGGAGTTTGCTCTGTAAGGGGAGCAGAGAGATGGGGCGATAGTTGGATGCGTCGTCCAAGGCGGCTTTGGGATTTTTTCTGATGGGGATAATCTGTGCCGCTTTCCACTCTAGAGGGAGACTGCCATCCTTCATGGAGCTATTAAGAATTGAGCAGATGGGGGCAGCTAGTTGCTTGGATAGCAGGGAAGTGGTTTTGGCAGGGATGAGGTCCAACAGGGACCCTGATTTAACTATTTTTAGAAGAGATTCTACCTTATCCGGTGTAAGCGCCGGAAAATTCTCCAGAGTTACGGTATTTGGAATTGACTGAGAATAGTCTATTTTAGTGCCTTTCTGGGAGTCACTGGTTGAGGTGATTTTGTTGTATATTGTTTCTATTTTCTGGGTGAGATGAGTTGCTATATTATTGCATAGGGCTTGGGTTGGAGCTTCTTCGGTGTCGCAGGCCTTAGGGTTGCCTTAGGGTAACCTGTTGTTACATAGGTATAAATAATCTGATGTTTGCTTTTGACTCCTTTAACAGCAGTTTAGTTGCTACTCCTACATTTGTGGGGCATGGCCGTTTTATTCTAATTGACTTTATTTTATCGTCACATAACTTGAGGGCATGGGTGGGAATTTATGTGGGTCTGGACTCCCCTCTGAGTGATCTCAGGACAATAGCAGTCTGGATAAGTGACACCTTTTTAAAACAAGCATTGGCATAGCCAATATGTCTCGCTTTTGGGACCTTATAAGTATTTAGATATGCAACACAATATCCTTGGTGCAACAACATCAACTGTTGCATAACTAAACACTTATAAGTTCCCAAAGGCGAGACCTATTGGCTATGCCAATGCTTGTTAAATACATGCAGCCAGTTTCCCTTAGATGCTAACAGACCGATTCAGGCAGAAGACTCCCGATTTTTATTTTTGCTGTCTCCTGCCCCAAATCTCCTGCTCTTCATTGTAAGTCAAAGGGAAAAATAAATCCCCCTGTTTTTTTTCCAAACTTTCCCATGTTTCGGTTTTAGAATGTTGGCATGTATACACAAAAACGTTTTTTCTAAAGTTTTACGAGTGGATAGTGGTCCCCTGAATCACTGCTTCCTCCCCACCAAACATTTTTTTTTTAATTCACAAAGAGGAGGGGTCTTTTTCAAATGCATTACCACTTCAACTTGGAGGTCCGTGGTTTTTCAATGTTTTGCGTTCAGATTTCAGTCATAAAACATTGAACATTGGTACATATCATACCAATACAGTAGTTGGAAGGAACGCCGACAACATGCCCCCTTCCAGATATAGAATCGGTATACGCTGAAATCCCATTTTAAGAGTCAATAAAAGTTTACGAACATGGAATACAAATCGGAATACAAAATGGGATTAGTAAATGCAACAAAATAATAATAATAATTAATGCATGCAAACATCGAATAAAGTGTACATCTGGCCACTGATTCCTATGGTAATTCTAGATTTCTTCAGTCCATTCCCTCCCAGAGATTTCACCAGCTTTCAGCAGGTGGAAGTGAAATGTCCAACCAGGATGCAGTATTCCCGTAGAATTTGTAATTCCTGATGCATCCAGAAACGCGTTTGTTGGCCAAATCGGGAATTACACCTCACTTGTAATGGGGGCCTGAGTGCTCAAAAGGCAAAGCAATAAATAGATACAATCCTGCCACTCCAGCCGTGCCAAGGTAGGCTGCGGTTTACGAGGCTGTGTGCAGAGCAAGATGGGCTACCAGGACCCAGCAATGCTCCCCACTCTAGTCAATGCCTCCTGCAGTGTGGGGCTGATTTCAGCAGTTTTACCAGGGCTGATAGTGGGCTGATAGCGGTTTGCAAGCTACATCTGCACATGTCTGCAAAACAAAAGTTAAAATTCAAACTGACAAACGACAACCTCTTTTTGCGTCACATTCGTCACGTAGAAGATGACGTTCTAGTACTACGCAAGAGCAATAGATAAACTATTCTACGAGAAAACTAAGAACTAATTAAAGTATATCAGATGGCATTTAATATAAGCAAGATGATCTGACGAGCTGAGCAAGTTATTACCGCTGTGGCTTCTGCACGTTATTTCTTCCAATCTGACATTTTGAAAGAGTGGGCTGCAGCCAGCCTCTACACTGGTGACTCATCGCAATGAGTCAGACAATAAGTGACGGCACTGCAAAAAACCTCGTGACCTGTCATGCACGAAGTAAACAAAAGACAAGAGAGGAGCGGGGGCGAGCGAGCGCGGCAGCCTGGGCTTTGAAAGCTGACCAGACGCTCGTGCGTCATGGCCTTTCCCCGCACGGCCGGCATGTGTTTCCAATTATCGCGCCCGCGTCTGGGCACGATAATTGGAAACACATGTCTGCCGCGCGCTAACCGCAGGTAAAGGCCATGACGCACGAGCGTCTGGTCAGCTTTTCAAACTCCCTAACTATAAGTCTCGCAGAGCAGCGCTTGCGCGCTACTCGAGGCTCGACCTAAAAAAACCAGCAGGTGACCGCTGTCTTTTTCTCCTAATAAGGAGGTTATCATGAGCTGGGCGAAAGTGAGCAGGGACTCTTTCTTCTCGTATTTAATTGTTGCATCTTATATCGATCTTTTGATATGTCTGGAGGAGATTAGGGATTTGAGCAAATTAGTAGTTTCCACAAACATTGCTGAACCGCATGAAAAAATGCTCACTGTCATGCTGAACACTCACCACAACAAAAGTGTTGGTGTGGTTTGACACAAACTGCACCAAAGTCCACAATCTGTTATTGTTGACACTCAAAGCTGTCCCAAGAGATCCGGAAAGGGTTCGTACCTGTAGAAAGAGGTATAAGGCTGTGTTGCAGGCCTGGAAAAGGACACTAAGAGAGGAATCTTATCACAACCTGGTAAAGGCCAGTGACCTTAAAGATAGCAAGCTCTTTTGGCAAACAGTAAATTGAAACTACCTGAAGAAAGCCCAGGAAACTGGGCTTGATACAGTGATCCCGCCAGAGGTCTGGGCCAGGCACTTTTCTCAGTTATACTCAGACCCTGCCCCCTTAGAGGGGCACGTTTCCAGCATGATTCCGGCAAAAACTCCTGCAGGCCTGTTAGCCTCCACCCAATCCCTCTGCAGCTTAGAGATCGATGTATATTACATGATTGAGACCATTAAGAGGTGCCCTACCTCAAAAGCCCTAGGCCCTGATGGGATCCAAGAGGATCTTTTTGGGGCAAATTTACCCCTCTGGGCTCCTCTCCTGACTAATGTTTTTTGGGCCATTTTATTTTCGGGCCCTCCCAAAGCCTGGTTCCATGCAACAATAGTCCCAATTTTCAAGAAAGGATCCAAGGGAGACCCAAAGTGCTATCGTCCTATATCTTTTAAATTAATTGCACTGCTAAGATAATGGCCAGGATCCTGTTGGAACAGTTGCAAACCTGGGCAACTGACAATAATGTCCTCTCTGATCTCCAGTTTGGGTTTCGCGTCGACTTAGGGATCGTAGAGCAATGCCTCAATCAATACTTGTTAATAAACAAGTATACAGTAGCAAAGGAAAGCAAAGTTTATGCAGCATACATGGATCTGAGCTCAGCCTTTGATTCAGTCAATAGCTCAAAGCTCTGGGAAATTATGATTGAGCTAGGGGTCGAGCCCAGCATCATAGTTTTTCTGAGGGAGCTCCATTTAGGGGTAACAGCAAGCGTGAGATATGACCCAGCCGAGGAAACAACAAAAAGCTTTAGACTCGAACGCGGTGTGCATACTGGCCCCCTTTCTCTTTTCTTGTATATCAATGCACTTGAGAGGCACTTATTGAAATCAAGAGACGATTGCCCCATGGTTGGCAATCACAGTATACTGGCTTTTGTTTATGCCAACAATACTGTTCTGCTGGCCAGGACTGCAATCAGTTTGCAGCATTCATTAGATCAATTCTGTGCCTTCATGACTAGCCTAGATTTGGTAAACCAATCAAAAACTCACATTATGGCATTTGACCCCCAAGACGGGGAGAGCAAGGCTTCCTTTGTCAATGGAAAGAAACTTAGCAAGGTCCCCTCTTACCCATATCTAGGAGTACTATTTGATGACAGGCTGACTTGGGGCACTCTAAAAGCTGGCAGGGCAGCCACCCTAGCCAGGAGTATTGAAGCAGGCTTAGGCTTTGCGACTAGATTAAGCAGCAAGCCAATCAAAGAGCTGCAAAAAATTTACAAGGCTAAGTGCTGCCCAGGTGCTACATTCGGGCCGGCATCTGAGGCATTTGCTACCAACTGAGGTTGGAGAAGGTAGAAAATTGTTTTATGAAAAGGCTGCTCTTTGTTCTCAAGTCCACCAATAATTATATATGCCACACAGAAATTGGGCTAGAGTATATAAGCGACCTCGTGAGGCTACAGCCTCTCTTGTTATGGCTAAAAATAAGGACCAAGGGGGAAATCACACTGAATCGCACAATCTTAGCTGATTGTTTGAATCTGGAAAAAAGTTAAAAATATAGCCTGGATTGCGTACATATCCAAGACCTGCAATTGACTGGATCTAGACGAGCTGTTCTCAAACCCTAGTTCCTTCAGGGATAGTGTCTCCAGACCAGTGACTAAACTATACCTAGTCAAATGCACACAGGAAAGGATGTCAAAAAATGTAGGATTGTCCACAGTCATTTCCCATGCCCAACTTAGTACTTGTCCTGGAACCGAGCCATACCTTTCTTGGGTTAACAAGCTACAGCACAGGTTCTTGCTAGTCAGACTACGCCTAAACACCGTCCAGTTTCTTGTTGCACACCCCAGGCAAGGTATATTTGTTACCAACTTGCCTGTTTATCCTTGCGAAAACAACTGCAGGGCCAGACCATGACAATAATATTAAACATCGTCCAAGCAAAACTAATTCCAACTATTGGTTACAGCTCTGAAATCCTACTGGGAAAAGACCCCAAATACTTGGATACTATAATGTCAAATACATACCGGAGGATTTTCTGCCTCCTGCGCCATGCCTCTCTTGCTCAAATATGCCTTGAATTCGGACTGGTCAACCAAACCATTGCTCAACATGGGGATATTTTGAGGATGTACTTTAAACTCTGGCAAGCACAACAGGACACTCTAGATTTCCTGATGTGGCAGAAAATAAAGTCCACAGGTGATAAGGTTGTAGTTCGACACTTCCTGGAGAAAACCATGTCAACCTTGCATATAAGGAGTCTCATACTTTTAAGAGTCTCCTCAGGAAGAATATGCATGTTTTTCCTTATTGGAGGACAAAAACTAATTTTCAAAGTGGGCCCATGCCTGGACAGTGATTAATAGCTATAACTCACTCACTGTGCAGCTCTACCTGGGCATAAGCTATTCCAGGGCCCTAAAAATGAAATTGATGTAGTTACGATTCGGAGACCCCATCCTCCAACTTCTTAGCAAAGTGGCCTAAAAGTAACCCTGGAAAGCGATGTAAGCTTTGTGAGTATGCTAGAGAATCCATTGAACACAAGGGGCCCGAATCACAAAGGAAAACTTAGATCTAAAGTCTAAGGTTAGACCTAAAATCTAACTTTAGACCTGAAAGCTAACTTTAGACCTGAAGTCTAAATTCAGTGGGTAATCGGGGGTAAATTGTTGGACAGCCTGGGTGAGAGGAAAAATTTGGGACTTTTTGCAATTGATGTTTATTCCCGAGAGCCTCCCGAAATGTATGAGTTCCCTAAGCAGCGGGTTAAGGCTAATATTTGGTTCCTGCAGGTACAGCGTTATATTGTCTGCATAGAGGGACACTAGAATATGTCTAGTGGGATACTGCTGTGCATATTCTCTATGAAGCTGTCTGAGCTTGGCTGCCAGTGGCTCCACAGCCAGCACAAAAAGTAGGGGGGACAGCGGGCACCCCTGTTTTGTTCCCCTGGTAATCTGAAAGTGGGAGGAACACATTCCATTAATTAATACTTTGGTCTGCGGTTGGTTATAGAGTAGCTGAATCCAGAATAAAAAAGGGGGGGAAAGCCCATTCGACAGAGTATGCTCACGAAATAGTCCCACTCAAGGGAATCAAATGCCTTAGTGGCATCTAAAAACACTGCTACCGCCTCTAAATCAGGATCGATATCTTGCATTAGGGCAAATAGGGTGCGGAGATTATGAGACGCCACTCGCCCAGGTATATACCCCGACTGGTCGGGTAAGACCAACACATTCATAAGTAAGCTCAGCCGGTCCGCTAGTCCTTTTGAAGTATTTTCGCGTCACAGTTTATCAGCGATAAGGGTCTGTATGAGTCGCATTTATCTTTCGGTTTTCCGGGCTTTGGTATGGATATTATGAGCGCTTCTCATAGCGTCCTTGGGAGGACACCTAGGTCCAGGGATTCCTCATATAGTTTCTTCAGTATTGGGACTAGGCTCTCACTGTATGCCTTTTAGAACTCTGAAGTGAGGCCGTCGGAGCCTGGGGCTCGGCCAGATCTTAGCTGCATTATCGCCACTCGGATTTCTTCTTCTTTGAGCTCGGCAGAGAAAAATTCTCTTTGAGCATCTCCTAGCCAGGCCAATGCAGTTTCTTCAAAGTACAATTCAAATGCTGTGGGGTGCGTCCTCTGTGTGGTGTATAGGGCAGTGTAAAATGTGTGAAATGCTCTCATTATATCTGGCATCTCTCTGCATACTCTCCTATCGGGCTCTGTTATCTCTAATATTGTATTGGAGAATCTTGGTTTCCAGATTAGTTCCGTGAGTGCCTTTCCTGGTCTCTCCCCCTCTCCAAATCTACGGGCTTGATAATACTTCCCTCGAAACAGGCACTCCCTCTCTGCAGTGTCCTGATATTCGGACAGTGCGACCCTCATCTTTCCCCGCAAGTCTGCATCAGCAGCGCTGCCCATTTGGGTCTCCATCTGACGGATGTCCGGCTCTAATTTTCGGAGTGTGGAGCGAATGTCTCGCAGTATCCCCCCTCCCTTTGCAATACATATCCCTCGAATAGTGACTTTAAAGGCTTCCCATACTGTGGCGAGTGTGGAAACCGTACCCATGTTTCGCTGGAAGAAGTCTGTGATTTCTTGCTGCATTTCTGTTCTAAATGGGCCGTCTAAAAGGGCGTGAGGGGGCAGTCTCCAGCATTGATATGGCGTGGTCATGCATGGGCGGGCTAGTGTCATAACCACTGAAGAGTGGTCAGAGTATGTGCGAGTTAGGTTGTTCGTCTGCATCATCCAGGGCCTCACTCCTTTAGAAATTAGCCAATAATCTATTCTTGACCACGAGGAATGTACTGAAGAGTAGCATGTACCTTCCCTGCCTCCTTGATGTAGGGTGCGCCAGGCGTCGATCAGCTCTTGTTCTTTGATTATGTCGCGCAGTTCGCGCTGGGCACTGGTGTAGTGATGGGCCTGGGGGTTTGATCTGTCCGTCGTGGGGTCTAACGTTGTGTTTAAGTCTCCCCCCCCATATAATATGAGTGGATCCTATGTCAATGATTTTCCCCCACAGTGTTCTAAGAAATTCAGGATCATCCTTGTTGGGCCCATAGCAGCACGCCATAGTTATGGATTGCGACGTTAATTTGCCCCACGTAAGGCAATATCGTCCTTGTGGGTCCTGCATGGATCCCAAGGCTACGTATGGTACACCCTTCTTTATCAGGATTGCCATTCCCCGTGCATATGTGGAGTAGGTGGCGAAGCTCCGATGTGCTGCCCATCGGGATGCGAACATGGTCGGGCGGAAGGACCCACGTGTGTCTCCTGAAGCATAGCGCAGTGTATGTTATGCCTGTCTAAATAAGCTAATATGTGTTGTCTCTTGCGCGGATTACCCAAACCCCGGATATTCCATGTTATAAAGTTATATCGGGGCGTGTCTGGACGTTCCGTCATTTCTGCGCGTTTTGATTAGATGTAATGTGAGGATTCCTCATATACTCAACCACACTGCATGTTGTCTGTGCTTTTCTACCTACTATCATGACTGTTCCTGATCTCAAGATCGGTTTCCCTTCCCCTCCCCCTCCCACAACAGCATCCCAAACTTGCCGTAGTATTCACACCCACCCCTCCCACCCCCCTGAAACATCACAACTACAGTGTCACATCCATCCAACTGTGGCGCATATCTGAATGACTAAAATTCGAGCCAGAGTCTTTAGTCGCAAACAGTCCGCCAGTCGCATGGTGTCCCTATCTGCCTCCAAAGGAGGACGATTGGAGCGGACTCCCCCGACGCGGTGCAGGCAAATCTTGGCCCTCCGTGATGGGGCCTGTATATTTTGTGGTGTCTTAGCCCTTCTTGCGTTATTGTGAACAACTGAGTAACAAAAAGCAAAGAAAGAAGAAAAAAGATCAAAGTAAAGAAAAGAACAATGCATGCTAGAACAAAAATACCAGATTGATTGAGGGCTGTCCTTCTGGGGTATCACAGGAGGTCCCATCGGTTCTTCTTCGCCAGTGCGAGGGTGCCCGGAGCCAGCTTTGTTGTCCCACTCGTCCGTGGCTGTATACATGCATATTCAATTGCCACAGGCTTCTTGATGAGTTACCATTTTGCCCCTGCTTGCTTCCCTATGAGTTCCAACTTGGTCAGTGGTATCCTATTCACCCACTTGTTGTCGTATTCAGGTGTTGTTTGCGGCCTTCAGATGCTTGACCCATTCCCGGTTGTCTGCCAGGTGCTTTTGATTGAGGAGATTGCCTGCTGTTATTTTTCAGAAAGTCCGCAACCTGCTGAGGGTTAGTGAAGAAATGCTGTTTTCCCTGGTGTGTTATGCAGAGGCGCGCTGGGTAAAGCATGGCATATGTTATGTTCGCTTGTTGCAGCTTCTTTTTAACAGGAAAGAATTTCTTGCGAGCTTCCTGAACCGCCATAGTAAAGTTGGGGTATATCGCAAATGTGGAGCCTTCAAAGGATATTTGTCGCTGCTCTCTTGCCAGTCATAGGGCAGTATCGCGGTCTCGTTAATTTAGTAGCCTGGCGATGATTGGTCACGGTGGGGCTCCGGGGGGGGGGGCGGGCATCTAGCGATCGGTGCGCTCTTTCCACTATGAGAATGCACTTTTTCCGAACACATTTGTGAGAAGACGCTCAACATATTCTTCCATCCTTCCTGTGCTAGTGGATTCCGCCACGTCCAGGATCCTAATGTTATTGCGCCGCGACCGCGATTCTAAGTCTTCATTTTTTGCCGCTATTCCCTTCAACAACCCGTCCATGCTTAATAGCTGCTCTTTCCGTCCAACATCCTTATCTTCCAGCTCAGAAATGCGGTGCTCCATTTCCTTAATGCACCCGTCGTGTTGTTCAAGCTTATGAGTAATTGTGTCCATTCGAGTACTCATGTCATCCATTTTGGACTCAATTGAAGCGAGGCTATTTTTCAAGGTGATGAGTAGTTCTTTTAGGTCGCTTACTGAGGTTTGGTTTTCTGTAGATGAACTTTCTGCCATATTGTCCTCTAGTTCGCTGTTCTGCACGTGAGTAGATTTTCGGTCCTTAAACTCGAGTTTGGTTGTTTGCCGTCGTTCTTACCCATACTACAGTCGCGTCGTAATTTTGGCCTGCAATGGCACGCTGCTGAATGGTGTATGTTCACTGATCTTGGCTAGCTTCCCCCAGCGGCGACTGGATCACGTGAGTACTCAGGAAAGCCACTGCACTGAGCCCGGCGTCTTCTCTGAGTATGTAGGCCTCACTTCTGCGTTTCGTGCTTTCTGCGACCTGTGCGTGTGCCCAGTGTCTGTGCCCTCCGCTGTATTGCCAGATGCGTCTTTTTGGGCGGTCTTTTCTTCTCTTCCCAGTAGGGTGTCTCGCTCAGCAGTAGCTTTACGCCGGTCCCGATCTCTGCACCGTATCACAAAGTCTACCTAAGCAATCCAGAGTCTGTAGCCGCCCAGGTCTCAGCGTCCCGCCGCCCCCGAGATGAGGCTCTCCTCTTCCCAGCCGATTTCCTCCCTGTAGCATATGGCGTAATCTGTGTGTCCTCCTCTCTACGCCTTTATTGCTCGAGAGGGGCCTGAGGCGCAAGGGATCTCTTGGGGCATCACATGGGTGCTCGCAGGGGCAGCGGTCTCACTCACTTTTCTGTCGGCGCTTAGTTCCGGGCCCTCGACTCCAGACGCCCGCGCCAAGGCCGCCCGCCGCTACCCGCACTGTGCCGCCTCTCTTCTCCACCGCGATCGTCGATGTTGCCCCTATTCGCCGCACTGCGCCTCACGCCAGGTGGGCAGCTGTGTCATTTACATTTTCCGCAGTTAGTTCACTGTTCGTGTTAGGATGCCTCCGTTTCCCCACCAGGCATTTCTACTTCAGCAGGCTCCTTCTCTCCCGGCGGCCACCATTTTAGACAGTGCTCGTCCGCCTCCAGATACGCACCCGCTCCTGCTCCCTGCTAGCCGCTGTTTGGGGGCTTTAACTCGCCTTCATCCACTCAGCGGGTCGTTTGCTCCACTGCAGCGCCGTTTGAGTGTCGTCTCCAGACCTTTGGGACAGGATAATGTTGGTTAGTGTCCCCGGGCTGCAAGAGCCTCACGCAAGTGCGGCCATCTTGCTCGTGTGCCCTCTAGCGCCCAAAAGCAAACGAGTTGTTATGCTGCCTGATTCTAAACTGTTATCTCTACCATGAAGAAACTATTATCAGAGACACCATTCTCTTTTTGGCTCTGACTTATACCCTGTACCAGAAGAGGGGACACCTCGGGATACTGATGAGGAGGGAGATGGCTTGCTTCCCCCTCATACTGCTGTATACCTTGACTTACAAAATGCCAGTGGGCTTGAAACCTCCCCTGGAACAAGCTTGACTCACCACTTGGGTCACTGACAGAGGAAAGTGCCTTGTTTGCGGTGGTAGTTCGGAGGGCAGCTGAGGCACTAGAATTGCAGTTGCCCTCATTGATACTAAGACATATGTTCTGAAGGAGATTCCTCAACTTGAGCCTGCAACATTGGACCCCTTACTCTCAAACAGTGACGTGACACCCTCATGGATGCCTTGATGGCTACTGGTTGAAAGCATGTTCTTTACTGCTCGTTAGTTGACAATTAGTCAAGTGACACAGGCCTGCACCCGGGGCCTCACCAAGCACCCTACCCCAGAAAGAGTTAGTGTGCAGACTTCGACTAGTAAGGTGATTCCTTTTAATTTCCAACCAAGCCCCATAGAGAATCTAAACTGATTTATGCTTTTGGCAAACATATGTTTTTTTCTGCCAGCTTGGCACTATGGTGAAAAAATGCAGTCTGCTCGCTGGGCAAATATATGCATGCCTCATAGGATATGGTCTGTGATATCTTGCTATTCTCTGAGCCTTCCCAGCTCAGATATTACATGATGGGCAGGATGTGGTGCAAATAAGCCATCTGAGCAGGCCTGTAAACAACAGACTTCATTGGTAGAACACTTGGCACCAGTGAAGTACTTTGACGGCACGTACGTTTGAGGCTGACCTGGTTTGCTGATGACATGCATAATGAACATGTGTTTCTTTGGGTCTAGACTCTTTGGAGAAAAGGCAGACCCGATGCTGAAAAGTTTTAAAGGCAGTTGGTCTAAAGAGTGCTCCTTGATGGCTACTGACTCCTGTGAAACTATTCCCTAATCGATTCCTCAAATGTAAGGGATATTCCAGGGCGTTAGCCTGTAGACTATGCCAGCCTTTCAAGCCAGTGATGCAGCAGACCGCTCAGCTTTTACAGGCCTGTGGACATAGCATCAGCATACTTCGCACAAGACAGTAGGAACACCAGTCCTTCAAACTCCTCGTCAGCCACTACTACAACTGCAAATCCGCTTTAGTTTGGTCGCAACGACTCATGTCCAACTGGTGGGAGGGCATATTCATTATTTCCTCTGAGGTTGGCGATCCATCACTCACAACAGATGGGTCTTACAGATTGTTCAGAGGGGCTATGCCCTACTTTTTATTTTATACCAGCTCCACCTTCCAAACTACAAGAACGAATTCTGAAGGAGCATGTGTCCATCCAACTGCAGGAAATATATACTGTACTCTCCAGGAGTGCAATTGCATGGTATTGGACTCAGTAAAATGGGAAGGCTATTTTTTACGGGAACTTCCTCCTTCCAAAAAAGTTCAGTGGCCTCAGATTGTGGAATCGGTTTAAACATTTATGCCTAATACAAGAAATTGAGCTTTTACTAACTGAGGACAATTTCTGCTCTGACGTCCATCTTGGATGTGACACTGTAGTATACCACGTGACCAGCTTTGCTGCTAATATTCTGTTGTAAATAAAGAACCTTGAGTTTGCTATGTGCAGAAACTTTCCCAGCTTTCAAAGTATGTTTTTTCAAGGACAGATTAACTGTCCCAGACCAGCCCATACAAGTTGACCCCAGAAGCCAATGCAGGCGTAACACCCATCACCAAGCATATGATACAACAGGGCATTCTAAAGGAGTTCATTAGAAGTCCATGCAATTCTCCAAATATAGCCTTGCAACACGCAACCCCCAAAAATGGCGCATCAGGAAGGACCTTAGCAAAATCAACCAGATAGTTGTTCCATGCTATCAAGTGGTACCGAACCCTGCCATAATCCTGTTCCAGATTCCCCAAGAAGCAGACTAATTCAAGGCCATTGACTTAGGCCAGGAATCTTTTCAATCCCCCTCCACAAAGAGAGACAGTTTCTCTTTGCATTCAGATTCCAAGAGAAAACTCTTGTGTGGTGTTGCGCTCCTTAAGTGTATACTTAGACTCCCTCATATTTCAATCAGGTTCTAAAGAAGAACTTAGAGACTCTGCAACTACCATGCAACTCTACCATAGTTGAGTACATCGATGACTTACTCGTCGTATCAATACAAAAGAAGCTTGTAGGCAAGACACCATTGCCCTGCTCAACCACCTTGCTGAGAATGGGCATAAAGTTTCTCCTGAGAAGTTGCAGTACTGTAAAAGAGAAGTCAAGTATTGGGGACATCAAATTTAGAAGGGAGCTAGGAGAATGTCCCATGAGCGCATTGAAACGGTTCTCAAATGAAGTTTCCAACCACACAGAGAGAAATGCAAATGTTCTTGGGCATAGTTGGCGATTGGTAACAATAGATCCCAAATGTTTTCCTCGTGGCAAAGCCCTTGCTCGGGCCGACATGCATAGATGTCAGTCACCTGGTACCAAAGGATGGCTAGAGCATAAATGCCTTCCAGGAGCTCAAAAATGTACTCTGCAGTGTGTCCACTCTTGGTGTGCCAGACTACATCAAAGAGTTCATTCTTTTCTGTCATGAGCGGGAAGGGTGCACTTTATCTGTGTTGACAGACACAGAATCATGGAGATTCAAAATCCCTATTGCATACCTTTGGGCAACCCTTAACTGTACCCGCAGCATTGCCTGGTTGTCTCAAAGTGGTTGCAGCGGTCAGCCTGAGCATTCAGCAAATTGAGTGCACGGTGATGGGTCACCCCCTCATTGTCATGGTGCCATATTCATTTGAAATTCTTATGACCCGATCCGGCATGCAGAATTTGACTAATAGCCACCTAACCCGCTATGAGAAGCTATGTTGGCTGCAGATAATGTCTCTTTGAAAAGGTGTAATTCATTGACCCCCTGCCACCTTGTTGCCTACTCCTGATGAGGATGATGAGCGAGTTTAACTATAATTTAGTTGACGTAAGAGAATTCTGCACAAAGCTGAGACCTGATATACTAGATGTGCCCTTTCTTAAATCTAGCCACACTTTGTTCATTGATGGCTCATGCCTGAGAGACAGACATGTGTTTTAAGAGCAGCATGCTCCGTATGTACCCTGAGTGGAGTTGTAGAAACTTCCTACCTCTGCATAAGTAGCTGAACTGATTGCCCTTATCAGAGCCTGTTGTAACTCTGAAGGTTCTCATGTTAACATTTATACTGACAGCCAGGACGGATTCAGCGTTGTGCATGATTTTGGCCAGCTATAGTCGCAGAGAGGATTTCTGACTTCCGCTGGTTCGCCCATTAAAACCAGTCTGTATGTTCTGAATTTGTGGAATGCACTTCAGCTGGCCAAGGAAATAGCAGTAGGGAATTGTGCTGCACACAAGAATGCTATGATTTCATCACAAGAGGCAACCGATATGTAGACGAGATAGCTTGTTACTGGGCTCTTGAGTCCAGCACATTCCATTTGGATGAACCATACACTATTGAAGGAGAGACAGTCTCAAATATACTTCTGAACATGGTACAAACATTTAATGAGCTGAGGGTATTACAACATCAAGCCTCAGAGATTGAAAAGGGAAAGCGGGATGTACAAAGGATGGCAGTGGCATCTGGGTATCCACTGATGGGAAACTGGTTTACCTGACTCTATGCTACCTGCTATGGTGAGACACATGCATGGCCCCACAGATGTGGGATGAGACGGGATAGTGATGACTTTTTGACAGCATTGGTACAATCCTCATTTTGTCAGAGGCAGAATGTGGGAAAGAAGAGTGTAGTGACTATGAGTCACATCGGACAGTCAGATGGTTTCTTCAACAGGTTGCAGAACAATTTCTTGGAGATGCCTCAGTGTAATCAACTGCGGTATATATTGGTCATTGTGCACTTATTTTCCTGTTGAGTTGAGGCCTATCCCACCAGGAGATGTGACAGTCTGACAGTTGCCAAACTAATGTTGCAGGAGTTGATTTAGCGATTTGGGATACAAGTTCATCTTGAATCAGATCAAAGAAGTCACTTCAAAAATGAAATAATGCAGATATTATGCATGACACTAGGGATTGACCAAAGATTTCACTGCAGTTACAGACCAGAAGCATCAGGTAGTAGAGTGGTGGTAGAGAGAGTAAATGGGACGATCAAAGCTAAACTGGCCAAAGCCTGTGCCTCAACATCTCTCAAATAGCCAGATGCACTTCCCTTGCACTCCATGCAGGAGAACCATATGCCTAGAGGAATGCTGGAGTGGTCCCTACCAGGTTATCCTGATGACCAACACCGCTGTGAAGTGTGTCGGACTGCCGAACTGGATTCATACGTCCCATACCAAGAGGGTGAGATGAGCAGAGGAGGTATCAGAGCCAACATCTTCTAACTCTTTGAGTCCACCCAGGTTTGAAGTTTCTGAGGCAGCTGAAGGGGAAGAGGAAGATACTTCCCAGCAATCCATAGTAGAGCAACAGATACTGCAAGTACAGGACTGTAGTGCAGGTTCCTTCATTGCAACTGCCATTCAAGGCTCCAGGTTGAGGTTGAGCATCCTCAGAGAGAGAGCAAGGAATCGTGGAGAGTGGAAACAGATCTGCCTGGGACAAGTACCTCAGGATCTGAGAGTGGAGTTGTCAGAGAAGGCTCTGCCTCAGAAAACGAAACAAACTCTACTGAGCCGAAGATTACAAGTACTTCAAGAGAGCGAGTGCAAATGGAGGAAGAATGGCCAAGGACTGAGAACAGACATGAAAGATTGTTGACCAAAATTAAGAGACCGGAAACAATTAGAGAAGTCAGTGAGGTCGAAGAACAAAAACCCCAAGAACTGCAAAACATCAGTGATGCCCCGGTTACTTACCGGTAATCTTCATTACTCCGAGTATAGTCTTCCTCGCCACATGAATAACGAAGTGAGCTTCAGCTCCACACCAGAACCCTCCAAAGCAAAAGTTAGCCTCCCATGCCTCCCATCCCTTCCCAACATGGCCGACCCCTAACACCCCTGACCTCTATAAGAGGAGGACCGGCCCAACCCTCAGCCTGAGAACTACCAAGCAGAAACATGAAGCCGACAGCAACACAGGAAGGGAGGGATGGGAACTCATGTGGCGAGGAAGACTATACTCGGAGTAATGAAGATTACCCTTAAGTAACCTGGGCATTACCTCCTCGTAAGTCTTCCTCGCCACATGATTAACGAAGTGAGCACATACCAAAGCCAAGCGGCTTCATGGAAACTCACAAGAAACCAATGGACCGGAAGGGGATGCCAAAGAAGCATGCCAAACCCAACAACCACAGACGAGTGGGAGAAACCACCCAAGAGAAAGGCAACCACGAGCAGGAAGAACCAGCCCGGGACAGAGAGACCCCGGTAGGGCCAAAAACCCAGACCCCCAAGACCCATAGGGCCGCCAGAAATCCGCCTGAACCAACAACCGAGGGAGGATAGAGAAGGCACGGAACCAGACGGTACAGCGCCAAATGCAACAAACAAACTGGCACCACAACAGGAAGAGGCAGGCTGGCCCAAGCACACCAAGACTGCCCGACGGACAGCCAAAAGTGAGAGGGAAGCAGAAGCCCCAGACTCCGGAACCGAAGGAAAAGAGGGCAACACCACCACAGAGACAACAAGGAGCCACAGCAGCCAAAAGACGCAGTCCGACCCAAACACAGCAACACTGCACGTCGGACCACCAACACCGAGAGAACAGAAACCACCCCAAATCCAAGGACCGGAGGGACAGAAGGAAACAAACCCCACCAGGCCTGGCGGACAACCAAGAGAACCGAGGGCAGAAGCCGAGGAACCAGACACAACCAAAGTGGACCGGCAGGAGCCGCAAGAACGGAGGAGAGCACAGAAAGGAACCCAGCATCCCATCCGACCTGCAGATATGAAGGCCAACGAAACACCACCAACACAGTGAAAAACACGCAGGCCACGGACACGGACCCCAGCGGACCAAAGGACCCCCCGGAAGGGAGCAAAAGAACCCAGGCAGGCACAAGAAACCAGCCCCGGAAGCCACAGGAATCCAAAGCAACCCGGCCACCAACGGAACCAAAGCGGCAAACAGCAGATAGCCCGCAAAGCCGCCCAAGGAGCCCGAAAATCAGAAGGGACCAGGCCCAAGGCCAAGCCAAGGAAAGCGAAGGCCCAACACCGGGCTACCATGCACAAGGAAGCAGATAGCAACCGGCAGCAAGGAGAACGCCACACGAAAAGAGCGCAACATCCCCGCGCAGGGGCCAAGCAAACCGTTCCAGTACGATCCACTTGTAGCATACGAGCCGCTGAAGCGAGCACCCAAGTGGCCACCCAGCCAGCCCCATGAGAGCCAACAAGAAAAGGGAGCATACAGGGAGGCAAGGCCACCGGCAGAAACACATCAATGGCGAGAAAAATAGAAGAGCTGGGCGAAACGAGCCCGAAGCCACGCCAACACCACCAGGGAGCAACCCCGAGCCAGCAGGCACAATCACACCAGAGCCAGGGCCAGAGAAGAAGAGGATGCACAATCCCCACAGGAAGCGGAGGGCCCCGCAATGGAGAAGGAAGAACCGGGAAAGCCCAGCACCCCCGGACAATGAACACCCACAGCAGGGGAAACCAAGGGAGAAGAACCCAGGCGAGCACCACCAACAGAACAAATTCCCCGCCCAGGCCAAACAAGCCCAGAACCCGTGGAAGCAGAGGGAACAGAGGCAAAGCGCAAAGCCGGGAGCCCGGACGAGCAAGCAAACAGAGCCACCTCCGGGGGCTCAAACCTCGCCCGTAACAAAGGAACCCGGCAGCCCAGAGGAAGAAGGAAGCCACGGGAGGAAAAAAAACCTGTACCAGGGAAACAACATGCAGCACCCCCCGGGAGAGAACCTGTCACGAGTGACAACCCCCGGACCCAGTCAAGGACAGAACAACCGTGCCAAAAAGCCCAAGGGAGCAAACCCAGCAACCCCCCGGAGAATGAGGCAGGTGAAAAAACCACCCAGACTAGAAACAAGAAGCCCCAGCAGGGCTGGGGCAAACCCCAGACAAGCCAAAGGAACGACCAACAGAAGCCAGACGAGAAACCCGTCAGCAGGGGGACCAACCGACCCTGCACAGACTGGGAACCCAAGCACGCCCCCCAGTTCCACAGGACGGCAAAGGCTGCAACCACCCGGGAAGGGGACACCAGAAAATGCAGACCGTAGACCGCACCTGCAGACCAGGTGGGAAGGGAGCCGCCTGCCTGGAGACCCAACCACCGGAAAAACGGAACCATGGGACAAGGAGACCACCGGGAACAAGAGAAGGGACACCCACGGGAACAGGCGAGGATGAGTATGAACCGGAACCCATGACGGCCTAGTGGCACTGAGACCCCGCGGAGGGGAAGAGCCCCCAAGAGAAAAACAATGCCCAGCACCGCCTGACAACCAGGCACAACCACACCAAAAACAATTCCTGTGGAGGACCCAGACCAAGGCAGACAACCCCAACACGAAAACCAGAGGGGCAGAGGATAAACCAAGGGGGAGCGCCTCAAATCGGGAGGGCACGCCACCACACCTGAAACCAGACAAAGGGGAACAGGCACAAGGAGGCAGGCAACCAAAAACCGTAACAACCCGAAACAGGATAGGGAAAACACCAAGACCCCACCGGCAAACAGGTACCGGACGAACAGGCCCCGCTGGAGAAGAACCTGAGAGACCGCCAAAAGCGACCCCGCAAGCACAGGCAAATACGTACCCCGCAGGAGAGGCGCGTGCCGAACCCCTGGCCTGACCCAGCCGCCACCATCAAAAGGCGGTAGACCAACCAACGAGCTCCGGACACGAGCAGGGGAGCCCAACAACCGAAAACAGGCAACAACAGGGCGGCACGGCAGGAGGCAGGACTCACGGAACCAAGACAGAGGCCACACCGGACGGTAGGAGAGGCAGCAGACGGCCCCCAACAGAGCCCCAATGGCCAGAAGCCGAGGGGAAGCACAACACGGAGGGGGTGCAGTAGCTGCCAGCCGAGCCAGGGAGTAGGAGGAGAAAAGGGGCACCACGGTCAAGCACCGCATAAACACATACCACAATGGGATACAATGACCGCCTCGGCAGAAGGAGAACCCACGAGACCTACCATTGAGCTATAGCTCCTAGGACTGAGGCCCCGGACATGAAAAGGGCAAGCCCCCCTCAGGAGCAGAAGCAGAAGCAAAAGCCCACACGGCGACCACAGAAGCCGCCCAGAAAAGGAAGGACGCAGACATGGAGAAAAAATGCGTGTGCGCATGCGCAGTGATCTCAAGATTGTTGCCAACTCCGTGGCACTCCGCGGAGCCCCGCTACACACACTACGCCCAGGGCAATTATATCCATTGTAACAGGCGGCGTGAAGAGACAACTAAAAGCGGTGCCAACCACAATGATAAGCAAATACCATAAAAGCAATGGAGCTTACCCGCTACAGCCAGGAACACGCCACAACCCACCCTGGCATGGGGGCCAAGGGGGCACTCTGTCCAATGCAGCCGTCATAGAGAGGAGAGTGAAGAGAAAGAAGAAAAGAATCCCTAGAAAACGAGACAGAGGGGGTCATTGATAATGCACAAATGGAGTACATGTGAAAACATGTGCATAAAACTCACTTCTTGTAAAGCAGCATAAGGACAAAGATCTTGTTATCGATGTATCCACAGTATCGCTGCGAAGCATACCGGGCAGGAGCAGAGAAATCCAAACATATGATGAAGCCACAAGTATACGCCAGTGAGATCCAAAACAAGACATGCTGAGGATATCGCCGCAGCTCAGGGATATGGCAACCAGGAAGCCCAGACCGCAAGTCTCTCCCACAGAATGTACTGAAACGTTGCCACAGCACATCAGACCAGAACAGCACAGCACTTAAAGGAGCGTGTCTGTTCAACAGTGCTGCTCCCCATACCCCAATATAACTGACCAGCTAGGAATGCCAGTGTTCCTGGATCAACCAAGGAAAGGGAAGTGAAACCGGCATAACCCTGCGCGACCTGGGGGGGAAAAAGGAGCGCCGCCACCCGCCCGTGCTGTAATCAGGAAGAGCACGGGCGGAAGACGGAAGCGATGCGAGGAAACGGCTGCACTAGAAAGCACCCAGCCGCGTGGGAAACCGGACGAGCCCCCCCGCCCCCGGACCGCCAGAAATGCGACCAGCCCCAAGCCCGGGCGGAAGAGGCCGGAAGGAGCAAGCCCACGCCGGGAACTGCTCCAGTCCCGGGCGACCAGCAGGTAAGCTCATGAGCTCCGAGGAGCTCGGAAAAAAACAAAGGGAAGCGGAGCCCTTGCAGCGAGGCTCCTCGCGGGCACCGTAACTGCAAACCTGGAAATCAGGGGCGCGGCCGGGGACCGTGGAACGGGCCGCCGGGCCCCCCTGCCCAACATCCAGGCAAAAAAAGCCCCAGCCAAGCCCGCCAATAGGCACCTCCCTCGCAGGGGACTGCCCCACCCCCCAGCATAGGGTACCGGAGCCTCGGGGAAAGACGCACCGCTCGCTCCCAACCTGAGACCGGGAGCGGGGAAATGGATACAGGAAGAGCAGGAAAACAAACCCCAGAACAAAGGAACAACTGATGGGGGGCCCCGGCACAAACAATGATCCCAATCACATCGTTTGACATGGAGGGGGTAACCACCCCGCTCGCCCCCCTGTAAACCCTTGGCCCGCTGAGGCAGAGCCTAACCGGCCCTGACAGGATACCGGGGGAAGGAAGGGGGGTTGGTCCTAGATCCCAAGGGTCCGCTAGAGCAGGACCACCAACCACGGACCCATGTTCCAGCTACAGCAGGAACCACTTACCTGAAACACGCTCTGGAGAATCTTCAGCGCAGAACCAAAAAAACAGGCTGAGGGTTGGGCCGGCTCTCCTCTTATAGAGGTCAGGGGTGATAGGGGTCGGACATGTTGGGCAGGGATGGGAGGCATGGGAGGCTAACTTTTGCTTTGGAGGGTTCTGGTGTGGAGCTGAAGCTCACTTCGTTAATCATGTGGCGAGGAAGACTTACGAGGAGGTAATGAGGAATTAGACCTAATTGTCTCTAACAACCCAAGAGAGAGTGAAAGGCAAATTACAAGTGTTCAGGTCCTGACTGGACGTACCTTGCAAAGATTGACATCGAATCTGATGACTATCTGACAGACGCTGACAAACCTCCATGAGATGAAACAGTAAATGGCAGGGTTCAACGTACACAAACGCTGTTGACAGAGCTGAAAGGACAAAAGAGATTTCGGGCAATGGTCAGAGGATTATAGAGCCCTTAGGCATCCAGTTGACATACAATAAAAATCACTGTAGATTCTGAGATAGGGTAGAGACTAGAGGGTAGAGCTAGAAGGACTAACTATTTTCATTTGAAACAATAATTTCTACTTGATCTGATGAGAGCTAACATGGTGCAGCAACACTGCTAAATCATTCTAGTAGTATTGGTAATTGCTGTAGCTGTCTTTTTTGGGTGGATATTAGATGTCTGTCTGCTGAAGGGAAATGTTTCATCCCTGCAACATAACCAGACTTGTCACCCTGTAATTAATAAAGAAATGCATGTAGGTAGAATTTCACATACACATTATTCTGAGAGTGTATACAGCTATCGTGTCTATTTTCAAATGCTTGCTGAATATGTTAAAATAATGGAAATTGAAGATTGCTTTGTTTGTTCCTATCTTCCAGTATCCACAGCTGAGGGCTCAACCTATTGCCACCTTCTGTTATCTTATGCCTTCTCTTGTAGCGTATTTCTGAATCTGTTTCATCAACAGCACTCGATTAAACTGTTTTATTCAAATTGTGATTGTCCCTTAGACAGAGTACCTTTTGTGAAAGGCTCGAATATGTATTTTGGGCAACAAAGCATGTTTATGGCTTTTCCAAAGCCTTTAAACAAAGGGATCAGCTTGAATATTCAATTACATTCTTTACTCCTTTAACTAACTCAAACCCTACTCATTGCAGCATGCATGATCTAACCTGTAAAATTAGCATGGATGAGAGAAACTTTGTAGATTAATTAAATGAAAGAATAAGACTAGATGAAGAAAGGGGCAATGGGGGAATCAAGCAGAATGAGACTGAATGGAAGGGAAAGGGAAAATTGGAAGGTCCACCCCCAAGATTGAGCGTTGACATTGTGAAAAAGGGAGCCATGTGTATGGTACAAAAACAACAGGGGAACGAGACTGTAGAAGATGTAGAATGGAGTGAATGTGAATACAGCTATGTGGCAAACAAGGGAGTGTTTTCTGAGATGGAGGTAAGTATTAAGGTTATATATTATGTATGTCGTAGTCAGCTTATTTCCAGCTGCTGCACAATTGGGTGGGTAGTTGATATGCAGCCTTAGTTTTTCCAAAAATCTATTACACGGACAACGTAGATCACAAACTTGACACTTACCTGAGATGAAGCAGACATCGTTTTAAGCAAATAAGTGAAATTTTTGGAGCCCTAATACCTTCAGTGAGTGTGGTTCTAAATGATGTTAAGATTAGAAACCAGTCAACACTAGTAGATAGGCTTGCTGCAAATACTGCAGGTGCTCTAACAGTGATTAACAAGGAACTGCATGCAATGAGAGCTATGATCATACAAGACCTCCTTGCTTTAGATATATTGCTTGCAAAAGAAGGCATAGTTTGCAAAGTAATTCATGCGAGAGAATACTGTGCTTATGTTCCTAGAATAGATATTCAGATGAACGTCTATGTTGAAAACATTACGAATATTAATCATGAACTAACTGAACTAGGAGAGACAGATGCCTGGGAAGGACTTGGTTCCATATTTGAATCTATTGAACAGGGATTTGCTAAGATAGGTGAATGGTTAGGAAGCGTAGGAGGAGGGATACTAAAACTGCTGTTGAGTCCTCTTTTTATCAAATGATGCGATAAACTGGGGGAGAAAGAAGCTGTCAGCAATGAGTGGAAGAAAAATTAAAAGAGCGGATGTAAGAGTTGAGGAGATGCAGAGTGATAAGTTGAGGGAGTTGGAAGGATCTAAGCAGAACAACCCCCGAATGATGACTACCATTTTGTAATGAATACATTCGACAAATGTGAAGATTTCGAGATCATCAGAGGAGGGGTTGTGAAATCTGTTTAAACTTTTGTGCCAAATACGAGAAATTGAGCTTTTACTATCTTAGGACAATTTCTGCTCAGACGTCCATCATCGATGTGACCCTTTAGTATACCATGTAACCAGCATTGCTGTTAATATTCTGTTGTAAATAAAGAACCTTGAGTTTGCTATTTGCCGAAACTTTCCCAGACCCCATGACACCAATGTAACAAGTTATGTTGTATGTGAAGATGTTGGGAACACTCGAATTCAGTGTACTAGAATGGTAAGAGACTCTGAGTATATTGTGCAATAAATGTTTGTTTTTGCTTGCCTCTTATTGGAGAAAAGCTTGTGAACCATGTACTTGTGAAGCAAATATGTGAGATTCTTTGTCTAAAACCCTATAAAAGAGTGTGACTTCTCCGTGAGAGGAGGAGAACCTTTCCCCTCTTCCAAAGGCAAATCTATGCTGGTTTGCCTATTTACAAGCCTTACCCTGGTGACTTAGATTTGCTATTGATTTTATGCTCATTTAATCTGTTATTTGATGGCCCAGCTTACGCATTTCTGTACTTGATATTCCTTAATTAAATCTTTAAACATCAGCTCTCCTCTGTCGCTCTATTTTATCAGAAATGCTTTACTTGATCTCTGAAAAGTGAGATTTAACAAAGAGAAAGGCAGGCGCATCGGGGAGCACCAAAGTCTTCACCACTCCCGGTCCAAGAGTTGACACACTGAAGAAGGGTAATTTGGAATAGGGTTGCACTTAGACAAGACATATCTTGGACCTTTCTGCTCTAAATGCCTTCCTGAAGAAAAACAAATTCAAAATGTTTCCTTACCTCAGAGTCTCTCTGCTCTGGATCCAGGCAACTGGATGGTGTTGGTGGACTTGCATCACATGTTTATTCATTTACCCATCCACCAGTTCTTCTGGCATTATGCCCACCCAGTGCAAGGCAAGATCAGTTTCTTCCTTCCAGATTGTTGATCCATCACATCCAATTAAATGGGTCTTGCAAATTATTTTAAAAGGTTATGCGCTACATTTTCTTGCCTTCCTACCCGATATCCCTATCGCGAGTGAGCTTGCCGCAGTCAGTTGTGGACCACCTCCAGATGAGAGAGGGCCTTTTGACATCATTGGTTTGCACCATAAACAAGCCAAAGTCCCACCTGATTCACTCACAGAGGCTTCAATGCATTGGAGTGGGCTGATGCTGAATATGGTGAGGTTTAAGGCCTTTTCCCCACCGGAGTGAGTCTAGGACATTCGGCCTCTAATCCCAGTGTTTTGGCTTCAGTTCTGGATCCCCTGTGAGAATGGCACTGGGACTTTTAAAAATGTTGGCCTAGTGCAACCTCGTTGTCAGCAATGCCAGGTGGCACATGTGAGTCCTGCAATGGAACCTGAAATCCCAGTGGGCCCAGCATCAAGGCTGCCTCTCTGATTCCATCCAGGTCTTGAAGCAGACGCCCAAGATCTGCTCAAATGGCTGACAGATCCCAATTTGACCTGCTGCAGACAGCTCTCTAACCCTCACTCAGATCTCAGGGTGGTGATGGATGCAGTTACTGGGTTGGGGTGGAGATCAGAGGCCTCTCTCCATCAGAGAGCCAGTGGCATGTCAACCTTCTTGAGGAACTCTGGGCATTCGTTTGACCCTGAAGGTGTCCCTGCTGCCCATCAGGGGGAGGCTAGTGCAGGTTCTCCCTTACAACACTAACACCATGTGGTACAGCAATATGAAGGGCAGAGTGGGGCCCTGGGCTCTGTGCAAAAAGCTTTACATCTGTGGAGGTGTCTGGAGCAGAATAACATCTTTCTAGAGACGACCACCTGGTGGGAAGTCTGAACGGAAAAGCAGACAAATTGAGCAGATGTTGCCTGGAAGATCATGAGTACCATTTGCATTAGAAAGCCATGCAGGGCATGTTCAATCAGTGGGGAGAGCCCTGGCTAGACCTAGTCACCATCTTCAAGAATGCGAAGTGTCTATCCTTCAGAACTCGCCAGGCCTAGTAAAGTCAGAATACTTCAAAGCCATAGACAGCGTTCACAGAGACCTCCTGTGGGAGGGTAAACTGCCCCCCATATCGACCCAGAAACTCACAAGAGGGTGGTATGATGGAGGAATAGGTCTCCCGGATATTAGGAGGTACTATTGGGCCTCACAACTAGCTGCCATTAACCAATGTATATATAGGCCCCAAGGGGACCTGGGATACCAAATGGACAGATGGTTGCTCCCCGGGGGGAGATTTTACAAGAGTACTTTACTCCAGACCCTCCAAATTGAAATGACAGGCCCCACTGCACACGCTGTTCAAATATGGCACAGAGCTATCAGGAGCTTGGGTTGGGAGGGAAGAGTCACGCGGGCCACCCCTCTATGGGACACAGAGGTGCTAGGCACCTTGCGGAATACCAAGGGCTTCGACCAATGGGATCTGATTGGCATCTCCAGGGTTGACGACCTGTGGAGAGCGGGCGATGTACTTTCCTTCACACAGTTGCAGACTGAGTATGCTATGGCAGACATAGAACACTACAGATACCTGCAGATAAAACACGCGTTGCAAGCGGTGATTACCAAAGGGGAATCGCCTCCAGAATCCTCACCACTGGAGGACAGAGTCCTGGACGAATACATGCCGGGAAAATCCATTTCATTGATCTATAGGAAGCTAATTAACAATATGTCGGACCCCCTCCTCCAGCTCCGCGCGCAATGGGAGCACGATATAGGGGAAATGGAGGACGAGGTGTGGATGGAAGCTTTGGCTAAGGATTGCTATCTCCGCGAAATTGAGATTGGTGCAACTAAAAATACTCCACAGAATCTATCTCACTGGCCCAGTGTTAGTGAAGATGGGCTATAATGCTGACTCAGGATGTGCCAGGCGCTGTGGACTGGAGGGCTCCTTCTCCCATGTTGTCTGGGAATGTGTTCACATCCAGAAATATTGGTCTGAGCTAATAAAGTGCATGGGAGAAGTGATGGGAGTCAGCATAGAACCTAATATCAAACTGTGTTTGTTGAATATATGGGAGCCTACTGACTTACAGAGCAAAGAAAGAACATGGGTGACAATTGGAACAATAGTAGCTAAATGTAACATTGCCAGAAAGTGGGGAGCCCAAGAAACACCGGCAATAGGAGAGTGGGAAAAAGATATGGACTGGTGCATGTTGATTGAACGCACAATATACGAATCTAGAGGGTGTCCCAAAAAGTGGTCACAGATATGGGGGGAGGTGGAATGTTTACAGGGGGGGACTCTGTGAGCCCCCACGGGTGGAACACGGCTTAAACCCGGGACAACATGAGTAAGGTCGGGCGGGCATGGCATTCCCTAATGGACAAATGCGAGATATGGTTAACAACCAAATGTATTGGTGTAGAAGTACTCCTTGATGCCTATGTTTGTAATATGATTGTCAATTGTATTGTGGTCATCAATAAAAAGAAATATTTAAAAAAAGAATGCGAAGTGTCAATGGTTTTGCGTTTTACAGTTTCTGCAAGAGCACACGTTAAGCTGGAATGGAACGAGGGACTTCGCAATGCCTTCCCATCACTACCTTCTCTGCCCTAGATTTTGAAGAAGATCAAGTTTGACTGAGTTCAAATCACCCTAATTGCCACAGACTGGGCTAGGACAGTGTGGAATTCCTGAGCATAAGCCTCTGACTTCTGGCCAGGCTACCACTTCGGGAGGACCCCCTGTCTCAGCATTTGAGCAGAGTGCTTCATCCGCACCTCCACAGCATACACCTCCACGCATGGAGATTGAGCGGTGGCAATCAACTGCATTTGAGTTGCTGTCTGAAGTGGTAGATGGTATGCTTGCCATAAAATCCATCCATGCTGGGACAAGTTTGTTGCCTGGTGTGGTGCCTGAAACACTGACCCCTTACATGCTAAGCTTTTGGATGTTTTGTTGTGTGTTCGTTCTGCGCCTAGCAAGGCCTTGCAGTAGGCACTTTAGAAGGTTATTTGTTGGCCCTGGCAGCCTTTCTACATTTGCCGGACTAGGCGTCCTCGTTTAAATCACCACTTGTGATGTGGTTTATTTAAGGTTTGACACACCTGTCCCCTCCCAAACCATTTGTGATGCCTCAGTGGGACCTTTGGTTGGTATTGACATTTCTTATGTGCACACCCTTCAAACCCATGCATAGCTGCTTGCTATACCTCTTGATCCTGAAAACTGTCTTCTTCATTGTGATTACGTCAGTTTGTCATGTGAGTGAACTGCAGGCCCTTTCAGCGCAACTGCTCTATACCACCTTCTTTCCAGACAAATTGGTGCTGAGGACTAGGGCGGCATTTTTACCGAAGGTTGTGACTTTTCCAGGTTGGGCAATTAATCACTCTACCAGTGTTCTTTGCTTCCTCTCACCCCTTGAAAGAGGAGCAAGGGCTCCATCAGGTGGAGCTCAAAAGTGCTTTGAGTTATAATATCAATCGTACTAAAGCCCATTGAATGGACAATCAACTCTTTGGGGGTTTTATGGAGTGATGAAAGGCAAGGATATGCAAAAGAGGACCCTGTTGAGGTGCATAGTCGTCTGCATCAAGGTCTGCTGTGCAAAGACCAAGAAACTATTAATGATGTTCTGAGAGCCCAATCCACCAGGGCCAAGGCTGCTATGATGGAGATGGCTCAAGGGGTGTCTGCCCTTGAAATCTGCCAGACTGTGAAGTGGGTGTCACTACAAATTCTCAGAAAGCACTGCAACATTGACTACCACAGCAGACAGGAAGGGAACTATGCCTGCTCGCTTCTGCAGGACGTTTTGATTTGAGTCTACTCCACAGACCCTCTACCTATGAGAGGTACTGCTGTAGTCTCTTTTTTAAAAGTGAAGAATCTAGAGATCAGAAGTCAGAAGAACAAGTTGCTTACCTTTGGTTTCACTCTTTCCAGTGAATATTCTATCTAACCACAGATTCCTCACTGCCCTCCCACTTCCCCAGTCTGTGAAGTCATCTCTAATGAAAAGAGTCTTCAGAATGTTAAATTATGTTAACAAAAATGATGCATGGAGCGGGAAGGCAGTCACCATACTTCTAGAAGGAAATAACTCCAGATTTCCCTTTTAGTGAAGTTAAATGCGTTGTGCAGCAAATTAAATGGCAGCATTTTCTGGTATAGCCAGATAGTCATCTCAGGACATCTAATGAATTGATATACCCTGAAAGGCCCAGTTAGCAGTCAGCACACTGTCAAAAACAACAGTTTTACACTCCGCATATGAGGGTTCAGAAAGGGAAAAGACAAGAAATGGCTCCGCTTCATTACTTATTGTGTAGTATGGAGTCGGCACGAAGCAGCGCATCTCCACCTGCTGGGACTCAGGAGCACAGTTGAAAAGGTTTTCAGCCTGGCACCTTGGAAATATTCTAAAGGTGAGGAATTTGCAGTTAGAGTATCAGTGCCAGCATTAGGGTGGTGCGACCAGTGACATTGCACCTGGCGCCAAGCTTGGGGCCGATACATTTTAGAACAACTAACCGGGTCGAAGGCACCTGCTGCAGAGCTCGTTGTCACTTGATAACAAAATGTTAAGACAACTCTAGTGATTAATGTGCTTGCTGGAGGAATCCAAGTTTTCTCATTATTATTAAGTAGCATGGAGGGTTGATGTTCCTGCTCCATAGCACAACGTAATATGTAGATCTCACTGTTGTGTTTTGTCTGCTTTTGCCACAGCAACCATTTTGTTACTTATAGGTCATAAATTATAACCCTTGAGTAAGCATAAGATGTTTCCATTGTACACTCTTGTATTCTGTTTGTAGAATAACCACCGGACCCAGTGTGTCAAGCGAAAATTTACCTTTTTGACAACAGTATCCTGTGCCGTTTCCCTGCAACTGCTATATGTTGTTAATTCTTGTACAAGTGATGAGCATGTTTAATAAAAAAAGATTTCTAAAATAAATAAATAAATTATAACCCTTACAATTTAGGACAGTGAGCCAAGAACTAGCAACAAAGACCTGCTTGCAAACTGCAAGGCTTAGATTTAGAAACGTATTGTTTTATTTTCAATCGTTCATTATTCTGAGGTTGGTAATAAGGGTTCCTTTGGATAGTAACACATTCTTATTCATATTAAAATAGACATTCATACCTACTATGTTACATTTTAAAGTCTGTTTTTGTGTTTCTTCAGAACGAGCACTCTTACTTTATTTATTTATTTATGTATTTATATAGCGCTCTACTACCCGGGGGCGTCTAGGCGCTTAAGAAGGAAGTCCACAGAGCATCTGCGTGTGTAGGAGCCAGTGCAAACCCAGTTTACAGAGTGTAAAGCCACGTTTTCAGTCCTTTTCTAAAGGACAGGAGATCAGTGGAGTTTCTTAGATGAAGAGATAGCTTATTCCACCATCTAGAGGTGATATTGAAGAAGCTTTTGCCACCCCATCTTTGGAGGCGGGAGGCTGGTACCCTCACCAGCTTCAGGGAGGCCGAACGGAGTGCGCGGACTGGTGTATACCATTGGAAGCGTTTAATTAGATAAGTGGGACCTGAGTTCTGTAAGGCCTTAAATGCAATACACAATGCCTTGATCCTATTTCGCTTCAAAATCGGTAGCCAGTGCAATGTATTGAGGGCCTGATTAGCAGATGAATATTTGGACAGACCGAAGAGCAGTCTAGCAGTGGAATTCTGAAGAACCTGTAGTTTTGTCATTACTGATTTGTTTGCTCCAACTAGTATTCCATTACAATAATCGAGTTTAGACAGCACTAAGGCTGCCACCACTGTTTTCTCCAATCCTGTTGGTATAAAGGGCAAAATTTTCTTCAAGATTTTTAGGATGTAATAGATAGAAGCAGTGAGTTTGTTTACGTGGTGACAGAAGGAAAGGGTGGTGTCTATAATGACTCCGAGATTTTTTGCCTTAATAACTGGTGTTGGGAGGGTCCCCAGCTCTGCTGGCCACCATTCTGAGGACCAGAAGGAGGTGACTTTCCCAAAGAGAAGTACCTCAGTTTTATTTGAGTTCAATTTAAGACAATTCTCGCCCATCCATACGCTGACACATCTCATACACTCCTTAAAGTTCTGCGCTGTCTTAGGCTTGTTGCTTGAGATTGATACAATAATCTGGGTGTCATCCGCGTATAATACCAATTCAAACCCATGGGATTTGATCATACGTGCCAGGGGAGCAACATATAAATTGAAAAGGGTGGGGCTCAATGATGAGCCCTGTGGCACCCCACAAGGAAGCCTGAAACATTCAGATTTGTAGCCTCCTATTTCGACAAATTGTTCTCGGTTGAGCAAAAAGGATCTGAGCAATGCTAGCGCTGAGTTTTCTACTCCAGCTTCCTGGAGCCGGTGTATTAGAATACCGTGGTCCACCGTATCGAAGGCGGCTGATAAGTCTAATAGTATCAGGGCTGCCGATCCTCCGTTATCAACCGCCCATCTGACTTCCTCCGTTGCAGTGATCAGGGCTTGTTCAGTGCTGTGTCGGGCTCTAAAGCCATATTGAGTAGGATCCAAAATGTGATTATTCTCAATGAAAACCGTCAGTTCCTGATTCATATGTTTCTCTATACTTTCGCCGGTAAGGGTAACCGGGAAATAGGGCGATAGTTTCCTGCTTCTGTTTTATCCTGGTTTGATTTCTTTAACAAAGGTAAATTTGATGTTTTCTTCCACATTGTGGGAAAAGTCCCTGTTTCAATGGCCAAATTGAGGACCTCAATAAGTGGCAAAGCAACCGACTCCACTAACAGGTGGGTTACTCGCGGAGGACAGGGATCGAGGGGGGAGCCGAATTTTGTTGCTAACAGAAGCTTTGATGTTTGTTCTTGAGAAAGTGGTGTGAATTTAGAAAAGCAGGATTGGGTAAGTTTGGTCGTCGAAATAGGCTGGGCTGAGGTCGAACATGTGGTAACAGATTGGACACCTTGGAGATTGACTGGTCTTAAGACAAAGGTGTCATAGATAGTGGAGACTTTATTGTGGAACGAGAAGGCCAGTGTGTCACAGAACGCTTGGTCTATTGTCAGTTATTGTTCTCTTGTACTTGACTGAGATTCAGCACTGTTGCAAAAAGCTCCTTCGAGTTATTTTTTGCTCCTTCATTTTTTTCGGAAAAATAGCTGATTTTAGTTTTTTTATTCAACTCTTTATGATGTGCCAGTCTTGACTTGTATAATTCCTTTTCTTTAGGATCATAGTATTTGCGCCAACGTCTTTCGTGACTGCGACACAGTCTTCTTGAGATCTTTAGTTCTACAGAGAACCAAGGTTCAGTTGGTGCTGTCCTGCTGATTTTCCCTGTTCTTTGAGGGACAGTAGTGCTAACTGCTACTGATATCCAGTGATGGTATTGTAATGAGGCCACCTCTGGGTCTTTTGTAAAACACGGTTTGTTTTTATTCAGCTGGGTGGAAAAATCGTTATTATCTAGCCTATGCCATTGATAGCTTGATTCGCTGCTTACTGGGACGTGCTTGGAAAACCGTACTCTTACTCTTAACATATAATGCCTACCAGTATGGATGGTATGTAACTCCAGCACCTTGTAATCCTCAATGTCTGATATAACTTTTCTTTTGTTATGTGGTCACATTACGCCGGGCGAGAATACCACCATTTTACATGCTCACATTTAAAGTTGACGGGGCAGATTTACAAGCCCCTTGCGCCACTTTTGCGTCATTTTTCCCATGTTAAAAATGACGCAAAAGTGGCGCAAGGGGCTTGTAAATCTGCCCGACATCTTTTCTTGAACGTTGACATTTGACACACATTTGCTTGTTTGCTTGTATGGATAATGTTCCATGAAATAACTTTGCTTACATTTAAACATCTTCGCAGGTATATTTTCAGAGCCTTGAACATTCTGTACGAAAGCTAAAGTTCACTGCGCAAAATGTTGATGTTTGTTATTGTTCGCTGGGCGACAGCATTATCAGGATAGGATCAATAATGACGGCCTGACTGGGACTTTGTCATGGCAACATGGGTGAAGTTTATTATATAAACAACATCACTCTTTTGTTTAATTAGAGGAACATTTCCCCAACACTGTCGAGGTCACCACATGCCGGATTTCCAGCCCAGCTAAATCTTGTTTACCTCCTGAGAAGGATGGTGCCCAGCTCTACACCAAGACAGGCTCCCAGATGAAACATGCCCACAGGTAACTGGGGAGTTAGATCACCCTACAGGGATTCTCCCACCCTAGGCACACTAGGATAGGGAGCGCTAGGTAGGAGCACAACTATAACAGTACATATATGCACGCATATAGTCTATGCAACAGCACAATTGTTGAATTGTTCATTTTCTTTACCATTCTCATGATGCTGATTACTCTATTCTTTTTCCTTCTATTGATTATTGCAGCACACATATTTTACACAAGAATCTTATTGCTTCAAAAAATATTTGAAATGCCAATTTGAGTATTTCTTGTGTTTCTCTTTGGGCATGCACGAGTTATAGATCTGTTTCCACGATTTCCTTTGGGAGTCAGAGTTGTCATGTTCTGAGGTTGCACATACCATCTGTTACCTTGTAGGGGTAGGGGTACAGATGGTGCACTGTGAGCTAGCCAGGACTCAGGCAAACGTATCCTGATGGTGTGCGTGGATTTAGTCTTGCGCAGTTTTGATGTTTATGTTGTCCAACAAACGCACAGTTTTACTGAGAAAGTATGAACCGTACGACACATAAATTGATTTTTCCAATCAATCAATCAGTGTGTATTAAGTGCGGCCACTCAACCATGAGGGCCTCAAGGCTTTGTGGGGGGGGGGATTGCAGGTCCGACTGGGCGGTGTGGTTCTTTCGAAGAGCCAGGTCTTGAGATCCTTCCTGAATTGTGTCAGAGACAGGGATAGCCTGAGGTGAAGAGGCATGGCGTTCCAGGATTTGGCAGCGAGGTAGGAGAAGGATCTTCCTCTGGTCCTGGTCTTGTGGACCTGGGGGACGGTGGCCAGGGCCAATTGGGCAGAGAGGAGGTGTCTGGTGGGTGCGTGGAATGAGAGGCGGTTGTTCAGGTATGCAGGCCCGATTTTATGAATCATTGTCTCTTTATAAAATATTTGTGTGATGTAAAGCTCGCTGACACACTACTTTGAGATGAGTAGCATTATAAAAGAAATTAAACTTGAAAGGGAACTATTAAGAGATGAGGGGCATTGTTGGAAGAAGGATGTGTATTGAAGAAGGTCAATGCAGGGGGGGCACCAGTAAATATTGTCCCACCAGGCACCACCAGTGGTAAAGCTGGCCTGTAGAGTATCGACCAGAAAGTGTGTTACTGAAGGTAATAAACTTGTTCTTTGAGGTGTGTTTTTGACCCAGCTCTATCCTTTACCTGCTTAAGGGCCGTTTCATTGGAGATTGGAAACACATCAATTCATCTCACTTAAACCATCTTTTTAAGCAGAGGAACAGTAATTATTTTGCAGAATTCTTAGGTGAGTAGGAAGGATCCTGGATAGGTTCTCTCTAAAAAAGAGAATTGCTGACATGAGTGCATGAAGTCTGAACACATTTTATTAAGCAAAAATAAGCAAAGTGCATAATCACAATGTAGAGCATCAAGGGTTTCCCCTCATTAGCAATGAGCTTGTAATACTAACAGCCTCTTCCATTATATGGTCTTTATAGATTTAAACATACAACACATCAAAACTGAGTGCATGTTGCAGAAAGCGAAGCGAAGAGCACAAAGGATCTTGAAATAAGATACAAGAAAGTCCTCACGTAGTGTTGCGAAATAAAAACCATTGAGCTGCAGGAGCAGGGGGAACAGGGAGGTGGGGCAGTGATGCAACAGTGGAGCTTTTAAATAAAACACAATAAACGCCAAATAGGATGAGGAGGGGTGAGGGAAGCAATGGACAAGCTGGTATGGGTTGGAGCAACATGGACAGTGCGGTGGGACAGATATATGAGGGGGATGCAGCACACAGGGGGAAAGGAAAAGAGCAAGAAAACACATGTACTCCCATGGATAGTTGAAACAAAAATTAGTTGACAAGTCATCCAATTAAAAGGATCAAGAAGAGTAAGGAAAATTATCAAAACAAAAACAAAAAAATGAGATTGGCAGGAAAGACAAAGAATGGAAAGCAATGGGCTTACCCAAAGCCCATACCAAGTATTGGTACTGTACATACTAGGCCTTTGATAACAGGGCTGAGGCCTCCTCCAAGCGAGACATAAACAATTTTAAAAGGATGTAGCAACATATTTGTTTTCCCAAATTATTTTTTGTCAGACTATCTCTCAAATTGGTAAGTGTACTAAATGTTTTCAAGGTATGATTATATATTTTTATTTCCTGTTATACCTTAAAAATATTTTTGTTCAAAATCTTTGAAGAGATGTACCCATTTTAGCTATAAAATGATGGTGAAATGCATAAAGGGTGAAATTAAAAATTGCCCAAAAAAGCCTGACAAAGCCTGACAAAGTATGTTCTTATGTCTGACACATAGCATGTTAAGTTGTTACGGATGTTGTGATGAAATGAACTTGCAGATGGAAAAATATAGAAAAATATTGCAATATTAGTTACATGCCCACTTTGTAGGGCTTTCTAACCCTGTAGAGAACAGTACATTTACCTGCACCCTGTCTGGTATCAGACAGCATTACTTGCCAGGCATTCTCTTTTCTTAGTAGTGTAGCGCCCTCTTATCTACCAGTATGAGATGTTCCACTTAAATATCACTCAAGAATATCGTTTGAGCTGTTTGACCTTAATATAGTGGTCAAAATATTTAGTGGTCAAAATATTGTGACTACAAAAATATCATGAAAAAAATATTAAAGATAAATGCATCTTTTGGATTGTCTTCAACAATATTTAAAATATTGTTTGTCTTATTTTTGTTTTTTATTATGGTATGGTATTGTATTATGTTATTATTTCAGTATATTTGTTAATGGGAAATGTATTTTAATTTGTTTACAAACAATATTTTAATGTATATTTCTTTTCAGTTTGCCTGGTTAAGTGGGGAATTGGTCGATTTTTGCTTGCTAATACCTTTGTGCCTTATTTGACGAATCTCCACAAAACTTTCCAGACCAAAAGCTTTTTCAATATTGGCAAACAATGCAAATTTTTGCAGAGGTTCTTCAAAGAGGTACAAAGAAAATAAAAGGGGGGGGGTCCCAAAACGTGTTTTGGCACCAATGCATTTTCCATATACCTTGTACTCACCTGTAGCAGCAAAACGCCCAGTCGGATTTACATAATATTTGGCAGGATTATACATTATGGCATTGTGGTGTGAGGATGGCCCTTTTTGGTAGTGCAGATAAGTATTTTTAAAGTTATAAGGTATTTTAACAAGGTGATATCTGCTGTTGCATTACTTTTGTGAAATTTTGCAAAAGTACAGCGGTACATGCCAATGACAGGGTATTATCTGATTAAGTAATGACTGTCTTTACAAAAAGTATTTTATATACTGTGAACAAGGGCAAGTGGTGCCCGAAACGCGTAATCAGGATTAGGAAACAGGAATAAAGCTTTGACTTGCCTGCAGTTTTGGTGGTTCGTGAATCCTTTGTTGCTGAAGTGGTGTGAATTGGCGCTGCGAGCAGACGAAGGATTTTGGTGATTTTAATATATATATATATATATACATATATATATATATATATATATTTTTTTTTTATGTAAGTACTGCAGTACTGATGAAGGCTTCCTGAAAGCCGAAACGCGTATCTCTTTGCCTCTGGGATTGAGGGCAACCTGGCTGAATAAATTAATGCTGAATTTTAACACCTCGAGTCCGTGCCTTCTGCCATAGAGTTTCTGTGGGAGCTGGATTTTGTTGTACATATATATATATATATATATATATTTTTTTTTTTTGTAAGTACTGCAGTACTTTGTAGGTATTAGCACAGTTCTTCATAAACATTTTTTGGAAATCTATAGTAAAACATAAATAAATTGTACTAGCTATTAACACTTTAATAAAGTGGTAATAGGTAAGGAACAACAATAAAACCTACTACTTACCTATATCTAGGGCCTAACCCAGAACGCAGCCAAAGTGTGCTATAAACTATATGGCTGCCTTTTAAGTCTTGTAAAGTTATCACAGTACATCAAGGCACAATATATAACTAAGGATTTTCACAGTTATAACTTTAACATTAGTTAAACTATTTACACCTACTACCAAAAATTACCATTTACACCCACTTATCTATATTGCTGCCACGTTACTTCTACATACGATCACCTACTTACCCGCTATGTCTGTTTAAACTCCACACTCTACTCTACGCCACTCCACTGTAGGCTATTCCACTCTACGCCGCTCCACAGTACACAAACTCCCCTGTATGCTAATCCAGTATACGCCACTCCATTCTACACCACTCCACTGTGCCTCTCCACTTTACACCACTCCACTGCACACTATGATACGCTATGCCCCCACATTGAACTACAATCCAGTCTACACTACTCCAGTCAACGCCCCTCACTCTACGCTATTCCACTGTACACAACTCCACTCTATGCCACTACACTCTATACTATTCCACTCTATGCCACTCCACTCTAAACCACTGCAGTGTACAGCATTCCACTGTAGAATACTCCACTCTACGCTACTTCACTCTACACCACTCCACTAAAAACCACTCCACTGTTCACTATTAAACTGTACACCACTCCATGCAAGTGCAATCTATGTCACTTCGCTGTACTCCGCAGTATGCTATTCCACTGTACGGCACTCCACTCTAAGCTATTCCACTGTATGCCACTACACTCAACGCTATTACACTCTACAGCACTGCAATCTATGCTAATCCATTGTATGCCACTCCACTCTGCAGCACTCCACTCTATGCCACTAAACTCTACTCTACGCCACTCCACTCTATGCCAGTACCTCTCTACATTATTACACTGTAATCGCTACACTCTACCTCACTCCACTCTACAACACTCCGCTGTACGCTATTCCACTCTATGCCACTTCTATGCCACTCCAGTCTTTGCCGCTCCAGTCTACATGACTCCACTGTGCGCTACTCCACTTTAGACCACTGGACTCTACACCATCCCTCTGTATGCAACTGTAGAGTATGCCAATCCACTCTATGCTATTCCACTTTATGCAGTCCAGTCTATGCCACTCCACTGTACGTCACACCCCTGTATGCTATTTCACTGTACGCCCCTCCACTGTATGCCATTCCACTCTACGCTACTCTACTCTACACCACTACACTCTACGCTATTCCACTCTATGCCACACCATTCTATGCTACTGCAGTCTATGCTACTGCACTGTACACCACTACAATTTACGCTAATCCACTCTACGCCATTCCACTGTACGAAACTCCACTCTACGCCACTCTATGCTATTCCACTGTATATCACTCCACTTTTCTCCACTCCACTACACTCCACTACACTCTACACCACTAAACTGTATCTCACTCCACTCTACACCACTCTACTGTATGCTATTTCACTCTACGCCACTTCACTCTAAACCACTCCACTGTACGTTTTTCCACTGTACGAATGCCCACTGTACCACACTTCACTGTACTCCACTCCACTTTATGCCACTCTACTGTACACCACTACACTCCATGCCACTGTACACCACTCCACACCACTCTATGCTATTCTACTGTACGCAACTTCACTAAACACCTCTTGTCTCTATGCTATTCTAGTCTATGGCACTGCACTCTTCACTATTCCACTCTATGCAAATCCACTCTACACCAGTACACTCTATGCTATTCCATTGTATGCCACTCCAGTCTACGCCATTCCACTGTAAGCTATTCTACTGTACACCACTCCACTATATGGCACTCAACTGTATGCCACTCCACTGTATGATACTCCACTGTTAGCTCTAACACAGTACACCACTCCATGCCAATCCCACTTGAATGTTCACCACTGCATGTATGCCACTCCAGTGTGCACTATTCAACTGTGCGCCCATTTCACTGTACGCCACTCCACTGTATGCCATCCACTCTACTCCATGTCACTGTACACCACTTCACTCAACGGTATTCCACTCTACACCACTCCACTCAACGCTACTCCACTGTATTCCACTCCACTCTACACCACTAAACTCTATGCCACTCCACTCTACGCCACTCCACTTTACAATATTACACTGTACCCCACTACACTCTACCCCATTCCATTGTAGAACGCTCCACTCTATGCCACTGCACTCTACACCACTCCAGTCTTCACCTCTCCCATGTATGCCACTCCACTGTGTGCGACTCTACTCTAGGATGCTCCACTGTACGCTATTCCATTGTACACCACTCCACTCTAGACTACTCCACTGTACTCTATTCCATTGTACACCAATCCACTGTATGCCACTCCAATCTATGCTATTCCACTCTATAAGTTCACTCTGCGTTACTTCAGTGTTGCAACTCCACTCAACACTATTGCACTCTACACCCGTCCACTCTACGCTACTCCACTGTTTGACACTCCACTAATACAATATATGCCACTCCACTCTACACCATTATACTCAATGCTATTGCACTCTACACCAGGCCGCTCTACGCTACTCCACTGAATGCCACTCCACTTTATGGCACTCCAGTGTGCGCCACTAAACTCATTGCTATTCCACTATACAGCACACTACTCTACACTATTCCACTATACCCCACTCCACTCTACAATACTCCACTGTATTCCACTCTATGCCATTCCAGTCTACGCCACTAAACTCAATGCTATACCACTCCACACCACTCCATTCTATGCCGCTCCACTCTACACTAATGCACTGTATGCCACCCCACTCTACCCCACTCCACTCTATGTCATTGCACTCTATGCCACTCCAGGCTTCCCTATTCCAGTCTACACAACTCTACTGTGTGACACTCCACTCTAATCTATCCCACTCTATGACACTAATGTCAAGTGGTTATATAGGCCTCGGGCACAAAATACCGCCATTTTACATGCTCATACTTAAAGTTGACATTTTTTTGGATGATGACTTTTTAACACATATTTGTTTATGCACCCGTATGGGATAATGTTCTTAGTAATAGGTTTGCTTACACTTACACTTCTTCATAGGCCCTTGAACATTCTGTACAGAAACGTTCTGCCACTGGCAAAGTGCAGGCAGTACTAGCAACTCCTGGCTGGATTCCAATGATCTGTGATCTAGTGCAGGAGAAGATTGTGGACAAGAAAGAATTCGGGCCATCCTACAGAGTGCCTGTGCCTGTCCTGACTTTTTGAAGGTACCAGAACTGTACTTTTACTGTCCCTTGCTGGTAGCAGACATAAGAGATTTGTGTCTATAGAGTTCATCAAATCACACCATGTGGTAGGTTCTATATAGTACGCCACGAGGGCTCCTGGGTAGTTACCTGTCTCCTCCCACTACCTTACAGGAAATCCCATTACAAGCTTTAACCAACACTGAACTTTCTTCTCCCAGGCTGGGGACATCTGACAGTGAAGTTTTGCAACTTCCAGTCACCTCTACCAACAACACACAATCACTGTGTTCGAATTCTCAATTTCAACAACACAAGCAAGCCGCGAAGTTGTTTATTATACACCACCATTGAAGCTGACTACCAGTTCTACACAGCTTTATGAGCCCCCTACATTTGTACAAACATCCTCAGGCAATTTTGTTGACATTGATGACTTTTCTTCGGATTCGTCAGAAATACCACTGCATGGAACGCATGCATTTACAATTTGGCTCAAAAAGACAGATTTTGTTCCTCTTTGGATTTACATCTGGGGTTTTCCATTTTGTTGCCTTTCATTATCCTTTGGATTGGTTTTGTGACAGGCTTCTTTTTGCTTCTGAATGGACACTATCTCCCAGAACGCTCTGCTGTTGAACTGGTAACCAAGGTATTGAAGCCTCAATCTTCATCATATACAGTGCAAAGAGACCTGTCCCTTGTGAACATTTCAGCGGTTCCCGTAAGTGATGGAATTGTTTAGGATAAGGTACCCTATGATATATTTGGACCAACAGAGACTTTACAGATTCCATATGTGTTTAAAATTTCTCTTAGAGATGTAATCACTCCTGGCAGCATCTCTGATGATTTGGGATATTCGTACAGTAAAGACAATGCTTGATAAATTAGAGCACTATACTGTATTTGAAAGTGAAGATATGTATAGTGGTACATCTAATTATGATGAAATGTTCTGTTTTCCCCATTATGCACACAATTTCTTACACAAAGTAAGTACTCAATATGCAGCATTTAATTGCACACAATTTGGGAACACTGTCCTACACGACCAGTGGGTAGCTCCAAGACATTTACACAGAAGTATTTTTCTAGTCACAACCCCATAGACCCAGAGTCTTATTACTATAAACTGCTCCCTCCCGCAGCAAAAAAGAATATGCTAACTAACACAATGCTATTGTATTTGGCCCCCTTTAATTCCCATTGGTCAATACAAGGGTATGCCTTTTGGAAGGACAATGTTGATTCAAAATCTGTTTGGGGAACTAAAGACTGGCAAGTTCAGGGCAATAAGGCTTTGTTTAGAGCATGCCTTATACCAAGAAAAATGATTTTCCTGAACAACACTGTGCAGCAAACATCTTGTCTTGGCCTAGACAAGATAAAGGATATGAACACACCAAATATTCCCACATTTGCATGTTTTGAGAATTGGCAGCAATTCACAAACTACATGGAGGAAGCATTCAACAACATGCTTACGAATGGTACCTACAATTCTTCACATTCCAGTCCGAAGGGTTGGCTAGTGTAGCCCTTAGATACTAATAGATGTCATGCATATTTACTTAACAACACGAGAGGTTTTAGGATAAACAGGCCAGATCCACTTTATGCACAGACACAACACTCGGGAGTGGTAACAAGATAGAGTGTGGGAAAATTGTGCCTAGAATGTTAGTGGCACCAAGCTACCTACTTGATATTATTGTGAGGTTGCACATGAATAATTATGCACAGGTGAGGTGAGGCCAGGCCGTTGAGCTAGAAGAGCCATTCCCCTTAAAGAGGAAGGTAAGGCAGGGCTGCGTACTCGCCCTGACTCTCTTCTCTCTATGTATAAATTGTATTACAGATTTTCTGGGGCAGAATGACAACAATGCTCCCAGGCTGGAAAACATGAGGATTCCTGGCCTCATGTTTGCCGACGATACCCTGTTACTGTCCAAATCTCCCATGGGCCTCCAGAAGTTCCTGGACTGCTTCAAACACTTCCATAGGGATCAGAGTCTTGAAATTAATATAGACACGATTAAGTATATGATCTTAAATCCAGGGCACTCGACCAGGGCCAACCCAGTCTTAGCAGGTACTCCTTTAGAAAGGGTGCATACTTTCACGTATTTGGGCATTACATTAACTGAACACATGGGGCGGCAGGCACATTCTACCCATCGTAGGCTAAAGTTAGAGGAAGTTGTGGAGTATATCTAAGATGGTACGCAGCTCGCAATTTTGACCTGTCTACCCGGCCTTGCAAGTATAACAACTGCAAGCCATAGGGGTAGCATTCTATGACGCAGAGCTGTGGGGTCATCTGGATACATTCTTGCTGATTTAGTGGAAAATTTGATTATTCTGCAACTGGTAGGTGTTCCTATAAACACTCCTTTACTTCCCCTTAGACTTGACTTCGGGTTGAGGGCACTGTCAGATAAAATTGGTATGCACCCAATCCTGTATTGGAGGAAGAGCTCCAACACTATCAGGCGGGTTTGGCAGAGATACTTAGTCTTGTGGGTTCCCGTTAAATACCGTGGTTTTAGTATATAAAAATTACTCTGGGAGAAATTGGGCTTCCAATTATGTGGACCACTCCCAACAAGTCTGAGGGGATATCTAAGAACATTATTAAAACAGCCTACTGGCAGCATAAAGATCTTGCAATATACTCTCAGGATAGCCGAGGCTCTATGACTGATGCATTTCTTATAGTCAGGATTTTTATACCAGAGAAGACTTCCTGGATGAGATCGAACCTCCCTTAGCCAAGCGTTTGTTTTTGCAACTATGTGATGGGACACTTCCTCTTTAGTCTTTCACAGCCAGATGGGCTAAAGACCCTAGGGTCGATGGCTGACGGTGTCCAGCTTGTGGCGCCCCTAAGGAGACAGTAGAACATGTCCTGTTCTTCTGCTCATCTTATCAGAGCAGTAGGCGATGTTGGTTAATACCGCTGTGTCGAAATCTGGGCACTAGAGAATATAAAGTTGCCATTAGGATTCTTAGAACCGACCTTAGTAAGCCATTGGTCTTTGGACTTATTCGTTACTTGATGGCTATGTGGAGAGTTATTGCAAAGTTTTGCATCCTATCTGATACGTAATTTACTCCAGATGTAGTGATGTGATATGTTGTGCAATGTATGCCCAGTTTAAGAATACTATTACTTAGCTGCTCTCCCTTATTCCTCTTTCCCCTTCTCTTTTAACTTGACAATTAATTGTGCTCTTTTCTATTTAATACCCTCTTTTGCACATAATATTACATGAATGTAGAATGTACCAAAATGAGCTGGATTTAATTTTATATGTATTTATGACATCTTTTACTTATTTATGTTTTATACTGTTTTATGTGCTTTTATGCCGAAATAAAGAGATATTAAGTTAAGTGATTAGAATGACTAAAACATTCCACATTGAATGAGAAGAAAGAACACTGTTGCGGGGATTCTGCACCTACACAGAACTATGCGCAGGAAAACGGGACCTCGGTGTATAGGGGTGTACCAACCTACCACCTTAGTGCCCAAAATCCCAAAACCAACTAGCTATAGTGTCTCATTTGTTCTCCTCCAAAAATCACAGAGCTACAAATGATTAGACAACCCAGAACACAACACTCCCGACTCTCTCAGGAATCGCGGTAGCAAGACATACTCTTTTGCTCGCTCACTTGTACTTGTCCACAACAAGATTAGGCAGAGTCACTGTAATAGTTCAAAATGTTTATTTTAACTATCATGCTCTACAATACAGTATACGCGCCACTACCAGCAGCAAAATGCATAAACTCAAAACAATTAGCATTGTTACAATTCCATATAGCACAAAGGGGGAAGTCATTTTATAAAGACAGTGGAAAAAGGGCTATAAGACCTAACCACCCTCCCCTTGACTGGGAGATGTTTATTAGAAAAAGGAAGATCTCTGGGCTTTGACAGCAGACCCCATACCTTAAAGCCTAGATGCAAGATTTACATCATAGGGACAGCGTAGCTCTTCTCCATGTCTTTGTCGGGATGTTTGCCTGTGGCACCTTCCATTCGGACCAAGGTCCAGCATTCGCCTCTAAGGCTTACAAGGACGCGATGAAGTCCATGGGGGTGCTGGTGCAGTTTTCGTCTCCATACAGGCCTGAGGGCAATTCAATTGTGGAGCGAATGAACCGTGACTTAAAGCAATCCTTGACAGCTAGAGTCTTGGGTACTGGCAGGAACTGGCTGGCCCATTTGTATGGTGTTCAACGTGCACTCAATAATCTCCCTAGAAGATCTCTGGGTGGGCGGACCCCATACGAAATGCTCTTTGGCATCAAAATGTTTGTGCCAGACCTTGATGGTCTAGACGTTGTGGCGGCTGCCGCAACCTTTGACGTAGATAATCATTCTACTGGAAAGGACTCTCTCCAAGTGCGAGTTAAAACAACATGCATCCCCGTAATATCAAAGCACGAGTCTCCAGCATTGCAGCTGTGTTTAGCATGTTATGTCTAGGTGCTAGGGACTGACCAGAACAGAATAACAAGGGGCATTGTTTATCGACTTCGCACATTGTGTTCAGACTAAACTCCAGGAACTTCAGCAAAGAACGCGAAAAGCAGACAGTTCTCATGTGAAAGGCACAAACAGCGTCTTGCAAAACTAAAGTCATGTAGAAACGTGCGCAAAAGCAGCATCATGGCAGCAAAGCTCATGCTAACTTAGCAATGTCGACAATGACCCTAAGGGCCATATAACACCCTCCCCCTGGTAAGGCCGTAGGACACAGAGAAAGGACGGATACAGAGTTAAAAAAAACAAGCAGACCAAAAACGTATGAGAAAAAAAACAAATTGGAAATAAAAATTCAAAAACAAACAAAAAAAAATGTTGGCATCGTTTTCACGGCCTCTGGGAAAAAGTTATGATGAAGAAGGTGGTAAGTCCATCAACGTACGTGAACTTAAGAATGCAATTCCCTCCAGAAGAGCATCTCTATCGTTAGTACAAAAAAGGGATGCCATCCAATCAGGTAGATCGAAGGAACAAACTTGCTCCTCATAATCCAATGCTTCCAAAAGCATCATCGAGCAACTTGCGTGATATTCAATGAAACTCTGATGTAAGAGGCTCTGCGCTGCCGCACAGATATCCCATTCAGCCAACACTCCAAGTGCAGCTGCACGCGCCATACAGCCATCCTCAGAACAAGCCTGGTCATGAGCCTCTAAGGGTCCCATCAACTGGATAAAATCCGGGACTGAACATGACGTATTGGAGAGACATAAATCCATAGCCCGAAGGTGCATCGTCGGCAGTAGAAGACTGGTTGCACGCAAGTAAAGTAGGCAAAGCGAAAAGTTAATCCATAACTCACGCCAAGCGTCGCTAAAGGCAGGCATCCAAAAACATGTCGCATCCGATCACGGTACAGCTGCAATTGGCCTGATCTGTGCAGGACCACAAGCTGAGTAGCCATTGCGCAGTAGGAGCAGAAGAAGCAGGATTCCACCAGCTAACGCTAGTAACAAAGGAAATCCACCGAAGACGCTGGAAAAAATAGAATGAATAAAAGCTGGTAGTACTCCAAATATCATCTGAAAAGAAGTCACAAGGCCTGCTCCCACTTGTTTAAAAAATGTGCAAGGCCTTTAGTGTCAGATGCATTAAATATCTGATGTATAAGCGCCCCAAAGTGTAGTGGGAGGTTAGTATTCAGAAGTGACTGAATCTCACTAGATGTTCTAGCCACCTGTATTTCGAAGGTCTCTCGGGCTGAAGTGAGAGCCACTTCTTGTTGGAACAAAAGGGCCTTTAGCCTGCTTAATTTGTTGAAATCTGTTTTCAAAGTAGGAATGGAAGGCCAAATAGAACTATCTACACTCCCATGCGGGGGCGGAAAAAGCACATTGCTACAACAAGTGACGCGTTGTGAAACAGTTACCAAATACGGGACACCTGCCTGTAAACCACAGCAATCCTGGTTGTTCAAAAGAAGATAGCTACCGTTAGTAAGCAGGGTAAAAGCAGGAATTATTGATGGCACTGGAGTCCCTTTCAAAAAAGATGCAAGATTAGGCGCAGATACATTACACGCGCCGTGCAATTTAACGTGTTTACAAACTAGGGAATGTCCTACTGTGGAATCGCAGTCCTCCCCTGTTAGGAAGACCTCCTTATCTTCCCGTTGACATCTGTAAGTAAAAGGTAGGGACCATAATTCATGCAAAAAGGCACTACCCAGTGGTTCGAAGCAGCCAATTGGAAAATGTTGCATGCAAGACTTAAATTGAAACAGTGAGAATGGGAGGGAGATAACTCCCTGAATTAACCAAACAGCAGAATCCATTTCCGCCACAGAGAATGGCAAGGGCTCCAATTGTTCGATGTGTAACAGCGTGTATGTAGCATCTTTCATTGACATAAAACGCTGTTTATCAGTCAGATTAAATGGTAAAAACAGAGCAGAAGCATTCAAATAATCCCAAGGGACTTTTCCCATTTTAAGGGTCTGTAATGTCCATGCAAACTGCATAACTGATCGCAACTGATTTTGACCATGATATAACACAGACGCATCATTCTGAACAATATCAATAACAGAAGAAACAATGTTATCCAATGTATAAATGCGTGATGAAAGCGTATTGATGCTATTGTTGACCACGGCTAGAACCTTTTCTAAATTTGCTTGATCAATCTGACGCAGACGAAAGGCTGCTTCTATCTGTGAAAGTTTCCAAATTTCTCTCCTTTCTGGTGACATGGATTTACAGGATTTCTTGCTAAGTCCTAGAAAGCCACGTCAAAATGCTTTTTGTATGCAATATACAATGAAGTATGGAAGATTTCACAGCAGGAGGCTGCTGAGCAGATACATGAAATTGACAGAGGAAATTTAGAAAAGGCTCTCGCAGTGGATGACAGCGGTATGACTACATTATCAACAAGGATTTATTCTCTATGTAACATTGTGTCATCTGCTATTGACATCATACAGAGTGACATGCCCCTTTTACAACATTGACAAACACAGCTTAGATCTATCATGCTTTAGAGCTGGGCTTTGCAGACTCTGCAAAATGGTCGCGTTCCATGGAAGCATTTAAATGCTACAAGTCTATTCTTACCATACAATTTGACAAAAGAACAGAAAATCATGCCACTCTATGCCACTCCACTAACGCCAATCCACTCTGCGCTATTCCACTGTACACCACTACACTGTGCCTCACTTCCCTCTATGCCACTTCACTGTAGGCCACTCTACTGTTCGCTATTCCGCTCTACGCCACTCCAGTGTACGCTATTCCGCTGTACGACACTCCACTCTACAACACCGCACTCTGCGCTACTTCTCTCTACACCACTCGACTCTAAGCTATTCTGCCCTACACCACTCCAATCAATGCCAATCCAGTCTACACTACTCCACTGCACGCCGCTACACTCTACACTGGTCCACTGCACGCTATTCCACTGTACACAATTCCTGTCTACGCCACTGCACTTAACGCTATATCTTTCTATGCCACTCCACTGTACGCCACTCCACTGTATGCTATTCCATTCTATGCCACTCCACTCTATGCTATTCCACTGTAACTCATCACACTATACCTCACTCCAATCTATACCACTCCACTCTATGCCACTCCACTCAATGCCACTCTGTGCTATTCCACTCTATGCCACTCCACTCTACCACATTCTGCACTAAACTTTTCCACTGTATGCTACTCCACTGTACCACACTCCACTCTACGCCATTCCACTATACCCTATTCCACTGTATGCCACTCCATGGTACGCCACTCCACTCTACGCTATTCCACTGTACACCAATACACTGTGGCTCACTCCCCTCTACACCACTCCACTCTACTCCACTCTATGCTACTTCACTGTATGCCACTCCTACGCTATTCTGCTCTATGCCACTCTTGTCTACACCACTCCATTGTACGCCACTACACTCTACGCTAGACACCTGTATGCTATTCCACTGTATGTTACTCCACTATACGCTACTCCACTCTACAGCACTCCACTCTATGCTATTTCACTGTACCCCACTACACTATATCTCACTCCACTCCATACCACTCCACTCTATGCTATTCCACTCTACACCACTCCACATTTCGCCACTCCAATGTACACTATTCCACTGTACGCCACTCCAGTGTACCACACTCAATCACTCTACTCTAAACCTCTCCACTGTACGCTATTCCACTGTAAGCCACTCTACTGTACCACACTCCACTCTACGCCACTCCACTCTACACCACTCTACTGTATGCTATTCCACTGTACACCACTCCACTGTACCAGACTCCACTCTATAACACTCTTCGACACTCTCCACTCAACTGTATGACACTCCACTTAACAATACTGCACTCGACGACACTAAACTGTACAATTTGAAACACATTTTTATAAAAAAATAAAACATTAAAATTCAAACAAAAAAACAATGGATAAACCTTTGTTATAGTTATGAAAACTTTTTTATTCTTTCTATAGAAACCAAACTTAAACTACACAAACACTACAAATTCTAAACTTTTAGTTATACTTTAAATGTATAATTAACGCACCACTTTCAATTACTAAAACTTTTTTATTCTTTACAGATGAACCAAACAAACTACACAACAATTAGAAATTCTAAAGTTATACTTGTACCTTTGATTTATACTTTACGCAGCACCTTCAAATTATGATAACTTGTGCACCTTTATACACAGTGCATTGATCTCGGGAGCTAGGCTACATTAACTATAACTCGCACCTTCTCTATGCACGGCTTATACCCTTTTATATTACTTTTACCATTTCAAATAATAGCATTTACAACAACACATATGACATCACAAATCATATCATTCATGAGAACACAGTGCATGATAGAGTTGTGAGTTATAGTTAATGTCTTGTGGCTACTGAGTTCAATACACTGCGTATGGAGGTGTGTGAGTTATAAGGTTGAAGGTTTTGTGTATATTATAAATTAAAGGTATACTTTAGAATTTCACATTTTTGGGCAGTTTGTTTGGTTTGTATATAAAGAATAAAGTTTTAGTAATTTAAAGATGGTTTGTAAATTAAAAATGTAAACCTTAGACATTCACTCATGACATGGTCAGTGCCATCACTGATCACATCTCAAATGATCACTGATGACATCTCAAATGACATCACTGATGACATCATCTAGTGATTGTGAATGTTTTCTAAATGTTACTGCGTGTTAAACATATATACATATAAATGGCTATGGGAGTGCCTGTATGGGTGAGTGAGTGAGTGAGTGTTTAAGTGGTGTATAGAAGAATGAGTGGGTATGTGAGAGACTATACATGAGTCAGTTGGTGTGAGTTTTTGTATGGGTGAGAAAGTTTGTGTGTCAGTGGGTGTATGAGTAAGTAAGTGGCTGTGTGAGTATCTGTATGGGTGTGTGAGTGGGTGTGTAAGTGGCTGTAAATGGTACATGAGAGGATGCATGAGTGGTTGAATGGGTGACTGAGCAGGTACATAAGTGTCTGTATGGGTGAGTGACCGAGTACATGAATGGCTGTATGGGTGCATCAATGGGTGTGTAAGTGGGTAAATGGGTGAGTGAGTGGATGTGTGAGTGGCTGTATGGGTGAGTGAATGGGTGTGTGAGTGGCTGTATGGGTGAGTGAGCGTGAGAGAGGTTGTATGGGAGAGCCTGTCTCAGTGACTGTATAGGTGAGTGAGTACGTGTTAGTATATGTATGAGTAAGTGAGTGGGTGTTTGAGTAACTGTATGGATGAGTGAGTGGCTGTGTGAATAATTGTATGGGTGAGTGAGTAGGTGTGTGAGTAGCTGCATGGGTGACTGATTCAGTGAGTGAGTATGAGTAGGTATGTAAGTATCTGTATGTCTATGACTGGATGTGTGAGTGGCTGTATTGGTCAGTGAGTAGGTGCATGAGTGGCTGTATGTGAGTTAGTGGTTGCGTTAGAGGCTGTATGGGTGAGATGATGTGTGAGTGGCTCTATGGATCAGTGAGTAGGTGTTAGACCTGGCATCCTTGGCGTGGGTCTCCCTTCCATTTTTTGATGATGCCTCCAATGTTATTGATCTGTTTTTGCTGGTTTAGATGCTTTGGGCACTGTGCCACTGCTATTCAGTGCCACAGTGCAAGTGCTCCCTATTGTAAATTGATGTATGTATTAGTGACTCCATGATTGGATGATTGGTTTACTTGTCAGTCCCTAGTACAGTGCACTGAGTGTGCCCAGGACTTGTAAATCCAATGCCGCTGGTGGGCTTGCAGCACTGGTTGTGCCACCCACAGAAGCAGCTTGTAAATGTGTCTCAGGCCTGCCATTGCAGAGCCTGTGTGCAGCCTAGGGCTGCCATGTCGACTTGGTGAGTACACTCACTTACCAGTCCCTAAACCTTCCCTTTACTGCATGTTGGTCACCCCTAAAGTAGGCTCTAGGGCAGGGTGCATTGTAAGTACAAGGTAGGACATGCCCTGGTGTGTGTGGCATGTCCTAATAGTGAATTACAGCCATTTTCGTTTTTCACTATTGCAAGGCTACCTGCTCCCCATAGGCCAGAATGGGCAGACTGACTATTACACCTTATAGTCAGAACTGACCCAGGGAACATGGTAGAAAAACGAATTTAGTATGCCTGAACTCAGGATGATAAAATACATCTTTTAGTGAAGTTGGTTTTAACATTCTGTGTTTGAAAATACCACTTTTAGAAAGTGGGTATTTTCTTGCCTAACTATCCAAGCCTGCCTCTGCTAGGTTGTGTATTCCTTGTCTGGAGATTGAGTGACAGGGGCTGGGGGTGGCTACAGGAGACAGGGTGAGTCAGCACAGGGCTGAATAGAAAGATCTGCCGCCAGAGTGGAGGGAGGAGTTGCACCTGGGTCTGAATAGGGCTGTGCCTGCCTTCCACAATGCTGGCTCCACCTCCTGCCGGGCGGCTGAGCACTCTGCCCCACATTCTGAAAGGAAATAAGGAGTCAGAAAAACAAAGTGTCCAGGACTGACCAGAACTGGTTTTGGGCTAGGCAGAGGCCTCTCTGCCTCCAGAGAACAAAGAGAAAAGGTGTATAAAAAGGGGACCCAGACCCCTAGGAAATTAGATCACTTTTGGGAAACAAGAAGAAACCTTTGCTGAGGAGCGGAACCAAGAAGAAACTGAGGAGAGACTATCCCTAAGCCTGAAGTGCTGCTTGGGGGATTGGCCTGCAGTGGTTTGCCTGACTGCCAAAGAAAGGAGAAGGGAACTTTGTGTGCACTTTCATCAACTTGTGAAGGATCTCCAAGGGCTTGATTTTAGAGCTTTCCTCCTGCTGAAGTCTCAGGGACAACAGACTTCACCCACCAGCTCCCCCTGTATTCCCTTGCTGGGAATTTGGACCTTCTGACACACTTGCGTGTCTCTGGGAGCTGGAAGCGCGACTCAACACGAAGAAGCGTGTCGCCGCAGCCGCTGAGTCTCGCATCGCCGGAGAAGAGTGTCGCCGTCGCATCAGACGCCGGCGCATCCCCGAAGAAGCGCGCCGCATCCTTCGAAGCGCCTCGCAGCACCGGAGAAAAGTGTCGCCGTCGCATCAGACGCCGTCGCATCCCCGGGGCAGAGCATCGACCTCGCATCAGATGCCGACGCATCGCAACACGAGGCGCGCCCCGCATCCCAGGAGAAGATCGTCGACCTCGCATCAGACGCCGTCGCATCGCCAGGGAAGCGTGTCGCAGGGCCTGTCGCGGCTCCAAAGACTCATCGTAATCGCCGCACGGCCGTCGGGCGTGCACGCATCACATCTTCGTTGTCGCAAACCTCAAGAAGACGCCACTTTGTTTCTTTTGCACCAGATCTTCAACGCATCACCGTCCTTGCGTGTAAGGGACTATCGCATCACCTTCCCTGCAACACTTTTCGTTGCCCTGCGTTACGCATCTTAAGGTACATTGAACTCAAAGTGTCGCATTTTCATTTTAAGAGACTCAAGCTAATTCTACCATCCTTAAAGTACAGTATTGTGGATTATTTATGTAATTTATGGTCTTGTGGTAAATCTATATAAAAGATACTTATTTTTATAATACAACCTGTGTGGTGTCCATTTGTAGTGTTGTCACTAGATTACTGTATGTGTTCACAAATGCTTTACACACTGCCTCTGAACTAAGCCTGTCTGCTCGTGCCAAGCTACCAAGAGGGTGAGCAGGGGTTATTTCAGGAGTGTACCCCTTATCCTGACTAGAAGCAAGGGTCCCTATTTGGACAAAGGTACCTACCTCTGCCAACTAGAGACCCCCAGTTCTAACATTGGTGGTCAGCGGTGAGGATTCTGGACTTGCATTTGTGACTCATGTATAGTGATTGGTGAACACTACCTAGTGAGTGCAGACCATAACGCAACCACATACTTTTGGTAGATATTCTTTTCTGGGACTTTCTATTTTTGCTAAAAACTGCCAAGTTTAATCACCATGGAAAAAGCAGCATCCGTAGTATCTGTTGATAATGATTGGGAAGAGGAGAAACTGGAATGCTACACCGTTAACCAGCTCAAGCATTTCTGCAGGAAGATCAAAGTTTCTATGACCGGAATCTCCAAGAAGGATGATTTCCAAAAGGCGCTGAGGGCCTGGGTCGAAGCAAGGAATACCCCTGAGAATGAGGAGGGGGCTGAGAATATAATTGAGCAGCTGGATGGGCCAGTAGGTCCAGGGGAGAGGAGAGCATCTTCCCCCGTAGGTAGCAGTGTTTCTGCCCGAGGTCTGTCCCCAGAAGAGCTGGAGGACAGAGAAAAGAGTAGGATGCATGAAATGGAGCTGACCAAGCTCAAGTTCAAGGGGCAGTTGGAATTTGAATTGCAATCTAGAAAATTGGCCTTAGAGGAGAAAAGAATGGATCAGGAGCATGAAAAAAGTTTGAGGGAGATGGAGTTTAGAGCCAAGAAATTAGAGATTACTCCCTCTGTGGCAGCACGCCGTCAGTGCCTGGTGAGGCCCGGGTGTATATTCCTAAAGATGTGGTTAAGGAGTTTTGTAAAAATGATGATATTGGGCAATGGTTCAAGGCCTATGAGGTAGCCATGACTTCCCACCGGGTCCCTGAGAAGGATTGGGGAGCGGGGTTGTGGGGTCGGTTCCTTAGTGAGGGACGGGATACCTTGTTGGACTTGCCCTCTGAAGTCTATAATTCCTACAGCCACATGAAAAATGCATTGATGACCAGGTATGGGTTGACTCCTGAACTCTATAGGCAGAGGTTCAGGAACTGTAAGAAGATTGAAAACAGTACCTGGGTTGAATATGTGACCTTTTTTGCAGAGCCTTGGATGGTTGGGTAAAGGGTAGCAAAGCAAATGATTTTCAGGCGCTCTTTGATTTGATTGCATGGGAGCACTTGTCCAGTAATTGTTTTCCTGAGCTATGCCAGCACCTGATTGACAGTAGGCTGACTAACCCTAGGCAGCTTGCTGAGGAGGCGGACCGCTGGGTGAGCACCCGGGTCCACAAGGGTCACGTGGGAGACTCCGCCAAGGGTGGGCAGGGTCCCCAGCAGAGGAGTGGGGGGGACAAGGGTAAACAGAGGGAGTTCCAGAGAGGGCCCCAAAGTAAACCCCAAGGGAACCAAGGGAAAGGTTCCCAGCCTCCCCCTGAGAAAAAGCACGGGGCCCCGACAGGTCCACCTGTCCATAGGGGACCCCTGGTGTGCTACAGATGTGGCGCCCTAGGCCACAGGGCCAATGAACCCCAGTGCCCCTTGTTTGGAAAGCCAGCACCCCTTAGTGCAGTCCCCCGGCAGTTGGCTAGTGTAGCCCTGGGGGAGGAGGTGGGTGCCCAAGATGGGTGGGATCCTGTAATATTGTCCCTTGTCTCTTTAGGAGACTCTGAGATGGTCCCTAGGACCCAACTGCCTGAGAACACTAAGAAATACAGGCAGTGGGTGACCATCAATGGCCAAAGGGTGGAGGCTCTGAGAGACACAGGAGCCAGTGTGACAGCTGTCAAGTGTCACCTGGTGTCTAAAGAGCAGGTGGTCCCTGATGCATTCTATCCAGTTGTTGCCGCTGACAACACAGAGAGCCAATGCAAGGTGGCTCAGGTTCCCTTTGAGTGGGGGGGGGTCTCTGGTACACTTCAAGTAGCTGTGAGGCCAGCCATGCCTGTTGACTGTTTGTTAGGGAACGATTTGGAGAGCTCCCCTTGGGCTAAGGTGGAGCGGAGTGCTCCTTTGGAGATGTTGGGCTTGCCTTATTGGGCGTGTGTGACCACCCGGTCCATGGCAGCCAGAGGTGTTCAAGAGGGCCTGGAGCCTGAGAGGAGGCCCAGGTGCCTGCCGGAGAGAGAAGAGGCAGGGGCGCGGGAAACCGGCCCCCGAAGTTCCCACGGTCCAGGAGGAGGCAGACCCTGAGGGGGATGCCCTGGAGCCTACAGGGGAACAGGTAGCTGAACTGGGGGACCTGCCTGAGCTGACCCATTGGCAGCAAGATGGAGGACCCTCCAGGGAGGAGTTCTGCGAGGAGCAGAACAAGTGCCCTTCTCTCGTGGGTCTGAGGCAACAGGCCACAGACCAGGCAGCAGGTGATCATTCTGGATCACATTGGATCTACTGGGAGAATGGTCTCCTGTATAGCGAGCCTAAGGTTGCTGAGCCTGGGTCAGCCCGTGTGCTGGTGGTACCCCAGCGCTTCAGAGCCTTCCTACTGGGTTTGGCTCATGATGTGCCTTTAGCAGGACATCTGGGGCAGGACAAGACCTTTGAAAGGCTTGTCACCCATTTCTTTTGGCCCCAGATGCGCAGGAGTGCCGCCACTCAATGCAGGACTTGTCAGACTTGCCAGGCAAGTGGAAAGAGTGGGAGGAAGCACAAGGCTCCTCTCCAGCCATTCCCTGTGGTCAGCACCCCCTTTGAACGGGTGGGTATTGACATTGTGGGGCCACTGGACCCCAAGACAGCCATGGGCAACAGGTTCAACCTGGTCTTGGTGGACCATGCCCCCCAGTACCCTGAAGCCATCCCTCTGAGGACAGTGACGGCCCCCGTGGTGGGACGGGCACTGATGGGAATTTTCTCACGTGTGGGGTTCCCTCAAGAGGTGGTGTCTGACAGAGGTACTAACTTCATATCCAAGTATATGAAGTCCCTGTGGCAGGAGTGCGGTGTAACGTACAAGTTCACCACTCCTTACCACCCCCAAGGAAATGGGTTGGTTGAGAGATTCAACCGGACCCTGAAGGGCATGATTATGGGTCTGGAAGAACCCATGAGGCGTAAGTGGGACGTCCTCTTGCCATGCCTTCTTTTTGCATACCAGGAGGTGCCACAGAAGTCTCTAGGGTTCAGCCCCTTTGAGCTTCTGTATGGTCACCCAGTGAGAGGACTTCTGAGTTTGGTCAAGGAAGGCTGGGAGCAATCTCCCAGGAAACCTCCCCAGGATGTATATAGCTACATGCTGGCCTTCAGGAACCAAACTAGGCGTTTCAGGCAACTTGCTGAGGCAAATCTGGAAGCCAGCCAGGAGGAAATGAAGCGGTGGTACGACCAGAATGCCACTCTGGTTGAGCTTCAACCTGGTCAGAAAGTTTGGGTCATGGCCCCAGTGGAGCCCTGTGCGCTCCAGGATAAGTGGACCGGACCCTTTGAGGTGGTGGAGCGCAAGAGTCCTGTTACCTACTTGGTGGACATGCGGTCTCCCAGGAACCCCTTGCGGGTCCTGCACGTCAACCGCCTGAAGCCCCACTTGGAGAGGTCCCAAGTGGGCATGCTCTTAGCTACAGATGCTGGGATGGAGGAGGAGACTGAGCCTCTTTCTGACCTCCTGTCAGCCCAAGAGCAAGATGGATCAGTGGAGGGTGTGAACCTCTCTACCTCCCTGACACCTGAGCAGCAAGGTGACTGTCGCCAACTGTTGGGGCAGTTTCCTGACCTGTTCTCCCTGGTTCCTAGTGTCACTGACTGGTGCGTCCATGATGTGGACACTGGGGACAGTCTTCCTGTCAAGCACAAGGCTTACAGGGTGACTGACAGGGTGAGAGCTTGCATCAAGGAGGAGGTCTCCAAGATGTTTGCATTGGGGGTAATTGAGTCCTCTCACAGCCCTTGGGCCAGCCCAGTGGTCTTGGTCCCAAAGGCTGCCGCGCCTGGTGCCACACCGAACTCCGGTTCTGTGTGGACTACCGAGGACTCAATTCCGTCACCAGGACTGACGCACACCCCATCCCCAGAGCTGATGAGCTCATAGATCGGTTAGGGGCTGCCGGGTACCACAGTACGTTTGACTTAACGTCTGGGTACTGGCAGATCGCCTTGACTGATGGGGCAAAGGAGAGGTCAGCATTCTCCACACCAGATGGGCACTACCAATTCCGGGTGATGCCCTTTGGGATGAAGAATGCCCCTGCCACCTTTCAGAGGTTGGTCAACAAGGTGTTGGTTGGACTGGAGGACTTCAGTGCCGCCTACCTGGATGACATCGCAGTGTTCAGCGCCAGTTGGGAAGAACATCTGCACCACCTCTGGGAAGTGTTGATGGCTCTGCGGAGGGCAGGCCTCACGATCAAGGCGAGTAAGTGCCAGATCGGGCAGGGTTCTGTGGTGTACTTGGGACACCAGGTTGGGAGCGGCCAGGTGGCGCCCCTACAGCCCAAGACAGATACCATTCTGGCTTGGGAGCCCCCAAGACCCAGACAGCGGTGAGAGCCTTCCTAGGACTCACCGGGTATTACAGGAGATTTGTCAAGGGGTATGGCAGCATGGTTGCACCCTTGACAGAGCTGACTTCCAGGAAGCAGCCCAAGAGAGTGATTTGGACTGACACCTGTCAAAAAGCTTTTGACACCTTGAAGACAGCCATGTGCATGGCGCCCGTGCTCCTGGCCCCCAACTTCTCCAAAGAGTTTATCGTTTTAGACAGACGCTTCAGAGCATGGTGTGGGGGCTGTTTTGTCACAGATGAATGAGGAGGGCCTAGACCAACCTGTAGCCTTCCTTAGCAGGAGGTTACTTCCACGGGAACAGAGGTGGAGTGCTATTGAGCGTGAGGCATTTGCTGTGGTCTGGGCACTGAAGAAGCTGAGACCATACCTGTTTGGGGCTCACTTCCGGGTTCAGACAGACCACAGGCCCCTCAGATGGTTGATGCAGATGAGGGGTGAGAATCCAAAGCTGTTGAGGTGGTCCATTTCCCTACAGGGGATGGACTTCACGGTGGAACACCGCCCTGGTACAGAACACGCCAATGCTGATGGTCTGTCCAGTTTTTCCGCCTTAGTGAAGAGAACTCCCATGAGGTAGGGTAGTTCTCCCCACATTTCAGCTGGAGGGGACACGTGTTAGACCTGGCATCCTTGGCGTGGGTCTCCCTTCCATTTTTTGATGGTGCCTCCAATGTTATTGAACTGTTTTTGCTGGTTTAGATGCTTTGGGCACTGTGCCACTGCTATTCAGTGCCACAGTGCAAGTGCTCCCTATTGTAAATTGATGTATGTATTAGTGACTCCATGATTGGATGATTGGTTTACTTGTCAGTCCCTAGTACAGTGCACTGAGTGTGCCCAGGGCTTGTAAATCCAATGCCGCTGGTGGGCTTGCAGCACTGGTTGTGCCACCCACAGAAGCAGCTTGTAAAATGTGTCTCAGGCCTGCCATTGCAGAGCCTGTGTGCAGCCTAGGGCTGCCATGTCGACTTGGTGAGTACACCCACGTACCAGTCCCTAAACCTTCCCTTTACTGCATGTTGGTCACCCCTAAAGTAGGCCCTAGGGCAGGGTGCATGGTAAGTACAAGGTAGGACATGCCCTGGCGTGTGTGGCATGTCTTAATAGTGAATTACAGCCATTTTCGTTTTTCACTATTGCAAGGCTACCTGCTCCCCATAGGCCAGAATGGGCAGACTGACTATTACACCTTATAGTCAGAACTGACCCAGGGAACATGGTAGAAAAACGAATTTAGTATGCCTGAACTCAGGATGATAAAATACATCTTTTAGTGAAGTTGGTTTTAACATTCTGTGTTTGAAAATACCACTTTTAGAAAGTGGGTATTTTCTTGCCTAACTATCCAAGCCTGCCTCTGCTAGGTTGTGTATTCCTTGTCTGGAGATTGAGTGACAGGGGCTGGGGATGGCTACAGGAGACAGGGTGAGTCAGCACAGGGCTGAATAGAAAGATCTGCCTCCAGAGTGGAGGGAGGAGTTGCACCTGGGTCTGAATAGGGCTGTGCCTGCCTTCCACAATGCTGGCTCCACCTCCTGCCGGGCGGCTGAGCACTCTGCCCCACATTCTGAAAGGAAAGAAGGAGTCAGAAAAACAAAGTGCTCCAGGACTGACCAGAACTGGTTTTGGGCTAGGCAGAGGCCTCTCTGCCTCCAGAGAACAAAGAGAAAAGGTGTATAAAAGGGGACCCAGACCCCTAGGAAATTAGATCACTTTTGGGAAACAAGAAGAAACCTTTGCTGAAGAGCGGAACCAAGAAGAAACTGAGGAGAGACTATCCTTAAGCCTGAAGTGCTGCTTGGGGGATTGGCCTGCAGTGGTTTGCCTGACTGCCAAAGAAAGGAGAAGGGAACTTTGTGTGTACTTTCATCAACTTGTGAAGGATCTCCAAGGGCTTGATTTTAGAGCTTTCCTCCTGCTGAAGTCTCAGGGACAACAGACTTCACCCACCAGCTCCCCCTGTATTCCCTTGCTGGGAATTTGGACCTTCTGACACACTTGCGTGTCTCTGGGAGCTGGAAGCGCGACTCAACACGAAGAAGCGTGTCGCCGCAGCCGTTGAGTCTCGCATCGCCGGAGAAGAGTGTCGCCGTCGCATCCGATGCCGGCGCATCCCCGAAGAAGCGCGCCGCATCCTTCGAAGCTCCTCGCAGCACCGGAGAAGAGTGTCGCCGTCGCATCAGATGCCGTCGCATCCCCGGGGCAGAGCATCGACCTCGCATCATACGCCGACGCATCGCAACACGAGGCGCGCCCCGCATCCCAGGAGAAGATCGTCGACCTCGCATCAGACGCCGTCGCATCGCCAGGGAAGCGTGTCACAGGGCCTGTCACGGCTCCAAAGACTCATCGCAATCGCCGCACGGCCGTCGGGCGTGCACGCATCACATCTTCGTTGTCGCAAACCTCAAGAAGACGCCACTTTGTTTCTTTTGCACCAGATCTTCAACGCATCACCGTCCTTGCGTGTAAGGGACTATCGCATCACCTTCCCTGCAACACTTTTCGTTGCCCTGCGTTACGCATCTTAAGGTACATTGAACTCAAAGTGTCGCATTTTCATTTTAAGAGACTCAAGCTAATTCTACCATCCTTAAAGTACAGTATTGAGGATTATTTATGTCATTTATGGTCTTGTGGTAAATCTATATAAAAGATACTTATTTTTATAATACAACATGTGTGGTGTCCATTTGTAGTGTTGTCACTAGATTACTGTATGTGTTCACAAATGCTTTACACACTGCCTCTGAACTAAGCCTGTCTGCTCGTGCCAAGCTACCAAGAGGGTGAGCAGGGATTATTTCAGGAGTGTACCCCCTTATCCTGACTAGAAGCAAGGGTCCCTATTTGGACAAAGGTACCTACCTCTGCCAACTAGAGACCCCCAGTTCTAACAGTAGGTGTGTGAGTGATGGTATGGGTTTGTGAATGAGTATGTCAGTGGTTGTGTGGGAGTGGGTGTATGAGCTGTTGTATGGGGTGTAAGTGTTTGTGTGAGAGGTTCTGTGGATGATGTCATCAGTGATGTCATTTGAGATGTAATCAGTGATGTCATGAGTGATGTCACTGACCATGCCATGAGTGATGTAATATGTGAGCTCATAAGTAGTGCATTGCAGGGGGCGTAAGTTATAGTTAGCTCAGTGTACTATAACTGCTGAATTTCTCTGGTTTTGTACAAGTATAATGTGAGCCTAACTATAACAACCCTGTAACCTTTGTTTTCTTCAGTGAATTTCTAGGGTTTTTTAAAATTCTATTTCTAACTATAACGTCTCTGTAACCTTTTTTTTTTCCAGAGAATTTCTAAGGTTTTTAAAATTCTATTCCATAACTATAACGTCCCTGTAACCTTTGTTTTTTTCAGTTAATTTCAAAGTTTTTTTAAATTGTATTTCCTAACTGTAACCTGTTGAGGTTTAATTTCTGTGGAATGAGCATCGTGCCAGAATGAATCGTGCCCTGCATATTTATCCAAGAAGAGGCCACCGTTTTGTGCAACACCTCTACCCAACTGGAGTACTTTCTACTGGCTAATTAGTAAGTGCTACCCTGTTGGGTAAATGTATAGTGCATCTCCTATACCACAGCTGTGTAAAGAACGCCAATGAAATGTCTACAGTGACCTTGTTTGTCTGTAACTTTGCCAAGGTGATTGTTACTCGAGCGTCTTCAACAGATAACTTTACAACTGCAGAGAAAACACACTTGGATGACTTGTACTTTACAGAAGTGAGTGCTTCCTTGTTTGGTGGAGATGCGATCATATTCCTAGGCATCAAGACTCCATCTCTAACATCGGTGGGAAACGCACCTGGGGCCTTTTAGTAAGCTGTCCATAATCTTGTGAAAAGGCCAGGAAGATGTTGCATACCGCTAATATATATGGGGCGGGCCCAAACGGGAGGGGCTTTGAGGCAAGTTTACATACTTCTAGTTTTTAAAAGTTTAGAACACGATCTCTGTTCTCAGCAGCAGATGACCAAAAACAACCCCCTCATCACAGTCACTACGTGAGATATTGCACTAGAGAAAAGCAAGGATGCAAACTCCTCCATCATGGATTACAGATAACTTTTTACGGTGGAAATGCAGAGAGAATACACTTGGATGTTTTGTACTTTACAGAAGTAAGTGCTTCTTTGTTTGGTGGAGATATGATTGTATTGCTAGGCATCAAGACCCCCATCTCCAAAATTGGTGGGAAACATGCTCCGGGGGCATTTTCTTAACAGGCGAGGGGGGCTGCGCAGCTCCTCTCCCCAGGCTGATTTCGGCCCGGGGGACCCCATCTCCCAGCCTTTTATTTTATTCATTTTTATTAGGGAAGGGGGGCCATTTGGCCCCCGGGCGGATTTTAGCCCCGGGGATTCCCATAACACCTTGGTGCCCCTCGGCCACCCAGTATGCAATGGGACCATATGGCTGGGTCCAAACTGAGGTGGGACGGTGAGCCAAACAACAATTGATTTAACCCAGGTCTCTTGAATGGGGGTGAATGTTTGATTTGTTCAGCATTCTGTCTATCATTTGTTTGCGCAGCATTTTTCACCCTAAGTGGGATGGCCATGACCAGACGTGGGTCCCTTGCTAGCTGTGCCACTGGATTCAAGCTAGCCTGGCTGATCAGGTTTGGTACCCCAAAAATGGTCCCAGGATGCTTGTTTCCGGTCCAGGAAGGCTCTAGATTCGCAGTTCGGGCTGGACTGGTCCCATTGAGGAGCAGGGTCAAGACTGATTTGCATATGGCTGGGTCCAAACTGGGATGGCATGGTGAGCAAAAGATCGATGGATTTAACCCAGATCGCTTGACTGGGGTGAATGTTTGATTTGTTCAGCATTCCGTCCATCATTTGTTTGCGCAGCATTTTTTTTAAATTCGCAATTGTATTTTTAATTCATCTTTAAAATGACAAACATTATTTTATATAATTTTTATTTTTTGAATGGGTTGAGTGATATCTTGTGAGATTGATTTTGGTTTTTGCTTTACATTTTTTATTATTTAATTAATTATATTTGTTAGATTTTAAAATATTTGGTGTTTCATAAATAATTACTTGCAATATAGTTTTTTTAAGTTTGTTTCTTTTATAGGTGAATTTGACATATATTGCCTACTGCACGCATCTTTAAAATATGTTTTATTAAATATTATTAGTTATTTATACATTTGTTATAAAATATTAATTCCATTTTAAAGAACAAGATTATTTTTAATGATTTTTATATTCTAACTTTAAAAAAATATTTTAAGAGGTAATTATAATATTTTGGGTGTACTGAATGAGCTCCCTAAATATATGCCCTTCCTCCAATGACTGTTAGAATGGAATAGTAAACCTAACTGCCTCATTGTATGCACTTTCCTCAATATTTGTTATTCTGGAAATATAAAAATAAATCTGACCCCCTCCCCTCTCCCACTTGTATGCACTTTCCCCAGTGTTTTTGTTCTGGAGTTAGAATAATAAATCACAATCACCTTCAATGTATGGATTTTCTCCAATGTTTGTAGACTGGAGTTAGAAGGGCAAATGTGACCACCTCCCAATATATGCCCTTTCCCCAATGTTTGTGATATGCGAGTTAGAATGGCAAATTTTACCCTTCTTGCCCCACCTCAATGTATGATCTTTTTCCACTCTTTTTAGCATCTTAGAATGTTTATTGGACTAATGTTAGAATAGTAAATCTACCCAACCCCAATGTATGCAGTTTACCCAGTGTCTGTTGGACTGGAGCTAGATTAGTACATTCGACCCAGCACACCTCCCACTGCATGCATTTTCCTCAATGATTGTTGGACTGGAGTTAGAATGGTAGATCTGCCCCCCCTCCAATGTTCTCACATTCCCCAACATTTGTTGGACTGGAGTTAGAATTGTAATCTGGTGCCACACCCAAACCCCCAAGGTATGCACTTCACTCAGTGTTTGTGGCATCAGAGTTAGACTGAAGCGAGGAAATTAATTTTGACCCCAACCCCGTGTATGCACATTCCCCAACATTTTTGGGATTTGAATTAGAATAGTATATAGGCCCCTACTCAATGTATGAACTTCCCTAAATGTTTTTTTAGACTGGATTTAGAATGGTAAATGTGACCACCGCCTCCAATGTATGCACTTTCCCCAGTGTTTTTGAGAGTAGAATTAAAATTGTAAGTCTTAGCCCCACTGTATGTACTTTCACCAGCATTTTTGGGATTGGAGTTAAAACAGTAAATGTGCCCCTACAATGTATGCTCTTTCTCCAATGTTTATTAGACTGAAGTTAAAATACAAATCGGATCTCCCCCACCTCCCCATGTATTCACATGTATGCACTTTCCCCAATGTTTGTTGGACTGGAGTTAGAATAGTAATCTGCTCTTCCCAGTAATTATTGGACATGGGGTTAGAATAATCAACCTGGCTACCCAACATATACAGTTTCTCCAAAGTGTGTTGGACTGGAGTTGGAATAGTAAATCTGATCCCTCTCTTTCCCCAATGTGTGCACTTTCCACAGTTTGTGTTGGGTAGCAGTTAGAATAGTAAATATGCTCCACATGTATGCACTTTTCCCAACATTTGTGGAATTGGAGTTAGAAGAGTTAATTTGGCCCCTCAATATATGCACTTTTTCCAGGTAGAGGTATAATAGTAAATCACATCTCCTTCAAAGTATAAACATTGCCCAATGTTTTTAAACTAGGGTTAGACTGATAAATCTGGCCTCTACAATGTATTTACCCCCAGAGCTTGTTGAACTGAAGTTAGAATAGTAAATCTAGTTCCCCAGCTCCCCTTCTTAAAATGTATGTGCTTTTCACAATGTACAACTGTCTTTAAAATGGTGTATTTGATTTTTTTTTTTTTATGTTTTTGGATTCAAGTTTCATTGCTTTTTTTGTTTCATATATTTTAACAAATATTTTTAGGATATTTAATTTTAAAGTATACATTTGTAAAATTCGAATAGTTTTTTATTTTTAAATTGTGTTGTTTTTTTACAATTATTTGCATGTGTTTTGGTCTTTGACAAATATCAGTTTTAGTAATTGATTTTTATAATGGTTTTAAATGGCTTGATAATTAAATAGCATGTTTTGTAATTTTTCAAAAAGAATTCATAATTATAATTGTTTATATGGAGTATATTGAATAATAGAGGATATTAATAGTGTGCTATTTAATAAAAATATGTATAATTTATATTTTGCAGATAAGTTATGAGTATTTGCATGAATTACATTTTTTAACATTATCAAATTATTGTTTACTTTTTTATTAAAAAAGTAAAAAATATTTTGTTTTTATAAATAACAATATTGTTAAATATATATCCTTTCTTATGTAATGTCAATATTTTTGTCATCAATATATTTTTTTCTGCAATATTTTTGTATTGTGATATTTTTGCGGTCAGTATTCTGTCATGCAATCTGCAAGAATGAGTACAGAGTCTAGGACCCAGATTTTCTACTTTTTATCGCACTGCAGGTACTAAATTTTGTATACTGCTTTGTGCAAGGGGGAAACCAGCACAGTAATATTTTGCTGCTGCTGCCATACTCGGCACTGGAGCACAAACAGGCTCGGAGATGAGTGTGCACTCTCTAGCATTGGATTTCTACTGAAAGAATACCTTTCCAGTACAATTTCTTATGCATAAACAAATTCAGAAGGATTCCACACAAAGTACGTGTGTTGGGCACTGCAGCACACATGCAACACGTTTTTTAAAGAAATGAACACACTTCCCCCATTAGACCTGTTTACAGCATGCATTCGTTTTTTACACAAAGCCCATCTCAATATCCTAATACACTAGCTTTGCATCAAAACCTAGGGGTATTTGAGCTGGTTCACCCCAGTAATGCCTCCTTGATGAAAAGCGGTGCAAAGAAGAGCAAAGCATTTTTTGTGCTGAGAAAAGATTCCTTTTCCCGATGTAAAACACCTTTTGCGCTACATAGTAAATACCATGTGAGACTTTAGATCTCTTCCTGTCGTTTTGTGCGGGCACAAATCTTTGGTAAATGTGGACCCCTATCTTTGTCAGAAAGTGTGCTGAGGAAAATGGGAGTAGCATTGTATCTGTGTCAGGAAGAATGACTCATTTGATGAGACTGCTGGCATGTGATCGGGTGAAAGCCTGAAGGGAAATGTCTGTGCATGAGAAAAGCCAGTGGTCTGGAAGATTCCAGTGGTTCAGCATGAGAGAGGAGCTTGCAGCAGGGCAGTCCTGCAGGACTCTGGCCCTGCACCCTGACTTTGGGATAGCGGAAGGATGAGTCCCTCTAGGATGAATCAAGAAAAGAGGTAGGTCACAAGCCTGGAGCACCCATGGTTTGGATTGTCTGGCTCAAGACTGGCATACAGCCTGGGACCATGAAGGCCCCCAGACCATCATCCTGACAATCATCACAGACACTAAAGTCCAGAGGATAAAGAGTAATTAGCTCAGCTGGCCACTCTCACCTGGCATATTAAGTCACCTGGGCTCCTCTCTTCATTATATTGTCCTAAGTAACAGGGATCAAAGTTGTGATAAAAAGGGAAGGTGGGTGGGTTTGTAAGTACTGGGAATGAATGAATGACGCTCTTTTATAAAGCGCGAGCAAATGCCCGAGGGCGTCTTGGCGCGGGTTGCCGTAGGGAAGTGAGAGTAGGTCTCCTGTAGCTGAGGAAAGATAAAAAAACAGAAGAATCAGCTAAGCCTGTGCACAAAAGCCAGGTTTTCAAAGCCTTCCTGAACCTAGTCAGGGATGGAGCTGTTTTAAGATCGAGAGGCAGGCTGTTCCTCAGAAGGGCTGTTGACCTAAAGAAGCTTTTTCCTCCCCATGTGGATTTCTGAAAGGCAGGAACCACCACGTTTTTTGTGAAGGCTGAACGGAGAGGTCTGTTAGGGATGTACCGTCTCAGATGTTTCCTAAAAAGATGGGGGTCCTGACCATGAAGGGTTTGTAAGCCATGCAGAGTGCCTTAAAGGCGATCCGCTGTCTGATGGGTAGCCAATGTAGATTTTTTATGGCCGTTTTTGCTAACTGGGAATTTTTTGCGGGAAACGAGCCGCAGCATTTTGCAGCGTCTGCAATTTCTTCAGAGAGGAAGCCAGAAGATTCGAGTGGAGGCTATTACAATAGACCAGTCTCCCCAGAACCAGCCAGATGACCACTGTTTTAAGGAGCTCAGAAGGGAGAATTTTTTTGATCTTTTTCACTAACCTTAAGGAATAGAAGGAAGCTGACGTAACTTTGTTCTCCTGTTTGGTGAGCTTCAGTTTGCTATCTATCAGTATCCCCAAATATTTTACCGTTATCACAGGAGTGGGGAGAGAGCCCATTTGGGGTGGCTACCGTGAAGGTGTCCAGAAAGACGGGTTATTTCTGAAAAGTATCGCTTACGTCTAGGAAGAATTAAGCTTTAGGCTATGCCCATTCATCCATTTGCTGATCTCATTCATACAGTTCCTGAAGGCATTTCCAGTATTCAACTCGTTCTTGGCCAGCGACACCACAATTTGGGTGTCATCGGCATATGAAGCTAGGGACAGGCCCTACGATTATATAAGCGAGGCTAGCATAGATTAAACGATTTTGGGCTCAAAGATGATCCCTGCGGAACTCTGCAAGGGAAGGAAAATGCTTTGGATTTAAAGTCGCCCATTGCCACTATGTGCTGCCTGTTTGAAAGAAACGATTGAAGCAGGGGAAGGGCAAAACCATCGATCCCTAGCCGCTTCAAGCGGTTGAGCAATACCCCATGATTGACTGCGTCGAAGGCCGCAGATAAATCCAACAGAACAAGGGCGGAACTGCCTCCCCTGTCCACGGTTGCTCTGATCTCCTCCGTTGCCCCAACCAGAGTTGGTGCTATGATCCTTTCTGAACCCAAATTGGGTATCGTCTAGAAGATGATTGGTGTCAATATAGGAAGCAAGTTGCTCATTCATTACCTTTTCTGTTAATTTAGCAGGAAAAGGAAGTCTCGCAATGGGTCTGTAGTTGTTCTGGTCTGGAACAAGGAAGAGTATTCGAAGCAATGAAGATTACCGGTAAGTAATCAGGACATCACTTCCCCAACTCTACCATGTCCCAGTCCTTATATTATTGCGGCTCTATTAAAGCAGTATATCACAATTTTCAATGCACCACGAACAACAGCACTCAGCATATATAGCTTGAAATATATTTTAATGAATACAATATAATTATGTATTTCCCCCAGCTGCAGCCAACATACTTGTTTCAAACACCAAACACTTAGAACTTGCAACATCCAGTCTAATGAGATATGAATATATTAGCTGCAGCCCGTGTAGCTGATCGACAGATATATTGAAGAATAGCACTCGTTACTTAGCATGCGTTTAGTACGCATGCCATTACAACGTGGTCGTTAGAACGACCGCGTTGTTAGTTCGCATACCTTTACTACGCAATTCGGAACAACGAATTGCAGTAGGGGGTGCTGGATGTTGGAATAGTATAATTTACTATTCCAACTCCAGTCTGTGCGGACACTAGGGAAGGTGTTGGATTTTAAATCCAACACCTTCTCCCCCCTAACGCATGTCGTTGTTCTGACTTGCGTAGTAAAGGTTATGCGAACTAACAACGCGGTCGTTGTAACGACCGCGTTGTAATGGCATGCGAAGTATCGCATGCGAAGTAAACGCTGTTTACCATATTGAAGTCAGGCGCCAACTGCATCAGTCCAAGAGGCTTCCATTTTATGTGAACCCTGAACTCCACCTGGCAAATGAACCTGTTGTTTTTCATAGGCAATTGAAACAATGAACTTTATACAGCTACTCGAGGTGGAAGAGGAACATTTATGACCTCTTCTAAACAAACCAAAATGTACAAACAGGCTTTCACTGACTGTAAACAAATCTCCTGGTGAGCATTTCTGGAAAAATGTCCAAGCTACCTATTGTGATAAGAGGACCAAATATAAGTCTGGCACAGCATTAATGTTTAGGAGCAAGAGCCCTCACCCACCAATTAGCAGCATGCTTCAACATAGGTCTTAAGCTCTTCGTAGGACATCCCTGCAATGCCCTTCTGGCACCTCAGGGGGCTCTTTGCCAGAGATAATTTTTTATCAGTCAGAAACTCCCAATTCATGAACTTGGAATGTGTGCAGCATAAATTGGCTGAAAAAAGTGGGTGAAAGAATGTTAAAATTGACTAGGGGAACCCCATAAATATCCTATTTAATCCTTAGGGGCCTCTTTTAAGATTAAAAACAGTGGAAATCTAGGGGAATTTATGTTCCATAAAATCTAATCTGGGTCAACATGTTTCTTGCCTACAGTTGAATGCCTAATCTACGTGACGGACTCTACCTAATTAAGAAGATAGTGAAGTAATGGCCTTAAGGTAGACCCACAACTGGTGTCATATAAATAGGAAAACTACAGTTGTCCATATGCTTAAGGGTACTTGTATAATGCTGTTATAGAACCTAAAATGTAAAAATAAAGAGAAAAAAGACTTACAGCATATAACACCCATTTTATTTTTTGTTGCCAAGTGAAAATATTGAGCTTATTCTCTTAGAACTGGCATAGCCATACTCAATAGTACAACTCATATGTGTTGCTAGCCATTTCTTTGTCACACTTTAGTAAAAAGCATGCAACATGCAGAAAACCATGCCTCAAGTGGTGATTGCAGTGGTATTTTTGTAAAAACAAACATGGATGGAGTCTCTCCTAGAACTTAAAGTAAGTTCGGTCTCATCGGTGTGCACGGAGTGAGAAACTCGATATGGACTAACTGTATTGAGGAGGGCTCGCCTTATGAAGTGTTATCAGGAGATGGTACTTCCCAAACCAAAACCAGGGAATATATCACTTATTTGTCTTGACAAAGGTCCCAGTTTTTTGCCTACCCGCCTCCATGTGTACGGAGTGAATAAACTTCGGAATCGGGGAGGCTCATTTAAGCTCCCATTCATGTGGTCATCGGGTGCTGTTTTCTCCTGGTGTCACCGTGTATGCGTTGCTCGCGTCACTGTGTATGTGCTCAGTGGTGGTTTGCACCTCTGATGCTGAAGAATTCTATGTCAGGACCGGAGGCTCTGATTATGCTTCTCTTTCTTTTACAACTTAAAAACAGCAGCCAATCACAACAATGTTTTTCAAAACGCTACATTTCCCATGACTCCATCGTGTCACCTGACCAACTATAGAGCCCCAGCCCTATACAAACCATCAACACAACCTGAGCCTCCTTTTTCTTTGCTGCTTCGCAGCCAGTTAAGTGCATAAAAAATTTAGCAATATGATGTATTGCACACTTTACATGCTGTTATTTGCCTATTGCCGATGGAATAGTTTATCACTGCCTGTTTTCCGCACTATGCGTGTTATATTTTGCAGGACGGTTGAGGAGCAGCTGCATTTGTGTCCCAACGCGCTGCTCGCGATTTATTCGTACTAGGGAGAGGTGTGGCGCAGCAGCCACAGAGACGGACTCTGGAGCGTAGGGCTTGCGGTTCGATCCACGGCAGCAGCTCAGCCCAGCATCATGTGACACCGGGCATTAGCTCACTTAATCTCCCCAACGGCCTCCAGCACCTTGAAACACTTGAGGGTGATATGTACGTGCTTTAGAAATCCGAATTATTAGTACTAGTACAAGGGCGCGTTCTGCCTCCCAACGGGGTGGTCTCCGCCCATGTCTGTTCTGTGAAGGGGGAGAAAAGGGAGCGTGGACTGGTGACTGCATGATGCGCGTTCCTCTCTTTATATTTACACCTTGGATGGACTCACTCTTGTGCAGTGGCCATCTTTGTTTGCCTCACGCGATCGAAGGCTTAAGCTGAACGCGTGAGATGTGTTAAACTTCACTCTGTCACAGCCTTTAATGTGCAGCTCCCATTTTAGGGCCTGTTGCTTCTGGTTTATGCACAGGGTTGGAAAATGTGCATAGGCTCTGCCTAGAGTAATTGTGCAGGCACTCCCTGCAGTTTATATTGAATTACTCTCTGAGTTGCTTTGTCTGTCTTGGGGTTTGGATTACTGCTCCCTCCGATTGTTACTTATTGAGGATTGCTTATTCCTTGGTTAATTTTGGTCTTTGGTCTTTTTACCCTCCTGGGACAACTTGGCTCTGCTGATCAGACATCTTCATTATGGCTGAATATTACGAAGAGGGTTATTATTATGAGGACGCAGCTGGGTCTCTGGACCAAGACCACGTAGACGCTTTGGACATTGGGGGGCAGCATTCAGTCAACAAAGCCCTAGTAAGGTCCATTGAGCCCCTGAAATGCCATCTCTGTGGATATGCTGAACAGCAGGGTTGGCTGTCTACCCCTCCTATGCATGCCAAGACCAGTGCGAAAGCCCCAAGAAGTCCCCACGCAGCTGACTTTGAGAGGCCAACTCTCTTTCTACAGATCATGACTATTGTGCCTCATCCTTCATCCCAGCACCTGATCCATCTCAGGATGATGATTCCAGCTCTTCTGACCAGAGCTCGGATCACAAAAATGCACCTTGTCCTAGCAAACGTAAATGCAAATGCAAAGAGAGTCATGTAGGTCCCTCTTCTCAGGCCAAGCTACTTACATTTGAGCCCTCTGAAATTATCCATCTGAAATCTACTGCATGGCTCCCTCCGCAAGAAGTGGCGGACTACGTTCAGTCACATATCCGACAGGCCTTTGATAAAGACGTGCGAGCACAGTTGCGCTCCAAGTGTCCTAGACCTGACCTTCTGGGCAAGGTCGCTGAGACCCCTGAGGTTGATCCTACCTCGTTACGTACATAAAGAATTATTCTAAGGATCCGAAGAAGGGGCTCAACAGAGCCTGGTGTTCCTGTCAGGACATACTGCTGCACCTTTAACAAAGATTTTGGAACTGGGCTTTCGGGCCAAGGAGTCAGCCAAACCATCAATCCTGATGAATTAATAGGTTGGGCGCAATGAGATATTTCTCAATTAGGCAACGTAAACTGTGCCTTTTCCTGTGAGAGGCACAGGTCCATCCTACTTAAGCTCGTCCACACGCTCACTGAACTCGCTTCATTAGAATCAGGCCCAGTGGCACAGGGTCTGCTGTTTGGCCAACCTTTCCTCAAAGAGCTCCCTAAATTTGTGGTGACCTTTAGTAATTTGGATAAGGCGCAAGGGTCCCTCTGCAAGGTCTTCTGTCCAGTTTTTGGCAGGTCTGGATGTTTTAGAGGGTGCAAGTTCAGCCATGGATACCAACAAGGCCCGCTGGGAGGTTATAATCAACAAAATCGGGGCAGCTACAAATATCCCACCTTCTACCCCTCTCCTCCCCGCTCAAACAAGAATCGTTTCCAGAGAGAGCACTTTGGAGGATCTCAGGGCACCTCCCAGGACTCTGGTGTCACAGGCGAGATTAATTCTGTTTTCCAAATGATACTGCGGGGAAGGATTCAGTCTTTCTTACACATTTGGCAAACACTGACTCGGGATGCATGGGTTTTGGAGACCGTTCAAGCTCTCCAGTTCCCCAATACAAACCCTTCCACCTCCAGTGATGTCTTTTTCCAACACGAGAGCGAGATTTTATCTTTTACGAAATTCAGACCCATCTTCAAAAGGGTGCCATAGAGGTCTCAACTAACCCTGGGCGGAGCTGGCGGAGTGCAACTACGCGGAGGTCCACAGAGTTGGGGGAAAACTCCGCTCCGCCACCCGCCTCCACCCCCTCTAATAAAATAATAGAGACAACCTAATTTTAAAAAAATAAAGTCACTTACCTGTATTCCGGCGACCCCGGGCTGCCCTCCTCCTCCTCGCCGGACATCTTGCATGAACAGCGCATGCGCGCGCATGGGCATTTCTCACAATGAAATGCGCATGCCTGCGCGCGCATGCGCAGTTCATGCAAGATGTCCGGCGAGAAGGAGGAGGGCAGCCCGAGAACGCCACAATACAGGTAAGTGACTTTATTTTTTTTTAAATTAAGTTGTTTCTATTATTTTATTAGGGGAGGTGGAGGCGGGGGCCAATTTAGCAGGGGGTGGCTGGCTAACTCCGCTCCGCTGCTGAGTCAGAGTTTTTTTCCCTACTCCGCGTTCTCAGCGGAGCGCGGAGTAGGGAAATCTCCGCACAATCCGCCGGCGGAGTGGAGGTCTCCGCCCATGCCTAGTCTCAACCCCTCATCCACATGGATTTCACAGCTTCATTTTCCTGGTAGAGAAGAAGGGTGGCGGTTCTCATTTGGTGTTGAATCTCAAGGACTTCAATGGTTGGGTTGTCTACCACCATTTCAAGATAGAGGGCATCCATCTGCTGTGGGATATTCTTCAAGAAGGGGATTGGATGGTTTACCTAGATTTAAAGGATGCATACCTTTCCGTTCCCATATTTCCACCCCACAGATGTTTTCTTCAGTTCCTTTGGCAAGGCCTTTGTTACAAGTACAAAGTCCTTCCATTCGGTCTCTCCTCCGCCCCTTGGTGCTTTACGAAGCTCCTGAGGCCAGTGGTAAAATCCCTGAGAGCTTGAGGTGTGCGTCTATTTATTTAGATGACATCATTCTCATGGCCCAATGCCCTCAGTTGATTCTCACTCACTTGGAATGGATGCTCCTCCTCCTCCAAGACCTGGGCTATATTCTGAATTCTCAGAAATCAGTTTTGACTCCTTCCCAACGCATTGAAGTTCTGGGGTTTCAGGTAGATTCCCTCTTTTACCAACTGATTTTCCCTTCCCTAAAAGTTTGGAATATCAAGAAAGAACTGAGATAGATTCTGTGCAAGTGGACTGTATCGAGGTCGATTGCTCAAGAGGTGGGTTTGTTAGCCTCATCGATACAAGCTGTTTTTTCTGGTCCCCTGCCTTATCATGTGCTTCAGAGACTCAAGATTCAACATCTCTGGAAAGGCCTCAGCTGTGCCGAACAGATTCTCCTCTCGGAGGAGGCGAGGTCGGAGATGTCATGGTGGTTGGATCACACGGAGGCCTGGAATGGCAGGGCGATATTTGGCTTAACACCGGAGATTGTGATCGAGTCTGATGCCAGCCGTTGGGGTTGGGGAGGGTGTTGCGGCCTGATCTCCACAGGGGGTCGTGGGTCTCAGGAGGAACTGTCCCTTCATATCAACTGCTTGGAACTCCTACTGCTATCCTTTGCAATTCGCAACCTTTCTCCGGAGAGGTCGGATTGTTGCATACTGCTTCGTATGGACAATATTTCAGCAGTTCACTATGTGGGTGGGATGAAATCCTGCATTCTGGCAGAGATTGCCAAGGACTTTTGGCATTTTTGCCTTCAGCATCGGATCTCTGTGGTGGCGGTATACCTTTCGGGCCAGAGCAATACCGTTGCGGATTGGCAGTCTAGGCATCTTCGAGATTTCAGTGACTGGAAGCTCCATACTAGAGTGTTCCATGTGTTGAATTACTTTTGGGGTCCTTGTTCAATAGACCTTTTTGCATCTCGTCTCAATCGCCATCTTCCAACCTTCTTCAGTTGGAGTCCAGATCCGGAAGCCAATGCCAAGGATGCTTTTCTTCAGTACTGGACTCCTAACCTGTGCTATGCCTTTCCCCCGTTCTTAGTGATCCCCAGGGGATTGGCTCAGTTACACTGTCAAAGGGTGGAGCTGGTGACACCTTTTTGGAGGGCGAAGGCTTGGTTACCGGTTCTCCTGGAGCTAACTTGTGCTTGTCCGATTCTGATTCCGTTTCGTTGGAATCGCCTTCTCGATCCGAGGGGTGTCCCTCATCTATTGATCTTTTTGCAACATCTATCTCTAGTAGATTGGAGGGTTCCAGGGACAGATGGAGCGTCCCAGGACTTTTGCAGATGGCTAATGACTTCATTAGTCAGGCCTTGTCTTCCAGCACACACAAGCGATATTCTTCCGCTTGGAAACGTTGGAGTGGCTGCTGCCGTGAAAGGGGTACAGATCCTGTTGGAGCAGATTGCTGTTTGGTTGTGAATTTTTTGTTATCCCTTGCTTGTGTGGGTATGGCTTACAGATCTGTTAACAGTTTTAGGTCCGCCATTTCGGCGGGTCATTTACCTGTTGATGATAAACCCGTGGGCGAGCACCCCATTGTCTGTAAGTGTTTGACCGGCATTCGCATTGCCCGTCCTCCTCTTTCTAAGTATTCTGTTTTGTGGGATGTGTCTGTGGTCCTGCAGTTTTTGGAAGCCTGGCCAGAAAATAAATTTCTGTCCTGAAAGCAATTATTGGCCAAACTGACTATGCTATTGTGCCTCATATAATGTAAGAGGGTATCAGATGTCTGAGCATTGGATCTCGCAGGGCAAATTCTTTCCTCAGAGGGAGTTACTTTCTCAATTTCTAGGCACACCAAATGCAATTCCTCGTCAGTTTCCTATTCCGCTTTTCCAGATAACCCCAAACTTAGCGTGGTGCAGTGTTTGAACCTTATGAGGGGAGTACTGCTGAATTTCATACTGATATGAGAGGCCAATTGCTTATTGCCTTGCAGAAAACCTTTCGTCCAGTGCCACTCTTGCAAGATGGGTGCGTTGGTTTATGGGTGAAGCTGGTATTGATATTTCCATGTTTGGCGCCCACTCAGCGCGTGGCACAATGGCTTCTAAATCATTTGCTTTGGGTTCTAGTTTGACCTATATTCTGAAAGCGGCCGACTGGTCAGCGGAATCTACAATTAAGTCATTCTACTGTAAACCTATTGTGGATGTTGCTTCTGTTGTGGTGGCTCAGCTTTAAACGAGCATAATTGGAGCCTCTGGTACTGACATAGAATTAAAAAAATTCCAACATTTGTGGCAAGAATTTTCAATTCTATTAAGGACACGGAGGCAAGGATTATCCCACCTAAGATGTTGTATTAATCTATCTGTGATTATGTATTACAGACAATATTTAATGCTTTACATATTCCTTGTTCCCTCCCTCTTGACTGTATTTTGGTTATGATATGTCTGTGGTGAGGTCAGTTTTACGGCTTACTATTTTGACTCCCTGCTAGGAACTGGTGACAAATAAATATTGAATTGACAGCGTTCCAGGGAAATTGAGACTCCCTGGTTGGTTATGAGCTGGTTTCCGGCGGAGATGCTCATACTGTTCATTGGAAGACCTCGTTGGCAAGAATTCCGATTCTTGCCCCTGTTGGGTGTCAAGTCACTGTTTTCTGATAGTTGATGCCCTGTCATTACAAGGTCCTGTACTATGGTTGTATCCTGGCATTGCTGGGTTTTGGACTGCCTTTACAGTTTCGCTGAACTGAGCAAAGAAAGAGGAAGCTCAGTTTGTGTTGATGGTTTATATAGGGCTGGGTCTCTATGGTTAGTCAGGTGACACGATGAAGTCATGGGAAATGTAGTGTTATGAAAAACTTTATTGTGATTGGCTGCTGTTTTTAAGTAGTAAAAGAAAGAGAAGCATAATCAGAGCCTCCGTGTCCTTAATACAATTGAAAATTCTTGTCACGAATGTTGGGAAATTTTGAATCCTAATGGTGCTGTCATGGAGCGGTGTTCTGTAATCACGTGTCCGTGCATTAGCATCAAAGTGGGACGGCCTTGTGCATTACGGGGGGTGCCATTTTGAAATGACAGAAGGTTCAAAATGGGACCCAGTGTAGTCACACAAATACTAAGAAATTTCAAAGAAGAAATGGTGGATAATTTATTGAAATTATATACTACTTGAAATATATTATTGGTACTCCGCATCATGGACTTTTTGCAAAATAGAATCCATTAACATAATGTTACAAGCCCTCTTGAGGGCATGTTTGAAAAAAGGAGAATGGTGAGATCGTAAAAAGTCAAAACGTCTAGGTAATACCACAGGTTGAAAATGAGATAGAAGCTATGTGATTGAGGTAAACCCCCATGAGATATGGGCAAAACAAAGCTCCTTAACAATCAAGGTCATAACAAGGAGACCAAACAACTTTCATGTCAAAAGCAGGGCTTTGCTACACAACTTATAAAGATTATCAGTGTTAAGTCATGATATTCAAGTTTAAAGTTTTAAGTGAAAATAGCGCCTAGAAGCACAAAGTGCCAACTGCGGTTATCTAGTCTTACTGACCCAGGACAAAGTCACAAATTCAGGCCACCAGCGATGGAGCACGGGCCGGGTACAGAACCAAGTTCTGCCTGCTGGGAGTTGTACCTTTGCGTCATTGAGGTTGAGATGCAAGGTCCTGCGTTGGTCTGTGCTGCCCTGCGTCAGTTCCAGTGAAGCGGCCAGTCAAGTGCTGTGATGTTAGGTTCTGCATCGGGTTGCATCACAATGTGCCGATTCTAATGAAGCCACCACTCAGGAGCTGTCGGGTTGCATTGTGCGGCATCATTTCCTATGAGGCTCCTGATCAGGAGCTGCGAGGTGCTCTAATTTGAGGTACTGCATCGGTTTGAGTCACGCTGCGTTAGTTCTGATGAGCCCACTGATCAGGCACTCCGAGGTGCTGTAACGCGAGGTCCTGCATCAGGTTGCAACACGCTGCATCAGATCCAATGAACCCTTCAGTTATGCCAGGCAGAGTTCGCTCTGATGCCAGCCAAGGGTCCAGGACCTTGGAGGCACCTCTTAGGGATCAAGGTTCACTCCCTCAGAGGGCAGCAGCCAGGCTCAGGCAGGTCCAATTGCAAGTCCAGCTGCAGCACATCAGCTGGGCAGTTGTAGGGAAATTTCTGAAGCTTGTGTACCTGTAGTTAACACAGGAGGTCAACCAACTAACTCTTCGAGTCACTCTGGGTAGCCTCGGATGAAGGCAAGCATGTCCAGTCTCCTTCTCAGAAAGCATGATATTCCATCAAGCACTAGTGCAGTCGTCAAAGCAGCAGGACAGTCCTCTGCCAGCAGAGCAGTCCATCTGTAACTTACACAGGTCCAAGAGTGTTCTGATGAGTGGCTTTGGAGTCCAATATTTATGACTGGTGCCAGTCTTTGTGTGAGGGGGACTCCCTGTCCTATTCCCACATCTAATTATGGAAAGTTCTTCCTCTGTCAAGGCTCCAAACAAAAGGCAGGGCAGGCCTGATGTCAGGTTCCTTTGTATATGCGGGAGGCAAAACTCTTGAAGTGTAAGGGGAGTTGGACACAGCTCCTCTCCAGTCATCAAGACAAGATGATCCATCCTGTCCACACTTAAGCCCCTTTTGTGTTACTTTCTGGAAGCAATACACAAATCCCAACAGCAGAGCCATTCACAGTCATTCAAACCAGGGCACTGGCAGAAGGCAAAAATGGTTGGGACAAGAAAATGCCATCTTTCTGAAAGAGGCATTTTTCTATTTGTTCCCAATCCACAGTTATCACTTATTAAATGTAATATGGTAACCCAGTGTTAGTCAGTGGGAGAAATGGGCCTTGTAAGAGTGAAAAACGACTTTAGTTTTTCACTGCTAGCACATATAAAACTTAAGGACACATGTCCTACTTTCTCAATTCAATGCACCCTGCTCTATAAGCCTTTTGAGCATACCTTAGGGGTGACTTATAAGTATTAAAAAAAAGGTTTAGACCTTGCAAAACAGTTTATTTTGCCATGTCGAAATGGCAGTATACAACTGCATTACAGGCTGCAGTGGCAACTACTTCAGTGGGTGGTGCAAGGAGTGCTGCAGGCCCACTGGTACCATTTAATTTACATGTTGTGGGTACAGGTAGTACCATTTACTAGGAACTTACATGCCAGTTATGCGTATGTTATGTTATGTTAATTTGAATTTATAGAGCGCTTAATACCAGAAGGTCTCTAAGCGCTGCAGGAGAGTGGCGTCAGTCCAGAGCAAGTGGAAAACGGTTAGGCCCAGGCTTCAGTGAAGAGAATGGTTTTCAGTTTTTTCCTGAAAGGAAGAAGGTGGCTTTCTGCACGGAGCTGGCTAGGCAGCTTGTTCCAAAGGGTGGGTAGAAGAATGGAGAAAGCTCGGCCCCCTTGGTAACATAGTTGAAGCGTGGGCAAACTAAGAGGCCCATCGTGGATGACCTTAGCGAGCGACATGGGGCATATTTCTCAAGGCGTTGTTTAATATAGATGGGTGCCTGTCCATACAAAGCCTTATGAACAATACAGAGGCCCTTGAATTTGGCCCTCTGTTTCATGGGCAGCCAATGAAGACTTTGCAAGAGGGGGTATGCACGCGTATGCCTGGGTACTTTAAAGATTAGCCTTGCCGCGTCATTCATGACTATCCGCAATTTGCCTACTAAAGAATCTGGCAGTCCAATGTAAAGCGAGTTGCCGTAGTCGAGGCGAGACAGGATCATGGCAGTCACGACTGTTCTCATGGTCGAGAAGGAGAGGATAGGGGAAAGTCTCCTAAGTAGCCTGAGTAGGCCCACACAGGTTCCGAACACAGTGGAAACCTGGTTAGCCAATGAAAGCTTAGCGTCCACTTTGATTCCCAAACTTTTTACCACTGGGACTGGGGCCGGAGCATCACCCAGTTCCTGGGGCCAGTAGAGGGAATTCCAAGGGTTGTCAGCATCGGTCAAAGCCAGAACCTCAGTTTTGTCTGGGTTGATCTTTAAGGAATTGGCAGCCATCCAGTTGACCGTGAAACGTAAAACATCTTTCGCCCGGGAGTATGCTTGGGGGGTCTTTTCAATTTGCAGAATGATTTGAGTATCATCCGCATAATTGAAGACTTGACACTCCATAGCCGAGAGGGCAGTAATTAATGGTCTAAGATATATGTTAAATAGGAGGGGTGATAGGGCCGACCCCTGTGGAACTCCACAGGGAACGAGCCCCCTCTCTGAGACCCAGTCACCCATCTGAATTCTTTGGGAGCGGTTCGTCAAGAATGAGGTGATCCACTGTAAAACAGCACCCCCGATCCCCATTGTTCTTAATCTTTCTAGGAGTAGAGCGTGGTTGACCGTGTCGAATGCTGCCGACAGGTCAAGGAGGACTAGGACACAAGGCTTTTTATTATCGGTGGTCTGATTGTACTATGTTTTAGGGAGAGAGCACAAGCACTTTACCACTGATCAGCAGGGGAAAAGTGCACCGAGTCCTAAGGCCAACAAAAATGGGTTCAGAATCAGAAAGCAAAAAGAGAAAAGAGTAGAGAGGGTGGATATGCCATTTAAAATGCTGATGCTCACATCTCACTCTTAATGGGAGTTCATTAATATTCCCCCAAAACAAAGGAAGGTGTTTAAAACGTCCTATTTTCCACACTGAGGAGCTGCAGGGATTTGAGCAGTGGCTATAGCACGATTTGCAAACCTAAACCCTCGTGTGATAAGGCTCTGTCTGAAAAGACACAAGAAACAAAAATAAATTTGCTTCATGAGTCACCAGAGTGAATTTTGTAGCTTCTTAATAAAAGAGACACTTTCAAACCTTCCTCGGCCTCAGGTGGACGGAGTCCTCTCTCTAAACTTAGTGGAAGGGCTGTGTCCACCCTGGACTTGTTCCCTGGCCTGCTCTACAAGAGCTATGAATAATGATTTTCTCTGTTCTAGAGAGCAGTCAATACTGCCTGCTCCGAAAGTGATAATTTAATTCAAAGACAATAAGGGGGATATTTACAACAAAATGTCGGAGCGCAGTGTTATGCCAAAATTGGTAACGCTGCGCTTTGACATTTTTAAAACGCAGGGAAACGTCGTATTTACAAAAATACGACGCACCCCTGTGTTTCCCTTAGCGCTGGCACTAATAAAGCTGCCTAGCGCTAGTGCAGAAATCCTTGCTCTATGTTACAAGGGTGCCTGCGCTGCAGGGGCCATTGTCTATGTGGAAGCACTGCAGGGGACTATTGTTTATGTGGAAGAAGGGACACCTTCCTCCACATAAACAATCTTGAAAGGTGATTTACTCTTTCTATGTGTGCTGCAGAATGCTGCACACATGGAAAGAGCAAAAAATGAGGAGAAATTATTAATTTCTCCTCGTATCGACAGTCTAAGACCAGGTATTCCTTGTTCTTAGTTTTTGGCACTGCCCCAGCCTTGAAAATATGGGGCAACGTCAAAAAGCAATGGGTGTTGTGGCGGATGCCGACTGCAACACCCACTGCATGCCCCTTTCACGCTAAGTGAAGTGTGAATAGGGGCCTTATTGACTTAATGTGGCTTAATGCTGCTTTGTAAATAAGGAGAAGGGGATATCGCCACCAGAATGTTGCTAAAAGTGATGTTCTGGTGGCAATATCCCTTTGTAAATATGCCCCTAAATTTTTAGGCGATGTGGGGGCACGGACAGCCTTGGGGAGAGCTGAACCAAGGGTCTGTGTTGGCTCTAAGAGCCAAAGCACTAGCCGAGCCATCAAAAGATGTAAATCAGGCAACTAATTTAATGAAAAAATTATAAAGACTTTAAAATGGAAAGAAATATATATATTTCAACAGTTCATGGTATCTCCCTATTATAATATATAATTATTTCACTGAATCAAGTGACATTTATTAAAGTAATATTTATTAAAATATGAATCATTCAAGAATACCTCCATGCTCTGATGACGTTGTCACCAGCGGCGGCCGTACAGGTGAACGTGGAGAGGCAGGGCGTGGGTGGGGCGGGGTGGGAGGGGGGGAGTCAACAGACGACGGAATAGGTATAATTAAATAAATAAATAATACCTATTCCGTCGTCTGGCGGCTTCCCCCCCTGCCGCACCCTGCTGTGCCCCGCCGCGCTTACTTGTGCCGGCCGCCACTGGTTGTCGCGAGTCACCCAATTGTGTCAGTCGTGTTCTATATTTATATAGCTAATATTGTTATTAAATGTAAAGCAAGATTCTTTTAAATTAACTATTTTAGGTGAGGGGTTTGTATAGTGCTGAATTATGTGTTCTCCAACTTGATTGTTAAAAAAAAATGATACAAAGAAAATCGATGGACTGCGAATCACACAATTTGGTCAAGTGGCAAAGCCGGGATTTGAGCCCAGGATTGCATATAGTGCAATTCAGAGACCGTAGGGTTACATCCGTCTCTCTTTTGCTTTGCGTTCAGTTGTTCAATTGCTGTTATTCAATTAGTGATATTAGCATGTGGCGTGCAATTAAGACATTTACGACAACTTAAATTGAAAAACTGACACTGTACACACATACATACATGTAAAGGTGTGCTCTTCTATTTGGACACCGAAGATAAAACAGTGACAGATGAACATGTCTGTCCGAAGACAGGCTGCACTTCGCAAGCGTCTCCTTGAAAAGCTGACTTGACAAACCGATTTTAGGAGAGGCTCTACACCTCAATGACTACAATTAACTAATTACCAAAACACAGAGATCAAGGAGCCCCCACAGAACTTGCTCTTTGGGTTACAGCGCTTCAAGGAGGCTTAGAGGATGTACAGTATAGCTTCAAAGAGACATGTTCTGTCTGCCACTATTTAATCTTCAGTTTTCAAAAGCTGGTAGGATATTGTACCCTAAACGGCCCATCTCTAAAATCTGGGGGGATAAACCCCCTTTACCCCCCTTCCCCCTCCACATTTCCTGAGCCTTAGATGTGCACTTGTGTTGTGGTGCTTTTTTTCTGTACATGTATGTATGAGCCCAAATGCTTCCCTTTCGTTTTTTGTCTTTCGGAAAGGTTAACATGCTCAATGATATTTCAGATTCACACCAGCAGGGGGAGCTGTGGGCTAAGACTAGCTTATAGAGCTTTTTAAGTATTTTACTTGTGACTGAACCTTTTATTAAAACAAGGGATATTTCATAACCTGTCTCGATGTGCGCTCAAAAGTGTTAGTGCACTATTACTCTAAACCAATACCAACATTTCAACATAAGAACAATCAGAATCTCAGTACAGGCAAAACTTTTGCTTTGGCAATTACTCACAAAGATGATCAGTTTTGCAAGGATCACACTTGCAGCTGGAAACACAGTCCAGGGGGCAAAACAGATAAGGCGAGCACTGTAAGAGCTAAGTTTCTATTTAGGGGCCTTTATGAACCTACCACGCAGTGCAGGGTAGCAAGTTATCTTGCAGGGCTGCACTTCGTGACAGGAAAAGGGAAGGAATGTGGCGTATTTACGCCAATATGGCGCATTCCTGCCTTTTCCCCTGCACTGGCGCCCTTTTGGCAGCCTAGCACCAACGCAGACACCCTTGCACCATGGTGCAAGGGTGCACGCATTGCACACAGGATTGTTTTGTGCAGGTTGTGAAACCTTCCTGTACAAAAATAATCCTGAGAGCCATTTTCCTCTTTCTATGTGTGCTGCAGAATGCATAGATACATAGAAGGAGAAAGTAACAAGGAGAAATGAAGATAGTTCTCTTCGTTACGCCTCACCTGAGAAGGCGTATCTTTTTGGCGCATTCCCAGGTTCACCAGTTCTGGTAAATCTGAGAATGTGTCAAAAACCATGGGAGTTGCTTGGGAACCCCCACGCAGCGACCATGGAATGCCTTACCAGGGCAGAATAAGGCAACGCAGCGATTTGCGCTGCGCTGCCTTACTCCAGATTTATGGAGTCACTCAGGACCACGCAAAGTGGTTTTGTGTGGCTTCATAAATCACATGTAAGGTTTGTGGTGCTCTTGCACCATGTTGCGTGGTGCAAAAGCGACACAAATCGGCCCATAAATAGGCCCAATAATCTCTACCACAGTTTCAGGCTGACTGGTGTCTTAAGTAGTTGAAGAGCAGGAGCAGCGCTACTTTAATACCAAAGACAGTGATTAATGGAACACAGCGACTGCAGTACAACACAACAAAATCACATTGCAATAACAAAGCACAAAAACACAGCAGCACAAAAATACAGAACACATTACAATTGTTACAAAACTCCACATAACAAACGTGAACAGATGTTCCTGTTGCACGTTAGCAACTCCAAGGTCCTGTTCTCATGAACAAAAATATTTTGAGATCTGGTCCAAGCTATCTACATTTTTCAGATGACCATGTTGCCATAAAGCACTCTCAGAGCCCTTTCTCCTATATCCACTAATAACGTTTGTACAAACATCAGGTGGGTGGTGGGTTGAACGTCCACACCACTCACCACCATTGGACGGAACACACTTTTCAGATTGAATTTATATTGTGGTCTAAGCAACTGTGCATATTTTACAACAAGCATTGGCAATACCAATAGTTGTGACTTTAAACATTTTTTGTATGGTAGTGTAAAGTATTACAAGTAAAAAGCAAGGAAATGGATGTGTATTTGTGTGGAAGCACTGTAGAATAACACTGGTGGAGGTTAAAAGGTCGGGTGAGAGTTGCACTGTCAAGCCAGACCTAAAATCTATGTAGATTAATGACTGCCCTCCTCCCAGCTGTGCTGCTGCCAGAGAAAACCAACATAAATTATCTAGATATCTAAGACACTTAAATAGCATTGCAAAGTCATGTGTGTGCCCCTGAAAGTTCAAGCTCAGGCAGCAGGATAAATAAAAAAAATGATCACAGCTGTGTGGAGGGCAAGTACCTTTTTTGTGGAAGCACACAACCTCTGCCCAATCAAAAACCTGTACTCCTGGCTCCCAAAATGTAGGCGGAGCCAAAGCCCCTCCCCAAGTAATTCTCACATAATTATTTTGTGCTGTCAAGCCAGACCATAAAGAGGGATAGCACTAGTTTAGTTTAATTAAAAAATAGTAACAGACGGGTGTGTTTAGGATGACAATATAGGCAAACCACGAAACGCTTCTTTAGTAGTATGTTTGAGATTTAACATGAAAAGCGCCCCCATAATGTTGTTGCATCAGCACACCGGCAGCAGAAAGCTGTGAGCAAGCAACAGGTCTGAGCACCCACTGCTCATTATAAGCGAACTTAAAGTGCACCCTGATGCCTGTGCTCTGGGGTTTCTCTAGAGTCGCGAGGATTTTGTGCGCACTTCTGGGTCTGACGGAAGAGCAGGAAATCTCCCAGCTTTTGTGACTGCAGAGAGAGGCAAAAACACTCTGCACTCATCCACTTCACAAGCTGGTTATGAAGCAGATGGACAAGTCCATTAGAGACAAGAAAGTATTTTACTTTCCCACGCTTTCTGCAAAGGCAAGCTGTTTCCACAGGATAAGAAAATGTGTCTCCATTGGGCCGCAGAGCGCAGAACGGACCACAATTGACTCTCCAAATGTGTGAAAAAGGCTGTTTTATTGAAGACAGGTGCACCTTACAAAACATAACCTTGGCCTTTGCCTCACAAAACTATAACTAGCTATACAGGCTTCATCTACGTATCCTCCTCCCCCCACCCCTAAGGTTTCCCCAAACACCTTTGCAATTTATTTAACTTGATCAATAACTTTCACCCCTTTAAAACCTTGTAACCTCTTCTCAACCTGTCTAAATATCTATCTACTCGATCAATAACTGTTAACCCTTTAAACCCTGTAACCTCTTCTCTACCTGTCTAAAGATCTATCTACTAAGTATATCCTAACCTCATTACTTGCTTGTCCCCAACCATAAAATGAAACAGTAAAACTGGCCAGAAATAGCTACCCTATGCCACTCAGAAATAGTCCCTACGACTTTTCTGACTCCCCAGGCCACTTCTAGGATATCTTCGTATGTCCAGGGCTACATCTAGGACTTCCTTTATTTGAATCAGGTACAACTCCATCCAAAGCGAGACAAATGCACTCCATCATCTCTGAAAAATATACCGCTGTATACTTTAGCTCTGGATGCTCTACCCTCCCCAGTCCTGCCTCCCTGCAAAAAACCCTTATGTCCCTGTTTACTTTCCTCCTGGCCTTATCAATGGCAGCGGGCCTCTCGGCCCCCCTCCAATGCCTCCTGGGAATAAATTTGCTCCAAACAACTAAACACCCTGGCCACTGCTGCCTAATCTCCCTCAAATCCAGTTTCATCTGTTTCAGAAGGGACAAACCCTTACACACTACTAGATCATTTTCCCCCAAGTGAATTATCAGAACATCCGGACAAATATGGCGATGTAGTAACTTATTTAACAGGGGAAAAAGCTTGTGCCGACACATGCCCCCTTTTCCATGCCATCTGACTTTAAACAATGCCGGGTCTAGTCCTAGATTTACACCTTTCCCTTTTCGCTGCTCGTGTCTTTCCGCCCACTTGACGAAAGAGTGCCTGACTATCCAAATTGATATCGTCTCCGACTCTGGCCCTGCTACTGCACCTGAAAAGACACATGCGTGAGAAAAGGAATTACATATCCACAGCCCTCCCCACCCCCATTCTCCCCACTTTAACATAACCTTTATAACAGTCTGATGACCATCGTCCCAACTGCTTTAACGTCCCTGAGTCCCAACCCATCCTTGCTGCGTCTGAAGTCACCCCTATCCGGAATGAATGAGTTCCAAAGGCCTCTGGTACCTCACCCAGAGGTTTTAACGATCGCCTCATGACCCATAGCAGCTGAGCCAATGTCACTTCCCCGCCCCGAGGTTCTGTGAAAGACTTCCCCACCTCCCTCCTGACTCCTCCCTGCAATGTGCACCCCCATTGCACCGGGCATATCAGGGGCTCCTCGCTGGCCAAAAGTACCACTGACTTCCTGACCCCCCTTTGGTCCGTCTTCGAGTGCGTGAGGAAGATGGTGACTGCGTCACTCCCCTTTTCGCAACCCTATACCTCACCCCACTGCAGTCCTGAAACCCCTTTCCTTCCCAACAACTCCGATACTCTGAATGCTCTGAAATACAACCAAGACATTAACGCAGCAAATAAAACCACTTCCTGCCAACTGATGCATATTCTTGGTAGCACCTCTATCATTCTGCCCAACATAACCTTTGTCACTGGTAACCTGACCCGCTGTCCCCTACCCGATTCCCTGGCCCAACCCTCTAGCATTCGCTTCCTCAGCTTACCTGCTGTTGGGGCATATCCCCACATTAACTTTCCCATGAACGCTATTCCTGCCAGCTTCGCCGTTATAGTAACCTTCGACAAACCCCTGTCAATCAGACAAACTGAATGACCTCCTCTTCCCTGGCCTATGTCCCAGACCTCCTCTTCACACCTCCCTGCAGAAATTCCTGCCACGCCTGTCCATAAGCCCGTCTTGTAGACACAGCTAACGACCCTACCACCAGCTGCAGCATTCTTTTTCTCCTACGGACCACATCCCTTCGGGCACCGGCGTCCTGTGAGAATCCGCCTCCGTGGTCAGCCCATGGAACCTCTCCCATTGCGAACGAGACAAAGCATCCGCAATGTCATTGTCTACACCCGGGACGTGCTTTGCCCTGAACTGTATGTCGTACTTTAGGCAACTTAGCATGAATACTCTCATTGGCTTTAGGACCTGCTCATCCCTTGCGGACTGCCTGTTGACCACCAGCACCACTGCCATGTTGTCTACTCTGAAAGTGAACCTTTTATGTGCTAGCCTCTGCCCCCACACCATTACCACTACCACTAAGAGAAACAATTCTAAAAAGGCAATGCTCCTGCCCCCGTCCTTCCAATGATGCGGCCACTCTTCCGCACACCACTTGCCCTGCCAGTACAACCCGAACCCTGTATGCTCCAGCGGCGTCCGAGAATCTCTGAACATCCCATTCCCACTCCTCTGGTGCGGACATGGGGATCCCATTGAATTCCTCCAGAAACCTGCACCACATTCGTAAGTCCTCTTTTGTCCCTGCTGACAAGCACATGTGGTGGTGTGGCAGTGTAAGGCCTGCCAGTGACCTGCTCAGTCTCCTGCAAAATATCCGTCGTGCCTTAACTATCCTGCATGCAAAATTCAAATGTCCAAGTAGCACTTGTACCATCCTCACCGTCACTTTCTTTTTGGCCAAGATGTCATCAATCAACAACCTCATGTGCAGTTTTTTATCCTCTGGCAACCTGGCCTCCATTGCCATGGAATCTTTTTCAATCCCCAGAAATGACAACACCGTGCTTGGGCCTTGTGTCTTCTGCGGCGCCAGGGGCACACCCAGTGTCCCCATGAGCTTCTGGAAACTTGCCAGCTACTGCTGGCAGTGCATCGAACCAGGCCGACCCACCAGGAAAAAGTCATCAAGGTAGTGTGTCACTGTCTCCTTTCCCATTTTCGAAGAGAAAACCCATTGCAGGAATGAACTGAACTTTTCCAACAGAGCACATGATATTGAACACCCCATGGGTAAAGCCTTATCCACAAAAATGTTCCCATCCACTTGAATACCCAGCAGCTGAAAATCCTCCGGGTGTACTGGCAGCAACCGGAAGGCAGCCTTGATGTCGCATTTTGCCATCTCGGCCCCTTTGCCTACCCCTTCCACCAGGGCCCTGGCTACGTCCACTGAGGAGTACGACACTGATGTCAGGTCTTCTGATATAAAATCGTTCACTGACCCCCCTTGCGGCCATGACAAATACTGAATTAACCGATACTGGCCTCTCTCCTTTTTTGGAACCACCCCCACTGGAGAAATAATCAGATCCTTTATCGGGCGAACTGCGAATGGCCCCTCCATGCGCCCTTCTTGTACCTCCTTTTGCAATTACCCCCAAACGACTGATTTGTGAGCCGCCACCGACTTCAGGTTCTCTGCCCATCTTGCCAACCTCGGGCCATCGTACCCCAACTTAAAACCTTCCTTGAAACCCGTACTCAGTATTCAAGCGTCCTGTTCTCGTGGGTAATGTGCTAGCCAGGCCTCTAAACATTCCAGTTTAATGGGTGTATGAGCCTTTGCCCATGTAACCCTGTCCGCTATTCGCATTCTGGTGTTGGAGACCCTGCCCCCCTGTCTGGCTCTGCCCTGCGTATCCTGCCCCGAAACACTGTACCAATGGATGCCTTCCTGAGCATTCATTCCGAAATCTGCAATATTCCCGCGTGCAGGTTCCTTTGTTATTATCCTAACACACCCCTGGTCCTCCCCTGCTGACTTCGGAGTATATCCCACCCCCCCCCCCGCCCACCCCCGGGTGGGACAACTTTGAAAGGGGCAGTAAACTAAAGGCAGCCCACTGGCTGTGTATGTTGTCTTCCCGAATTTAACTGCCCCCATCGTCTGTTGATACAAATCCGTGTCTATCTCCCCCCAGTTTGTCTCGGGGTCTAATGCTAGTCTGGCCCGGAACTCTTCGTCATAGTGTAACCACGCGTAACCCCCGTACGTCAATTGTACCCTGCTCACTACGTCCATGTACTTAAACAATGCCACAGACCTATCCGGATATTTCTCACAGTAAACACTTGTGAAAATCAAAAAGGCTGCCGTCCAGTTCTCTATGGTCATAGGCACCCTGGGCCGTCGTGATAACTCTAGCTCCTCTTCTTTCGATCCCTCCTTGGATCGCAATTCCCTATGTAGGAGCTTCAACATGTCTACGTACTCTCCCTTCCAGATTTTTTCTTTCGTAGCTAACATGAGGTGTGCCCCCAATGCTTTTGTCGCACCCATGTACGGCATTTTAGGCAATCTGACTTCCTTACATTCTTTGCCCTCCATCACTTGACTTGTCCCCCCGTCGCTCTTGTGCTCCCCTGTGCCCTTTATCGCTGCTGAGTCCTTCTGCGCCTTGTCGCCTGTCGGCCCCCCTTCTTTGCCCTTAACTACCTCCTTTTCCGTCTTCTGTCCTTCAGTACCAACCCCTGTGTCCCGTACGTATCGTACTTTGCATAATTTGATCTTGCTGTCCCCTTCGTCCCCTCTGGCATCCGTCCCGGTGGACACCCTCTGCCTAGGGCTAACTGCCCTACCACGCCCCCCTTTCTTACCTGGCATCAAGGTCGGTGTCCTCACTGGGTCCAACCGCCTAACCAGTCGTGCAGAGGGTTGAGTCGCCTGAGGCTTGACCGGGAACTCAGCCTCCTGTCCCGCATCCTGCAACACACTAGGCACAAAATTACTTGTCCCCCCCTCTTCGTCGACTATTTCCCCCTCCTCCAAACTATCCTCATCATAGTCTAATGGGATGTCCTCCCACTCCCCCTCCTCTTGTACTCTTTGTACCCCACTGCGCCTCGCATCTTGGATGAATTCCTCTAAAGTGTGCCTTGTAATCGTCTGGGGCTCCCGCTACCCCTCCGCCTCCACTTTCCTTTTTTGTATTAACTCTGTCGCGGCTGCCCTAGAGGGCACCTCTGCCCAACTGGGCTGTCGCCCAGACGTGACCCTTTCAGACCTCCACTCATCCTTGTCACCATAGTCCCTCTCCGTGGTCCAGCTGGCCGCCCTAGACCCTGCCTTCACTTCCTCCCGGTATCGTGGAGCCACATGCGAGTTACCCTAGGTATGCTCCTCCAGCACCCGTTGATCCTGCAATGAAAGTGGAAGGTCCGGCAGGCCGTGGTTAGTATTCCTATCTGTCCCTGCCCGCCTCTGGTCTGGGCACCACTGCCAATGCCCCGCTTGACCTGAACCGCCTGAAAGTGCCTGACTAAACCCCCTACACCCCCCCGCCGGACCGATCCCACCCCTGCCCGGTCCCGCCGAGTGTCCCCCCTCGTTGCTGGGCCCAGGCCCACCCCCCTCCTGTCCCCCTTTCATCCATATACCCTGGCTGGCGGGTGTCTCTCCCCCCTCCCCCCTCCTCCTCCTCTTCCCCCCCTCACTCCATTCTAGCAGCGAAGCTAGCCTTCTCCCAGCCAAGCTAGAAACCTTTTTCTCTCCCGCTCCACCCCCTCCCAGGTGCTCCTCTACCCCGCTGGGGTCCCCTGCGCCCACCCCCGCTCTGCAGACCGTTTCAACTCCCAGGGGGCCCTGTCTAACCTGCCCCTAATGTCCAGTGCCGCAACCGCCTCATCCCTGGGCCCCAACCCCCCTTCAACCCCCCCTTCTCTTCCTCCCCCTCAAGGACCGCCTGGGGCTCCCCAGCCTCCCTCCCCCGGGTGTCCCCCTGCCTGCCAACCCTCCTTTTCTTCCCCGGCCCCCCCGCCCCCTCCCCAGCCACTAGCTCACTCTCCTCATGGAAGGCCCTGGGAGTCTCCACCAAAACCCTCTTCTGGCCCTCCCAATCGCCAGCACCCTCCAGGGTCCCATGCCCCCCGGGCGCCCAAGCTGCTGATCCCTTCTTGATTGTGGCACCCGCGGCGGTCACCGCCTCGGGGCCCTCATGGCGCTTATGATCGCGCACCGCTCCTCCCTTCCCTTCCACAAATGTAAGGGTGGTAAGCCTCGCGGCGCTCTCCCCCCTTTTCCCCCGCTTTTCAGGGGCCACACACGCTCCGCGGCCCCTGCCACGTACCTGCACTGACTTTCTCCGGGCCCCGGCGGGGAACATACCAGCACCGCTGCGGCCACGCCCCTGGCCACGCGACGCGGCGGCCGGGCTGCCTTTTCATCATGGCCTCGGACGAGGTCCATGCAACCGGCCTCTGCCAGGAGTCTCATCGCCTCCTGAACTTGCGCGTCCCTTGCGGCCGTCACGACAGTGAAATCGCCTTCCAACTGCCTAACTAAACCTACACTGCACGCTATCCGCCACTAAAATGGATAAACCTTTCCCTGCACTGATCGGTCGCTGTGTCAGCTTCTAAAATGGTGACACGGCTCCCGAAATTGCTGTCTATGTACCCCCGCCCGGTGGCCCAATTGGAGCCCAAAGCGAGCCAATTGGGCCCGGACCGCACCACGCCAAAAACCCCGGGGGTGCAAACCTCCCTGACGGTCGGCCTCCCCCCCAAAGCCCCATTGGAAACAAAGAAGAAATTCCTGCAAGCTGCTCTTTCTGTGTCAATACACTTCATGTGCTCTCTGTAGATGAAAACAAACTGGATAGTTTCTTCGTGCTTTATAAACAATAAATAGTGTTAATAATTTCTAGACCCAGCAGTATTCATTTTATCGATCTAAGAGGAATGAAAGCTTGAGTTCGTTCTCCGTGGATTCATATCTGCGCTCTGCAGGTTGCATGCAGATGGTTGTAGCAGCAGCCTAACCTGCTGCACTGAATTATCAGGATTTAAACCGCTCTGTGTTCAGCAGCAAGTGCATTACCCCCTGAGTATTTCATGAAGATTAAATCTGCGATCTGCAGATCCCATACAGATCCGTGCAGTCACAGCCTTGGTCGAATTAGTGATCTTTTATTGGTGGAAGCACTTAAACACCAAAAAGAGCCAGTAAGAGGGCTCAGTGGGTGAATGTTCCTACTGCAGTATGTTGTTAGGGGTAATGAAGATTTTCATTCTTCTACTTTTTGTAAAAATGAGTAGCACTGAGTCAGGATCCACTGAAACGTATTATTAGCGAACTTCACTGTGAGCGATGGCGTTCTGCTCTTGCACAATGTGCACTTATGTAGAAAAAGTACCCCCCTTTCATGCCAGGAACTACCCTCCCAATATGTGCTTTTTGATTAAACAAAAATGGACAATGCTGTCTGGCAAAACAAAACGTTTTTTGTAATGTTTCACAAAAACTATTACAAAAGAAAAAGCATTTGGCAAAACGAAAAGGATGGCAGCCAACCCCCTATGTATTGGTTTTGCCAGTGCTTGCTTCACGTGGTCGGACCTGGGCTTGAGCAGTGCATGCGAGGAAGTCAGGAAATTTCAGGGTCAATCGTAGCTTATTCTGGGTCACGGACAGATGCTCAGACCTGTGAAGATAAAGTGGCGCAGAACACAGGCACTGCCAAAAGTCTAACAGGATGAAAAATGTATAATAAGTTATAAGTGGAGAATTTTAATTTGCATGAAGTGTTCTGTGTTAAAGATGTCTGAATATGGTACAGCCCCTTCTGCTTCGTGGCCCAAATATCTGCTATCTTTGTATGCAGTCAGCACCTCTTTAGCACCAAGGCTTGCTCCTTCCATTTCTTCTAGCTGAGAGTCTAGAACAGAAATCCCACCAAACACGCCAGAAACCCCCAGAAATATCTATTTCTCTGACCATTTTCCCACAGGGTGATTCTGGCACCAAGTGAATGAAAACGTTCAGCAGTCCACAGCCGCGTGTATTCCTTGTTGAAAAGCAGGTGACAGCATTCTTCTATGTGATGTTCCCTTTAACATAACCGTTGACTATGATAGAGTAATTTAACATGACCCTTTGACAGCTTACACACTACTGCATGATCCACCCCTACTGTTCCCCATGGATGAAACAACACACAAGCAGAAGATGACGCCATTAATGGTTGCCAAAGTTGAAAACTCTTTTTTAACCTCTGAGACGGTTTATGGAAGACTTCGCATAACTTGCGACATTATCGCTTCAGGACATCCATGTGCAAATCTGAACTTTTGCAACAGTTTGCGCCACATGCATATATACCTCTTTAACATAAAAATTGGTTTTGCAGAAGATATGCTTTACGAAAAAGGTCCTGTGACTGTTTGTTTATTGTATGATTGGACTTTGTCGGTTCTTTGACCTTGGTAACCCACACATAGCCATGAGAATCTGTAAGGCAGACAGTATGTGCAATAGTCTATGCTTAGGATCCAACCCTTTTACGCACAACTTAGTATATTAGATCAAAGGTTGGGTGACTTTTTTATTTTAAGGGTGGCTTTTTAAGGTCTCAAGGTTTTATTGATTGCTGAGTGTTTTTACATTATGCACTTTGCACTAAGGGCCCGATTACGATGCCGTAGGAAACGGCTCCGACCCTTGGTCGGAGCCGTTCCTACGGCATCGTAACTGGCTGTTTGGATTCCATTCCAACTGACCCATTTTGATGGGGTTGGTCGGAAAGGAATCTGAACCGGATTTCCGAATGGCCTCCGACGGGCTCAGAGAGCCCGTCTGCCATTCGGAAAGCCTCCAGTAATCCCTCGGGCGGCTCTTTCCGCCCGAGGGATTACGATAGTAGATTCCCACAGCCTTTTTGTGCCGGCCTTTCTGACACAGAAAGGCTGTGGGAATCTAACTTTGGGGGCCCCCCGCAGCGCCCCCATGGATGCAAGGCCGCCGGATGACACACAATACTAAAGTGCTACTTACATTTTTCTACCCCTACTGATTGGGACCCACCCAATAGCTAGCCATACTATTTAAAATCTCTATAACCCTTTTCTCGTTTCTTATCCAAGATTATACCTCCTAACTACTATCTTTTCTACTAAGTTTGTTCTTCCCCTTACACCTATACAACATCTACACTTTCCTTCTAATTATAAAAATCCCATAAAAATCAAAATATAAAGCTAGGAACTATCTTTATCTAAAATCATTTTTAAAAATGCCCTTAATTGATAACATAACATCATATTTTCACAGTTCCTCACCCTCAACATTGCTTCACTTACTTTTCTTATTTGAAAATGCCTAAAAACATGAATTAAAGTGCTTTTCCTTTCCTTAATAAAAAATTTTTTTGCAGAAAAGAATCACAAGCTGCAATGAGGAGTCTCCTATCTTTAAAAATCTACACTGATCTGTACCCCTTACAGTCTTGTTCTCCCCCATCTACCACTCTAAATACATTGGAATTCGCCCAAGTCTCATCATTAGGGCCCATCTCCTGGTATTTCTGCATTTTATGTCCTTTAGACAGGGTTGCATTTTACCTCAAACTTGAGGTAGCGCAAAGAACAAGGTTGCTGGTCTGCGCTGATAGGGGCATATTTACAAGCCCCTAGCGCCTCTGGAGTGTCACTTTTTTGATGCTCCGGGGGAGCTCTATGAAAGCTCATATTTACAAGGCCGCGCTAAGCCACTTTGTATATATGGCCCTCTGCAATGCAGTTTTCTGCGGTAAAGGGGCGTGCAGTGGGCGTTGCTGTGGGTGTTTCCAGCAACACCCATGGCTTTTTGACACTGTTTCAGATTTACAAGGAAATGTAAATCTGAGGCAGTGCCAACAACAAACACCTTTCAAAAGGAGGCGTTAATGCGTCGCAACGAGGAGAAATACTTTTATTTCGCCTTGTTTTTTTGCTCTTTCTATGTGTGCTGCAAAGTGCAGCACACATAGAAGGAGCCAAACGCCATTATTGATTGTTTTTGTGCAGGAAGGTGTCTCTTCCTGTACAAACACGATCATCACTGCAATGCAGGCACCCTTGCACAATGGTCCAAGGGTGCCTGCATTGGTGCTAGGCAGGTTTTTTAGCGCTGTGGTGAGCACAGAGATGCAATGTATTCTTGTTAATACAGTGCCTCCCTGTGTTTTGAAAATCATGCAGTTCGGCACAGCAAAACTGCTTGGGGCACCACGCTGCTCCATTTTCATGTAAATATGCCCCAGAGTCTTTAGCATCACTGAACAAGCATTTGCAATGCAATAGGTCTCGCAGTTACACGAGTTTAAGGTATTGGCATTATAAATAACAATGCCTTTTATTTATGTTTTTAAAAAGAAAACAAAAATAAAAGGCATTGTTATTTGCAATGTCAATAGCTCAAACTCGCGTCAATGCGAGACCTATTGCATTGCAAATGCTTGTTTCTCTTCTAGGCGTCGAGCCTGTGGCCCGTGGATTGCCCCAGGATCTCGGTTCTAACCGGGTCATTCTGACCTGGTCTGAATTATCCGTTGCTTTCTCCTAGGCGGGTCGAGCCCCAGATGCCTAGTTTCATAGATCAGAGCGAAGCATTACATGCAGGATTGGATACCGTCCATGGTAAATCACTTTCCCTAAAAAAAGATAGATAGATAAAATCTAATCTGAAACTGGGCGCTAACACCGTTTCCGTCCGATTTTGAAGTTGCCACTAATTTGAAATGAGGGGCTGAGTGTTTAACTGCTTGCGCTATCTCAACAGCTGAATAAAACACAATATTCATTTGTTGAGCGCTATAACCCGAAGGCAACAATGCGCTACAAACAGTCCATAGAGCGTGCACTTTGAAAGGAAGAATAAGAAAGGAAACACCATCCAAGAAAAGAGCGCGCACCTCGGAGCCCAGGGCCGCAGACGCTGAAGGCCTGGGGGGCTGCGCCGCACACGGAGCTCGCTGTGGTCATGGAGACGCCCTGTTACCTATCTGTGGGCTCCTCAGACCGGAACAGCGCCCGACTCGAGCACTCCAGAGCCGGCCGGTGTGTGCCAAGACGCCTGACTCACCGGGAGGACGCGGCCCTGCCGCGCCTGGACAGGAGATGTGCACGCGTATGGTGCGAGCAGGTGTTGTGATAACGCCGCGAGCCGTACGCGTGCACATCTCCTGTCTGTTAAGCTTCGGCACAGACAGTTGATGTGCACGCGTACGGCGTTATTACAACTCCTGCTCGCACCATACGCGTGCACATCTCCTGTCCCGCTTCCGACCCAAGTCGGCAACAATAGATCTCGCATAGCGAGCAGCGCTTTGCGCTGCATCGCTAGGCGAGACCTAAAAAGGCCAACTTCCTCCACCTTTCTTTTGCTCAATTTCTTCCTACACAATCTTGAAATTTCCCCCGTTTTAGGTATGTGGCCCACCTACCTCTAGTCTTGTTATTACGCTTTGTAAATTCTTCTGCCACTGTAATATCTTTTGCTTCTTCCAATGGGAGTTAATTACTTGGCTTAGGTTACTAGGCCTGCCCCCCCCCAATCAAATGATCTTTATAATTCAACAACTTCTGATAGTATTTAAACAATAAACTCATCTGGCCCAATTCCAATCATACACCACTATTTATAGACCCTTTCCAAATTTGACACTTCCACCCTCCGAAGCTGCTGGGTTGATTTTTCCTCTAGGATTTTGCACCCATGCAGCATCAGTCTTGCAACTTTCACGTTATAGGCTTCTTTCAGGACTTCCCTTGCCTTATATCCCAGCTCCCCATCCAGCCTCTGGAGAGCACTCGATACTGCTCTTGCTTTCTGTGACACTATTTCTACATGGAACCTAAAATTTCCATTCTTTTTCAACAACTCCCAAGCACTTACATTCTTGAACTACTTCTGTCTGCTAACCCGCCACCACCCGAAATCCTTGCTCCTTACACCCCTTTTTAGAAAACATCATTATTTTTGTTTTTTCTATATTTACTAAATCACTATGCTCACAGTATTTACCAAATTCATTGATTTGTCACTGTAAACCTACTGGCGTCAAATCTAACAATACTGTATCATCAGCATATAAAAGATGGGGTAAAGCAACATCCACCAATTTGGGGGGAATGCCCGGACTGGCCCGGAGTCTCCAGCATATCTGATATATAAATAGAGAACTACAACGATGCCAGAATACAGCCGATACAGCCTGTTTGGTGCAAAGATTTTCCGAGATACAGCCCCATTGCTTTCTAGTTCGACCTGTGCCCAGGAACCTTTGTGCAGTATAATAATCAGATTTAATAAATCTGGTGAAATATTCCTATCAGATAGTTTTTTCAGTAGTTCAGCTTTATTTACTGTATCAAAAGCTGCTAGGTCAATAAACACACAATAAACAGGTTGATTTGATTTGAAAGCATATTTTTCTACTATCAATTTTAGACCCAAACATCCATCCACTGTTGAGTGCCCTGCTCTAAACCCCAGTTGGGTCAGTGGCAGGATTTGCTCTATCTCCACCCATTCTTCCAAGCTCTTTAATAAATGTTTTGCATCAATTTTGCTTGGTATATCCAAGAGGGTGATCATCCTATAGTAACCAGGTATATCTCATTTTTCTTTTTGTATAGCGGTACCCTGATACTCCCCATCCAGGAAGCCGGGTTTGTATTATCCTCAATAACAGCTTCAAACAGCAGGGCAAACCTTAGGCCCACAAATAGGGGTCTGATTTCAAAATCTCAGTTGAAAGCCCATCTTATCCTTGGGATCTTGATGGCTTCAATTTCTTTATTAGTTGCTCTATCTCTCAAGTTGTCGGTGGGTTCACAGCATGGGCTATGTTTTCCACTTTTGTATTAACATGTTGAACAGGAGCACTTGGACATTCATCAGCTTCACCCTGCCATTTTATACTATACAGATCCTCAATTTACAGGGCCCAAGCGTCCTCGCCCACTGGGTGTGACACAGATAGTTTTACGCTTCCTATTGATTTTGCTGTCAGATCCCAGAACACTTTAATTTTACCACTTCGTAAGACAGAAATTATTTTACTCCATCTCTGTTCTTTCTCAAGTCACACAACTCACCTTGCTTCTTTTCTATATTCTTATTCAAATGCACTTTAACATCTATCATTTGTCAAACGGTTTCCCGAGAATTCCAAAAAGGGACATAATTTAAGTCCTTTGTTAGCATAAATTCTAACTATTCATAAGTTATGTTTCTAGCTAAATGTACTACTCTTTTCTTAACAAATTCATTTTTTCCCACATTTGGGCTTTAGAATTTCCCACTGATTTTCCCCAAAACTCCTTGAGTGAGAAACCAGAAAATCTCTTCAAATTTGTCTTTTAAGTTTCATTAAATTTGACCAAAGGTTACTGTTCCTGTGTATGCTTTGTCACCAATTCCCTATTGATTCCAAAGGAAACAAAATTATATCTAATTTCACCCAGCTCACTGTTCTTTAAAACATGTAACCAAACTTTCCAAATATTCCTTTAAGTAGAGTATACTAATCATAACAAAGCTACACCAAAAACAATGTACCTGCTTTAAAATCTTGTCATAGTGTGCCATCCTATACCTTATTACCATGGAGAATCGATCGCTGGACCTTTTGTTGTAATTATTGGGGGCCCCCTCAAAACATACACTTCTGGCTAAAAGCGTGGTTCCACTCACTGATGAGAAAAGTGCTCTCACAAACATCCTGTTACCGCACAAAGAGGAAAATAATTAGAGGGAATATTGGCCTCTATGAAAAGAAAAATCTTTGTGAAGATGTCTCCAGGCGACTTCTTCAATTACTTAAAGGACAAAAACTGAGAATTTCATAACAGTTTTAGGGCAACAAAAGTCTTTACACGCCCTTAGCTGGTATCCACATTATCAACAAGGAATGCCCATGTTTCAGTTCAAGGCATTTGTTGAAAATGGCTCTTTCTGCAGAGTCACCCCAAACATTTTTTTGCCTTCCTCCTCCTCTTTTTCTGACCTTGTTTTAGCTGGTTTAGGACTCTGTGCACTTTTACCACTGCTAACCAGTGCTAACGTGCTTGTGCTCTCTCCCCTAAACATGGTAACATTGGTTCATACCCAATTGGCATTTTTAATTTACTTAGAAGTCCCTAGTAAAGTTCCTGCCCATGGATTGCAGAAAGTCAGTAGTGCATGCATTAGTCACCTCTCAACTTGACTATGCCAACAGCCTCTACCTTGGTCTTCCGGAGTATTTGATCAGGAGACTACAGCTTATTCAAAACGCGGCAGCCAGGTTAATTAGGAATGTGCCACTACGACATCATATTACCCCCCACTTGCGCAGTCTACACTGGCTCCCGGTAAAGAGAAGAGTGGAGTTCAAAGCTCTGGTCTTGGCACACAGAGCAGTTAGAGGGACTGGTCCTCAATACCTGAAGCAGAGACTTCAGAAATATAGCCAATCCAGAGCACTCAGATCTAATGGTCAGAATCTTCTGGTGATTCCTCGTTTTGCAAAGGCTAGGATCGGTGGCCGTGCTTTCTCAGTGAAAACCGCTACCTTATGGAATTCCATGCCTGACCACCTGAGGAAAATTAATTCGGAAACCGTGTTTAGGAAAGCATTAAAAACATGGCTATTCGGCCTGCCCTAGAGCCAACGGTCCAACCCGGTCTTTTTCCCCTTAGGATGGATGCGCTGCTAGCGCCGGGACACTTCCGTTGGAGGTAGCCGTGCGCTCTATAAGCTTCAATAATAATAATAATAATAATAATAAAGTGCACTACATTGCCGAGGGCCTGTAAATTAAATGCTACTAGTGGGCCTGCAGCACTGACTGTGCCACCCACATAAGTAGCCCCTTAACCATGTCTCTCACTTGCCACTGTAGAGCCTGTGTGTGCAGTTTCACACTGTCATGTCGACATAGCAACAGGCCAGGCCTAAACCTTCCCTTTTTGTACACATAAGTCACCCCTAAGGTAGGCACTGTGTTACCCACAGGGCAGGGTGCAGTATATTTAAAAGGCAGGACATGTACTTTAAAACTTTACATGTCATGGTAGTGAAGAAAATCCCAATTTCAATTTTAACTACTGCAAGGCCTAACTCTCCCATAGGCTAACATTGGGATTAGCTTGTTACATATTTTAAATGTAACTTCTGATTGTGACGAGATAGACTTATCAAGTTTAGAATTACTGAACTCACAATTTAAAACCACAACTTATCGTGAAGTTGGATTTTAAATTCCAGTTTAGCAAATGGCACTATTAGAAAGTTGGCATTTATTTACTTTAGCCATTTGGTGCCTTCAGCCTGTCTCTGGAATACACGTCTGGGGTGGGTGATAGCTGGATTCCTGCATTCCATCTAGACAGTCACACACAAAGGAAGGATAGGTGTGACTGAGTGGTCATCTGCATGCAGATAAGCCATCCTGAGCAGGATGGGAGGAAGGAGCTGACACTTACACCTGAAAGGGCTGTGTCCTGTCCCCACACAAAGGATTGATTACCCCCCTGTAGTGTGTCTGGAGCCAGGGCAGGAAGGGAGAACCTCTGTGTACTCCAAAGCTTTCTTTGAAGTCCCTCCCACTTCAAAGGCACCACTGGGTATTAGTACTGGAACTCTGGCACTACCAAATCAGAACACTTCTGGATCGGTGACTACTCTGCCAGGAAGAACTGCTATGCTGCTGAAAGCATTGCCACTGTGCTGGACTGCTGCTTTGCTGGACTCTGCCTTGCTGTGTTCTTGCCTTGCTAAGCTGCCCTGCTGCCTGCTGTTCCCCTGCCTGGGTGAGAAGGATTGGACCTGCATCACTTAAACCCAGTGTGACTCCAAGGGCTTGCTGGCTTGCCTCCTGTTGCCTAAGTCTCAGGGACACAAAAGCCTGACTTAGATCCTCCTGTTCCAACCCTTGGGTTCATCTGCTTGTGAGTTTGTCCTGCCAAATGGTACCACCCCAGTTCTGGACCCTTGGAAGTCGACCTAGATGTTTGCTCCAGTGGAACTGAAGCATCCTCTGCTGCGAGAGCAGAACTGATGCTTCGCGCTGTTACAAGCACCAGACCAACGCATCGCAATCTGAACCACCTCATTGCATCCGAAACCTCTGCTTCAGAATCAAAGCATCGCCGACACTGCGTGGAGAAGATCGAAGCATCACTCCTCCAGCGTGAATTAGCCCGGTGCATCGCCTTCAGAACCGCCGCACTCAGAACTAGCGATTGCTCAAAGGAACTGACGCATCGCCACAGTTGCATGGAGAACTCTGGCGCAACACTCCAACTGTGTGGGGATTATGGACGCATTGCGTGCTGCGACAAGGATCAGGGTACTTTTGCTCAGCGGGCCCTTCGTAGGTCCTGTAGCCGGCATGCGCTCGATCGTGGGAGGCCTGAACTCTTGACTTTGTCCCGATCCGGCGCAACCAATTAACTCTTTAAGCACTATTTGCTTCTAAGCACTATTTTTGTATTTAATCGTTAAAAATTCATATCTCGACTTCTACACATAGGATTTTTGCCGTTTTGGTCTTGTTTTATTTATAAAATCATAATCTATTTTTCTAACCTGGTGTGGAGTCTTTGTTTTCACTGTGTTGTTGTATGAAGTGTTGCACAAATACTTTACACATTGCCTCTTAAGTTAAGCCCGACTGCTCTTCACTAAGCTACCAAAGGATGAGACGGGATAATTTAGGTTGTGTTGTGACCTACCCTGACTAGGATTGTGGTTCCTGCTTGGATAGGGTGCATACCTCTGCCAACATAACCCAATTTCTAACAACATTCAAATTGCAATGAAAAGAATTGGTGATTATTTAAAAGCTTTGAGGAATGCTTCTCTAGCCGACAGAGCCATGTTTAAATGGGACACATAAAAGGTGATGGGAGGAGTGCTTGCATTAGATCTAACCACTGGCAATCGCTTGGGGTAGCACTCCAACCCATCATTCTATTTCCCACTATGCCACCTTAGTTTGGCCTCAGCCATTTGCAAAACAATTGTGACCCTGTTCCAGTAGGAACAGTCGAGCCCGAACTGCCAGGGCAGGTCCTCCCTGAACCAGAACACAAGCTACTCAAGACCGGTTTTGCCCTGATTCGGGGCTCGTACGTTTGGTGTATCTTTGAGCTAGTGGCTTTTAAATTGGGTGTAGCTTGGTTCCAGTGGCACAGCAAGCATGAGGGCCACGTCTGGGAATACCCTTGCCACTTAGGGCGGGACATCAAACACACGAAAGGTGACAGGAGGAATACTTGCAATAAGTATAACTACTGGCAATACCGCAAGGTGATACCGGTCTTGGGTTGCTTATGTTCCGGCTCAGGGAGGACCTCGCTTGGCAGCTCAGCAAACAAAGCACCATTCTGGGATGTCTGTTATTGTTGGGTGTAATGAAGTAGGCATGGGAAACGAGGAGTGTTTTTCTTCTCTACCCTGAATGGACCCTTTAAAGTGCCAATGCCTTTAGATAATGGCAATATTTCAGCTATTTGACTGGAATATCTGCAGCTAAAAGTGATATTTCTTGACTGAAATGTGCAGAGCCATTTCGTTTTTAATTTTGGGTATCTTGCATAGCAGCAACTTTGAGAGCTTCACTTGAGTTCAAGAAAAACATATTTCGGGAGGCGGGAGAAGGAGGTTAAATAGCCGAAAAGAGAATCATTACAGTTAGGTGGGGTATATGGTAAATCATGCATTTAACATTTGTCTAAATTTGGTAAATGCGGATTTAACAGCACACAGGTTATGGTTTCCGACTTTCCGCATAGGTCTACACCGCATACACCCCTACATGAAGAGCGAGGTCGGGAGCGTGTTCAGTAGATTGTAAGGTTTGGGATTATCTCGGAGGCCTCTGGAATTGGGGGGGAGCTCTCCCTCCAAAGAAAATAAAAATAATAGTTTTTGCTGCACATTATTACACCAGCTATCGTTTGCCTTTTGCTCTCGAGGGTAAGAGGCATCAGGAGTGTTACGGGGCAACCTGGCTTACTAGAGGTTGGCCTGTTGCTGCGTCACTGGCCTGCTCGGGCCAGGGACCACCTCGGAGTCCGCCAGAAGAGTGACCAGATGGCCTCATTTGAACCCACGACCTGGGGCTGACCGTGGGAGCTCCCTTTGTCTGGGACAGCAACCCTTGGTGCGTCGTTCGTTCGCCCCTCTCTTTAATTACACCGTTCAGGCGAGCCGGTGCTTCACACGCGATGCACCCCACCCGCTCCCTGAGAGAAGCCCGTCTGACGCTAAGGCGAGCCCCCTCGGCGGCGCTCACCTTCCAGAGGCGCGAAGACCGCACTCATGTCCAACATAAAGGCTGGCCAGTGGAGGGGGACCAGGAGAAGGAGGGGCGCGCCTCCCCTGAGATTAGAGCCATGCCACTCGGGGAAGGTGTTCCGCGGGAGGGAGGGGTTAAGGAGCAAGGAGGGGGGCTGGATGTCAGTGCCTGCCTAACCATGCCTTCCTTCCCCCTTCTTAAACCTGCTGCTGTGTAGTGCGCCACCGCCTCCCTTTCCTGCTCCTTTCTTGTCCTTATCGGGCGTAGAGCTGCTTCGGATGGAGGGGAGGTAGAGGCTTCCCGGGCTCCCACTCCTCACCGCTTCTGCACCCACAGGCCAGGGCTTGGAGGGAGAGCGCCCCAAAACCGACCCCCACACGCAGGACCCCGGGACCCCTCCCAGCACCCCCACCTTCCACTGCTGCAAAGGTCAGTTTCATTTTTTTTGTTTAAAGAGTTTATTCGCTGCTGCTAAGGAGCAGGTCTGCAGCTCCCCTCTTCCTGCGCTCAGCTTCTTCACGCTATAACCGGTCGGATCCCTTGCACTGTGTGATGGTGACTAAAGTGAATAAATTAATAAATTGTACATTCTTCATGACTTTCTTTAATAGTTCTAAATACTCCGTTACTTACTATAATGTATAAAGTAATGCTACTTCAATCTATACTATCTGTAAGAGTATACACTATGCATTAATATGCACAAAACACACTCAGCTACAGTGTAGACTAGAGCATACTAGCATGTGTACACACCTGCATGACCTAAAGAGATGCATACGTGTGTCAACAGACACACACATACACAGAACCACACATCCGGGGCGAGTACAGAACATAGGTATGGATATGTACACAACACACAGCATCCATGACTAAGAGATACGTTATACACGTGCACTGAGTTCATGAGTGTTTATGCACATATATGTGTATATGTATACACATGTGTGTGTGTATATATATATATATATACACATATATATACACATAAATATATATATATATATATATACGCACACAGACACAGGGTCCATGCCCATAGGAAGTGCATAACGCGCAACACAGCACACATGCGCACGCAGACCGTGTGTATATAATGTACTTATGTAAGTATGTACACAACACATACGTTCCATGAGCGTAGAATACACCTTTGTGTGTGTAAACGAGACACACGCAGTCCGTTGGTGTAAGATATGCATCTCTGTACACAGCAGCCCACGGGAACAAACATTTATATGTACAAAGCACACATATGAGTGTAGAACATACCTGTATACATGTGTACACACAGCCCACGAGCGTAAACTATGCATATTTGTACACATACACAAATATCGATAAAATGGACGTAAGTGTACATAAATTAATGCATTTCTTGAAACGTGGTTAAATCACGAACAGCACTTGCTGTCCAAAATCACAAGGCACGCTAAATTTTACATAGAACACACCGGTACCTGAATAGAAATGTTTTACTGTTCTCATTTTACGTTTGTTGTTGATAGCACCCACTTACAAAGTTTGGCTCCAAAGATAAAACTTTCCAAAACACCTCCAACACTTCTGCATTTGCTCAGAGCGGGTTTCCAAGGAAACAGTGTGCCCAGGTTGCATTATGTAAAATGTTTATTTATTTGTCCAGACTTGCTTCTTAATTCGTGCGTCTCTCGCCGTTTTCAGTGATGTGCCGGTGTAATTGCCTCTTTTCCTCTCGTTTTTGTTTTATCGCGGGGGAGATTACAGCGGATTATTAGCAGTGATTGCTGTAAACAGCTTTCCGCTCCCACTCATTGTGCGAGTGCCGCCCGAGCAGCTCTCCGGGCCGCACGCAGCCTTTTCACAGATTCAAAGAAGTTTGTAGCCCCGGGCCGCGCATTCACGGCTGAGCTGCGAGCAGGCTGGGAGCTGAGCGTGCGAGCCCGGCCCCTGCTCCCGCCTCCTGGAAGCCGGTGCCAGACCCTCCCCATTCCTGAGGGGTCAGGTGGAAGCGCAGGTGGAGGGAACGGAGGCGTGCACGGGACTGGAGGGCGCACGTGCACCTCACAGGGCAAAACTCTGCGCGAGCTCCGCCGTGGCTGCCGGGGCACTCGCAATTTCACGTGTTATGCCTCATTCTGGTATATCAAACTAGGAGCAGGGGGTAGTTACTGCTTGAGGGCAGATATCATTGGTCGTATGTATGTGGTATGTATGTTTGTGACCTGGCTACTTCAAACCAATGAACTGGCCCCGTGTTCCTCACTCTGGCAAGTCCCAAGCAGAATGGCATTTCCTTCAGCATAGCCAGTGCGTCATGGGCCCCTTTTCAGGAAAGGAAATGGCTGACCCTGGCCGCTGTTTCAACACTGAAATAGAGCGAGAATCAGGGTGCAGTGTGCTCTTCAGGCCTCTGGGCCCCGGTGCTGCTGCACCTGCTGCACCCTTTGAAGCTATGCACCTGAATACCATAGTCTTTGGTGGAGATTGAGCTGGCTTTTTACAAAATGACCTAAAAGTAGAGTTCAGACACAATTACATCCAAAAATAAAATTTGAATAAACTATTACATACGAAATGGAGTATTTCTCATCCCTTGAGCTGATCACCTGTGCTTTGTGTGGAAGCCATTGACTGGTCTTAAAGACAAACAGTTAAAGCTTTTATTATGAGTGGCCTGGTATTCCCAATTTCTGCATACAATGTCCCATTCTTTGTGGGCTTATGGTGGATCTACTTGTGATCCCATGGTAATACCATGTGTGATTACCGCCAATAAATACTGACAACTTGTAATGAGGATCTAAGTAGATGGAAAAAAATTAGTCTAGCCCGACAGACAGCCATACAAGAAAAGGCAATGTATTTTGTTAAAAATTATAAAAATTAATTAAATTCAGTGCAATTCATTACATTACAAATTAACCCAGCACATCCTCAGCTTAAAATGCCTAATGTCTGTGCTGCCATCATGATAAGTCTAGACTTCTCTTTTTGTTTGTTTCCTCTGCTGTCACTTCGCTTTGGAGTTGTTTCGCTGCACACCTCTAAACACATTTTATGTCTGTAATGTAGACTGTAGTCACTTGTGAATAACTATGGGTGAAACAATCTGGTAGAATTGGAGCAAACTATTTTTATTATGTGCATTGTTTCCACAATAAAGAATGAACAAGCTGATTCCGAATTCTTGCCTGAAACTACAAGTAATGAATAAAAATACCTACATTTTGCAGAACGTGCCCCTTGGCATGTGCTCTATAGGAATGACTTTTCTTGAACAACACACCTGCAAACTGAATTGCATCTAGGAACTCCCAATTTTCATCCAATGGGGAACAGAGACACATGGATCACATCAATTAGTTTAGGGAGGAAGCCAGGATTGGAACATGGGTTTCCCTGCTCCAAAGTCACAAGGTTTATTTACCTTAAACCTCTTCCTCCTTAGTAGTTAAGAGCAGTAAGCATCACTCCCCGCCACACACAAGCGTGAACACACACACGCTACTAAATCAGGTACACAGGGCTCATTATGTGCCAAAGAAAGGCCCTTGCATCCGTATGAGGGAGTGTGAATAGGGCAGGTCATGCTGATATTTCCTAGAGGATCTCACTAACAACCCAAGAGGGGCCCAGCCTCCACTATTTCACAGCTGTCCTCAAAGAGCTTGATGGACGTACATGAGCCGTATCGAGCGCATAGATTCATGGCAAGGCATTGTGCAGACAAAATGCAAGCTAATGCTTATCCTCAGATGAGTGGACTCTAGTTCCACTTGACAACCCTACAAATGGACTTAGGTGTCGTAGAGTATTTCGAGGCCATTGTGTAGGCTGTGGCCTGAGGCACAGAATGCTCAGAATGCCTTCCATGGCATGTCCTTTGATGCAGATGCTCACTGTGGTATCGGTGACGTCCATCATCCAGCTTTTGGTTTTGTCATCCTTGTTTGCTTCCTGTGCCTCACAGCACTCCGAAGCTGCAGTAAGCCAACATGATAGTGCAAACAAAATACCTAAACAAGACACACTTTGCAACTTAATTATTATTCCCTATGGACTCTACTGCCCTTACAAGGTACAAACAACATATACCTCTGGCAAAGCAGAACCACTATTCGAAACATATCATCCATGCACCCAGTCTACCCAAGGAGCTGTTTAGCGTAATCGAGGATTTACATGCACCACTGGGTAGAGAGAACCAACTCACACCTGCCCAGGATCGCTGTGATAACCATTAACCTTTTTTATTACTAAGATATTATTGCAATATTACTAAAATAGAAAATATCAGATGAAGCACAAATAAGACTCTGCTGGTGATACTAATCCACCAGGTACACCCAAACATATTCCACCAAAGGTGGATAAGGTATTTTCCATTTCAAAATTCAGTCTGTGAGTCTGAGGTGGTGGACATTCTCATCACCTCACACTCTCTGCTCCCCACCCCCGGATACATGTTATTTTAGGAAAATGCAACAACTTGCTCCTTTCCAGGCCTCTGATCTGTTCTCTCTGTTCAACCAATCCCTCAGCCAGGGAGTGCCACCAGATCAATGGAAATCAGATGAGATCAAACCTTCACTGAAAATGTTCTCGCTTTCACAGGACGATCCCAGCAACTTTTGTCCCATCTCCCCGCTTCCTCATATCACTGAAACTCAGGAGAAACTATCTTATTAAAGTTGCAATTGTTTATGGATTATAATAGCCTTCTCCACTCCCTTCAGGCAGACTTTGGTCCTCTCCATGGTACGGAGATGGTTATGATCTCGGCATTGGATGATCTGCGTTGGTTGACGGACAGTGGAGGACTTAGTGCCTTCTTTTTTGATTTTGGTCCTGTTGGCAGTCCTCAACACCATAAGTCAACCCCTAACCTTTAAGAGTAAAGGACATTGCCTTAGATTTGGCTATCAATTGGATAACCTTTTTTGCTTACTGATCAACGTCAGACAATTCTTCTTCCTCCTTATCGTTCGGAATCCAGATCCATCCACTGCAGTGTCAAGGTGCAGTACTTTTGCCACTCCCTTTCAATAGCTATATGTTACCTCAAGCATACCTCCTCGATAGTTTGGAGCCCTGTTCTATATGTACACTGATGATACTCATATATATTTCAATTATCCCTCTCTTTCACCATCTCCTCTGAACTCACTGTTTCTAGCGGTTGTATGGCACTGGATAGCTGTAACTCATTACAGCCAAAACTGAGCTTCTCCTACCAGGGACTCAATCAACAACTCAAGTTAGTCAAAAGCCATGGGGACAGCATGGCCTCCCTCTAAAGTTGTCATTAACTTGGGCATCTACATTGATTCTGATCTCTCCCTTGAGTCACAAATCTCTAAAGTAGCAAATATATGCTTTTGGCATATTAAACTCCTAAAGAAAGTTCTGCCACCCGTCACCTCTGATTACCACACTGCTGCTGCTGTTACATTAATCCAATCTCGTCTAGACTATGACAACTCATGTTAGTAGGGTCATCCTGAAAAGATTTTAGGAAGGCTCCAATTGAAATAAAACATTGCAGCATATCTGACACTTGCCTCCATGATCAAATTTCCCCCAACCTAGCTTATTTGCATTGGTTACCTATTATTAAAATAGTTCTATTCAAGTTAATGCTCATTGTTCAATGTAGCAATCCATGGTTCTGCTACATCTTTTCCGACCTCCAAATTCCAGCTGCACACACATAAGTGCCCTTCTAGCTCTGCAGGCCAGTATCTTCTAGACATCCCCCTGTCTCCTTTGGCAACAGGGCCTTCTCTGTGGCTACAGCGAGAGAACGGAACAAACTGCATTTAGATCTTCGCTCACTGTCTTCTCTCATGGTTTTGCAAAACAAATTAAAAACCTTTTTACATTTCATTAACTTTATACATTTGTGTTTGTTTTTATTTGATTGCTGTAGCTGTTGTGGTATCTTTCAGAGCTCCAAGAAAACTTGGTGTGTGTTCTATACAAATAATCTACGACATAACATAACACCAGAACACACACACATGTCCATTAAATTAAAATGTTTTGATCCCAGACCCTAGCAAGTTTTTGGTGGTGTTCAAGTGAAGGCAACCCTATCTGTAACACTATAGTTAATGTGGTTTTCTAGTGGGCCACCATCTCTGATCACAACAACACAAGCTGAACAGTCTCTGATTCAGTTCCTGGAAGAGGTCTACCTGATATTTAGCTCTACCCATCATTAGCATGCAGCTCTAAAGATGAATGCCCACTGTACACCAGCCCCAAATCAATGATTAAACCCACCATTGTCAATGCTTGTTGGGATTCTACTGGTGGTTTGTGTTTTACTTATAGTCTTTGTATATCGCTCACGCTACCCAAAGGCTACTTGAAAAGGGCGTTAGAAGGAGGACAGGGTGTTATAGAAGAGCAGAAGGGGGCAGATCGGTAGCAGAAAGAGAGCAGTACATCTAGAGGCGAGCAGGGGCCCTCCAGCTTGCAGACGCAGAGACTGTGTGGATCACTCCACTCATGCATATGCAGAAAATAAAACACTAGGCGTGGAGGTGAGTGACCGATACATTTTAGGGGCAGGTAAAGGTTTCCTTGGTTCATCCAGTTCCTGTGAGGAAAACGAGGACCGAATGAACTAGTGAACAATGACTGATGCTAAGGAGGCCACTTATGTACAAAGAAATGTGGCAGCCATCTTGGAATATTCATTGCTTATCTGGGTCAATGAGTGCTTCCTGGTGACATGAAGCAACTAGGACGCCTAGGTATAAATTAGAATTGAACATTAATCAACTTTTTTAAACCATTAAAACATTAATGAATATATAATATGTTTCTACCTTTTAACGTGCATATTATAGAACTAAAACCCTCAGTTGCAAACTTACTGTAGGAAAGTAATTCAAGACTTGAAACTCCTGTACGCGTGCAACACAGCTGCAGTAATTTCCATACATTCCTATGGCATCCTAATGTTGACCATCATCAAGCATTAACTTACTAGTCTAACATTACATCCTCTTGGATCACTACTAAATCAATAAAGTTAACCAAAGTAAAGGAGCAGAGTAAATTAAAGAAGTGTCTCAGATGCACTGTGGGGATGGTCACTTAGTCCCTACAAGGATTGGCTTTGACTACATCCCTGTGTTGAGATTGCCCCGCAGAGGTGTTACCACAAGCCTTGGCACTACCCACGCCCCTTATTGCATGGTGCACTGTATAAACTGAATACTGTGGCTGCAAGATGGAGCGAGAGAGGCAAGGCAAAGAGAACAAGAGGGTTTATGCATATGAGTCGTTGGTAGATTTAATGAGTTGGCAATATTGAGGTGGCGAAGTACTGTACAAAATCCAGGCAAGACTCTACTGGGTAACTGAGGAAGAGTTGGCAGAATAAGGGCGATAGGCACAGGGAGGTTGGCCAAAGAAAGTAGAGAAGGACACCTAAGAATCAAGTGCTTCCTAAACGTAGGTACTGGGCAAACTCAATATATTGAAAATGTTGAAACAGATAGAGTGAATATTTCATGTGGTACATTGAACTTTCAGGTGGCCAGCCTGTGAGCATGAAATATAGCAAGCATTGACAAAGGCAGGTCTTGGCAAGAGTGCAATATATATATATTTTTTTGCAAAGACGAGTAATATGCAAATTCAAATTGGCAAAAATATAAAAAATAAGGGAGTGGCCCAGAAAATCTAGGCACACCAGTCTTGCCACTGAATTAAACTCCTTTTGAGGCAGCCATGCATATGTGATCAGGCAAAGTGCCGTCACTCACAGTGCAAGTCAGGCTGTGGATGAAGTGGGCTGAGCCATTGCCCCATGTTTTTATGCTTTGGTGGGAGGAAGCAAAATTTGAATGACTGTTGAACAGACCAATGGATGAAGAGGGCTGACGGAAAGCCACTGTATTTATCTATATATCTATTTATTTTTATTATGATTGGCAAACATGAGGCTAGCCAGAGCTGAAAAGGAGGTTTGGTTGTGCATTTGTTGTGAGTGGGCTGCTTTGTGGGCCACTCTGGCTCTGGACTACCCTGCCTTTTGCCATAAATGCGTTTTCAGTCATTAGGGCTACTTCACAATGGTTGGTTTAAGGCAGCCACATATGTCAGACCATTGCCAGGAATCGCCCCCCAGAGTTTTTCTATTTTATTTATTTTATTTGCAGAGTTTTATATAGCGCGAACTTGACCCGAAGGCATCAGAGCGCTTCACAGTGTTTACATAGTAGTAATTATGTGGTTTACATAATACATATTAGGGTAGACATACAGGCAAAATGGCAGTACATAGGCGTCTTGTCGACTGGCATGACAGAAATATTTGTGCGGTAACCTGGGATGTGGCCATACAGGGCTGTGTGTGCCAGGCAGAGTGGTATCATTTATCTACCCTTTGCTTGACTGGGCACCAATGTAGTTTCACAAAAGGCAAAGTGAGGTGGGTCGTTGGCTTCAGTCTGAGCGAGGACGCTCCGGTTTGTGTTTGTGCAATTGTTGCTTGATTGACTTAATTGCAGAAGTCTTGGCAGCAAAATGTAAGTCTTATTAAATGTAATAACTATTAAGAAACATGCGTACTTTTGGCACTCTCTGAAACGCTTTGTTTTTAAATGTTTTTGCATATATAAAGGTTAGGCGCAAATATTGTCTTAAAAATGGTTTCCGACCTTCATAACACTGTCATTCATATAAGCGCCCAGGAAAATGTCTCAAAATTCATATAACTAATTTAGCTAATTAGATCACGATTTTAATCTACATGTTATATTTTAATCTACCTGTGTTATGTTATTTAGAGTTTAACGTTATTTCCAATTAAAAACGTAGCTCTCTTTTAAATGAGTTTTCAGGGCATCTAAAAAAAGAAAAAGTTATTCCAAGACTTCTGCAAAGGGTAGGTAGAATTTCCAAGTGATATATGACTCGCTTTCTGTCGTGCTTTGGAGCATTTTGACAGTGAAAATCAATATTTTTTCAGTAATTCGCCGCGTGAAAATTCCAGGCTGTCAAGTGTGAATCACTACCTGCCCCTAGGAGAGGGCGTTCCACATCAGATAAGAAAGACACTCCTCCAATGTGTGTTCTTTCATAAGATTCCTTGGGGGCAAAGGAAGCGTGCTTCTTAAGGTAGCCCGACATCTGGTCCAGGCACCGTCGAGACATTACAGAGCTCGGCCTGTGCCACCTTAACTGGGGAGTTCGCCAATACACGACTACAGAGCTAATGAGTTGCCAACGTAAAGGGGGCGAAGGGGATATTGGTAGTTAGTACTTCTTCTTAACTACAAATATTGTGAAAGGAAACAAAATTCACTTTCTTTAACCTCATAAGACTTATTTACCCACATGTATGTTTATTACAATACCTTATATGTAACTCTCCATTATTTTGCTCTTGACCATTTCTGAGTGGAGAATGACACTGATGTGTAGACTTAAGTATGTTACTATGACCGTAAAGTTACTACATATAACTTTACAACTGTATTTTACCTGCCACCTAGTAGGCGGACATCACCACCCACAGAGAATGTGAGCTCCCTAAGTGAAAAAGTTTATGGAAATTTAATAGGGTTTCTCATTTAAAAAAACCCAATAATAATATTTAATGCGTAATCTATCTAAAATAATTTAAAATATTTATTATTAACTTGGTAATAACAAAATAACTTTTTGTAAAATGTTGACTTCTTAAGTTAATTGTGCATTAGATAGTAAATACAATTAAATATATTATTGTATTTATGATTATTATTGTTTAAACAATAATTATATGGCACTCACCCTCACTGGTATTTTTTATTATTTAGTAAACATGGTTAAAATGTATATATTTAACTAATTAAAAAACTTTATACATTTTTAAAACAAGTTGAAAAGTTTAATGTATTTATTTAAATAAAGTTTATTATTTAATTTAATTATAATAATTATTTTTAAGCACATAAAAGTACATGTATATTAAATGTTGAACGGATTAGTTTAATTTAATAATAGTTGCTATGGTATGTTATATTAATTTCCTGCCTCCATTGATTTCTTTGGGAGCGTGTGGCAATATCAGTTGTTCAAAGGTAGGGTTGGAGTACATTTACAACTGTTTTGACTCCTTTAGGATTGTAGTAAATTTAGAAGTGTATTTTATGAGCTGCAATTGTGTTACTGTTTTGTGGGTGTGTTTTGTATTAGCATGTCCCTCCCCATCCCCTTCTTTTTTTTCCAGTTTTAGCATAGTGCAAACTCGACTCAAAGGTGTTGGAGCACTTTACATGTGCACCAGATACATTACACAAGGACACCTTCATTTTTGTGGGCCCTTGGAGGTTAAGTGATTTGCCCAGAATTACAGGATGTTGAGCCGAAGAAGAGACTTGAACCTGGGTTCTCAGTTTGCAAAGTCAGCAGCTCTGGCCATTACGAATTTCCCTAAACCGCTCCCTTTTTAGAAGTAAGTATTTCTCATTTTCCAGCCACACTCCCTTGTTTCTCCCACATTTACTTCAGAAACATATACTTATGTGTGTGAGATCTGTGCATATATGGCAGAGAGACCTCCGCACAGAAAAGATAGGAGAGGCGGAGGCATAGGTCTCCAGACGTAGGTTTGTGAAATTGCATTTTGTAGTATGTGAGCAGTACTACTATAGTACTACTCAGTGCTAAATTTGAGCCGGTGGTGGCACTGGCACTGAATTGTCAACACTGGTACTTATGACAGCCCGGCACATGGCGGCGCTGTTAGTCTAATTTAGAGACTAGCGCAACAGCAGGATATTATTTATTTAATGTGTATTCAAAATGACTAATACCTGCTGCCCAAGCCATTTTATTAGCTTTGGGGGCCTGAAATAGTCTGAATAGTCACACTTGTAGGAGTGTGATGGTTAGTAGTTCTGTTGGTACTGTCATTGGCAGCGCTGGTAGGGGTACTAGGTTGTGCAAGATCCAGTGGCCTCCTGACGAGGGCCCTGGTACTTATTTTTTTGCAAATTAAGCACTGCTACTACTTTACGTACTACAAAATGCAGTTTGTGAATCTGACCCACAGTAGGTAGCAGTGAGTATAATCTGAGAAGACTAGATGGTTGTACAGGTGTGGCATAATTAAACAAAACAGGCATTGCTAAAATAAACCCGTGGGCCGCACCCTCAGCAGGGGACAAGTGGCATTAAAAGTCAGTCAGTTGGCTGTTCATTTGGATTAGACTCTCTCAGCAAGAACGATTTTTACATTGGCTGTAATTTTGCTTAATGTATTCTTGCATACTTGTAGCATCAATCACAGGAAGTACCTGCCATTATATGTCGGCTTCGTAAATCATAGGGCGATCAATGGTCCAGAGCATTTAACTTCGATTAAATCGCCATATGGCGTTAATACTCTCAACCCACTGGTGGGAGATGTTCAAGTTAAAGCAAGCAGTCACCAAAGAGAAATACTGGAATGTTAGTCGACAGCATCTTAATCATTTATTTTAGGCCCTCCACCACACCATTGTATTCGATTGAGCGCCCACATTTCAATGTTCTAAAAAACGTTAATGAATGGTATGTGGGGTATTAGCAAGATAACTGCCTGCCCTTAAGTTATGTTGAAGGAAAGAGTTTATAACAAAGGCAAACCAATTTTCCTCATGATAATTTTCTCTGGAATGTGCTATTGGAACAAGCTCCCTAGGTAATAAGGTTTTAAAAACATTTCTTCAGAAGTTCTACTGAAAAAAAGAACACAAACAGTGTGCCTTTGTTGAATGTACTTTCTAGTTTCAATAAGTTTTTATAGCATTTTCCACAGAAAAAGAGAACTTTCAAAACTATTTGTTGGATGCAGCCACACATAAACTCCTCCCTCCTGAAACCCATCAAAACCCACCACCTCCCACACCGGGTCACTAGCGGTTGCCATAAAGAAGAAATGTACCATTAGTCCTCTGAGGGCACATAAGAGCGGAAGCGTGGGGCAACAGAGAGGTCGGCCAGTCCCAGGGTGTTCAACATTTGAGGGAATGTTAGGTCTCTGTAGTCCTTGTTGAGATAGGAGAGAACTGGGTTCCACTGCTTAAGGTAAAGGTTGGATTTACCGGCTAACAGATAAGCCAATTTCTCATGCCCAAGGAGATGCCAGAGTTTATGAAGCCATTGTTCATAGGCCGGGGTTACGGTCTTGCCCCAAAGGGAGAGGATAGTGTTTTTAGCTGCCAGCTGAAGGTGGGAGATTTGTTTATCTGAAGTGGAGCCAAGGGCATAAATCCCCCTGAGGGTCTGCCCAAGAGAGACAATTCTGGGATTTTGTCGAGGGGGTAACCCTGTATCTGAGAAATGGCAAGAAAGATTTTGTCTTAGAAGTACCCCAAGATGGTGTAAGTCCACATAATATGCAGGAGGGAGACTCTCTCCCCACATCCCTGCCAGCAAGTGTCAGGACGGGTAGGGTCAATGGTGTGGAGATGGTGGGCTTTAGGTGCCAACGATACAGAAGTTTATATAAGATCTCCCTGCCTTGGGGGTGGTGGGCAAAGTTGGTTGTGTATATTTCACTGCACTGTTTACGGTCGATTGTGACGTTCATGTTTTTTTCTCATTGCTCTTGAAAGGGCGTTTTGCCCTTGAGAATGTTATACATCTGTGAAACCAGGTGTTTAGTTGTAGTGAGGTGCAGGAGGAATTTTTCAAATGGAGTTAGGGCCCTGGTAGCGCCTGACCTACCGGTGGGATGTATAATCCAGTGGCAGGTTTGCAGGTAATAAAAACGTTCAGACTCCGGAATGCTGTAGTCGCCCTTAAAGACTTCAAAGGACCTTGGCGCCTCCTTGATGTAGAAGTCCCAAAGGCGGAAGCAGCCTTTGGACCTCCATTTCTGGAAGTCTCTCCTTGACATGCTTGGGGTGGAGTCCGCATTGTCAAGTATAGGCGTGAGTGGGGAGGGAAAGGAGATAAGGGCCGACCTTGTCGAGTCCCACGCGGCAAGTGTGGTCCGTGTGACCGGGGAGACATGCAGCAGACTCCCTCTCAGGCTTTTGGGGACCCACAGGACCACGCCTATAGGTCTAGCTGATAGAGTTTGGTCTATGTGACACTACTGTTTGTCAGATCACCCCCTTGAGCCATTCAATCACATATTGGAGTTGTGAGGCTTGGTAGTATAGGGCAAGATTTGGGATCCCCAATCCACCATCCTTGGGGCACCTCATACAGGTCTTTGCAGCCAGTAGGGATCAGCCTCCTGTCTAGACATATTGTATGCATATTGCCTGCAAGTGTGCAATGGTCGTCCTTTGAAATGTGGAGTGGCATGGCCTGGAGGATAGAGAATATGCAGTAGCAATGTCATTTTGAGTGCTGAGATGTGTGTCACCCAGGAGAGGGAGTGGTTTCTCCATGCAGCCATAGATTTCAGTCTCACGAAGAAGGTGGTTGAAGTTGAGACGTGCGCATACCTGTAAATTAGGTGTGAGTTTAATGCCTCGGTATCGAGCAGAGTCAGTGGACCAACGGAATGGCATAGTAGTGTTCAGAGAGTCCATGAGTGTTTTCTCACCAACAAGAACCAAGCCCTCGGACTTGATTATATTGCTTTTAAGACCAGCCACCTCTCAGAATTCCTTGAGGAGGTAAACAAGTGGCAGGAGGGAATGCTGGGCCTCTGTGAGGATCAGGAGGATGTCATCCTTGAAGGCAGATAACTTAAAGGTGTCGCAGCAGAAGGAGATGCCATGTTTCAGTTGTTGGTTCGTGAATTTATGTAGAAGAGGCTCCAGGAAAAGATCAAAAGGGAGAGGCGAAGGACGGCAGCCCTGTCTAGTGCCTCAGGATATGCACAAGGGTTTCAAGGCCTGGTCATTAGCTCTGATCGTGGCTGTGGGGCACGAGTAAAGCTTTGAAATCCAACCCGAAAGCAGGGACCCGTGCCGTAGTTCAGTAAGGCATCGAACATTATGTTCCAGTCCACCTTATCGAATGCCTTCTATGCATCTAGGGAAAGGAGGACCGCCATTCAGCTCTTTCTCCTGGCGATGTCGATGAGAAGCAGAACCTGCTTGGTCTTGTTGCCAGTGGCACAATGGAGGATGAACTTGCCCTGGTCGGGATGGGCCAGATCAGGAAGGAGTTTATCTAGCCGATTAGCTACTACCTTGGTGAGGAGCTTGAAATCTGGGTTAAGCAGTGAATGGGATGGTATGAGGAGAAACACATAGGTTCCTTGCCCGGTTTGGGAATTAAAACAATGGAGACCTCAGACATGCTGCTGGCCGCTACTGTGTCTGCCATAAACTCATTAAATTGGGTCGTTGAGATTGGCAGGAGTTGGGGAGCGAACACTTTATAGAATAGTGCAGTGAAGCCGTCAGGGCCCGATTCCTTAGAAACCCTGAGTTGGTCAATGGCGTTCAGTATCACCTGGTGGGTGACAGGGCTGCCCAAGTCCTTTGCTGCCGGCACGAGAGGTGGGGAAGAGTGACTGACTCAAGGTAAGCGTGACGCAACTCTGGGGCTGCTGTGTACAGCGGGTGATAAAAGGAGCAAAAGGCCTGGAGTTTTCCTTTAGTGGTGGTGTGTACGGTACCATCATCGTTCCAAATCTCCCCCACGAGTCGTTTGGTGCACCCACAGTTTGTGGGCTAGTAGGGCACCTAGCTTGTTACCCCTTAATGGAACCTAGCCCCTAGTCTAAAGGGAAGATAGTTGGCTTTATCTAGTTCTAGGGTGCAGAGTTGATCTCGGATTTCCAATACCTTCCTCTAGAGCTTATTCGAGGTAGAGTGTTTATGTTGTTGTTGGAGGTCTGCCAGGCCAGTAATTAGGTTGGTCCTAGTGAGGTCCCACATGCGTTTGAGGTGTGCGGCTTCCTGGATGAAAGCTCCACAGACTACCGCCATCAAGGCATCCTAAACCAACCATCTGTGCACATCCACAATATCGTTTAGGTCTATGTATTCTGTGAGGGTGCAACGGATATTGTCCACCACAATTGGGTCGCGGATGAGGGAGTCCTTCAGGTGTCAGCAGATCAATTCCATCACAGGGCTGTAGTCGGAGAGAGTCAAAGGAAGGTGGTCCATCTCAAGGAGATCGCCATTGAGCATTCTATCCAGTAGAACAAGGTTGATCCTGGCTTATGTGCGGTGTGCTGCTGATTAGTAGGAGTAGTCGATTGTGAAAGGGGTGTCGTGTGCGCCACGCATCTAGGAGGCCTATGTATGTCAGCCACGCACAAACCTCTGAGGACTAGTGCTGTGATTTATCTTTTAGTGTGTTGAGGACCAAGTTGAAGTTGCTGCCCAATATCTGGTTGCCACGTACAAAGGCAGTGATGGTCAGTGCGTGGAGCAGAGGAAGGTATCTTGGCCAGAGTTGGGAGTGTACAAAGAGGCAATGAAAAAGGGCTGGCCGTCTAGGTACCCTTACCATTAACCGCCACACACCTACACTCTTTGTCTGATTTGTGGTTGTGTTCAGTGAAGTGTAGAGGTTGGGCAATGAGTATCATTATCCCTGGCATTTTAGCTTTGTATGAGGTGTAGTATTGGATCAGAAACTTGCGGGAGCTGAGTCTGCATGGTTCGACCCACAGGAGGTGGGTCTCTGAGAGCAGGCAGATGGGGGATTCGTTTGCCTGGAGCTCTCCAAGGATGGTGGGCTCTCCCTTTATGGCGAGCCTTTTAGAGGGGTTATTGAGGCCACTGACGTTATAGGTGACTACCTGTAAGATGGATGAGCTAGTAATACTGAAAGAAGGTAAAGGTTGCATGTCGTGGGGTCCCCATGATAGACTGGAGAGGTGAATGGTGTAGCTAGGAATGCCGGTGTAACCATAACCCCTTCTCCCCCAAACCCTCAACAAATAATTTTAAAAAATACCTGGAAAACAACAAAACAGGGGAGAACAAAACAACAAATTGTTGAGATCCTGTTTCTTATGAGTCCGTTGAATCGTACGATCGTCCATGCTAGCGCTTTAAGGTTACTGGCTGTGTCGACCAAGATCCAATTTTCAGTCTCCCCACCCGGCGCCAAAATGGAAGAACAGGAACGCTGTAGAGAGGCATACCCAGCAACAATCGTGATCGGAAAAGATAAATGGGGGGGAAGCAGTGGATTACAAAGGGACATGTACTTAGTCACTGGCCTGCGAGGTGTCGTCGTTGGAGCGGCGGTGGTGCTTCAGAAGCTGGGATGTACTGGATTATATTTAATTGGGCCTAGGCTGGAATTGGTCCGCTTATCTGGAGACTGTTTGCCACCCAGAGTGATGCCCGGGGCCTCTCCCCGTCAGAGACCTTGACCCCACCAGCTCTGTCTGCACCCCAAGGATGTGTTTAGCTTCCGCAGGTGTGGTCGTGGAGTGGGCCTGGCCATTCCAGGTGAAGAGGATGCAGAAGGGATGGGCCCAGCGATACTTGGTATTGTGTGCCCAATGATACTCGGTATTGTGGGTAATAAAGAAGTCTGTAACTGGCCATTGTGGCCGGCGACAGATCCTAGAAGAGGAGCTGGGTGGCATTGAAGGAGATGGTGCCCCCTTGTCGAGCCTTAAACATAATCAGTTCCTTGTCAGTGATTAGGTGGATGGGGAGTGAGGACATCTGGTGTACATCTGCCTGCTTTGTAGAGGGGGCCCACCCTGTGGGCTCTGTCCATGAGTATGGGGTCGCCTCTGGATCACTCCAGGATAGCGTCGGAGAGGTCAGAGAGGTATTGGAGAGTTCCACATCTAACACTAGTTGGTACTTCCCTTATGCGAATGTTATTACGGTGCGATCTGTTCTCCAGGTCTTCGCATTTCTCCTGCAGGAAGGAGTTCTGACCCTCGCCCTCTTTGTTGACTTTATTGATGGAAGTTTCGGTCTGGGTCACTCTCTCTCCAAAGTTGTCCCCATCCTGCTGGAGGGCATGAAGATCCTGCTGGAGCTTTTTCTTGACTTCCTTGAGTTCATCTTGGAGCTCGTGGAAAAGCTGAAGGAGCAGGTCCCTGGTGACCTGCTACTGCTGGCAGCCTGGCAAGCTTCCAGGCCCACCCGTCCCAGTCGGCAGTAATGCATCCTCTCCCAAGGGGTGCTGAGATTGGTTTTAGAGGAATGTTTTAATAGAGAAGTCTCTCTTGCCTGTGCCCCCTGCCATGGTCCAAGTCGCGGCGGATGACAATGGCATAGTGTGGGGGTGTTCGCGTGACCGGATCTCTCTTGTGGTCAGGTTGTGGGGGACTCATCAAGTGGAGGTACATGAAACAGTCCAGGCACGTGGCGCACCCTAAGTCACCTGCTGTAGGAGGCTACTCAGCAGGAGCTCACAGGCAGGGAAATTAGCCCTCCTCAACACAGGGGTCTGGGGCAATGTTCAGCTATCTTGGGTGTGGCATGGTGCTCAAGTACTACCTCACGGCGCCTTTAGAAGCCTGCAGCAGTCCCCCAGCACTACACACCTCCCGGCGTGTAGTCTCCAAGCTATATGCGGCCATCAAAGGCGTGGCAGGCACCGGCTGGTGAGACTTAGCCCCTGCTCCTCACTGGTCAGAATTGGTTGGTGCCGCTTTATGCTGTGGGGATGCTCCACGGTCTCTTGCTGCCTCTGGGCTGATGTACAGTGTTTGGTGTGAGATCCTCTCCTGGGGGCCACAAAAAGTCTCACCACTGGTGCAGGGGGCTGCTAGCTGCCTGCGTTGCAGCACACATATTCGGGACCGCTACTCCGGAGGCAGCCGTGGTTGCTGGAGGATGCAGAGAGTGTGTGAGAGCGGTTGCGGGTTCCCGTCCTTTTCAGGACCCACAGCGGCCACTGCTGTCTAGGTATGGGCGCAGGCATCAGTGCATCGAGTTCTGGACCACGCTGCCTCACGGTCTCTCCTGTTCCTGGTGCCTCGTGCAAACTACAAGGCTGAAGTGTCACATGGTGGTGCTGTTGTCCCTGGTACCGATGTGACCCCCCATCCTGTCAAGTGCCAGGACCAGACCCCTGGTTGTAGAGTAAGTAGGCTGATAAAATGTCTTCACCGCCATCCTGTACCATACTAAACAAAGGACGTTCAAATGAATCCTTCTTAACTTTGGTAATTAATACTGTGCGGCCAATGCTAAGGGTAAACATCAGAAGATGTCCCTTTCTGCATTTACTGAATCTCCTTTTCGATGTTTGCTTTATTTACCCTATATATTCTCCAATGTTGCTTTGATCATGAGGCTACTGCTTCAGTCAAGCACAGCTTCCAACCCCTGAGTTGATCAGCTATCCTTGCTTAAGTGGTGGTGTTTCAATTGCCTAGTAGTAGACAGACTATTCAGCTGAATCTAGGGCTTATCTAAGCACCTAATTTAGCACATGCGCATAATGATGTTTTTTCTATAGTTTTGCATCCTTAAAATGCATACTATTTAAAAAAATCTACTTCATGTTCTTAAAACCCTGCTTGAAACTTTTGACCTTCACTTAAAACCTCTGATTGTCACCTGTAATTTTTTTCTTTAAAGGACTCTCTCTGTACTTTCCATGCTCTGCATGCCTCCTCTCCCTGAGTACAGCCTATTCGACGTCATGTACATGTTTGCCTTAATCTATACTTTTGTATTTATGCAAATCGCCCATACCTCGCCTCAAAGATCACCACCTGTCCTTCTTTGAATGCCATTCCATGCAACCTAGCAATACCTAATGCACTCTATCTCATCTGGTACTACCACCTACCATCTGCATGAACTCACACACCTCTGCCCCGACTATTGGTCACATTTAAATCATAATAATTTAATCCACCACAAATACACTGGAATAAATGCAGGGACTGGTATCCTTGAGAGCAGAAGATTAATCCCTGTAGCCAACAATAACCACTGAATTAACCACTAAGAATCGGTTCTGGAGCAGTGTGCTGCCCGGCATAAAGCTCTTCAAAGTCTCGTTCGCTGTAGTAAGCACTATATGACTGCAATAACAATCTTAGTCAATACGTGAAGATGAGCTATGTAGCCACTGCTGATTCCACTGAGAAAGTGGCAAAAGATTACATAATCACATCACATGCTTCAGAACTGTGGAAAGCAAGGCCCTTTTTGTGGGCACGCTGATTGGCCAGCAGAGCTAACACATTTTATTGCATGTTCTACTACTAATTTCATAGTTTTAAGATGACCCCGTCCATTGGGCCATATGTGGCACTGCTTTCTGTAAACATGTTCTGCCTGAGTCCATGTTGACACAGTCACATGGCGCTCTGATGATTAATGAATCATTCTTTCCCTGAATTACCCTGGTTTCAAAGTGTTTAGTGGGAGATAAAATGCAAGACAGTTAAATGCAAGCATTGCCCAGCTGATCCTGACTCTGACGTGGACATCGAATTGCTTTATATTAATTCAGTATTAAATTCCGACCAATAAATGAGAGACTGTAAATCAGGTGCAATGAATCTTGGAAATACATAGCGATTGAGAACTCAATGTAGGGGCTAGACTCTAAGTATGTTAGAGTGTGGGGTGATTGACCAGGGCACGCCCACCCCACATAGAGCTTCATGCATAACCTCATTGCAGGGGACCATCAGGGAGCTGGAAAATAGACCATGGTGGGCAGAGAAGGGATAAAGGGTGATGGAGACAATGCAAGTAGCTGGAGCTGCGGGAAGGTCCTCTGGGGCTAATGTCACAAGGTGGAGGGACAGCTCCTTGTACCTTTGCTGATGGCAATGTCAGAAGCTCAAAGGGATTAGCTTAACAAACCGCCGGGACACTCTTCCTGAGTAGTTGTGCGCTCTATAAGTACCAATTTAACATAACATAACAAGAATTTTAAAACAACAACACGGACACAGTTTGTGTTGATCCAGCGCTAACAATAAAAATAATTTCTCCTATTATGCTTTGGTCATCCAGGTGCAATTATTTCTCTAACACACACACTATATCCATATGACGGTGGGGCCCATAACACCGCATATACATTCACTTACTCATTTGTTCCCTGGATTTCCTCCGTCAATGTACCTAGGAGAAAAACGATTCGCTGGAAGGAGACGGGATACCTCTTTTATAATGACACAATATTCCTCTTTTGCTTTAAGGTATTCCGCTCATTGGTCGATGGACCAACTAGTAGGAATCAGTTGATGGTGATTAAGACCAGCTCAATCACAATGAACTCTTTTACCATTTCATTATTAATCATTATGCTAAAGAAAATCACTGAGTCATTTGTTTAAAGAATAATAAAGTTTATATAAAGTTTTTGAATGCAGGAAATTGAGATTAATCTTATTATTCAGATCATTGCATTTATCATCAATATAAGAATAGTTTGAAATTGCATGGCACTTTTATTAGACGGAAAAACGAGGTTATCATACTAAGAACTCTATAGATCAACCTATCTATCTCTCTGGGAAATCCTAATAATTCTAATAAAAATCTATCAAATAAAAGTTCTCCTAAAGCAGCATCTTTATACTCAACTGGAAAAGGAAAATAACAGCAGCAGCATCAGCTCGTCAGCATCAGCAACCGCAAACTCTCCCATCTACAGCATCTAACTTCTTCAGCATCTCCCGCAGCATCCCGCAGCATTTCTAACCCCTCCCACCAAGAGTAGGTCTTCTTATACCCTAATTCTAGCTTACAGCATAAAATGTTTCTTCTTACATGGCGCGATTCATTCTCATTGGTCAAAAACTCAGGTCCATATACATTTTAATCAAACTTCCTGGTCTTAACCAGTTCCGTGTGGAATGTCCATGCAAGCATCGTTTCCCACAGTTCATGCACTTGCTCATCCGTTTCGATCAGTCCAAATTGTATCTTTTTCTGTTACATTTTGTGTAATACAGTTCCGTCTATTGATTCAACCAGGCTTCTCACGCTTCTTGCTGATCATCTTGGCACACATCTGCTCAGAAGGGTCACAGCAGCCTTGACCATACTTTCATCTTAGCCTCTCGGCATCAGCACGTGATCATCCCTTTTCCACAGCCTCTCTCCTCTATCACATGGTCTCATCCGCTCATGCGCACTCTAGTAACTCGCGGCCATTTTATATTGCTGCTCGGCAGGCCTAAGCGCACTATTTTCAAAGATAAACAAAATGTTATTAAAACAAAGAAATATAAACCCTTTCATTTCCCTCCCGTCTTTCTATGTACCCCAATTAGGTATTACCTAGCAGAAGCAACATATAAAGCTGTCCCTTACTTACCATCGCTTTATTTTGCAACCACACGTTTTATTTAAAAGCACAAATCATGCATTTATTATTAAATTAGTACGCAAATATTATGTTATGTTAGAAACGTAAACAATTATAAGTCAATTAATTTGCACACTGAATTGCGTGTTACCATTAACCCTCTACATACATTGTTGGTTATTTACTTAAACAAACATGTTTATTAATTTTGTACGAAAATATTAGGAGGTTAAAATTTTTATATTTACCCTGCTTCATCAACTCCCCCCTTTGGTGATTTTTTTAATATCACCACAAAAACCCAAGTTATACAATTTTCTCAGACAGCATATATCTTTTATCCATTTGCTTTTGTTAGTTTATACTTCTGTATCCCTTTCAACTTGATTCTTCGTTTTCTTGTACATGTTCTCTTTTATTTCTTCTAACTCTATTTCACCTATTTCTCTCTCTCTTTCCTTGTTTATCATGTTTTCTTTTTCTATCTTATTCTGCCTTCTTCTTCTCTTTATACATGTTACTGCAAGTTTCAGTACTAATATTATTATTATTATCATGGTTGCTATTATTATAACTTTCCCTATTATTAATCCACTCATTCTTGTTAACCAATTTGTTACAGAAGAAAACCCTTTACCAAGTTTTCCCCACACACTTTCAACCTCCAGTGGAACAAGTTCTTTGTGCAAATTTGTAATATTTGTTATATACTTCTGTATATTTTCGCTTTTATCTGGAATGTAAGTGCAACAAGGTTGGACTTTCAGCATTCCACAGACTCCGCCCTCTTTTGCCAAAAGAATGTCAAGGGCAAGACGATTTTGCATCACCATAGCTCTCATGGCAACCATCTCGGTATTTACCATTAAGAACCCTCCAGCAGTATCTGTAGATAAACGATCTACCACTGTGGATAATTTCCGAATTCTAAATGCATTCAAAGATATTCCCACTGCTGGTATCAATGCACCAAAAATATCACCTACTATTTCTGAAAAACTTTCCCTTTTTCTACGTGTAAAGGTATTTATCATTTTGTGTGTTCCTTTTTCTTTTCTATCCACATGAAAAATCTTTGGAAAGACCAGGCCTAAGTAACATGACCCATACCAATGGTCCGGCAACCTATAATAAGCCCTATTCCCGCAAACATAATAAATCCCTGGAAATATTGGATCTTTTCCCCCTTTGAATCCCCATCCGCCTAGAATTTGGTAATTGTCATGGCAATTGCTGGAACCCACAAAATAATTGTCATATCTTGTCTTATTTCTTCTAATGCACAACCTTCCCTGTTGGGGCCAATCCAGAGTCATAGCTGCATTTGTCTTTTTCTTGTCATGATGGTCTTCCTCAAACGCCCAAAGAGGTGTTTTTGTCTCTTCTATCACTTTTCTTTGAAATTTCACTCTTTTCTCTTCAACCATTTCTAAAAATACCTTTTCTTCCTTCTTTAACTCACAGGTAAGGTTGTACCTAAATATATTATCTAATGTTAAAATCTTATCTTCTAAGAAATATTCACCAAACGTCTTTCCCTCTTTTATTTTGTTAAGCTCGGGAACTACAGAAACCTTTGCAAAAATCTTATTTATATCAGTGTAATAATATTCTAATCTACCTGTTTTATAAAATAAACTTGCTAAAACACTACATGTTATTCCATACGTCAAAGGGAGGTGATGATAAGTCACACCCTCTGCTACAGATGCAGGCAACTGCATACAAACATAGCAATCTCTTACATCCATTGTTTCTACATACTCATACAGTAATTTAGTAAAAACATTCTTTGAAAAATCTGTTATTGATTTGTCCTTATGTAATTCTGCACTACTCTTTAAAATAACTGGCTCTTGAGTGTTAGCTCCTTTTTCTTTCTCAGTGTTATTAGATTTTTCTACTACAGCTAAACTAATTGGAATAGTTATTGCTAAAACCACCCATACTGTTATTAATAAACCTGTACAAAAACAGCACATCTTGCACCATCTACTTAAAAACTCACATCTACACTTTCTATCTCTAGTATTCTCCATTTTGTCTTCTAACCTTATTTACTTGTTTTCTAGAAAATTGTGTCACTACACCTCAGAAATGACTTGCTTGCCACTCTGTACTTCCAATATTTTGTCTTTGCTTGATACTTTCTTTTAATGCTTTCTCAGAATTCTTTCTTTGTCACATCCGGTAAATTCGTCAGTTCAGTGTTTTGTCAAATCCGGTAAACTATCTAAATTTCTTCAGGTTTGTTGCTTCAAGTTTGTTGCACTTCACTTTCTCCCACCAGGTTTCTTTGTTCTGGGTTTTCGTGAGTGTTCAATTCTTCTTTGTGACTAGTCAAAGCACGATACAACCATTCAGGCGATCTGTACTTTTGATTTACTTTCTTTATTCTTTTCGTTTTCTGCAAATGTTTTCCACCTTGTTTTTCTTGCTCTTTTTGACTTGTTATTTCATTCACTTGTTCAGCACTTTTCCCATCCAATTTTATGATTCTGTATCTTAATCTTCTTACTTCATTGGGCCAATTGTCTCCTTTTCTTGGCCTTTTTGCTTCACTTCCTTTTTCCTCTCTTTCTGTTTTCCAATTTCTTTTTCTTGTCTCTAGTTTTTCATTTCTTTCTTCTCCACTTTCTTCTGATTCTGTTTCAATCCTTTCGTTATTTCCTCTTATTTTAAAGCTTATAATTTCGCTTTCATCTACTTGTGGTTCTTTTCTTATCTTCCTTCGTTCACCTATTTCTGTCCCTCCTCGAGGTTCTTCCGATTTTGTGTCAGTTTCTCTATCTGCTTCTAAATTTCCCTGTTCTTGTGTTTGACTATCTGTCCCTACTGCTCCTCTGGGTTTTTCCGATTTTTCTAACTTTTGGTTTGAAACTCTCCCTTCTTCATCTATTAATATTATTTTCGAAGGAATTTTACCACAACTTGTACTTGGTTGTTCACTGTCACTATCTTCTGGCTCAGTTTCTTCTCTTATGCTTTCAAAATTCCACTTTCTTTTTAGAATTTCTTCACCTTCCGAATGTTCTGTATCAGATTCTGAACTGGTGTCAGATATTTCCAGATGTCGACTTACAGGTCGATCTTCAAATTCTGGAACTTCAGCTATTTCTTCTATTTCCTCTTCTTCTTCTATCGTTTCACTTGTAGTTGGGTCTTCCAGATGTCGACTTACAGGTCGATCTTCAGGTTCTGGCACCCTGTTTGTCTCCTCTTCTCTTTCTGATGCTGAACTGTTATCTGATATTTCCAGATGCCAAATCACATGTCGATCTTTAGGTTCTGGAACTCTGATGGTGTGGCTGGCATGTACCCAGTGTTTCACTCCTGCACACTTGACTGCGGTGGTCGTCACTAGGATCACTTGTCGTGGTTCGTCCCAGCGAGGAACCAAACAGTTTCTTCTCCGGTGGACTTTTATTCGAACCCAATCTCCTGGATTCAAGTCGTGAGCTGGTTTTCTTTCAAGAGTGGTCGCATCCGGTCCAACCTGATGAAACACAGAACGCACCACATCAGCCAATCCTTTGCAATAATCCAGTACTAGATCATCAGTTATAGTCAGTAGCTTGTTGACAGGTACTTGTGCTTGTCTCATTGCTCGTCCCATGATTATTTCATGTGGACTGAGTCCAGTCTTCCTTTCCGGAATACTTCTGATTGTCATCAGAACTAATGGCAGAGCATCTGGCCATTTGAGTCCTGTAGCTTGACACATTTTTCCTAACCTGTTCTTGATCGTTCCATTCACTTGCTCTACTATTCCAGAAGCCTCTGGTCTGTATGCACAATGCAGTTTCTGTTTAATACTAAGTGCTTCACAAATCAGTTTAACTAATTCGTTCTGGAAATGTGTTCCTCTATCTGTTTCAATCGTGACTGGAAAACCATACCTTGGAATGAATTCTCGCAGCAAAAGTTTTGCTACTGTGATACTATCATTCCTTCTTGTTGGATATGCCTCCACCCAACGGGAAAACAAACAGACGACCACTAGAACATACCTCAATCTGCTGCAAGGTGGCATTTCAATAAAATCCATTTGCATTCTAGTGAAAGGACCCCCTTCTCGTCCTATTCTTCCTAGACTCACTACTGTCTTCCTTCCTGGATTTAACTGTTGACAAATAAGACATCTCTGACAAAGACTCTCAGCTATGGCTCTGAATTTTGGATTGTACCATGTTTGTCTAAAAAGTCTGATCATTGAATCTCTCCCAATATGGGCTTGCCCATGGTACATCCGTGCCATGTCAGAAATCATGCTATCAGGCATAACTGGTCTCTCATCCCTGTAAATCCATACATCAGTTTCTTCATGTTTTCTACATCCTGCTTTTAGCCAAGTATCTTTTTCTTCGTCTTCTGCAGCTTCTTGTAACTGTCTCACCTCATCCCATGTTTCAATAGAGTTAGTAAAAGGCAAAGGACAAGAAATATGCTCTCTTTCGTGACATTTATTCAAAGATACCACATTCTTTGCACAGTACTGTGCCATCTCGTCAGCATATTTATTGCCAACAGTAATGTAGTCTTCCCCATTTTTATGTGCATTGCACTTCACGACAGCGATCTGTTTAGGCAGCTGTATCGCCTCAAGCAACTTTTTCACAAAATCTCCATTTCTGATGGGCGTCCCTGCAGACGTCAAGAAACCCCTTTGTGACCAAATCTGACCAAAATCATGCACGACCCCAAAGCCGTACTGGCTGTCAGTCATAATCGTAACCTGTACATTTCTTCCCAACTTACATGCTTGAATCAGAGCTACTAATTCTGCAACTTGGGCAGACCGTACACCTTTCAGACAAGATGCTTCCAATACAGTTGCTACTGTGCAAACTGCATATGCTGCACTTAGAACTCCATCACTCGTTCTCAAACATGAGCCATCCACAAACAGAATATAATCTGATTCTTTCAAAGGCTCATCTCGTATATCAGCTCTTGGTTTTGTACAGTATTCGAGCACATTCAGACAATCGTGATCTACTTCATCCATTTCAATCACATTCTCTTCGTCTGGCAATGATGTTGAAGGATTCACATTCATACATCTGTCAATGGTCACATTATCTGCACTCAAAATTACCTTTTCATACCTAGTCAGCCGACTATGTGTCATGTATTGGGTTTTCGTTCTTGTCAAAAGAATTTCCACAGAATGGGGAACATACACTCTCAATGGATACCCCATCACTATGCCTTCACTCTGTTCCAGACTCACACAAGTAGCAGCAACCGCTTTCAAACATCCAGGCAACGCTTTCGCTACTGGGTCTAAAACAGCTGAAAAATATGCAATTGGTCTTTTCATAGTTCCATGTCTCTGCACCAAAACTGAAAATGCACATCCATCTCTTTCACTGCAATACAGCTCATAATCTTTCTCATAGTCAGGCATTCCCAATGCTGGAGCCTCACACAATTTCTTTTTCAGCTCTCTGAATGCTTTCATTTCTTCATCATCCATTTCAAAAGGATCTTTAACATCCTTTTTTGTCAGTTTCTGCAATGGTTTAGCAATTAGTGAAAAACCGCTTATCCATTGTCGACAATATCCAACCATTCCCAAAAACATTCTTACCTCTCTTTGTGTCATTGGAGCTCTCATTCCTTGAATCATTTTTATTCTTTCTGTTGTTACCTTTCGCACTCCTTTCTCTATTTTATGCCCTAAATACTGGACTTCTTGTTGACAAAACTGCAATTTTGAAGGGGACACTTTGGGGCCGATTCCGATTCGGGCCGGAAATCTCTCCGACCGAGCCGGACCCGGAGAGATTTCCGACCGAATCGGACTCGGGCAGTCCGACCGAACGAGTACGATGCGCACGTATGCCATCGGACTCGAGTCGGTCGGACTCCCATTGAAGTCAATGGGAGCCTGTCGTACAACGCGTATGCGGGCTCCCATTGACTCAATGGTGCGATGCGGACAAGTGCGCCCCCTACAGCGTGTACGCGGCGAAGCGATTCGCGCCGTACACGCACAGGAAGGGGGGACCCATGGGTCCCCCCTGTGTGCGACTCGCGCGGCTACGCGTACAGGGGGGTCCGACACGGACCCCCAAAGTACGGCTCCGACAGCTCTTTCGAGCCGGAGTGCGCAGCTCGGTCGGACTGCTCGCGGCGCGCATCGTACTTACCCGGCCGGGGAACGTCTCCATTGCACGGTGCGAGTCGTGTCCGTGCGAGTCGGTCGGTGCGGTTCGACCCGGGATCGAGTCGGTCGGAGCGGTCGGGACGCCCGGACGAGTCGGTCGGCGAATACGCATCGTACTCGCTCGCCCGGACGCGCGTACGAATCGGTCGGGAAATAGGGCTCCGAATCGGATCCGGTTAAGCCGAATCCGATTCAGAGCCCTACCGGCCGAGATCGGAATCGGCCCCCATATGTCCTCTTTTCGCTAAATGATTCAGCAAAGCAATTGTATCATTGACACATGCTTCTTTCGTTTTTGATGCCACCAGTAGGTCATCAATATACTGAAACATTACTGACTTTTCTGGCATTCTTAAATCTTCCAATGATTTTTTTAGGATCTGATTAAAGATTGAGGGACTTTCTGTGTACCCTTGAGGAATTCGGCACCATGCCAAAATACGCTCTCCAAACCTAAACGCAAATATTGTCTGGCTATCTGGATGCAATGGAATAGAGAAAAAAATGCATGGCATAAATCAATTACTGTGTACCATTCTGCTTCGCGTGGAATCTGGTATAGAATCACAGCAGGGTTCGGTACTATTGGGCAACAAGGCACAACAATTTTGTTTACCTTTCTTAAATCCTGTACGATTCTTTATGTTCCATTTGGCTTTTTCAGTCCCATTATTGGCGAATTACATGGACTGCTCATGATTTCTTTTAGAATCCCTTGTTCAATCATTTTATTTATTATTGGCGTTATTCCTTCAATTATTTCTGGAGTCAATTTATACTGGGGCGTATTTGGGTAACTCGTTCCTTCTTTTACTGTAATTTTAACGGGATCTACTCCTTTCATTAATCCTACATCTTCTCCTGTCAAGTCCCACACTTCTTCTTTCACTGTCCTTTTCAACTCATTTGGGATTTTCTCTGCATCAAATACAGGAAACAAACCATTTACTACTGGTTCTAAATTTACCATTGTCATTTTATACAGCACATCCTCATCTGGGGTCTGAAATGCAATTCCGTCTGGAGTACAATAAATTGTGCAGTTCATTTTGCACAATAAATCGCGTCCTAAAAGGTTCACGGGACTACAATCACACACCACAAATCGGTGCATTTCACTAAATGGACCAATTCTTACCTTTACTAATCTAGTAAGAGGCGTTTCAATTTGCTGATTGGAAACTCCAACCACTTGGATATGTTCACCTGAGAGAGGAAGATTTGGAATTTCCACTGACCTAACAGTAGAACGGGTAGCTCCAGTGTCAACAAGGAATGTTACATTTGCACCATTCACTTCTCCATCCACAAATGGACCAGACTGATCTACCTCTAGAGTAGCGCCAAGCACGCACTCTTCCCTCTCTCTTAGGCACCGTCATGAACTTTCTTCCGACTCATCCTCATTCTGTCGTAACCAATATTGTGAAATTTCAGCTGCACGTGACAACTGTTTTACCTGTTCTCCTCCGTAGAATCCTGTTTCTGCACTGTATTTCTGTTGGTTAACACTCTTGGGAAGTGGTGGTTGTGGCACCTGACCTTGTTGAGTAACTACCTCACTCTGCACCTGTGAATTTAATGATTGATTTTCCACATTAGGTTTTGGAGGAAATTTACACTCGTTTCTCCAATGTCCTAGCTTTCCGCAGTTGTGGCATGGCCACTTTTTCTTTGCCTCATCTATGCTCATTTGTCCTTTTCCTTTACCTATATTAGGTCGGGATTTAAACTGTCCTGTTTCACTGCTAGTATTATTCAATTGAGCTTCTTGCTTCTCTGCAACTTTTACCTGTGCCCACATGGCTTTTTCTTTCAATTTACGCTGTTTACTCTCAATTTCATCACTGCAATACTTAGCATATCTCAAAACTTCATCCACTGTGCTATTCTGCCATCCTATCAAGTGCTGCTTAATCCTTTCACTTATCTCTGGTGTTAATCCATACACAAACCTATATACAAAATGACTCATGTCCTTCTCACTTAGTGTCTCATAACCACTATACTGTTTGAAAACCAACAACAATCTCTCATAGTACGCGTGCACTGATTCTTTGCTTTCCTGTGTTGTTCTGTCTATTTTTACCCAATCTGTTTCTTTTGGTGGAATTTTATTCTTCAAAAAGGTAACTACTTGATCATACTTCCTCATCACTTCTGGACCTGGCGCTCCTGTTTTGGCATCCCTTGGATATTCTACAGTTGGCCAATCAATTGTAATCTTACATTCTGTCCACAAATCAGCTGGCACTACTATATCAAACAATCCATCTAGATCTATCCACAGCACTTTTGACACCTTAACAAATCTCTCCACTTGTCTGTACCATTCTACTGGTTTCTCTCTCAATTTTGGGAAGTCATTTGTAAATGACAGTATATCCTGTCTGGTCCACGGAACATGCACATAACTACCACCTGGTGTTTCTCTCATCGGGTATTCCCTAGCAACTGGTTCCCTATCTGTCACTGCAAAAGCCAAAGATGCTTTATCTGTTGTTTTCTCATTCCTCTTTGTCCATCTATTTCTCCATCTATCCACATCACCCCATTTTCTCAATAAAACAATCAGCTCTTTTATTTGGGTCAGTCTTCCTGATGTGTTCAAATTCTCTATGTCTTTCTCACAAAAATCTACTCTGTACGGTTTCTGCAACGTCCTCACTTTCACAAATTCTACTCCTAGTTCACCTGCAATCTCTTCCAATTTGTCATGTAAATTTCTAGCTCTCCAAGTAAGACTCTTGCACAAAAACATAATCTCGTCATCCTGATAATTTTTTAGTTTTTCTGTTCCAATTGTTCCCAAAATCAACTCTTCCATGTCTATTTTTAACCTAATTACATCTAATGGTTTTTCTTCTGGTTCTTTTGCTTTTAACGCTTTCATCCATTCATTTAACTCTTCTGGAGTCGGACCTACAGGCGTACTATTTAATTCTATCCAATCACTGCTTCTTTCTGGTGTTCCTGATGCAGACTCTGTCACCATAGGCATTCTCCTAATCTCACTCTCATTTATCGTCAAATTTGTAGGTGGACTTGGTCTACACGTACTAGCCAAATTGTGTGCACCTTCACTATTCAGTTCTATCCCTTCTCTTTTTCTTTGCAAATGTGAATTCATGGGAATCACTAAAGAATGTTCATTAATTTTCTGATTCTCAAAAATTGGCATTACTGGACCTATCGTTACTGGTACAGTTACAGCTTCCATATTCTTTGTCAATTCTCTTATTTTCTCAGTCAATTCTTTTGTCGTTTTTGCTAATTCAATTGCATTGTCACTTTCTGTCTCTTCATTTTGTGAAATTTTAAATGTTTCTTGTGACCTATTTATTTCATTTCTTCGTTCGGGTTTTTATTCCTCCCAGTTTCCATTGGCGGTGCATTAGGTGTCACCACCACAGAAGTCTGTTGCTATGGAGGTGGGTTTCTGTTTAAAATATCTTCTAGCAATTCGACATCTGTTTCACTACCACCATACACATACTTTTCTACCACTACATGCTTCTTTTTCTCGGTACACTTTCTCTTTGCTTCTTCCTCAATCGCAAAAGCTGGAAACAAACCTCCTGCCATGTTAGCGTATCTCCAACGCTTTACTCTGTCCTCATGATTTATTCCCCACAACCTTCCAGGCATAAACTCATGATTCTTTAATCCTCTGGATCTCTCTCGCTCATACATCTCATCTTCCCATTCCGTTAAAGCTTCAAACTGTGTCGGTCTAGGTCTAGGTTCTAACATTACCATCTTTTCTCTCAAATTCCGTAATACAGCTACATTAAATGAACCATTCTCAGGGAAAGCCAATGCTCCATCGTTCTTGGTGTATTTTGTCCAATTTTCTAACCATATGCATGTATGATATCCATATTTCAGCATCATATGTGAAGCTGGTGATTTCGGCGGAGGAATTATTTGTCCCTCTCTAGTCACTACCTTTTTGTCCTTCTTAAAGAAGTTCTTAACTTTTGACATCCAAGACGTTTTCTCTTTTCCATACTCATAGTACGACATGATTCACAACCTTTTTCTCCTTAAACAATCCGCAATTCACCACTGTTCCTTATGCGTTATTTCAACCAATACTAGCGCGACTCACACCAACACTCCAATCACAGCGATTTCTGTCTACAGCGCACTGTCCAATCCCAGCGCGGCTTTTGTCTACGTCAGTCCTGCTCCTGTTCTCATGTGACTAGCGCACTGACCAATCCCAGCGCGGCTTTTGTCTACGTCACTTTGCTCTTGACCCCTCCTTTACAAAATTTATCGGCAATTTTCTTTTTCAACAATTCTTGTTAGTTACAACATTTTATCCACATTTCCATTGTCTGATTCGCTAAACCGAAAAGATAGCTTCGACCATTCACACAAGAATTCTGTATTTTCCAGTAGGCAGCGCTTACCTCTACCCTACCACAGAACTTTCAGTTTCGTCGATAAAGTAGCACTTCCCTCTACCTTACCCTTCTTTCAAGCAATCAGTAAACCCGTTTCTCTGGATATAAAACACATGTGGAGACTATACTGCTCCTGAGAATTAAGGCCAGAGTTTCACAAGAAAACCGATCACTATTTCACTTACACATCTTTTATACGCAAAATGTCCCTAATATAACACAACCTGTGTTATTACCAAAAATGAACTCAGACAGTGTAAAATTCCATGCGACTTCTCTTGCCACACGTGTTCCACTTCCTACTTCCCGGAAGCGTGAAAACTTACATATAACATAACGCAACTCAACAAAAAGTGTTAGACATAAACTTATCAATAATCTATAATCATAAATCAATAATCACCAAACTAATCTATAGTAACCATAACTCTGCTACCAAGAAATCTGATCCAGCGCTAACAATAAAAATAATTTCTCCTATTATGCTTTGGTCATCCAGGTGCAATTATTTCTCTAACACACACACTATATCCATATGACGGTGGGGCCCATAACACCGCATATACATTCACTTACTCATTTGTTCCCTGGATTTCCTCCGTCAATGTACCTAGGAGAAAAACGATTCGCTGGAAGGAGACGGGATACCTCTTTTATAATGACACAATATTCCTCTTTTGCTTTAAGGTATTCCGCTCATTGGTCGATGGACCAACTAGTAGGAATCAGTTGATGGTGATTAAGACCAGCTCAATCACAATGAACTCTTTTACCATTTCATTATTAATCATTATGCTAAAGAAAATCACTGAGTCATTTGTTTAAAGAATAATAAAGTTTATAGAAAGTTTTTGAATGCAGGAAATTGAGATTAATCTTATTATTCAGATCATTGCATTTATCATCAATATAAGAATAGTTTGAAATTGCATGGCACTTTTATTAGACGGAAAAACGAGGTTATCATACTAAGAACTCTATAGATCAACCTATCTATCTCTCTGGGAAATCCTAATAATTCTAATAAAAATCTATCAAATAAAAGTTCTCCTAAAGCAGCATCTTTATACTCAACTGGAAAAGGAAAATAACAGCAGCAGCATCAGCTCGTCAGCATCAGCAACCGCAAACTCTCCCATCTACAGCATCTAACTTCTTCAGCATCTCCCGCAGCATCCCGCAGCATTTCTAACCCCTCCCACCAAGAGTAGGTCTTCTTATACCCTAATTCTAGCTTACAGCATAAAATGTTTCTTCTTACATGGCGCGATTCATTCTCATTGGTCAAAAACTCAGGTCCATATACATTTTAATCAAACTTCCTGGTCTTAACCAGTTCCGTGTGGAATGTCCATGCAAGCATCGTTTCCCACAGTTCATGCACTTGCTCATCCGTTTCGATCAGTCCAAATTGTATCTTTTTCTGTTACATTTTGTGTAATACAGTTCCGTCTATTGATTCAACCAGGCTTCTCACGCTTCTTGCTGATCATCTTGGCACACATCTGCTCAGAAGGGTCACAGCAGCCTTGACCATACTTTCATCTTAGCCTCTCGGCATCAGCACGTGATCATCCCTTTTCCACAGCCTCTCTCTTCTATCACATGGTCTCATCTGCTCATGCGCACTCTAGTAACTCGCGGCCATTTTATATTGCTGCTCGGCAGGCCTAAGCGCACTATTTTCAAAGATAAACAAAATGTTATTAAAACAAAGAAATATAAACCCTTTCGTTTCCCTCCCGTCTTTCTATGTACCCCAATTAGGTATTACCTAGCAGAAGCAACATATAAAGCTGTCCCTTACTTACCATCGCTTTATTTTGCAACCACACGTTTTATTTAAAAGCACAAATTATGCATTTATTATTAAATTAGTACGCAAATATTATGTTATGTTAGAAACGTAAACAATTATAAGTCAATTAATTTGCACACTGAATTGCGTGTTACCATTAACCCTTTACATACATTGTTGGTTATTTACTTAAACAAACATGTTTATTAATTTTGTACGAAAATATTAGGAGGTTAACATTTTTATATTTACCCTGCTCCATCAGTGTCAATGTGTTGCAAAACTGGTGTAAATACACACTACGATTTAGGCTTAAGTGGCAGAGTTGGAAGTGCCTGGAATTGTCCTGTTCAGTTGGCTGGGAAAACAGACAAAGAGACTCTACAAATAACTCTCACCTAATTCTGAAAATTACAAATAAGAAAAAGTCCAAGCGAATGAGCCGTTCCTTCTTGTGCTAAGCACCGAGATTCTGGAACTGTGTTTTTTGAGACAGTCTAAGACTCAGCACCAACCTGCTATCCTTAACCCAGAAAGAGACATCTTTTCAGAATGTACTGCAACATATAACCAGTAACCCGGTATCTAAGACTCAACACCAACTTGTACCAATTGTAAAGATACATCTGTCCAAAATGTCCTTCGCGCTTCCTCATGCTTTCTTGCATTGAAATTTTACATACATGAATACATAAACACCGCACAGGGCTGTCTAGAAGCGGCATTGAGTCGCCAACCTACTACCAATGTAAATCCCAAACTATGTTTCAGCCGAGGGGCATTGCATCTGCTTAGCTGCCCTTCTTCAGGGTTTTAATTATATTGACAATATGAACATACACACAGTCAAAAATGATTTTACAGTTGTTCTCACTCTTTTCACTGCCCAAGGTAAAAAACGTAGATACCTAGTTGTAGTTTCACAGATATATTGACTTAAGGAAAAATTGTTGACAATATTTCGGTGAAGAAAATACATTTCTAAATGAGTCCTAGAATTTGAGGTATATTTAATAAAGTATAACGTGTGGCCACAAAATCGAAGATATAACTGCATGAGTATGTCACGTGCAGGTGTTCTATGCTGTTCTAGGTTTACTGGGAGGCACTATAATTAAATTGTGTACCCTCCACATCCGGGGACATATGCAGATCTGCGCTTCCACGTTTCCTACAAAACATTGTACATAATATTTTTTATTTTTTTATCTTGTAAATTGGTCAATTGTAAGAATAAAAATACCAAAAAGTGCATTGGTTTTCGGTCACTAGTGTAAACCTGGACTGCATTTTCTGTTTCTCTCTTGAATTAAGGTTCTTTTGCTATGCCCGCAATTTAAACTTTGATTTAACCTGATCAAAGTGAAATAACCAGAAGCTGCATAAATGTATACAAGATTATCCCATTTCGTATGAACTAGGATGCAGATTAGTCTGGTCTGGTGCACACACATGCCTGTTGTGGGCTGCACGAGAGGGGTGGGTTTCTAGGCACATGTGCATGTCTGCGTCCTTAGAAAGGGATTTGTTTGTTCCATTTCATCTGGGTGTGACGTCGTCGTAGGCGGAAGGTCAGGTTTCAATGGGTGTTTGAAGATAAGTGAGACTGTGCAAGGCATCAGTGAGGATGTCTCGGTAGTAGGTAAAGCATGCTGTTAAGTGTACGCTGAGTGTGCGTGAGTTGACCCGGATGTGTAAGGTGCAGTGTAATCATCTCAAGGGTGATTACAGCTGCTTTATGTTAAGTGTTGAGCCACAGGGCCACTTGCAGATGCTGTAGAAGAAGCATGGCAGGGACCAGGGCTCAGAATGCCCATGGCCATTGTAGATAAAGTGACTGAAAAGGGTATCTGAGAGGTCACCCTGTAAAAGGACGACATTGAAGGTGCTCCATGAATGTATACCTTTACCACGGTTAACTGAAACCGTCCTGTTCCTCATGCAAGCGACATAGAAAGAGTGTGGTCATGTGTGCTACGCAGCATTGTAGAGAGTAGCTGTATGTCACTATGTGGAGGTCAACGATATCGATCTACAATAATATTGTATCCACAGCATCGACCTACCACTGCTTTGTAAAGTAAGTGTACAATTACTAGTCTAACCACACCTATACCTAGCTTAGGAGGTAACTATAAGTAAAATTAGGAATAGTACTTATATACTCCAGTGCCATGTAATTATATATTCCAGTGCCATGTAATGGATATGATATTACTGAAATGCCATGTATCACACGTGATATAGTGACCACAATACCCACCTTCAAAATGTATTTAGATGTTAGGATTGTGCAGATGATGACTTTTATAGATTATAGATTTAAAGAAAATGGTGTATGAAGATTTCCTTCTCAGCCAAAGACCGTTTTAGGAGACGTACACCAAGGAAATTTCCCAAATATTGCTTTGGATTAGGATCAGTTGGGATATATAGGGAAATCTTTAACCGCTTCACTCTGCTTATGATTGACCTGGTAGAAATAGGCAGACCCCAAAACTGTCCAGTAACAGAGTTATCTGTTTTTTTCTCCTCTCCACTATTAACAAACTATAACAGCTGATGACTTGGTAATAACATACATAGCCCAGTATTTTTCACAGTATATCTGGCAGCTCTGTGGTGCCAGAGAAAGTTCCACAATGTGTGCCAGGATTATTAATCTGGTGGGGAAAAAGTCTGCTGGTAATGGCAATACTACCTCAGCTCTTTCTGCTAAAATGTCTTCTCAAGTGTATAATGGGGTCTAGATCTATGAAGTAACTATGCAGGGAAGAGTGCAAGGCTTCTTTTATGGAGCATGTAACACTAAAGCATAAAGTGATGAAATTAAGGTTACTCATAGAGCTTGTAGAATGATAAATTAAATGCAAATAATTCATTAAGAAAGGTTGATCAAGAAGAAATGGGAGGTGACTAAAGTGTTGCTTGATGGGGATCAGGCATAATGCCAAACCCTGTGGCATAAACAAGTAGAATTCCACAATCTAAAATAGCTGTTTTAAATCAAACTTATGAAGTCATACTGCTAGCTCTGCTTGAGAAAAAATATGGAATTTTGCAATTCTCAGAAACCAAGGATCTCCCTGTCTAGATATGGCAAAAACTGCAAAAATGGGCAAGAGGCAGATTTTTGGCACCAAAATAAGTTTTAAAAGTCATTTGGATCAAATCCTACTCCCAATAGAAAGGTATCTGGTCCTGTCTTGATAGAAATTATACATTTTGTGAACTTTTGTCCAGTGGGTTACTTGAAAGGGGCAAACATCTGGTTCCCTGGACACCTCGATATAGCTAAAGGCTGACTGCTCCACCAACGCTGTCACCATTCTAAATTGCTGCCTGCAAACATCAAGAAGAATGCAGGACCTCTGCGCTTGGTTGTGTAAATACCTGGGGAATCTATGGTCTTCCATAATTTATTAATGTTCAATCATGGATGATCATGGTGTGAAAGTGATTTTGAGCAGTCATTTGATCAGGATATCTCACTGTTGCTTTTGTAAAAGACTTGTGGGAAGGAATTCCTTTTGAGCACCCGATGCTGCAGCTGCTCACTTTTCATAGAGAGCCTGTGCTGAGATGGCTGCATGCCACCCTGGGTCAGTCTCCTGACTGATGTTTGCCCGGATATATACCTAGATAATAGCGCATTGTACCTTGATTTTCCTGTCAACAGCCCAGTTTATTTTGAGTTGGCTAGGACACCTCAACCAAAACCTTCTGAGCACTGGAACAAGACAGGGTAGTAGACTGCCCATGGTTGGTTCTCTGCTAGGCTTTCCGTAGCGCATCAAGAGGCTAGCTGCACTCAGTGGTCAACTCAGATCACTGCAAGGAGATAAAGGTTAAAAGAAATGATAATGCCTAGGAATGGGGCGTAAAGGGGTTGGAATACAGTACTAAATTATCTGCATTGCAAACCTCCATATTGCAATTCTCGGACACTGGCACTGACGGGAACAAAAGGTGCAGTACCTGTGAGTAACTGTGTTTGGTGAACGGTCTACTCCAAGGCTGGGCTGGAGGTGATTTGAGTCTTTTTGGGCTGTAGGTCTACTGGAGTAGGTGTGGGTGTAATTTTTGTGACTGCAACTGACTGACCTTTTTCTAGGTGTGTTTTCGCATTTGCATGTCCCTATGCCTCTTCATAATTTCTATTATTCCTCCAACTTTATGGTAGATGTTCCCCATTTTCCCGATACTTGTCCGTGCCACTCTCACATCTACACCTCAAATGTAGTACTACATGTGTGGATTTCTAATAACTCGATATGGAGAACACAGCACATAAGCGATTAGACCGGCTTTGCATTTATGAGTATGTGAAGCATTATTACAGGAGTATTACTACACATATTTATAAATGCCTTTGTTAATTCCCCCTGATATATTATTATTATTGGATGTATATTACGCTGTCTGTCAAAATACGCATTTCTGCTGTACCGTGTGAAATGAGATGGGGAATGGTGTTTAGAAATCCAGTACCAAAAAATGTAAAACAACTCCACCCCATACCTCAGGAGGCAATGGTGCCTAAATGCAAACCTTCATGTGGGCATTTGCTAAATGAGATATGCTTCATGATATAGGCAGTGATTCCTTTTCTTGGACTAACAAACTCCATTGGCATCAGGACTCTCTTTAGATGTGAACAGTTGCCACGGAGTGCTGTCAGAGTGGGTGCAGTGGAGGGTGCTTGGCAAAGAATTTCAGCATAATATATGAGAGCTAAGATCAATGTATGGCCTCAGGCAAAGACATTTGTTAAATCAAGACGTGACTTGTCTGTAGGAATAATAACACGTCCAATTGTTTCAGCAGAATAAAGGGCATCAAAGGTAAAGATGAATAAATTGTATAACCTCAACATTCGTGTAGTAAATCATAAATCCCGCATTACAAATTAGTCTGACGTTTTTCTAAAATAATATCATTTTCTCTGTACTTTTATTGCTAATTGGTGGAGTGATCGTCACTGATTGTGATTTGGGCTAATTTTTGAGCAACAATGTCACAGTCCTTCTTTGAATACAGAAAACGAATAATACCATTATGAAGACTTTCAACAATGACAACTATAATATGAATTCATGATGACAAAATCATAATTGTATATTAAATTGACAAGTACCTACAATATCAGTTTCATTAGGGCAAAATATTGCATTAACCCAAACCCTGCCTCTACCCTATCCATAATTCTAAACCCCTGCCATTACCATTATCCTTACTCTTACCAATACCAACACCCTTCCACTTACACATACCTTTACTCCCACCTACAGTCTTACCCTTCTTCTTATTCCTAACTATACTCTTCCCTCAGCATTAGCTTTAAGGTAACCTGTATTTACACCCTTATCCTACCTCTCTTATTACCCTTCACCTTACCTTACCTATGCACTTATCCTCTTTTCAACTCTAACCCTAAATCTAAACCTATGTATAACCCTTACCCTAACTCGAAATTCAACCCATACCATTTATAATGAATGGCATATTTGACAGTTTTAGAACGTTGAAAATCTTCACTGTTTGTTTTTTCAAATAAAAAAGCATTGTATTCAGTTTTTATAAAGAATGAAACAAAAAATAAAGCAGTACAAATTTACAATACAGTTATAAGCTGGAGAGTGTGTCATCAAGAAATCACAAAGTACGTATCATAGTCCAGCACGGGTGGGCAGTTATGGGACTTATATCTGTGATGGTGGGCTGTCGTGGGTGCTGCGTCCCAGGCAGTTATTAGTAAAAGGTGCATCATATACCACCCATGAGAAGAACAATATCCCTGAAAATGGAATATATGCAATCCAGCGGTGACTGGAAGATAATACTAACCAACAGGTGATGTACCATAAAGTAGAAGTGAAACATAAGTCATATGAGAAGAGAGAAGGGGAGAAAGGGGAATGGAGGACTGTATTGTAAAAGCAAAACCCGCCTTAAATGTACATCTTAATGTATCACTCAAGGCCCTTACATCCCATTTTGAGCTTTTTGAGTTATGTTACTCAAGCGCCAGCCATAGATGTTACTGTTAAAATAGTGTGAGGAGTGATGTATGTACCCCTAGTGCGGCAGGTGCCACAAAAGATTACAGAGGTTTACATTTGTGTAGGTACTTGTCAAAGCTGTCCTAGAGTTGTCTTGAGCGGGGGAAATGGGCAAGATGGCGTCTGAGAGATAACGCCGATGGGAGGCTCCGCCGATCAGACCCCGTGAAAATGCTTTTAAACTCCCTTTAAACATTTAAAACGGAACTTTACTACAACAGGGGAAGAAAGATTATGAATATGATCACCCTGGTACTCCCGCACAACCGCACCCTATCGACTGACCTGGAAACGCGACTATTTGGTGCAGCGCGAAGCCCTCACACTCTGCGCCCCAGCCACGAGAGAATCATCGTTAATCGCACTTCACTGATGCTCCACGCCCTGCGGCGCGGCTCGGTAGTGGCGCTTCCACGAAACGGAGGCCTGACGGAGAGCCATAGCAGCCAACACCTGGGGGGTGAGGCACTCTTTGGATTTCAGCTGCTCGGACAACTCGCAGCTTTCCTGGCAGCCCGTTGTATTGTGAGAATACTTTTTTGCAGCAGGAGAACACTTCAAAGACGAATACAAGTAAGGATGGCTGGCAAGGGGGCGAAAGTAGTTAAATCCAGAAATGTCTTGTTACTTACCGGTAATCTTCATTACCCCGATTAGGGTCCTCCCCGTCCCAGTCCTTACTACGTGAGGCAGTCCTGCCTCCACCCAGCCAATCACAACGCCAGTATTTTAATATTACATAAGCCCCGCCCACCTACCGCCATGCCTGTTATCAACAAGACTCCGACACAAACACAGCGGGAGGGAGGGAGGGAAGAGGACTGGGACGGGGAGGACCCTAATCGGGGTAATGAAGATTACCGGTAAGTAACAAGACATTACCCCCTCATGGGTCCTCCCCGTCCCAGTCCTTACTACGTGAGGAACTCACAAGCAGAGAACCAACAAAAACGCAGGACACCAGGGATCCATGCAAAGTACAAAACTTTAATCAAGAAATGATTAACGAACAGCAGCGTTCAAGACGCCAACAGAAAAACTGTCAGCAGAGGCATGTAAAACATCAAGCCGATAATGCCGCACAAAAGTGTGATGGGACTGCCAGGTGGCTGCCCTACAAATCTCCTGGATAGAGACCCCCGCCGCCTCAGCCCAGGAAGCAGACACAGAACGCGTCGAACGGCCCTGCACCTGAGACGGAGGAGGCAGATCCAAAGACCTATAAGATTGGCAGACCGCCAAACGCACCCACCGACTGATCGTGGAAGTGGAAACCTTCTTCCCCTTAGCCACACCCCCACAGGAGACAAACAGGGAAGGAGAAACCCGAAACCCCAGGGAACGTTGGAGGTAAATCTGGAGAGCCCTGCGAACATCCAAGGAAGGGGGAACAAGGGAATCCCCCACAGTAGGCAAATCAGGAAGAATCACCTCCTGTTGCAAATGAAATTTGGAAGAAACCTTAGGCAGGAAAGCCGGATCAAGCCGCAAAACGACCCGATCCTGCAGGAACTGCAAATAAGGAAACGAAATGAGCAAGGCACCCAACTCACCCAACCTGCGAGCGGAGGTTATGGCCAGCAAAAAGCCACCTTAGCGGACAGCCACAACAAATCCGCCTCCAGCAAAGGCTCAAAAGGGGGCAACTGCAGACCCCGCAAAACAGTAGGCAAATCCCAAGAAGGAACGAGCACAGGAGAGACCGGCCGACGAAGCCGAAAACTCCGAAGAAGCCAACTGACCAATGGAGCAAGAACCTCCAATGAGGCCCCAGGACCCCTACAAGCACGGACCGCCGCCCACTGAGCAGACAAAGTGGAAGGGGAAAGGCCCAACAAAAACCATCCCTGAGAAAATCCAACACAGAAGCAGGATCCCCCAGCACAGGATCCACCCCATGGGAAGAACACCAAGAGACAAAAGAACCCCAATGTCGACCATAGCACTTAAGGGTCGAAGGGCGCCGCGATAACTGAATGTCACGAGCCACCACAGAGGAACAGCCCAAAGACTCCAACGTCAACCGCTCAAGAGCCAAGCCGTCAGCTGCAAACGACGAAGACAAGACAGAGACAGGAGCGGAAACTGAAGAGGAGCCGGGCACAAAGGAAGCCGGACAAACCGACCCTCCGCCAGCCGCCACAGGAGAGGAAACCAAATGCGGCGAGGCCAGAAAGGAGCAATCAACAGGACCGAAACCCTCCCCCCGAATCTTCTGCAGCACCCTCGGGAGGAGGGGAATAGGAGGGAACGCATACAGAAGGCCCGAAGGCCAGGGAATTGATAGAGCATCCACCGCCCAAGCCTGAGGACACAGCACCTCCGAACAAAACCGGGGTAGAAGAGCGTTGTGAGGAGAGGCAAAGAGATCGATCCAGGGAGTCCCGAACCGAAGACAAAGGGACTGAAACAGAGGAAGAGAGAGATGGTACAGAACAGAGGATGGAAGGTTGCGGCTCAAAGCGTCCGCATGAAAATTCAACTGTCCCAGAATGTACACCGCCCTCAAAGCCAACAGATGAGATTCCGCCCAAGCACAAATCAAGGAGGCCAACAGGTTCAGAGACGCGCACTCGTCCCCCTGACGGTTCAAGTAACAATGAGCCACCTGATTGTCGGTACGAACCAACAGATTCGACCCGTGGAGATGAACCTGAAAGAACTGCACAGCCTCCCAGACGGCCGCCAACTCCCGCCAGTTCGAGGAACGGGCGCTGTCCCCCGAGACCACCGACCCTTCGCTTCCAAGGACCCCAAGGTGGCCCCCAACCCCAAAGACTGGCATCCGTAGTCAACAGAAGGGGAGGGGGAAGACAAAACCGCACCCCCTTCTCCAGATTGGGAGTGCAAAGCCACCAGTCCAAGTCCAGAACCAGAGCAGGAGAAAGAGGAACCAGAGTCTCGTAATCCGCCCGGGAGGGGTCCCACCGAGCCAACAGATGAGTTACCAAGGGCTTGAGATGGAGGCGAGCCCAAGGAACCACAGCAGTGGTTGCAGCCATCAATCCCTGGACCCGCAACCAAACACGAGCCGGGGCAGAGGGACGGCTTAAGAGATCCCGCAACAGAGTCTGTAAGGAAAGGATCCGAACAGGAGGGAGAAACACCGCCCCCAGAGACGTGTCGAACAGACCCCCGATGAACTGCAGCCTCTGAACAGGATCCAGATGAGACTTGGCCAGATTCACCTTGAAACCCAGCTCCTGGAACAGGGTCAGCGTAGCCTCCACCGCCAGAAGAGCCTTAGGAAAGGAGGAAGCAGAGACCAAACAATCATCAATATAGGGAAACACAGAGAAACCCCGACGTTGCAAAACCCCACAGCAGGAGCCAATACCTTGGTAAAAGTCCTGGGAGCAGTGGAGAGGCCGAACGGCAGAACCTGAAACTGGAAATGCCTCCCTTGAACAGCAAACCTCAGGAACCGCTGACTGGCAGGATGGACCGGAACGTGAAAATAAGCGTCCTCTAAGTCCAGAGACGCCAAAAATCGCCCTCCTGGATGAGGGGAATGACGGACTGCAACGTGACCATCCGAAAATGATCCAACCGCACCAATTTGTTCAGGGAACGGAGATTCAATATGGGGCGGAAGGAACCATCGGGCTTTGGAACCAGAAACAGATGGGAATAGAACCCCAGGCCCACTTCTTCCACTGGAACCGGCACCACAGCCCCTTTCCGTAACAACATGGCGACGCCGGACAACATGGCAGAGCGCCGCACGGGTCTCTTGACAACGGGGTAACCAGGAAACAATCCAGAGGGGAGGGCCCCGGAAGGGAATCTGGTAACCCCACTCGATGACAGACAAGACCCACTGGTCGGAAATCAGAGCAGACCAACGGTCCAGAAACAAACGGAGACGAGCCCCCACAACGGCATAGTCACTACTGTCCTGCACCAGAGGGAGGCTGTTGTTGCTGCTGCTGCTGTTGTTGCTGAGGCCGGGATTTATAATGGTACGCGGCCCCCGACCACGGGCCCGACCACGAAAGGGCTGAGAAGACAAAACCCCTTGAAACCCCTGCTTCTGAAAGAAAGACCTCTTCTTAGGAGCAGGCTGAAAAGGCTTCAACAACTTCTTTCCTCCGCTGAGCGCTGCACCATCGTATTCAAAGCATCCCCAAAAAGACGGGGACCCTCAAAAGGCAGTTTATGGACTAAGGCCTTCTGTGCAGCCTCAAGACGCCAAGGTTTTGTCCACAGAGACCTCCTTCCAGCCACCGCTGCCCCAGCAGCCGAGGAGAAAGCCCACAAAGAATCAAAAGTGACATCCGAGAGGAATTGTGCCAACACCTCCATTTGAGCCAACACAGGAGTAGGGTCCCCTGATCCTGAAGACAGTCAAACAGTTTCTCGAAATCCTTAAGCAGGACCTGCGAAGCATAGGCCGCATAAGTGCTAGCACGTATCCCAAAGTGAGAAGCGGCGTAAGAACGCTTGAGAGCAGACTCCACCTTACGCTCCACCGGGTCTGAAAGGGAAGCCTCCTCCGAGGACAAAGAGGAAGAAGAGGCGGAAGCCATAGAGGACAAAAGAGAATGAACTTTGGAATCGCAGGAAACTGGGAATCAAAGTCCGCCAAGCGATACCGCTTCCCAGGAATCGCGGAATACCCTGCTTATCCACCTCAAGCCACTCCTTTGCGAGGATATCCTTCAGGACATCATGGAAGGGAGGTCATCCACCACAGAGGAACTATATTGAGCGTAAAATCCCTCCTCAGCCAGGGATTTAGGGTCAAACCCAAGCACCTCTCGAATATGGACCAGCATGTCAGAAAAACCTTGCCCCGGACGTACTTTCCCTTAGGGGAAATGTCCATGTCGTCCTCATCATCCTTAGCCCGCTTAGCTGCAGGCTCCAGCAGCGCAGACTGGACCGCAGAATCAATCAAGTCCTGTAAATCCGCCCCTAGAAATCTGCAAGACGTCATCCTCCTGCAGATCCTGAACATTATGCTGCTTCGAAATCGCCTTAGCAGGCACAGGTGAAGAAGCCCCTTCACTCATGGCGAGAGATCCAGTGTCAAACCAACAGGAACTCACCACACAATCAAAGGAAGTGCCCAGCAACCTCCAATAAATACTGCCCTCTAATCACCCAATCACTCAAAAGGTGAGTGAAATAAAAAAGGGCAGCCCTGTAGTCTCCACCCACAGCCATAGATCAAAGGACAATGGCCGCGGGGCCGGACGCTGCACGAGAGCCCCAGCGCCGGAACGACCCGGGGCCAGGAAACCACAAAACTCCCCGCCCCAGCCCAGCACATGAACGGGAGCGTCCCTGACCCCAGAACAGGAGCGTGGTCGACCGGAATACCGGAGCGGCCGCGCCGACAACAAGAAAAACAATGCAGAACACAAAACTGCAACTTCAAACACTCACGGCACCGTCCTGAAGAAAATCCAGACCAGGAAACAGGAACCGGGAGCACCAGCGTTCCGACCGTCCGTCGGAGCAGAAAAAACGGCATGGCGGTAGGTGGGCGGGGCTTATGTAATATTAAAATACTGGCGTTGTGATTGGCTGGGTGGAGGCAGGACTGCCTCACGTAGTAAGGACTGGGACGGGGAGGACCCATGAGGGGGTAATGCACAAAGCGGCTCACAGGCGCAAGTAGCAACGCAACCAAGCACCGTGGCAGCCGAGAATCAGCAGAAAAAATCAGATAATCGTGGGAGTAAGAGTAAGGTCCCTGAGAAAGGAGAGAAGGGGGAGGCATATGTGCAAGCGGAGAGCGGAAACCAGGAAAACAAAAAAGATGGCATAAGGAAGGCGCCTGCTAAAACCCATGCTGAATCTGGACACTGCCAACCATTAATTACGAGCAGCTTTGGGCTAGTGGGGGGACAAGTTCCAAGACTCATACCGCTACAGATGGCGCAAAAGAGATGGAAGCAACACTGACTGTACTAAGCGAGGCAAATGCTGATACAGCCAAAGAAATGTCGTGCGGACATGCTCCCTCTACTACGGCACAGGGGGCTATGGCTGCCCCAGAAATGCACTCCACCCCTCTAGCCAGCTCAGTAACTGTTTCAAACGTTCAGCCACCCCCTGATTTGGAGGCCACTGGCGATTTGCGGAACTATGTAGATGGGAATGGTTCTGATGGCAAAGATGAAATTAAAAACAAGAAACTACACAAAGGTTTAAAGGCTGCTACAGAGGGAATGCAAGGCATAAGTGGTAAAATCCCTTATATCTCACCAAAAACCCCTGACAATAATCCCGAAAGGTACTACTCGTTAGCTGAAGAGACAGAAACCTCGGATATAAGCATCTCAGCTTCGAGTGAAGAAGATGGGCAAAATGGGAGCAGTAGCTCAAATGCAGAATTGCATGAGGACAGGCATGGGCAGAGAAAGCTGCAAAAAAAAAGAAGAGGGACATATTAAGAAGACGGGATTCCTCTGCCAGAGGAAGCACAGCAGAACTGAGATGGGATTACTCCACCACACAACTTACCGTTATGTCCGATACAACGGTGGCCTCAGGTGGCAATGGCACTATTACAGGCAACAATGGTGGAAACAGCGAAGGGAAAAAAGGAGCAAAATCTGAGCCCGCTCTGGTAACGGTTTTGCAGACCATCAAAAGTTTCCAGGAAGAAGCCAAATTGGATAGCCGCAGATCACGCTTAGCTGCCAAACAATTGCAAGGGACTGTTAGGAAGGTTGGGAGAACGTGTGCGGAGATTGCAGATCGGATGGCTTCGGTCGAAGTACGGACAGAGAACTTAGAGAAAGATTTAGCAGCATTGAAAACTCAAGGAGACGAACAGGATGGCATTGTTAAGGATCTTATTTGGGAGATGGAGGAGCAAGAAAACAGGCAGCGTCGCAATAATCTCCGTTTTTTAGGTATACCGGAGGGCGTGGAAGGGAATGATCCTAGGGGCTACATGATCACGCTCCTCAAAGGGGCTTTCCCAGAGCTAAAGACATGGGACTGGGACAAAGAAATTCAGCGGGCGCACAGATTCCCGCTAACTCCCTCCAAACGTCCCTCTTCAACGCCCCAGCATCCCCGCGCAATGCTCTTGTATTTTGGAAACTTTCTCTTAAGCCAGGCTCTATACGATATGGCTAGACCTACAAACAAAAAGGCATTTGATGGAATCTCCTTTTTTACAAGACCTGACTTTGCCCATGCAACAGTCGAAAGGAGATGGCGGCTGAGGCAGCTCTTCACTCCCTTCCAACAGATAGGAGCCGACGTATACCTGCAGAATCCGGCACGGCTAAAGATTGTATATAAGGGGACTACTCGTACTTTTGTTTCCGAGATTCAGGCCAAAAAATACTTACAGGAAATTACTGATCGAGCCGGAAGCAAGTAGCAATAGACAGCTGCCAAATGCTTGCTAATTTCTGTTCTTTTTTTTTTTCTCTCCTATTTCTTCCCCTTCTATTCTTTTCTTTTAATCAGTGAAATCTATATAAGGTTGAGAAGCTCGTTTGTTTGGTTTTTATACAGAAGGGAGAATAGGGGTGGGGCAGACCGGCGGAGGCTCGGGGTTTTGTCCTTTAGATGCCATTCTCCTGGCCCTGGCAAGGTCAGGTAACCCCAAGTGTAGGTGGTGGGAGGGGGGTGGAGGGGGAGCACTGGGGGGGTGGGCGGGTTGGGGGGTTTGGTCCATGAAAAGAAGGACTGTAGTCAGTAGACCTGTATTTTCAGGATGGAATAAGCATCTCTCATATATCAATGAGTAAATTACGTATAGCCACAATTAATATTTGCGGTCTTAACGACCCAAAAAAAAAGACAATATAGCAGCAGGAGTAAGGATATTAAAAGCAGATATAATTTGTATGCAGGAAACGCATATTGAAAACTCACAGAAACACCTTTTAGGAACACTAGGGTACGAGTTGATAGGGGCCACGACACAGACTTCTCGCACGCGTGGGGTTGCGATTCTCGCGTCCAGCCGTACGCTAAAATTTAGCCGCACGACAATGTATCCGTTAGGGAGATGGGTTATCACTCAATATCAGAGGAATAGTGGGGATCCACTTACAATCTGCTCCAGATATGGCAGCAATTTAGACGACCCAACGGTATTCCATTACATTAACAATGAATTAGCTAACTGGCCACTCCCGATAATAATCTGCGGGGATTTTAATATAAATCTGCCTGCAGATAAAAATGTGAGACAGGAGCCAGGGTGGGTATATAAGGGCCGCAAACCAAAGGTGTTTAGGGCACTTAGGACTTTATGTCAGGAACATGCGCTTACGGATTTATGGAACTGGCAGAATCCTACAGATCCGGGCTTTACCTATTTTTCGCATCCACACAGTAAACATGTAAGGATAGATTATGTTTTAGTATCTCCCTCTTTACTACAGAATTGCAGAATAGAAAAGATTCCACGAATATTTGCAGATCACAACCCGTTAATAATAGAAATCAAGATGGGCGGGTTTAAAAACTGTACCTCTTTTACATGGAGCTGTGAGCGGGCTCTTCTTGCCAATGAAAAATATTGTGACCATATGAAGGTGTGGATACCCCAATTCCTTAAAGAGAACATAGGAAGCGCTAGTATAGACATTGTTTGGGACACACTTAAGGCAGGCATACGGGGGGGAAACACTTAGGTTTTCTCTCGCAAAGAATAAAGGAAAACAAGTTGCAATGAATGAACGATTGGCAAAATTAGCAGCCGCGGAAGAAGAGCTGATCATTATAGTTCAAAATAGAGGCGAGTACAGAGAAGCGCAAGCAAGGGTTATGGCTGCTAAATCAGCAATCATGGAGGTTATTGCCAAAGAAGCGGCTGACAAACTCGCCGCTTGGAGGGAGGAAGCTTATGAATGTAGCGAGCGAGTGGGTCATCATCTTGCTATCAGAGCTAGGCAAAAGGCAACTCTGAATTTAATTACAGAGATTGAAGATCCCGTGAAGGGAATAATTTCGAACCCAGACGGTATTCGGAAGGTTTTTCACTCGTATTATCAGAAGCTTTATTATGAGGACTTACAAGGAAGCTTGCCCGAGATGGCGACATACCTTAGCCAGACTCCCATAGAACACCTTCCACAGGAGGAACAACAACAGCTGGAGGAGCTGCCTCAATGGTTAGAGATACTAATGTGCATCAATAGCCTACCAAATGGTAAGGCAACTGGTCTTGATAGCATACCCCTTGAATTTTATAAATATTTTTCAACTCAGCTAAAAGAGTGTATGACTCAGCTAGTTATACATGTTTTCAAGGGGGTAGACCACCAGAATCCTGGTCGCAGGCCAAAATTATAGTATTTCTTAAAAAAATAAAACACCGACAGACCCTGGTTCATACCGCCCATAACATTGATCAATGCTGACAATAAGATTTATTCAAAAATGCTAGCTACCCGTCTGGCCTCGGTAATACATATGATTATATCTATACGACAACATGGGTTTATTTCTGGCCGTGGGACGATAGATCACATCCGAAGGGCCATCACACTTCTAGACGCTAAAAATATTGTTAAGGAACCAATAGCTTTAATTTTATTGAATGCAGAGAAGGCCTTCGACAGGGTTTCCTGGCCTTTCCTCTGGGAAGCCCTGTTGAGGGTGGGGATTGGAGAAGCCTTTCTGCAAGCTTTTAAAATGCTGTATGTCCTACCCACTGCAAAACTCTTAGTGAATGGAGAACTTACTGACAGTTTTAGTATAATGAGAGGTACCCGGCAGGGCTGCCCGAGCTCGCCTCTCTTATTTGCAATATATATTGACCCCTTTCTACGGCAGCTAGAAAATAATAATGTTATTAGACCTATTATAACTAATGGCTGGGAAACCAAAGTTTTGGCATACGCCGATGATATTGCCCTGGTGACCCCCGACCCTGGTATAGCTATTGCTGAAATTGAAGCAGAGGCGCTGAGATTTGGGACACTCTCCGGGTACTCCCTCAATCGCAATAAAACTCAGATTATCTGCAATGAGTATGCTAAGATTAAGGACGATCATGTGGTCAGAAAAGCAACATATTTAGGGGTAGAGATTACTGCAAATACTGACTGTATTGTGAAGGATAATACCGAACCATTAATTGCCAAAATTAAATCAGAATTGGCCAGACTACATAATCTACATCTATCTATAATTGGTAGATGCAATTGCATCAAAATGCTGTTCTTTCCAAAAATTTTGTATCTGCTACGAGCAATTCGTCTAGAATTTGACAGCAAATGTTTCAAAGCAATTGAGGATTTATTTTGGGAGATTTATTTGGGGGTACGCCAAGCCTAGGAGAGCTTTTACATTTCTTTCTTTACCCAAAGAAAGGGGAGGACTGGCCCTACCAAATATTAAACTCTATTATTGGGCTATTACTATACTGTACAATTTAGTTCTCATTCAGGAAAAACCGAGTGAAAGAACGATTGAAGAGACACCATCGCCGCTTGAGCTTATTATGGGGACAGAGGCATGGGGGTGGGCTTGGCGGCATATGAACGATAATCATTACAAGAAAGTCCGCTTCAAGACACTACAAGGCGGGGCCAAGGCTGTGAAATGTTTTATGAAACTTATTGGGCTGGGTCGCCTGAACTTCTATACGCCACTCTGTGATAATCCGAATCTGCCAGAGATTTTTAAAGGTTCTGTTATGGAAAGATGGAGGGGGGCAGGGTTGACTAAACTTGGAGGCTTTTTTTCCCCAATAGGACTGGTCTAGTTTGAGAATCTTAGAGATTGGTTTGGGCTAGATAACAGGGACTTCTTCAAATTTCTACAGATCCGGGATTTTCTGTCTAGGAAAGGGGGGGGGGGGCCGAATCGGTTCTCCAACATTGAAATCACAGATAAACTTAGGAAGAATAGAGATCTATCTATTGGTGCTGTTTATAATTTTTTTAATTCATTAATGCCAGCTGATATGGAAGATCGAGCGGAAAAATGGAAGGCAGAGATAGGCGTTACGGAAGAACTATTTTATCATTCAATAAATTTGGCACAGAATATTTTAGTACCAGCCAGACTGCAGGCTCAATATTACTAATCGTGCTTCTCGCTTTATTATATCCCCCAAAAAATTGCTAAATGAGGAACAGGGAGGGGAACTGTTTGTCCACGGTGTGCTCTATATCAGGCAGACCTTAATCATATTTTTGCCACATGTAAAGCTTTGGATAAATTAAAACGAGAAATTGCCAGATTTTATAATGAAGCTTGCTTGCTTACTCCAGCTTTAATCGGACTTGGGGTAGATCAAGATTTACAGGAGAGCACGGGGGAAACATTAGTGTTTATTGGCATGGCGATACTGTCCTCTGCTTAGCATCCGCATGGCTGGACCCTAATCCACCTGGATTCCAGCAATGGCAGTCGCGACTAATTGCGAACTATAATTTAGAAAAAGCTATTTATGCAAAGAGGGGTCTACGCTCTCGAAAGAAAGGTCTGGAAATTTGGGCACCTTTGACTAGATGGTTGGCGGATAACGAGTGATAGATTTGAAAAGCTTTATCTAGAATTTGTATCTGATTTAGGAAAGCTACCGATGGGTGACCAACCCCCTGATGGCCGGGGAGGGAGAAGGGGGGGGGGTGGGGGGAAAGAAGCATAAATGCAATACTTTTGTATTTTTTTCTTTTCTTCTTTATTGTTTGGTCTTCTTTATTATGCACATGATGTATAAGATCATCGAATCTATTGACCTCATTGTTTCATTATGCATTAATAAAAATTATTTTTTAAAAAGAAAGAAAAGAAAAAAAAAAAGAGTTGTCTTGAGCTATGAAACAAATGAAATTTCGAGCACATTATATTGTCCACTGTGAGCCCAAAGCTAGATGCTAGCCACCCCACTTGCTGTATGGACTGCCTGTCCCAGGATTCTTCTTCTCTGCCCCAGGAGGCATGAGGGCTGAAGGTGGGGCCTTTCCAGCTCACTCTATTTAGGACTGACAGCCGCCCTGCAGCGCGGGAGCCCCATGCCGGACCCCAGCCATCCCGCTAGCTGTAGTTTAGTCTATTAAATCAAACAAAGACATGCTGAACTCACATATTTGAAGGTGTTCTTGTGCTAATGAAGAAAAAAGTGACTCTGAAATAAAATATTTGCCTAGGATCACACAATTGGACATCAGTTAATGGGTCAAGCATATTTCAGTTACGTCGAGTAGATTATTCAAGTCACTAGACCTGCAGGTCTGGTAACATTTTAATGATTTTTCGAAGCCTGCTGTTGATTCTGCCATTGTTACTTGCCAGGGAGAGATGAAACGGAAAGATGTGCAACGCCTGTAGTGTTTGTAGGAAAGTATTAAAACTTGTATGGCGCAGCTTGTATGTCACAGCATGTATGACGCAGCTGGTGTGGCACAGGTTGTATGGTGTAGTGCAACACAAATTAAGTTTGTGCGTGTCCTCAAACCGCTGCCTGAATACATATATGCAAGTGTGCTCACTCAGAGCCGAATCGTATCATGTTGTCTCTACTTTCTGTGGATAACATCCTTCATCAAACGGGTCACACTCCGGTGCATCGAGGAACAGTCCAGCATGGCAGCGAGTCACCAGTGTGAGAATTATAGGAGGCCCTCACTAGGTCCACTCAATAGCTTCAGGGCCGTTGAATCGTGGATTCACAATATGTCAAAATGCATAAGGGAAACAGGCGACATGCGCTGTATGAGCTCCCCGACTTTATATCAACAGTAAAAGGAGAGGTGCTTTGAATGAGTGTTAATGATGTTACTTGTATATGTTATTATTTAAATGTGCATGCTCGTGCCGTTCCCTCGTGACAACTCGGGTATTCTAGATTATAAGGACAAGTGTTCCAGGAGCCGGCCGAGCAAGAGGGGAACTGAAGGTGTCCGTCTCCCATCTTCTCTGTGGTGCTTTCAGCTGGATTAAACTCTTAAATTCCAATTCCGTGAAGTGTCTTACCTTACAATGAGCTGCTCCCAAGCTGGGAGATCATATTTCAGTAAGTCGTGAAAATATTGTGTTTATCTGCGCAGTTCCAAACTCCCTTGCCTCTGAAGGTAAGTCACTCACTGGCGAAGACTTGCTGCCTTACTTGTGTAGGCTTTGGCATTCATTTCAGGACTCCCCATCTCGTTGTGGGTCTTGGCAGGTATGGGCAGCCATCTTGGGGCGATCGGGTCTTGGAGCCGGGAGGCCTCATGGCTGCGTTGGCCTCAAGGGAGACCTCAAGACCTGATCGTTACCAAGTCAGCGAATTTGATGCCGGGACTATGATATTGTTGAATCAGGGTCGACAGGCAGTCAGGCCCCATTTGCCATATAGAAAGCTCCGAAGTGGAAAGATCAGGCGCGGAGCTGCGGGCTCAGGCGGCCATCATGATCGAGTGTTAGCCATGTCCCCCACACTTTACGCTGTTACCTGGTTCAAAATTGTAATCACCCTTCACAATTTCTTTTAATTTGTTGGTTCCATTGATAATATTTATATCAAACATCCTCAATTCCGGTCGCTTAGGAGGACATGTTACTTTTCCTTCCACTCCATCCATGTATGACAGCAGTTGTTGCCAGATTCGCAGGAAGCTATCCCTTTCTATGATGACATCATGTCAGCATAGAAAGGTCATCATAGATTGGTAGCCCATTTAATTGACATTGGCTAATAATCGCTCCACAGCATTTGCATAAATCAGTCTGAGGATCAAATTTATTTTAATAGCCACAGTGCAGCCTAACCTATATAAATGTATCCAATTTCGGATGTTTGTTGGCCTGATACCATCCCGATGGATAATGTGTCAAATTCATTCTCAGATATTGTATCGCCCCGGTGATTATTTTGAAATGAACTATATCCCTGAGGGTTTTGGTGTCAGCTTCTATCAATCCCACGTATGACATTTAACAAAACAAACATATTTTATTATTTTTTCTTATATATTCCCCTTACCATTCAGTCAAATGATGTCACTTGGCTCTTGTGTGTTATTCATTAGAGTCCCAATTAGGTGATAGCAAATTTCATGATTTTCATTTAAACATATTTTATTGGGGTTTCAGATAGAACATGTAATATCATTCACTTTTCCATAGTAATTTCAACAATTCCCTTATATCATATCTATTCAGCCATTGCTTGAGTCAATCAAATTAACTGTTATAATTCCCACGTGTTGCAGGTACTAATACACTTCCCCTTACCTATCTTAAACCCAACTCCCATTTTCCCGCCCCCCCTTGCAGATCTCCATCAGCCAGTCTTTAAAAGAAAAGAGACTCCCCCACTGGGGATATCTCCCTGGATGCTAACTCAGGCTCCTTTAGGTTATGATTTTCATTTAAAACAAAATTTGCATAATTATTTGGAAGAAAAAGTGGTTGAGTTTTTCTATTATTTCATCTTCATATCTTAAACACCTAGAAGTAAGTTGTACACATTGAGTTTATATATCACTGTACTTTGTCAGACCAAATGTGATAAATTAATCAATCAATCAACAAACTTTATTCAGTTAATAAAATCATAACCATAAAAGTACGTGATACATTTAAAAACATCTCAGTGAAATAAAAAAAATTCAGAATTCATCACAAACAAATTAAAATGCTAAGAAGTTAAAAGGATGCAATCAAGCAGGTTCAGGTCAATAATTTTCTTACTTTAACAGTTGCAGCTAAAAAACTAGCAACAGCATAACAAACATGGATTTCCGGAAAAAGTTGCAAATACATCAAAGCCGACCTGAATTGTATAACGTTCAGTCTCCTTAGCAAAGGGACAAAAAGAGCTTGTCTAAGTTTCTTATAACATCTACAAAACATAATAAAGTGCATAGCATCTTGAGATAAGGTGCTGTCATACCCACAAGGACCGGGTGGTCTTGTAGGTTCCATGGTGTTTGTAAACCACAGAAGGCAGTGGAACATATTGAACATAAAGCAAGTTAACAAAAAACGATGGTGGACATTTGAGGCTGCCCCAAATACGGCTCCATATAAAAATGTGTTTTCAAAATGATATAGGTTCTTACTGTAGGTTTAATCAGTTCCTTCTGTTCCCTTATTGAATCTCTCCACTTGATGTAGATGGTAGTAGTCCACGGTAGGTCCCCATCTGCAATCTTATCTGGGTTTGCAAACAACTTTCTCCCCTACTGAGGACAACAATAGCTCACGTACCTCAACCATGGGATCAGGTGCCATCTATCTTGGGAGAGGCAGTCTTTCATGACCAACCTATTTAATTTGCACTCTGACCTGCCATATATTAAGGGGGCGCAGATCAATAATGTTGTTCGAGTAAGGTACGCCCAGGTCCTGGTGGGCAATATAAGAAGGTGTACATTGTGGGACGCCCAGCAATCTTCTGCAGAATTTATCTTCAATAACCTGGAGAGGGCCAGCTCCAAAATAACCCCATACATCACCTCCATACATGGCAACTGCAACACATTTGGCTTTGTACAATTTTATCATGGTCCCTAAAGGTTTTTTCCCCAACCTGGAGGCAAATCCAAAAACATCCCCCGGACGCATTTTCTCTGACGCTTGTTTATATAATGTGAACTCTAGCACCCCAAAGGTGTGGGAGCGCTCTACATGAGCACTAGTTACATCACACAATGTCAGATTAGTTTTTGGGCAATATTTGCAAATGATTTATTAGGAAACAGTTACAAAATTTTATATGGCCATATTTTGTAATTATATAACATAGGTCCACATTTTTTAACTGTTTTCTAATAAATCATTTGCAAATATTGTCTTTTCGCCCTGATTTAGGAAACTGTTCAGGGGTACCCTTATTTCTACATTTAGATTAGTTTTTGGGACCATTTTCATAGAACACAAACTTGACTGACCCAAAGGTATTAAAGCGCTTTACAAAAGAGCCAATTACATTACACAAGGTCATGTTCACTTTTTTGTTTTTAGGTGCGCGGAGATTAAGTGATGCATCCCTCTTTATTCATTATTTCCCCTCTACCTGACAAATGAGACCAGCATTCGTCCCTCCCACCTCCTCCCATGTTGCTGCATGCCCGCCTCGCCGCTTCTTCCTGTCGTCTCCTCCTCCCAGAACTCTAATTTCAAAGCACATTCACGGCAGCTTCCCACGGACTGTGAGACATTTATTATTATTTAATGTGAACTCCAGTGACCCGAAGGTGTTGGAGTGCTTTACATGAGCATTAGTTACATTACACAAGGTCAGATTAATTTTTGAGGGCATTTTTGAAGAGCGCAAACTTGACTGACCTGAAGGAATTGGAGCTCTTTACAAAAGTGCCAGTGACATAGCACCAGGTCCGTTTAATTTCCTTGTTTTTAGGTGCGTGGAGATTAAGTGATGCCACTGCAGTCCCTATTTATTCATTATTTACCCTCTACCTGACAAATGGGAGCATTTTGTTGTTGTTGCTAATTCCAGTGCTCCTAGACCGAGGGGGCTGGGACCGACGGCGGCGCCGGGGACTTGCTTGTAAATGGATGGTGCAAGCAGTGTTTTGAATGGAAAACTCTGGAGAAGGGTGCCTGGTGAATAGAGGACTGGGGAAGGAGGGATGTGATGTCTCCCCATTTGGAAAGTATTTCACTGCTTTTTTTCATAGGCTGTTCAACACTCTAGTGATGCAGTCACGCACAAAATGTTATAGTGCTGTTGTCTTGCATCAAGGCACTTGTCTTTCTGTCGGTGCTTTAAAATAGAACGTGTCCAAAAATGTTTCCTGAGGCAAGCATGTATTCCTGAATCAGACTGCATGACCCAATGTGTAGTAATTGTATAGCTCTTTAATCCCTGGCGGCACAACACCCAGGATAATGTGCTGCGTGGCTAAATACTTATAAGGGCCCAAAGGTGAGATCTATTAGCTATGCCAATGCTTGTTCTCTTAGATGCTGATGGGTCTGGGTCACAAGACAGAATTTTACCCAAACACCTTTCCTCCTCCTGCAATCGTTGCACCATTATACAGGTTGTTAACTTTGTGCCCTCCGTTAAACAAACAATATTAGGACCTGACCCTGGTCCACCTGCATCCAGTCTAGTCACAAGGTCTCCTGCATGGCTGTGTTTGAGTCTGTGGGTGTTGCAATTACATGTAGCCCAAGTTCTTTTTCAACTGACATAATCTCTTCAGTGATAGCCGCCACCACTGATGTAAAAACTCCCATGATTGAACTTTTGTTACAGACCTCTTTGCGGGTGGGTAAAGAGGAGGAACAAGGGGTAGGTGACTTATGTTTCCCCATTTCAGGTCACAATGTCAGGTCTCCAAGCCCCTCTCAAAAGGATCAAAAGTGAAGAGAGGCTCAAAGGGGGGTGGCCCGGCCTGGTTTTTTGCAGGTGTGGATGGGCGCAGACGGGCCTGCTTTTGGCTCGGTAGTCGCACGGGCACACGCCTTGGCTCACTTTGCGACACAGAGATTTCTCCTGGGGTTAAGTACCCCTGCCCAGCGCACTGTTCAAGACACCCCATCTTCTCCAGAGCAGGGCATTGTGGGCTAAGCAGTCCCAGCCCATCTTGCAGAACTGCTTGATTAATACGTTTGTTCTCCTTCAGTGCAATATTTCTTGTGCAATCTTCTGATGTTGGGGTAGAATTGGGGTAGCAAAAGGCTGTTTTAAGTGGAGCAGATCTTTTATTTGGTGTTAATCATTGACCGACATTGATCCTTTGATTAGTATTTTCCCTTCTCAAATATTTATATAACTGGAAACTGTTGTGCAAGCAGTGGTTATCTTTAATCTGCTGTGAACTGTGACAGTGGCTGATGTTATGTCATCATCCTGCTGGCTTAGCACCCTTCGTATATCACATGAGCTGCTGAAGAGCCCAGGTTAAAACGTGAAATTAATTTTCGCGCATGGCTCCTGGGATCCTTGATAGCGGCAGCCATATAATTCTACTGTTAAATTCTAAAACAACAAGATTTCTGTAATTTATTTTACACTGACCCTAACATTTGGATGAGTGCAAATCTGTATGGCTGGTCTGGCCTAATGCTAGAATCTCATTTGCCTTTTTGAGGTGAATCAGATTGGTAAAATAGGGGAAACAGCCTGGACAACGAGGTTTTTACCACGTTGTGCCTTTACCATGCATTTTTTACCACACATGTTTTTAGAATACATATGCTTTTCAACGTATGCCTTTACCACGCATTTAACGTAAGTTCAGGGTTTTGGGGGGTCTCCCCCCCCATAAATACATTGTTTATATATATAAATACAATGCATGGTAAAAACAATTCGTTGTAAAAGCATACGTTGTAAAAGCATAAGCGTTCTAAAAAAAATGCGGGGAAAAATGCGTGGTAAAGGCATGCAGAGTATTTCCCTTCATTGTTCCGTCATACAGCCGTAAAATAGTGATATTTCGACATGCTTTCTTTCGAAACATGGGAGGATAAAAATAAAAATCATAAAAGTAGCGAGTTATTGTATTTGGACAACTTGGAGTCATTCGAGAACTGAAGGAGGTGAGTCAGGAGACTGCAATGTTATATATCCTTGACTTAATGTCAATGCGTAAAGCGTAATAAAGCTTCAATTGTGCCTTTTGGGTTTAACTTGGTGCAGCACTGCTCTAAAACTAGAATAGAGAGTTACCTGCATACTCCTGATGTGCTGCAGGCTGTAGGTCTTGCTCAACAGACCATGAAATGCAATCAGTTGTCTAAAAAAGAAAAGCTAAAAAGCTTTCCAATTTCTGTCTTATCAAAAGTTGGATCCAATTCAGAATTTTGATCGTATCCCAGCACATAGAGGCAATTCAGGGGGTCACTTAGAGTTTGGCGGACAGGATACGTGGCACATATCCCACCCGCTGTATCCCAAGTACCATAGGCTTTAATGCACTTGTAATACGATGGATGGGGCGTCGCCACATTTGTGACGGGGTATCCCATCCTCAGAACTCTAAATAAGGCCCATAGTGCGGACAGCAGCCTCTTTTATCATTATGGGCACAGGAAAGAGTTGCCTCCTCGGAACTGGCCTCTTTTAACAAATGAAGTGTTTCTATTATTTGTGTTTAGCCCTAAAATGTGAGGGAACTAATTTAAAAGTACTTTTTACTCAATACACAAACTTGTGGGTTTAACGTCAGAAATATATTTAGGTAGGCTTTGAAAGGTGTCAATTTCCAAATGTTTTCAGCCTGGAAAAACTGCTTGCAAACAATTTGTGAATGAATGCCCACAAACCTGTCAGTAGGCTGGTGATCATCTCCTTTTCCCCTCAAACCCCACCCCAGCCAATAACCACCCACCAACCTCTGTGATCAGAAACACTCACACTTAAATTCCACCTGAAAATCTCACTTAGGAGTTTAGCCTACACAAATGTTTTAGGAGTTGATTAAATGCATACAAGGATACCTTTATCCAAAACCTATGCAACAGGCGGCATCTCCTATACACGATATTAACCACCAGTAATTCACAAGTGTTTAAAAACTCTTTATCATCCACTGTGCCTCTCTTACCTCAAAGTCAGTTGTTAATATTGTTAGACACTACTTTTTCCCAGGTGAATCCATTTCGTGAAATATGGCGCTATGAAAGTATGCACTTTCCAAGACCTTGGGGAAACAGTTTTAAATTATAGTGTAATGGTGTAATGTATATGCATCGTGCACATAGACATTAAAGTCTTATTTATTAATCTTTGAAGAGGTTTTATATAGCACATATTGAAAAGTTGATCACATCTTGATACTCTTCACTTTGATCACCTTGGAGTATGGGGTGAGTCTGTTATTTTAACCCTTTCCGTGCTCATGACGAGCTCAGCTCGTCATGCTGCGCGGTAGCGCTGTGCGCATGACGAGCTGAGCTCGTCACGACCCCACCCGCGATCGGAATGTCCAGCATACGAGCGGAATTCCGATCGAGGTCAAGGGTAAATTCTGTAGACCAGACAATGGCAAGCCATACCATATTAGAGCAAATATGTTTTGAATGGACTCCTAAACTGTAGGAGGCTAATAAAATGTGAAGGGGGTGTGGGGTTCCAGTTCATGGAATCATTTTCATGGAAACCTCATTATGTGGCAATTAAAAAATAGAACAATGATCTAGCATAATTAGTTTTCTAAGCTCTGTGTATAGCTAGATCCACTTGTCTAATAGGCTATTGAAAGCAATTTGAGCCTCATGTCCAAACCAATTTTGCTGTCGTAAATGTTGCGATCCGAAAAATAGGCATGCATTATGTACTAATCCCATTTTAGGAGTCGCTAAACTTTTACCGACTCCTAAAATGGGAATGTAAATGGGCCCCAGTTTGCAAAATGGCAGGGGCATGTCATGGGCATCCCATCCAAATGGCAAATCGGTATGAGATGAGTCAATGTTTTGCATATGTAAGCTGGTGGCAAAACATAGAACAAAATTACCGACCCCTGAGTGGGGGTGGTAATGCTTTCCAAACGGGAATCTTAAAGAAAGAAAAGTTTGTTTGGAGTAGGCAGTGGTGCTGGTGACCACTGCTAATTCTTGAATAAACCTTAAAAGAAAGTAAACATTTAAATGCTGTCCCGTTTCCTTTAAGGAAAACGGGGCTGCATTTAAAAAAAAAAAAAACCTTGTGGTGGCCTCTAATCAAGGTTTGCTGCAATTTGCACCCTGCCTCATGAATATTAATAAGGTAGGTCGTATTGTGATCCACTTTGAATTCTTTTTTGTGAACCAACCTATTCGTATATTGGTCTATTCTCAAAAAACTTTCTGGTCACAAAAATAATGGTTGGAAATTGCAACCAATTTGTGACCAGAAAGTACATATATTAGGACTTTTCTGCTCTATTTCCACCCAGGAAGAAAGTTCTGCACCTCTGGGGTAATTCTAAATATAGACACATCTCCATGACCACTGTCAGAGAAATTGATATCCACTATAATTAATGAACCTCACTCTGCAGTAACCTACAACAAGACAAATTGAAACTAAACTGGGTAGCAACACTAGGGCGGTAGTGATTGTGAAGATAAAGTATTTTTTAGTACAACGGGCAGCTACAAAAACAGAATGTTGATGACAGACATTAGCGGTGGTATTGATACCTGAGGACTGCGTGGTGATGAAAGTGCGTCTGTGGACCTTGAACTAGATATTTTCTCTTTAAACTCTCATACTTAACAGGGGCCTATTACCAGTGTTTAAAATATATTTTACAAAGGATAGCACAGGCATGCATGCATGCCTACACACATACACACGCTCACATGCACAACACACACACGCACACTTATGTTGCAAATAACTTTGGTTGTCTGTTAGACGAACCACATGTTGGGAGCCAGGAATACATGTTTTGATTGGGCAGAAGTTGTGCTTCCACAAAAAGAGCAGTGATCATTTTGTTTATTTATCCAGCTGCCTGAGCTTGAATTTTCAGGAGCACACATGACATTGTAATACTATTAAAGGGTCTGAGATAACTAGATTACCTATTGGTGTTTTTCTCAGACAGCAGCACAGATAGGAGAAGGGCAGTCATGTTTAGATCTGGCTTGCCAGGGAAACTGTCACCTACACCAATATTATTCTACAGTTCTTTGCTTCAACACAAATACATATTCATTCCCATGCTATTCATTTATAATGCTTCACATTATCATACAACATTCCTTTTAAGACTGACCTATTGGCATTGCCAATCCTTGTTGAAAGTGTTAGGGCATAATACTTGCCCTGAATTGTAGCTAGTGAGCAAAGCAAGTGAACCAGACATCTTCTATTGAAAACAATGGGGTCAAATACTGCATTTTAAGACACACTTCACATACATTTGCTAAACCTGCATAGGCTCTGAATGGACACTTATTAAATATTCAATTTCATTCTTGGCATACCAAGACATTAAAACCTGTTGCTCCCCAGGAGCTGACCCCATTATTTTGATCCCTCACGTGTTAGAAATTACCTCCATTGTGTTTGGGAAAGCATTTTGTTATGGGTAACCAATATGCCTTGGGTGCCACCTTAGAACAATAACCTCTAGTATGCCAGTACCAGCATTTTACCATGGTTGCCCATTATGCCAAGAATTACCTCCAGTTTGCTAGTGCCAGTATTTTGCCAAGGGTTCCTCTACAACACAAAAATTGCCTTCAGTATGCCACGGCCAACGGCAGGTTTGCAAGCATAACATCCCATTTTCAGTCACACTCACTTAATGTAAGAAATCTGGGAGTGGAAGCCCCACTCAGGCAACACCCTCAATCCTTGTCAAGGTGAACCACAAGAAGTCACTAAATGAACCTGTGCTTAACCCTCTAGTACAGTCTTTACCAAACTGTGGATCGTGAGCTGATTTTTGGTGAGTCGGGAAAGTCTGAGCAATAAATAAAAATGCCTTTAAATTCTGTGCTTATTTTGTCACATTTGCGGTGATTCAAAGACAGAGGTCAAATGTCAGGCTGCTTTATTTTTTTAACATTGGGATTAGTGTTTCCTTTTCTTTCTCTGACTGCAAAGTGGGAGAATTCTTTAAAGTGAATTGTGTGACAATGTAGGATGCAGTGGCGGCTCCCCCATTGGGGCGTGGGGGCGTCGCCCCACTGCTTTCTCGCAGTGCGGGAAGGCAGAAACATAAATGGTAAAAACTACCATTTTATGTTTCTGCTTCTCGCACTGCGAGAAAGCAGAAGTGCCTGGTTGGGGGCGGGCGGGGGGAGTGGATTGCCCACTGTTGTGGGTACTGACTGTTTGGTCGGCCCTGGGGCCGACCAATCAGCCTGTACCTGAGGGCAGGACCGCCCACTCTCCCTTTTTCTCTATGTAGGCTGCTGCATGCAGCAGCCTACATAGAGAAAATGGCCCGGCTGGGGCGCTCTCCGCTGCGCCTCACCAATCACAACGCTGCCATTGCAGCGTTGTGATTGGCGGAGGGGAGGGAGGGAGGCTCCCTTTCCTGATGACGATGAGAGCTGCAGGAATTGGAAAACGCAGGACGGCGGGAGTCGGGAGCCATCCAGAAGCTGAGGTGGCGCGGGACGGTAAGTTTTATTTTATATTTTTTTTAAATTAAATCCCTCCCGCCTCTCCCCCATCCCCCCTGCGATGACCCCATTTCCACACCCCCCACCCGCCCGGCATGCCGGCCGCGACTGGTGAAATGGTTGCCAAATGGAAACTGTTGAGAAATGATTCTTCATATGATCTTTATTAAAAGCCCATAGCTTTGTTGTCGACCACACCTAGCCTTCGTGGCTGTGAGTCTAATGTTAGGGTCATGTATTCAAGCACAGCGCCTCCTTTATCCCCCACCCCCCCATCAGTCCAAACAGTTACTCTCTGCTCTTCCCGTCAGTGAAGTGTCCAATAGTGAAGATGTGCCCGTTACATACAGTACGTCAGTGCCAGAAGCATACCGAAGGCCAATCACTTTTTTGATGTGTGATCCTTAGAATGCTCAAAATAAAAGGGTTTTGGCGATCGAAATGCAATATATGGTTATCACCTGTGTTTAATGCAAAATCTAGACTTTATTCCCCACCATATTGAAGTAACACAGCTTTTTGCTGCACCCTTTCAACCTCAGCACATGCATGGATACAGACACAGATGAGCTTTATAACTTGGTACATATATTAACTAACTCAGAGGCACTATTTTTTAAAACCTTAGAAAGATGAACAGTACTGTGCAAGGAGTGACCGTCTGCTATAGAGACTCTACACCAGTGTTTTCAGACGTTCTGGAGTGACTATAATACTGTATCAAGGTTGACTGTGTGCACAAAGCTGCATAGAGGCTGATCGTGTGCACAGTGCTGTACCAGAGTTGGCAGGGCGCACAGTGCTGGACAAGGGCAGTTAATATTTAGTAATGCACAGAGGTTCAGTAAGAGGGGCCGCTCATCTGCTTCTCGCTTCTTGACTAACCGCCAATTGCACTGTACCAGGAACTGCTGAATCCCATCCCCCTCTGCCTCCACTCTCTCCACGTTTGTACTCCCACTCTTCCCTACTCTCTGCCGCTACACCCTCACTCATGCTCTCCAAGCTTTCACTCACTCTCTACTGCTCCTTCATTTGCCTATAACTCCTCTTCTTTCTGTCACATTTTTCCCTATCTTCTCTCCATCTCTCTGCTTCTTCCCGGCTGTCCCTTCCCCTATCTCTCTCTCCTTCATCTCTCTGACTTGTCATTAGACCCGCCTGTGTCTCTCCACCAAGTCTTCCATACATCTTACGCACTTGCTTTCTCCCTTCTTCCTCACCCTTTTACAATGTCCCACTCTCCCAGGTCTCTTTCTATTACATACTTCAACCTTTTTACACTACTCCCATCTACTTTCTCACCCCTCTCCTAATTACACTTGTGTTTTCTCCTATCTTCATCTCCCCTTTATATTCCCCTCCTAACTCCTCCTCCTCCCTGTGCCCGCACCTTCTCTCGGCAGAATGCCCCCTTCACACTCTATCCTTTCCTCCCATCTCTCTATTACCACTCATTATCTCAAACAATTCTTGGGGTGAAACCCCCCCATCCCAAATGTTCTCAGTTGGGCTTGTTTGCTTTGCTCATTCCCGATTTAACACTCATCCCCCAACTTTTACGCCCTCCCACTTTCAAAACTCACCAGCCGCCACTGGTAGGATGTTGTTTTTTGCAACACACAAGAAAATATCTTAAAAGAAAATGAACTGTACGCATCCAGCGGTTAGGAAAGCAAAAACGAAGCACTTTTTTGTAATCCTCAAGTGTGCTAAATAAAGATTGTAATAGGATTAAAACAAACAAGACACTTACTTGGTTATGCATAAATGATGAATAGTCACAGAAACCCGATTTCTAAACATTATTATTTGTGTGCTATATAGTTGTATCGGTGTAACTGCATGTCTCTGCAAATTTTGTGGCCATTTCAATGGAAAATGTGCTGCCTATAAATTACTATGTGCTATCACATGATGCTTTATTTACATTCAAAAGTCGCCTCATGTCTATTATAGGTAGGTGGGTCGCGAACGTTTGTTGTTCTAAAAAGTGGGTCCTGGCTATAAAAAGTTTGGGAACCATTGCTCTAGTAGCGTGGGACAAAAGCATTTAGGCTTAGCTTAAAGGGAATGTGTACAATAGTTATGCTATTATAAGTATTAAGAGGAGAGAGAGGACCGTGAGCGCTAGTTCACTTCCCCTGGAGAAATATAGGTAATCAACAAGAACTAGCCTGCGAATGAAAGCAATTTGTGTGTTTGCTCTAGTAGAGGCAACGTCTGTTTCTTATGAAAGCCCTCACCCACCAACCTAGTTGGTGGCATGCTTCATCATCGGGCCCCACCCGGTGGCACCGAATGTGCCCCGGGTGTGCTACAACGCCTGACTACAGCGGAGCGGGTAATGGTAAGTGAGTGTGCAGTGATGGTGTGTGCGTGTAGGTTAAAAGACTGTCCTCGGGTCCCACTACCCAAAAGGGTTATTTTAATGGAGGGCCTTTGGCAGTATTTAAAAGCAAAGCGGCGGATGACTTAGGAGAGTACTGTGGTCTCCCTCATCCACTACGGTCAACATGTTTCAGCCAGGCCGCATATTAATCTGGCTTTCTTCAGGACCTTAAATGTGAGAAAAAGTGTAGGGTGAATAAAACAAGGTCAGATAGTGTTTATAAGACCAAGTATGTGTCGCACTCACTAAGGTGCGCTATATGTAAGAGGAGGGTTTCCTCTTATGATCGATACCTGAAAGGGAAAGATAACACAGATACAATACAGACAAACACACAAGTAAAAAACACACAAGTAAAAGAGTCAGCTTTCATAAAAAAATGCGTTTTGTAAATCTCGTGGTTTTTGTACCGCGGTGATCGTGCGTTAACCGGATAATGACGGTGGTGACATATGGTTGGTGGCGGTACTAGGGTGTACAGTTCAGTTCTTTGCCAGAGGAAATGCGCTATTGTGTCAAAAGTTTCAATAGCGGTAAATAAGCATGCATAATGTGACATGAAATACGGCTAATAAGCCGCGATAGAAATCTTACTCTGCTTTTGTCAGAATTTATCCTCATGAGTTTCCGGAGACGGGGCCCGGCTTCTGGGTGTGAGAGAAAGACACCAGAATGAGGAGAAAGCCCCGCCTTCTAGAGGCTTTGGATCCCATTAAGAACCCCACTTACTTCGTCTGAGCTCGCAGCCCGCCTGGATACCTACTCAGCTGTCCTGGAAACTCCGTCGATGTAGGGGTCTTTTCGGAGCGAGTTTAAATACCTTGTATTTGTCCCAGGTGTACGCACTCACTGTAATTAAGTGAGTAGCGTCTGCCGGGGAGCGGAGACGCTCTGGGTGTAGCGTCTGTTGGAAAAAATGGTCAGTGAAGACAGACTCCGCTGTTTTAGCGGGAGTAATGTGAAAAAATACTGTATGCCCCCAGTTTCGAGATTTACGAGAAATTAAAAATAGTGATGATAACACTATTCCGCTCTGCTAGGGCGGATAAGTAACTACAAAATTTACAAAAATAAGTAAAAAACCACAGTTTCGAGTGAAGATGGGGTTGAGAGAAAATAAATAAGGGATCATTATGCTTGTGCCTGGTGATGTAAGCGGCAATCGCAGTTACAAACACATGTTGTTAGGAAATGAATGTTATTATATCCCAATGGTGGGGTCTCACAGGAAAATGGATTAAATACGGGTGGGGCCCGATGATGAAGCATGCCACCAACTAGGTTGGTGGGTGAGGGCTTTCATAAGAAACAGACGTTGCCTCTACTAGAGCAAACACACAAACTGCTTTCAGTCGCAGGCAAGTTCTTGTTGATTACCTATATTTCTCCAGGGGAAGTGAACTAGCGCTCACGGTCCTCTCTCTCCTCTTGATACTTATAATTCAGGCAGCGCACAGCTGTGAGAGTACACATATAACAAAACCTTCTTTCGTGCAAAATGGCAGAAAACGCAGGTTTAACATTCACTAAGGAAGACATCAGCGAAATCCTCGCTGATCCCCTTTTCTTAACAGACATCAACATTTCACAAACCATAGCTCAAACCACAGACTGGAACACATTAACAGAGAAAAAAAGGAACCGAATAAGAACAATCCTACACGGTGTTATTCTCACTGAATACCTCCGCACAAACACGGCACCCAAAGGCTTGTTGGTCACAAATGCCCCCAGGATCTTCCTGGAGGACGCTTCCTTCAGGAAGGACTGGGCCCAGATCGCATGGCATTGCACCAGGGACTGGCTGGTTCTCATAATCAAAACAGCTAAGCGGTTATCAGATGCTATGATTATAGAGATCCAGAACACCGAGAGCCAATTCAGGACCACTATAACATCCTTCAAAAAAAAGCTAGAAGAGTCAAATAAGGAAATGGCTGAATATAAAGAGTATTTAACTCAATCCAAGATTACTAAGTTCCAAAAGGATGTAAAAAAAAATTAGTACGTAAAAACATACCCCTACACAGAAGATAACTACATAGCTCCACAGAAACAAGACAAGCTATCTGACACCTCCGGGGACAACAGCTCAGTTTCCATTGACTCGAGCACAAATTCTAACAAATCTAAAGGTAGAGGAAGACACTCTCGTTGGCAACAACCATGGGGCTCGTTCCCACATCAAAGGGAGAACTTTGGCCCTCCAACATTTGCCCATCCATCCCAATACCCTTACCTTGGATGGCCCCCAATGTACCACCCAGGACCACAGGCCTACTTCCAACAGAACCAGCGGCCACCTTTTTTAGGACAAGACCGGAGATCCAGAGGACGGAGACGGCACCAACCACAGGTGCACTGGGCAGAAGAAGAGGGACCCGTGAGTGCCCACACCAGGAACAAAACAAAAGAACCCCAACCGGGACCAAGCGGACACTGATAACAACCCAAGAACCAAAACCTATCTCCTTGGTCTTCAACCTCTCGTCCACCCCTCTCACAGAAAAGGAAGAAGAAGTACTCAACAAAGGGTTATCCTTTGTACCCACGACATGGCTGGATAAATTCCAACTCCATACAGAACTAGCGGAGTCCTTTCGCAAATTAAAACTAAAAGCTTTCTTCGAGAAGACATCACCAACAGAAGAGATCACCAACGTCAACGAGACTGGCCTCAAACTGAAGTCCACTTTCCTTCCCCCCCCCAGCAAGCATCCCAGTTGAAATCACAACTTTTGAGCAAGCTGTATACAACGAGGTCGAAACCATGGACCAACCCAAAATCTACAACAACTTTTCTAAAGAAGACAGGGATGCTGTCCGCAAACTACAGGAGAATCCAGACATAATCATCAAACCGGCAGACAAGGGGGGTGGCATTGTCATACAGAACAAACAGGATTACACTACTGAATGCCGCCGCCTCCTTAATGACCCACGGACCTATAGACGCCTGAAAGAAGACCCCACCATGACACTACAATCCACAATAAAGTCTCTGGTCATGGATGCGGAAGAAAATCACCACATCTCCAAACAGGAGGCGGACTTCCTTTGTAACAACAACGCCAAAGTTCCCTATTTCTACACGGTACCGAAAATACACAAAGAGGCCAGACCACCGCCAGGACGACCAATCGTTTCTGGAATCAATTCCCTTCTGGAACCTCTTTCCCGGTACTGTGACTTTTTTCTTAATCCTCTTGTACAGAAGTCATCCACATACATTAGAGACACTAAACATCTGCTTAATATCATCAAAGACCTGAGGTTTGACCGCACCACCCAACTCCTAGTGGGGTTGGACATTGAGAGCTTGCATACAAGCTTGCCTCAAGATGCGACACTACAAGTTCTCCACGACATACTCATGGAAAACCCCTGGGAATACACCACCCCCAGAGACTTCATCCTTAAATGTGCTACCCTAGCGCTTAAGGAGAACTATTTTGGTTTTGAAGGGGAATTTTACCTTCAGACCAATGGTACATCAATGGGCAGCATTTTTGCCCCTAGTGTGGCCGGACTTTATGTGTACCACTTTGAAAAATTACACATACTTCCGCCCACCAATCCATATACCAATAACATCAAACTCTGGCGTCGCTACATTGACGATGTCTTTGTGATGTGGACTGGCTCCTTTGACTCCCTAGCAATCTTCCTAATATGGCTCAATGAACGTGACCCATACTTGAGATTCACCTGCTCAGCCAACACTACCAACCTGGCTTTCCTGGATCTAAACATCACAGCAGAGGCAGACACCCTCAAAACCACTACATATTTCAAACCCACAGCCAGAAACTCGTTATTACAATTTGAAAGTTTTCACCCTCGCCCCCTCAGAGAGAACCTTCCATTCGGACAGTTCCTCCGTATACGAAGGAACTGTAGCCAGACCTCTGACTACCAAAAACAATCAGCTGATCTAGTGGTAAGACTACAAGAGCGAGGATACCCCAGGCAAATTGTCAAAACCACCCAAAAACGCGCCCGAAACCAAAACAGAGATGACCTTTTAGATGACAACACACACAGAGAAACTGCCACTCCACTCACATGCGTCACGACCTACAATGCAGCCTCAAATGTAGTGGCAAAAATCATAAAGAAAAACTGGCGCATCTTAAACTCAGGCAAAATAAATTGGGACCAACCACTGTTTGCGTACAAAAAGGCGAGTAGCCTGAAAGACAGACTGGTGTCAACCCGACCCAAGACGTCCAAACATATCACCACTAACACAATCACCGAAGCATGGGGCCTACCAAAGGTTGTCGGCCATTACCCATGTGGTGATTGCAGTGTATGCCACCTAACACGGCCTACCAAAACCTTAGACCTTAAACATGGTAAGATATGGTACCAACGGAAACACACGAACTGTAACTCCTCCAGCGTGATCTACCTTCGTTATGTAGGGATGACGACACGGAAAGTACGGACCAGAATTGTGGAGCACCGTAGCACCATTCGGTGCAAAAAGAATATTAGCAAATTGACAGATCATTATCTACAAGAAGGACACACACCCAATGACCTGTCATGGACCGTGATTGAACACATTGAGTGCAACCACAATAGCAATGACAAGTTCCTACTAACCAGAGAACAACGCTGGATATACCGTCTGTCAACCCACCAACATGGGTTAAACGATAATATTCCCTGGCACAGTCTGAATACCTGAACCCTAGCCCTGCACTTTAAAATGGGCCACGTTGAGACATGACCCCTGTACTCTGATTCGTATTTAATCAATTTTCCCGTGAGACCCCACCATTGGGATATAATAACATTCATTTCCTAACAACATGTGTTTGTAACTGCGAGTGCCGCTTACATCACCAGGCACAAGCATAATGTTCCCTTATTTATTTTCTCTCAACCCCATCTTCACTCGAAACTGTGGTTTCTTACTTATTTTTGTAAATTTTGTAGTTACTTATCCGCCCTAGCAGAGCGGAATAGTGTTATCATCACTATTTTTAATTTCTCGTAAATCTCGAAACTGGGGGCATACAGTATTTTTTCACATTACTCCCGCTAAAACAGCGGAGTCTGTCTTCACTCACCATTTTTTCCAACAGGCGCTACAACCAGAGCGTCTCCGCTCCCCGGCAGACACTACTCACTTAATTACAGTGAGTGCGTACACCTGGGACAAATACAAGGTATTTAAACCCGCTCTGAAAAGACCCCTACATCGACAGAGTTTCCAGGACAACCGAGTAGGTATCCAGGCGGGCCGCGAGCTCAGACGAAGTAAGTGGGGTTCTTAATGGGATCCAAAGCCTCTAGAAGGCGGGGCTTTCTCCTCATTCTGGTGTCTTTCTCTCACACCCAGAAGCCGGGCCCCGTCTCCGGAAACTCATGAGGATAAATTCTGACAAAAGCAGAGTAAGATTTCTATTGCGGCTTATTAGCCGTATTTCTCGTCACATTATGCATGCTTATTTACCGCTATTGAAACTTTTGACACAATAGCGCATTTCCTCTGTCAAAGAACTGAACTGTACACCCTAGTACCGCCACCAACCATATGTCACCGCTGTCATTATCCGGTTAACGCACGATCACCGCGGTACAAAAACCACAAGATTTACAAAACGCATTTTTTTATGAAAGCTGACTCTTTTACTTGTGTGTTTTTTACTTGTGTGTTTGTCTGTATTGTATCTGTGTTATCTTTCCCTTTCAGGTATCGATCACAAGAGGAAACCCTCCTCTTACATATAGCGCACCTTAGTGAGTGCGACACATACTTGGTCTTATAAACACTATCTGACCTTGTTTTATTCACCCTACACTTTTTCTCACATTTAAGGTCCTGAAGAAAGCCAGATTAATATGCGGCCTGGCTGAAACATGTTGACCGTAGTGGATGAGGGAGACCACAGTACTCTCCTAAGTCATCCGCCGCTTTGCTTTTAAATACTACCAAAGGCCCTCCAATAAAATAACCCTTTTGGGTAGTGGGACCCGAGGACAGTCTTTTAACCTACACGCACACACCATCACTGCACACTCACTTACCAATACCCGCTCCGCTCTAGTCAGGCGTTGTAGCACACCCGGGGCACATTCGGTGCCACCGGGTGGGGCCCGATGATGAAGCATGCCACCAACTAGGTTGGTGGGTGAGGGCTTTCATAAGAAACAGACGTTGCCTCTACTAGAGCAAACACACAAACTGCTTTCATTCGCAGGCTAGTTCTTGTTGATTACCTATACAATAGTTATGCAGCACACAAACATTAATAAAGTGAAAACACAACACACGAAAAATCCCAAACCAAGTTAGAAAAATAAAGTAATTTCTGGTAAATACAATTATACCAGAATGACAAAATCCAATCAGTAGAACCAGAGATATTCAATTTTAATGATTTTAGAGATAATAGTGCCTTTAAGTGCAAAGCGCCACTCGCGGTCATCTGGTCGCGCAAGACCAGGGAAAAGTCACAAGTTCTTGCTGACTACCTTGGTCTGCGGGTCGAGTACAGGGACTAGGTTAGATCCACTGAAAATTTACCTTCAAAGTCAGTTCGCAGAGGAGTAAGCCACGAGGAGCAGGAGGAGCACCGCGAGCGGTTGTCTCTGTAGAAAGAGTAGGTCGGACATCATGGACAATCATCGTTGTAGCGTGATGAGTCGGTCAAGCGTTGTGGACTGTCATTGCTGTACCTCACGTTGGCAGTTGTCGTGGGCTGTTGTTGCTGTAGCGTGAAGTACAGGTCTTTGGATGCCTGTTAATGCTGGCAGTTGCTGTAGGACCAAAAAGCAGCTTTCACCGGTGCTTCGCGTTGACCATTGTCCCAGGCGGCAGAGTCATGGCGCCAATGGGCCTGTTCCCAGTCACAAGGAACCCAAACTACAAGTTTTTCTCCTTTTTTTCAGAAGGAGTACACTCTGATGCCAGCCAAAGGTCCAGGACCTGGGGAGGCACTTCTTTGGGGGTCAGGGACTCACTCCAGCAGAGGCCAGCTGGGCTTAGACAGATCCAGCTGCAGATTCAGGCAGGTCTAGTTGAAGCTGGTCAGCTGGGCAGTTGCAGGGAGGCCTCTAAAGCTTGTTGTGTCCTTGTAGCTTATACAGGAGGTCAGCCAATTGACCCTTGAAGTCACTAGGCTAGCCTTGGATGAAAGCAAGCTGGTCCAGTCTTTCTTCTCAGACTACAAAGCAGCCCCTAAAGCAGCTGGGCAGTCTTTCTGTAACTTCCAAAGGTCCAGAAGTGTTCTGATGAGTGGCTTTGTAGGACCTGGTGCCAGCTTTTGTGTGGGGGACTCCCTGTCCTGCCCCCAAATCTGATTCTGGAAAGTTCTTCCCTTTCCCATGTCAAGACGCCAAGCTGTCTGGGGTGACAAAAGACAGTGCCAGCTTGGTCTCAGATTCCTTTTGTGTGGGCAGAAACCAAAGCTCTTTGAAGTATAGTTGGGGCTGGAACCAGCCCCTCCCAGTTAGCTGCCAGGATGTCCAATCCTGTCCACACTTAAGCCCCCTTCGTATTACTGTCTAGAACCAATACACTAACCCCAACGGCAGAGCCATTCACAGTCATGTGACCCAGGACACTGGAAGAAGGCCCAAATGGTTGGAACAAGAAAATGCCAACTTTCAAAAAGTGGCATATTCAGAATTCTAGCTTAAGCTCCTACTTAAAGTTAGAGAGGATTTTAAATTACAATTCATTTAAGTGTGACCAGCTATTATTTTTCTGCTCCCAAATCAAAGTTAGCATTTATTAAATGTAATAAGGTAACCAGGTGTTAGTCAATGGGACAGATAGGCCTTACAGCGTGTGAAAAACAACTTTAGGAGTTTTTCACTGCTAGGACATGTAAAACCTAAGCATAGGTGTCCTACTTTTTAAATATGATATACCCTGCCCTATGAACCTTTATGGCCTACCTTAGGGGTGGCTTATAAGTATCAACAAGCATTGGTAAATGCATTATGTTTTAACTAAGTGATTATTAATACATTTCTTTTATTGTAAGAGCCTGGTGGGACATATGAGTCATAGGGATAGGTAGATAGGACAAGAGTAACATGCAAAAGCCCTGAGGTGCTTTGAAATGATGATCACAGTGTAGATGCTGGTTTGGGGATTGGTTGTTTGAATTTTGAGAAAGAGAGATGTCAGCTGAATGTTTATTCACATTAGAGTGAGAGGTTCTTAGAGGGATACCAGACTAATACCACAAATAATGATAAGCGGCAGAGAGACTGGTGCGGTACACCAGGTATTAACACATTACAGTGGAAGTGATCACATGTTAAGTGTCATTATACCACTTATTTCTGCAGGTGTGAGAGAGTGATTGGTAGCAGAAAGATAGCGAGTGGTGGATTTGATGGATCTAACAGGAAAGGTTGCTAGTTTGATTCTGCTATAGGGTTAAGAATTCTATTTCTTGTTTGACCTGGTGTAAATTAAACTATAATTCTACTTTAAATTCTTTATAAATGTTTTTTTTCTCAGTGCATGGTATAAAATCTACTCATGGTGGATTTGATGGATCTAACAGGAAAGGTTGCTAGTTTGATTCTGCCGTAGGGTTAAGAATTCTATTTTTGTTTGACCTGGTGTAAATTAAACTATAATTCTACTTTAAATTCTTTATAATTTTTTTGCTCAGTGCATGGTATAAAAACTACTCTTGTACAGAGGAGCGCTGACAGTATGTCTGTCCAATAGTGTCCAATAGCGTCTAAATATCCTCTAAATAGGCTATTTGTAGACAATGATTTTTTTAATGTAACCGCATCACCGCAGCAGGTAAATCAGAATATTAATTGAAGGTATGCAAAAATGGATACTAGGTTGCTTAATAAAGTCTAGTCGTGTTTAAACAGGTGCTAAATTGCTGAATTAATTCTTGTACTTGCAGTTCGACCATATTGTGTTCCACAGGTGAAAGAGAGTGATTGGTAGCTGAATGGTAGTGTAATGGAATTTGTAGGACGCTATCCCAAATGCCTGCATCCTTCAACCTATATATCAAGGTCCTGTGATCCACAGTGTCGAATGCCGCACTATCGTCGAGAAGCAGAATTGCTGCGACATCTCCCTGATCGAGTATTCCTTTGAGTTCCTCAGTAACCACCAACAGAGCTGATTCCGTGCTATGCTGCGGCCTGAATCCCATTTGGGTCTGATGTAGGACATTATTCTCTTCCAGAAACTGCGAAAGGGTGTCGTTGACGTGCTTTTCCACTATTTTTCCTAGAATAGATAGTAGTGAAATGGGGCGGAAATTCCCCATATCTTGTAGAGTCTAATTGGGGCTTCTTCAGTGAAAGTCGGACTATGGTATGTTTCCACTTTTTGGGAACTATCCCTTTTGTGAGAGATAGCGATAGAAGCTCTGCCGTGATGGACAGTGTGGTGTCCCCACCCTGAAGTAGAATATGTGGGGGTACAGGGTCTTGGGGAGAACCCAATTTAATATTCTGTAGGATCAAGCTGGTGGTTTCTTTACTTAACACAGGAAACTGGTCTAGTACTGGCCCTGTGGCCTGTCCCATGAAGTCGTCTGTCCCTAGAGGGATATTTGGCCTATCTAGGTGACTGTTCCCTTGAAGAGAATTGTAGATGTTTTCCATCTTGTTTTTAAAACATGTGGCCAGCTCTTTACATCTCTCCTTTGAGGATTGGTAAGGAGAGGCCTCCTGCTCTATAGTGGTAAGGGATTTGACAGTCTTGAAGCGTTCTTTAGGAGAGTTGAGAGCTGAATTTCTTTTCTCCTCGAAGTGTTTGGCTTGAGCTTGTTTGATTTCATTATGGCAATGTCTGATGGCCTTCTTATACTAACACTTGAGGATAGGGTCATATGTTTTCCTCCAGTTCCTTTCAATTTTCTTGCAGGTTTTTTTCAGGGAGGTTAAGTGGTTGTTGAACCATGCCGTTTTTTTACCAGTGAGGTATTTACTTGGTCTGTCTTTCTGAATACAATGTTCAGCTGCTTGGTTGAACCAATCAGACCAGAGCATATCAGCCTCATCTAGATTTCCTGTCAAGACGGGAATGTGAGATTCTAGGGAATTAACCATGCTGTCTGATACAAGTCTAGGCCATTTCCTGCCTGCCTTCTTAATGCTATGAGCTACTATTTGTGTAGGTGTTTTTATCAAGGCAAATGGGATAAAATGGTGGTCCGACCATGGAACTGGGATGGGTATATCAACCTTGATTTTGAGGTCATTGGAAAAGATAGAGTCGAGTGTGTGCCCTTTTTCATGTGTAGCAAATCCCACATGTTGACTGAGTTGAATCGCTTCCATATCTTGTAAAAGTCTATTGGTGGATGCATTATTATGTTCATCTAAGTGAAAGTTAAAGTCCCCGAGCACGGTCACACATCCTTTACTAGCAATTGTACTAGCTATAAGGTCAGGGAAGTTCTCTAGAAATGTGCTATATGGTCCTGGTGGCCTGTAGATGAGAATCCCTGAAAATGTATAGGTGGGTGAGGGTGCAATACTGAATTGTATAATGTCGCAATTGGTTACCGTCAGAGGTTAGACACTGCACCTGAGTTCTTCTTTATAGATAATGGCCACTCCACCTCCCACCTTTCTTTCCCAATCTAGTCTACAAATAACATAGCCCGGAGGAAGGGCCGTGATTAAATCCAGTGTGGAACTGTCCTTCAGCTAGGTCTCTTTTACAAATAGTACATCTAGGCGTTCTTCCTCAGTTAAAAGCCTAATCTCTATTTTGTGTCCTGGGAGGGACCTGCTATTTATTAGCCCCATTTTCCATTGTGCTTTCCCTTCTGGCCTTAGCTGCTGTGTATTTTTGTCATCTATATCCTTACTTAATCTAACATTGCAGTGGCGACAGACAGTCTTCTTACGTATCATGTTTTCCGGCATAAACGTGTGTGCACACTGAGGAGTAGCTGTCGGCCTAATCTGCAACAGCTCTCTCGCATTGTAGCTAACTCGACTCTGGTGGCCTGGGCTGGAAAGGGCAGGGCTCCTGGACCCTGGCCCCGGTCGGGCGCAGACGGACGCAGACGTGCTTGCCTCTGCCGCCATAAGTAGATGGCAATTATTCCATATGTTAGGGAGAGAGCACAAGCACCTTACCACTGGTTACAAGGGGAAAAGGTGCACAGAGTCCTAATGCCACCAAAAATGGGTTCAGCAACAGAAGGCACAAATCTGTGGGGTGACCCTCCAAAAGGGCCAGGTCCAACACTTACATTCACTCAGACTCATTTTCACTCACACTAATTCTCACTCATTCATTTATCCTCACTTGCACTCACTCGGTCATTCTTACTCACTCTCTCATACTCATTCTTACTCTCCCTCACTCATTAGCACTCACTCTCTCTCATTCCGACACTGATTCACTCATACTCACTCTCACTCTCTCTGACTCTCAGTTTCTTGTACTCGCCCACTCTAACTTATTGTCGCTCACTCTGGCCCACTCATTTTGACTCCTTTATTCACACTCATTTTCACTCTCACTCACATTCCCTCTTACTCTCAGTCACTCTTACTTACTCACACTTATTTTCATTCTCATTCACATTCAGTCTTACTCTAACTCACTCATACTTATTCACACTTACTTGCACTAACTCGTTCTCTCATTCTCATATATTCTCACATTGACTCATTCTCAACTCATAGTTACATGCATTCACTGTCACTCACTCGTACTCATTATCATTCATACTCTGACACTCCCTCAGATTCGTACTCAATCATTCTAATTCACTCAGTTGCAGTCATACTTATTTTAACTCACTCGTTCTCACTCTTACTCACTATCTGATACTCACTTATTCTCACTCACTACCTGTCACTTTAACACACACACATGCTTACACAGGTACACACACTCTCTTTCATATAAACACTCTCACCCACAAGCGCACCCACAACACACATTTAAATGCAGTTTTTTTTCTTACTTCCGTTTGACAGCGAAGGACCAGCTCATCTGTTTGAGCTGCACTTTCTATTGAACTAATAGTGAATAATACTGTATTATTCACTATTAGTATAATAATTTTGTGTGTGTGTGGGGTTGTAGTTAGGTCAGAATTCCTATAGGAAGAGCTTTTTGTTAACCTAATAACTTAGCACCATTCAACAAATCAGCAAGAAACTTTCCAAAAAAAAGAATTCACTCACTTCTGTTCCTTCATGCAAAGTTTTGTGCTGATCCAAATGCTAAGAAGAAGGGGTGTCCCCAAACATTGATTTCTATTTTAATTCCCATCGTAAACTTTGCTATCTGATACAAACAAAAGTGACTGAATGGAGTTACACCAAATTAGGCAAAAAGTTAGAACTTTACTCAGAAAGCGTGCTTTTTGTGATTTGGTGTAAATCCGTTTTGACATTTTAAAGAAATTAGTGTTCAAAGAGGAGCTCTGCTTGGGCATGAAGGGGTCAACGCCCCCAAAAAGTTTGACGTATCTAGATGGTTGGTCCCGCTGGAGTTCGCGGTAGTCCCATGGTACCAAAAATTCAAACCATAGGGTCCTCTGATTGGTCGAAAGGTGCTTTGTCTCTGGTCTGCACTTTCGGTACTGCAGTATCAGTTTGTCAGCTGTGAGGATTTGGAAGTAGGGCTTGACGAGAGAGCTGACCCTGCGGCCATCCCCTTCTGTACACGGCCAAAGGCAAAGGTCCTTTTCAGCAAGGGGTAGGCGGCCGCAGAGGGGTTTGGTGTAGGACCTAGCCAAAGGCCGTGGGCTGCAGGGGTTGGCTGCCCATAGGGTGTTGGGCAGAGGTCATGTCAACTGTGAGCAGTACATGGTGGAGGTACAAGTTATAGCTAGCTCAGTAAACTAAAACTTCTGAAGTTCAGTGGCTTAAGCTTTTTCCCCGCATTTTTTTAACATAAACTATGATTTTTTTTTTCATACCGAATTATAACTTCACTTTAACCTTTGTTTTTATATATCGAGAAAGAGAGAGAGAGATGCCAGTCACAACCATATGAGTCTACTAGCTCTGCAAGAAGGGAGTCAAATGTACAATCTGCTCTCTCATGTATTCCAGACCTCTCCTTATCTCAAGATATTAATAGTTTGTAATACAGCTTTCAGACTTCTTAGATTTTTTTTACAAAATGATCGGGAGGCACAAATGTGATCTTTTCCAAAAATGTTTACTTTTGAGGAAGCCAATGCTAATCTAAGACCAGAAGTGAATCCTGATGCATGTCATGGTGGTTTTGTACCAACATCCTTGCAAGAGATTCAGTGAAGTTTTCCATGAGTCAGTAGGTGCGTCCTTCCCCCTAGAAATACATGAGTGAGTCTGGAGTAAACACACCTGTTCACAGAAAATGCCTTGTAAATCAGGCCTGGATATTAAGGTGCAAATCATATCTAATGAAGGAGTAACCCACAAATACTCATAGAAAAACCATTGTGAGTAGGTCCTACAGTGTCTTCCCGTATGTTTGTTTCTGTTGCTTTATGCTTATGATGTTTGAGTCTGAAATTAATCTTACGGATTTATTAACATGACTGCTATATTTTTGTTTGCATCCTCTTATAATATGTTAGATATACTTCATCAGTGTTCTGCATCCGATACTTAATGTTTTAATATAGAATCAATTGTTTATACTTTGTATGGCTGTCTTTTAGTTTTACTGATGTATTTGAAAAAGCCTAAATTAACCACAAAAAATGCATGAGGATTGATATTCAACTATGGGCCATTGTACTTTAAAGGCGAAAAGGAGCTGCAGTCTGTGTCACATATTTGCGGGTAAACCATTGCTAGATGTTTGTCTGAGTTTGATTGCCCATATTCTTTGTTTTATTTTCAGGTTTGATAACAACCCATAATGATGAAGATTAGACACAGACTGCAGGCCTGCTTCCTGCTGTCCTTTGTAGCTGTGATCATACATTTCTCCACAGAAGTGCATGGCCAAGGTATGTGAGAAAAATGATTCTCCACTGCATATCTCATAAACAAGCACATTGACCCACATGTACCCACCACAAACACACACACACACACACACACACACACATTGCACATACAATCATACATGTACAAACCCACCACAAACACAAATGCACATACAAGCTTATGTACAGAAGCACATGGACAGACATACACACACGCATGTGAATTACATATTTGCACACACAGGTACACAGCGATGTGCACATGAGAACATATACACACAAGAACGGGAACATTCATACGCATATATAGTCAAATATGCATTTAGGCACCCAATACCCACATTAACACCCGCACACAAACATAAATGTATATACAACATGCAGAGAAGCACATGTACAGACATAAACACAGATGTACACACAGGTATAGGGTTTGAATATGTACGCACATGCACGCATACACTAGCACTTGCATAATGACACAGGGATTCATGCACGCATCCAACTCACACTCGTACTCATACACACAGAAACTCCCATACATCATGCTCATAAATAATTATATTACAAGAATCTGAATTTGTCGTCGAGTGTGGCAATATCGAAACATGTACATAAGCTTTTCCCACGTAAAACAATACACCATCGCTTATCTAGAGGGACTGTGCAGGGCTGGAAGACTGAGTAACAGAGAAGAACTATTGTGTAAGAAAAGGAAATGTAATACGTTTTGCTCTTTGGCGTGCTGTCAGTATTTATACTACAGCGGATTACGGGGATTAGCCATGTATGAGCGCTTTATCCTGACAGGGTGTGGATGATATCCTGAGTGGGATGAAGCACGCGCCCTGCCAGCGAGTGAGTCTAGGGTGGTTTTATGTCACAACATAAAGTAAAAGACAATTTAAGTCATCGAAAAACACCTGGAAGTGATTGTGTCTTGGCACGCCCACAGTCTCCTTGTATGAGTGACATGCACGACAAGTACAAGTAATCGCATGCACCAATGGCATGGTGAAATACAAGAAGGTACATTTCTCAGACACACTTAAGTGGTGCTATTTTAGTACACTTCTCCTAGGTGCACAGTTTGGAATTCATTAAAATTTGCTTAGATCATTTATACTGCAGGCTCCCTTTCCATGTTTGTTTACAAAAAATATCCTCAGCCTATTCCTATGCTCAACTCACATCCATTCTGTCGACTGAGCCAGAAGCCAACCATGACACAAGATCCTGTGCAGTACTCATAGCTGGTAACAGTTTGAGACAAAAATCTGAAATTTACTTCAATAGATTTACTTAAAGCCTTCTAGCAAATTTCTGACTTTTCGGTAGGTCTGGAAAAATTCCAGGAGTACCGTTGTAAATGTACGTGAATCATGGATATCTATGAGTACTCAAATACGTAAGTATTTCCATTTGAAGATGTATAACTGGTGTACAATTGCGTACCTTGATGCAAATGTGTATTTGCATTTACATTTTTATTTATGGGGAAGATCATTTCCTCTTGGAAATGATCTTATGCAAGAATGCAAGGAATGCATTCCTTGCACTCCCCAAACCTTTTGGGATGTTCACACCTCATTTTTGCCCTTGAAAAAGCATTGACTGTGACCATGCCTAGGTTCATTCTGTATGTATTTCCAGAGTGGCAAACTAACTGTAAAATAGTGTTGAATACCTACAAACATACAGGTTTGTTACACCTCATCAAACATTGTTGCTGGGTCCATTTAAATGAGTTTTAAAAAATTGTCCCTTAAACCTGGATATGCACACACAGAAATACCATCACCCTGAAGAATTTTCCATTCGAGCAAATCACATTTGCAATGCCAATATTGCAATTTGAAGATTTGTTTTAACCTCACAAAATAGTTTTTCTGCACTGTAGTTAAACATATGTACACAAACACTGTTTAATCTGTATTCTGCCAAAATATTGAAGAAAACATATTGTGTACAAATATTGTAAACTCAGAAATATAGTGGGACAGAAAACAGAATTTAACAACACCTTTTTTAGTTATATATTGTTGTTGTATTAACTATTGTTGTATATAATATCTTTTTATTTAAGATAGTTGTATAAAATATCACATTCTTATTAATTTAATTTATTATTTATTGTATTTTCATAAATTATCAGTATAAAATGTTTGCTTATTATTTTATTTTTATTTTTTTCCTATAGTTCGTGATTTTTAATGTGGAATTTAAATGTTTTAAATGTAATTAGTAAATTTAGTAGCAGGTTGTTTGGTTTGTATTGGATTAGGGTGGAAAGTTATTTAAAATATAAATATTTGTTTTTTAATTTAATTTTATTTACCAATTAAATTATTAATTGATAATTAAATATGTACGTTCTTTAATGTATTAATTGTTATTTTAATTATTTGTTATCTTTGTAATTATTACTTTGTTGATCTGTTTGTTTAAATATAACATTTTGAAAAATAGTTTTATATGTATTATTTCTTTCAAAATAGTTTTATTCTATAATTAATTTAATGTTTAATTTTTAATAGAATATTTTACTTGTTTGTGTTTTAATTTTTGGGTAGTAGGGAGGGAACTTTATTTATCTTTAATATGCTTAAATTTTTTATATATTTTGTTTATTTAGTTTGCAATATAACATTTTTATTGTTTCATTTTAATTAAACTATTTATCGTTAATTAATATTTTTGTATTTTAAATAGGTTTAAAAAGTTTTGTTTTATTTTATATTTAAATGTTTTTCAAAAAAATAATAAAGTAAGTCTAATACCTTTAAAGTCCAACACTTTCCTTACTATTTTACAAATTGGAAAGGAAATAATAAATCTAACCCTTCCAAAGTCCAACACTTTCACAGCTTTTTCGTACGCTTGAGTGGGATTAGTAAATTTGACAACTCCAGCGTCCAACACTTTCCCTACTGTTGCTTAGCTTGTAGTGAGAATAGTATATCTAAAAGCTCCTAAGTCCAAAACTTCCCCAACTGTTAAGATTGGTGTGGCTATAGTAAATCCAAGCCCTCCTAAGTCCAATATTTTCCCTGTTTTGCTTATGTTGGATGAGGATAGTAAATTTGACCCCTCCAAAGTTTTACCCTTTCCAAAATGTTTTTATGTTAGAGTGGGAATATTAAACATGATACCTTCAAAGTCCAACACTTTCCCTACTGTTGCTTACGTTGGAGATAAAATAGTAAATCTGACTCCTTCAAAGTCCAATGCTTTCTCTACTATTGTTTAGTTAGGATTTTTAATATTTGTTGTTGTTTTTTTTAAATTTATACATTATTTTAAAAAATGGATGTAATATGTTATTTATTTTTCAATTTTGTGTTTTTTGTAATATTTATGTTTTAATTAAATGTGATATTTTGACACAATATTACAGTGTTACAATATTTATTTTGCCGATATTTTGTCATACAACTGTTTAATCATCAGGACTTTAGTGGGTAGGCGAACAGGAACAATACAACACCACAATCCACTGAACAATTCACTCCCTGATATTGAAGTGGAAGTGAACGGGGCTCTATCAGATGTCAGAAATACAAAGAACCTGAATTCTGTATATTACAGTTGCTTGATTTATGGCTGCAGCACAACCGCTTGGTATACACTGGGTACTTGATTCTGAAAAGACTATACATTTGTCATATGTTTGCACATCTGCTTTTTAAATTGTTTTGTGGTGTCAAAACATGGCATGGTGAAATGATGAGTGTCTTCTGAGGGATGGCACTTAACATTTACTAATGTGACAGATTACACTCTGCTTGTGCAAGCTGCAGAGATGGAAAGTGGAGACAGTGGTCCGTTGGAAGGTCTGCTGTCCGATGCAGGACTGTATCACAACACCTGCAACAGGTGCTACGAGTCACAAGCCAATCCCGTCCCCAGCAGGGGTGTGCCTATCAATGATGCCGCAGGTGCATTGGCACTGGAGTCCATGCATCTCAGGGGACTGCCACATTCTGATTATGGCTGTCCTGCACTGCACAGACACGCGCCTAAGTCCCATTTTCATGTTTTCCCTTTGTACAGTATGAAGTAAGTGGCTGACAATGTTTAAAGAAGTAAATGTCTTTATTGAGATACAAACACAAGTACCCCCGGCAGCTTCAGGCAAACAGTTACAGCAAACCACCGCTCTCTGGAACACAAACAATGCAGTGTTCCAAGAGAGAATGAGCAGTATTAAAGCAACACAACTATAAACGATAAGTATTAAAGAAGGACAATACTACATTGAGTTTTCCCTTTTTGATTAAACATTTGTCTAATACAACCCAAAAAGCAAAGTGCGAAAGAAAGACATTGGAAAATTTGCTACATTGAGTTTTCCTTTTTTTTTTATTAACCACAACTCTTGAGATATTCATTTATCTTGACTGAACACCTACCTTCGAGAGAAAAAAAACAAGAGAAGAAGAAAAAAAAACAACAAGGATAACGAGAGGTGGGGGGGCACAAGGGAATGAAGAGAGGCAGGGGTGTACAAGGAAAAGAGACACAGAGACAGAGTGTAAAAAAAAAAACAGCATCACTACTGAATAAAGGTACTAACGGTACCTGCTAGAAATCTTTCGAGCCCGGAGGCTCCTCCGTAGAGATTCAACAGGAGCCAAATCACTTTCAACATTTCCAGAAGAAACCCCACAAAACTCGTTAGGGAAGATAAGCGATTGTGACAAACCGAAACCAGGATTGAAGGATTTATCAAAACCGCACTTAGCAGACTGAGACATCGGCTCAGCATGTACAGGAACCTTGACGAGTTTGGCAGTATTCCACCAATTGCGACCTTGGACCCTAACAGCATAACCACACACTTTGTCAATGACCAAAGTTTCAGAAAGCTTTGGCTCACCTTTCTTCACAAACCCCAGTGGTTTGATGCACACAGACTCACCTACCCTAAAAGGGTACACTTTCACTTTTTTCCTTGCATCATAGTATATTTTCTGTTTGTGCTGTGCGCATTCAACACTGTGTTGAATCAACTCATTACGACATTGATGTGACATTTCACTTTTTAAAAACGTACTCACCCAAGCCGGCCTAAACTGCGTTGCAGGTTTCCTTCTTTTAAGAGTCTCAAAAGGGGAAAAACCAGTAGTGGAATGCGGAGAGGTTCTATAAAACCACAACATGGATTGGTCTGCATTTTGAACATCACATCTATTAGCTAACGCCCACCTCACACACTCACCAAGCACCCTGTTGAAACTATCTACAAGGCCATTGGTTTGTGGTTGGTAAAGTGAACTCTTGAGATGCCGAATAGAACTAACACGCAAAAATGTCTCCATCTCACCGAAGACAAATTGCACCCCATTGTCTGAGATGATCTCCTCAGGTAGACCCTCACTCAAGAAAATATCTTTGAGGAAGAGAATCACAGCTTTGGAGTCTGGTTCACCGATAAATTTGACAAAAGGCCATTTAGAATAATAGTCCATAAGGACTAATGCAAAACGAAAATTGTGCAACAAAACATTAAATGGTACCACCAAATCAATGCCTAGTTTCTTCCAAGGTCCAGAGGGACAATCAACAGGTTTCAATGGTGGAGTGGACATTTTAAAAGATTTATCAGAAGTGGAACACACAACACAACTCTTGACTAAGTAGTCAATTTCGCCATCCATTTGTGGCCACCAAAATGACTCACTCACCCTGTGTTTAGTCAACATAGACCCCAAGTGACCTTCAAGCGCTTTGGATAAAATACTGCGCCTCAGCTCGATTGGGGGAATAAGTTTGTCACCTCTCAAAAGTAAACCATCTTCAATGGTTAATTCTTCAGACACTTTAAAATAAGATTGCAAATTCAAATCCAAAGACTTTTCTCTAGGCCAACCAGAAGTAACATTTTCCATTACTTTTTTCATTACTCAATCATCAGCCAAACTTTTTCTCCACACTTCTTCAATGAATTGACAGGAATTCTCGACTTCCATAGCAGCAATGAAACAACATTCATTTTCGCATTCACTTGTCAACTCATCTTTCTCGACAATAGGATTTCTAGACAAATAATCCGCCCTCACATTTCTCCCTCTAGAAATATGTACAACTACAAAATTGAATTGGAGCAATCTGGCAGCAAATCTTGCAATCCTGGGAGTGCTACTCTTGCAACTGGTGCCATTAAGAATAGAAACTAAAGGTTTGTGATCAGTTTGTAAGGGGAAACTTCTCCCCCAGAGATAGCACTTAAATTTTTCTATGGCCCACCAACAAGCCAAGAGTTATTTTTCTATTACTGAATAGTAAACTTCAGCATCCCTTAGGACTCTGGACGCAAACCCAATAGTATTCTCCATGTCAGCATCCCTCTGTGTCAACACTGCACCAACACCAAACGTACTCGTATCCACAGTCAAACAACATTTGAGATTTTGATCAAAAGGTTTGAGTGCGCTCACTCTGACCAACTGCTGTTTGATGTCAGAAAATGCGGCAGAGCACTCATCGTCCCATACAAATTCGGACCAGTCTTCCAATAGCAGAGAAATGACCCTCACTCTGGATGCAAAATCTGGTATGAACCATGAATAAAATTCACAAAGGCCCAAAAAAGATTTCACCCCTGCTTTATCCACAGGGGGAGGGGCATCCAGAATGGCTTCAATTAATCGAGGCTTGGGACCCACACCCTCCTCAGATACAATGTGACCCAGATACTCTACAGAAGGTTTTACAAATAGGCATTTTTCCCTCTTGAGCTCAACCTCAGCTTTGTCACTTGCTTCATGATCTGGTCATGTTCCGAGCGAGAACTGGCATGGATTAATACGTCATCCTGAAAAACGGAGACATTTGAGATTCCCTTGAGCAATTCAGACATCAGTCTCTGGAAGACGGAAGCTGCCGATGCCAAGCCAAATGGCTTGCGGCAGTACTGGAATGTCCCCAAAGGGGAAACAAACGCCGTAAGATGAAGTGATTCTTGGGCCAATTCTACCTGATGATAGGCAGACGCTAAATCCAGTTTTGTGAAAAACTTGGCACCAGAGATTGTTGACAACAATTCACTAATCTTAGGAAGGGGATGTGAATCTACCCATATGTCTTTGTTGAGGGCTCTGAGATCAATACAAACCCTCAACTCACCATTCTTCTTCTTGGCAACAACCAGGGGAGAAAGCCACAAAGAGGACTCAACAGGCTCAATTATCCCTTTCATCCGTAAACCCTCCAATTCCTTTTCTAAATCACTGCATACGCTGAAAGGGACACCCATCAACTTATGCTTCACCGGTATAGCATTAGCCTTTGTCTTTATTTTGTGTTGAAATCCCACAATTTTCCCAAGCTCACCAGAAAATACCCTGGGGAACTCATTTAACAAATGCTCAATGTCATTCGAATCTCTAATCACAGAGACCTGTTCCTTTGTATCAGGGCGTAGTATCATTCCCGAAGAGCCCTTGGTGGAACCATCCCAAGATGTTCAACCCCTTAACAGCAACATACATTTTTCCACAGATACATCTCCCTTTAAAGACCATGGTTTCTTCAAAGAAACACTGGAAGTCGATCTTTCTGCCCTCATAATAAATTGGAGATCTATCAGGTGGGGAAAGTGTTTTCCATGGCCAGTTCTGTTGGAAAAGCTCTTTGGTGATCATGGTGTTCCTGGCCCCTGAATCCACCAAAAGATAAAGCTGTCTATCTCCCACCTGAACGTGAACATAAGGGTCGACGCACACTTCTTGCTCAGCCTTGCCCAGGTTGTCTTCGCCCACCACCAAAACCATATCATGGACTTCACTCAATAAATTCTCAACATCAACTTCGCAATCATCACTCACAGCTGATACTCTGGTTCCTTTGCAAAATGCCCAGATTTCCCACAAAGTCAATATTGTGCATTTTTAGCCGGGCAAGTCCGACCCCCCTTTTGATGTGGATGATAACCACACCTGAAGCACATGTTACTTTGTTTAAAAAAAGAGTTCTGCTGCATCGGGTTGACAGGTGATGGAAATGGCGAAGAAGACGCTTTAAACACTCTCTCCTTGTCAACTTTGGAGAGCACAGCATTAACTTGTTCAATGGTTTTGTCCTCTAGTTCACTTGCCGACTTGATCGACGTCTCTATGATCTTGGCAATCCTGATGGTTTCTGTTAAAGAAGGGTTGCCTAAAGAAAGCAACTTCTGCTTGATGGACTTGTCAGTGCAGTGGCAGATGAACTGATCACCAATGAGCTGCTCTGCAAAATTCTCGAATTGACATTCAGCTGCCAACTTGCGCAGAGCAGAGACGTATGTATCAACATCTTCCGTCGGTTTTTGCTCTCTTTTGAAAAACTTGTGCCTCAACAGCACCAGACCGGGAGCGACATCAAATCTTTGAACTAGTTTCTTGACGGCTTCTTCATAGACGTCCAGCTCATCCTCCCCCTCGACTTGAACATCAGGCAGATGTTTAAACGTAGATCTGCCCTCAAAGCCCAAAGAGTGTAAAAGTAGATACCTTTTCCTCTCAGGTCTGAATCTTGAGGCACCAATTGCCCCCAGGTAAGTTTCAAAGGCATCATGCCACTGCCTCCATTTAATAGGTGGATCTCCTGGTGTCTCCAAAAAAGGTGGTGGAGGATTTACAGACTGCATCGTATTTTGATGCAATAAACACAGTGTAAGGTACAAGCAGCCTAAATGCAAATTTCCTTTCTTGAGAAAATACAACATACATTTTTTTTTAATAAATGTATCTTCTTATATGTAGGGATAAACATGCATTATTGTATAAATAATGCCACTAACACTCCTTTAAGAACCGACTTGAAAAAATATTGCCACTGAAACTTGTGAAGATGCCTGAAGCGTAGACTAGAAGAAAGTAGTGCTTCAGTGCAATTGTTCCTGAGTTATCCCAATTTCAGAAGATGGCCGCCGGTTTTTCCTCTTATTTCTAAAGATATTAGGCACTTTCCTTAAGGATACAATGCTTAAGTATCCTTCCCAACAAGTTAAGATGGCTGCCGTGTTTTATTTCTTGTTTTTGAATGCGATTGCGCTTAAATGCTAAGAAATGCATCCTCAACGCATGCGCAGACGCCCTTACATGGGCCAAAACTAGCGTTCCGCCTCCCGCAAATGATTGCGAGATTCACCACAGTTTGAATGGGAGGCTGCTGAATTCGGGAGCACACGGTGCCGATACTCTGTGTTCCCCACAGCAGACCGAAATGTGTGTGGCACCACACCGACACGTCCTTGAATGTCGCAGCAGAGAACAGGGACGAGTCAAAGGGCCCTTCTGTGCGCTGCTCCATGCCGACATCCAGCATTCATCAGAGCGAAGCCAGACGGCGTCCGGCATTACACCAACACCTTCCAGGATGTCGCAGCACACAACTGGAACGGCGTAGCTGCGGTGATCGATTAACCCACACCGGTTGCAGGTAAGTGCCTTCTGTCTGGACAGTACTTCTACGCGAAGACGAAGGGTTTTCTGCTCGGAGGTACACCAGTCCAGCTCGTCGCCACGTGAAGTAAGTGGCTGACAGCGTTTAAAGAAGTAAATGTCTCTCTTGAGATACAAACACAAGTACCCCCGGCAGCTTCAGGCAAACAGTGACAGCAAACCGCCACTCTCTGGAACACGAACAATGCAGTGTTCAAAGAGAGAATGAGCAGAATTAAAGCAACACTACTATAAAGGATAAGTATTAAAGAAGGACAATACTACACAGTGCTGTGCCCCAGTGCTGTTGATGCGGTACATGGAGTTGCAACTTTTTGCCAATGGGTCATTGGTGCAGTGGGTGTGAGTACACCTCGCAGAGCAACGAAGAGGCAAACTTTGAGCTGCAACCAGCCTCCTTTTAGAATCAGGCCCTGGATTTCTTGTCAACGGAATGATACCAACAAAGATACTCCAAACAACAATTTTAAGATTAAAGAAGACACAGGATGGAATAGGCCTTTTTTACTTCGGAACGATTTCAATTGAGGGAAATTAAATTTTTAGGTTCAACAATGCAGCCACAGGTGTGCCTTAATCAGACGAATTTCCTTGCTAAGATTATAACTAAATTCCTACCTACAGTGTTCTGTGCACAGTTAGTACTATGCATGAGTGCGTCAGAAACTTAGGGTGGAAGACTCCAAAGTAAAAAAGAAAGATCACATTGCAAAATGGAAATGACACGTTTCCCATCACTAAACCCATCTTGATCAAAGGGTTACATTCCTCAGATGTTTGAGTTGCCTTTTACTTGTCTCATTTTCCAAGCAAGCACATGAGCCAAGGGCTTAGAGGTTGTCAGAAGTGAAAATTCCTGCGGTTGTTATAACAGAGGCCATATCACGAAGAATTGTTTGCACCTACATTGCATTGGTAACCCACTCACAGAGACGCTGGGAGAGGGTGTTCCAGAGTGGAAATGCCTTGAAAAGTTGTTGAACTTTCATAAGCTTGCAAGTTTGTGGATGTTCACAAATATTTGAAAGGTACATTTTCACTCTTGATAAAGCAGGAGCTTTACTACTGTCAATAGCAGGAGTAAATATTTCTGCAGGTTGGGGATGGGGAGGGAACACCCTCAAAATTGGTAGGGGTGTAGAGTAAGGGATTTCTCTGCAGGAAACGTATTTCCCCTTGGATGTGAGGGGGAGGGAGTAGTTTTATTTTGTATCTGCAAGCATGTAGGGACAGAGTTCCAAGTACTATTTCTCAGTGTCAGAAAATACCTGTTTTATTGCCATCAGAGAGTGGATTTTCAGGTCTCCTACTTTTATTGAATTTGCAAAGAATCATTGGATTTCTCAAGGAAATCTATAAAAGTTGTAGGCTTTCACAAGGACTTCATTTCACAAAATGTACTCTAGCAGTTTTTCAAATAAATGAAAAATCCTCATGAGCAAATCATGCTATATTGAGCATTTTAACAATACACTTTCAGAAAAACATTTCCGCAAAGGAAATACTTTTTACCTTTGGAGAAAGTATTTCCTCTACCCCTTATATACTACTGTGGTCTTTACTTGGGTTTTCTATACCATAAAAGGAATTTACATTGATTTGCAGATTTGGAAGCTACTTGGAAGATATTTGTGAATACGCACAAATGAATACATTTGTGGGTGTTCACCTACTTTCGCAGGGTGATCTTGCTGTACCCTAAATTTACAACAGTAGAAAATCTTAGCAATACCAGATTTTCAACACAAAAAAGTTTAAATACTGGTGCAAACATATGTAGGGGAAATTCAAAGGGTAGAGTAAGGCACTGACTGGCCCTTGTTGCTGCCAAATAAGCCAAAGTGAAAAATGCTGTCTGATGAGGCGAGTGGATAAAGAGTGGAAAGTAAAGAGTTCTAATAGGTTGGTCCACAAAGTGTACAATAATTCTGACCACTGTCTATTGCATTTTCCTTGTGTGACATTTAAGCACCAGGAGACAGACTCCACACATTCTGACTTTTCTGCTTAAGATATCTTCTGTTCATTAATTCAGACACTCCAGTTTTGTTAATTTTCGTCTGTTGTATAGAGTATTATATTGCAATCAGATAACCACCATCTCAAATGAGAACATGGTAGCAGCACTAGTACTTTATAACAAATTCACTACCGTTTCCCTTGTAGTAGTTGGCCATCGCTGCCAAGGCCATAGATTTGTCTGCTAAGCCAAAGGTGACTTGTTCTTTCCTCTGGTTACTGTGATATGGACTGATGGCTGAAGGGTGTTAAATATTCTCTTCCAAAATGTATCATCACTTGAAAGACCTCGATTGAAGATTCTAGGAATATTCCTAGAAGCTCTGGCTACAACAGTTTCCTCAACACCTGTTGATATCGCAGAGATGAGAATTCACTGAACAATATTTGTACAGCTGTGGTTAAAATGAAAATCTTTGTAGCTATGTATAGCCGCTGCATGTTATTACCACAAAGTGTAACTGATTACATAAGTCTTATTCATTTTCATCAAACATACTTTATGACTGGGAGCCCTCCCAGGCTTGATGTTCCAATGCGACTGCTGCCCAACTTCTATTACAGGAGTTGAAAGAGCAATCATTCACAGTTTATTTATTGCCCATTTCTCATCTTCTGGAAAATGCCTGGGTAGTTTCTTTGACAAAGCTTCATGGTCTGGATCACAGTGAGAAATAGAATGTGGCCTTATGCGATGACAGATCATGATTTGTGGGTAGTTTACAGCCTGCACTCAATGTTCTTTGCTTTAGTCGATTAGTACGTGACCATAATCCTCACCATCAATTGACCATAATTTTAGTGGTTACATTTGTGACTGGCATTTTCTATCACATCTAATGGTTTGTATCAGTAGTGAAAACATGCACCATTACCTACTTCAATGCAGGCCGTGGGGGGGGGGGCCTTTTCAGACACAGGTCGCCATTTTACTTGATCACATTCAGTTTGATTAAAGGAGACTGCACCGGAAATGGAGTTGATATGGCCCATGGCTTTAATTGAAGTTTGCTGCAGCACCACATATGACGAAAGGCATGAAAGAAATAATAACGTCACAACTTCAGGCCCTCTAACCAATTTAGATTCCAAATACACGTTTGCGCATTGTTGGTTGCAGCCTTCGGATTGAGGTGGATGAGTCTATGGGGCAGACCTTCACTGTCCACTAAAATGATGGTCCCCATTCTTCTTCTAAACTGTTGTGTCCCCTTAGTTTATGAGAGAAAAATGCCATCTTGGATCCGTTGGAATTCAAATTCCTCACACCACTTTACCTTGATGACTAAGATTTTGATTGACGCAAACACAAGGAGATGATGGGCGGAGCGCTGAAACTTTTCAGATACTCACCCCCAGTAACAGATCTGGGTTGAATCAAGCATCCTGGGTCCGGTTTCGGGGTAACAGGATGCTTGTTTCTGGTCCAGGGAAGACCTGGCTTGGCAGTTTGGGCTGGACTGTTCCCATGAGGAACAGGGTCAAAACTGATTTGCATATGGCTGGGTCTGAACTGGAAGGGAGAAGTAAGCTAGAGAATGATGATGGATTCAACCCAGATCTGTGGCTAGGGGTGAGTGTCTGAAATGTTTCAGCGCTCCGTCCATCATCTCCTTGTGTAAGATTTTGATTGACAACATAGCTGCTATTCGCATATGGGATTGTCGTACAGTTCCTACTAATGGAGTAAGACTTGAAGTGTTTGTGCCCAGGGTCTATGCAACTATACGAAAGGATGTTCTCCAAAATATAGTCTTTGCCCATTTTTTTTCTTGTACTTACTCACTAGAAGATCCAGCTTTTTGATTGACTACACCTGTAAAGGTAAATAGTTTAGGCCTTAATTAGAGAGGCAATTTTAGAGTTAATTTTGAACTACTAACTGTCCCTCTTTTCCGCAGGAAGCCTTCATTTATCGTTTGTGAAATACAGGACAACAGGCTTTTTACCTGTGACCATATGGCCCCTCAGCTAAATCATAAATTTGCTAAGTCATCTTTTTCTGTCATCCAAGTCAGCATGAATGGGAATTTGTTTAGCCTAATCATATCTAAACATAAACTATTGCTATTAGGATCCGCAAGAATCTGAAAGGAAACATGCTGTAAATCTTACTAGATTCAATCTAGGATCATACGTTAGCAGCTATTTTCCTTTCAACCTTATCCATGACTGCTAGTTGGCATACCGCTGACACCCATAGTACCTATGCATTACGCCCTGTACGACTTACCTCTCGCACCGTAGAGTACCCCCCAATTCCCCGTATTTCACGTGCTGTGGACAAAGTGTGTACTTATCTGTATAGCTCATACTGAGTGACGATTGGTCTGGATTTGGGGATGAAAGAGTTACGATTGTTAGTTTGGCTCCTGAGGAGCTCTAGTGGTAATAATGTCATAGCATTCTCCTGTGATACTTACAGGCAAGCAATATTAGGAGGGATGTGCAGAGGCCTATGTGAGATCTTTATTGCATTTATTATGTAATTGTACTGTCACTGCCTATGTTATATTCATCGAATGCCATGTGTCGAAACTTACCCCGTTGCTTTTTGTTATTGTCTCCTAAATACCAATAAAATATGTTTAAAAAAAATCTGTATCCGTGGCGAGATATTTTAATGCAGTAGTGGCAAAGCTGCTCTTTTGAATCGATCAATTATTGCACAAAACATAGACTATTACTAGAGCCATTGGAACTGTATTTTTTGTCCCAACTTGACTGAAAGACCAGAAGGCAACAATATAACAGAATTCGGCCACATTGTCAGGTTGCAAATGTCCCTACAAAAGAACACACCTCCCTTGGCTTGCCACCGCTGTTAGACTGACACATTGACTCTAACTCATACGGCTTTGGTTGAGAACTTACCTGATTATCATAGGGTGAGAATATACATGCCAACTTGAGTCCTTCTCTTGTGATTAAATCCCCTAATGATCGAAGAATTCACAGAGTATACGCTGGCGGAAACTCCTCTGTTTTCCATACTATTTGCTTATGGAAAACCACGACCATATACTGTGCAGTCTGCCAGTAATTTTTTGCTCTCCAGGAAATCGTTTAAGACCTATCTCTTTTGATCTTTTCCCATTTGAACTATGCTATGTGAATGCTTGGGTACCTAGGCTTGGCAGCACTATAAGGAATTAATGAGGATGATGAGAATGATGATAAATGTCTGGTGGGCTATGGTTCACAGAAGCACCACAGGTGCCACTCGCACTGCCTTACTGCCCATAGCTCTTCCTGCATACCGCAGGGTCCATGGGAAGGCTGTTTTATGTCTAGATTCACCCATTGCTGTTATCTGACCCTATGACCTGTCCCCTTCCCCTGTTTCCCCTCTCTTGATCTCTTGGCTGGGTGAGCTGCCGATTAGGGTCATACCTCTTTTACTATGATGAAGTGTGATCCATTATTATTCAGATCTCCACTTGCATTCCTCTTTTTGCTACCTCACCCAACAAATCCACCATACAGAAAAGGTGCTGAACCAATGCCATGGCTTTTCATTTCAGTGAAGCCCACCTCACTCACACCCGTAACCATCGTACAATCTAGTGGACAGAACTCACACATGTGCTCAATCCAGGTGCGATGGCTGGTTCTGATTGGTCACTGGGTAAACCTTACTGCTGGACATCAATCTACGTCTTCACATAAACCAATCTGACACCTCGGTAAACAGCATTTTTTTCTGTCAGCTACATGCCCCACTGCAGATTATTATTTATTTTTTGAAGAAGGGAGATTTTGTTCCAGAGAAAAAGACAGTCTGCAGAAAGAAAAAATCTGAACAGGTTGGTGTCCTTCAAAACTATCCATCTGATTTTGTGTTGTGTTTGTCCAGATGTTAGGTTTAACAGTCTTAGATGTGAATTCCTTCTGTGCCAATCATGTTTTCACATGTTGAACTTGCTGTGCCTGATGAATTATTTATTCAGTTAGTTCTTTTGACATGTAAATGATGTCTCAGTACAATATCAAAGTATAAAGAAGGCAAGTGTTTGTAACCTTTGGCAGCAAACATACACAAGTGCATGTACAGATCATATTGGCACAGAGAATAGGCTCTTTTTTTGTTGTATACATACCCCATTTGGTGAATGATGTTCATCTTTATTTATCTTGGACTAATGAATTCTTTGATGGTTTATGGGTGCAGAAAGATGAGGGCTTTATCTGAACTGGTGATGGTTCTTGGTTGCATGTGGTGTCTCCCAGGGCTCTGAACTGTGTCATTTTGGACTTCTGCAACTTTAAAAATAATTACATTCCAAAAGGTTTGCATTGCGTGAAATTCCATAAGGTTATTGCTTAAAGCCTGAATCCTACAAATCTTCAGAGAAAGAAATCCTCAACACGTCGTTCTGGAATTCAAGAGTTTAATACTTGTAGCATTTGATCTGACATCATAAGTTATAAACCAGTTTATCCTTAAGATAGGATATGGCTTGATTTTACCTCATGTTAAAATGTTTTGAATATATTTAAAGCATCTCTTGCTAAAGAAAATTTAAGCAATGGTGAACAGTTTCTAATTATCCCTTCTAACAATTCCCATCCCAGAATGCTGCTGTCCTGACTCATTGCTAAGATGGCTACTGCCTAAATGATGTGACAGGATGCTGAAGCATGGTTTGAGGGCCCAAACCCCTAACAAAGCTTGTCTGGCTACTGTACTCTTAATCTGTATCTTCGACCACGTTCGGTATGGAAAATAAATCATGCTGAAATAGCTAACATTTTCTACGCATCAAAAGTATCTTCATAAAATATTATACCTCACGCCAACTAATACACAAAAAATTACATTGTGCTTGGAAAAATAACTGTTGTGTGTCTTTATTAATCTTCAATAGCAGGTTAGAACAGAAAGCTAACTTTAAGGCCCTATTTCCACAATCTCAACAAACAAAATGAGACTTCTACAAGGTTAACTTCTAATATGTACGTATGCCAGGCCCCTTGAACCCAACCAAACAGAAAACGTTTCTCACCACCCTCACCCCTCCCCCTGTGATCTTTCTCTGTACATGATGTAGAATTGTTCCCTACTCTCTTGTGTGGGGCATCTTTGCTTCCCAATCAGGTTTGCAGTATATAAATACCATCACTTGCATACACACACATTGGTACAGCTTAGTTACCAGAACTTCTTTTCTAGAGGAATTGTAAGTAACATAGGGCCTATTTAGAGTTAGAGTTGGGTTGTGTTTAAAATACTATGGGGCATATTTACAAGAAAAATGATGGAGCGCGGTGTTAGCCTTTTTGGGTTAACGCCGCACTCCACCACTTTTGAAACGCAGGGCTGCAACATATTTACAACAATACGGTGCAGCCCTGCGTTTCCCCCTGCGCTTGCGCTAATTTCAGCTACCTAGGGCCATATGTATCTACCAAAATTGCGATCGCAAACGCTGAAATTCGCAGAATTTCAGCGTTTGCGATCGCAATTTGGCTAAGTGGTATGTATGAAGGCAAAACTGCCTCGCAAAATAAGGAATCGCAAAATTTGCGATTCCCTATTTTGCGAATGCATTTAAGGAATCGCAAATTGCAATTCCTTCAATGCAATGTAAGAAGCACAAAAAAAGTGCAATTTGGCCTTAAGGAATCGCAAATTACCACCAACTTCAAGTTGGTGGTAATTTACGATTTCTTTGAAAAATGCACTTTTTGCATTTTTCAAAGTGCAATGTGGCGCACATACATGCCCTTAGGACATGTATGTGCGCACATGTGCACCCATGCTTATTTCAGGGGTGCAACAGGGTGTCCTTTGACACCCTTGCACCCTTGAAATTGCATTCTCAATTTGCGATTCTCTAATTGCTAATCGCAAATTGAGAATGTCTTCCCATTCATTCCTATGGGCCTCTAGGCCCATAGGAATGAATGGGGAGGGTTTCCTTAATTGCGAATCGCAATTTGCGATTCGCAAATAAGGAATATGTAGGATTCGCAAAACTTTTTGCAAATCCTACATACATCGTGTTTTGCGATTCTCAAATAGCGATTCGCAAATAATCGCTATTTGAGAATCGCAAAACATGGGTTTGATACATATGGCCCCTAGCGCCAACGCAGGCACCCTTGCACTGTAGGGTGCCTGCATTTTGGGAATGATTGTTTATGTGCAGGAAGGTGTCCCTTCCTGCACATAAACAATCATGCATGGCTTTTTTCTGTTTTTATGTGTGCTGAACAATGCAGCACACATAGAAACAGCAAAAACGAGGAAAAATAAAGCATTTCTCCTTATTGCACCATGTTAAGACCAGGTTTTTTTTGGTCTTAATTGTGGCGCTGCCCCATATTTACGCCACCCTTGTAAATAGGGGTCAGTGTCAAAATCAATGGGTGTTGCAGCGGTACGCCCACCGCAACACCCATTGCCCACCCCTTCCACACTAAGTATTGCGTGAATGAGTGCCTTATTTACAAGGCAGCATTAAGCCATTAAGTGGCTTAACACTGCCTTGTAAATAAGGCGAAGCCCACATCGCCACATGAACATTGAAAAAAGTGACGTTCCTGTGGCGATAGGGGCTTGTAAATATGCCCAATGAGTTTTAGAAGAATTGCTGAATAAGAAGTGGAATCAACCAGCGTTAAGGATTTCCCATGACATAAGAGGATTTTTTCATTACTACCCAACTCTCAATTAGGCCTTTAAACAAGTATCCCTTTCAAAGTAACAGGGGAGAGTACTCCCTTAACCTATAGTAACACATAATTTACCCCAAAGTATGCTTAACTTTTCCCCATAGTCACCATAGACATGAGAACTCACAGCTCCTAAATCTTGCTGTTAGTGTTTTATTAGTTAGATTTGATCATTATCCAACAATGGGAACATTTAGCTTTTGTGATCAAAAACATATACTACTTATAAATTTCAAACAACATCCTCATGTACTAACAAAAACCACCTTTTAAATGTTTTGGTTCGGCTTATAGTATTCCTAACAGCTAACAACATATTGTGTCTTGTCCAATGGTGTTGTTTCTGTGGTTGTCTAAAATTGTATCAGCATGACAGTGAATGCCTTTGGTTTTTATTGTTGTGTCAATAACCAGTATAACAATGTGCTGTCTCTCCTATTTTGAATAACTCCTATTTTGCTAACATCATAGCATTTTGGGGATGTATCTGTGTTGTTACCATTTTTTTTCTCCATTTTACTGTTATTGGATATGAAATAATGCAGTGTATTCTCCTTTATAGTACCAGCACCAACAAGATTGAAATTTAATATTTTATCACAAGACAGAATCCAAATTTCATGGAAAGCTCCGAAAGGGAAATTTGAGGGCATTAAGCTTCTGATTACACCGAAAGAAGGTATGAGCTTAATTATTGATAATTTCATGAAGTCTAACCTTTTGCTCTGTGAACTCTATTCATTGCTATCTAAAACTTTAATAAAATACTACTTTTTAGGTCCAGCCTGGGCAGGGCATTGGCTGCTCTGCGAGGCATGCTGTACTCGAGTATAGACTTGAAGCCCCGCCCACTCTCCGCCAATATTTGTCATTGGCTTGTATCAATGTCCTTCGTAAATGCTGGCTTCTGATTCGTTAATAGGCTTGTTAGTCCCTCCTTAGTACCGCCTTCACTTCATTTGTAACCTCCCAGGAGGACTGCCCCTTTTGCTTCTGTTGTTACACGTTATGTCTTATTTAGTCTGTAAGCACTATTCTCTTTAACGAGTTTCTCCTACTGCAGGCACAACATGCTTTCCTGCAACATTCAGCGCGCCATGCGCATTTTCACTTTCCAAGCAGCCCCGGACAATGGCGGCTGCTTATTTGAAATAAAATAGGTCTCGCATTTACAAGAGTTTGAGCTATTGGCATTGTAAATGACAATGCCTTTTATTTATGTGTTAATTATCAAAAACAGATAAATAAAAGGCATTGTCATTAACAATGCCAATAGCTTAAACTCTCGCAAAATGCGAGACCTATTGCATTGCAAATGCTTGTTATGTTTCTTATTGCCCTTAATTCAACTGTACTAGAAATTCATTAGCTTTAAGCTATTTAGAGATCATGTTAACCAACTGGTAGAGTAGAAGGATCAATAATGTTGCTGAATTTTCTGACCTAAGCATGACACTACGGTCCTTTTATGAGTTTGGCAGTGTGGAGCGGGGCGGCACGCCACCGCCCTGCTTCCACACCGCCAAACTCCACTGCCGCCTGCCCACCGGATTACAAGTTGTAATCCGGGCAGGCAGTCATGCAGCGGCTGGCTCACGGTGCTGCCTTTTAAAGGCTCACAGGAGAGCCTTAGAAAGGCAGTGCAGTGGGACTGCCACAACGCGTTCCAGCACAGCATGGACTGCAAAGTCCATGCCGTGCAGGAGCTGTGGGTGCAAAAAAACAGGGGGGCACACCATGTGCCCCCCTGCATGCACCCCGAGCACTGAGGACCCCCTTGGTTAACTCACTGCCACCTTTTCATGGTGGGCTCACCACCATGAAAAGGAGGGCAGTGAGGAAACTCATAATATGCTTGTCAGTGCAGCAGCTGCACCGGGAGCATATTGTGGCCTCAGACCGCTGCAAGACCGCCAGGCAGTAGCAGTGGTCCTATGGCGCTCTAAGCGACAAAGTCATAAAACAAGCAGTCGGACCGCTGGTGCGGTGGTTGCTGCACCACCACTGTGGGTTTACCACCAAACTCAAAATCAGGCCCCAAATCCTCATCAACAAACCAGTGGGTAGATCTCTAAAGCCGCTGACGGCCTATCGACCAATATGGAAAGACAAACTAAGTGGTTTGATCCATTGGCTGGTTTCACATTACAGAGGAGTATACTGGTCAGCAGCACTAAGCGGGCTGGATCACATCTGCATGGGGTTTTGCCCACACAAATGCGGCCCGCCCATCGACTCTGACAGATCAGAATGCCAAAATGATATTACGAAGGTGGCACAGACAGGGTGCAGGATCCCGTGTTGGTTTAAGTCATGGTGGATGTATAGGAGTATGGGGCACAAATGGAGTTTTCCTACATCCAGGAAGCCCGCACTGCCCCCTCCACCGAGTGGTGGTATTTCTGTATAGTGCTGCAGTAATGGGGTCCTACTTGCTGTCAATGCAATTAAACGGGGCAGATAATATATTATTTTGGATTTCTTTTCATGTAAATATGTATGAAAAAAGCAATATGACATGGAAAAGGTATGGTGACATTAAGAACAAAGGCTGCTTTTATTTTCCTGTATTTGCTGGCACTTAACCTATACGAGCCGTTTAGGTACAGCACTCTGGGTTTATTTAAACTTTATGACTAAACCAAGTGTTTATTTAAAACTTTTGACAATAGCTTTGAAAATGTCAGAGAGAACCATCAGGCCATAGACAAACTATGCTTGTCATCAAAATAAATGACATTTTAGTACCTCTATGTAAGCACTAGACATTACAAAAATCACATAACGTACTTACTAGTACACTTTGAGGGCTGCAAGCTTTTCTGGCTCGTTATTGCTGCGTTTTGGGAATAAGGGTAAAACTTGAGGAATAGCACATCTACAGGGGCCGATTCATGATTTGCTTTGTCAATCAAGCCAAAGAACCTTCCCTCAGTTTAGTTCTTCACAGGGAGCCATTTACTTTAAAAGAAAATGTAGGGCAATTGATTGCTATATGCTCTAAGGAAGCCAAATGACTCGTCGACACTCCTTGGAGCGGAGTGTGGTAATGGTCTACATTCTCTCTCAACTGGATTTCCATCTTATACGTAAAGCCTTACAGGCCCAAAATCCTGCACCCCAATGATTCACAAACAGTGCTGTATCCATTGTAACCCTTCACATTTCAGATTGGCTAAAACGCTCCACTACCTTCCCAGACGTAAGGCCTTGGGTGTGTCTTGACAGGAAGGTCGCAATTGTGGCAGCTAAAATATGAACTTCCTGGGGTGGACAACACAGAATCCAGGTAGCCCCATCCATTTCATGTTCCACTCAAACTGTTCGCCCACCACTAGTCCTAATCCATCGTTCAAGTATACTGTGGGTCCTACAGAGACAGGCAAGCAGCTGAAATGATGGCCTGCACAGAGACTGTAAGAGCAGCCTCTCTGGACAAGGGTGGTACCTTTGCCTAACAGTATGCTCTTGGGAATGACTGGCAATGTCGACTCTGCTGGTTTGTCCAGACTTCAGTTGCTTCTCCAAGCCTTTTAGATTTAGGTCTGGGCAAAATAGTGATTTAAGGAGCATTTTTTAACAGTGAGGAGTAGGGACCTCTGTCCCATATTAATATCTGTCAGACATATTTATTTCGGCTTCTTTTTTTTATAAAGCGCTAAGCACCCTGTGGTGGCCTTCAGAGCACTATGAGTCCTGGAACATTGTGGATAATGTCAGGTGGCCTGGTTGTGCTTACAAAACCCTGGCAGTGTTCAGTCGGTGGCGCGCAATGAAAGGAATACTAGGTATCCGTGCCAGAGTAAGATTGTGAAGATGGCAGAGCCTAGAGAGATGCAAGCTCTGGGCCGGGTGGGAGCTTGCCAGTCTTAGGCATCTGACCTCTGTGATGACATACTTAGCCAAATATAAATGTCTCTCTGTGGAGCCAGAGTAGATAGATTGCACCAAGCCTGCTGATCCCTTTCTGTTTCATGCCTGTCGTTTTTGAATTTTATTACTTACAATTTCCTCTCTTGCTTTTTAGGTGGAAAAACAAACCAACTTACTCTCAAACCGAGTGCAACCAGGGCAATTATTCAAGACCTTGACCCCGACCAGAGCTATCTTGTGAAAGTTCTGGCCTTTAATGACGATGGAGAGAGCAGGCAGACCCAGGCGCATTTCCGAAGTATGTGGAAGTTGCTTGTTGGTTTGTTTGTGTGGGTTTCTATGGTCGGTTTGCATGTGGTTTAGCGACCCTGGTGTCGATTTGTATGTATCTGTGGTTTTTATCTGTCATCAGCGTCTATGTAGCTACACAAAGTTTTAAAACAATTATAATATACTACGGTTAAATATTTGGAACAAAATGTTTTAATAATTTAACTAGTTCTTTATTATAAAGTACGTGAAATAACATATTTAAGAAAAACCTAGATAAATTCATGAGTATTACAGTACAGCAATCTGCATCTTTAGGGATGAATTTGTATTTATTCTAAAATACACAGTCTCAGGTGGCCCTAGTTCCTGGTGCAAAAGTGGCACTTCTCTGAGGACAATATTATATTTGACTGGTGGACTGCATGTAGTTATTGAACATGTACATATTTCTTTTATGATCCACGATTAAACTTAACGAGAGGTGTCGTCAGACTGCTGCAAAGGGATGGTGGGGCTGTACAGTGGGATTCAAAGTCTGACACAGAGGTAGTGTGGAGGAGAATTGGACACAGGGCTGCAGCAGAGTAGATGATGATGGAGCAAGTAAAAACTAAGAGATCATAAGACCGCTTGTTTGTGTCACTGTTTTCCAAAGAAATAATAAAAACCAATACTAGTCACGTGCAACAGAGGCTATACTCAGTCGATTATCATTCTGTGGTCACTTTAACCAGGTGGGTCAGTGTTATGTATATTATGTGTTAGCATACTTTACAATACATGATTGATGAACTCGTTTCTTTTGTTAGTCAGGGATTTGGAAGACAAAAGAAAAGAGACGGCTCCAAAGAAACTGAAGGTCGATGAAACAGAACGAGGGAACAAGAGCCAACCACAAGAAGGTCAGATCTTTACTGATGATGTGTCCAGGTTAAACCAGCATCCACTGGCACTAAGTGCTGCCTCTCGTATGGACAGTCACACTTTTTCTATGAGTGCTGGTTATCAAAAACACATTGCTGGTACATTACAATGATCATGGCTAAGCATATGTTGGTGGGCACGTTGATGTATGTGACGTTATGTTGGCAGCATCTGTAATGCTCGGTTCTGCCATTTATAAGGCCTTGTTGGGCTCGATTTCTACGTGGTTCTGGAAGCTCCCATTGACCAGAAATCTAGGGTCAATGTGCTTTGTCAGTGTAGATGGGTTTGTTCTGTGTAGTGTTTATTGATGGTTCGTATTCTTTGGGTAGAAGGATCATAATGTTCTGCTCTTGCAAGAGATCTTTGCAGTGTATGTTGTCTGTAGGTGTGCTTGCTGCAATAGTTGGTCCCGTATTTCATTGAATGAAGGTGTGTGGTTGCCCAGTGCCTGCCCTCATTTGCTGGTGTTTTTGTCAGCCAAGTTGCTTTTGTATCAAATAGTGCACATTTGGCATGGTATATTCTCATTAACATTTTGGTTCTATGATGTGTGATTGGCTAAAAGGTGGGGTGCGCTGATGGAGCAGCAACGCGTAGCCAGCTATATGATTTTGGTGCTGTGCCAAGAACATGAGGGTTTGGTATGCTCTAAGATGTTCTCTTCACTGTGTAAGGAATGAGTGTATCAGGAGAGCGATGAGCATTATATGGGCTTTGATGCCATGTTGTGTGCATCAGGGTGCCGAGAGGGCTGTCTCTTCTAATATTTTGAGTCGAGATTAGTGTGTTTACTTGTATGTCAATAATGCTGTTGTACACACTGTGACATTCTGCTATGTAATATATATGTTTTTAATTTATGTCATATGTACTGTCTAATGTATTGTATTGGATAGTGCACTGTCCTATGTAAACAAGGGAAGACAAGATCCTATTACCTCAATAAGGTGTATGTGTTAAATTGCTCATTTGATTATTTCTCCTCAATACAATTTGTTGCAGTATATTTGATGGTTTGCATGTTTGGTTATTGCATTGCACCATGTTATGACTTTAAAATGTTGTTGTTTAGAATGGAAAAACTAGAGTGCCTAAATGATTCAGGGAGCTATAGGGAGATGTCCATGTCTCACGTGTGATAGTACACTGCGAACTCGGAGCATATTAATTTACAGAGATGCCAGCTGCACTCTTGTGATGGTAACATTTACTGCAAGATCAAAACCAGAGTGATATATACGGATATCTAAGAGATAGTCAAGTCCCAAGAATTCAATTGTTATATTGCCGGATAGTGATTCCATGCATGGTCAGCCCAGATACTAATAAATGGAGCACAGAGAGAAAATGAGATCCTAGAAGAAATCTAATGAGATATGTCAAGCGAATAGTGGGAATTACCCATATTTCAGGTACACAGTTACAACATTAAGGAAAGAATACATCTGTGAAGGTAACCTGGCTCAAACTATGCAAGATACAGATATTCATGCAGGCCCCGCACTGATTTTTACATGTTATCCAGTAGTTCCAGGCTTTTTTTTCCGGAGGCAAATTCCTCAAAGTTTGACTTGGAGTATTGGTCCCCTGAAAATAATATAGTTAAACTTTAAACTCCAGTTTCCACCCAAATTTGTACAATGAGGCCTTTCAGAACTAGGGTCTTAGTATTGTTTATTCAGGTACTCTCACCATGAGTACGTATTTATGTCTTCACTTCAAGCTGGTTAGCCTTGAATTTGGAAGAAAACCATGGGAAAGTGGCTGAATTTTCTCCTAGTTGGAAAATATCCTCTTCCGGGGCAAAGGTTATACCCTGGCTCATGCGCACGTAGTTACTTAATGCTTCTGTAAGCTTTCTTGTTGTTTACAATCTCACACTACTGCCTTTTTCTCTAATATCATTCTTCCTTGCCGGCTTTTTCCTGGAGACATATTTAGTTTTTTGGACTGTAGAGATCCCAGTTCCACATGTGCAGAACAGCGGCGTCACTAGGGTTGGTGTCACCCAGTGCGGTAACTCGGTAACTCATGGTGTCACCCCCTCACGACTTACCCCATGACACCATCACATGGGGTGACACCTTTCCCAAATTAGACTATTTAGTAAATAGTCTCATTTGGGAAAGGTGTCACCCCATGTGATGGTGTCACCCGGTGCGGTCCGCACCCCCCGCACCACCCTAGTGACGCCACTGGTGCAGCCATTTAGAGAGGAGTAAACCCCGTTGCGATTGTGTGTTGATGCTAATCAGGTTATTGAAGTTGAACAGAGCAATTGAAGTTGAATGTTTTGCTAGTAGGGAAAAGTTCAATGCAAATAAACGTCAAATGTTTCATAATGAAACTGCTAGTGAATTTAGAGCGAATGGTAACCCTCTGAGGCCGCTAGTGAGTCTCTGCTACACTATTCCGCAGTGGTCTTTCCTCTATTTTCATAAAGGACGGAATTTTATAGTACTGTGGGAACTGTACTCCCTTCAATTGAAAAAAACATGAAGGACATTACATTCTGTTGAACAGATGGCAGTGTCAGTCCAAGAATAAGAGGAAACAGGTTGACATTCATAGTAACAAACTTGTAATTTTTGGTGGCAAATACTTTTTATACCTTAAAAAAACTGATTTATTTTTGCAATTTTATATAGCACGGACATGGCCTAAAGGCATCAGAGCACTTTACAACATTAGCATGATACAATAATTACGTTCAGACATTTGCATCAGTAGCTGTGACCAGGACAAATGCAGCTGTTGGACAAGGGACGTACACGGTTCAAGCCTCGATTAAGATGGTGGGGACACACAATGAAGGTAGTTCGTTTCCTGGATAGGGTACTTGGGTATGGTCAAGGGTGATTAACCCAGGTGTCTGTCAAATAGAAGGAGCTTGAGGTCCTTTTTGCAGGTTGTTAGGCGAAGGGAGGGAGGTAAGGAGTTCCAGATTCTTGTGGCACTACCAGAGAATGACTGGCTCATGTACCGTTCTCGACTGAAGGTGGGGGGTTCCAGGAGCAGGGATTGGGCATTTCTGGAACCCCCTATTTGCTCCAGAGATATCCCCTAATGGAGGGGACTTTCGCTTGTGATGGGTAACTATTGTAGATTACAGTTACCATTTCACAGGTCTTCACACATTACATGTTTACTCTGTATGGTGTCCTTCTAAAAGTCATAAATTGCCCTGAAAATGAAGCAGGTTCAGAATTTGTGAATTATGTTGCTTTCGCCATCCAAGAATGAATATGTGTATGTGTGAGTAATGCCGTATCTTTCTTAGGCGCTCAGCCAAACTCCTCTTTCGGAGCAGATGCATGTCACAGAGAAACATGACGTTGAAGCATGTGCTGCATGGGAGGGTACTCCAAATTGGCCTTCCCACACTGAGAGTACATGCTGCCTTATCACAGCAGAAGTGGTGGGCAGCAAGAAGACCTATTCAGTAAACCCTGCACCAGCCTTCAGCTGTAGAGTATCGAATAGAGAGCTCCAGCTAGTGCTGGTCTTAAAGCTAGTACTGGTCTTATATCTTTGGATCAATGAGCTTTTTTATTCAGGAAGGGATATTAGAAGCTTGCAAGCTGAGTTTGAGGTGTGTACCAGATCTCTATGGCATTTTTGATTATTTTAGGGGCTATGTGAAAATGGTGTCATGGGGACGTGGCCAAATTTTGCAGCTGCAGCTTAGGGGAGCTCGTGCTGCAAGCCCTGACTATCCTATTACATCGGCCCAGGGAGCCCTGTCTTAGGTGCATTCAGTATGGTTTTTGACATTACTAAAGGTTTTTGCAAGAAAAAAACATTCAATTCCTTCAATAACCCCATGATACACAGGTGTTAGTTTAGAACATAATCCTCATTGTCATAGTTTTAGCTTCCTAGTTGATTTGTGTTGGCAACGCATAACGTCTTTCACTTCTTCTACATGCTTTTTCCGATCTTAATATAAAAATTCACAGTTTCCAAAACAGAGACATGCATAGGTGAAACAGTGAGAGCCATGATACTGAATACAGTGAAACAAGAGGAGTAGAATTTTGCTGGGGAACAACCTAGTGCATTTTCCCCCCGAAGACTCTGGTGTAGCAGAGGCGCAGAGAAGAGAATTCGAACCATTAAGAGAAGAGGTTTTACAGCTAAGGAGCTTTCCCTTTCTGGACAAACTATTGGTGCTGCCTGATGGCAAACCTTACATCTTCGGGCCCTGTGAGGATGCAATACCTCTTCTGAACTCCATGCATAAAAATGAGGCTAGCATTGCCAGCCAAAAGCTAAAACCCACACCAGCATGAGTTATTGATTGAATGATCTCACGGACACCTGAGAAGCCTGAGCAAGGGAGCTGACAGATACAGACTCATCTTCTAGTCACGCTGTTTTGACTACTAATCCTTATAGGAAAATTATATTGATTACATCCTACTTGATGGGAGCAGACAATTCCCATGCCATAGTCTTGCTGCTCTCTCATTTATGGGAATTTGAAATACTGTTTCTCTCTCCCGGTACCACCGTCTGTCGCACCACTTATCTCTAGCTTGCTACTCCAATCGGCCCATTTGACTTTCTCTAACCACATTCTGGTGCCAGTTTGGACTCCACCTACGGCATGTTTCATGGCGCTTCCTGCTTATAGGGGTAAGGGACTGGAGATGCAAGGATTTGCATTGAACAGCTGTGAGCACCTATAAAACAGACTAGAGGACTGCAATTGTAGAGGTGGATGGGGATCCAAGGTCATGAGGGTGCCTCGGTCTCGTGCCATGTTATGGAAATGTAATGCTTCTGGACCCGTCCCACCTTATCCCCTAGTGGTTTCGCTGAGTGTGATGTTTTCTTACAAAATCTCATTAAGATTTGAGTTAATAAATTCTTATCTTTATTTGGGAGGAAAATAGTTTTTGGGCGTGTCATGAAACATCTTAAAATTCTGTTCACACTAACCACAGTATTCATGGTTTTCATGTTCCTTTAAATAATCTAACTTTCAGACACTTCTAATACAAAACTGTGCTACTGTGAAAAGGAATGAAGCACTTGGCCTGAAGGACATTGTTCATGCCTGCAAAATATTTCTCATAACTCATCCCCTCCCTTCAAATGATTTGAACGCGGATTATGTGCGCAACACCTACGGGCTAGCAGGTGGTGGTTTTCAACTAGCTAATAGTTTGTCTTTGAAAATCATATTTATAAATAAATCAGAGTTTCTGCAGCATGGGCAATGAACATCAAGTGACTAGCAAGCGACTGAAAAGAGAATTGTGGAGAGCTCAAAAGTTTAAGGATCAGCATGTTGGACGATACAACTCTCCTTGCTGCTTGCCTCTGTAATGCTACATGTTAGGCCGCAGACCACATATAAACACATTCGACAAATAAAGCAGGCAGCACAGCTCACTGGGAGTACAGTCATGTTCTTAGATCTTTCCTGAAGGGTAAAGATTAGAAAGAGATTTTAGGATTAAGTTGAGGGTGTTCTGCCAGATGGACGCCCGGACTGAACGTTAACACCACAAGTATAAACTTTGTAAGATGGGAGACACCAAAAAAGATTTCTGTGCAGAGTGTCAGGGAGCATTATACTCCCCAAACATGAGGCAAAAACCATGGAACTAGACAAAGGAATTTAAAAAGGGACAATTGGAAAACTGGAGACAGATGTGAGAATCTCAAGTGGAAACAACTCTCCCTCTCTCGAAATCTCCTACCTAGTGCAGCACAAAGCTTCTAAATACCGTTGCTTTTTATTTATTTTGCTTTTTTATGCATATTTATATAGTGTGGACATTACCCAAAGGTGCTAGAGCGCTTTACACGAGATACCTTTTGTTACATGGTACAAATACAACTATAAGTAGTTACAAAGATTGAGAATATAACATGTTAGATCATTACATAAAACAGAATGTACAAGAAGTATAAGGGAATTGGGGTAGTGTAGATGTCTGTGACAAGAGCTGATTACAGTGTCTTAGTTAAAATACCGTTGGAAGAGAAGGGCTTTCACATCCGTTTTGAGGGTAGACAGCGAGGTAGTTGTGTGTAGGTTTGGAAGTAATGAATTCCGGATTCTGGTTGTGATGCCCGAGAAGGATTGTGCCATAAGATGTTCATTTTTAAAGGACGGGGGTTCAAGCAGCATTGCTTCGGTGTTTCGCAATGGTCTAGAAATGCCCGACAGCTTGAGTTTGTCCACCAGGTGGGACCAATGAATGATAGTCTCTTCTGAGCAGTGTTGCTACGAGTATTAATCTCTATGTTTCTGGTGTCACAAAACCAGGTAGTTGCTCTTTTTGGTTGATCTACTATCACGGTATGAGAAAGTCGCAGGGTGAAGGGAATAAGGGAGTGATCGGATCAGTCTATGGGGATGGGATCTTTCACTGAGAGCGTGTCATCTTTAGAGATTATTAGGTCTAGAATGGAGCCTTTAGGGTGTGTCAGCTTAAGGTTATGTTGGACCAGACCAGTGAAGATTCAAATCTCCCAGAAAGATCACTTTGTCGGATCGAGAAGTTTGGTCATTCGAGAGGTCCGTGCATTCCTCGACAAAGGCCATGTTACCACGTGGTGGGAGGTAGACTGCATTTATTCTGAGGGGAGAATTGTGTATGTCCAGAGTGAGGCATTGGAAAGGAGAGTAGGGGCCCTTGGTATCTCCTTGCATTGCAGAGTATCTTTGTAAATAGCTGCGATGCCACCCTCGACTCTGCCTACTTGGTCCTTTTTGATGATGGAGTCGTTTGGAGGAAGTAGAAGATCAAAAGTGTTATGAGATGTGTCGCTGAACCAGGTCTCTGTCAGGATTAAGAGGTCAAAATTGTATTGAGAGGTGGTGTTGGAGATTTCCAGTTTGTGCTTCATAGCAGATCTACAGTTGTGAAGCATGACTCATAGAGTTGAGGTAATTGATTTGGTGGGAGGGGTGCAGAGGGTTTTGGTGACTATATGGATATTATTTATGATAGCAGGTGATTAAATTGGATGTGATTTGTGGTTTAATCGGGTAGAAGAGGTAGTTGGGATTCTGTGCTAGTTGGAGTTGTCTAGGGTTGAGGTGGTAGTAGGGGGAGAGGAAATAGAGGAGGCTGGGGGAAGCTAGCTGCTGTAGCTTGCAAGTAGGTCCACAATGTCATCTTGAGAGAGAGTGGGTGTGGATCTTACAGGACGAGGTCAATGACTACTCCTAGGGATTGAACGCCGAGGATAGTGTGTCTCCTGCCGAGGGGAGTGAAGATAGTCTGGAATTTAGCTGGGCTATAGTCTCATCAAGCTGAGAGAGTTTTATGCTGAGGAGATCAAGCTTGTGCTCTAGGTGGTGGGTTTGGGTGGTCCTGATATGGGGGAGAGGAGTTTGAAGGATGGGCGGGGGGAGGGTGGTGTTAAGTGTTAACATATGGGAGGAAAGTACATTGTGTGGGTGATCGAGGTTAAAAGGAGTGCAAGGAGCAAGGAAGTGGAGCAGAGTGAGGTGATGTGTGTCGTGTGGCCTCAGTGTGGTTGTGGAAGCTGGTCTTAGTTGTGGTAATTAAGTGTGGTAAGGCTGGTTGCCAGTTACTGTACGCTGATGTCATGTGAGGGGAAGTAGTGAAGTGAGCAATAGAGAGTATACAAATATACCCAAACATAGTTCACATCTGATATACTTGTTTGTGATTTTCTATTTTATCAGTTTGAAGAAAATACATTGTTCTGCAAACAGTGTATGCACATACGGTGCACATATATATTACAGAGTCTGCAGAAGTCTGTAGTTGTGATTGAGATTCTCACTCTACAAGACATGTCCATTTAGATTTGATAATAACTTTGGCTTCATATGACAAATTTTAACAGAATCTCTCAGTGATTTAGCATATGCACCCAAGGTTCATTCTTCTGAATTTCGTGCAGATGCGTCAAAGAGATCAAAAATTTATTTGGGGGGGATCCCAAAATTAAATTTCCTCTTTTAACTTCCCTACACACTTTTGCTATCCTGTACAGCAACATCTGCTCAACAGACTTCTGTCACATTTGGCATGAATATAGCATTAGTTTTTGAGAAAGCTATATTACAAAATGGAATTCAGCGAGTTTGAAGGGTTCAATTTATTGATATTGTGAGTGTTTGTTTGCAGAACCAATTCACTAAGTGCAATTTCAAAATTTTGGGTTGCTGGAAAAACTTGAAAATGTTTGTTCTAGCTGCCATAACTGGACAAACCCATGTTACAGACAACAGATAGGGGCAGGGACACAAGGAGCTAATTGGGGGTCATATAACAACACCAGAGGCGTAAAGGATACACCTCAGAGAGTTAGGAAACGCCATTTTTACCCAGAAAATGTCCATATTTAGTCTACAGGCAATATGCTCTTTTTCCCTTTCTTCCTATCATCTGTTCCCAGTGGCGTAATGAAAGTTTAAGGGGCCCCCCTGCAATGTACATGGAGGGGCCCCCGCTCCGGATTTAATTTGGAGCGCTCAGGCCTGAGTACTGTGCTGAGGGGGGCCCCTGTAGCTCGGGGGCCCCCGCACCGCAGGAGATGCGGGGTAAATTCTCATTACCCAATTAACAAAGTGCAACCATCCTCTGCTACCAGAAAACTGATCCAGCGGGTTACTAGCAACAAGCATTCATACACCGAATACTCACCTGGGCCCATTCATTCATACTACGCTAGCATTTTCCGCTGGTGGGTCAGTTGTACTCTTTATCAATATCCCTGCTACCAATTACCTTTTCTGATTGAAGAGTAATGACTTACCAATGGACCCTTTGATAATTGGGAAGTTTAAAATGAGAAAATACAGTACATTTCATAAATCTGAAATAATCACTGACTCAGGAAGTTTTAAAATGTTTATCTAAAATCTTTTAGCAGAGTAAAATACAAACCACATAATACATAATCGCATATCAAGGAGGAAGCATACTAAATAATCACCTATTTAATCAATGACGGTTCCTCAGAAAGAAGAAGATAGAGACAGCAGTACAGCTAAAGGTTGCATTTATATTTACCTAAAGGTGTGAGAACCAAACCCCTTGGCCAAGGAGTTGGAAAGATAGGTCCCAAGAAGGATGAAGACCAAAGACCTCCGGACCAAGTTCAGAACAGGATAGGTGATCTCTCTACCAACGACGCCTGCGTCGTTCCCCTCTCTGTCGCTTCGTTCCTCCTCGATTCTTCCGTGTCTTCTTTCTAATGGAATCCGCCGCCCCCACCTCAGGACCTCTCTGGACAGCGGTTCAGTCTGCAATCGATCAGCTCGTCGAGCACCAAAGTCTGATCTCTCGTGTCTGAGCTAACTAATTAGCTAATTCTATATCTATTATACCCTTCTACACCCAGGTACCTCCCATTAATGTTTCAGAATTATGGGTCCACTACTTCTGATTGGACAGGGACAGGGGTTGATCCTCACACCATGACAATTTAGTTCAATTTCTTTAAGCCCATTGTTTTTAAATACCGCCCCTCACAATTAATACATTTGCTTTATTTCCCACCCGTCTCACGACAAATTTTAATACAAAATGTATATACATTGTTGCATTTGAGGGAACATCGCAGATGTAGTGGAGTTGACCAACAGGTCGTGGCCTTGGATGTCTTCCAAGTTGACTTCATCGCTTTGTCTTGTTATTTTCAGAGCGCATGCGCACATCCCATAGGTCTCGAGCTGCTGTTCAGTTAACCCAGGCCCAAATTACGAACTAATAGAAATCAAAGAAGAAACATATTAAAATCAAAAATAAATGTTTTCACTGTATACCCCCTATTTCTACTCTACTCCCATTTAATTATAAAATCCATCCCGCATTAGTAGCGTTAGAATACCACATTGTTAATTGCAGCAAATGCGTGAGCTTTAGCACGTGAAAACATTAGGCAACCATTTTAGCATACACTGCGCAGAAGCAAAGATTCCCTCCAAGCAAAGAAAGACGTCATACCACATGATATGGTTGACACATGCGCAATGGAGTTCCCGCGCTTTAGCGGCCATTTTGGATTAGACAAGGATTACTTATTAGTTTAAACACATAGGCAAGCTTCTCTCAGATACTGTGTTGTGTTATTAGTAAAACATTACAAAGTTTAATTAATTAATACTGCGAGAGGTTTGCTTACGAGCAAGTCTCATTGTGAGTTCTTGCTCCATCAGGGGGCCTGTGTTACGCCCCTGTCTGTTCCCTTGGTTTGCAGCTAGGTGTACACTATAGAAATCACATAAATTCATAGATGTGCCATGCATACAAGGCCTGTTCGTCTGTTGTCTCCGTAATGGCCCTAACTCTAACCCTAACACTGACAACATTCACTCGTACCACTGCAGGGCGTCTTTCCCTATACGTAAGTGTGAGTGTGTCTGATATATACTCATTAAAGTTTATGTTGTTCTGTTATGTAATAACTCTTATCTCCTTTCATTTTATGTTCTCGTGTGAGAATCCTTGTATGTCATATATTGTGAGAGTTTTGGAATGTGGGGAATTGTTCGAGCCAGTTGGTAGGCAGAGTTTGTTCTGTGCAGTCGTGGGTTTTATCTTTGGAATACATTTGGAGTTTTTTTATATGCATCGACTCCTGACGATTATTTGGAATTTTCATTCAGTTCCTGAGAACCACATGCTACAGTCTGTTAGTGTTTGAGGACTACAGTAGGCTCTTGTCTTCCCGGCACCAGGGAAGTCATCCTGGCTGGAGGATAACAATATGTCTCATCCAGGAAGGAAGGATAATGCATGAGCCCATTAAGTGCTGGGTTCTTGTATGAGTGGGGGATGTATTTACTGATTGGCTGATATGGCAATAATTAATGGGTATGACTACAACATTTACGTTAACTAGAGTCAGTCCAGTTATGATCTGGTCCCCGGAGAGAGACGAGCAGATTTTGTGGGCCCTGCCGATGGGGATTGTACTTGAAGATGCAATTATTATTCCGGATTCTATGCCTGGTCATTCGAAAGGGCAATATTGAATGCTCTTGCATGATTGATGCATTTCTCTTAAAATACTGTCAGCCTATATGCGAGCTTACTGTGGTGGGAGCACGTTATAGAAAGTTTGCACTGATGCAAAAATGGCCAATCCATTTTGTATGTTTCATGCACTGCATCACTACACGTTTCGAGCATTGATGCCCCTGATCTTTGATGGCCTTGACTGATGTTTCATAGGTGTAGCTTCTATATTACTTGTAGGTGCTGTAGGTCAGCCTCCTTCAGCGTGTAGCTCTTTTATCTCCAGAACCTTCAGCCTTTGTCTTGAGACATTGTCAATCACGTCTTGGCTCAGCCCACAGGAGTATTCCAGTCTTACCGTGTTCCTATGGCTGCTTGGGTGTGTCATTCTACCTCATTGTGACCTTTTTAGAGCCAGTGAGAGCTCCAGGCAGTATGGCGCAAATACTCACAAAAGCATCTGAAAAAATAGATGCTAAAGAATAAAGTGTTGCTCGATATTCCATTGTAACCGTTTTTCCACCTCTCTCACGAGTGCTGATTGCGCTTCATTCTCTGCAACTCACCCTCATCTCGACTGTTGCTTCCTCCATCTCTCACTTTCCCGCTCACTTTTTTTTTAATACTTCACCAGGCTCCTCCATTGCCCAACCCGACCCTCCCTGCTCACCACTGATCACCAGCTGTGTTGAGTTGTTTGCACTACTCCCTTGCCCCTCCGAGTCCTGTTTCCTTTTTTTTCTTTTCAGAAGTGCCCTGCAGCTGGCATTTCCTATCGGACTGATCTTTTCTCTAAATGGTCTTTTGTGCACATATTATTATTATTATTTTTATTTATTTTTTAAATGCTCCTCTTCACAAGAAGCGTCTGCCTTTTTAGAGTGGTAAATTTAAAAAAGCCAAAATGGCTGCCACACCAGGACGTATGCGCATATGTGCTTGTTGATACCAGCGCAAGCATATGGCATCAGGCTTGGAATGGATTTGGGTTTTTTTGGCCAATGCTGTAGCCAGCAATGTCGACAAGCATTTGCAAAGCACAAAGGTCGGCTAATACCTTTCAAACCGTGACCTATTGGGTTTGCCAACGCTTGTTGGGGAAAGGGCCGCTCGAACAACTATAGCCCCTCAGTGTATAATAAACACATGTTGTGCTTCCACTGTAATTCTTACAGTACAGCCAGGAGGCAGCCTTAGGTGTAGCCTGTACAGCAATCTGTCGTTTCATTGGGCATTACCTGGCGGAGAAGCGCACCTAGGGGCAAAGTCGACACATTTCCATCCACACTTTAGTAAAATGCCCTTGTTTTAAATGCGAGGTTGGATAATGAAGACAGCTGTGGGCAAAGGGCCCACCACAAACCACAGAGGTGATTTTTGTCTGTCTCTGTGTGTGGCTCTGATGTATATGAAATCAAATACCCTCGTAGCTTCTGTATTGAACACGTTTTGTTGTGGTCGGTCTGTCTTTCTGTACAGCCGGTCTTTCGTGTGCCAAGGATGCAGCCGCAGGGTATATTAAATGCGACAGAATAAAGAGGTGTTAATTCTAGAAAGAAAGACCCGTAGACGCGAGAGGTTAGTTTCAACAGCCATACATTCCCGCATGTTCTTCTAATGAAGTGTTAAATTAAAAAACAGAAAATAAGGCATCTGCAGGTGAGCGTTCTTACGCACCGATTACATCAACCACAAGGGTGCAAACGTACAAGATACTGCTTAGCACTACGTTGCGTATTGTAAGGGCGGGGAATCATATAGTTTCATTTCTTATTGCACCTGTAAGTTCTTTTTTGCGTCAGCAAAAATAAATGCCTTTATCAATAAAATGAAATTGGTGTTTCAAAAAGAAATAAAGGAAAACAGCACACCCTTCCACATATAACGCCTCGTCGGAAGTAGTAAGCGCTATATAAATGCAATGAAATGTAATAGAGTAATAGCAGTTCGATGTAATTGAGTACCACCCGCACGATTTATGCACTCTGCCTCCAAAGACACTTTTTAATGGAAAAAGTACGGCATTATTTTGTATCCAAAAAAGCAGAATCTGTTGTATTTAGCCATTGAACCGTGGCTCAGTTACACTAGGTTCAGCCAGAGCCTCCCGTATGAGGTATTATTCACATGTGGCCAAACTATCAAAGGCTTCATAAAAAAAATACTCATAAAACTCACTGAAAGACGCCCCTCTCGCAGGAATGGTATTTCTGCCCAAGGCTCGTTGACATGACAATTAGAGTTTGGTCCGTTTTTTTTTTTTAAAATACAGCAAAAACACAGTGAACCTGAAGGGAAGAGTAGAGTCGGACCTGGGCTGGGATGCCGCGCGCGGAGAGCCGGATGAGTCTCACAGAATGCGCTGCGCAGGCCCGGGCCTGCCTGGAGATGGCGGCGCTGCTCGCGAGACGTGGCGCCCTCGTGGCAAGCCGCAATTCAGAAGGTGTAAAGTACACTCCGGATAGTGTTGCATTCCTCTGCAAGGTAGCCTCCAGAGACCTGGGGTGAGGATTTGTAGGGTGCACCGCCCTCTCTGTATTTACAAGCCACTAAAGAGGAACTTCACTTGTAGGACACTGTGGTGGGCAAGCCAGAGCCGTTTTGGTAAGATTTGAGCCGGAGGCTTGGCGCTGAGAGCCACCAAAAAAATCATGTCAAGTCTAAAAAAAGTAATACTTGTTTGAATCACAGAAATGGCATACGTGGTGCTAAATAGCTGCGTAAATATGCCAAAATACGCCAAACCCTTTAAAAAAAGATAAAAATGTAGTACGCTGAGAAATACATTGGGAAGTAATTTTTTTTATTTCACATTTATTAAAAGATTGCAAAAAAGGATACACGCTCGGTTTTTTACTCCCATACTGTAATCAGGCCTTGAAAAATATTCAAATGTTGCCAGATCTGCAGGTGTGGTAAGTTAAGTTATATAATTGATTGAAGAGGAATGTATCAATTACCTGGATGCATTTTTGTTAAATTATTATAAGCATCAGTGCCTGAGGTACTGTTTTTTCGTAAAAGTGGCTTTGAATGAGCCTCTTGCAGCTTAACAGTTACAACCGTATACAACCGTATACTGCGCTCACTTAAAGTATCTCCAGTAGGAAGGTAGGATCCTTCTAGCATGGTTACCCCCACTGTTTGCCTGGTGTCAGTGTGTTTTTGACCTAGTCTGACTGGGATCCTGCTAACCAGGACCCCAGTCACTGTGCTTTCTCCCTAAATTAACCATGGTAAGTACTTTTGTACCTCCACAATTGGCTACTGGTGTACCCTTGTAAGTCCCTAGTTTATGGTACGAAGGTACACAGGGCCTAGGTACACCAGAGATCTCCCATGGGCTGTAGCATGTATTGTGCCACTCATAGGAGTCCACTTAAACCGTGACTACAGGCAGGGCCGGTCCTAGAACTTCTGGGGCCCCGGGCGAAAGGGAAGATGTGAGGCCCTCTAATTTGCATGTAACATCACAAGAAGTGACATCACAGAAAGTGACATCGCAGGACTATTGATCTTATTTGGCGTCACTGAAGAGACCTAACGTGGATATCAGTAACAAGGACAAAAAGATAAATATACAAATGAAATAAGTCCATATATTTTAAAAATGTATTAAATGGAGTACATTTGTCACATTGGATGGAAAAGCTAGTTGCAGGTCTTAAAAAGATGGATTTTTTTTACTCCATGTTAACTGATCGTTTCCAGATGAGTGCATGATAAAAATTCCAGTTCTGCCTCATAAAGGGAGAGATCCTGTTGAGGTAATGAGGGCGGGATCATTCAAAATATAAAATTGCACACGAGAAAACCTCTCACACCATGGATATAATCTCAAATTTCAAAAGGCTCCCTTATCATTCTGTGCCATTTATGGTGCCACCTTAGGATGACATTAATACTAAGTAATTTGTTTTAACATAAATCTTCTCACCAGTATCCCACACGCACATGCTAAGAGTCGTAGGACAATCTTTTTTGTGTGTGGGCTCTTTACCCGCCAGAATTATGTTAAGTGCAAAAACACAACACATATAATACAAAATTACAAGACACCATTGCAAACAAATTAAGATTGTACATAAATAAAAAAAGACCTAGAACAACCGAGACCACTGCTAAATCATACATTGACTTAAAGGTATGCTGCAGATTCAAGGGGTTTTCAAATCAACGTTTTTGATTTGGTGTTAGAACTGTAGAAATGGAAGTGGCCGGCTTTAGCGCAGGTGGAGCCCTATGCGACAATGTTTGTTAGTGCCCCCCAATGACTCCCTCTGCCACGGATTCCCTCACTACCACCCTTTAACAGTGCCCCTCAAGTCTCCATAACCACATTCTCGCTCAGATGCATTTAATTTGATTTACAGCGCTACTGATACCAGTGTAGGGTGTCAGAGAATTTTATATCACACACATTACACAGAGACAATCTATCATACGTGTGTAAATCACTGTATAGGAAATGCTACATAAGACAAAGGACTACAAGGTGTAGGAGTCACATGACAATCATACTAGTAGGCATTATAGTTTATTAGTGATTGGTCTGGATAAACACAAACTCTGAATTTAGAACGCAATACCATGGTTGGGGGTTCTCTTTAATAACCAGAATTGAATTCTATCCAAATGAACCCTTTTTGCAACATTAAGATAACCAAAGACTGGGGAAAAACATAACCCTCTAATTTATACCTTGCAGTTTGCATGCAGCTCTTAGATGACAGTTAATAGCTCACTGTTCAATGTTAGGATTTTGACTTATTAACTGCATTAACAAAAGGATCTCACTGACAAAAGCAGTAACCCACTGACCTATTTACATTATGTGCACTTTGTGATCTGCATGGTACATGTTCTTTGCAGCAGGCACATTAACCCTCTGCACTACCTTTCCACGAGTCAAAACTTCCACTAGACAAACCTGCGATCTCTCTCTAGGAGGAACATTAATCACCAGAGTTATGACATTTTTATTGTTGCCGAAAATTGCTGGAGGCCAGGAAGGAGGCAGCAAGCGCTTTTAAAAACATAACATACTTGCAAACATGACGCCCCTACCCGAAGTGAGCGCTCAGTGCGATGTCACCGGTCCCACCGCCCTAGAGCCTCCCTGCTCAAGGGTCCTGTGACCTCAGTGACAGAGTCACTGACGCTCTAGGGTGTGCTGCTTCATAGGCCTGCCCAAAAGACTTGAGGTGAGCTTCAATAGGGGTTGTGGTGGACAGGCCTTCAAGGTTAACCCACACTTGCCACCACTAGGGTCCACCTGCTGCTTCTAAGACACCAGGGCTTCTAAGGTCTAGTGGTGCCTTCTAAGGTGTAGCACGGGAATGTGCTCCCTCAGGAGAGTGGTCTGGTTATGAAGGCTGAACCTGGTTCCCCAGTTCCCAAGTCGGCAGCTCTGGCCATAGTGCTACATCCTCCCCAAACTGAACACCATACTGCCTCACTGAGAGAAACTCGCACTGACTTCAACTACAACCCAATTGTGCCCCACTATAAATACCTGGATGCGACTCAATTCAAATTACGCACTTGACTAGAGGAATATTCTGCCTAAAAAAAATGGGCCAGATGTACGACCATTTGCTTTTGCAACTCGCAAATTGCGAAAAATTGCGAGTCGTAGTTTGCCAGTCGCAAAAGCAAATGTACAACAGTGTCAGAGACACTGTTAGCGATTCCCAATGGGGTCGCAAAATGCGAGGCTCATAAATATTAATGAGCCACTCGCAATTTGCGACCATATTGGGAATGGCTAGCCCTCCCAGGGATGGTGGCCTGCTGGGCTCAGCAGACCTCCATGTCTGGGACTGCTTTTGAATAAAGCAGGTTTATTTTTTTTAATGCAGCCCATTTTCCTTAAAGGAAAACGAGATGCATTTGGAAAAAAAAAATTAACGTTTTCGTTTCATTTTTTAAGGGCAGGCAGTGGTCCCTGGGACCACTGCCTGCCCTTAAAAAATATTTTTACATGCATTCCCAAAGGGGAAGGGGTCCCCTGGGGACCCCTTCCCGTTCGTGAATGCTTTACCACCTACTTGAAGTAGGTGGTAAATTGTGACTGTTTTGCAACCGCAATTGCGGTTGCAAAACAGTCATACATAGGGCTCAGACTCGCTATTAGGAAGGGACGCCCTTGAAACGCTCCTTCCTAATAGCGAGTCGGAAATCCTAATTAGCGAGTCGCTAATAAATTGCGACTCGCTAACTAGGGTTTGTACATGGCCCTTAGGTGTTTTTGCATGCGCAAACGGGTCGCAAACCCGTTTGCGCATGCAAAACTACTTCGTACATCTGGCCCAAAGTGACAACATCCTGGAAAAAGCAAACACTCATAGGGAATGCAAGATTAAGTAAAGCATGTGAAATGTAAGAAGGAACAAATTGGTTACCTTAACGCTTTTGCACTTATTATTCAGAAATCAATGAGTGCTTTTGCATGAAAAGTTAAAGACATGACTACAGGGCCGGAAGGGACCCGTTTCAATGTCCATTGCTTATATTCTTACAAAACGTAAGCAGTATGGTTTAAAAAGACCACATCCGTGAACACAGAGCCGCGGTACACATTTTGTTTACCAATCCACACATCAAGCAGGTATTTCAGTACCTCCAGGAATGGTGCACTTCCCCACCCGGGGAAAACAGTGCTGTTCAGAGAAAGACATGAAAACAAAAGTAGCGCTTCAATGGCAAACTCTGTAAAGTGGCGCTAATGTGTTTTGGGTTTGAATAAAATCAATCTTGCGCCTTTTCGACCCACTCTGTCTTGCTTTAGTTATTTTTCACATTTTAACCTTTTATTTCTCTCCGTCCCGAGGGAGCACATTGGAAGTGAAAAATGTCCGAAAAGACTACCTTTCCAGCAAGTGTGTTTTTTTGGGGGGGGAACAAATAAAGGAAAGAGGGAGTAATGGCTACAAGGCCCAGGGAAGGGGGCCTTCCACACCTGGACCTTGCAGCTTGCTCTAGTGCTTAGAGGCCCAGGTAAAGGGGGCCCCCTCCCCTGGGCCTCCAAGCAGTAAAGAGGCATTTTGTAAAACACTGCCTTACCGCGGCAGTTCTACATACATTTTAAATGCACATTCCCATAAAAACAAATGGGTGATACGAAAGTTAACAAGAGCCAGTTGATCTGGCTGCCCCCCCCCCCCTTCCCCTCACCCACCTCTCCTTACCTGTGTCTGGCTGGTCCTGGAAACAAAGGGGCCTTCTGTCGCCTAGAAACAAAATGCAGAAAGGCAATGGCCAGTACTTAACAGAGGTGTTGCCTCGCCCATGACACTGTGAGCCAACATAATTGCTGGCCCAGCTGCTGTGCCTTTCCCAAGTTGTTTGTCCCATCCCCCCACCCCTGCACCCCCAGGAATGCCATCACACCCTGACAGCAAGGTCAAGACACCTCGCATTTGTAATTTGATTGTGTGGGGCAGGGGGCCCTGGAGGAGCAGGTGGGCGAACTGTGAAAGGCCACGGCTAACTGTGGAAGCGTAGCCTTTCACAGTGAAGCGGGGCCCCCTGTTTTTTAGCTGAGCGCGAGGCCCTGGGCAGCTGCCCACACTGCCCATGCCTAGCGCCGGCCCTGACTACAGGCCTGCCATTGCAGCCTGCGTGACTAGGTGCTTGCATCACAACAGATAAGTCTCCTTATATCTGGGGTCACTACACTTAAAACCTATAAGTCACCCCTATGGCAGGCTCTTCAGTCCTGAGGGCAGGGTGCTCGGTTATAAGTGTGAGGGTGCCCCTGCATGAGCAGGACAGCCCTACAAACCCCAGAGTTGATCCTCCAGGCTTTGTAAGTCGGTGAGCCATTTTAATACATATTGTGGATATCAGTCATTACGAGATGTCTAACTATATAGTGGCTGCACCGAACCTAGTCATGTTTGGTATCAAACATGTTGGAATCCTACCCCAGCACCGATTCCAGTGCTGGAAGTATGATCCCATGTACTGGGAGGCTTCCGGTAACAGCCTTTCGGGGTTTGACAGCAAGATAGTGCTGCTGCCGACCACATACACGATTCTGCCCTCCTGCTGCTGAGCCAGACTCGAGCAGGGGAAGGTAGAACAATAGATTTCCTGTCACAGGGAGGTGTGACCACCTCCCAGACGGGACTTAGTGTATTGGGCTGGGGTGGGGGCGCTTGCCAGCGCCACCAGACTGCCCTGAAGGGCACATTTGGTGCTCTCCTTGAATACTCCAGTTTGTGCCAGTTCAGGGAGCCCTTGGCTCTCACTCTGGTGCGAAACTGGACAAAGGACATGGGAGTATCCTCCCCTCTGTCCAGCCCCTCCTCTGGGAGAAACCTCTGAGTCATTCCAACCCTTTCCCTAGGGTACTTAAGGGCTTATCTGTAGGTGGTTCCTTAGATTCGTCGTGGGACAAGACTCAAGCCTGAAACCACGTCACTCTTCGACCGTCTGGACACTTTGACTTCGCTGGACTTCGACTGGAATCGAGACTGCACCAAGGAAGACTCCTGCTGCTCCTGGTCTCGCTGTTCTGCAAGTCTTCTTCGTCGTCTGTGCTTCTTCCAGGATCTTCACCAGATCTGTGAGCATCAAGGACACCCAAAGTAAGCTCCCTTGGAGTGAAGGAGTCAATCCCCTGTAGCTGCAGGCACCGCTGCGAAACTGACCGGTCTGCTGCTCCTGACGTCCCACACACTTCCAGAGGCTCAGCAACACAGGTGGTAGTTCTGCAACTCCCTCAAGGCCTGACCTATCCTCTCTGCAATTTTCAGGCTAGTATCCCTCGTCCGAACCGCTGGGACCGAACCTCTGTGCACCGCGCTGACTTGCTGTTGCCAAGGCTTGTTGGCTCTGCACTCCAGAGATCTTCAGGCTACAAGAAGCTCCTGCCTCCAGCATCTCTTCCTGCCAAGTACAGCATCGTCACCGCATCCTCTGCACCGTGGGCCTTCCTTCTTGGTGAGCTGCTCAAGGTCCTCTTGCGACTCCTGTGCCTTTGGCCTGTGGGTCCTCCTGAGGGTTTTCTCCTGCTTCAGTGGGCTGCCCTGCTTGCTCAGGACCTGCTCTGACTCTCCTGCTGTTGGTCAGTTTGGACCTTGCTGGTCCCAACTTTGCTCCTTCTTCGTCCTCCACGCCAGTTGCGGCTACCAAGGCTTGTTGGTGCTCCCGCCGGACATCAACTACCTAGTCACAGACATCCAACTTGGGACAGCTCATGCACAGCTCCTGGTCTTCCTCAGTGTCGCCTCATCCTCACAGCTGCAGCGACAAGTTCGCCATCAACACTTAAGAACCGTTTGACATCGGTGGCCATTGCTCTTCCGAGCCTCCTGGTCACTCCTGAGTGGCACAGACTCTGTCTCCTCTGCAAACAGCTTTTTCACTTCCAGAATCCACCCTTGGATTCCATCGGACTTCTTCACCTTCCTCTCTAGAGGCACTTTTCTCCAAGTCTTTCATTATCATCTACGGAGGTTTCCAATGTCTCTTCACCCCTATGCACCTGGCTTCCCTGGTGTAGGTAACCTGTTTCCCAGGGCATCCACAGGTGGGGCGGCTCTCCAACCTTCCGGCTTTAGCATCATAAACCTGTAAAGCTGGGTCAATTGGTTTGGAGATGAGCGACTGTGTTCCTTCACTAGGGCCCCAGTGATCTGTCAGTGTTTAAGAGACATAACATCCACTTGAGGCTTCTATGACATGTTTGAGGACAGGGTGACACCAAGGTAGTTAAAAACATCTGCCCTCTCAAGTGGTTTGCCCCCCAGCATTACTCTTCCCTTATATGACCTGTGTTGCTTGAACAACATGTACTTCGTTTTTGTGGCATTGATCTCAAGACCTCGCATTCTGCAGACCTCCTCACAGTGGTACAATGCGCACTGCAAACCACCAGGTGTTTTCGAGAACAGTAGAGTATCGTCCGCAAACAACAATATGGGTGTTTTAGCGCCAGCCATAGTAGGGGCATCGGTAGGAAAACAAGAATGGAAGTGAACAATATCATTAAGAAACAAGGAGAATAAGGTACAGGCCAAAACGCAACCTTGGCGAACACATTGGTCAATGGAGAACCGATTGGTGAGTTCGCCCTGACCACCTTAGTGAACATGGGCAAAATTGCCTTGATGCAGGCAAATTACTAATGATAACAGTTCTGGAAGAATTCCCAATTCATGGAGGACCAAGCATAACTTTATGCGGTGAACTAAATCGAAAGCCGATTTGAGATCGACATGCTGCCCTTGCCGATTTCCACTACCCTCCAATATAAAAGCAAGAAGTGAAAGACCTTTTCAATGGTACTGATTTTTATTGCAGAAGCCCACTTGGAAGGATGAAAGGATGTTGTTATCAATTATCCATTCCTGGACTTTGGCCAAAACAAGACAGGAAAAATGTTTTTGGACAGAGTCTATCAAACTGATTGGCCGATTGTTCCCAGGCGAACATCGATCTCCTTTTTTTTGTATATGGGAATGACTTCAGCGCCCTTCCAGGAATCCGGAATGGGGGCACCGCTGGCAATGGCATTTACCAAAATTAGAGTATACCTAGACCAATTTAGACCCTCCTGCAAGTATATATCAGCGGCGATGCCGTGGGTCCTGGTGCTCTGCCTCTCGTAATTGTGTCTAGGGCAATGAAAAAATCTACTGAGTCAAAACATCCCTCAGTTAAAACAACTGGACAGAATGCGATCGAGTCAGTTCACTCGTCCTTCGCAACTTTTGCGGAAGAACCCTCAGAATATAAATGTGAGAAATTATCAACCCAGGCAGAAGGGGCGACATAATTTTGAGGGGGAGGGCGCTTGCCCATCGCTGGCTCACTTAACTAGGGACCAGAATCTAACAAAGCCTTTGGCAGAACAAGCAGCTTTAAGATCTTGCCATCTCCTCTCATCCTGCTCTCTTTTTGCCCGAGCGTGAGTTGACTTATAGAGCTTCCTTGCTGAGTGGATCCGCTTCATGTCCATCTTTTGTTGTCTTGACCAATAAAGAGTGTGTTCGTCTACACTCCTTGTTAAACCAGATATTTAATACGGGGGGGGGGTCTAAATTAGATGATACAGGAATGAGAAAACAGAATTTTCTTAAAAAGCTTGTTGTAGGAATCAATAACTGTCCCTTGGTCCGCTACACAAGACGACCTAGTGGACAACTCTGCTAAACTGGATGATAAATCCTCGCTGATGGCGGGAAGGATGTCGGGAGAATCAACAGCCTGGGACAATTCGATGCGCCGCATATCACTGGAGGGTTGTGCATCTCTGGTTGTGACCAGGGTGTGGAGATTAGCAGCCATTTTGGCGCAAAAAAATTTCATGGTAAGGCAGAGGGGTTTGTGATCACTCTCCAGCCTCTCGTTGATGCATATATCCCTAAGAAGTGGCCAAAGTCTCAATTTTAATAGGATGTAGTCTATACGACTAGAATGAGTCACATTATCATATGAGATGGCCCCTTTCCTGTCGGATTCGGAAATACCATTGACTGCTCTGAGCCCCAGCTCTAAAGAAAATGCCTTGAGCTGTAAGACAGCCTCTGTCCATTTTTTTATAGGTGGCAATTCTAGGCACGGAATACCCCACAACCTATCCTCCTCTCTGGTTAAATTAATATCCTCAGTGTCCAGGGGCTCAAAAGTTGTATTGAAGTCCCCTGCTATTATCAGAAAGGAATGACGATGATTTCTTTCCAGATAATCTTCCAGGAACATGACAGTGTTAGACTTTAAATCCCCCATTCCCTCTAGCATAGATGTTATACATATCAATGCTAGTGTTGTTGTCAACCACTAGACGAGTGGTCATAATATCGGGACTGTCGATGTGAAGATCCTGTATTTTACAAACTATGCCTGGTCTAATCCACATCCTCAGCCCGCCTGAAGGTCGACCAACAGGGCCACGTGTCACAGGAATAGAAAAATTCAAATTGCCAGATTCGTAAAGTGGTTCCAAGCACCAGGTTTCTTGGAACAAACAGATGTTAGACACATCAATTAAGTAGTTCTAGTCCGGGAGTATAATCTTAGAACCTAGGCCCACAACATCCTAGGAAATTATGGACATCAAGGGTTTAATATGGGTAGTAGTAGAAGAAAAAGGGGGCAGGGAGAGACCAGGCAGTCTGGGGTAACAGATAGACCCCTAAGGTTACCTGGAGCCTGATTGTCATGCTGAAGCTTTATGCTGTTCTCTCACTCTCTCGACTAGGACTCTTTATGGATTCTGACTGACACCTTTTCCCCATTTCATAAATTAGGGATTCTTTCCTTTATTGAACATGCTTAATGCATTTTTGACATGTCTATTGATTATTAATAAGATTCTAATGACAAAAAATTGATTAATTTATCTTTTGATCTAATAAAGATGAACTACTAAAATATTTTGATTAATAGAACTCTTTAACTCATACCAAACTCTCTTTATTGACTGAAAATAAACTAATGATTGTGATTATAACTTATGTGATGTTCAATGCTCTGCTTCTCTAAAACAACGACAAAGATCCATACAAGCAGTTGAAACATATAGCGGGAATTAGCCTGTGTGATGGTAAACTGACTGAATTCCGCTCCAACATCTCTTAAGTTTTATTAATTTACTTGACCATCCCCTTCACGCTTTTATTAAACTCTGCTGCCGGACTCCTGAATGGCATGTGTTTTATTTAAGGCATATGACAGTGTCTCCCCAAAAGCATAACATTGTTCCTGTTACTGTTCTACTAATGGGGTAGATGATTCACAGCTCTTTAGCAAACATGTGCAGGTTACTCTGTGAATTCATAGGTGCTGGAAGTAATGGTGTGGGAGGAGGGAGGGGTACTGCAGCACCCCCAAAAATAAACATGCTGGAGTTGAGCAGGTGAATGAACAATAAAGAGACCTTTGAATTTTGTGTTTATCTTGTCACATTTGCTGGACATTTGATGCTGCTCTTAAAGTTCCCTTATTGTCTAACAAACATATGCCATCCACAAAGATTACATAGTCAGGCTCATCAAGGGGTTCATCCTTAATGTCAGGTCTTGGCTTGGTGCATAGGTCCGTAACATTGAGACAGTCATGCTCAACCTCTTCCCCATCAATTTCATTTTCAGACAATGGTAACAATTTAACTGGATTAAGAGTTTGACACTTCTTAAATACGATATTTTGAGCCACAAGAATTTGTTGTTCATAATTTGTAAGTTTGCATTTTGTCAAATATTGGATCTTAGTACGAGTGAGCAAAATTTCCACCAAATGAGGAATCATCACTGTAAGAGGATGTCCCATCACTATACTCTCGCGTTTCGCAATACTGACACCTACCGCCGCAACCGCTTTTAGGCAACCTGGCAGTCCTTCGGCAACAGGGTCAAGAGTAGTTGAAAAATATGCCACAAGTCTCTGAGAGTCTCCATGTAATTGAGTAAGCACTGAGAGAGCGCAGCCATCCTTCTTACTGGAAAACAACGTGAACATTTTACTGTACTCAGGCATTCCAAGTTCAGAGGCATGACAGAGACTTTCTCTCAGCTCTACAAACGCTTTCGAGCAGTCGTTGTCTCATGGAAGTGGATCGGGCACATCCTTGTGCGTCAGCCTCAGCAAATGCTTGGCCACCATGGAAAAGTTGGGTATCCACTGACTACAGTAGCCCACCATTCCCAGCAGAATCCTGACTTCTATCTGTGTTCTGAGTGAATTCATTTTTAAAATTGCTGTTGTTCTCTCCTGTGACACCTTTCTTATTCCCTTTTCAATCAGATTTCCTAAATATAGGACCTCTTTCTGGCAATATTGCAATTTGCTTGGGGACACTTTGTATCCATTCTCAGCCAAATATTTTTGAAGAGCAATCATGTCTTGTTTACTAGCTTCTTGAGTACTTGATGCCACAAGTAGGTCATCAATGTGCTGAACAAGAACTGAACTGCAAGGCATTTGTAAAGTCTCAAGAATTTTTTTCAATATCTAGTTAAAGATTCAATGGCTCTTGGTATACCCCTGTGGAACTCGGCACCATGCCAAAACTCTATCTCTGAATATGAAAGGGAACAGGAACTGACTGTCCTTGTGCAGTGGAATAGAGAAAAAGGCCTGGCAGAGATCGACAACAGTAAACAATTCTGCATCACAGGGAATTTGAAATAGTATTGTAGCTTGATTCTGTACCATGGAACAACATGTATCTACAATACTGTTCAATTTTCAAAGCTCCTGTACAATCCAATACTTGCTGTTTGGCTTCTGTAAACCCATAATCAGCGATTTGCAAAGGCGTCCAACAATTTCTCTCAAAATCCCTTGTGTTAATATATTTTCAGTCACTGGAGTAATTCCAGGCACTGTTTCAGGTGTGAAATTATATGGTGGTGTTCTCTGGAACATTGCTTTCTGCTTTATTGGGATTCTGACTGGTCCATCAAAATCACCCCTACTCCATGGTACATGGACATACTCTCCACCTGGTATCTCTCTCAAAGGGAAAGTTGGAGCCTCATCTTCAGCTGGAGTACTGGTGGTGGCTTACCATTAAGCTCGGTAGTGTCTGATTGTTTCTCTTTCTTTCCCTGTTTCTTTGCCTACTTGCTCTCTAATCTGTCAAGATCACTCCATTTCCGAATGCACTTCACTAATTCATCAATGTGCAATCTCATCCCTGAAGATCGCATGGTCGCAAATGCTTCATTATCTAACTGTGACCTAAAACTCTTCTGCAAAGAGATGCTTTAACTGAGATCTACCTCGTATTTACCTGCCAATTAATTGTGTGTCAAAGCAAAACCAAAGGGGATGATGGACGGAGTGTTGAACATTGCAAGCACTCACCCCCAGTCAATTGATCTGGGTTTAATCCATCATCATTCTTTAGCTCACTCCACCACCCCAGTTCAGACATGGCCATATGCAAATCAGTCTGACCCTGTGCCTCATGGGAACAGTCCAGCCCGAACTGCCAAGCCATGTCTTCCCTGGACCAGAAACAAGCATCCTGGGACCCGTTTCTGGCTAACAGCCGTCATCAGCCAGGCTAGCTTGAATCCAGTGGCAAAGTGAGCAAGGAACCCACGTCTGGGCATACCCTGCCAACTTAGGGCGAACAAAGCAAAACCAAAGGGGATGATGGACGGAGTGTTGAACATTGCAAGCACTCACCCCCAGTCAACTGATCTGGGTTTAATCCATCATCATTCTTTAGCTCACTCCGCCACCCCAGTTCAGACATGACTATATGCAAATCAGTCTGACCCTGTGCCTCATGGGAACAGTCCAGCCCGAACTGCCAAGCCATGTCTTCCCTGGACCGGAAACAAGCATCCTGGGACCCGTTTCTGGCTAACAGCCGTCATCAGCCAGGCTAGCTTGAATCCAGTGGCAAAGTGAGCAAGGGACCCACGTCTGGGCATACCCTGCCAACTTAGGGCGAACAAAGCAAAACCAAAGGGGATGATGGACGGAGTGTTGAACATTGCAAGCACTCACCCCCAGTCAACTGATCTGGGTTTAATCCATCATCATTCTTTAGCTCACTCCGCCACCCCAGTTCAGACATGGCCATATGCAAATCAGTCTGACCCTGTGCCTCATGGGAACAGTCCAGCCCGAACTGCCAAGCCATGTCTTCCCTGGACCGGAAACAAGCATCCTGGGACCGGTTCCTGGCTAACAGCCATCATCAGCCAGGCAAAAGAACGATGGATTTAACCCAGATCCTTTGACTGGGGGAGAATGTTTGCATTGTCAGCATTCCGTCCATCATTTGTTTGCTGTAATACTTTTCGCCCTAAGTGGGATGGGTATGCCCAGACGTGGGTCCCTTGCTCACTGCGCCACTGGATTCAAGCTAGCCTGGCTGAAGAAGGGTGACATACCCTGAAACCGGTCCCAGGATGCTTGTTTCTGGTCCAGGGAGGACCTGGCATGGCAGTTCGGTCTGGACTGTTCCCATGGGGCACAGGGTCAAGACTGATTTGCATATGGCTGGGTCCAAACTGGGGTGGCGTAGTGGGCAAAAGAACGATGGATTTAACCCAGATCTTTTGACTGGGGGAGAATGTTTGCATTGTCAGCATTCTGTCCATCATTTGTTTGCTGTAACACTTTTTGCCCTAAGTGGGATGGGTATGCCCAGACGTGGGTCCCTTGCTCACTGCGCTGCTGGATTCAAGCTAGCCTGGCTGAAGAAGGGTGACATACCCTGAAACCGGTCCAAGGATGCTTGTTTCCGGTCCAGGGAGGACCTGGCATGGCAGTTCGGTCTGGACTGTTCCCATGGGGCACAGGGTGAAGACTGATTTGCATATGGCTGGGTCCAAACTGGGGTGGTGTAGTGGGCAAAAGAACGATGGATTTAACCCAGATCTTTTGACTGGGGGAGAATGTTTGCATTGTCAGCAGTCCGTCCATCATTTGTTTGCTGTAACAATTAATTGTGTGTGGCAGCTGCACATCTTGTTTCCTTGCTCAGATATATCAGCTCATTCTCCTAATATTGATTCAAATGTGAAATATCTAAGCACCCACTAATAATCTCTTCCAATTCCACGTTCAATTTTGGTAGATCTAGGGGTCTCACCCTTTCCTAATAGGTGATTTAGCAGTTCCTCCCATTCCCTTATCATCAGGGGTTTCCTCAAACCACGGAGGGAAAATCCCATCATCAAATGGCCCCATTACTCCCTGTGCAATTGGTGTCATAAAACCAATCCTTCTTCCTTCTCTTAATGATTGAACATTTTGTGGTGGATTCTAGGCAACAATTTGTGAGTTTTGTGACGTCTGGATAAACCTTGTCACGGCTACCCCACTTATAGCACCTGGAACAGGGTTCGGAGCAATATTTATTGGTGTAGTGGCTACGGGAATTGCTAATGTCTGAGCTGACACAACTTGTGACACTGGTGTAGGATTTGTCACAATAGAAGCAGTAACACCTGGAGCAATTAGAGTAGTGCCTACTTCAACAGGTGCAGTTGCATCTGAAAGTGTTGTAAGCGGTCTCGCATTCTGAATTGTGTTCGGGTCAACAGAAACTGTAGTAACTATGCCGCTAATGGTTGTAAAACCTTCCGCACTTGATGTTGGAGCTGCATATGGTGGTGGACGTGAGGACAACAAAGCATCTAGAATGTCATCCCCAGAATCACTATCAATATTAGTTTTTCTTGTGGTCTCCTCATCTTTATTTCCCTGCTTTCCCTGCTTCTGGGTACATTCTAGCTCCCTCAACTACACACTTTCTCCATCTCTGTTGTTCTTCATCCCATTTAGCATCCCTGTAATTATGGGCTGCTCTCTTTGTTTTGTTCTGGTACCTTTATTTCTGTTTGGCATGGACTGCTCTCTCCCAAGCATTTAATGCTTCGTATTGTATAGGTCTAGGAGGCAGCTTCATTTCATATAGCTTTTTTCTTGGATTTTCAATAATCTTCTAATCAGAAGTACTGTATTATGGGAACCTTAATGCTCCTTTTTCAGTGATCTTGTGCCGTTGATGAAACCATGAACATGTGTAAATTCCTACATTTGTCACCATATAATGACCTGGGGTACCTTCCGGTAGAGCCTCCTCGCCCTCATGGACCAAGACTCGCACATCGTTTCTCATTGAATCTCTAAGGGCTTTAAAGCATCTCATGGTTGCAAAAATTCAACAAAAAATTAGCAAATATCAATTCAATTAATTTCAATATTTTTGTTCAATTCACAGTTTTGTTCAGATCAATTTTTTCTTCCAATCCCAAAGCAATCCTTCTTCGCAAGCCTATCACAATACAGCTCCTGATGATTCGCCACCCAATCCCAAAGCAGCACTTTGAACCAGCTGACCTATCTCAGCGCGGCACCTTCTGATGTAATTTTCACTCCTTGCAGCACTTCACCCTCCTTTACAATTATTCTTGTGCACAAAATTCCACAACTTCAAGCAAGCACAGTAAACAGATAACTCTTATTTGCTCCACTAGAGAATTCGGAATAATTCATTCATACAAGAAACAAATCGGAACTATCACCTTCCAACTTCCTCATACACACTTAGATGAAGTCTCTACCAGCAGGAAATCACCCTCACTAATATAGTTTTCCCTTTGTGCAATAGGTCCACTAACACCACAATCACAACAGTTTGTTATAGTCCCTATCTCAACTGTGCGGTCGATGGTACCTTATGAACCGACAGCACAAAACCTTAGCAGACAAATTACGCCACAACTTATTATTTCTTAATTATCCCTGGATCTTGGACTACTCAGAGTCTGATAACAACAACTTCAACTGCCCAACATCAAACGCATAAGCACAACTAAACCATAAACATTTACCAAAACATAGGACACATAACTTGAATACAATCACGAAAGCTCAACAAAAACAAATACGATGCATAACCCTATTGATACTCGCACCTCCACCACTGCAACCACTTTCAAAACTGCAAACTGTTTCAGTCTTCAATTTCGGGCTTTGGACTTAAGTAACATGGGCAATTCTAAACTTGGGCAATTTATTTCAGCTCCTTTCTGTCCTGTGACACTAACCGTCCTCTCGCTATCACTTGACGGAACGAGGATTTTTATATCTTAATCTTCGGGTGTAATCATTAAATAAACCCCACCATTGGTCATATGGACCTTTGCTCGTCGACGAAGAGAGTTTAAAAGGAGCTATCATCTAAGTTAATCTTTTAATGTCAACAATTCTTTTGTCATTTGTAAGTCAATAAAAAGAATTTGTGTGAGTTAAAGGATTTTATTAATAATTCTAAATAATTCAAATGATTTTATTCAGAAAGTAAAAGTCTTCTGTCATTGTTGTTACAGATTCAAATAATTAATTAGTTGATATTTCAAAACAAGGTAAAACACGATATTAGTAAAAATTATGGTAAAAATAGAGATGATACAACAGGCATGTTCCATAAAGGTATTTCCCTAATCTAAAATAGATTAAGAATGGCATACGGTGTCAGTTCAGAAACCCAATAAAGAGTTCCGATGAGAGAATAATGCATAAGCCTTTGCACTTCAAATAAAAGAAAATTGTAAAGCTGTAGAATATTCTCAGCTATAAATCAGCAGACATCTAGTAAAAGGGAATAGGCTCAGAAAGTAATCTTTCATAAAGAGAGATATGGTCTCAAGAAACCCAGGGAAGGATCTCCAGAATGCAACAACCCTACTCTAGGAACACACGCTAATATAAATACAGTGAATTATGAATCGAAACAAGTATCACATTCTCCTTTCACAACATCCAATAGGATTTCAGTAAACTCCTGGGAGTAGTTAAATGCCCCAGTTTCTCACGTCTTCACAATAGGCCAGAGATATAAATCCTTGAAAAGATACTTTCTCCACATTTTGTGGTTCAGGCAGTTCTTCCCATGAATCATAGTTCCTATTGTCTCCTCTCCTCCCGGTGAAAACCTCACTATCAGTTGTATAATACATAACAAATGCCTATTCACTAACTAACAGACAACTTCTGGAAATTTAAAGCATCTGCAGTGGAAAGAAAAACATCCTGTGCAAAACAACAGCTCAACATGAAAAATAGGCCTTTCAATGTTAGCATATAAATCTCTGTTAATATGGCATTGACAGTAAGGCTAACTTAAATCAGCACATTATTATTTATATTTCATGCTTATAATGCCTAGGTATGGTTACTTACTGCAAAAGTTTTATACATAATACGTGTGTTATTTAGTATGGACTTTTACACTTTTTATTTAAATGCAGTTTTTGTTTGCACTATGAAGAAATTCGCTCCAGCATGTTCAAAGACCAAGGTCAAATGTCAAGCTATGTCTTCTGACAAATTGCTATTTATTTCCAAACTGGTGTTTAAATGTATTTCTCTGACTGCAAAGTGAAAGGATTTTGAAAAAGTGACCTTGGTGACAATCTTGCTGGGTTACAGGAAGTGAAAAGAAAGGCTGTGGACTGTCAGATTTTTTTCTAACATACAACAACATTTAAATACTTGTAAATGAACTATACATTTGGGACTGTATGTTCTAAAATGCTTCACCAGCTGCATACTACACCTATACCACTCCTGCTAAATGGGTGTGGCTCATTTTCTACACTTGTTCTTTGTGAAAAGCTTGGATTTTCCACATTCCCTTTTGCTTCTGCGATGTAATATTGATGGCAGCACCCCCTCTCTGATAATTGTTTAAGCACCATTGTTTTCCAAAGGCTCACCTACTTGCACAATTGGTTTTTCAATAGACAATGCATTTGAGGGTGCTAAACTCAGAAGACGTAATATTTATAAAATGTGATGGCATAGAGTCTCTGTGTATGCAGTCCTGTTTGGTTTGGGGAGCTGGCAGTAAAAAGAGGCCCCCATCTTTTTCTTGCTCCCATCTGCCGATTTCTGTGCATCGAATTTGAATGTCTGTTGAGGAGAGGAAAGACTGCCAGTGTTCAAAGGAGCTTATCTCCTTCCTTCTCCATTAAATTAAATAACAATCACAGTTGACTTCAGGCTTCACTTACAGTTAGGGTGGCCAACTTTACATTATAACTTTTTAAGGTGGCCAACTTTACATTATAACTTTCCAGGGCACTTTGTGCATGTGGAGACACACTTTGCATGAGGAAACATCAAAATATGTTTGTTGGGGAGTAGGAGGCTATGGGTGGATAGCATTTTTTTGGTGGTTCATTCGAAATTCTCCTTCTCTAAGTCAGGCCACCGAGGTGGAGGGGGAGGCTGTTTCAGGTCTTGGCGGACAGGTAGGAGAAACCGCAACTGCCGCTCTTGCTTCGATGGTTGCGGGGGTCTGGGCGAGGGAGGCGGAGCGCAGTTGTCTGGGGGGCTGGTGGAAGTTCACACTGTGGTTGAAGTAGGCTGGTCCCTATTTGTTCAGGGCCTTGTAGGCCTGGGTTAGCATCTTAAACTGGCACCTCTTGTGGATGGGGAGCCAGTGGTGTTTCCTGAGGTGTGGGGTGATGTGGACCCATCTGGGGAGGTCGAGGACAAGTCTGGCGGCTGAGTTCTGAACGGTCTGTAGTCTCTTTAGCAGGTGTGAGGTGATCCCTACGTAGAGAGTGTTGCCATAGTCCAGGCGGCTGGTGACGAGGGCCTGGGTGACGGTGCATCTGGTGCTGGCTGAGAGCCACTTGAAGACTTTCTAGAGCATGTGGAGAATGAGGAAGCAGTCTGAGGATGCTACGTTGATCTGGTTTTTCATGGTGAGTTTGCTGTCCAGTATGATGCTGAGGTTCCTGGTGTGTTCTGTGGGTGTGGGGGAGGGTCCCAGTTCTGCTGGCCACCAGGAGTCATCCCACAGGGATGTTTTGCTCCCAAAGATGAGTATCTCCGTTTTGTCGGTGTTGAGTTTGAGGCAGTTGGTTTGCATCCAGTGGGCGATGCTGGTCATGCACAAGTGGAAGTTGACCTTGGTGGTGGAGGTGTCTGCGGACAGAGAGAGGATGAGCTGGGTGTCGTCTGCATATGATATGACATTCAGTTCATAGGTCCTGACCAAATTAACCAGTGGGGTCATATAGGCGTGGAATAGGGTATTGCTGAGGGAGGACCCTTGGGGGACGCCGCAGATGATGTTCTGTGCATCTGAGGTGTAGGGTGGAAGGCAGATGCTATGGGTTCTTCCGGTGAGGAAGGATGCAATCCACTTGAGGGCGTCCCCTAAATCCCCAGCTGATGGAGCCTTTTTAGGAGGGTGTTGTGGGACACAGTGTCTAAGGATGCCAAGAGGTCAAGGAGGATCAGGGTGGCAGTTTCTCCCTGCTCTAGAAAAGTCATGATGTCATCGGTGGCTATGATTAGGACAGTTTCTGTGCTATGGTTCGTGCGGAACCCAGATTGGGATGGGTCAAGGAGGTCATTGGTCTGTACGTAGTTGGTGAGTTGGCAGTTGATGGCTTTTACCACCACTTTGGCAGGGAACAGGGTGATGGCCTGGTAGTTCTTGAGTTCTTTTGGGTGTGCAGATGGTTTTTTGAGGAGTGGTTTGACTTCTGCGTATTTCCATTCCTCTGGGAAAGTGGCAGAGGTGATGGAAGTGTTGAAGATGGTGGTGGGTTCTTTGCTGATGGTATTGTTCCCCTAGGTGAATATGTGGTGGGGACAGGGGTCCTTGGGTGGTCCTGAGTGGATGTAGTTCATAGTGGCAGAAGTGGTCTGCCTTGTGAGTTGGTCCCATGTTGTGATCCTGAGGTTCGGGTGGGAGTCGGTGAGGTTGAGGAGGCTGTGGATGGTGGCTTCAGGCAGTTGGGGGGTCGAAGTGTTCGTAGATGGTGGAGATCTTGTTGTGAAAGAAGTCTGCTAGGGTGTTGTAGAGATCTTGGGAGGGGGTGACAGTGTTCTCGGATGTGAGGGGTTGGAGAACTCTTTGACGATGTTGAATAGTTCTTTGCTGTGGTTAGAGCTGGCTAAGAGGCAGGCCGCCAGGGCAGCCCTTTTCCTGTCGCTGCTGGTAGTTGTTGAGTGCCAGTTTGATGGTGGCTCGGTTGTTTGGCTCTTTGCTAGAGCACCAAATCCTTTCCAGCTGCATGCAGTTGCGTTTGGTGGTTTTCAGTTACAGAGTGTACCAGCTGGTGTGCTTGGTGGGCCTGCCTGGTTTGGAGGGTTTGATGGGGGCGATTTTGTCTGCACAGTTGGTGATCCATGCTTTGAAGTTTTTGACAACCTCTTCGAGGTTGGAAGTGGTGTCAAGAGAGGAGGAGCGGAGTATGTTGGTCTATGGGTTTTTGGGTATCTTGTTCCAGCTCCTGTAGGAGGAGCTGGGCTGGTTGGTGGAGCCGGCGGGGGCAACTGTGATGGAGAAGTGGATGATTGAGTGGTCCAACCATGTGAGTTTGGTAACATATATATACCTGACTCTGTTTCTGGCTGTAAAGATGGGGTCGAGCGCCCAGCGATGTGAGTGTGTTCGGTGACAAGCTGGGAAAGGCAAAGGTTGTTAATGCTCTCGAGGAGGTTGGCTGTGTTGATGTTGTTGGGGTCATCGAGGTGAAAGTTGGGGTCTCCAAGGAAGAAGAAGTTTTCGGAGTTGATGGACCAGTGGGGCGATGAAGTCGGGGATGGCCTTGCAGAAGGCGGGATGTGGTCCTGGCGGTCTGTAGGCGAAGGTGCCTCTCATGGTGGTCTTGCTGTCTATGTTAAGTTGGAAGTAGAGGTATTCCATGTTGGGGGTCGTGTCATCGGTGGCAGCTGTGCAGTGGAGGGATTCTTTGTGGATAATGGCTATGCCACCTCCGTGGTTGATGTTGCGATGCCGGTGTATGATCTCATATCCGTTGGGTGTGACGGTGGCAATGTCAAGCGCGGATGACAGTTTGAGCCAAGTCTCGGTGGGGAAGATGATGTCGGGGGTGAGGGAGGTGATGGTGTCCCAGATCTCAGTGGCATGTGTGTGGAGTGATCAGGTGTTGATCATGAGGCAGTGGGGTTATCCCGGCTCAGTAGTGGTGGGCGCAGAGCCACGAGAGAGGGTTCTGATATCACAGGAGAAGAGGCAGTGTTGGCAGGAGAAGGGTCCTGCCATTGATCTTGGGGATGCCCAGCATGCAGTTATCGGTGCGTGATCCAGGGTTCAGGGCTGATATCTCAGTGTTGGCGTAGCTGTGGGTGGGCAGAGATACAGGACTCCTAGTCCTTGGCACGGTTCAGGTGCAAACGGGCTTGCCTTTGGCACGCCCGCAGCACGGCCGCACTGTGGCCTCCATTAAGTAGGTTCCTGGGAAGGGCGCTGGGCGGGGTCATCAAGAGGCGCGAAGCAGAAGGGAGAGCAGCATTGAAAGCACGAAAAACGAGCGGGGAAAATAATTAAATTGTGCTTAGGAGGAGGCAAAATGTTGGAAAAGGAAAAGGGTCAGTGGAAGGCAAGAACAAAGTTAGAAGGAGGCAAAATACTGGAGGAAAGAAATGAGTTAGAAGGAGGCAAAATACTGGAGGAAAAAAACAAGTTAGAAGTAGGCAAAATACTGAAGGAAAGAAATGAGTTAGGAGGAGGCAAAATACTGGAGGAAAGAAACAAGTTAGATGGAGGCAAAATGCTTGGAAAAGAAACGAAGTTAGAAGGAGGCAAAATACTTGGAAAAAGGAACAAAGTTAGAGGGGGTCAAAAATACTAGAGGAAAGAAACGAGTTAGAAGGAGGTAGAACAGAGTGCTCAAGCTGGCAGCAACAGTGGAGAGCTGGGTCAGCGACCGGCTCAAAGGGGCCGCGCTGCGGCCTCCATTAAGTAGGTTCCTGGGATGGGCGCTGGGCAGGGTCAGCGAGAGGTGGGAAGCAGGAGGGAGAGTGGTGCTGAAAGAGTCAAAACAAGCAGGGAAAATGTGGGAAAATGATCAAAACGATAAAAATGTGGTTAGGAGGCAAAATGTTGGAAAAGGAAAAGGTTTAGGGGGAGGCAGGAATGAAGTTAGAAGGAGGCAAAATACTGGAGGAAATAAATGAGTTAGAAGGAGGCAAAATACTGGAGGAAAGAATGAGTTAGACGGAGGCATAATATTGGGAAAAAGAAACAAAATAAAGTTATAAGGAGGCAAAATACTGGAGGAAAGAAACCAGTTAGACGGAGGCAAAATACTGTAGGAAAGAAATCAGTTAGAAGGAGGCAAAATACTGGAGGAAAGAAATGAGTTAGAAGGGGTTAGAGAGGAGCGCTCAAGCTGGCAGCAACAGTGGGGAGCTGGCTCGGGGATCTGCTCAATGGGGTCGCGGTGCGGCCTCCATTAAGTAGGTTCCTGGGAGAGGCGCTGGGCAGGGTCAGTGAGAAGGGGAAGCAGGAGGGAGAGTTGTGCTGAATGTGCAAAAACGAGCATGGAAAATGTGGGAAAACAATAAAAATGTGGGTATGAGGAGGCCAAATATTAGAAAAGGAAAAGGGTTAGGAGTAGGCAAGAATGAAGTTAGAACGAGTTAAAATACTGGAGGAAACAAACAAGTAAGAAAGAGGCAAAATACTGGATGAAAGAAATGAGTTAAGAGGCAAAATACTGGAGGAAAGAAACAAAATGAAGTTAGAAGGAGGCAAAATACTGAAGGAAATAAATGAGTTAGAAGGAGGCAAAATACTGGGGAAAAGAAACAAAGTTAGAAGGAGGCAAAATACTGGAGAAAAGGAATTAGAAAAGGAAAAGGGTTAGGCGTAGGCAAGAATGAAGTTAGAAGGAGGCAAAACACTGGAGGAAAGAAACAAGTTAGTCAGAGGCAAAATACTGGAAAAAAGAAACAAAACGAATTTAGAAGGAGGCAAAATACTGGAGGAAATAAATGAGTTAGAAGGAGGCAATATACTATGAAAAGAAACGAATTCAGAAGGAGGCAAAATACTGGGAAAAAGAAACAAAGTTAGAAGGAGGCAAAATACTGGAGAAAAGTTACAAGTTAGTCAGAGGCAAAATACTGGAAAAAAGAAATAAAACGAATTTAGAAGGAGGCAAAATACTGGAGGAAATAAATGAGCTACAAGGAGGCAAATACTGGGAAAAGAAACGAATTTAGAAGGAGGCAAAATACTGGGAAAAAGAAACAAAGTTAGAAGGAGGCAAAAATACTGGAGAAAAGAAACGAGTTAGAAGGAGTTAGGGTGGAGCGCTCGAGCTGACAGCAGCAGTGGGGAGCTGGCCTGGGGACCTACTCAATGGGGTCACGCAGCAGCCTCTATTAAGTAGGTTCCTGGGAGGGGTGCTGGGCGGGGTCAGCAAGAAGCTGGAAGCGGGGCGAGAGCGGCACTGAAGGCGTGAAAACCTGCAGTGAAAACGTGGGAAAGCAATAAAAATGTGGTTAGGAGGAGGCAAAATGTTGGAAAAGGAAAAGGATTTGGAGGAGGCAAGAGCAAAGTTAGAAGGAGATAAAATACTGGAGGAAAGAAACGAGTTAGAAGGAGGCAAAATACTGGGGAAAAGAAACTAAACAAAGTTAGAAGGAGGCAAAATACTGGAGGAAAGAAACGAGTTAGAAGGAAGCAAAATACTGGAGGAAAGAAACAAGTTAGACAGAGACAAAATGCTGGGAAAAAGAAACTAAACAAAGTTAGAGAGAGGCAAAATACTGGAGGAAAGAAACGAGCTACTAGGAGGCAAAATACTGGAGGAAAGAAACGAGTGAGAAGGATGCAAAATACTGGAGGAAAGAAACGAGTTAAACGGCGGCAAAATGCTGGGAAAAGAAACAAAGTTAGAAGTAGTCGAAATACTGGGAAAAAGAAACAAAGTTAGAAGGAGGCAAAAATACTGGAGGAAAGAGCGGAGCTCTCGAGCTGGCAGCAGCAGAAGGGAGCTGGCCAGGGGAAACATATGTTAAATACAAAATGTAGTGAAAAGAAAGAAAGAGTAGTTTGACAACCGGGCGTACAAAAAAACAGAAACATTTTACTGATGCAACAAATGTACATAACAAATAACACATATAATCACTAATAAAATTAGGGATTACAGCAGTTCTAGCATACGACACTGGAATGACCGATAATGGTCCTAAATACCATAGTCCATAGTAAGAGTCACACCAGTGTTGATCCACTCTTGTAATAAGGAAAAAAGTAATGTGATAAGTCCATTGGTGAAGAAAACACTCATATGATGACAAGCACAGCAGGGAGACGTCGACGTTTCGGTCACTGTTATAACTATTATGTGCGACCATCCTCAGGACAATGCTGAGAGTAAATTTAACTCCAATGTTTTGCTATATACAGAATAAAAAGAACAGAAACAAACTTCAACTTAAATGTACGCCTTGGGAAACCAAAAATACCAATGAACACGTTTGTTACACACGTGACCGTACAACCATATATTTGTGTAGCAAACCGGGGTGACAAAATCCAAAGTAGTCAAGACCATATGATCCAGCGCTAACAATAAAAATAATTTCTCCTATTATGCTTTGGTCATCCAGGTGCAATTATTTCTCTAACACATACACTATATCCATATGACGGTGGGGCCCATAACACCGCATATACATTCACTTACTCATTTGTTCCCTGGATTTCCTCCGTCAATGTACCTAGGAGAAAAACGATTTGCTGGAAGGAGACGGGATACCTCTTTTATAATGACATAGTATTTCTCATTTGCTTTTAAGGTATTCCGCTCATTGGTCGATGGACCAACTAGTAGGAATCAGTTGATGGTGATTAAGACCAGCTCAATCACAATGAACTCTTTTACCATTTCATTATTAATCATTATGCTAAAGAAAATCACTGAGTCATTTGTTTAAAGAATAATAAAGTTTATATAAAGTTTTGAATGCATGAAATTTAGATTAAGTTTATTATTCAGATCATTGCATTTATCATCATTATAAGAATGGTTTGAAATTGCATGGCACTTTTATTAGACGGAAAAACGAGGTTATCATACTAAGAACTCTATAGATCAACCTATCTATCTCTCTGGGGAAATCCTAATAATTCTAATAAAAATCTATCAATAAAAGTTCTCCTAAAGCAGCATCTTTATACTCAACTGGAAAAGGAAAATAACAGCAGCAGCCTCAGCTCGTCAGCATCAGCAACCGCAAACTCTCCCATCTACAGCATCTAACTTCTTCAGCATCTCCCGCAGCATCCCTCAGCATTCTAACCCCTCCCACCAAGAGTAGGTCTTCTTATACCCTAATTCTAGCTTACAGCATAAAATGTTTCTTCTTACATGGCGCGATTCATTCTCATTGGTCAAAAACTCAGGTCCATATACATTTTAATCAAACTTCCTGGTCTTAACCAGTTCCGTGTGGAATGTCCATGCAAGCATCGTTTCCCACAGTTCATGCACTTGCTCATCCATTTCGATCAGTCCAAATTGTATCTTTTTCTGCTACATTTTGTATAATACAGTTCCGTCTATTGATTCAACCAGGCTTCTCACGCTTCTTGCTGATCATCTTGGCACACATCTGCTCAGAAGGGTCACAGCAGCCTTCACCATACTTTCATCTTAGCCTCTCGGCATCAGCACGTGATCATCCCTTTTCCACAGCCTCTCTCCTCTATCACATGGTCTCATCCGCTCATGCGCACTCTAGTAACTCGCGGCCATTTTATATTGCTGCTCGGCAGGCCTAAGCGCACTATTTTCAAAGATAAACAAAATGTTATTAAAACAAAGAAATATAAACCCTTTCGTTTCCCTCCCATCTTTCTACGTACCCCAATTAGGTATTACCTAGCAGAAGCAACATATAAAGCTGTCCCTTACTTACCATCGCTTTATTTTGCAACCACATGTTTTATTTAAAAGCACAAATCATGCATTTATTATTAAATTAGTACGCAAATATTATGCTATGTTAGAAACGTAAACAATTATAAGTCAATTAATTTGCACACTGAATTGCGTGTTACCATTAACCCTTTACATACATTGTTGGTTATTTACTTAAACGAACATGTTTATTAATACTGTACGAAAATATTAGGAGGTTAACATTTTTACATTTACCCTGCTCCATCAACCATACAAATAGACTAAGGGTCTAGATGTACAAAGATCAGAATAGCGATTTCCTAATTGCGATTTTCTGCAAATCACAATTAGGAAATCGCTATTCCTTATGTATGAAACTCATTGAGTTTCATTTAGCGACTCTGAGTGGGTCGCAAATAGACCTACCTCATGCATATTAATGAGGTGAATCGCAATTTGCGACCCACTTTGATTCGCTGCCATCACAGGAATGGTGGCCTGCTGGGGTCAGCAGGCCACAATATCTGTGACTGCTTTTAAATAAAGCATTTTTTTTTGTAAATGCAACCCGTTTTCCTCCTTAAAGGAAAATGAGCTGCGTTTAAAAATTAAAAAATACAACTTTGAAGTTTCATTTTTTAAGAGTAGGCAGTGGTCCGTGGGACCACTGTCTGCTCTTAAAAAATATGCTGCCAACCATTCTCAAAGGGGAAGGGGTCCCTTAGGGACTCCTTCCCATTTGCGAATGAGTTACCACTATTTTCGAAATGGCGATAAATTGCGAATGTGTTGCAACCTCATTTTGGTCACAAAACATTCGTACATACCATTTTCAATTCAGTATTAGGAAGGGACGCCCTCAAAATGTCCCTTCCAAATACCGAATTGCAATACCCAGGTTACTGAATCGCAATTTGGGCTTTGTACATCCCCAAAAGCATTTTTGCAGTCTCAGATGGACTGATTCTGTGAATTGGGTCATTTGCGACCGCAAAAATGCTTTGGGCCAGATGTATCAATATTGGATTTTGCGATTCCATAATAGCGAATTTTACCGATTAGCTATTATGGAATTGCAAAATGCAATGTATGTAGGTTTCGCAATAATAATTGCGATTCCTACATATTCCTTATTTGCGACTCGCAAATTGCGAGTCGCAAATAAGGAATGGGAATTGCATGCGCAATTTGCGAGTACCCAATAGGTACTCGCAAATTGCGCATGCAATTTCAAGGGTGCAAGGGTGCCAAATGGACACCCTGTTGCACCCCTGGAATATGTATATGTGCACATGTGGCGCACATGCATGCCCTAAGGGCATGTATGTACGCCACATGGCACCTTGAAAAATGCAAAAAAGTGCATTTTTCATGGAATTCGCATATTACCACCAACTTGAAGTTGGTGGTAATTTGCGATTCCTTAATGGCAGGTCGCAATTTTTTTTTGCTTCCTGCATTTCACTTAAGGAATTGCAAATTGCAATTCCTTAAATGCATTCGCAAAATAGGTAATCGCAATTTTTGCGATTCCCTATTTTGCGAATGCCTTTTGGGATGATACATCCCAAAAGTCTTTTTCCCGTTGGCAAACGGGCCGATTTTGCGAATCGGCCCGTTTGCGAACGGGAAAAACGCTTGATACATCTGGCCCTTGGTTCTTCTAGTCCTATATCACATGAAAGCTATTTTAATGGTGTCTCACTGAACAAGCACAAGAGTGTGTTATATTAAAGTGCAGCCAAAATCATATGATTACATCGTTCAGTAATATAGATGGTGTGGGATTTCTCCAGCAACTGCGAATCTATCTGTAGAAATATATTTCACACTGTGTAATGAAACAAACTTACAGAAAGCCACAGAATCACATAATAATTTTTTTTTTAGAGAAACTCACCAAATATTACTTTGAATTGTATTGAATGCTGAAACATGCACAAAAAGCCTAAATATTGTAAATATAACTTGTTGGGGAGAAAAAGACTTTGAACAACACAGAACAGGTGACTAAATTGCTGACTGATGAGAATGGATTAGTCATTCAAAGCTATGGTTCCGGGGTGCTGCTCGTGAATACTGGCAGTGGCTTAACTTAGCGCGGCCAAACGGAAGCCATTAACAAGGCGTGCTCAGATCTAATCAACTAGACCTCGATGTGCGGCCATATAGGGAGTGAAGTTAAATCACTTATTGGGTTATTTTTTAGAAATTCCAAGGTCAAATGAAAAAATGTTAGCAAAAAGAAAAGCCATTTAATGGAATGTAAACAGTGTAACCAATCAGCTTTCAACATTCCATCTACAAGGAATGAATGGAGCCATTTTCAAGCAATTATATACCATCGATTCGGCCATCATTGAGTGTTGACATCAAATACAATCTAACATTATATAAATGAATTAACTGCCCTACATATTTTTGAAATGGAGATATACCAGACCTAAAATTATGCAGGGTTAATAACAAATGAGTAGAGGCTGTGGATGCATCAAATACAACATACAACGGTTCTTTCTGTTAAGTGATATTATCGTGACCATTTGATAATGGAGTATAGACAAGGGAAAAAATAAGGTGAATCGAATGTCTAACAGCATTTGTGACCAAACAAAATGCACATGCACCAAAGCCATAGTTACAGTCAAATAAAATAGAGAAAATTACTTATTTTACAAGGTTTTTTAGGTCGAGTCTAGCGCAGCGCGAATGCGCTGCTCTAGGAGATGACCTTTTGGAATCGTTTTTTTAGGTCGAGCCTAGCGCAGCGCGCATGCGCTGTCTATGAGATGACCTTTTGGAATCGGTCTGCACTTTTCTGACACTCGTGCGTGTGGCGTCATCCACCTTGCGGGAGCGAGCAGCGGCGCGCAGTGCACCATGTGGTCTGTATCATGTTTCAATTAGCGTGGTGGCTTTCAGTTTCGCGGGCGCGCGTTCATGTTTTTTTTGCAATAGCTTGGTACGTAGGCAGCATGCCGCGGGCGCGCGTTCATGTTTTTTTTGCAATGGCTTGGCAAGTAGGCAGCATGCCACAAATTCAACACAGCTCCCTACCCTTCAGTCACAATGGATTCTGCTGCGCAACGCTGTTTGATGCGAACTACATTCAAACCAACATAATGCATCACAAAGTCACAGACTTTCAAAGGCACCGGTTTGTCAAAAGAAGGCCTCACGCTGTTATTGCAGAAAGACACTCATATTATTAACCTTAAAAGGACGAATGGGGAGTAATGTGGCCCACGTATGCGGATGACTAGGCACGAACCTGACTCTGTCCCAACCCTACCGGAACTCTCGGCTGCGAACCCGCTGCCTGCTCCCTGCCCCCAACATCTCCGGAGAGCCCTTTGTTACACGGCCAGAGTTCAAGTCGAGTCTGCTGTGCATGCGGGTTTATTGATTAGATTCCGACTGTCCCGCCTCCATTAACTTCAGGCTCCCGGCGGCACCCTCTGTCACTTTGTTTTTCTGCGACACTATGTAATCCAAGCTCCTCCCGAGGCTCCCTGCCCCCTCTAGTGGACAGCTGCTTGGCTCCCAGGGAGGGTGGGACGGGGCAGTGTTGCAATGCCTTATGCAACAACAAAGCTGGGCTCTGTCTTTCTCCATGCCCCCTCCCTCCCCCTTCCCAGAAGCCTGTTGTTTTCCAGGCATGTTTTATGGCCTCCTTTCGGCACACAGGCCCTGTGACTCCCAGTCCAGGCGTGGGGAGTCATTCTAATGCAGGGGAGAGCGCCTGCCACTTTGGATCTTTGCTTTTCTAATTTTTTCGTTCTTTCTCTTCCTCCTTATTTCTCTCTCTGGGTCAAAGTGCAAAGAAGATAAGTAAGTCCCAGTCTGCAAGACATAAGTGCTGCTGCACGCCAACCGCAAGCACAAATTCTAAGCACTCTGCACACACTTGTTTCCAGCTTACACTCATTTGATGGTCACATTCAAAGAGTTGGCACTTTTTTGCTGTGACCCTTCAAAACATTTTTCCTATTCAATGCATTTCAGCGTTTATTTCAGGCAGGGGCACTACTTTCAGGGTTCCCAGGTACATACAAAAGCAGTATATCAATTCCAGTTTTTTTCTTTGCCTCCTGATACTTTTAGTCTTGATTACTCACTTATAAATTCAGTAGCACCACAGCAAAATGCAAAACTTGAGAGATCTGCATTACTCACCTCTTCTATCTCTCTCTCCCCTCACACCGGATACCTTTCTTAAAGAGGTACATGTGTTTAAGTAGAACGTCCCTCGAGGGAAATCTAAAAGTTGCAGGTACCACAACTTTCACAAGGCAGAAGCACGTCTGTTATTCAGCGCCAAGATGCCCCTTTGTGGGTGAAAGTGCGCTTTACAAATACAAGTTATGTTATGTTACTATGATGAATTGCCCCCACCTAACAATAAAAACTATAACAAAAAAGCATTAGAACAGGCAGGGAAAAATTGACAGCATTGCATAATCAAAAAAACTAGAACACATTTTTGGTGTTAATTCTGGTTTTTATTAGGGTACTTCAGTTGTGTTTAATGTTTTCTAGGTTATATATAAGGCGACAAAAATGGTTATAACACTTTTTTTATTATAACTTAAAACTTTTAAACATGCTGCACAACATTCACAATGCTCTACAACACATATTAAAAACGTTAACAAAGCCAATAGCTCTGTCTAAACACTTATAAGGCCCCAAAGGCGAGACCTATTGGCTATGCCAATGCTTGTTCTATTGAGTCACCAAAGTCTAATTAAGTACAATAGACCGAATTACTCGAACCACAGGAATCTACACACATAGTTTGCTGAATCCAGGTTAAATGTTTCTTACAATGTTCAGCTGAAACAAGTATATCCATGTGTATCAAAGGTGCATTATAAAATTGAGAAGAAGTGGTGGTAGAAAAATACTATGATGATTAATGGACTGATAGAATCACTAACCCACTACAGGGGTGATCCCCCTAAGCTTGCTGGTCAAGTAGTGGCATCATTGCTTTTTGCCGATGATACCCTACTTATTTCCAGGACCCCGATGGGGCTCCAAAATCTAGTGGGCCGGTTTGTAGCAGCCTGTGGGGAATTCGGGCTGGAGATCAATACCATGAAAACTAAATTCATGGTATTTAACCCACATAAGTCTTTTAGGGGCGTGATAAAGTTGGGTTCCACTTTACTAGAGCAGGTGAAGCAATTCGACTATCTGGGGGTTAGGCTGACGAATTCATTATCATGGGCCCCACAAATCGCAAAAAAACAGCTCTCATTCCAACATGTAAGCTCTGTGTTAGTTAAAAAAATGAGAAATTCAAATTATAGACCAGTTGCCCCAGTAATCCAAGTGTATAAAGCCAAGGGCATTGGAGCCGCATTGTATGGCGCGGCGTTATGGGGCCAGAATAATGTAGGGTCTATTGAAAAAGGGAAAACTCTTTTATGAGATCAGTCCTAGAACTTCCTCGAAATGCCCCCCTGACCCTTATGCGCTTGGACCTGGGCCTAAAAAATGTAGCACAAGTGATTGCTTTCAGGCCCTTTGCATATTGGATTCGAATCTGGTCAAATAATTCACCACTCCCCATGAGAGAATCACTACTTGATGTGTTGACAGTAGATACTAGAGGGAGCATAACGTGGCTCAATTTTATAAAGAGTTGGTTGTATAGAGTGGGTATGAGTGAACTTTGGACTAATCCCAGTAGTATACAAAATTAACCTTGCTCAACCTTAAAAAAGAGATATTGGCTCTATGTTAATGAAATATGGCTAAATAAAGGAGCTACAGGGGCATTAACAAGGAATATTTGAACCATATAGAACCTTCTTTAGCAAAATCTGTATATTTGAAGTTAAGGTACAGCATTTTGCCAGTCAATGTATTCTGTAGCAAATGGAAGGGTGTTAACATCTTGTCCATCTGCCCCTCATGCATGGGCGAACATGAAACCGAAGAACATTTTTTGTTCTTCTGTCCAAAGTACACTCAGATTAGAAGAATTTGGTTAATTCCGATATGACGAATTCTAACTGCAAAGCGCTTAAAAGATATTGGGGCATATTAGCAAGACCGGCGATAAAATTATCGCCGTTTTAGCGGCAGGAAACTGCCGCTAAAACGGCGATAATGGGCTTGCTAATATGCGTTATAGAATTCCAATAGAAGCCCAGGTTAGATGTGCAGGACATCTAACCTGGGCTTCTATTGAATTCTATAACGCATATTAGCAAGCCCATTATCGCCGCTTTAGCGGCAGTTTCCTGCCGCTAAAACGACGATAATTTTATCGCCGGTCTTGCTAATATGCCCCATTATTAGGATTTTAAAAAGTGACTGCACTGAGTGGTTAATTTTTACTGTGTCCAGATATCTGCTACATGCCTGGAGACTAAGAACCAGGATGTTGAAATTATTCAATAGCCACTGAAACGAGTATTGATGCACTGAAATGTCTCTGATTCTAGATTTTGCTAATCATTGTGGAATAGTATTAATAGATTTTAAAAGTTTTAAATGATAGGAAGCTTTTATGAGTTTTTAATTATTGGATTATTTAACCTAATCTTGTAATGACATTTTTTTTAGTAATGGGCTTCAGGAAATCGGTGCACTTGACACTTTACTTAGTATCTTCTTTAGTGTAAATAATATAATGTTGACATCAGCTGTGGCATAAACTCTGGCAAGTTGCCCTGCATTGTGCACTTTTCTTAGGGGTTATGGGAATTCCCAATCAAATTGTATGTGGAACAATTTATGTACATGAGCACTATGAATATCACTTTCAGAACGGGTGACTTGATACTATTGTTCATGCCTGCATAATTTGATGAGCTTTTATGGTTTTTATAAAATCGAATAAAGATATTTCGACTACTATGAGATATGGGATGTGGTTACAGGAGAAGATGTGATCTTGTGTGTACTTATTTTATCTATTTACTTGTACATTGCTAAATTCTGCCATTCAACTGAGACATTTAGACCAGAATTCACAATATCCACATTCCATAGCCATCGATTTTCACATAGAGTTGGTGATCCAACTTGCGGTTCCTGATTGAGTCTGTAATGACCTGATTTACCCACCATTCCATGTCTATTGGAGCATGTTTTTGTTCTGTGTAGTGGTCCACAAGTGGGGTGGGGGAAACCTGACGTCTTGTTCTAGATTGATGTTGAAGTATAAGTTGTCTTATTTCTTGTGTGGTTTTAAATATGTTTGCCAACCCACACAGACATTTAATACAGTATACCACATTCTTTGTATGACAATTTGAAAAATGTTTGAGGTAGTCCTGTCATTTAGAGTTAACTGTTTTGTCACTTTGGTGGAGTTACATGCCATCCAATTCCCACGTTGGAACTGAACTATAATGGGTTGTAGGCTGAGACTTTGTGTTACAGAGTTCTTTTTTGGTTCCATATATGGTTTAACCATTCTGTCCTTCAGGTTCTTTCCACGTTTGTAATGCAAACATAGGTTTCATTGAGAATAGTTTATGATAGTTAAGGAGACGTCATTGTTTGAGAATTATTTTCTTAATTTTGTAAGATTCCATCTCAAAAGTGGAAACAAATGCAATTCTGGACTCGTTACATCAAACTTTTTCTTGCTAGAGGTCTTCATGATTGTTGTACCATGATGTTTTCATGAATCATCTTATTAATCTTTTTTGGGCAACCACGAGCACTAAGTTTCTACAAAGGTTTTTTGGCTTCCAAGAAATAATCTGTCTTTTTACTGCAGTTCTGTCAGAGATGTAAGAACTAGCCAAAGTGTAAGTTGTCCTTTATGTTTTTGGCTTGATGGCTGTCATATCTAAGTAATGTATTGGCGAGCAGTTGGTTTAGTGAATAAGGAGGTATATAGTGAACCATTTTTATCAAGAACAGTAAAGGCCAGAAATCATAGTGAGTGTTTGTCAAATTGCATTGTAAAGGAAAGATTGTCGTTAAGAGAATTCAACCAGTCAAAGAATTGTCTTAACGACTCAGTAGTGCTTTGCCAGACCAAGAAGACATCATATTTGTATCGAATCCATTTCTTGATGTTGTTCGTAAATGGATATTGGAAATTAAAAATGCAATTGGATCCAAAATGAGCTGCCTACAGGTTAGCGATGTCGGGAGCGTAGATGGCACCCATTGCTGCACCCTTAGACCCTTCATCTGTTAAAAAAATTCATGTTAAAAAATTAAACAGTTATTGCAACACAATTACATGGAACTAAAGTGCAAAACAAAATGGGAATGAGTAGTGTATTGATGAACGGGAGAATGCTAGTGGTAAAAAAATAAGATGTAGACAAAGCCAATAGGCATTGGCAAGTTGGTCCACAACTAGCTATTTTAGTTTGGATGCTTACAGGTCGTTTTATGTGCCTGCTACCTCTTTTTCTTCCAGTCATGCCAAGGGTGGTCTTATGATATTTCACTTCTCAGTAAGGGGAAATGGTCAGAGATACAAACTGGTTCTCCAAATATACAGGCTTATTTTTGATTAATTTCTACAATTCCAATGGAACCTGGAACAGCTACGCAATCTATGTGGTTTTCTGGAGCAGTATAGAGAGAAGTGTGACACATTTACCTTCTATGTTTTATTGGGTGATTTTAATACCTATCTATGTAGGGGCACAGCCCAAGGCCATAACATGCCTATTAATTGCACACCAGATGGACATTACACATGGAACATATAGTTTTTAAAAAATAATATCATTCATGATTTTAACCTTGATTTTTCTTTGGATAGAATAGTTTTACATTCTCAGTCTTCCATTCACTCCACTTGTATTGCCCAAGGAAGTTCATCTATTATTGATTTTATTTTTATTTCAGCATCACTTTACCGCCTACAGATCCCTTGTATTGACTTTAGTGATCATAACCGTAATTGCTTCTCCCTTAGTTGGGGCAGTGTAACCCAGAACATTACACAGGGAAAGACTTTTTTTAAAACCAACAGACCGGGACAGCAATTCAAATGGTCCAAGGTGGTTCCAGAAGATTTTAAAGGCAAATTATTCTCCTCTTGTGCACATGCGCTCCAGATCTGTCTTGGAGAGGATTCTAATGGGACACATATACTTAGTGACTTCAATGCCATCTCACAAAAGATTTGTGATCTTCTAGCAGTAATTAGAACTTCTAGTCCTAATTTCTCACCCAGGGAGTTTGATGACGATTGTTCTAGGTCTCACCGTAAATTGCTGAAGGATTTAAAACCATCTCCCAGGTTACTTTCTGCACATCCACATACAAACTAGAGGTTAAATGGCGTTAACAAACTTCTGAAAGAGAAAGCTTGGGATCAGCTTTTACAACTAGTTTCATCTCAAATAGTTCTCAAATAGATCCGTGTTCTGGGAGGTTGTTAATTGCTGCTATTTGCCCAAACTGATGAAGGTTCTTTTTGTTCCTACATTTCCCTAGACTTTTCGGTTAACCATTTTTCTGGGATCTATATTGATGCATATCTACCTCTCCCTGCTGGAGAGTACAAGCTAGTTGGAGAATCCAATTTCCGATTTTTGCTTGATGATGTGCTTGAAGCAATCTAATGGTTTTTTTAAAAAAAAGGTGCTAGGCCTTCATGGGGTCCTGCCTGTTTTATTTATTTCTGATCCCGCCTGAGACCTGCGCTTCTTTGCTCGCTGAAATTATGAATGCGTCAGTTAAAGTAGCGATTCCAACATCATGGTCTCAATATATCATCATCTAACCTCTTAGTCTGACATTCTTGACCCTCGTCCTTTATTAAGATGGATTGTGGTCTGGTCAAAAAAAAGAAACAGGTTTAAACTGGACAATCTTAAGGGACTGCTTAAGCCTAGACATAGCGATCTATAGCCCATTTCTGAAATATATTAAGACCTGGTTCACAGCAATGAGTCACCCAGAACATTTTGATCTTTCCTGAGTCAATAACAAGAAGTGACACTGTGTTTGCAGGAAAAGCTTTTTCCTCCCTCAGACAGCAGGACACTCAGGAACGTTGTGAATTGTTTAAACCCTCTGTCCGGGGGTAGATAGTCTTAAAGACGATTCCGTTTGCCGACCCACATGTTTCTTTTGCTACCAATGACTTTCAGTGGTATTTGTTAACAAGGTTCTGGCTAAAAATGATGCACTGTTTATTGGCTTCACCTAAATGGTGGAACCAAGTTAAAAACTTAGGGCCCTGTGACTGCTATTCTGTTTCCACAGGACACCCTCCATTTTACTATGTTTGTGGGTTTTATAGCAAACCTTGATTTAATTATATGAAAGCCCTGCTGCAGACCCAGCGTTGTTGTAATTACAATTGTTGTACAATGAATATGCTTGCTTTTCCATAGTATCTTTTTTTAAAGGGAGCTATTAACCAAAGAGGTTGATAAATTAATTTTAGTAATGCACAATAATTACTTGATTATAAGGTATTATACAGTTGTTTAATGCTATTTTGGGATCTTTAGCTGGTTTTAGCTTTGATGCATTTATATAATAATTGCTGTATTTTGTGACTTGTTTGTACTTGTGTGGGTTGTTTTCCAAAATTCGAATAAAGCTTGATTAAAGAGTGCAACGTGATGCTTGTTGCCAATATATTATAGGGATATGTATTTATCTCTGTTTGCTATGACGAAAATAAATTAGGCCACATCTTTTCAAGGATTACCTCATCCTTCATTGAGCGGCCTTCAGCTCTCTGCGCCCGACCCGGCCCGGCACAGAAAGTCCAGCCCCTCCCGCTACTGCCTGCTACATTGTAGATTCTGCATCTGGTAGTAGTCCATGAGGCATTTATCCTGGGTGCATTTCCAGCTGACAGCAGGGAGCTGGAGCAGCTGGGAATGCACTCGCCTGACATGTAAGAAGAACTATCTGTCCACCCTGTGTCTGGTAGTTTGAAATGTGGTGTCATACACATAGCCTTTACCTTTAAGAATGTTAGATACATTTTCCCTTTAACAGTGTTTTGCCCCATTTTTCCTAATCCTCTGCATAAGGCACTTATCTTTTTTACTGTAAAATATATTTGGGATGTTTGAAGTTTAATTAGAGTACATCTATTTCAAAGTGTAGTCGTGAAAGGTGGAAGTAAAACACAATATTCAGGGCTTCACTTTGTCTCAAGTTGTCTCAAAAGCCATAGATCATGCAGAATCTGTCGAGAAAGCAGGGCCGGCTTTAGCGCTGATGGCGCCTGGTGCGATAATCATTTTTGGCGCCCCCACACCCCATGAGCGCCTCCTCGGATTTTCTCACTACCACCGGGCAAAAGTGCCCCTCATCTCTCGAATAATAAGTTATTGCTAAACACAGCACCCCACCCCCTGAAGTCAGCGCCCCCTCCACAGTTCAGCACCCAGTGCGGCCGCACCGGCCATACTGCCCTAAAGCCGGCCCTGCGAGAAAGTATTCTTAAAAGTCTTGATGCAGTGTTGTGGTTTATCTCACACAGGGCTCTACAGCCACAATGTGCGGCCTACAGATGTTATTTTATACACGGTACCTTCTACCATTTGTATGGTGCCGTAAGGCTATAGGAATCTGGGCACCGTTTGTGGGTTTGAGGGGTTCATTAAGGGGCCGATTCCAATTCGGGCCGGAAATCTCTCCGACCGAGCCGGACCCGGAGAGAATTCCGACCGAATCGGACTCTGGCAGTCCGACCGAACGAGTACGATGCGCACGCATGCACCCGGACTCGATTCGGTCGGACTCCCATTGAAGTCAATGGGAGCCGGTCGTACAACGCATACGCGGGCTCCCATTGACTCAATGGGTGCGAGGCGAACAAGGGCGCCCCCTACAGCGGGTACGCGTCAAAGCGCATCGTGCCGTACAAGCACAGGTAGGGGGGACCCATGGGTCCCCCCTGTGTGCGACTCACGCGGCTACGCGTACAGGAGGGTCCTACGCGGACCCCCAAAGTCCGGCTCCGACAGCTCTTTCGAGCCGGACGGCGCGAGTCGGTCGGACTGCTCGCGGTGCGCTTCGTACTTACCCGGCCGGGGAACGTCTCCATTGCGCGGTGCGAGTTGTGTCCGTGCGAGTCTGTCAGAGCGTGTTGTAGCCGCGTTCAAGTCGGTCGGCGATTTCGATGGCGCTTGCATCGTACTCGCTCGGCCGGACCCGCGTACGATTCGGTCGGGAAACAGGGCTCCGAATCGGATCCGGTAATGCCGAATCCGATTCAAAGCCCTACCGGCCGAGATCGGAATCGGCCCCTAAGTAGAGTCAGTGTGGTCTGTTGACAACGTATTTAGGTGTGCTTTGTGTTGTTTATAGGTAATAGTGGCTGGCGAGGGCAGACTAGGCTTGATTATTACTTAGTGAAGAATAGTGGCCAGCTACAATGTATAATGGATCTGTTTAGAACAATATATGCATACCTCCTTGACTTCCTTATTATTGATAACACATTGTTACTATATTTTTCTTGTTATTTTATACAATTGCTTAATCAGAGTATTTTATGTCCTTTTTCCTTTCTTCTTGTTACCTTTTTATCTTATGGCTTATATGAACCAGTTCTTTATATTTGTTGAGTTTTTCAAATATTTAATTGTTTGTAATATCGATGTTTGATGACTTTTTTGTCAATAAACTTTTTCTTGAACCTAAAAGAACAATATATGCATGGTGTACTGTTGTCCATTGTTATGCTTCAAGTTGCTAATATGTTTTGAGATATCTTTACCCATTATGTTGCTCTAAGTCAATTCTGTGTGGATGGGCATGTTTTACTCTTTCTGGATTACTGGTATGTAGATTTCTGAGAGGATGTAGATGTCTTGTTGTGCAATAAACAACTTAAGCTTGTAGCCATGTTGTGTGCATGATGGTTAGAGAAATACTGTTTAATGTGTGCTGCTGAGGTGGTTCATGGGTGAGTATAACTAGATTAGATGTGCAGCCAATGGTTCAACAACTGGATCACTGACACAATATCGACAACAAAAATGTCGACCTACAAAAATATTGTGACAAAAATATCGTTGTCAAAAATATCGACCTCCTATCTACATAATGGTAAGTACAAAAATATCGTTGTTAAAAATATCGTTGTTAAAAATATCGTTGTTAAAAATATCGTTTTTTAAAAAATGTTTAAAAAATAATGTAAAATAAATTAAATAATACATATAATTAAAAGAAAACGTAGTTAGAATTATTAAAAAATGTTTAAAATTATAAGTTATAAATATAATGTAAAAATAAATTAAACATACATATATATATAACATAATATATATATTTACTTATTAATGTTAATAAATAATTATTTTAATAAATTATAAAATGTTACAAACATATTAAAAATTATAAATACATATATATACATACACCTGTAAAATAAAAAAATAAAAATATATATATATAATAAATTAAAATATTAAACTATTTTAATTTTTTTCAAACCACATTTTACACTACATTAACTGCAACAGTAGAGAAAATGTTGGATAGCGAAGGGATAAAATTTCTATTCCCACTCCAAGGAGTGCAACAATAGGGAAAATGTAGGATAGCGGAGGGGAATAATTTACTATTCCCACTCCAACGAGTGCAACAGTAGTGAAAGTGTTGGATAGCGGAGGGGAATAATTTACTATTCCCACTCCAGCAAGTATAACAGTAGCGAAAGTGCTGGATAGCGGAGGGCAATAATTTACTATTCCCACTCCAGCAAGTACAACAGTAGGGAAAGTGTTGGATAGCGGAGGGGAATAATTTACTATTCCCACTCCAGGGAGTGCAACAGTAGGGAAAGTGTTGGATAGCGTAGGGGTAAAAATTACTATTCCCACTCCAGGGATAGCAACAGTAGGGAAAGTGTTGGATAGCGGAGGGGATAAAATTACTATTCCCACTCCAGCGAGTGCAACAGTAGGGAAAGTGTTGGATAGCGAAGGAGTAAAAATTTCTATTCCCACTCCAGGGAGTGCAAGAGTAGGGAAAGTGTTGGATAGCGGAGGGGAATAATTTACTATTCCCACTCCAGGGAGTGCAACAGTAGGGAAAGTGTTGTATAGCGTAGGGGTAACAATTACTATTCTCACTCCAGCAAGTGCAACAGTAGGTTAAGTGTTGGATAGCGAAGGGGAATAATTTGCCATTCCCACTCCAGCAAGTGCAACAGTAGGGAAACTTTTGGATTGCGGAGGGGAATAATGTACTACTCCCACTCCAGGGAGTGCAACAGTAGGGAAAGTGTTGGATAGCGTAGGGGGAAAAATTACTATTCCCACTCCAGGGATAGCAACAGTAGGGAAAGTGTTGGATAGCGTAAGGGTAAAAATTACTATTCCCACTCCAGGGAGTGCAACAGTAGGGAAAGTGTTGGATAGGGGAGGGAAATAATTTACTATTCCCACTCCAGCAATTATAACAGTAGGGAAAATGTTGGATAGCGGAGGGAATCAAATTTACTATTCCCACTCCAGAGAGTGCAACAGTATGGAAAGTGTTGGATAGCGGAGGGGATAAAATTACTATTCCCACTCCAGCGAGTGCAACAGTAGGGAAAATGTTGGATAGCGGAGGGGTAAAAATTACTATTCCCACTCCAGCAAGTGCAACAGTAGGGAAAGTGTTGGATAGCGGAGGGGAATAATTTACTATTCCCACTCCAGCAAGTGCAACAGTAGGGAAAGTGTTGGGTAGCGGAGGGGAATAATTTACTATTCCCACTCCAGCAAATTAATTAGCATTAATTAACAAACAATTAATTAATTAAAAATAATTTACCTCCCACCATATTCCCCTATAAATGACACCAACAATGTCGTAAAGCATGACACAATTAACATAATTAATTAACAATTAATTACTCAATTAATAACAATTAACAAGCAAATTAAAAACAATTATTAATAAATTAATTCACACAATTAACACTATAAAACAACATTAAATAAATATTATATAAAAAATATTAATTAATTATAATTAAATTACTTCCCACCCTATTCCCCTATAAACCCACAACCCGCTGCTAAAAGGACACAATAAACATAATTAACAATTAATTAATAATTATTAACAACCAATTAATAAATAATTAATAATAAATTAATTTCCACAGCTAACAATATAAAATATTAAATACATAAATATTAATTAATAAAAAATATTACTTAATTAATTATAATTAAATTACTTCCCACCCTACTCCCCTATAAACCCACAACCCGCCCCTAAAAAAAAAGACACAATTAACATAATTAACAATTAATTATTAATAATTAATAACCAATTAATAACTAATTAATAATAAATTATTTTCCACAATTAACAATATAAAATATTAAATACATAAATATTAATTAATAAAAAATATTAATTAATTAATTATAATTAAATTACTTCTCACCCTATTCCCCTATAAACCCACAACCCGCTACGGAACTAAAACGCAAAATGTAATTAAAAAAAATTAATAACTTCTATAAATGATTAATAAATGTATTATAATAAAATTTCTTCCCACCCTATTCCCCTATATACCCACAACCCGCTACGGACCTAAAACGCAAAATTTACTTAAAAAAAAAAAATAACTTCTAAAAATTTAACACATATATTAAAAAACAAATGCAATACTTACACACAAAAAATAGAACACATACATTTAAAATACACACTAAAATACATAACACTAACTAAAGCAACAATATTTTTAACAACAATATTTTTGCAAACAATATTAATGACTTCGATATTTTTAAAAACTATATTACTTACCTTAAACTCGATATTCTTGACAACGATATTCTGACAGTCGATATTTTTGTATTACAATATTTTGCACTCGATATTAGTGCAAGTCAACATTTACAACTCGATATTATGTCTGTTTACCTCAACAACTATATGGCTTAAAGCAGTGTTGTGTGCATGATGGTTCAAGGCGGTGTGTATAAAATGTACTGTTGGTGTAGGGCAGAGTTAGAGTATAACTTCTTACAGATGTGCCACCAAAGGGGCAGATGCCTAGTCAGCTGTACGGCTTGGAGCTGAGCAATGCCTGTGGTGGTGCTAAGGGGTCTGTCTAACAGGTGTATTATTGTGGTATGTGATATGAGTGTAACTTGAGGTTTGTCAAGAGCCTGGACTGGTTCCTCGGGAGCACCATGCCTCCCTGAAGCCAAGGGAGATTCTATGTCCAAGTTATTTGCCCCCAACTAGGCCAAATATTACTTGGTTACCTAGCAGGCCACATGGCTTCTACAAATGCGCACAATGTAATGTTTGTCTGTTTGCACTAAACAAACTTACGGAGTTTCAGTATAACACTCCTATTAAATACCGCATACGACATTTCATTAACTGCAACACAAGGTTTGTTGTTTACTGCATTAGATGCCACTGTGGACTTATTTACATAGGAAGCACCCTACGTCCCTTAAAAGAAAGAATTCAAGAACACATGAGGGCCATTCGCAACAATAACCCGGACTACCCTTTTGCTGTACATTTTAACAACACTCACCCCTCCGTGAATATGACCAGTATCAGATTCCATGGAATCACACAAGTACAGTGCAGCCCAAGGGAGGGAGATAGAGTATTGACTCTGAGGAGAACGGAGACACAATGGATTTTAAAATTGCGAGCTGTAGAAAAAGGTCTAAACACGGAACTACACGTGTTTTTGTCGGAGTAACCCTTGTATCAGTAGCACTGCTGTACGTCCACGGACTTGAGTTGATACTGATAGTATCTATGGCGACTAACTCTGTACCCCTCATTGTTACTTGACTCTGATACTGTATACATTATAAATGTTGTTGTGAATTAAGGATTCATGCCTATTGGGTGATCAATCAGTCGTGGATACATAAGTGTTGTGCCACGAATAGGTATCTCTGTGTGCATGCTCTGGATGTCTATTGATATTGTTTATTTACCTGTTTGTTTAGGAATTTCGAGAATTTGATATTTTCCATGCATCTCAAATACAATCTTATCGTCACTCGACGGTAACGTATGGTATATGTCTCCTTGTCAATCAATCATGTACAGTTAAATCAGAATATGATTGTTTCGTTAAATACTATTACTTCAATATTTTTTACTTCCTGATTTCCAAAATACTTTGTCTTGCTGTAAACTTTTCATTTAACTTCATCTTTCATCTACGCACTTTGCATCTGTCCCTATTGTACAACACTATTGCACGCATCAGGGGTTTTTGATCTCTTCCAAGATGGCCGCCGCATTCATTTTACTTTTTGGCCAATACGTTTTTTGAATTCCATAGAACATTGAAACAAGTCTGTTTTCCATTTTCTCGACTTCCTCGCTTACTTGGTATTCTGTTTACTTCCGGTTCCGGGAGCACCACTTATTTAAACTTATCACGCTGGAGACACGCCTTTTGTAGCGATACAGACGGGAGAGGATTACGACAGCTTGCGGTCGACTACACAATGAGGTTAGTCCTTTCTGAATTTTAGGAGTTCGTTTCGGCGATATGCCCCTTTTTTGAAGTCCCTTTTCTATACAAATCTCTTGGGACTCTATGTTCTAGCATATCGATATAATTTATGAGGTTAGGGGTCATTGGTAAATCGAATGCCTTAGATTTTTAATCCAACCTGAAATCATTTTGTTTTTTTACAGGGACTTATCATAGTCCTTTTGAAGCCATCTTGAATTGGAATTACGGCTTTCTACCTCTTTACTCTTCACAAGACTTTACAGATGTAAGTTACTCCTTGAGTCAGTGGACAACTGAATGATAAGCCCGGTTTAAAGCATCCAGTGTTCTTCTTTAGTTGCCGCTTGTGACTTGTTGCATGTCTGACTAAACTTTTTATTAAAAAAAAATAAAAACAAATCTTTTTTTTTGCTGTTACAGCTAAATACTCACTGCGTAGCTATCAGCAACTGTTTTTAAACCGCTTCTGAACCTAATACGAAGAGTGATCAACATATGACTTTGTGTAAGCATATCATAAGGGTGTATACTATCACACCAGTAACAAATGTATAGATTTGTTCTCCGAACACTTACAATATTAATTTTTATTTTCAGCCATTAAAATTCGATTTGTACTGAATTACTCCAAATTCACTGACTATCATTATCGGCGAGCTGCTTACTTCTTCTTGGAGTACGTCCAATTTTGAGGTCAGATCCTTAGCCCATTTTTGACAGTAAACCTCCTTGGAATACCTCTGGTGTCACCAGTAAATTTCCCTCACTCTCATTATGTATTTTTGTATAATTTTTGACTTTCAATCTTTGGGTAAAGGACGGGCATTTATTATGCTGCTCACAGCCGTGTTTTGCACAAAGCGTTTCAGATTCCCTTTCAACTCTCTATTTGTCTGTATTATTTTTTGGATTGGGACTATAATCACTTTTCTCTAATATTCCTATCTTCACATTGGACTATATTCCTGCTCTTTTGCACGGTTTTGGACCTTCTTTTTTCCTAATATCCTTCTTATACACTGTCCAGTATATGTGGATATGATGTATTATACAGCTTAAGGATAAACTAAATGTATATATATGTCTTTATTATTGTTCTTACAGCCTTGAAAAAGTCACGGATGTGACGAAACACGTGTTGGCTGTTTCGTGTTTTCTTCATCAAGGACTAGATTATTACTTCATCATTGTAGTGTATTTTAACTTTGAATGTATCACTTGGATTGAAGTGTTTCAGTCCTTGTTTATTTTGTAACACATCTATGTAAACTTTGATACCAACCAGGTTAAATTAATGAAATAAATCAATGTATGTCCTTATAAACTGAATTTCCCGTGTTTCCTGTGCTTAGAGTATACTTAAATTTTTCTAGTACTGACTTAATAATGTCAATAATTGATTATTAAATATTATGAGTGCCGGGGTATATCTGGTTTTTGAAAGCTAGTACACAAGTCACTCCCTGTCACTTGTGTCTCTACACCCGAGGTAGTGGGGTGTTTATATTACCTTAAGTGGCACCAATACTACTTTTTCATGTTATTTGATCACACAAAATACTTTATTGCCCACTCATAATTGTTCTTACCTTTGATGTGCGACCCCTCTGCCCACCACTACCTTCCTTTAGATTTGTACTCCCTGAAGCCAGTCTCTGGGCAGATCTGCTAGTAAGCACAGAGGCTCTGAGTGTACCAGCGAGGAAACGGTTAATGGGGAGCGTAATACATGGTGGAAATCTGGGATAGAAAGATTAATGGAGGTAAATAACGGTCCCCAATACCGCACACCCATCAATAACATGCAAGGTGGCCTGGAGCTTTCATGAAGTCATCATTATGACAGAAAGAACTTATGTAGCCTTCTTACTAATGCCTTATCTTCTGCCCATTGCTGTGACAGGAAGGAAAAGAGACAGAGCATGAACCTGTCTTCTCTAACTGTGCTCTTATGGAAATATGTTTCGTTCTCTTATACTCACTTAGGGAATTTTCACAAAGTTTGAAGCATCCAGGATCTTTCCACCAACTTCTAAAACTGTTCTCAAAGAAATGTTCTCTCCTCAAAGAAACGCTCTTGGCTACTTCACCATAAAAAGCTTTGGCAGGCCCTCTGCAATGTTATTCTCCATTTAAAATATCTGACGGTTCACTGTATCCCAAAGAAATAATGCCGGTAGGTTCAAAGAATGTATCTCAATTCAGTATTATCCTCAATCAATCAATCAGGGTTCTTATAAAGCATGTAACACACTAACCCTAGCAGATACCAGGGGAGGGAAAAAGAGGCGCAGGGCGCTTGGAGACAGCTAGCCTCCAACCTAACGTGTAAACACAACAGAAGCTGCTCCAAGTATTGTGACTGAAACCTAGATGATGCTAGGTGAAGTGAGTGATGCCATCTCACAAAAAGTTAAGGACTGTCCTCACACACCACCTGGTGTCATGCTTCATCATCGGCAGTCCTCGCTCTCCAAAAACTTGGTTTGATGGAGAGCGTGCCTACACCTGGAGACAGGGAGGCACTTCTAAAGCTAAGTGGGGGCCCATAAAGTGAGTGAGTTTAAAAATCAGTATAATCGCCAGAATTAATTTTATTCTGAGGAGGGGATTATATGATATTAAAATACAAGACCGGTGAGCATGGGGAGCTTATTGCCCCATCACCGTAGTGGTAAGTGTAGTCGACATGTTTCTGCCTATCTGGCCCAAAGGGTCAGTGGCATTCATCAGGTCAAGATAAATAGAAATAGAAAAAGGGCTCCTTTTCTTACCACACACGTTGGTAGGATGACACCACTGCGTAGGCTGACCTATGTCAGTGCTCTACCTAATGTGCATTTCATGAAGTCCTATTAAGGAAACCTACATGCCCCATGGGAGGAGAGTGAGGGAGAGACCCCTGTATTCACACTTTCGTCAAGGTGCGTCTCTCGCCGTAACCTGTGTGCGTCTGCTCTCCGTTGCCGCAATCTGTGTGCGTCTGCTCTCCTTTCCCGGAGAGCAGACGCACACAGGTTGCGGCGAGAGACGCACCTTGACGAAAGTGTGAATACAGGGGTCTCTCCCTCACTCTCCTCCCACTGGGCATGTAGGTTTCCTTAATAGGACTTCATGAAATGCACATTAGGTAGAGCACTGACATAGGTCAGCCTACGCAGTGGTGTCATCCTACCAACGTGTGTGGTAAGAAAAGGAGCCCTTTTTCTATTTCTATTTATCTTGTCCTGATGAATGCCACGGACCCTTTAGGCCAGATAGGCAGAAACATGTCGACAACACTTACCACTACAGTGATGGGGCAGTAAGCTCCCCCTGCTCACCGGTCTTGTATTTTAATATCATATAATCCCCTCCTCAGAATAAAATTCATTCTGGCGATTATACTGATTTTTAAACTCACTCACTTTATGGGCCCCCACTTAGCTTTAGAAGTGCCTCCCTGTCTCCAGGTGTAGGCCCGCTCTCCATCAAACCAAGTTTTTGGAGAGCGAGGACTGCCGATGATGAAGCATGACACCAAGTGGTGTGTGAGGACAGTCCTTAACTTCTTATAAAGCATGACTACTCACCTGTAAGTGTCTCAAGGCGCAGGGGATGAAGCGTGGGAGTGGTAGTTCAGTCGAAGATCCAGGTCTTGAGGTCCTTCCTGAATTGCGGCAGTGACGCTCACTGCCTGAGGTGCACAGGTAGGGAGTTCCAGGTCTTGGCAGCGAGAAAGGATCTTCCTCCAGCCGATGTTTTTCAGATCCGAGGGATAGTGGCCAAGGCCAGATGGGCAGATTGAGGTGTCTGGTCAGTCACCATTTTTGACAAGTAAAAAAACAGGGCATCACCTGAAAGGCCCCCCAGGCTGTGAGTGTGTGTGGGAGGCCTTCAGTCACCACCCGAAGTCTTGCATCACTCATGCTGCCATGAGTGGTGTACAAGACATTGAGACTCTACCGAGACAAGCCGCTCTGCTGCCATCTGCTCCATGTGCAACAATGATGGTCGCCACATGACATCTCCCATAAACTGGTGCTGTCCTAAGACATGCAGGCACCTAGTCCCTATGATAGTCATGGAAGGTGCAGCTTTGGCAAGGGCAGATCATGCCACTTGTGTTGTATGGTATTGTAGCAGTATTTATATGGCATTTTCTACCCCTATCAGCCACTGAAGCTACTCCATGGCATACTTACAAAGTTACGGATTAAGTCATGCACGTGGAGTTATAATTTGTCATGGTGCTTATCACACACCTGTCACTGCAGTTTGTAAATACACTGTATACTAAAAATATGTTTTTCAGTTATCAAACACTGAGCCAACTTGGAGCCACGTTGTCAGTGTAATAACCAGGAGTGGTGCCTAATATGTTCTGTTGGATTAGGGTCATATGTAGATTCGGGGAACTCTTTTTGACCGGGGTAAAGGTTGGTTGGTGTCATTGTGAAATCTGTTGTATATCTGTTGGATATGAGCCAAGCATAGAAATGCATATGGAGGCAGCCCATTGCTTCAATAATGACATACTGGTCCCACAGCAGTCATTCAGTTAGGATCACAAAATTAACTGATGTTGAAATAATGAGTGGGTATGTAACTTTTAGATGAGGAAAGGGCAGCGGACGATGCAAGCTGTTGCTTGTACGTCAGTGATCTTGACTTGGCTGCAAGGTGTGCGCCAGTTCTCTTCCTGACACGGTAGGTTCCAGGTCATGGCATGGAGTCACAGACTGCATCCACAGGCATGACAGTTCTTAGTGCCATTTCCTCGCATGATTGGGGCCCTTGAAGACTGAGGCGATGAGTGATTGATAGGGGATCATTGGGAATCCATATATGAGTGAGGGTGGGAGCTCAGTGGGGAACAGTAGGTGGGTGGGAAGAAGAAAGTCTTGCAAGGAGAACAGGAACCTGCGGGTCACTGAAGTAGGGCGTTGAAGAGCACGAATGGGAAACATTTGGTTGCATGCCCAATAGTCTCAGAGGAAGGCATCAGCAGGTTGGGGGCAAACGTCATGAGTCAGCCTAAGGGTAGTCAGGCAGTAGTTATGAATCTAGGTTTCCACAATTGGCAAGATTGTGCTAATCTGGGAAAACACTTTATTCCATTGAAGCACATAGAGGGAATACCTGATTTGTGTACTGTGCTAACATGGATAACTGCTCTGTTCCCTGCGCCTCAGTTTTATTGTGGAAAGGAGGGATGGACACTGCATGTGGAAAGACCGTCAAACCTTCTAGATTGCAAAATTTCCAGAAATCCTCTCCCATCAAAACCTAAGACCCGTGCATGTTAACCTCCACTGTAATTAACCACTCCCCTTCCAGGGAAAGACCCCAGTGCCCACCACAAATTTTGCTACTTCCAAGATAATTCCATTCGAACACTTACCCTTTAGCCCTTCCAGCCTCAGGCTCTGGATTGGCCACCCTGCACCAGCAATCAGAGGGCATGGGTGGATGGCATCAGAACTCACCCCGACGAGGCCATCTTTTTCTTCTTGCCTCCTCTATTCTTTTTCCTTCCCTGTGTACAAGGATACTGGTGAAACAACGATGACCACCAAAGGATCCTCGGGAGCAGCCAACTCCTGAGCAATGGGACTTGCAACATTGCACAAGTGGCCAGGAGGAGCAAAGAGCCACAGCAAGCTTGAGAGGGCGGCCTGTGAGTCTGGCCTTTTTCACTGCCGGAAGTGAAGGCTAGAGAGTCGCATAACTATTCCCAAGGAATCCAGGGAAGAGAAAACAGTACCAGGCAAGAGGAACATTAGACAGACAAGAGAGCACAGGAAAAAAAGAGGGCGTGCCTGCAAACGTGTGAGATAACCACAGCAAAAAACAAAACAATGGGTGTGATCCGCTAGAAGAGGCACCCATCACTGTGGCTCTCCAGGAAAACCCTTGCCAAGAGCGAGCCACCCAACCAGAAAACCACACCCTCAAAACATACCCCTAAGGGGAGGGGCAAGCCTCCTGAAGAGGTACCAAGCATATGCACATAGACTCTAATTTAGTTGACATGTCTCCATGCCGCGTCAGATAATAGTGTGATCATAGTGAGTACTTTGAGAAACTTATTTTTTTAAATACAATACTATTACTTAATATGTGGTTACCAAGTGTACATTATGTATGCCCAATACCTGCAATCTGCCTGCATACTACTGATTATAAGTGCTTTTTTTTCATCGTTTGAGGGTTATCACTGGTAGCAGCCGTTACGTATGGCTTACCCTGTGGTGTCCCTGACACTACTATTGTTACTCCCAGTCTTAGAGGCCAGGAAGGATTGCAGGAAATGAGAGTAAGGGAGACACTTAGAGCTATGCTGACTTTCGTTGCTTCTACTCTGCACCCTTCGTGTTTGTCTGTTGCATCAAATAGGAGGATGGTAAGTTGCCATTGGGGACAAAGGGCGTCTGATGACACTCGCTATCCTTGACATCTTGGTGAATTGATGCCCTTGTTGTTATCTATGTTAAATCACTTTCTATAGCAACCTGACAAACACCATATGAAGGTAAGCACAGGTATTTGTAGAGTACAAACCTTGCAAGAGAATAATGGAGCACTGAACAAGGGCACAGTAAAGAAGGATGATCATTAGTGCTGAACCCGATAATATGAGGACATAGTCTTCTCTGAAGAAGTGGACCTTCAGCTCATTTCTGGACAGTAGAATAGTTATGGCAGGTCTGGTCTTAATGGGGATTTTGTCCCAGATCCTGGGAGCATAGATGGAGCAGGTTTGGCTTTTGGCTTTATCTTTTTTGCATTTGTTATTTCCAGTCTGGCAATGTCTTTGCTTCTGGTGTGGCACTGTCCATCTGAGGTGCTTGCTCTGATAGCCTTTGCGTGATTCTGCTTATTATGTGGATGATGCAGGTTGGGAGTGGGTGTCAGCGGGGTTCCATCAGAGTGGGGGTGATATGCTCAAACTTCTGTAGGCCATTGATGAGACCTGATGCCACATGTAGAATGCCTTTCAGAGCAGCCCGTCAGGGGTCAGAGAGACTCAAGGAGCAGGATGTTGCCTCAACCTAGGTGTGAGAGGACCATGTCTGAGACTGTTTTCCTCGAAGGTAATTTTGGAGTGTCAGTCTTAAATTTGTGATTGTGTATTACAATTAGGGCTCCCGATTTTATGGTATTTCTTTTTTTTTTATTTCCCTCTGTATTTATCCATATTTATTTTTTGGTCATTTTATCTGTATTCATCCAAATTTATTTTTCTTGCAAGCAAAAGAAGACTCTTCAGCTAGTATTTTTCCACCTTTATGAAATAAACATGCGCACTTGCACTCGGTTGTTGTAGGTTGTTATAGCTGTTTTTGAAATTGTAGCCTATGCTAAGTGCACTTTCAATATTGGGAACAAATGTATTTCCCTGTCCTCTAAGAAAAGATGCGTGAATTAGTGGTATTGATTAGGTCTTGTTTGCGCAAGTCAAAGCATTACTCCCTCTTTTACTTGCATTTTATCAGCCATCACATAGAGTGTCTGCTTGAAGAATATCAGGTCACTCTTAGTGTGCGCTAGAAGACGACCTACCCAACGAGGCATTGTAAATCACCGAAATATCCAAAGAATCCTGCATATTTATCTGTACAGAATAGTGTTCTGATATGGACACTACAGAGAATTCCTCAAATAAATGAATATCATGCAAAGCACATATACCACACTGTATCACTATTTGGAATATCTTGTTGTATATGATATTTAGAATAGCAGTTTTTGCGTTTACAGCTCTTGAACTGCAGTGTGATCTGAATAGACCTGAGATTCTTGGCACCCTAACTCTACTGCTGATTTTACTGCTTATGGACCCTTTTTGTTTGGCTGGTGGGTTTTTTGGGACCAATTACTTTTTTTTTTTTTAACTGTTTGGGACCACTGAACCAGGAGTTGTGGTTTCAGCCTGCCGAGTTGATCAGAAGGAACTCCGAGTCAGAGGTCATTGAGTCAGACAGCCAGACAAATCATAGCACAGCAAGGCTGCTACACAGTATACTGTTACAATGTCTACAAAACCATGTAGTGAATACAAAGAGGTTCAAGTGCTGGGTGCTCGTAAAGTAAACCCAAAGAGATGCACCCTGGCTTTATGCTGATAGCTGTTGGAGGCACGTTTGCCTCCGTGCCCTGCCCCCATCAACCTCCTTCCCCCTCCCATACAACAAAAAAGCAAAAGGTTGCTGGGGCTGCAGCTGATGGCCTGGGGTGTTTTCACACCTCTTAATGGACATTGGCTGCTTGCCTGCTCTAACAGTTTACCTTGCATGAGCACCGCAGCGAGGGGTGCTGGTGGTCTCTGCAGACACGGCGCTCCCGGCTGCCCTTGTTCACCCCTCTCCAGAGCTGCAGGTTGAGGGTAGCAGTTTCAGATTTCTTTCCGCAGCCCCAGTGTGCCTCAGAGATGGATTTTACAGAGGAACACAAGGGCGAAAGGAGCATTTGCTTTATCAGTATTTTTCCATTTCTATATTTAAATACAAAAGAATAAAACTTTTCCATCTGTATCTATATGTAAAAATCTGTTTAAATGGAAAACCGGGAGCCTTAATTACAATCAGTGTACAGTAGGAATTTTGTCTTGGCCCGGTTGAGTTTTAGGTAGGCGCTGGACATCCAGTTTTGAATGAGACTGAGGCAGGTTTTCATTCACTGCATGAGGCACGCAGTTCGGCTTATTGATACTTCTTGCTTCTGCTGCCGCTAAGTAGGGTTCCAGATTCTTAAAGATGCATCTGTGCATGCAAGGAACCGCTGCATGCTTCCCCCATGCCATTTGCTGAATGCTAACTTTGATATTTCGAAACTGGTCACTCCCTCCTTTAGGGAGAAGTCCCGCAAAAAGTTGGCATTCAGTGAATATGTTTGTAGGACAGAGGTCGGCTGCCCCATGCTGGCCTCTATCCCTGCATTTGCTGCATTCACAGTAAGTGGCAAAAGGACTCCTGCCTCATAAATACTATAGATCAAGGAGATTTTGTGACTTATTTATGGGCATTTTACCCCATGATGGAATAGCCGCAACATAAAATGAAGATGAGGGTGCAAAGAAGTTCGAGTGCAAAAACACTGACTGCTTTGTAATCCTACCTTTGTACACCTGGCCCAGAATCTCTATGGACACAATTTGACAAGTATTTACCAGTGGGAGCAGTTTTTAGGTTAAGCCTAGCAGCGAGGCATGGTGTATTCAGTACATGGGCTTCAAGCTAGGCATGGTGTATTCAGTACATGGGCTTCAAGCCGGCCCATCGCTTGTTATTGGTTGTTCCAGGTGCCTTTCTGAAATTCCTTACTTTTGAATGGTAAATCATGACCATTTGTCCCTCCTTTTGGTCTGTCGTTCCCTCCCATAGTGACTGGGCCTGTTACAGGGCTAATTTTGGTTCTGTCCATTTCAGTTCATTTCGCGCACTATTTTTTCCGATTGCCTGCCTTGTTTTTCTGGAAATGTTGCAAACGCGAGCAGCTGACCAGTGTTTCTGCTTTTGCCTCCCACCCACCATTTCCCATGTGTTCTACCATTCGCACCTTAGCTTTCACATATGATCTATAGAGTCTGGGACACTGAAAATCAAGTTGAGCAGTCACAAAGTTAGAATGTTAGAAATTTGACTATACTCACTAGCTCCCTTTCATCCAATCTTTCGTTTTTAGCTTTAATTATGTTTCACTCACTTGAAGCGCCGTTGCTCTGTTTCTATAAACAGGGCTATAAACCTTGTTCTTTATCTGGTTACAAATGTGGCAGCTGTGTCTCTGTTCCAAGTGGTAATTCCACTGTCTTAGTACCCTGGGCAGTGCTGCTGCTGCGTCTCTGTTTCTAGTGGCAATTTATCATTCTTAGTCCTCTAGCCAGTGCTGCTAGCTGCTTCTCTGGTCCCAGTGGTAATTCCTCATTCTGAGTTCTCTTACCAGTGCAGCAGCTGCTTCTCTGGTCCCAATGGTAATTCCTCATTGTTAGTCCTTTTAGCAGTGCTGCTAGCTGCTTCTCTGGTCCCGTAGGTAATTCCTCATTCTTAGTTCTCTAGACAGTGCTGCTAGCTGCTTCTTTGGTCCCGTTGGTAATTCCTCATTCCAAGTCTTCTAGGCAGTGCTGCTAGTGGCTTCTCTGGTCCCCTTGGTAATTCTTCATTCAAAGTCCTCTACGCAGCGCTGCAGCTGTGTCTCTCTTCGCAGTGGTAATTCCTCATTCTAAGTCTTCTACACAGTGCTGCAGCTGCTTCTTTGGTCCTGTCAGTAATTCCTCCATTCTAAGTCCTCTAGACATTCCTGCAGCAGTGTCTCTGTTCCCAGTGGTAATTCCCCATTCTAAGTCCTCTAGGCAGTGCTGCAGCTGTGTCTCTGTTCCCAGTGGTAATTCCTCATTTTTAGTTCTCTAGGCAGTGCTGCAGCTGTGTCTCTGGTCACAGTGGTAATTCCTCATTCTTAGTTCTCTAGGCAGTGCTGCTAGCTGCTTCTCTGGTCTCATTGGTAATTCCTCATTTTTAGTCCTCTAGACAGTGATGCAGCTGCTACTCTGGTCCCAGTGGCAAGTCCTCATTCTAACTCCTCTAAGCAGTGCTGCAGCTGTGTTTCTGTTTATACATCCACTACTCTCCAAAGCAAAACACATAAATAAAAAGACATTGTCATTTACAACACCAATAGCTCTAACTCTTACAAATGCGAGACCTATTGCATTGCAAATGCTTGTTTGGTTCAGCTTCCATGTTCACATATTTTTGCTAACCTTTTTTTCTATGAAGAAGATGTGACCAAATGCATTCCTAAAGTTTGTATTAGTAACAAAACACTTCAAGAAAATACTTACTTATTTCTTTCTTTCTTTATTTATAAAGCACCGATACACCCAAGGGGCATCTTGGCGCTAGTAAGGAAAGAGCCTGAGACTACAGAACACAATAAAATTAGGAGAAAAGATGGGGTTTCAAGCATTTGTGAAAAAAAGAGAATCTGGTTGGAATGAGTGCGTACAGAAGAAGGGAGAGCATTCTGTAGTTTAGGTTCAAGATGTAAATGAGATCTACCCCTCCACCCTTGAATGTCTAGTGAGCAGTTGGAAAAGGCACTGAACTCCACACCTAAGAATTCTCGTGGGAGCGCCTTTCCAAAATAGGTGCCTGAGTCCAGAGGTTTCTATGTGTTTTCCTCTGCTCAGGGACGGGTGGAATTGTTTGCTGGCTTTCGAAATCAGTTAACATTTTCTCACCCCAATGACTATTCCCAAGCTGAATGAGGGAGCTAAAGGTAGAGGCCGTTACAATAATACAGTGTAGATAAGACACATGCCTAAAACAGGTTAGCGTGAAGGGTTTTGCAGAGGAAGGTAAAGAACGTTCCTCAGCATGCGAAGGGTTAGGAAACAGCTAGAGTTAACACGAGTGATCTGGTGAATTTATGCAAAAAAGTCAACTACATTAAAGCCGAGTTAAAATTGTCGAAGTAATAATGTTGTGTGCTTCATTGTTACTCTGAATAAGTCGAATTAAAAAAGTCGTATTCATAACCATTTTTGTGCTTTATGTTTTTTCTGTACTGTGGGGGGCGCAGCCCGGCTCCCACTCCCTTCCACCTTTTGCTGCTTCCATATAGATGTCTCCTCCCACCTCTTCCACCATTACTCTTCTTTCTCAAGGTTGGGGGACCTGTATATCCCTGTCCCTGCACCTCTTCTATAAAGGCCCTCACTTTTCTCTCGCCGGGGATACACCCCCCCACTCATTCTTTCCTCCTGCTCCTCCTCTGCTCCCCCAACTGTAGCACCTACCCTTCCTCTTCCACCCTCTGCGTTCACTCACCGAAACCCATACCCACCCAGACCATCCCTTTCTCTTTTTTCCAGGGAGAGGCCCCCACCCCTGCTCCAAAAACACTGATCTTCTAGTGGTGGTAGCTGCACTGCCCTCGTAGAGCACTACTCCCTTGATGCCAAGAAGTCTGTTAGGCACCTACCACCCATCATGCCTGCCTCCTCCATCTCTACCAAGTGTTGTAATGCTTTGCAAGACATAACATTTTTCGGTATATTTGTACCCACACAGTTTTTTCTTTTTACTTTTTAAGTTTCTGACTTTTTTGAATTTGACTTTTGAAGCACAATTCTTTACTGCAAACTGGTTCAGCCATAGATAGAGCATAGGTTATTGCCTTGCAACTGGGTGTTAAGTCAGTTGGAGGAGCAAAGCCGCATAGACGTTGAATAGTAACGAACAAAGTAAGGATCCTTGTGGTACACCACACTCCTCTGTTGGAACCATGGTGGGTCAAGCCCTGAAGTTGAGAGTGGTTTGTCAAGAAAGATTCTAACTAGATTATATCAGCACCGTCAATCCATTTGTCTTAAAGTCTTCTATTAAAGATGGTGTGGTCCACTGTGTCAAAAGTTGGAGTAGCAAACCTCCAGACTTTGGAATCACTCAGGCCTACTCTCCTCGTCATTTACTGAAGCCAGAAGTACTTCCTCTGAAACTCCGGGCTGTTGAATTTAAGCCAATATTGTCACGAATGGGGTGTAGGAAAGAAAATTAGCAAATCTAATCCAAACTTAGGGGCCTATTACGATGGCGGGCGGACAAAGTCCGCCCGCCACCGTAACGGAGCTAGGGACCGACCGCCGAAGTTGCGGCGGTCCCGCCATGTGTATTAGGATGCGCCCGCCACACTGGCTGGCGCATCCTGTGCCTTTCACATTGCGGGTGGATCTGCTGACTGCAGACCCGCTCGCAATTTGAGAGGACTGTGCATGGCATTGCCATGCACTACATGGCAGGCACCACGTGGTGTCTGCCACGTAGTGCATGGCAATGAGGGGGGGTACCATAGGTACCCCCCATGTGCACCCCCTACCCCTCCAACACCCTGGGGGCCCGCAATGGGCCCCCAAAAGCAGAAACCGCATACCTTTTCATGGCGGCAACGCCGCCATGGAAAGGCGATTCACTGCAGGCATCATGATATGGTTGGCGGTGTCTTACAGACACCGCCACCATATTGTGGCAGTTTTCCGCCCGGTCGACGAGTCGACCGGCGGAAAAGCGGCGGACGGTCTTCCCGTCCGCCGCGGACCCCCCAGCCATCCTAATGTGGCGGGGGGTCAATCATGGAAGGATGGCGGGTGGATTGCCCCCGCAGGGCCAGCGGTGGCTACCGCCGACCCGGCGGGGGCGATCCACCCGCCATCCTAATGGGCCCCTTAGATCTGTGTACAAATTGTTTGTATCACGGCCGATCACCACATACAAAGCATGCTATGGGCAGCTGCTAAAAAAACTCATGGGTTAACCTCATGGTACAGAAATCTTTGCACAAGCTGTATGCTGCCCGTGTAGATTGCTACATATATAAATATAAAATTAATTCACTTAATTACTCATTTGGAACCTATTTGAGAAAATTCAGACTTCCATTTCCTTATTGTTGATCAGATTCAATGTGATATGTTTCAGCTGAAAACCTATTTTCATCTCGGCTTCTTCAATTCTTTGTTAAATGTTTTTCTAAAAACTCATGTGGTTTCTATGTAAGTGATCTTAAAAAGATACAAGGCATACATTTGAGTTTGGCAGATGTGGGTTGCTGCCAATTTTACACTTTCTCCACCCATTTAGAGGCGGTGGACCTGCAGGATTTCTGATGGCAGAGTTTCACCTGGCTCTTCCATTGGAAACACTTGATATGGCTGCCAGTCCTTCACGGGGCTGTCAGGTCGCATTGACAGTGGCCCCATCCTACATAGGGCTAGCCACACATCACTGGACTTACCTGACTGCAACTTCCATGCGAAGCATGAATGTCCCAGGCAGGGAAATCAGTCATTAGCCATGCTGCACAGAAATAAAGTTCCCTCCATGTTAATATTGACTGTTATAGTACCCAACCCCAAACCTGGGTCAAATGGATTTATCAAATACAATGATCCCGTGGGTTAAACTCATCTACTGACCTACCCACTCAGGACAATCACATTGCGATGCAGTAGTATATTACTTAATGAATCACAGGGCTGCTGTTTAGATTAAAATGCACTGTATTATTCTGATACCATAATACAATAAATGTAATTGTCTAGTGCATATGGCACAAGGTGTAAAAAGTGCTCAGTGCCTGATGTATATTTACATATATGCAAAAGGGTGTCATGATGTTGTACACCATACTTATTCAATGTCCACTCAAAATGTAATTTTTTTAAATTAGTTTATTTATGTTTTCTTAAACAACCAAAGAAAGGTATAACATTCGGTCGTCTCACTCACAGCTTAAATATGTACATCAAGTGCATGGTTGACTATCAAAGGAACATACATAATGGCACATCGTCAAGTACGATAGGAATCTTTAGCATAACAACAAGATACACAATATTCATTCAGTCGGCGGTGCCACCCATAGGTAGCTATGTGTCTCCCTCTTAGGTTTGTGTTTCTGATCACGCATCATCCCCCAGGTGTAGAACTGTGATTTAATACTATACTATTGTCCCTGATCTCCTATAGGGCTCCCAAAAATCCCTGTTGTCTTGCCTTGGGGCGAATGAGATTGTTGTACTCCTCTATGGCCGTACAACTGTATGCCATCAAGATCCTAGTTTGCCATAAGTGCAAATGACAACCCAGAGAAAATGTTGACGTTTCGACCCTGTTGGAGTAAAACCGTGGTGGTCTTCAGGACAACACCGTCTGTCTACAAACCTTCGGATAAATATAAATTCTTCTATCACAAGTTAGTTCTAAATGCCATGTGTTACTCCTGGTGGAGATCTTTGTATGGAAATATGTCCCGCCCATGTGAACTTGTTGGCCGCCTGGAACTTTGAGCTACAGTGTATCCAGTTACTCCACTGCAGGATGAGCAGGAAAATTCCGGCTACTTAGTCTTTTAAGTCAGCCATAGAAGTATGTTTTTAAAGCCTTCCAGGACTACAGGGGAGGCAGTTAGAGACTCACAGGATGTGAGGCAGAGACCAACAGCAGAGTCCAGTCCAGCACCAGTTGCCACTTGCAGATTGTTGTCTCCCTGTATCCTTACAGGAGGTCAGCCTTATGTCCCTTAGAGTCTACTTTTTTGTCCATGGTACAAGATGGAGCAGGTCCAATCCTACAGGGCTCCTCTCAAATCACAGACAGCAGGTCTAGTCCTCTTTTGATCTTCTGCAGGTTCCAGAAAGTGGTCAGAAGAGGGTGCCTGGTGGTGCAGTATTTATGCCTGATTGATTAATTGGCGATTTGTAAAACACACTGATTACCTCCAAGAGGTGTCATGGTCCTGCCAGAAAGAGATTGAAAAGAAATTCCTGAATAGGACGAATTAGATGCTGTACAGCCAGGTTTTTAAAGTTTTCTTGAATTGGAACAGGTCAGGAATGGAACGTGAGGAAAGAGCACAGCTGTTCCACAGACAAGCAGCTTGTACAAAGAAAGCTCTGCTGCCAACCTGAACAAATCTAAATTTCAGTGAATCAAAAGGTTGGCTTCTGATGAACAGAGATGACGGGCTGGAAATAAGCGCCCGAGACTAGATTGCAGGTACAATGGTCCAGTGCCATGGAAGGCCTTATAGAGGATACATAAGGATTTAAAAAGAGTCCTTTTTGGTAAAGGTAGCCAATGCAATTTGGCTGACGCCTTCGTGGCCGATGAGCAGCAAAAGAGTTAAAGCGCCAGCCGGGCTATACAAGCATTTGATCGAGGAGTCCGGGCACCTAAAAATAGAGAATTTTCATATACCACTGATGCCAGCTAGCGAGTATGGGGTGACTCCTGGCCCCTCCCTAACCAGTGGGGTAAAAGTTCCAATGCCCTGACCTGCCTACTTTTGCAGTAGTTCCTGTTTGCCTGACTGCAAACAGGCCCAAAAATCTATGTGTCAGGCCATTTTCAAGATGGTGAAAGTTTTTGGACGCACTAAACTGTGTGTGCGTGTGAAAAGTGTACTATAGTAATCCTCATGTCCTCCCACATCTAACTCTAAAATCCAGTCTGAGACAGGCACTGTACTCACAAAAAACTCAGAGACAGAAGTCTGGTAGAGCAAAGCAGGGTCCTTCAGCAAAAAGACAGGGGATCCAGAAGAATTATCTTTGCATCGTGTACTCTCTCTTTGAAATGCGCCCCAAGTGGTACATGCGGCTCAACAGACCTGCAAAGTAGGATCTGAGAGTGTGCTATTAAAAGGGGGCCTACACCCTGCATATGCTGTTGAGTTGAAAGGAGTCATCTCTGCCCATTCAGGTCAGCCTATTGTTTGTAGGGAATTCATACCTATGTCACACCCATTCAAGACTGAGTGTTGGCAGGGACTTATGCTAACTAGCGTCCTAACAGGCCAGGCAGGTAAAGGGTAACTTTCTAGAAGTCACTTTCCCTTAATATTTATTAAAAATCTGACTTCAACTTTGAATTGGATTTCTAATAACTATTGAATATAGTGGTCTAATTTGTTTCCAATTAGATACATACCCGAGAAACAGTATTAGTATTTTAATCTGTGCTCTGGTTTTCTACGTAAGACAGCTGGGCCTGCCACAGTGAAAATAGCTTTTAGGGCATTGTCACTGTAGGGACATAATAATATTAATTTTCCACATGTCTCACTTTTAAATAGCATGCACTCTACTGTGTGGGCTACAAGGCCTATATAGGGGTAACTTACTAATATTTAAAGGGAAGAGTTTTAGCTGTCAAAAGGATTATTATAACAGGTAGCACTGCATCAGTCAGGCTACACAGGGTAGGCCTGAAGTCATTTTTTCGCCACTGTAGTGACTGGCACAATAGGTCTACTACTGGAACTTAACTTCCGGGCCCTGGGTACACTTTTTATACCTTATACTAGGGACTTAAAGGCAAGTTAAATATACCAATTAGGAATAGACCACTTCAACCATGTTTAAAGTGCAGGCACAGGCACTTCACTACTGGTTAGGAGGGCTAAAGTGCACAGAATTCTAAAGTCATCAAAAATATAGGGCCCAGCAAAAGGCAAAAAAAAAAAACATGGTAACTGTGCAGAAAAGGTGGATTTCCTACATCTGTGATATGCTAGTTGGCCAATAGTCGCTTGTATTGAAAACACCTTGCACACTCCTACATGTCAGTCCGGCGGTGCCCCTTATTGTACATAAAATGTTAAATTGTGAAAAATGTGTAGCCTTTTTTTTATTTATTTCATTTTTACATTTTACATCACGGATGCACAGTAAAAGGGTCCTATGCAAGGGGTGCAGGCAGTGATTGTTTTATGCTCACATGCAACCTTAACTCTCTACACCAAGCACATGTAATGTCCAGCCTCTTTTACATGTATCCCATTTCTAACTCTGCCACTGAGCTCAGCATCTCTCTTCATAAACAGCATTGGAAAAAGAACTGCAGAGCTTTCCAGGTACAGTATTTACTCCAACAAAGTATTTTCTACAAATCATTCTGAGTGTTTTAAATTAATTTAAATGCCGCGTCATTACCTTGGAGTAGTCAAGTGGTCACCATGCCTGTAATCAGTATTTGAACACATTTACTCTCTGAAGTGATCATGGCTGTGCTCAAAAGCCATCATGAATTATGCATAAGCACTATAAGAAGACTGGAATGCTTTTTAGCATGTTGGGGCAATGTAAAGCAGCAGAAGAATGCAGCTCCTTATATTAAGAGCCTTACAGGGAAGGCGGTAACAAAGCTTGTGCTTTAACTAATGTGCTGAGGTTCGATTGCAAAGTAGGCCTCACTTCAGCCCTGCAACGCTGAAGCTTTCATCATGAAATCTAGAGTAAATTAACAGATCCTTTGTTGTTGCCCTGCACAGTCAGTTCGAATGTGCTTTCCTGGGGCAGTGTTACAGAAGTGCCCAGGTGGGGCAGTTGTCGCCTGTGCCCATGTTTGCACCCTTCCAGTCCATTTCTATTTTACAAAATGTGCCACAGTTGTTTGCCGGGCTCTTTCTGTTTTACCAGTCGCACAGGTGCACATTTTGTGCTTGCACGAGGACAAGGGGGCGTAGCACCAAAGAATGTTAAGACTTCATCAGGCTCAGCCTCGCACTAAATTCCATCCGAGAGAACTTGGAACTGCAAGAAAGAAAGAGGCAACTTTATTCTTAGAGCCAAAAACTCCATGCTATGCCATCTCTGTGCCCTCTAGGCGCAGGCCGGCACCTCAATCATGTCCTACTAGAAGGCCTGTATGAAAACCTAGCTATGTTATGAGTATTTTCTACTGTCACAGGCTTTAACTTACCAACCGAATAAATAGTTTTTATTGTCAGCTAACTCTTAAACCTATTATATGGTTAAGACTACTTATTTCTGGGATGGGGTGCATATTGTTTCTTTTTGCTCTTTTTACTCAAGTAGCTTACAAATTTTATTACGGCTTTATTTTACTTTGTGTTTCAGTAAAGCGCTACAAAACACTTTGCAAATAATGCATTTAAAAAAACAAAAAAACTACCTATGTCTATATTCTCTTAATCCCTTCACTGGTTTGTTGTGTGTATGTTGTTTCCTGCACCACAATGACTTCCTGTAAGGGTGAGCATTGAGATTAGCTAAGGTACCAAGAGGAAGTCGAGGGGTACCAGTGAGAGAGAGCTTTTACCTCACCTTTGTTTATAAGTATCTGTGAGAAGCTTGGCTGACAGTTCTGGACACTCCGGGTAACGCATAGAAGTTGTTACCTTCTCTTCCTCTATCTGGCCTCTGACTTTGCCTCACTATGCCCAGACATGGGTTCCACGCTCGCTTTGCTACTGGAACCTCTACACACGACTGAAAAGGCCCAAACAGGCCAAAACCGGTCTTTGTTTGTGTTCTGGTTTAGAGAGAACCTGGCGTGGCAGGCCGGCATTTCATATTGAGAGCAAAACTCTATATATGGCTGCGTCTCATCTCAGATGGCATAGCAGGCAAAAAACACAATGCATTGGGATGGAGCCCTGCGTAATTACCGGTGGCTGGGATTACTTGAAACCTTCCATCTATCATGTTTTTGTATTCTGCACTTTCAGGGTAAATCAGTGCGAAAGTATTCTCAACCTCCTCTTCTCTGTTCCACTCACAGACCTAGCATGGCCATAATCCCCCTGACAAACCTGAGTGGAATAATCTAATGAAAAAAGATCTTTACAACTTTTTTAGCTGGATTTGTGGTCTCCCGCCAGCAGATGGCTGACTATAAAATCTCTTAAGGCTGAGACAGCATAATCAATCTCTGCTCAGAGGTTTAATCACCATGTTTCAGGAAGTCTTACACATAGTTAGCAGTCTTTTTCTGTCAAGAAGGTTTTGGCCAAACAGCCCCCATCCTGTTCTTTATATTTTCAGGTCTGGCGTTAACTAAGACATTCTAATTTTACTAAAATTATTTTTATAATATACTTACTTTAGCCCTCTTTATGCATTGGTCCTTTTTTGTCATACACACTTTTATTCCACACACTACAGCTCAAGGCCTGAGGCTATAGGTCAGCCCTTATCAGCCATTGGTTAACTTCACTGTGCCAAAATTAATGAGTTCACTTCAGTGCCAAGGATGCAATGTGTGTTTTTTTTAGATCAAAACATATTTTTGCTTTTAGCCAATTTGTTCTTTAGATGGACGAGGGCCTGGTAGTTCCTCAACAATAACGTTTGCAAAAACCTTGACAAAACAAGCATTGGCAAAGTCAAATGGCTGGCAGAAAGCACCAGACTTATTGGCTTTGTCAATACTTCTTTCTGTAGTGACAGAGTAGCAGCTTCGAGGAAACAAGTTCAACTACCTATGGTCATTTTTTCTTGATTCCCACCATGGCCTCTAAATAAGAATGCAAACACAATAGGATGATGGACGGAGCACTGAAAGTTTTCAGAAATTCACCCCCAGTCACTATTAGATCTGGGTTAAATCCATCTTTATTTAGCTCACTTCGTCACCCCAGTTCAGACCCAGTCATATTCAAATCAGTCTTGACCCTGTTCCTCATGGGAACAGTCCAGCCCGAACTGCCAAGCCAGGTCTTCTCAGGACCGGAAACAAGCATCCTGGGACCGATTTCAGGGTAATACCCCTCATCAGCCAGTCTAGCTTGAATCCAGTGGCAAAGTGAGCAAGGGACCCATGTCTGGGCATACCCTGCCAACTTGTAGTTCGGGCTGGATTGCTCCCACAAGGAACAGGGTCAAGACTGATTTGCATATGTCTGGGTCTGAACTGGGGTATTGAAGTGAGCTAAGAACAATCATGGTTTCCCAGATCTAATAGTGACTGGGGGTGAGTGTCTGAAAAGTTTCAGCGCTCCGTCCATCATCTCCTTGTGTTTGCTTTGTTTGCCCTAAGTTTGCAGGGTATGCCGAGACATGGGTCCCTTGCTCCCTTTGCCACTGGATACAAGCTAGGCTGTCTGATGACGGCTGTTACCCTGAAACCGGTCCCAGGATGCTTGTTTCCGGTCCAGGAAAGACCCGGCTTGGCAGTTTGGGCTGGACTGTTCCCACAAGGAACAGGGTCAAGACTGATTTGCATATGGCTGGGTCTGAACTGGGGTGGTGAAGTGAGCTAAAACGATGATGGGTTAAACCCATATCTAATAGTGACTGGGGGTGAGTATCTGAAAGGTTTCAGCGCTCCGTCCATTATCTCCTTGTGTTTGCTCTAAATAAGAATGACATCAATGAAATAAGAGAAATGTTGACATAAAATGGTACCTAAATATGGCCTTTTTAATATTATCTTTGGGTCCATTTTCAGCATGAGAACCATTCAAGTGCTTATCTAGATTCCGCTCTCTACCTTCACAGAATCTGTTTTTTGGTGAAACATCCCAGTTAAGTACATATAGATGGCCAGACTTCGTGTCCCGCCACGCAGACCAGGCCAGGGCCTCACTTTGTATGTAGTGTACCATGAAACCCCTGCAGGGCAGCTGGATATACTGTTTTTCTGTCACGACTGAAAGTATGAGAGCCCTCTCCTAAGGTTTTGGGTAGAGCAGACTTTCACAAACACTGAGAGGCTAGGATGCAATGTGACCTTTTTCCACTCCTTACCAGCGAAAATTTGAATATTTTCTGACCTTAGCATGTGCTTTGGGGCCCTGGGTAAATTATACAATGACTCTTTGCGCTTTCCTTTCTGAAATAAAGCAGGATCATTTTCAAATGTAACAAGAGAAGCCATGTCTATACCCACTTCAGAGGTTACACTGGTAGCCCTAAGACCTAGAATCACCTTGAAAGCCCTTTGTCTCATACACCGCTCGGTCTAGACGAGTACAGATCTTCCATACATCCAGACCATCATGGTCCAGAGTCTGCTTTTGACTGACTGCCCGAACCCTCAGGCAGAAGTAACAGGAGGTCAGTGTTCCAGCCATAAAGAGCTCAGCTATCTTACTCTCTTGTGCTTTGGTTGTGGTGTTAGACCTTTCTGCCTTCATAACATCTCTCGAGACTGAGCCATCAAGTCACGGGGCTTGATTTGTTTACTCCCAACCTGCTCCCTCTGCATCTACTTTGTGGTAAATCTTGGGCAATGTTTGGACACTTCATTTTATGGCACCTCATGCTATTAAAATAGGCTCTATAAATGAATTAAAAAATGATGTGCTAGCTAAATCCACTTTGCTCTATTTCACCCACTGGTCTTTTTAAGGCTTTTGAGTGGCATTTTGGGTTAATTGAGAGAAAACTGTTATTGCCTCATGTGTTATGCCTGCATTATGGACAGGGCTTAAATAAACAGTCATGTCTCTGCCAGAAGTCTTTCATCGCTGGGTGATTGACGGTTCTTGCGTAGACAATAAATCACGAAGCCGCAAAAGATATTAAAAATTTGCATCCATGCTTAAGAGTATGCATGGAAGCCTAGACTTCCGCGGTCTTGCTGTATATGCCTGAGTGAATGACTCCCTGTATCTTCTGAGCTTCTGCATACATGCACTGTCTCAAGGCGAGTGAGTGATAGACCAAGGAGAGAGCCATCTTACAAGTACACACTGCTCATTTAGGCGTACCTTGCAACCAGCAAAGATGTGTTAGTTTGTGGGCAATGCAAAAAGCCTGCTCAGAAGCTCTTACTAAAAGCCAATGTGAAGCTCTCAGATCAGTGGCAGTAGAATACCAGGGATTCATGTATGTAACCAAATCTTCTGCTGTGATTTATTGCACCTGAAGGTGATGTAATTACCCCTGTGACAGCCTAAAACGAGGAAGGTGCAATAGACCAGACGGTTGTTTGTTTGAACCACACATGCATTTACCACACATGCCTTTACCACACGGTCCAAACCACAAATGCGTCTTACAGTGTATTCCTTTACCATGCAAGTCTTTACAACGACTTGCCTTAGGGAAAGCTCTGTGTGAGAAGTTGGCCTGGCATATGCTGTCCACTAATTATAGTGGGCACCTTGCACCAGTCCAAATCGACTCTTATGGTAGGTAGGTTAAAGACAACCTTATTGAAAGCTATCCTAGTGGTAGCTATGGAGAGCAGCCTTCAGGCTAAGTCTTGAAGGAATGTAAAGCAGCTTGTTTTACCAGTCTATAATCTCTTGAGTGACCAAATGAAAGAGCACCATACCAGGTATATATTCAAAATATATGTATTTATTACTAAACACACCCCTCTAGTCTCTTTATGAGGCTAGAGTTCGAAGTACATAGGTTATAAGATCTTAAATCACAGTAATAGCACAAATACACGTTTGGGCCCTAGGGGCGTACCAAACCATATACCAATAAAGTGGTATGCAAACCACGACTGAACGAGACACTAGGCCTAGAGCCTCTAGAAGTGCTTGGACCACAAGGAACCACCCAAGGTAGTGACACAGGGGACCCACGGGAGACGCGTGCAGTGTAAATACACAACCGCGATACGCCGTTAACTTCTATGGAGAAAGTCGGGATCGGGAAAATAGAGGAAAGGGACACTTAAAATAGGACTAGGACAAAACCCTTTGAGATCTAGGACTTTGAAGAGTCTCTACCCACGGGAGCACCGGAGTACTCGTGTTACCTCACCCAGGGAAGCCGGGTGCATAGGTGCCTTTCGGGGTCGGGTTTCGTCGTCGTTTCGTATGGCGATCTGCTGCAAAGTGCTGCTGGCGACCAGGAGAAAAGTGTCCGGGTGGATCCAAGAGTGGATCGGAGTTCTGAAGAACCTGAAAGCAGAGGGGACAGAGTCTGGGTCACTAGCCAGTGACCAGGAAGGCGATGGACAGATGCCCACCGATGTCGAGTGCTTCAGGTGCGGTGACGGTCGTCTTGACTCTTCAGCCACGAGATCCGGGAGGCGTTGTCGGCGACCAGGAGCAGGATTCGGGCTGTGGCTCGATGTCTGTCGAGTGCTGAGGTGTCGGCGACCGGATTGGACCCAACAAGCCTTGGCAACGGCAAGTCTCGAGTAAGATGTAGATCGTCGATGATGCAGACCAGCAAGGTCTGGGGAACTCACCCAGCGAGGGTAAGTGAGGGCAGGCCTGGAGCAACCAGGATGCCAAGTAAAGAAAAGATTGGCCTTCGTTAAGGGCTACTAGCCAACGGGCTAGCGACCGCGAAGGAGCCTCGTGACGCCACACGTGGAGCTGGCTTACAGGACACTCGTGGAGTGGGGGCCAGTGATCTTCGGTGCAGGTGGTGCTGGAGGCTAGGGCTACTCGGAGCCCAAAGCACGACTTCTTGGGAGACCCAGAAGATGGTGCACTTGCAAGTGTGCTCGGTGTCCAGGGGTCACGGTCTCAAGTCACCCACGATAGCCACGGGCCTCAGCTTTGCTGGGGACTCAGGGTAGCCTCGGGGAAGTCTGAGAATCCACCTCTGGTGATGCGATGACTTCGGCGTCCGACGGGAGCTTCAGTGATGCGAACCGGACAGATGCTTCTTTGGTGCCTGCCAAGCAGGGGAGTCACTCCTTGACCCCAAGGGAGATTCTTCAGTCCTCTAATCTTGTCGTAGAGCGTCGAAGGTCCAGGATTCCGTGTCAGAGTTTCGTCCAGGTATAATCTAATCTTGCGGTGGCAAGGGTTCCCCATTTTAACCAGTAAAACAGGGAGGGACTAACTCTATGACCCCACCTATGGGAGGGTCAAGGGAGGGGTGGCTACACCCACTTCCCTTTGTCCAGTTTCGCGCCAGAGCAGGGGCAGGTAGCCCCTGAGCTGGTTTGAACTGGCATATGCACAGAGGAGCCTTTTGCTCCCCCAGTGCAGGACTTCAAAGCACTCTAAGAGTGCACCCACCCAGCCCCAATACACATTATCCTGTCTGGGGAGGTGGTCACACCTCCCTGTAACAGGAAACCTATTGTCCAGGCCTCCCCTGCCGGAGTTTCGTCCAGCAGCAGGAGGCCAGACTTGTGTCTGTGGCAGCAGCATCCATTTTGTGATGCCAGGGCTTCAGAAAGAAGTTACCGGGTAAGCCAGAGTTAACATGTCTTTCCCTCTAGAAGGGTGGAATGCTACCCCCGCCGCCAGGATTGGCGGGGGGGTAGTATTCCAAGATGTTTGACACCAAACACGACATGTTTAGGTGCAGCCATTCCAAAGTTAGCATTTTACCGCGAGGATATAATGCGCTTAAGAGTATATGGTCAGGCTGCACTACAAACAGCATCAGAGATGGTCTCCGAATGCTGCAGAGGGGCCCTGCTCATGCAGGGGCACCCTCTCACATAGGAACCATGCACTCTGCCTTTAGGATTGATAAGGCCTGCCTTAGGAGTGACTTATAGGTTTATATGTGTGTATGTATTTAGTGATATAGGTAACCTATATCACAGTAAGGGGTGCATGCACCACCTTACCCAGGCTGCAGTAGCAGACCTGTGGTGTCAGTTTGGATGGCCTTCCAGGGGTGGCACAATACGTGCTGTAGCCCCTGGTAGGCCTCTGAGGTACCTATGCCCTTGGTACATAGTATACCATATACTAGGGACTTATAAGGGCACTCCAGATTCCAATCAGAGATGTGCCTAAGGCACATGGAAACCATTTTACAGAGAAAGCAGATAGACTGGGGCCCTGAATAGCAGGATCCCAGTCCAACTAAGCCATAAACCAGCAAAACACCATAAAAAAAGTGGGGGCAACCATATAGTCAGATTCCAGCTTCCTACATAACCCTCCCCCAAACGAAAGGAGATAAGGCTAACCTTGGCCAGTTGAGCCTATATTGACTAAGTGGCCATATAAGGAAGCACCTGCACTAGCATGGTTGCCCCCTATGTTATGGTCCACTAAGCAATCCCTCACCCTAAGGGTATGAGAGGGTCTCCACCATGGGGAATCACTACCTCTGGTGTGCTTAGGTAAAGTACAAGGCTGGTGAGGTGTCTGAGTAGGGAAGTGAGGCCCTAGGAATGTTGGCCTCAGCTTCCTCAGATCACTGGTCACCATGTATGCCTGTCTTTCCATGACTGAGTTGCACTTTGCTCTAAGGGTCAACCTTTGGCTGCCTACAGCTGGGGGTTGGGTCCCTTTGGATGGAACACTGGAGGGACATGGCAGGTTTGGAACCTTCTGGTCCCAGGTTTGCCCTTGCCTACCAGAGTCCTTCTGGGGAGGTCCCTACATAAAGGTATGGGGGATCCCTCAGTGTGTAGAGGAATTTTCACCTGGCTAGGGCTACTAGACTGGGTGCCCCTAATCTGCTGATGGGGGCTTCCTCTGGACAGGGGGCCCTGGGGGTCCACTGACCTCCCTGACCTCTGCAGCCCTGGGCTGACTGAGGCAGGGTAGAGAGGGGCAGGTTACCTGCTCCAGACTGGGTACCACCTTGGAAGGGTCCTCTGCCATCAGGGGTGTGGCCAGGCCAGGCCTGACTACCTCTGTGGCAGTTCCTTCACTAGGGGTAGGGTCAGTTCCCTGAGGAGGCTGACCCTTACCTATTGTCTGGGGGAAGAAGACTTTTCTTCAACCCTTGTGCTCTCTTTTGGGGGAGAGTGGGCCATTCTTTCAGGCTCCATCTCTCCAAATTCTTGGGCTGGGGCTGTGGCCATCACAGCCCCACTAACCTTTACAGGGACGCCCAACATCCTAAGATGGGTTTGGTGTTCAACTTCAGCCCAGGCTGAAATTTCCAAATCATTGCCCATCAGGCAATCTACAGGTAAGGTGGGGGACACTGCCACTCTCTTTGGGCCTGTGACCCCCTCCCAGCTGAGATTGACTATGGCCATGGGGTGATCTGTTCTGACACCATCAATGTTGGTCACCTGGTACTTAAACTCAGGTAAAAACTGGTGAGGGGGACTAGTTTCCCTGCCACCATGGTGACACTAGCCCCTGTGTCCCTAAATGCCACAGCTTTCTGACCATTAATCATTGGCTCCAGTCTGTACCTGCCCAATGCTATGGGACCCATGGTAAAGGTGGCAAATCCTATACCACCATCAGAGTCAGAGGAGTCTGTTGAGGGGTCCCTGTCTAAACTAGGGCCCACCTCTGTTCCTCTTGCAAAAGCACCTAACGTTTTGGGTGCACTACTCCCAACTGGAGGATTACTACTGGTAGTACCAGGAGGGGTGGTAGTAGTTGTGGGAGGAACATTTTCTTTATTGCCAATCCTGGGGCAACTGGGATCAGTTTTCCAGTGCCCAGGCTTTTTACAGACATGGCAATAGGGTTTCTTTTCAGGAGAGGAAGGAGTTTGGGACCCACCCCAGAAGAGGAATTTTGGGGCCCTGTAGGGGACTTATCCTTAGATTTATCCCCACCTTTCTCTTGGGACTTAGTAGAATCTTTCTTCTGGTCACCACCCTGATTTCTAGTTTTTACTCTGGTTCTGACCCATTTGTCTGCCTTCTTTCCCAATTCTTGGGGAGAGGTCAGATCAGAGTCCACCAGATACTGGTGCAAAAGCTGGTTTTGACAATTATTAAGGATCTGCTCCCTCATAATCAAATTGTACAATCCTAAAAAGTCATGCACTTTGTTGCCATGTATCCAACCTTCCAGAGCCTTTGTAGCACAATCTACAAAATCAACCCAGTCTTGAGTCTGAGCTTTTTGGGTGTCTCTGAACTTCAACCTATACTGTTCAGTGGTTAGGCCAAACCCATCTATCAGAGCACTCTTCAAGACTGTGTAATTGTCAGCATCCTCTTCTCTTACAGTGAGGAGCTTGTCTCTACCTTTGTCTGCAAAGGAGAGCCACAAGATTGCTGCCCACTGCCTCTGGGGGACCTTCTGAACTTTACAGGCCCTCTCCAGTGCAGTTATCCATTTGTGGATGTCATCCCCACTCTGGTAGGGAGGGACAATCTTGTTTAGGTTTCTATGGTCATAAGACCTTTCCCTATCTCTAGGGATATTGCTGCCACCATGGGACTCTAGTCCCAACTTTCTTCTCTCTCTAAGGAGATCTAGGGATTCTCTATCTAAAGCTAATTGCTTTTTCTGAGTTCCAGCTGAGTTTCCTCATACTGGACTAGCCTCTTTCTTCTCTCATGAGAGGATTCTCTCCTATGAGATGAGACAGAGCTCCCTATAGAGGTGCCAGAGTTGTTAGACTCCTGAGAAGGAGACCTAGACCTTCTGGGCACACTCTTAATCCTTCCTGGGGGGACAAAGAGAGCATCATTCTGATCCTCCTCTTCCTCTTCCTCAGGAGGGGTTGGATTATCCAGGTCAGGGCCATTGTCGCCCTCCTGGCCAGTTTCAGAGGGGGGACTGGGGGTATTGGTACCCCTGGCCTCCTCCTCTTCTTCTGCCCCACCCTCAGCTCCTACCCCTTCAGTCCCTACAGGCTTACTAAGGTCATAAGCCACCAACAACTCCTTGAGGTGTTGGGTGGTGGGGCTTTGGCCTGTCCTTATTTTTCTCAAGTTACATAAAGCTCTCAATTCCAAGAATGGGAGTGTATCATACTTGGAGGGTGGAAGCTCAATGGCTTCCTGCAAGGATTCTTTGGATCCTGCCCTTAAAGACATTACTAGTGTGGTGTGGTGAATGCACTACCTACTCTAGTGTGGCCTACTAAACTCTCTTGAGTTGTAGAAAGGGTTGTGCTATCCCTTAACACACAACTCTAAGTTCAGTAGAACTTACTGTTATTCTAAGCTTAAATTAAATGTACCTTAGGGACCTTTAGTGGTTTTCAGTTGATCAATTCAATTGAGATTATCTGGTAAAACAATAGCAAGCTGGAATCCCACACGCTGCACACCAATGTGAGAAGTTGGCCTGGCATATGCTGTCCACTAATTATAGTGGGCACCTTGCACCAGTCCAAATCGACTCTTATGGTAGGTAGGTTAAAGACAACCTTATTGAAAGCTATCCTAGTGGTAGCTATGGAGAGCAGCCTTCAGGCTAAGTCTTGAAGGAATGTAAAGCAGCTTGTTTTACCAGTCTATAATCTCTTGAGTGACCAAATGAAAGAGCACCACACCAGGTATATATTCAAAATATATGTATTTATTACTAAACACACCCCTCTAGTCTCTTTATGAGGCTAGAGTTCGAAGTACATAGGTTATAAGATCTTAAATCACAGTAATAGCACAAATACACGTTTGGGCCCTAGGGGCGTACCAAACCATTTACCAATAAAGTGGTATGCGAACCACGACTGAACGAGACACTAGGCCTAGAGCCTCTAGAAGTGCTTGGACCACAAGGAACCACCCAAGGTAGTGACACAGGGGACCCACGGGAGACGCGTGCAGTGTAAATACACAACCGTGATACGCCGTTAACTTCTATGGAGAAAGTCGGGATCGGGAAAATAGAGGAAAGGGACACTTAAAATAGGACTAGGACAAAACCCTTTGAGATCTAGGACTTTGAAGAGTCTCTACCCACGGGAGCACCGGAGTACTCGTGTTACCTCACCCAGGGAAGCCGGGTGCATAGGTACCTTTCGGGGTCGGGTTTCGTCGTCGTTTCGTATGGCGATCTGCTGCAAAGTGCTGCTGGCGACCAGGAGAAAAGTGTCCGGGTGGATCCAAGAGTGGATCGGAGTTCTGAAGAACCTGAAAGCAGAGGGGACAGAGTCTGGGTCACTAGCCAGTGACCAGGAAGGCGATGGACAGATGCCCACCGATGTTGAGTGCTTCAGGTGCGGTGACGGTCGTCTTGACTCTTCAGCCACGAGGTCCGGGAGGCGTTGTCGGCGACCAGGAGCAGGATTCGGGCTGTGGCTCGATGTCTGTCGAGTGCTGAGGTGTCGGCGACCGGATTGGACCCAACAAGCCTTGGCAACGGCAAGTCTCGAGTAAGATGTAGATCGTCGCTGATGCAGACAAGCAAGGTCTGGGGAACTCTCCCAGCGAGGGTAAGTGAGGGCAGGCCTGGAGCAACCAGGATGCCAAGTAAAGAAAAGATTGGCCTTCGTTAAGGGCTACTAGCCAACGGGCTAGCGACCGCGAAGGAGCCTCGTGACGCCGCACGTGGAGCTGGCTTACAGGACACTCGTGGAGTGGGGGCCAGTGATCTTCGGTGCAGGTGGTGCTGGAGGCTAGGGCTACTCGGAGCCCAAAGCACGACTTCTTGGGAGACCCAGAAGATGGTGCACTTGCAAGTGTGCTCGGTGTCCAGGGGTCACGGTCTCAAGTCACCCACGATAGCCACGGGCCTCAGCTTTGCTGGGGACTCAGGGTAGCCTCGGGGAAGTCTGAGAATCCACCTCTGGTGATGCGATGACTTCGGCGTCCGACGGGAGCTTCAGTGATGCGAACCGGACAGATGCTTCTTTGGTGCCTGCCAAGCAGGGAGTCACTCCTTGACCCCAAGGGAGATTCTTCAGTCCTCTAATCTTGTCGTAGAGCGTCGAAGGTCCAGGATTCCGTGTCAGAGTTTCGTCCAGGTATAATCTAATCTTGCGGTGGCAAGGGTTCCCCATTTTAACCAGTAAAACAGGGAGGGACTAACTCTATGACCCCACCTATGGGAGGGTCAAGGGAGGGGTGGCTACACCCACTTCCCTTTGTCCAGTTTCGCGCCAGAGCAGGGGCAGGTAGCCCCTGAGCTGGTTTGAACTGGCATATGCACAGAGGAGCCTTTTGCTCCCCCAGTGCAGGACTTCAAAGCACTCTAAGAGTGCACCCACCCAGCCCCAATACACATTATCCTGTCTGGGGAGGTGGTCACACCTCCCTGTAACAGGAAACCTATTGTCCAGGCCTCCCCTGCCGGAGTTTCGTCCAGCAGCAGGAGGCCAGACTTGTGTCTGTGGCAGCAGCATCCATTTTGTGATGCCAGGGCTTCAGAAAGAAGTTACCGGGTAAGCCAGAGTTAACATGTCTTTCCCTCTAGAAGGGTGGAATGCTACCCCCGCCGCCAGGATTGGCGGGGGGTAGTATTCCAAGATGTTTGACACCAAACACGACATGTTTAGGTGCAGCCATTCCAAAGTTAGCATTTTACCGCGAGGATATAATGCGCTTAAGAGTATATGGTCAGGCTGCACTACAAACAGCATCAGAGATGGTCTCCGAACGCTGCAGAGGGGCCCTGCTCATGCAGGGGCACCCTCTCACATAGGAACCATGCACTCTGCCTTTAGGATTGATAAGGCCTGCCTTAGGAGTGACTTATAGGTTTATATGTGTGTATGTATTTAGTGATATAGGTAACCTATATCACAGTAAGGGGTGCATGCACCACCTTACCCAGGCTGCAGTAGCAGACCTGTGGTGTCAGTTTGGATGGCCTTCCAGGGGTGGCACAATACGTGCTGCAGCCCCTGGTAGGCCTCTGAGGTACCTATGCCCTTGGTACATAGTATACCATATACTAGGGACTTATAAGGGCACTCCAGATTCCAATCAGAGATGTGCCTAAGGCACATGGAAACCATTTTACAGAGAAAGCAGATAGACTGGGGCCCTGAATAGCAGGATCCCAGTCCAACTAAGCCATAAACCAGCAAAACACCATAAAAAAAGTGGGGGCAACCATATAGTCAGATTCCACCTTCCTACACTCTGGACTTTGGAATAGTATACTTTTCTATTCCAACACCAGTCTGCGCGACAGTGGGGAAAGTGTTGGACTTAAAGTCCAGCATCAGTCCAACATGCTTTCCCTAAGGCAAGCCGTTGTAGCGACTTGCGTGGTAATGGAATGCGTTGTAAAGACGCATTCGTGGTTCAGACTGTATTGTAAAGGCACAGCGTGGGTCGTGCCACGCTGTAAAGGCTGTTTCCAGACCAGACACACCTTCATTTATTTCTTACACTAAATGGTAGACATATTGCTTTACAGTCTGTGCTGATAATGTCCACTATCTCTGCTGGATTAATTTAAACTAGTGTCAGGAGATGTTGGTAAGGAGCGCCTGCTGCCTCATAAAATGGTACAAGCATCTCAGACCCTATGAACTTGAGGTCTTCTTGTAATTTCTACTTGGTAATCAATAGTCACCATAAATAAGGCACTTTTAATGGCCATCTTAAATATGCAAAGGCTGTACAGTGCCTTGAGGCCAGGGCCCCGGAAGTGCCAGAGGAGGAAACACAACAGAGGTCCCACACAGGATGAAAAGAAGGGTCAGCAAATATTTGGGCTCTTGGCCTCTGTAGGCTTTGAAGGTGGAACAAAGAAATTTTAATTTGATTCTTTATTCCAGTGAGATGGATTGTAGGGTTTTCAAGAGTGGCATCGAGTGGACCACCTCACAGTTGCCCAGAATCCTGGATCTGTGCTCTACCTGTTCTTTCAGGTAAATATACTGCATGCATTCAGTGATTTTACTCTGGTGCTCAGTGCGATTCCTCAGCAGAAATGGATCTGAGTGTCATCTGCATAGACTGGTAGTTGTAATCATGGGCTACAGGACGTGTCTAAATGTTAAAAAGCATTGGCAAATACAATAGGTATTGCTATTTTTTTTTTTTAATCTTTAATTTCAGATTTTTCATTACAACCATAACACAAAACAGATAAGCATTGCACTTTCTTGTTCTCCATGTCCCGTTTAACACGTTATGATTGTCCACCAATTCCCCCATGATGTGCCCATAAGGCAATGTTCAGTTAATATTTTTTCAGGTAAACAGTATCTCTCTGTAGCTGGGTGACCAGCACCAGTCCCTGTACAGTACACTTGCTCAACTTCTTAATCGGTACATAAACCTCAGGAATACAGCTTTAAGTATGTTCAGAACTTTCAATCTGAACCATGGTACCCGAAATTGAAAAAAAAAAGTGTGACACTTCTGCCCATACTTCTAGGTCCTGTAACAGTTTCTCATCTCTCCTAGTATGTCTGACCTGTTCCTCTTCCGCCAGGGAGCACTCCGTCACATCCCTGATCCTTAACTCTACATTAGAATTTTTCACACCCATTCATCTGATTGCCATTTGCCGCTTTGCCAGCGATAGGGCCTATTGCAGAAACTTACATTTCATTTTTTTCCTCTTGGGCCAAATAATAATGCCAATTAGACGATGCTGAAGCGAGAGAGCTATCTGTGTTCCACTAACCTCCCTCAGCATTTTGGTAACCTCAACCCAGAAACCCGCCACCCTTGGGCAAGACCCTACACTTAGGACACTCAGCCGACCTACTTGTCTTGCTTTTTTATTTTTTTATAACTGGAAAGGCTTCTTCATTAATTGGTGAGTTTTGTGTGGGTGAATGAAGGGGTGAATGTGAGAATGAATCAACAGCTAGATGGATGAGTCGGTGCATGGATGGATATGCCAGTGACTGAGTGCATGGTTAATTAATGGGGATATTAGATACAAAGACTTGGCTGATTGAAGAAGTGAGTGAGTTAGTGGAGTGTGCTACCTATGTGTGAGGTTAGTGTGAGGATGAGAGGAATGAGCTACCTATGAGAGTAAAGTTGCATGAGGAGGGACGAGCTGCCTGTGAATGTTGATTGTGTCAGGTTGATAGGGACGAGCTACTTGTGAGTGTTAGTAGGGTACATAGAGACGGCTGGTTGCATTGCTATGAATGAGGATAGTGTTAGGGTAGTTTTGGCATTGCCCTCTTTGAGGATACTGTGAGAATGTGCTGGGGCCAGCTGTCCCTGGCTGACAAGATTGTGAGGGAGCAGTAATCCAGTAAAGTATGAGAGGGACAGAAGCCTGTGAGTAAGGAGAAGAGGAGTATTTGTGAGTAAGGTTAGAGTGAGAGAGAGTGGAATGGGTGCCTTATACGGGTAAATGTGGAGCTGGAAAAGGTGCCTGTCAGTGCTTGTGACGGTGAGAGGATTAGGCGGTGAATAATGGAAGTGTGTGGATTAGTGGAGTGGGTGCCTGAGGGTGAGGATCGCGTGAGAGGCTTGGGCTGTCTCTGAGAGAAGGTGAGAGGGTCAGGTATATGCGAGTGCACGAAGTGTTAGATTTGCCCGGCCCACCCGTCAGCATTGTCAGGGCAACTCCTTGAATTCCAGCTCAGCCACTGCTTCTCCTCTGTGCATTCCTAAGCATTCTTATGGTGGGTGCATGATATCTGAATACTAACAGTCCTTTGCAAACTCAAGCTTACTTTCTTGAGAAGTACATAAAAGCAGTTCCACTATCATTGTACAGCAAGCTAAAAAAAATAGGTCATTGGTCCAAAGTGCTTTTTTAAGTGTTATGTGCGCCTTCGCAGGTATCCTAAAAGTTGTGTGTGTGTTTGATAGGGCAACCATCTACCAGCACCTCCAACAGCTGCAGGCTCCTACGTAACCTGTTTAATGCCGGCAGCCCCTTGCAGGTCAGAACACTCCTATCCATTTTATAATAGAGGCACAATGGTGAATGTACCTAGAATGTATCTAATTTAAATATGTTGTTTGCAGCAGATAAGCACTGTGGTCCCATTTTTCAACCTACTCTATCTTTCAACGGTCCCAGTAGTGTAGTTTTTTAAGATTGCATGTATGCCGCGATGTGACATGCCTGTGACATCTATAGGAGCCTGGGTTTGTGTGGAACTGTAGCCAACCCGCTTTCTGACCCATAAATGGTGGTTGTGGGCAAGTGCTGCTGCTCGATGCTGTGCCATGAGAGGGGGGCATGGTTGAGAGCATCAGATAAATGCTGTAATTTTTCTGGACATCAACAAATATTTTGTGGTCATTGATAGGTTGAGTGGAATCATGAAAAACAATCATTTTTAATTCAGTGAGGAGCGAATCTCTAATATCAGCCAAGATGTATTTCTTAGGAGGATGGAACTTGAATGATACTTGGATGACTCATTGGGAGTCCCTGCAAGCTTAAGTATGAAGTAGGCTAATTCTTGCATGCTTTAGTGAGCATGGAATGGTGTGATGTTAGAGGAAGATGGTTATCACCGTTAAACTATTAAGAGCCAGAGGGTCAAAAGCTTCTTGATGCATGGCTTGGGTATGGGCTGATGGGTGGGTTGGATATCTTCTTAGTTTTGTCTGATGTGAACCCCAGATTTGTTGATGTTGACTTTGATAATGGAAGAAGCTGAGGCTGTCTCCACAAGTCGGGAGCACAGGATTCTGGTTCAGTGATATTTTAATGCATGTGTCAAAGTAGACATTTTTGACATCCCATATTGCTTTCTGGTTCCCCCCATGTACCTTTTTTATTTAATGATCATTTACAGCCTTTTCGTACTGCTGTTTGCTCTATATATTTTACTATCCTTTGTATGTTTTCCTGGTCCACATTGAAGCATCTCTTTATCAACTTGAGTCCTAGCTTGAGTTACTGAAGTTGGTTCAATTGTCTCTTGAGCTTGTGTGCTGTGTTTTCTCTTTGATTTTCAATATAATTCTTTGACATAGTAATTGGAAGAAGAAGGATAAAGTCAGGATCACCTGTAGAAAACTGAGTTACACTTTGACTTTTGGTGGATAAGGGTCAAGCTGAAGGAGCTGTTTAATCTAAGAGAACAATGAACAATCACTCTTTCTAAGTGGACATGTGAGGTAGAGATTTCTGTGAATGGAAAATGCTCCATGTGGATCACAAATATTTCCTTCTCCCTACATGCAGTTCTGTCATTGTGAATGACTATCACTGTCTAAGAGCAGCTCACCGAAAGACGCAGTAACACTGATAGAGACCCAGGTCTCTGCAAGGCTGATTTTATGGCACTTTCCTTTTTCCAACATATTGAGACTGCTATATGCTCGATGAATGTTGTTGTGAAATTGTTGGCTACTGAGCACAATTAACCAGTACTTTCATTAGGTAATCCTCAAAAAGAGCTTACTGTTGTTGTAAACAAAGCTAGCTATAGACATAAACATATTTCCACCATAGCAGGTCTTGTCCCTTATTTTGGTTTCATGTTTCAAATAGTGTTTGAAAAGTGCTTTGGAATCTATGTGGACCCCAAGAAGTTTTGGAGAGGGCTGCTACTGGTTGGCAAACTCCAGAGTCTCAGTAAAACATGACAATTTGCCTCCCTCTAAGGGCAATCTAATTTAAATGTTTCACAACATATCTAAAAGTGGGGAGTCTTCAGGAACCCTAGAGGGAAATACCTCTAGAAGTGGCACGTCATTTTTAGGTCTCGGCTGGCGTTGGAGCGCGCATGCGCTCCTTGCCTCGAGACTTATAGTGAACAAGTCAGTTTCAAGAGGGGACTCGAAGCCCCGCCCCTCATTTTCATTGGGTAGCGTCAGCGTTTATGTTACACGCTGGCTTCCCATTGAAAAGGAGGGTTTTAGGTTGCCTCCCTTTGGCTTTTTGTTCCGGCCCACTTGGACTGGCTCGCCTGCATTACGGCTGTCGTGATGAAGTTTCTTATCAGAAGCTTCGTCACGCTGCCTTGCACGCGCAAGTCCGGCTCTCTGATTGGCCCGGACAAAAAAGGAGACATGGCGCCGCGTGTTTATTTTTGCATCTCGCTTTCACTTTAAAGTGAAAGCGCGATGCAAAAATAAAAAGCGGATGCCTGGCGAGCGCTTGTTCCGAAGGCGATTGAGGGCTAGAAAGTCAAGAGAGCAGGGGGTGGGGAGGGCCTTTCAGGTGCTGATGTATCTTTACACGGCTAATTGTGTCTCATTCACATTTCTGGAGAACAAAGGCACAGACTGACAGACTTTATCGCCCACAACAATAAGAGTCGATGTGGGAATATTACCTTGGGCAGAAGTTGAAGGTGTCTGAAAAGAAAGTCAGTTTGTTGCCCCCCTGCCCGGGTTCAGATATTCTAAGGGTTTCTGGTCACAATGTGCCGCGACGGTAGCGCCTCAGTGACGCGCTCTGATTGGACCAGGTGAAATACGTGTTGCAGGTGATGTCTGTGAGGGCCTCTAGGTGCCCTCTGTGCAGCGCCTCAGTGACGCGCCCTGATTGGACCAGGTGCAGCGACATGGCGCCGCGTGTTTATTTTTGCATCTCGCTTTCACTTTAAAGTGAAAGCGCGATGCAAAAATAAAAAGCGGATGCCTGGCGAGCGCTTGTTGTTTTTTGTCGGAAAGCTCTCCTGCGGGCGACACTGGGCGAAGAGTTAGCACTTAGCAGCTTTCAGAAGTGCAAAAGGGGCGCACTTCGAGCAGTGTGAAGGACAATATTGACTGTTAATACCGACCCATTTGAAGCACTACAGCCAAATGTAACTGATGTTGATGAAACTAGTCCCGCAGCCATTGGGCCGTATCAAAAAAGGTATTATGTATATATTTGTGGACAACTTACGTGCTTTACAATGTGCCTACAGGGCAACCTGGTTCAAGATATTTTAACGTCTTCATTTGTATTATCCATATTTTATACTTTCTCCCCTTATTATTTTTTATTATACATTTTTTACAGTTTTATATAGCGCAAACTCGACCCGAAGGTATTGGAACGCTTTACATGAGCACCAGTTACATTACACAAGGACACATTCATTTTTTGATAGGCATGGGGAGATTAAGTGATTTGCCCAGCACCACATTTACATTTTATTGAAAGGGGCTATATTAATCTAATTTATTAAGGCGCTTGAAAGCGTGCAGCCTCCTAGCACGCTCGTGGGGTGAACCACGCACCCCACCATCATCGCCCCATGACTGACACTGCCGGAGAGATGTGCTCTGGGAAACCAACTCAGAGACTGAGATTGAAGTACATCATAAAACATGCAGGGCCGGAGTTTGGCCTGGGCGAGCTGGGTCCAGGCCGCCAACCTTCAGAGAGGGCGTATGAAGCATTAAGGTCACCCTGTCACCTGGCTCCGGTGCTGGAAGCGCTGTTTTTAACACTCCATCAGGCTGCCTTCTTGTCCTCACTTCTCCCTCTCACCCCAGCTGCCACACACTATTAACCCTTGAACCCTACCCCCCTCCAACAAACAACTTGGCACCAGCCTGAAAAGCGAGCTAATCTCTGAGTGATTCAGGTGGGCCGTAATGTGTGTGGGGGCGGGAGAGTTGGTTTGGGATGCGCTGAGATGTTTGCTTTCAGAGACCAGTCACAATTCTGACGTAGACAGGTTGGGACTGACCCCTGAACACAAAAGGGGTTCCCTGTTGCTAATTTTATTCACAAGTAGCAGAAAGGGTGCCACATTTCTTTCCGCCCAGGGCGCTCTCCTGGCGAAGGACGACTCTGACTACACGGTGTCTCTTGCTAAGTACTGGATTCTAATCAGTAGCGTGAGCGGAGGTGAGTGGATGAAATGTGGAAGAAATATGCAGCCCACAGTTAAATGAACTCTCAGAAGTCGAGAGCAAGCAGACCCCGCAAGCATCATTTCACCAAGAGAACTGGGAGCCCACCTCTGACCTGTGAGCAATGGCGCTGCTCTAATCGACGGTTGAAGAGGCAAACCCTCCGATCCTTCTAGCCTGGAAGGGCGCCAGCGCGAGCCTCTGGCAGCGGGGAAGCCGCGTTGGAAGTTCTCAGGTGAGAGGACGGGCAGGGGAGGAGGTTATTAAAAGAGAAGGCACAGGAATGATTTCCTTTTATGAATCTTAAAATGTCTGCTGGAGACATTGACTACCTAACCTAAGTCTGCTTTATTGAAAGACTATAAAAGGGGAGGGGGTCTTCTTTAACATTTGATTCCTGATATCTGAAAAAAAAAATCAACTTTTCTTTCAAACTAACCTTTGATGACAGAAAAATGTCGTTTTTTACCAGGGAAAAACATTGATGTAACGGATTTCAACGACTGATAGAGACTTTCACCACATATTAGAGGGTTTAAAGCGGAGAGGTCTGAGGTTTACATAACTTTTTTGATTTTCCTGTGGTCTTGTTTTAAAAAATATCTAAGAGGCCCAGGCTATTCTTCCAAAGAAGGGGGATCAACATGTCAAGTACTTTAAAGAAGGAAGGAGTCTGAGGCCCTCACATCGACCCTCATTCTGCACCTTCTCAAATTAATCATTCTGATGGCACTGCCACCGGCTGACTCTGAAGCCTCTGTGGCACTTGAAACTGTTAAAAAAGCCAATACCTTATGTGGAACTGCCATGACAGGGGGGCCTCAGGTTTAGGCAGTGCTTTAAATGGGAAAAATGAAGTGCAGGTACTCATCAAAATGAGCTAGAGGGGTAGTGAGGGGGCGGGGCTAGGGGCGGGGCTAAGGGCAAGACATGATGATACTTAACAACTTCTATATTAGTGTCAGCACATACCAAAACACATGAGACATGTGTTTATTTAAACAAAACAGGTTAACTCATTACACCAAATGAAAGAGAAATGCGATAATATGTTAACATTTCCTTTTTTTTGCAATAGTTTCACCTTCTTATTGTCATACTGTTAATTGCTGTTTGGCACGATACTTTATATTTTTGAGCACGCTAGTAGGAAGAAACTGAAAATACCCCCACGTCGAACCAAATCTCTTATGGCACCGAGCAAATGAAGCAACTCATCATGACCCTCCCCAGAAGATATCTCTTGTCTCTTCCATCGATCTATCCATTCATTCTTCATCCTACCATTTACCTGCTGATGTCCACCATTTAAACTTTACATTCTATCGTCTATTCAGTCTTCATCAATCATTCAGTTTTTCACCATTACGTCTATCCACCCTTCATATCCAAACCTATCCATCCACCCATCCATCTCCAAACCTGTCCATTCATCCTTTCACTCATCCATCTCTTTATCCACCCTTTCCCTCATCCATCAATACTTTCGCTCATCCATCCATCAACCCTTTCACTCCTTTATTCCATCCACCCTTTCACTCAATCCCTCCTTTCACTCATCCATCATCCACCCTTTCATCCATCCTCTCTACCTTTCATTCATCCATCCAATCTTTCACTTATCCACCCATCATCCGCCCTTTTATCCAATCATCCACCCTCTTTTACCCATGCATGCTTTCACTCATCCATCCATCCATCTATTTATCCATCCATCTATACCTCCACCCTTGCTCACTCATCCATCCACTCACTCATCCACTCACTCACTCACCCACCCTCCCTCCCTTTTACGTTATTTATGAATCTTTGTCGCCAAGCAGATATGTACAAACAAAGTGCCACCCATTTTCTTTAAAATACCTCCTGAGAGTGTCTGGATTCTCTCTCTCTTTCTCTCACTTTTTTCTTACAAAAACAGGCATACACACAAACATAGCAGACACACAAAAGACTAAGGTATGATAAAAGCCATCTTTTCCCTTCACCTACCATGGCTTTTTTAATTGCCACCAGGGCCGGACTGGCCGTAGCCTGATTGCCACTTCCAGGGAACTGACATGATTCCTGTGCTTGGAGGAACGCACAGGATAGTGTGAATGTGATTGACAGCACAGGGCCTGAATGGACCCTGCTCTGTCAAGCACAGCGTGATTGTGAGCACCCGGACATTATTCAAATGAGCCCTGCTGAATAGCTCAGCTGGGGCTCAGATCTGGGCTACAGAAGCGGCGCCTTGGGTGCCAGAGACATGTTCCACTCCTGCTCACCAGCACAGCCAATGAGCTTACCTTTTCATGAGTACCGGTACTCTCCAGGGCAGTAGAGAAGTGACGGTACTCAAAGTGATAAATCTAAGAAGTGCCGGTACTCAGTACCGATGAGTACCGGCCCATTTAAAGCACTGGCCGTAGGAATAAATTCAACACAGTTGCAGCAGCAACAAAACTGTCATATCGCCAATGAGATTACTATGGCGAGCTTAAAATTATATGCCTCATAAACTGTTCCTAATTAAACAATAAAGACTGCCAAAGGACTTTCCCCAAAGTTAATTTCGAACCAGTCTTAGGAATCAGATTTGTAATTTAAGTCTCTAAGAGCGGATGGAAAAGGGGATAGATAAACTAACCTATAACCTAGCCATTTGCTTTGCTATACAATACCATTAGCAAAGCAAATGGCGTTAACTTAATTAAAGGCGAGACCTATTGCATTTTCAATGCTTGTTTGTAATGCAATAAAAACCTGGAAAAGTGTTCTACAGTAACCACTGATCACAGGTCATGAGAGGACGTCTCAGTAAACCATGTTACATGCTGCTGACACAATTATGATGTCTTCGGGCAATGTCCAAGAAGAACTGTGTCTATCCTACAGTTGAGAGGAAACAGTACTCCCAGCTTTCTCATTAAATTTGCACATAATTATCTTCAGGCCAGATGTCTTTGCTTTAAAACCCACTCTTGTTAGACAAATCCATATGGTTTTCAGCAGTGGAGGAAAGTGGATTAGCGAAAACAAAAAATTGGGCTAACTCATTTTAAAGGCTAAACTTAATGGCTTTGCCAATGCTTTTTTTTATTGGTTGTTTACCCAGGACAGTTAACACAAGCAGTTATCCTCTTTCAGAAAGATTCAGGATTTTTCAACCTCTACCCAATCAATCAGATACCGTTTTACAGAATACCTTTGAATCAGCTTCTTAAAGTGCAATTTACCTGTAACTGCTTGGACAGAAGAAAAATAGTGTTCAAGTAGAAGGAAAACCAGGAGTAAATCGCACTTTCTAAAGGGTTAAATGGAAAAAAAAAGGAAGGAAAGAATGCAGGTTGAATAACAGGGGACGCTGTATTGGTGGAGAGTTTTTTTAAAAAGTGGGGAATAAAAATCAGTTTTGAGGAGTCCTCAATAATTCTTAAGTTTTAAAAAAAACCTCCAAGGTGTAAATAACCATTAAGGAGAAGGAGGTGTTGGCGAGGGAGTTGAAGAGGGTCACTAGGTGCATCAGAATACTTACCTTTCACGGTAATCAAATGCAAGTAGTCCACACATTCAGATACAGTGAAAAGAGGAGCAGAAGAAGGTGGTGCCTCAGCCTTGAAGAAGGAGGAGCTACAGACTATGTGCGCGTTTCTTTGGTTTATGAAGAAAAGTTGCAACTTTTTTGATCGGGAAAAGGGACTAGATTCTAAAGTTTGAATTAATATTGATAGAGAGGGGACGATGCTGGAGGCTACCTTGGTTGATTTATTTGTTACAATATAAAGGGCTAACAAGTAACAAAGTTCTGCCCTCCTGATAATGGCCCCCTAGTCTGCTAAGAGCATAGTAGAGGGAGAAAACCTAAAATATCACAAGGCTGGGTTGGGCAGCCTCTTGGACGGATGCAGGAGGTGGGTTGGATAAAACTATTTTCAGTATGATTGATCTCAACCTTGGAAATATTGGAATGGTGGATACGACAGATGATCTGGGAATAGGTAAGAGCCTATAGTAATGCGGAGTATTGATCAAAAGAAACTGAGGCTGTTTTACCAACTCAACATGTAGAAGTCTAGAAAAAGAAACTCTATGTAAAGGTAAGTAATAAACAACAATGTGATAAAAGGAATGCTAAAATGAACCTGAGTAAATGTCAAGGTCATGTCATTCTTTTATCAACTTTCATAAAAGTCATAACAAATTCTTCAATATTATAACTGGTTTACTCACATAGTTAAATATTGTAACACTGTTTTATTCTTTATTTCCGTAGTTGAAACCTATAGCTCACTGTTGTCTATTTCATTTTAGGTAAACTCCAGCAAATGTGCGTAATATCCAAGTGAGACAAACACAAGTGAGGGCGATTGAAATAGAAAGAACCAAACTTTGTAATGTAATGTAATGTAAAAAAGTCTTCCACCTATGCCTTGCAGCCTTGAAGAGTTAACATGTCTTAACATTTTACAGCACTGAAATGAAGAGCTGGCTCAAGTCACAATCATGAAACTCCCCGGGGAATTCCGTAAAACATGGCTCCCATTGGGCGCAACAAAAGAAAATATGCGATCGAGCAACAAGAAGATATTCTGTACATCCAGCACTTTTTCTTCTGTCGATAACTTATGCGCCCACATGTCTGAAGGCATTTTTTTTTGCAGGCCGGTTGTATTAATCTTTGAAGAGTAGGACTGTAAAAGCCCTGTGGCTCTGATTTTGTATTTTATTGAAATTGACATATCATAATAAAAACCTAACCACCTTGTCGCCTATATGAAGTTTTGTATCAATGTGCATTGCTCTTTTTTCTTGTACCTATATCCAAAAGACTAGTATTACAACTTCTTCTCTAGGAATAACCTCATTATTTGATGAGCCACTGATAATGGAAAAAAATGTCGGATTTAATGGCATTGAGGACGTTTTTACTGCCCATTTTACAAACATCTTTTATTATTTAAAAAAAAAAATAATACTAGACCCATACATTGTTAAACCAGTGCAGATTATAGATTTCATATGTAGCATCTTTCCTGTTGGTTTTATTACCATTTTTATAAATATCAAAAGTTTTCAAGACTCAGTTTTGGGTCACTAATAATTCAGATTTCTATGCGCTTTATACGCAGACTGCAACACTGACCAGTGCAAGAGGCAGATGGATTTAAATGGTCCTTCATGTCTCTAGGGTATTGTACCAAAACTGTGGTTCCTCCCTGTATACAGACTTCACTAAGAGGTATTGCAAACAGCAATGTTTCTGAACTTTTGCAAGCTGATGCTCATGGCATTCCTTATTGGAAGCAGCTTGATGTCCATATACAATTGGTGGGAATTCAATTGGATTTCCATATTTCCATAAGGACTTTTTTGTTCTCATTGCCGTTGTTTCTTACATTTCTTGCTCAAACGTTTTTCTTATTTTTGTCTTTCGATAGACCATATAGAACAAGCCTAAATCTTGGTGGTCCTCCTTGCCGCTGTCCTTAGTCTGCAACTCCCACAATAACAAAAAACAATAGTGTTAACACAAACATGTTACCATTAGTTTTAGCTCTCTGAGAGATCCCTGCAAAATATTGGCTTATACGAAAAGAACAAACAAAGCCCTCTAATATAATAATGGATGTTTAGAGCTCACCCAGCCAGGTGCAGAAATTGAGGGGCACATTTACTGTTATTTTACACAACGCTGTGCAGCGAGGGAAGTTGCTGCACTGTTTTGTGTGAAAGGGAGAACGCAGACATGCTTAATATTTACAAAGGTATGGAGCATTTCTGCTCTTTCCTTGCACTGGTGGACTGTGTGCTGCCTAGCACCAATTCAGGCACGTGCAAGGGTACCTGGGTTACAGACAGGATTGTTTTTGTGCAGGAAGGCACCCTTTAGAGGCATATTCCTCTTTCAATGTGTGTTGTGGAATGCAGCACACCTAAAAAGAGGAAGTAACAAGGAGAAATAAAGACATTTCTCCTCGTTATGTCTCATAGCACTACCTTGTGTTACTTTGTATTTACTAAACCATGCAAAGCCACACAAAGTGGCTTTGCCTGGCTTAGTAAATGCCAAAAATTATTTTGCGTTGAGGCTGTACCACAAAAGTAACACAAAACCAATGCAAAATCATAGTAAATCTGGGCCTGAATGGGCCGGAATAAAACCCATGATACTTAAGAAAATTCCTTTAAGAGCACCAATCTAGAAAAGGACTCTTGAGAAGTTCTAAAGTTGGCAATTGCTATGGCCATAAAACCTATTGAGAATGGAAGGATTCCAAGGATGCTCTCAATTGCCTAAACTCAGTGCTGAGGCAGAAAGTGGTACAATATCACACACAGAGGCAGAATCAGGAACAGGCTTTGGAGCAAAACCCTGGCAACTACAGGTCACGTTGTGTCTCAACTGCATGCAAAAGATTTTCTCATATTTGAAAAAAAATAAGGTACATTTGCATCCTAAACATAACCGTAAGCAGACTTGGTTTTCCACCTCGCAAAACTCCTCTGGGGATGGGGGGAGGGTGTGCATGAAAATGTATGATTTTCATGGATATCTGTGCATAGGTCATGTACTTTTTGTGCATTTGAAGAAAAATCCCTTTGTAAAAATCTAAAGTATAAACCCACTACTAATAACATTGTTACTTGCTTTCTGTTTCTGCCCTAGAATTCCTAAATCAGCCATAATGCCATCACTTTTTTATAGAGACGCGTCTGATCTTGAATACCTTATTGTGTCGAAGTTTTGACATGTCCCAAGAATTGGAAATATATGAAAACAATGTGAAGAACTTTGGAACAGAGTTGCCCCTGCACCTAGCGAACCTTGCATTAAGTTGATACCGACACACCTATTTACACTAAGGTGTTATTTAAGGCATTTTTTAAAGGAAAATGACATGCGCAAATAGTATTTGTGCCAGTTTTATTTCTGCTATTGCCCTTTGTAAAGGAAGTTCAAATTCCCCAGTTTAAAGCACAGGCGCCCCTGGTCTAAGGGCCAGATGTATCAAGGCTTTTTGCGTTCGCAAACGAGCCGATTTGCAGAATCGGCCCATTTGCAAACTCAAAAATGCCTTTTGCAATGTATCAAACTCTTGGCATTCGCAATATGGGTAATCGCATTTTTTGCGATTATCTAAATAGCGAATGCAGTTAGAGAATCGCAATTTGCGATTCCCTAAATGCAATTCATGTAGCAATCGCAAAATGCGAATTTGCATTTAGGAATCGCAAATTACCACTAACTTCAAGTTAATGTTATTTTTTGATTCCTTTGAAAAATGCACAAAAGTGCATTTTTCATAGTGCCATGTGGCACGCAAGCATGCCCTTAGGGCATGTGTGAGCACCACATGTGCATACTTACCTTTTCTGGGGATGCATCAGGGGTGCCTTTAGGCCCCCTAGCACCTCACAATTGCATTCGCAATTTGAGATTGCCAATTTGGTACTCGCAAATTGCGAATGCATTCCCATTCATTCCTATGGGCCTGTAGGCCCATAGGAATGAATGGGAATGCATGACCTAATAGCGAATCGCAATTTGCAGTTCTCTAATAGGGAATGTTAAGTATTCGCAAAAAGATTTGCAAATCCTACATACATTGCATCTTGCCATTCTTAAATAGCGAAAAGCAATTCTTGATACATCTGGCCCTAAATGACCTTTCCTGACGGGACTTTTAATACAGAGAGAAGACTCTTTCTATAGTAAAATTAGAGCTCTTTTATTTAGAATAGAAAACTAGAACATGTTCACTTATGATTGATAGCTGGTTGATGCAAAAATTTATTTTAGAGAAACTAAATGCCTGTACCATGCGTGTTAAATAAAGTATTATTTCAAGTAAGCACAGTGAATTGTCTTTTTTTTGCGTCAAACATACTGATGTCTTGAAATTTCTTGCATGGCTAAGATCACAGTGGAAAAGTTTTGCTTTGTAATGAAATGGGAATTGTAATGTACAATGCTTATACTAATTGACTATACATGGACAGTTGTTAAAGTGTTTTACCGTGTGAGTCTCGGACACTGTGCATACATAATGACCTTGAGAACACAAAGTTTGAGCTTATAATCAATATTGTGTTACTTTGTATGATAATTGTAGAACTGCAAGTAGTGATATGCCCTATCAGGTGTACACCTGGTCATGGCTAGGCCAGCCCAATGTTTGCGGTCTGCTTACAATTCTGTTCTACTTTTGTGATTTCCAGAACATCAGTTCACGTGCAAAACGCCAGCAATCGCCGATATTGTTATCCTGGTGGACGGTTCATGGAGCATTGGGAGATTCAACTTTAGACTGGTCCGAAATTTCTTAGAAGGCCTGGTCTCTGCGTTCAATGTGGGAAGTGATAAAACAAGAATTGGTAAGTATTGTGCGGTAATAATGATATTATTGATTATACTTACTAATGCCTGCCTACTTTCAATATAGTGATCAATTCTAGGATTTGTTGCTTTCTTGGTGTTTTAAATTGGGCTGAAGAGGAACTGAAGCACTGGTAAGGGGGGGCTGAATAAAAGATTTTGGCCAAGACCAGACAATTTGAATAGGTGGTAAAGCTTACACTATGGGCCTGATTAAGAGTTGCTCATTAAATTCCATCCCATGCATAATCCCATTTATGCACAGGTTGGAATTACGAGTTTGGCTGTATTTAACACATCTGATAATTTATTTTATTTTATTTTTATTTTGAGAGTTTTATATAGCGCAGGCTAGACCCAGAGGTATCAGAGCGCTTTACATGAGAAGATAATATAATGCAAACATGGCATACAAGTAGATAAAAAAGATAAAGAAACAACGTGTGAAATATACAAAAACAGAATAAATATACAGGTGCAAGAACTATACACTTCAAGTAACTAGGTATATGATGTTCGGGGGGTGGACAGAATCATACTGGACAAAATTTAACATGGTGATTGGAGATCAGGTGCAGATCACAGGTTAGGACCCCCAATGATAATTGGGCCAAACATGGCGTATAAGTAGATAAAAGATAATGACAACATGTGAAATATACAAATCAAGTAGATAAACAAATCAAACAGTTAGATAAACGAATCAAATAGATAAACAGGGGCAGGAGCTATACATATCCAGTAATTAGGCCGATGATGTTCATGAAATGGACAAATATTACTGGACTAATATAACATGGTGAGATTGGAGATCGAGTGCAGGTCCTAGGTTAGGATCCCCAATAATAATTGAGGAGGTGGATTTTGAGGTCTTTTTGAAGCTGAAATAGGAGGGGTTGCAGCGCAGGTTTTTGGGAGGGCATTCCAGATGATAGGGGCATTCCCAGAGAAGGAGCGTGATTGTGTGGCTTTCTTTTTATGCAGTGGTGGTATAAGGAGGAGCGAGTTGGTGCTTCTCAGGGGTCGTGTGGTGCCCGCAATGAGGAGTTTTTAGAGAGGTACTGTGGAGTGTTTTGGTGGAGGACTTTATGAGTGATGCAGGCAGTTTTGTATGCAGATCTGCCTTCGATAGGGAGCCATTTAAGAGATTTGAGAGCCGGGGATATGTGATAGAAGCGTTTGCAGTCTGTAATGAGCCTGGCGGCAAGGTTGAGCACAGCTTTGATTGGAGCAAGGTGGACCTTGGGGATTCCGTTGAGGATAGCGTTACCATAATCAATACGTGAAAGAACAAGTGACTGAACTACAAGTTTAATATCATCGGTGGGTATAAAGGATTTGATTTTCTTGAGGTGACGGAGAGTGAGGAGGGCTCCTTTAGCAGAGCTTTTGATGTGGACGTTAAGGGTTAGGGTGTTGTCGATAGAAATACCAAGAGATTTGACGGAGTTGGACAAGGTGAATGAGCAGTTGAGTGCGTTAAGGTCAGAGATCCATGATTGAACGGGGAGCGGGTTGTTTTTAGAGGAGAAGAGAATGATTTCAGTTTTATTAGGGTTAAGTTTGAGATGATTGGAGTGGAACCAGGTTTGGATTTTGGTGAGGGTGTTGTTCAGGTGTAAGATGTCGATACAAAAGGGGGGGGGATGATGGACGGAACGTTTGAGCCAATCAAACACTCACCCCCAGTCAACTGATCTGGGTTTAATCCATCATCATTCTTTAGCTCACTCCACCACCCCAGTTCAGACATGGCCATATGCAAATCAGTCTGACCCTGTGCCTCATGGGAACAGTCCAGCCCGAACTGCCAAGCCATGTCTTCCCTGGACCGGAAACAAGCATCCTAGGACCGGTTTCTGGCATTCCAGCCGTCATCAGCCAGGCTTGCTTGAATCCAGTGGCAAAGTGAGCAAGGGACCCACGTCTGGGCATACCCCCGCCAACTTAGGGCGAACAAAGCAATACAAAGGGGATGATGGACGGAACGTTTGAGCCAATCAAACACTCACCCCCAGTCAACTGATCTGGGTTTAATCCATCATCATTCTTTAGCTCACTCCACCACCCCAGTTCAGACATGGCCATATGCAAATCAGTCTGACCCTGTGCCTCATGGGAACAGTCCAGCCCGAACTGCCAAGCCATGTCTTCCCTGGACCGGAAACAAGCATCCTAGGACCGGTTTCTGGCATTCCAGCCGTCATCAGCCAGGCTTGCTTGAATCCAGTGGCAAAGTGAGCAAGGGACCCACGTCTGGGCATACCCCCGCCAACTTAGGGCGAACAAAGCGATACAAAAGGGGATGATGGACGGAACGTTTGAGCCAATCAAACACTCACCCCCAGTCAACTGATCTGGGTTTAATCCATCATCATTCTTTAGCTCACTCCACCACCCCAGTTCAGACATGGCCATATGCAAATCAGTCTGACCCTGTGCCTCATGGGAACAGTCCAGCCCGAACTGCCAAGCCATGTCTTCCCTGGACCGGAATCAAGCATCCTAGGACCGGTTTCTGGCATTCCAGCCGTCATCAGCCAGGCTTGCTTGAATCCAGTGGCAAAGTGAGCAAGGGACCCACGTCTGGGAATACCCCCGCCAACTTAGGGCGAACAAAGCGATACAAAAGGGGATGATGGACGGAACGTTTGAGCCAATCAAACACTCACCCCCAGTCAACTGATCTGGGTTTAATCCATCATCATTCTTTAGCTCACTCCACCACCCCAGTTCAGACATGGCCATATGCAAATCAGTCTGACCCTGTGCCTCATGGGAACAGTCCAGCCCGAACTGCCAAGCCATGTCTTCCCTGGACTGGAAACAAGCATCCTAGGACCGGTTTCTGGCATTCCAGCCGTCATCAGCCAGGCTTGCTTGAATCCAGTGGCAAAGTGAGCAAGGGACCCACGTCTGGGCATACCCCCGCCAACTTAGGGCGAACAAAGCGATACAAAAGGGGATGATGGACGGAACGTTTGAGCCAATCAAACACTCACCCCCAGTCAACTGATCTGGGTTTAATCCATCATCATTCTTTAGCTCACTCCACCACCCCAGTTCAGACATGGCCATATGCAAATCAGTCTGACCCTGTGCCTCATGGGAACAGTCCAGCCCGAACTGCCAAGCCATGTCTTCCCTGGACCGGAAACAAGCATCCTAGGACCGGTTTCTGGCATTCCAGCCGTCATCAGCCAGGCTTGCTTGAATCCAGTGGCAAAGTGAGCAAGGGACCCACGTCTGGGCATACCCCCGCCAACTTAGGGCGAACAAAGCAATACAAAAGGGGATGATGGACGGAACGTTTGAACCAATCAAACACTCACCCCCAGTCAACTGATCTGGGTTTAATCCATCATCATTCTTTAGCTCACTCCACCACCCCAGTTCAGACATGGCCATATGCAAATCAGTCTGACCCTGTGCCTCATGGGAACAGTCCAGCCCGAACTGCCAAGCCATGTCTTCCCTGGACCGGAAACAAGCATCCTAGGACCGGTTTCTGGCATTCCAGCCGTCATCAGCCAGGCTTGCTTGAATCCAGTGGCAAAGTGAGCAAGGGACCCACGTCTGGGCATACCCCCGCCAACTTAGGGCGAACAAAGCGATACAAAAGGGGATGATGGACGGAACGTTTGAGCCAATCAAACACTCACCCCCAGTCAACTGATCTGGGTTTAATCCATCATCATTCTTTAGCTCACTCCACCACCCCAGTTCAGACATGGCCATATGCAAATCAGTCTGACCCTGTGCCTCATGGGAACAGTCCAGCCCGAACTGCCAAGCCATGTCTTCCCTGGACCGGAAACAAGCATCCTAGGACCGGTTTCTGGCATTCCAGCCGTCATCAGCCAGGCTTGCTTGAATCCAGTGGCAAAGTGAGCAAGGGACCCACGTCTGGGCATACCCCGCCAACTTAGGGCGAACAAAGCGATACAAAAGGGGATGATGGACGGAACGTTTGAGCCAATCAAACACTACCCCCAGTCAACTGATCTGGGTTTAATCCATCATCATTCTTTAGCTCACTCCACCACCCCAGTTCAGACATGGCCATATGCAAATCAGTCTGACCCTGTGCCTCATGGGAACAGTCCAGCCCGAACTGCCAAGCCATGTCTTCCCTGGACCGGAAACAAGCATCCTAGGACCGGTTTCTGGCATTCCAGCCGTCATCAGCCAGGCTTGCTTGAATCCAGTGGCAAAGTGAGCAAGGGACCCATGTCTGGGCATACCCCCGCCAACTTAGGGCGAACAAAGCGATACAAAGGGGATGATGGACGGAACGTTTGAGCCAATCAAACACTCACCCCCAGTCAACTGATCTGGGTTTAATCCATCATCATTCTTTAGCTCACTCCACCACCCCAGTTCAGACATGGCCATATGCAAATCAGTCTGACCCTGTGCCTCATGGGAACAGTCCAGCCCGAACTGCCAAGCCATGTCTTCCCTGGACCGGAAACAAGCATCCTAGGACCGGTTTCTGGCATTCCAGCCGTCATCAGCCAGGCTTGCTTGAATTCAGTGGCAAAGTGAGCAAGGGACCCACGTCTGGGCATACCCCCGCCAACTTAGGGCGAACAAAGCGATACAAAAGGGGATGATGGACGGAACGTTTGAGCCAATCAAACACTCACCATGTCTGAACTGGGGTGGTGGAGTGAGCTAAAGAATGATGATGGATTAAACCCGGATCAGTTGACTGGGGGTGAGTGTTTGATTGGCTCAAACGTTCCGTCCATCATCCCCTTTGTATCGCTTTGGTCGCCCTAAGTTGGCGGGGTATGCCCAGACGTGGGTCCCTTGCTCACTTTGCCACTGGATTCAAGCAAGCCTGGCTGATGACGGCTGAAATGCCAGAAACCGGTCCTAGGATGCTTGTTTCCGGTCCAGGGAAGACATGGCTTGGCAGTTCGGGCTGGACTGTTCCCATGAGGCACAGGGTCAGACTGATTTGCATATGGCCATGTCTGAACTGGGGTGGTGGAGTGAGCTAAAGAATGATGATGGATTAAACCCAGATCAGTTGACTGGGGTGAGTGTTTGATTGGCTCAAGCGTTCCGTCCATCATCCCCCTTTGTATCGCTTTGGTCAGCCCTAAGTTGGCGGGGGTATGCCCAGACGTGGGTCCTCTGCTCACTTTGCCACTGGATTCAAGCAAGCCTGGCTGATGACGGCTGAAATGCCAGAAACCGGTCCTAGGATGCTTGTTTCCGGTCCAGGGAAGACATGGCTTGGCAGTTCGGGCTGGACTGTTCCCATGAGGCACAGGGTCAGACTGATTTGCATATGGCCATGTCTGAACTGGGGTGGTGGAGTGAGCTAAAGAATGATGATGGATTAAACCCAGATCAGTTGACTGGGGGTGAGTGTTTGATTGGCTCAAACGTTCCGTCCATCATCCCCTTTTGTATCGCTCAGGTGTAAGATGTCGGCATGAGTTTTAATCTTGTAATAGATTTGGGTGTCATCGGCGTAGAGGTGGTAGTTGATGCCTGCTTGTTTAAGAATGAGGGTGAGGGGTTCCATAAAGAGGTTAAAGAGGGAGGGAGAGAGAATAGACCCTTGGGGGACTCCAAGGAAGACGGGAGAGGGGTTAGAGAGACAGTTTTAAATTTTGATTTGCTGAGTTCGGTGTTGTAGGTAGGAGACGAACCATTTGTAGGCAGTATCATTGAGGCCGAAACGGGTCCTAAGCACATTGAGTAGGGCTGAATGGTTGACTGTATCGAACGCTGCGGAGAGATCAAGGAGGATAAGAAGGCAGGTCTCGCCATTATCAAGTGAGTGGTGGATGTCATCGACGACATTGAGCATTGCCGTTTCGGTGCTGCAGCCTTTCCTGAAGCCTGATTGAAAGGGATCAAGTAGGTTGAAGTTTTCGATGTTTTTGTCTAGTTGTAGTAGGACACATTTTTCAAGGACCTTTGAAAGAAGTGGGAGGTTAGTGATGGGGCGGAGATTGTTTAGGTCATTGGGGTCAGCATTGGGGTTTTTGATTATGGGAGAGATTTGTCCAAGTTGAAGGGAGGTGGGGACACAGCCAGTGGAGAGAGAGGTGTTGATGATTGTGGTCCAGTATGGGGTGATGATGTGCTTAAGGGCAGGGACAAGGTTAGAGGGTAGGGGGTCTTTTGTGTGGGAGGACGGTTTAAGATTACCAATTATTTTAAGGACTTCTAGCTCAGTCACGGGAGGAAGTTGAGCAGGGAGGCATTGTTCTTTAATTGTGAGTTAGGGGAGTTGGTTTCCGGAGAGGTAGCAGGGTCAGCTGGTCGAGGGGATGTGGGGTAGGCATTAGAGGTGAGGACGGGTTTGCATTGGGAGTTGGAGGGGAGCTGTGTGGAACGGAAGGATTGATCAATTTTGGCTATTTTTTCTGAGAAGAAGTGGGAAATTTCTTCACATCTGGCTGAGGAGGCAGTCAGATTAGGAGGTGCGGGGGAAGTTTGGTTATGAATGATTTTGAAGAGTTCCCTAGGTCTGTTTTTGGCATGATCAAGTTGAGTGCGGAAGAAGGAGGCCTTTTCCTTGAAGATGTGTTTTTGTATGTGGATCTAGCATGTCTGAGGAGTGCAAGATGGGCGGGAGAGGGATGGTGTCTCCACGTTCTTTCCGACAGTCTGAGTGACCGTCTTTCGTTATTAAGCTCGGTATTAAACCAAGAGTTGGAGGGGTGGTTCTTTGGTTTTTGAGTTTGGGCGGGGCTAGTTGGTCAAGAATTCCAGTGACAGTATTGTTAAAGTGTTCAGTGAGCTCATTGGCATTTTGTGAGGGGGAATGAGCAGAAGTTGAGCTTGGAGTTTAGACTCAAGAACACCCGGGGGATATGTTTTAGATTTCTGGTCAGTTTCTTAGGTCTGTTAATTTTGGAGGTGGGGAGATTTGCATTGGTAGCAATGGTGAACAGTATAAGGTGATGGTCGGACCAGTCAATGGGGACGATATTGGTCACAGAGGCCAGATCTTCGTTGGAAAGAATGGCGTCAAGGGTGGCTCCTTTGGTGTGTGTCGGGGACAGGCATAGTTGTTTGAGTTCATTGATCTCAAGTAGATTGGTGAGGAGGGGGATAGTGGGATCATCTGTATCGTTCCAATGGAGGTTGAGATCCCCAAGAAAGAGATTTTTGAGTTGGATAATGAGGATTGTGTCAGGAGCTCAGATAAGTCCTCGATGAAGGGCTGGGGGGGGCCTGGAGGGCGATAGATGTTGTGTAGACGAATTGGGTGGGAGTTTTGGGTTGTCAGTTCAGCTTCCAGATAGTCGCAGGAGTAGCCAGAATTATTGACAAGGGATAGCTGAAGTTCATTTTTAAAGATAATGGCTAGACCACCCCCAACTCTGTCAGGTCTATCTTTTCTTAGAATAGAGTATCCCGGGGGGAGAGTAGGTCAAGTATGCTCGTTGAGTGGTCTTTGAGCCAGGTTTCTGTGAGGAATGCAATGTCAATGGATTCACTCAGGATAGTTTCCGAAATTTCCGTGGCATGTTGGACTGCGGAGCGACAGTTGACAAGCATACATGTAAGTGGTGTGGGGTTGCTTATGGTGGGTGGGCAAGTGTGGATCGACGTGAGTTGAGGCGGTGGTCTGGGGGAGGCGGGGGAGGAGGGGATTCTATTAGTCCCTAAGATAACAGGGATGTGGGAGTAGGGGAGTGGAGAATTGGCGGTTGGTAAGCTAGGAAGGTAAGAGTTGCATAGGTCAGAGAGGTCGGACGGGGAGAGATGGTTCGAGGTGCGGTGAGGACTATGTATACGGCAGCAGAGAGGAGTTGATCTCCAATAATTGTGTTTGGTGTTAGGGATTTTCGGGGGGGAATTTTTGGGGGGATTTTTGGGCAGGGCTGGGTGGGGATTTTATGGTGAGGGAGGGTTCTGGAGCTGTGGGAGATAAAGTCTTTCTTGAATTGAGAGAATTTAGTAATCAAATTAGATAGGTCAAGTTCGATGTTGTGTAGGCTCTGGGCAATTAATGTGAGGGGAGGTAACGAGGGGGTGGTCTGGGTTAGTTACGGAGGGGGTGGATTGATGTGTGTGGGTGGAGATAGGGAAGTGAGTGTGGAATGAGGGGTGACGGGGCTGTTAGGTGTGAGGGGTTCGGTAATCAAATTGGATAGGTCAAGTTCAGTGTTATGTAGGCTCGTGTCAATTGGGGTGGAGGGGGTACTGAAGGGGCATGGGCGGGGGGTAGGGAAAGATCTGGGTTAGTTGCAGAGGGTGGACTGATGTGAGAGGGGGATAGGGTAGTGGGAGTGGAGTGAGGGGTGACGGGGCTGTTAGATGGGAGGGGTTCAGTAATCAATTTAGATAGGTCGAGTTCACTGTTGTGTAGGTTTGGGGCAATTAGGGTAAGGGGAGGTATTGAAGGGGCGGGGGAAGGGAATGATTTAGGGGTAGGGAGTAGTCTGGGTTAGTTGCGGAGGGTAGACTGAGGTGTGAGGGGGGAGATAGGGACATGAGGTTAAGAACTTCAGGAGATGTGGTCAGAGAGGATAAAAGGGCATAGAGTGAGTGGAGAGCGGATATGTAGGGGTGGGGGGGTTGTGTATTTATCGGGGTTGAGATAAAGGATTGGGAGGCAGAGTTAGGAGGGCCTGAAGGGGCAGGATAGGGGGATGGGGAGGAGATGAGGGTGTACGGGATGGGTAGGAGGAGGGGTGAGGAGTTGTGTTAGGGGATTGAGGGGCAAGGACGGTGGACTACGTGAGTAGTTGGGCAGGGGGGGAGAGGTTGTGGGGTCAGGCAGAGGCGGGGTCGTGGGAGGGGAATGATAAGTAGATGGTAGGGATTGGGGGCAACAGTTTTTAGTGGAGGGGTCCGAGGAGTATGAGTTCCGGGTGTTAGGTGGAGAGAGGAAAATTAGAGGGGGATGAGAAGTAGGTAATGTTGGTTGGGGGATGCTCTTTGCTGAAGTGAGGTCCAGGGAGGGTGATGGTGAAGTCGATTGTTGGAGGATGGTGTTAGCTGGATGGTTGCGGGTGGAGGTGAAGTTAGGGGGAAGGGGGAGGGAACGGTTGGAGGGGTGTTATTCAGTAGGGGAGAAGGAGTGTTAGGCGCTGAGTGGTCAAGGCGGAGAGACATAATGCTGAAGTGGTGTTTCGAAGATGGAAAGGTGGGATACCGTGGCTTGTATGAGGATGTTACCTGTTTTGAAGATGGAGATATCAATATCACCAAGAAAGGCTGGGGAGGGAGTGGTGGATATTTTGAATCCATATGGTATTTTGATTGATTTAGAGATTGGGAGGTGTTGTAGGAAGATGCTTTTCCATTTGGAAGGACGTTTGGAGTAAAAGATGTAGTTGGTTATAATGGGGGAGGTGAGGCTGAGGTAGTTATCAACAATGAGTGTTTCAGGGTTACGGATGAGGAGTTTATGTTTGAAGTTTTTCTTGGCATGTTTGGAGAGATTGGGGGTAGAGAATGGTCCATGAGTTGGGGCCATGTTTGGAGAGAGTAGGGTCCTGGGGGTGATGGTCAATGCTGTGAGGGGGCATGTTGGGTAGACGTGAGAGGAAGAGAGAGTGGGGAGAGGGAGGTTAAGGGAATGGGGGGTAGAACAGGAGATGAGGATTAGGAACCAGGGGGGGCACTGGGAGAGTGGGAGGTAGAAGTAAGGGGGCTAGACAAGGAATAGGGTATACAGGCGAGGAATTATAAATCGACTAAAAGGAGCAGATGAAATAGATAAACAAAATTATATTGACAGCATGGAGCAAATCTAATATATAAGCAGTCGGCACAAATGGAGCAGATCAGTATACCAGCAGCAAAGTTTGCAAACAAATAGATAAACAATCGGCAAGTACGCGCAGATCAGTAGAAGACAGCAACAAAGCTTACGAGGGCGTGGAATGTCTAAATTAGAGAGGGACTGCCGTAATAGAGGGTAATACAAAAATAGAATAAAAATATAGAAAGAGTTAGGGGGACATATGAATAAATCAGTGAGCCAAGAAAATACTAAGCGGTAAAAAAGTTTGAGTGAGAAGAATAGAGACAACAATCAATAGAAACAATTTGAAAGGGAATACCTGAAGGAAAGCAAGATAGTAAGCGATAAAAAATTAGAATAAGAGGATAGAGTTGACAATCAATAGAAACAACAACAATACTTGCGAGGGCGAGGAAGTTCAGATGTCTGGGGCAGTAAATCAGGTCAATTCCCAAGTGAGTCTCCCCATTTTTTTTTTTTTTTTAAATATTTTTTTTATTTTATCAGTTGCTTTGTCTGTAGTGGCCCAGGTTTCTATGAAGTGAGTAAGGGGGGCAATTCCCCTTATGTTCTGGACTCCTGTGCCTTTCTTCACCCCGCTTTGGAGTTTTAGGGGAGTCAAACGATGATGGGCGCTGCCGTGGATCTGAGTGGCCCCTGATGGGTGGGAGTCTCAGCAAATATATCCCCAGGTTAGCTCAAAGTAGTTCAATGTTCCTGCATCAGAGGTCAGAATCACAAGGTAGCTTTTAGATTCAAATTATGTCCACAGGAGGGAGCTCTAACCTTGACAGTAAACAACAGGTAAAGTAGCTCCAAGGACCTGTAGAAAAACCGGGCTGAACAAGAGTAGCCTTCAGTACTAGTTGTTTGTTTTTTGTTTTTTTTGCTCCAGTGGAGGGCGGGGGTGGCAAGTTATTGTGCTCCAGTCGAAGGTGGGGGGTGGCAAGGCTAGATATACGGGATTTAAAACCTAAGTTTATCCCGAGCCTTTACCAGCTTAGGAGAGCTCCTCTCCTACGACGGCCGTCTTAGTAAACACAAGATGATCGCCATCTTGTGATCATAGCCAGTCCAGAGATAAAGTGGAGGTTAAAGGCCTTGGGGGCCCTGCCGTGCAATATGGGTCAGACCATTGTGTGAATCAAAATAGGGAGGGCTAGTCCTGCCTCCCTTTGACCGGAGCTCAGGCTGTTAAGGATTGCTGTGGGAAATTAAAGTTGTTTTGTGGTACAAAAACACGGGTGCCATTTTGTAGTAGTGAAACTTGGTGAAGAGGGGTGGGGGAAATCATATTTATCGGCCAAAATGGAGGGCGCTCCTTTAAAGAAACGAGGCGATAGCTCAATAATCAGATGCAGAGACGTTAAACAGTAGACCCCGGGATCTTAGTCAGCTCGAATCAGCTGTGTATCGAAGGGCGGGGCACCGTCGAGAGCGGCCCGGAGGGGTGCGTGAACCATGCACTCTAGCATGGGAAATAGCACGCCCAAGCCTCCAGGAAAGAGCCCGTAAAGGACCTGCAATAGGACTCGATTCCTGCAATAGTGGCCACTGTGAAATGATGGTCACCCAGAAAGGACTGCTGTTCCGAAGCATGGCCGCAGCCCTGAATTGACTGTAGGCCTAAAATGAGTGCAGTATTGAAATCCCTGTAGTCCTGGAACTACTAAAGCCTAGAGATGACTATGATTGTGAAATACCTGCTGTCTTCTGAGACATTAGCCTCATAGCCTAAACTCTTGTTTTAACTGAGCCAGCATTACTATTGAACATGGTCTTAAGTAAACCTAGTTGTTAACAACTCACATCCTTTCGTAGACAAGATACTTCCTCCATGCGGTAAACTCATCGGCTGAATAAAGATAGATTACCCACTGGAGTGACTGTAGTTTACTCCAAAATGTTGCTTTGCAGAGAGATCCAGGACAAGTCATTCATGTGATTTGTGCATTGGTTGCTGCCCCGTCATAATCAAGCGTGGTCCGGTACCGGAGCCAACAATAGTTCAGGACGTGGTGAAGCGAAGAGAAAATAAATAAATAAAATAGAATGCGTTAAGTGAATCAACTGTTCTTAACTTTTGGCAGATCAAACCTGCTGAAATGTAACATGGGAAATTCATATGATATTTACCGCACCATGTGGATTTTGGTGCGTTATTCCCTCATAATAGTTGTGGTTTCGTTATTTTTCAGGTGCGTTAAATAACACCCATACTTGTAATCAGACCCTAAGCGTTACATCTCCTGGTTCCACAGTTAACAACACCCCCAGTATAAATGGCCAATAATATTTATCTTTATGCATTTTAACTGGCGATCAGGAAGTCACCGAATGTAGAAGAAACGGGCAATAAAGTTAATGGTATGAGGGCAAAGAGGGGTTATTATATGGCCACGCAAGGTAACTGCCTGCCTAGACACATTATATATCTATATAATCCAACTTCCCGGCATGTTTACTGAGATTTTGCCATTGGCACACTCTTTTTTCAATCCTGCATTGCAGTGAAAGTCCCTTGTGGTCTCTGTCACTCAAAACCATGTGTTGCTTATTATTTACAAGATCTTTTCTGCACATTCAGTGCAATACCTGATGTAAAATCCAGGGGCATTATTATAAGTGGAAAATAATAACAAAAGTATATGTACCTACATGCATCTTACAATGAGGAATAAACACTGTAGATAATTCATTTATGTGTTGGGCCAAAGGATGCAAGAGTGCATTAATGGGATTTCAGCTACATTTTTAGAGGGAGAGGGAAAATAAGCAGTCAATTTTAGAAGCTTAGGTCCTAGTTAAGGAATTTCCTTCACAAACATCTACATAAGTAGCACTGCCAGAAATAACAAATGAAAGTTTAATTAAAGAAAGCCTTAGGGCCTGATTTAGATGTTGGCGGATCTAGTCCCGCCGTCGCTTTTTCGACGGTCTTCCCACCTGCCGACTTGGTGGTCCGCCCACTGTATTTAGATGTTGGCTGGTCTATAGAGAGAATATTGTCGGATTCCCGCTGACTCCGCCAGGATTTTGTTTCCACGCCGACATCATCAGAGGCATAAGCGGCTGTTGGAGGGAGTTCGGCCAGGATTCCCGCAGTCCTGATTACGATGTGCCTTTCCGCCGAGGCAACTGTGGCGGGAAAACCTCCGAGCTCAGGGTGGCAGAAACAACAAAAAGGAGGTGAAAAATGACCTTTTTTCAGGTTCCCACTTCTGTTTCCATCTGGAACCCCATCGTCCAGGTCCTTCCTGTGCTGCTGCCACTTGACCATGACGCTCAGCCACTCCGTTGTTGCCGGAATCTAAGGTAGGCTTCTGCGTCGCTTGTCTCACTATGAATCATGTGTTAACATTAGCTTTCGCCTAGTGTATTTTTACATTGCTCTTACATGCAAAAAATGTTATGTGCTATGCATGAGTGTACATCTTACCCTTTATTGTAAAATGTACACACCTGTATTGACACACATTTTTTGTGGTGGGGGTTGCAGGTGTTGTGCTTGTGGTAACTGTGGGTGTACATACAATAGTGTGTGTATGTTGTTGGTGTGCTATACTATATGTAAGAAATGGGCATTACAAATTGCCTACATATACATTATGACACATTCACAACATATGTATGTGTATTGAGATAAGGATAAGTAGTACTCACCTGTCTCCACACCACCATGGGCTTACTCCGTCAGGACTCCGCCCCAGGACACCGCTGGCTCAACGGGAACATCTAAATCGGCTCGGCACAAGCCCACCGGCCTGATGGCGATGGAGCACTGTTAGCCAGCATAGAAGACCGCTGTCACCCAGGAGACTTGTCTGTTGCCGCAACCTCTAAATACGACAGGCGGATCGCTGTCAGCTTCACTGAGTACTTGGAACCGCCTCCGTGGGGGATCGACAGTAGTACCGCCAAGATCTAAATCAGGCCCTTAGTCACCAATAACAAGGCAAAATAAAGCTTTAGCCCCTGCATTCATTTTAGGCAGAAAATGTCGAGGGCCGATGGGCCTTTGAGCTCTTATTTGCCCTCAAAGGTAGGGGCCTGAAAGCAGGCAGTATTTGCTCCTGTGCCAATTGTATATGTGCTCTTTGCCCCTGCTCCAATTGTCCCCATTTAAAAAAATGAAAACAGAGAATTGTCTTTTTGTGCTGGAAATGATAAAATAAAACAATACAGTGTAAATGGTATTTCACGCAAACTTTGAACATTTGGGTTTCTTCATTGTCTCTTGGAGCCAAAGGCGCACCATAGTTAAGAGGATGATACCTTCAAGTCTGTCACATTCTATGCGATACAAGAGTTCCAGTGGCCAAACCCTTGGCAGGCCCCTTCCCTTCAATTCTCCGTAGCGAACCAACCAGACATGCAATGATCACAATCCTGAAGTGACAACTATCCTCTGTTTAATTCAGTCGTGAAATGACTATAGATCTGAAATTGCTACCATACTGAACTGGCTGCATTCCTGAAATTACTGCGTACAATAATCCTGATTTGACTACAATACTCAAATTATTATGTTCTGAAAGTATAGACTTGAAGGGACACCAGACCCTAATTGGCAACTGTCCTAAAAAGACTGCAATCCTGAAATGCCTGCAATCCTAAAACAATTGCTGTCCTGAAATAACTGTAAGCAGGAACGTACTGCAGGGCAGAAACGACTACAGCCACCCAGTCCTGAAATAACTCGATTCCTGCAATAGTGGCCACTGTGAAATGATGGTCACCCAGAAAGGACTGCTGTTCCGAAGCATGGCCGCAGCCCTGAATTGACTGTAGGCCTAAAATGAGTGCAGTATTGAAATCCCTGTAGTCCTGGAACTACTAAAGCCTAGAGATGACTATGATTGTGAAATACCTGCTGTCTTCTGAGACATTAGCCTCATAGCCTAAACTCTTGTTTTAACTGAGCCAGCATTACTATTGAACATGGTCTTAAGTAAACCTAGTTGTTAACAACTCACATCCTTTCGTAGACAAGATACTTCCTCCATGCGGTAAACTCATCGGCTGAATAAAGATAGATTACCCACTGGAGTGACTGTAGTTTACTCCAAAATGTTGCTTTGCAGAGAGATCCAGGACAAGTCATTCATGTGATTTGTGCATTGGTTGCTGACTTTTTGATTAATTCCACCACTTTCTAGCTTACAGAAGTAATGCATCGCACCCCAGGAAATGACACCTCTTTTTAACGTGAACTCCTCAGCTGACCACTGTGCCCACAGACCCCCTGCAAACAAACCCTGTCAATAGTTGATTGCATTATATAGGGTGTCAACTCAGAGAATAGGGTTGCATTACAGAAGAGAATCATAAGGGAAGAGTGAAATATTCAGATCATATTTATTATTTGTTTTTTTTGTCAGTGTTCTTTAAATGGCCACATGTTGCCTTGCAGCGACGTCAGATCAATGTGAAATAATAGTAGAAGTTCCATTCTAGAAGATGCATGAAAGGTACACGCATAGGTAGGGTTTGGCCAAATGTGAAGTGTGGTCCATAATCTGGCATTCCTCCTTCACTAGTCCGGTGATATCAAATATTCAGCAGAATGGCAACTTGAAATGTTCTATCTTCAGATTTTTTCTGAAGTAGAGGTTGGTAAGTTCTGTCCTCGGATACCGATTTAAGGCATTCCAGAGTGTGGGGCCCCAGATACCCCATTATGAGCCTCCATGTTTATGTTGTTTGAAGATGTTTGTAGGTAAGGTGCGAGTTGGCTGAATGAAGACCCGCCCAAGGGTGTTGTGCGGTGCTAAATTTTGTTAGTAGGCTGGCCGTTGGTTCCAAGAGACGTTGTATTTTTGCAAAATGGTTTGAATTTGGATCTGGGCTCTACTGGGAGCCATTAGATAGCATCCAGGGCTGGTTTTGTTCTGTTGTGTTTATGGAGATTCAGGCAGTGGTTGGCCACATGATTTTGTAGTCTTCGCAATTTGTTTATAATGTTTTGTTGAGTCGTGTATAGTCTATGTTGCAGTAGTTCACCTGTGCCACTACTAGTACCTGGGACAAATCCACCGGATTGTAGAATTAGATTCATGGACGGAGTTTCCTAAACATGGTTAGACGGTTTACACCTTTGACTGTGCTGTTGGTTTGCAGATTGCAAGCTAGTTCTGTGACAACTATGATTCTCAGATGTGTTGTTTGCTGTGGTTGCGGACCCCTCAGGGTTTTTGATTGTTTGAACAACAGCTTGTTGTTAACTGATTTCTGTTTTTACTTCATTTAGCTAAAGGAGTAAGAGTGTAGGTTTGCCTCTCAGATTCACCATTCAAATTGAAGTGGGGTTGGGAGCCATCAGCGTGCATATGATAGTAAAATGTATGTCTTTCCAGTATTTACGCCTGGCGGGATCATGTATGAGTGACAGTGAAGATTCTTATGGGACATTACAAGCAGATCCATTATAGGTGTATGCTGGACACACTGCCCATTTGTTGAGCGTTCTCAGTATGGGTTTGTGGTTCATTGTATTGTAGGTTGCAGAGAGTTCAATGGGTGTTTGAGTGACTTGCTTCCCTTTGTCCAGGGTGATGAGTTGGTCTCCCCTTATGTTCACTAGGGCAGTCTCTGTCCCCTGAATAGACCTGAACTCTGGTTTAGGAGGTGGTTGAGCTTGATGTAGGCTTCTAGTTGGTTAGTCACTTCTTACTAGATCCAGTAATCTTTCAGAAACCGGATCTGACAAAGGAGCCGCTGGGGTTGCAGGTATCTGTTTCACCCAGGCCATGACTGTCCACACCCCTGCAGCATTGGGGGGATTTGCAAGCGCTCCTCCAGCTCTTTCCTCTACTCCTAGCCCTCCTCTTACCCATGCCACCCCTGCCAACCACACCACAAACCAAAAGAAATCCTCAGCATTCATGTACTGCCTGTTCTAAGCAGACAGCCAGTGGATGACATTTGGGCCTCTTATACTACCTGGAATTGGGACAAACACAGGCAATTGGACCCTGCACTGGTGGGTTGACGTGTGATTTACCATTCCAGGAAAAAAACCTTGTAATCCCATTATTTTGGTGTAGAAATATCCGCTAGAATAGGTGATACAAGCCCTTGGTATTGCAGCAGCAAAATACGGAGAACTCCATTTGATACATTTTAACATTTAGGGCAACTTCTTCACTGCCTGTGAGAGCCAAAGGGTTGGGATGTCAGAAGCAATTAAATGTTGTTGAGCTAAAGATAACAGTATCCCCATTCTCACTGTGCCTTGTAGGAACTGCAATTCAAATGTTATTAAATAGTAGGGAACCCTGCCTAGGTGACGACAAATAGAAAGGTTAAGAAGCTGGGTGTAGGTAGGGTGGGTTCATTGCACCAGAAATAAATAGGAGACAGAGCCCTATCGACAGCAAAGTCTGCACACACTCATCCTCTCTATATATCCAATAAGAGGTGATACACAGATCACTTGTCCTACTTAAATGGCCTTTTCCAATCACGTCTCCATCAATGCTTGATTCTTACTGTTAAAATCCAGATCACAAATTTGTGGATCTCCAACGTTTAAGACACCAACATTAGACATTCAGGATTGTCAGAACGTTTTGTTTATTGTTTTTCAAAACAAATACATAAGCTATGGAATTTTACAAGCTGTGCTTTCGAAGACTTTTCAGTTGCTGAACTAGTAAGTACCTTATTCATTTTAGAGGTAAATTCAAGTTGTGTGCACCAGTGACAACAGCTTTGAGTACAGAGGACTATAATATAGAAATTCATACTCTGTTTCCTTGACTAGGTCTTGCACAGTACAGCGGCGACCCCCGCATAGAATGGCACCTGAATGCATATAATACTAAAGAAGCTGTCGTGGACGCAGTCCGTAATTTACCTTACAAGGGCGGAAACACATTAACAGGTACGTCAAGTTTTTTCATATTATCTTGAAATGTAGAGCTGAACTCGGTAATCGTAATGATGGCTTTTCCCATCCTAAATTGGAACTCCTGAGTCACAGCAAACGTTTTGTCCCTTTCCACTAAATCGTACTTTGTGAGTATTCACAAAATATTGGCAGGTTTTTTCTCACACAAAATATATAGTAACATGTGTAACAAAAACATTTAAAACTATACACATATTTTAGCGGAGACCCCAATCTCCTCTTATTTTCATAGAGGTATGGTGGAAGACATTTCTCCGCAGACAACGCGCAACTTTTACTCTAACTCTAACCATGTGGATTTTCCATGGTGGGTGAAAAATCAGCCTAGTGTAGGGTTTTGGTTTCTAGGTATGCTCCAGAACTCTGTTCCTGGGGAATATTGCCAGAACCTATGCCTTAAGACAAGAAAAGGTTTGTGAACTGCATAAAAGCTGGAAATCTAAGATAGAAGTAGATCAAAAATCTCCTGTCCTCCCACTGTGCTTTCTTAAGCTAGAGATTTCACTAAAACGTCTGATGAAATTATCATATGCCCTACTTGATATGGTAGTTTAATATGTTTAAACCCAAAAAGTCATTATTGACCCGCTCCTCGATTGTTATGCCTGAGCCCCAGTCTGAGCCTATTGGGAGGGGGAGAGCATATACTGCTTGGTATGTCTACTGTGGATGAGTGATAATGTTATTAGAACCTTTAGCTCATTGAGAATAGAATGTTAGAAATAAAACCATGAGAAACAGAGCAAAAGTGATATAATGTTGGGATGTATCGTCTATTCCTGTCATTATAAATCCTCTGCCACACCACTGTATTCGTAAAGACCCAAATGTGTCCATTTTCAGTCCCATCAATAGAATGTCTTTGTGAAGCAGTTCATCAATCCTGAACAGTGTCCTGGTGTGTGGGAGGTGTCTCCTGCAAGTGATCACCAAACCCCTAGATAATTGCCCCTCAGGTAGACTAGGAGCGGGGTGGGGTACCATGTGTAATATCCTATGTTAAGATGACACTGTAGCCCAGCCCTGCTAATGGATGAAATCCCATGGACCACATTCACACCTAGGCAGGTCTTGGTGAGTCCCATTAATTCTCTTAACAAAACAGCCAGACTTATTCTGGATGTTTTGGCATGTTTCCTGTTTTGGTTCGTGGCCCATTGCACTGACACAACATTCTGGCTCGGTGGACAATGGGAAACATTTTGACACATTGGCCAATGGGAATGAGGATGCATTTGCCTGATGACTGTACCCATGCAGATCTCTCAAGAAGTTTGGTTTGACATTTGGAGATTCTGCAATGGATGGTAACTGCTGCTAAGCAGTAAGCAGACCTACCGCCAGGCAAAAGCTAAAGTCCAACACACTTAACATGCCCATGGGCTACCGTAAACAAAGTATTTTCCTTTTTGTTTTGTAGACTGTAGATCAATATCCCCAATTCTGACTGTCAGACATTGTGTAAAATAGCTATTCGCTTGTCATTTTTCTTAATAACTATAAATAATACATTTAAAAATGGTTTCCGGGCCGTTAATTTAAATAAATACGTTAAGACAAGTACAAAATATAAAAATCTGACTTTCAATGAGGACACTTTTACTAGACAATATTATTTTACTATTATCTTAACTACACAGTTAATATTTGTTCTTACATTGTGTCATTCTTTCTAGGTCTGGCATTGACATATATTTTGGAAAATAGCTTCAAGCCTGAAGCAGGCCTGCGGCCTGGAATCCCAAAAATTGGCATTTTGATCACTGATGGCAAATCCCAAGATGATGTCATCCCTTCTGCCAAAAGTTTACGTGACGCTGGTATCGAATTGTTTGCTATTGGTATGTAATCGGAAGACTACACATTTGATCTGAATAGGAAGAATAGGACTTCCTGAAAATTCTTTAGTTTTTTAACATTGTATCTAGAAAGTTGTACTAGAATTAAAACATTCATGTAGGGTTTCTCACTAAGACAGGGCTAGTGCATACAAGGGTAATTAATTGCATATTTTGTGATATCCGAGAATTGAGACTTGATTCACTCAATAAACACAAATGTGTTTAACTCTTGGACCATAGTGTACTTGAGTGTAATGCAACTCAAGGGGTGTTTACTACACTTAGTAAATACTGATTCCCTGCTGTAGTATATTTACTGGGGTTAGAAAACTCATCACATTTTGAGTTTGCTAGAAGAAACATGTGGAAAGAGATGTTTTCTTTTCATCTTCCCCCAATAAACGTTGTGAGCTGATATTTTGCTTTGCAAAATTGCAGTGATGCGGACATTACAGCAAAAGTGCTATTTGCACATGGATCGTAATGATGTCCCAACTGGTAGTAGCCATATAATAGCCTGCTACTGAGTGCTATACTGATTGTTAATGGCCCTGAACCGGGTTATTGACCTGAGCATCGTGCGAGGGCCATTAACAAGGGAGAGGGCCTTCAACAACCGATATAGCCAAGGCAGAAGAGCTTTAAGGCTATTAGAACATTCCACCCACTGAGGGTAGAATATTATAATTTAGAAAGGGAGAAACAGAAAGACAGGCATTAGAAGGTTGCAGCAGAAGGCTTATACCAGTCTTTATTAGCCCTGAGCTACTTTATTGTCTTTAACGGAGCTCCCAGGATTCCAGTGTTCTAATATAGCCTTATAGCCTGCTGCAGAAGGCTATACTGGTTGTTTAAGGCCCTAAACCTGAGTTATAGGCCAGAGCCTAGAACGAAGGAGAGGACCTTTAACAACAGGTATAGGCCGAGGCAGAAGGGCTATAAGGCTAATAGAACATTCCACCTACTAAGAAAATAATTTTCCAAATTAAAAAAGGAGAAACAGAAAAACAAACAGTGTAATGTAGGAGCAGAAGACTTATACCAGCCACTATAAGCCTGAAGCCACTAAATTGTCTTCAGTGGAGCTCTCAACATTCCAATGTTCTAATTATGCGTCATAAAGGCCTTCCAGGAAACAAACCTGATACTATTGGTGGGTGGTTGCAACTCTGGAAAAGGATGTATAATTTATCATGAGTCCATGAAAAATACATTGGAGTGCTAGTCCGTGAGGAAGATGTCATCTGTGAACTGAACATCGAACTTTCCATGTGGAAGGTCTACTATTGGACTATGTATGAGCACTGTTTACAAAATAAACATTGGAAAAATAAAAGGAATGAACTTTCAAAGGCGAGAATGACCATTATTATTCTTTGACAATTGGACTATTATTTCTGCTTGCAAGAAAATGCCCTTTTTGTTTTTGAATCAGGTTGAGACGCAGTTTTTGAATTTCACATTTCAATTAATGAGCAGTTGGTGTATCCTCTTGTAATGTTGAGTCTTTAGTACTCATAGACCCATACTTGCTACCCACTCTCATGGCAGGGATAGAAATATAACATGAGTTAACCTAGATAAAACTGCTGGGAACTAATTAATTAGGGCAGCAAAATCAATGGAAACAAGGATATGGTGTACCTTCACTAGAGGTCTGATTTGATATAGCTGCTTCTAAGTTTGAGTGACATATTTGTGAAGTTCGAAAGAGAGACTTTAAATAACAGTATTGACTCTTGAGAGTATGCTGGCCTGATTTACAGTTGGCAGATGGGTACTCTGTCACTAATGTGATGGATATTCTGTCTACCTTAGTGCATTAGGATATAACCAAGGCCACTGGAATTATGCGGCAAAGGAGGACCAAATTATATGGCAGGGTTGACTAAATTATGCAGCAAACTAAGGCAAATTATGCGGTGTAGTGCAGCACATTTTGTGGCTGCATTATTTCATTATTTTGTCATTTTTACACATGGTAAGACTGTGTGGAAAAGATGTCACCTTCTTTGCAGCAATTTAACACTCAAGTGCAGCAATGAGCAACAGAAAGATGACAGTGAACATTTGCGAATGGCCTTTGAGTGCACAGGAATAAGTGACGCCATGTTTTTAGTAACTTTTGATCTTTTTGAGCTAGAAACAAATTCGTTTAGGTGAAATCTGCAGATTATGCAGCAGATGATGGATTAAGGGGCAAATGCAGCAAATTCATAATTATCCCAAAAATGCAGCAGAATCACATAATTCTAGTGGCCCTGGATATAATGAGCTTGTAATAAGGCAGATGGGATAAACACCACGTTTGTGACCGGATAGCCATCTGCCAAACTCTAAATCAGGCCCTTAGTATGCATCCGAATAGTAAATGGTCTTGGAAATAAATATGGGGAAAACAAATGCAATTTATTGTTAATTAGTTTGTGGCTTAAAGCTGACCAAAGTTCCCTTATATCTAAAAAACCTTCTTGTGTGGACCAGCTTAAGATGTTCATGAGCTGTCACACATAAGTAGTGAAAAGGATATGGATCTTTTAAAACAATGAATGAGGGTCTAATTTCACCTTTTTGTAGGTCTAACTTCCGAGACAGCTGTAACTGTCTTGTCAGACAATGACTTCTTAAAAAGAAAATAATAATATACATACACATTTGGGCTTCTGGCCAGTGGCCTCTATCCCTTAGTCTGTTAAATTATTAATCACACTTAAGCTTCAATCCACTATTTTGACTTGGTGCAGTGAAGCGCTTTATTCCAAGACTTGCTTTTGAAAGCCATTGGATGGTAATCTTGTTTTGAGGAAGATTTAAATAGATTTTGTGCATTATACATGGACCTTCTTGTTATGCAGGTATTCCATGTGGACGTATGACTTCATAACATTTGTTTGTCCTCATGATGATTTCATTGTGATGTGGCAGAGAGACTGAACTACAATTGTAGCCAGCTGATGTCTATTGGAAGAGTGAGCTTTTATGCATAATAACCAGTGACAATATATGACAAATGCAGTTGGTTTTTCAAGATAGAAATGGGAACATGGTTACCCATGCATTTCCTTTAATTATGCCTGTTAATTATGATCAAAATGTATGTGTTTGATAAATTTGCAGGGTTTAGTGACAACATTTGCCAAATTTTAGATTGAAAACAATGACATTAAATTTAATCTCTCTCACCACCTCATCACTTACTATTCAACTTCTCTCTTTCAGTCACTACCTACCATCCCCATCTACCTCATTATTAATTGACTACCTCATCACTCCTTCCCTCTCACACTTTCAAAACACCATTCCTTTTACCTCACTTAACTACCCTACTCCTTTCTTGCTATCTCACTTTCCCTGCCTCTATCTCTTTATCTATTTCAATTCCCCATCTGTATCTCACCTCTCTCACCAACTGGCTCTCTTTTTATCTGTTGCTCTATCTCACCTTCCTGTTTTCCTTCATCACCCTCTTTATAACACTATATTACCTTTGCCCATCTTTTTCTACCTCACATATGTACTCTATTCAACTCTTTTCTCTCTACACCTCATTTCTTTTTCTACTCTGCACCGCTATCTCTCCCTGCTTTCTCTCTGCCTCTCTACTGTCTTTACTTCACTTGTCTTTCTATACCTCAAATCTTAGTTTCCCATTACCTTAGCACTGTGTCTCTCCCTTGCCTTTGTCTATAATTCTCTCACTACCTCGTAACTTTACCTGTCTATCTCTTCCTTTGTCTACCACCACCTCTTTCTAACTCAATGAACTGTCTTTCTGCCGTACCTATCTGTAATCCTCACCACTTAGTGCACCCCCTACTTTTCCTCTTTATGCATGGGCTTTCCTCTATCTCTAGCTCTTTCTGCCTCATTTTAAAACTGTACCTATTTCTTTACCTTTCTTTCTCTACCTACTTGTTACCTTTTTTTACATCTCTGTATCTTTCTTTCTAGCTACCTCACTGTTCTCTCTTTACCTTACATTCTCTCTACCTCGCCTGTCTCTCTATCTCTCCACCCATCGTCAACCTCTACTTCACATCCACTAACTATACTGTTCTTTTTTCCTTTCTGTAGTACACCCTTCCATTTTTCATTACCCAGCAGAACCAGAGGTCACTGCCTAGCCAGAGAAGGGTTCACATAGAAAGAGAAGAGAAGGAAAAAGGCAAAGAAAGAGAAATGAGGAGAAAATATTCCAATTTCTCCCAGTGGAATGGTGAAAATCCTCGGTGCACTGAATTGATTTTCTTTAACATTATCCACTAGACCCCTCAACATCACCAAGTCAACTTTAGCATTTCTTTTGTCCAATGAGAGGCGCAGGCTGGGGTCAGGAAGTATTCTACATATGCACAAACAGACCTATCAGGGACTACAAAACCGGTTTACAGATGGCCTTATGCCCGGCATTCTCCCATTATGTCAGTCTCTGTACCTTTCCGAAGACGGATACTACCAGTCACTTACATTTATAGAACAGAAGGTTTCTATCACCCTCTTGACTTTGATCCCTTTACATTGCACTCAGTTCCTTATGTTTCCACATAGGTTAGTGCTCCAGTGATATATCCCAGGGGCCTTCACCACACAATCTCGCCTCCGCCTCTTTCCTGGAGCTTCAAGTGTTCTCACAGTGGCATAAGCATTATAGAAGAATTCTTAGAATAATTAAAGCAATACATTTTATATCCTCAATGCTGTCATTGCCGTAGATTGTTTGTGGTGGTTCGGTGGTATACATTTCATCCGTATGACTTTATAGTGATTGAGCCTAAGATGTGATCTGAAAAATGTAGATGGATGTATTCAACTTTAGAATATGAATCATTGACTCGTTTCCTGGGCCTCGAGGCAGAGTCCAGTGACTGTATCCGAGCCTTGGTAATACAGTAAAGGATTTTTGAAGAGAAAATGGTAACTCTCAAGGGGCATGGCCAGTATGACAGGAATGGGATTGCAAACTGTGCAAAAAGTCCAGGTGATTCTTGAGGCCGGGTGCCTGCAGAGTATGGGCAGCATGAGTTAGGGGCAAGTGGTGCATTGGTAAGACCAGTAGGACATTAACACTGGTCAGTGATTTTTAGGATTTTAAGATTGTTATACAGGGCAGCTGGGGTGTTTTCACCCATAGATTGTGTGGAGAAATTTAGTGACAAAATGTGAATTCGTAAGCACATATGGTCAGTAAAATTGGTTAAATGTTCGTAGTATTTTAAGGCTACTTTAAATGTGAGATTAAAAAAAATCCTGTAATCTTCTGATTCAGTTTGCAAAATATTTCCACCAGTGCAACTCAGACATTGCTAGATACCCAGGGCATGGGAGGACATAGTAGGAATGCATTGCAAACTACATCACACCAGCCGTACACCTGTTAAATGTAGTGTGTGTGTGTGGAGCTGTTCTACTGAATTTTGTGGAGGCGGAACTGAAAATGTCCATGTTACATACTAGTGGGGAGGTAGGCTGGCCCTTGCCCCTTCAATTTCCACACTTTGACTGTATGCGTAGTCCCCATCATATAGCATTGGAGCATCCAATGAGCCTTGTAGACCTTGCGCTGATAGAGTTCACCAGTGTGCTGTGGCTATCTCTGAACTTCAGGTGCATGGTATCAGCGGCCTTGCTATGCCACGTGATGGTTAATTGTGTACGTTCATTTTCATGAATGTTTACTGTGTTACTACCTCATTCCAGAATGCACAAACCTGTCTCATTGACAACTGAGTGCATGCACTGCGTGGAAGAGGTGTGGCGCAGCGGCCAGGGTGCCTGACTCCGGACCACGGGGTTCACGGTTCGATCCCCGGTGCCGGCGGCAGGTTAGCCCAGCACCATGTGACTCTGGGCAATAGCTCGCTTAATCTTCCCGAGGGCCCCCAGCGCCGGGACACCTCTCCGGAGGTAGCTGTGTGCTTTACAAATGCTGGTATTTCATTTCATTTCTTCAAAGGTGCACTACATCCACTTCCACTCGTAGACTCAATGTACCCACAACTCTCACATACTTCCACAAAATCCTCTGACCAAATGGAAAAAGAGAAGCATTATTCAGAAGTAGGGGAGCTTGGTATTCACCACTGGCTTACTTCTGGGATCTTTGGATTTTGTATTAACATCAGTTGCAAGCATCTTGACAGAAACTCTGTTGAATATACGTTACAAAAAATGGTGCATAGGGTCTAATGTGAGTGATGAGATGGTGCATTGTAACACAGAGTGATCATCACTCCCTGAGTGCTGGTGTTGCCGCACTGATGAGATGCTATAGGATGTGCAGCCATTGTGAAGCTACAAGTATGGTGGGGCAGGTTCTTGACATGGATCTTGGAATGTCTGCCCAAAGGTGAAGGGAGAATTTTGTCAGCAAGCCATTTAATGTCTAGAGACATAGTAACTTTTTTCAGTGTGTGCTTCATGTGATAGAGGTCTTGGTTTCTCCAGGGAACGTCAAGGACTATGCTACAGAAGTGCCCTGGGGGTGTAATGGGCATTGATGCCAATTTTGCGCACCACCTGGGCACTTCCACATTTCAGATGGAACCACAGATGACCCCTTTTGTAATGATGATCGTGCACCCATTTAATAACCGCACAAACCAACCCATGAATATGAGGGAACAGCTCTATTCCTGTACCCTTGAATGGGAGCAGTGAAGTCCAAGGGGTCCCCAGGATCTTCCCTGCTGGTGGGTTCAGTCTCACATGGCATCGGTCTGTGAGGGGGGAATCCCTGAAACCTCTCGAACGGTGCCACTCCACCACCTGCAGCGACAGGGTGGTGGATTAAAATGCCACCATATGTCACTCCAATGCCTTTACTGGTGAATTTGTGCCATCGCTGGGCACACAGCATTTTTTTGAATAATTGGGGGCTCTGCCCCAGTCTGTGCCAGGAACACCCCATAGAGATACCTTGTGGAGCAGACCGGGGGAATGTGCCTAATGTGTTGCTTAAACACTGGTAAATTCAAACAGTCCCGCCCTTTAGTTCTTCTTCTTTCTCTAACTCTTTGTCATCTCAGTTACACAGTTCAAGAGCAGTCACGGGGATTAACAGAGTGACTTTCTGACTGGCTTTGGTGTCCTTTTACAAGCTCTTTGTTGACAAGTGAGAGATCTGTAAAGAGAGTGTAGCAAAAAGGAATGCCTGAATGTAAAATATTTGCCTTTTGTCACATCTAGTAGATGATGTGCATAATCTTTTTGTAAGCTTGTACAATCTGTGTCTGCCTGTCAGGATTGATTGTCCTGCCTTTTTTAACTTGGAAAATGTCCAAATTCTCGTGCACCCACTATTCTGTGAGCCTGTGTACATTCCTTACGCAGTGCTTGTACTTTTTGAACTCTAACTTTCAAAACGCTTTGAAAATCAAAATAAGAAAATAATGCTAGGTTGTCCTGCACTTGTATAGCATGCAGCTGGTAATAATAATAATATTTATATCTTGAATACCAGAAACAATTATTTACAGGTACTTGAATGTTAAATATGATTATTACTCTGTCATGAGGCAACGTAAGGAGGTGGAAGCAAAGGCCCTGACCCTTCAGGTGACCCTGTCGAAGCTGTCAAAAATATTATCGGGGTCAAGCCTTGTCCCATTGCTGGAAGTCATGAGGGCCAAAATCTCCCCATCACTGACTTCTGGCAGCGAAATTTTACTGGGTAAGGACTGCAGCTTATTAAATAAATTCATCAAGAGGATATGCAAATGCGTCCTCTGGCTGCGAAGTCATCATCCGCTACCCAGATTAGGTTAGAACTGGGCCTCTTCGACCAACGGGCAGTCGCTGGTGGTGCCTACCTTAACCTGTGTCACAAGCTGCGGGGGGCCAGGGCTGGCTGCCTAGAAGCATTGCTATGGACCGAAATCAGCTCAAGTGGGGCAAGTCAAGCGCGCCATCGGTTCCTTGAGGACTGCCAGCACCTTTGAACGTGAATGAATTTTGGGCCATCAATCCGAGTCAATAAGCATTTAAATTGGGTACCAAAAAATGTGTCCGCCTCTGGTCATATCAATCTGACAGAGCCATCTTAGCCAAACGTAAGCATGCCTCGGCAATTATCAATACGTACCAGTCAGCATCCCCCCAGCCATATCTCGCCTGTATGTATTCAAATCACCTGAAGGCAAGATTTATGGCACTGAGGCTAGGGGAGTGGCATTTTTAAAGCGCTTAGCCAGCTGGCGTCTACCCACGGAGGGAACATCTTACAGGGTTGCAGCCAGTGAGCAGAAACATTTGAACACGTCATGTGCCTCTGCCCAGCCATTGTTGGATGAGCACAAAAACAGGTTACATAGAGAGTGGAACAAATTGGGAGCTAATACTTGCCAGCAGCCCATCATTGCAGCTTCAATGCAGATAAAATCTTCTTGAACATCCAGCTGACCGAATTCATCTCCCACGCATCCAACAGGCTCAGTCAACTAGGGACAATATTGGGGGCTCTGCTCCCCCTTCTGGAGTACCCCCAGTAGGTCAGACTTAGTTCCCTTTGCCCCTTGGAAATCTATTTAATGATCAAACTGCAGTTCCCCTGATTGCACTGTCACTTTGTGAGTTATACCCCCTTTTTAGGTCAAGCTTGGGCAGGGCATGTGCTGCTCTGCGAGGCATGCTGTATTCAGGTAGGGACTTGAAGCTCCGCCCACTCTCCGCCCATATATTTCAATGGCTTGTGTCATTGTACACTGTAAACTGTGGCTGTTCATTGGTCAATAGGCTTAGTAGTCCCTCCTTAGTACCGCCTTGTCTCATTTTATTACCTCCCATGGCGACATCCCCTGTTTTGTGTGTTGTTACTCAGTAGGCTTTAATTACAGCCTCCAAGCACTATTTTCTCAAATAGCTTTGTCCTGCCAGCTGCTGCAGGCAGGACACACTCTCTCCTAACGCTTTATTTTGATAGCACGGGCGCCCAATGCATTTGCAATGCAATAGGTCTCTCATTTGCGAGAGTTTAAGCTAGTGGCATTGTAAATTACAATGCCTCTTATTTATCTGTTTTAAAAACAACACATAAATAAAATACATTGTCATTAACAATGCCAATAGCTCAAACTCTCGTAAATGTGAGACCTATTGCATTGCAAATGCTTGTTTTAAGTATTGTTGGTATTTAAATAGTCTTTGTGTGTGATATAATCACGATGCTGACTGTTTTTTGAGTACTTGCTGCTATATTCTTTGCACCAGCTCTTCTTAGCCCACTAGCAGACCACTGAGGTGTGTGTTTGAAACTGGCATAAGTGGCTACCTGCGTAAAGGCATATTAGACTACTTGCACTTTATCTTTTTTAAGCTGTATTGATGTTCTTGCTGTTGTTTCAGGTCCTTCTTTTAACTTGCACTTGATCGCTCATGGTAAAACTGTTTAATGTTTTAATTAGGTCCCTGTCTACACGAGCATCTGATCTTTTATGTTAAAGCGATTTGCTAAAGGAACTTAGGGTGACATAATTTTGATGATGACTGTTTTAAGACACACCCCGCAGCTAGATCCCTTGTATTAGCACTTGTGAGACTTTTTTTATCATTAGCAAATCAGTGGTGTGTGCTTTTTTTAATAACATTATTAATGGCCCTTGCGTTAAACAAACTCATCAAATAGCACGCTTCACTTAATGTACAGATGTTTTATTTCTTTTGTTAGGTTCTTCTCTTTATTAGTAGCTTGTTTTTTTTATGTAAAAGTGACATGGCGCTGGAACAACGGTCTTAGTCAGCTGAACTACTTAAAACGGTGTGCTTTTTACCTATACCATGACTTCCTCCCATTTTACAATTCTTGTTTGTAATTGTAATGGCTTTAGTTAACCGTACACAATAAAGATACTTTATGCTTACTCTGTCAAATAGTGCTCTTTTATTTACTTTGAGAGAATTAAAAGCCGGGATTATTTATTTTTAATAAACTCTAGGGGTCAGATGTACGACCATTTGCTTTTGCGACTCGCAACTTGCAAAAAATTGCGAGTCGCAATTTGCGAGTCGCAACAGCAAATGTACAACAGTGTCAGAGACACTGTTAGCGATTCCCAATGGGGTCGCACAATGCGAGGCTCATGAATATTAATGAGCCACTCGCAATTTGCGACCCCAGTGGGAATGGCTGGCCCTCCCAGGGATGGTGGCCTGCTGGGCTCAGCAGACCTCCATATCTGGGACTTCTTTTCAATAAAGCAGTTTTTCTTTTTTAAATGCAGCCCATTTTCCTTAAAGGAAAACGGGCTGCATTTAAAAAAGAAAAAATGAAACGTTTTCGTTTCATTTTTTAAGGGCAGGTAGTGGTCCCTGGGACCACTGCCTGCCATTTAAAAATATTTTTGGAGCCAGCCACAAAGGGAAAGTGGTCCCCTGGGGACCCCTTCCCATTTGCTACTCTATTATCACCCTCTTGAAGAGGGTGGTAATTTGCGAGTGTTTTGCGACCGCAATTGCAGTCGCAAAACATTCTTACATAGGGTAGAGACTCGCTATTAGGAAGGGACGCCCTTGGCACGCCCCTTCCTAATAGCGACTCGCAATTCCTAATTAGCGTGTCGCAAATAAATTGCCACATTGAAATACTAATGGAAAAACATATAACAATGCTGTTATTTCCTGTAAGACAAGTGTTTTACTCTCTTGTATCCTTTGCTAAATGTAAGGTGTGAAAAATGCTGACATAAACGAACTGAAGGAGATCGGCTCAGAGCCTCATAGCACCCATGTCTACAATGTGGCGGATTTCAACATCATGCACACCATCGTGGAGAGCCTGACCAAAACTGTGTGCACAAGGGTGGAAGAACAGGAGAGAGAAATACGAGGTAAGACCTTACAATTTGTGTGGAATGTTCTGTACCAGACAAACCTTACCGATTGTTGATGGTTTTCCAACTACTGCTGTTGTAGAAGGACCAGGTAATAAATTAGATTAAAGTCCCACCAAAGTTTCCAGTCTAATTGAGTTTTGAGATCTGAAATCAAATCGATCAAATCCCAGTGCCTCTCTGGAGTCTGACAGTCAAAGTCATCAACTCTCACCCACTGAGAGTGACACTCACTCATTTGGAGTGTGACTTGAACTGTCACTTACGGCAGGCTAAATTTCACACTGAGTGATAGGCTAGAACTTGAACTTCAGATTTGACGAGAGTCTTCAGTAAGCCATCACATTATGGGGGAGCCCTCTTACTGACCCCTTCACTTGAAAAGGGAAGCCACTTTAGACACATCAACATTTTGCTCCTCTACTTTTGTAAGCAATGAGGCTATTTTAGTGAAGGTTTGATTTGTTTGTTTAGCTCTGGATTGTAAATTACTTTGAAAACTCATCAAATAGCATATATGTACACTGTTGTTTCAAATTCTGGGGTTTGTTTGAGGTGATTCACTGGGTTCTGGCAGGGAGTTTACATAACAAGTGATGGGTGAAATTCCCTGCTACAGCCATTGTCCTGTGAGTGGCGGAATGGGCCATTGTTCCCTTTTAGAGATTTTCCTCCAGACTTACCAGTACTAGGCCCATAATAAGTTGGACTGTGAGGGTCCACTAAGAAATAAGCAACTACCAGAGAAATGATTGATTCCGGGTCCGATTGCCTAGAGACGATTGATGAGCTGGAGTCCCGCCACTTCTCTGCCCAGCACCTCACATAGGCAGACCTGCTTCCTTTCTGAATGAATGAATAAAACGTATAAGGCTACCAATTACCCAAAAAAGGGGTGTCTTGCGGCTAGACCACAAAGCTGGTCTAAGATGACCCCAGTATTTGGGGGCCCGATGACCAATCAAGTACGCTTCTGTCTTCTGGACATCTTTTATGTAACACTGTTGATGCATAACCTGTTTGGTACCATTGTAGGTAGTCAACCAGTAGAAACTATGCAGAAACTGTTTTCTTCTCATTTTATGCACCAATGAAAGTAATACGTAATGTGACGCCAAAATGTTTAGAAATGTGACTGAAAGGAATATATTAATGGCAACTGACGATGGTGCTGAAAATGGCCTTTGAAGACCTACAACGTTTATCCTTCAAAATGCTAAATGTGAACAATGCGCGCCCAGCACAGTGAGGCGTACTTTATATTAACGTTCTGTTTAACAGCATTCATGAATAAAAAACATTTAATTGTGCACAGTCCAATGCAGGTAATGCAGTCCAATGCAGATCCTTTTCAAACTGCAGTGTACACAAACCACACATATGCCTGGATTCTTCCCAATTATTTCCATTATAAAGCAAAAACTATTTAATGTGTTGGCATTTACTTGAGGTGCTAATGTGCACATTTTCGAAAAGTTCTGGTGTTAAAATCATCTGGACTGTAAATATAGACTTAAAATGAACCTCGCCTGCTCACCCAATATTGAACTTACTTATCTGGAAGAATTTCTCGTTCTAAAAAATTCCAACAGTGTGATCCCAAAATGTGCATTAAACGTCATCTTGGCTCACTAGACATTACAGTTGTTCCTCAGTTAGTCAGTTTGTTGCTTTCTGCTTGTTTTCAACTTTATTTTTATTTCAACATAAAGTTTACGTCGACTCTAAATGAAACTATTTAAACTCACCAATTGCTCCTCTACATTAACTAATGCACACTGTATACAGTAAATCACACAAGATGAAAGCGATTTGTATATTGCATATTGCAAACCAATTATTAAAAGAGCCATTTCAAAATACTTTAAAAATTCATTACTTTAAAAAAATCATTGTTTTGCGCGGTCACTGCACAATTCAGTGTTCAGGATGACCACGCCTTTTCCTAAACCAAAATAATGCAAGATGCTAATCCAAAGGAAACACCGGCAAAAGACTCCTCCTTGATGTGCGTACAATACAAACATAAAATGGAGGCCTGCACCTTATCCCTTGCTGTGTAGACAGAGGAGTTGTCATCATTAGCAGGAGTTGTGTCTTTATGGGTCGGCCAAGGACTGGAGGACAAGGGTCATTGGAACAAACACATGAAATACCCATCTGTCAAAGCAAGGAATGTCAGCAGTAGCTTGTGTCCAAAACATACCATTGAGAATTCACTGGCAGCAAGAAAGCTTTGGGCCTGGAACTCATCCCAGAGAACACACCGTTTCATGTGATTAAAACTACTTTTTAATGGAGCCGGAAGGGCACATTTCTTTATCATTAATTGACAATCTTCTGCCACCTCATCTCATTCAGACAATAGTGTTGTTTCAATGGGCTAATTTATTCGCTATATTTATGGGTATTCGCTGGTATGCTAGGGGGTTAGGTGCCAGCTCAATGTTTTCCAATAAGATTAGAATAACTATGATCGTTTTAGGAATATATGTAGTTTGAATCAACATCAGCAAGATTGTTCAGCAATCTGTCTCTTGAGCAGGAAGTATCCTACGCATTCATCTAGTCAAGGGTTCTGTAACGACTGCCTTGTAGGATTGTTATTCGTGTAAGTATTCTCATAAGATTTGCAGGATGTTATTGAAACCACCAGGAAACAACTAAGTTGCCCTCAATTTGCTTTGGAGACAAAAATCTAGTGATACCATGCAATCAATATGTATGGAGACAGTTTCTCCAGTTTACATCGCGATGTCATGATCTGACCAGGTAGAAAAGCGAATACAACGATGATGGACTGAGGGACTTGAGATTTCTTGAGAGTAAGGCAAGATGAGGGCAGCCTCGGCTAGAGGAAATGGACAATTGAAGAGATTAGGTGACATCAACACTGACAGAGTCTACGTCAACAACTCATTCCCAAGTCACAAACACCATATAATGAAACTCTGACAGATGCCGATGTAAATCGTATGAATGGGCACAACACCACATATCCCTTTAGATACGGGCAGAGACATCTGCAATAAAAAACAGTACTACTATGGCTGAGACTGGATAGATGCAAGTCCCAAACCCTACAGTGGTACTCCCTTCTGTGTACACCAGTGATCTAGGTCACACCTGGCTTTAGCTGTGGAGTTCTAGGATCTGCTCCCTTCTAGTAAATACCAGCATATGGAAAAGCAAGGAATGGTTGGATGCCCTCTTCACCTCCTCAGAGACATCCCACACCAGGCAATCCCACAAATACACTTTACAAAACCTAACTATGAAAGCCACGCCAAGCAATCCGAAAAATGTAAATAGTCATGATCTCTCATTAATACACAAAGCACGTGGCTGGCATGCTGGGTTGATCGCATGGTATCACTAGATTTTTGTTTTTGTTTCAAAAAAATCTAAAAATACGGAACTGGGCTTTAAGAGATGTTTTAGGCACCAAAGTGTTCACTCAGAGAGCTGCCTTTTTGTGTGGAAATGGAACCCATTGTATTTTGTGTTTTATAGGAAGAATCCCTCCACACTCCTGCCTTAAATAATGCAGTTTGGTTATTTTCCAAGACAAACCCTGGATTAATATAATGTCTTTTTATGTTTATGATGCTATCTGTTTGCTTAGGTACATCGACTGCCACCATGGGGGCCCCTACAAATCTGGTCACATCTCAAGTAACCGCGAGAGGATTTCGAATAAGTTGGACACATGCACCTGGAAAAGTAGAGAAATACAGAGTTGTATTTTATCCCACTAGAGGAGGCCAACCTGAGGAGGTAATCAGTTTGTGACTCAAATATCATCTACTCTCACATGCTAAAAGAAATGCTCCAACAAACAGCCAGCAACTCATCCTCGACACATACAGCTTTGGGGAGCACAAGGTAGAGGCCAGATGATTAATAAAGAATATCAGTTGTTACAACACGTCATTTATAACGCATGCCCTTTTCACAGACTTTTATAACACGTTGTTATTTACAATGTGTTATTTTACAACATGGTATTTTATAACGGATTATGCATTGTAACAACTGATATTTTTTTTATATATATCTATATATGTACACATGTGTATATGCACATAAACATATATAGGTATGTTTTTTATATATATATATTGTCAAAATTATGTGTTTCTAATTATGCACACACACACATATAAATATATACATATATACATAAATATATATATATATATATATACACACAAATACATTTGAATTTATATTGGAAAATTACAATATGTTTCTGATATTTACATTAATTAATATAACATGTGGTGGAGAATTGAGAATAAATTAAAGAAAAATTCATTGAAAAACCTATTGAATTCCGCCTATTTTCCCTGTTTGTGCAATGTGTAAAATGCTTAAAATGTAAAATATCTGTGTGTGCCCCTTTGAATTGTGGATGTTATTTTGGAGGGAAATGTCCCTTTAAATAGTTTGTCTTGACACACATACCTTAGACCCAGTTGAAGGCTCCGACCGAAACGCGTAGGTCCCTTTGTTGCACTGTCGGTGGATTAAGAAAATAAAAGGACTACTCACAACCTGCTGTTGCCTGGCTGTGCTGCTTCTCTTCTATGCCGTCGGATCGAGGGGGCTGCTGTTGGAAAGATTTCGGAATTTGTAGTGTGTTGCCGGTTCACACACAAGTAAGCACCCGCTGCTCTAGACGGGTCTCTCTGATCGGCTCATTTGGACCTGCAGGAGATTTCCCGGAGACCTGTCTCTACTGCGTGCCAAGCTACGAGGACGTTTAAACGGAGTCGCCGGTAAGAATGAGGTAACTCGCTGGCTCCCGGGGAGGGGTGGCGATTTTGCAGTGTGCGCCTCGGAGGAGGCGTAGCGGGAAAGTCTAAGCCTGTCATCGGAGCTCGGGGTCCTCATCCTATACCGCGACCCACTCAAAGTGAAACATTACTTGGGAGTTTTTGCAACAGTGGAGCCCGTGAGACGCTTCAGGCACGCTGACTTTTGAATAGGAAACGCTTTACGTGCCGACACATTGTATCTTTCGGCAATTGGTGAATCTCCTGACTCGGCTTTAAAGACTCACGGGCACATTCCAGGCCGGGTTTTCAGACAGTGAAACGGCTGTATTTTCCTGTTTGAAATTTACTTATAAATCCCCACATTTCGACAGTAGCAAATCGATACCAATACACATTGTGCAAATTACAAGGCAACGGATATATGTATCCGAGGAGAAGAACTGATCATTTTGAATACCTCTGAGAGGAAATAGTTGTAACTCGCAAAAGACACAAAAATGACATTGCTTTAAATGTTACAGATAAATTCCTATACTCAACGGCTCTGGGACCTCTTTAGAATCACAAGTAATTTCGTTTATCTTATTTTGGGGAAAGAAAGTACTTAATTGTGGAGATATCTTAAAAGCCATATCTGTCCAGAGCACATGGGACAACGATAAAATAAAGAAGAAAATTACTAACAAAATATTTACAATTATAAATTGACCAAATTTATAAACAAGAATCATGGCGGACAGGCGTGCCAAAAGAGAATTAAAAGCTAAGGAGTTATTTAGCCAAGATGAGACAGCAACTGGTGGAGAACAACGAATCATGGACACATCTCCCTTAAAGCTAGTGAAAGAATTGGAGCAAACAAGAATAACAGAAATTAATAAATGTTGGGAGATGACGACTCTAAAGAACAATTTAGAATGTAAGAGGATTCCAAGAGGTCTACGGATCTTTGTGCATCCAACCCTCAGTGACCTAGACCCAGATCTCTCAAAACAATGGCGGGAAGACACAACGGAATGCTCCAACAAACTAATACGCACATTGATCATACACGCAGATAGAAATTTGACGAAAGCAGTCACAAGGATCAAAGAACTTGAAGATGTTCTGGAAACCATGCAAGACAGAGAAGTTGTGAAAAATGCGTTACAAAAAATGGAAAAGAAGCTGGAAAAACATGAAGAGGAAGTTGAACTAAGGAAAGCTAAAAGATTCAATAGGGACAAAAGAGACTATGCTGCAGGGCGAATATACACATTTGCTAGGAAATTCGACCATCTATATGCCAAACAAACTGCGGCCATCAACATCACGGACGTAAGATCAGCGGCTTCAAGTGTAGAGAGCTCCGAAGTGAGTTCAGGGGACGAGGAGCCTACAACATCCCTCCCCCGACTGGACTTCTCAGGGGAAATGAGACTCTTCCAGATGAGAACAAGACAAAAAGGAAGAGGAAAAGTGAACACAACCCAGGAGAACCCCGCAAAACAAGAAGAGCAAAGAGAAGGTACAAAAAGAGGAAGAGGAACACAAAACAAAAAGCACTAATAAGAGCAGGAGCACAAGACAATAACCTGATCATCAACCTCTCACAAAAAATCATCGATGAAAATCATAGAAGCCTTTTAAATAAGGGACTCAGTTTTTGCCCAAATGCTGGATTCGACTTTGTAAATACAAGGATAGACTTCTATAAATTCATAAGGAAGGTGAAACTTAAGAAATGCTATTCAATGAAGAGCAAGGAATGGGAAAACCAGACCAGCAAACCCAAACCTAAGGCAAAACCTTCCAATATCTCAATGAATGATTTGAGTACATTACAATCGCTAACAAGTCTGGAAAGAGAAGCATCAGGACTAGAAAGCTTACCAATTGAATCACTATTGGAGAGAGATTTCTGTGATTATCTGAAAATTCCAACAGACATGACATCTAGGAGTGGATGTAAGCCAAAGTCCAAATTCTGCCCCCAATTACCCATTGGCAACAAAATTGATCTGTTCCACGAGATCGTAACAGATGAATTGAAGGACATGGTGTCTAAGGAGATTAGTAGACCACACAAAAGAAAGGAAAAAAAAAACATTTGACCAAAATGGAATGGGAAGCCTTAAGGGATCTTCAAAATGACAAAAACATCATCATAAAACCCAGTGACAAAGGGGGAAATATTGTAATTATGAGTATACATCAGTATGTTGCAGAAGCTGACAGACAGCTCAGTAATAGAAAGCATTACAGAAAACTCCCTGGTAATCAAATACAAGATCACATGGCTCAGTTCTCCCAAAAACGAAAAGGTTGGCAGGAAAGACGACTGATAGACATAGATGAATACAACTATTTGAATACATTGCATCCAATAACTCCAACAATCTACTTTTTACCAAAGGTGCATAAGGACATAAACAACCCACTGGGTAGACCGATAGTAAGTTCAATTGGTGACCTGCTGGAAAACACCTCAAGGTTTATAGATATATTTTTCTTTCCGTACGTCAAAGATCTACCATCCTACCTACGCGACTCACAAGATTTCATCAGTAGAATCAATGATCTCCCATGGAAACCGAATTACCTGATGGCCACTGTGGACGTGGTCCCATTGTATACCTCGATCCAACATCATTATGGTATGGAAGCCTGCAGATACTTCTTAAGAACTCGCTCAGTCTCCCTACTGGAACACTCAGACATGTTAATGGAAATGATAGACTTCTGTTTACACCATAACGTCTTCATTTTCAATAATAAGTTTTATTTACAGACCCTAGGGACTGCCATGGGTACATCTTTTGCCCCAACTTACGCAAATCTATTAATGGGGCATTGGGAAACTGAAACAAGCTGGAGCAAACAAAACAAGACGAAAATGGAGCAGATGGTACTGTCCGTTTTATTGACGACCTCTTCCTAATTTGGGAAGGGGAGAGGTTAGATCTGGAAAATTTCTTAAGATCTTTGAACCAGAACACACTGAACCTCCAATTTACATATGATATCCAGAATCCAGATATCCAGAGTTCTTGAGAGTCAAGCGATGCTGCTCAGAGGAGGTAGGCTTTACAAAGCAAGCTAAAGAAATGTATGCAAGATTTCTGATCAGAGAATACCCAGAAACAGTTTTAAAAGACGCTTTACAGAGAGCCAATGGGAAAAAACGAGAAACACTACTCATATCAAATCTTGAGCCAAACCAAACCAAAGACAAGAATGACCAGGATGTAAGGTTCATAACGAACTTTAATACCTCTAGTGCTATGGTAAGAAACATACTCAAGAAAAATTGGAGGATCCTATTAATGGATGATGATATGAAAAAGATACTGCCAGTAAAAACGAATATTACCTACAGCAAAGCACCATCATTGGGGGATCTCTTAACCAGTTCGTATTTTAAACCAACAGATAATAAAACGAACACAATGTCATGGCTCCCAGTTCCCACCAGAGGCTTCTTTAAATGTACTAAATGCAAGGCTTGCAGACATGGCATAACTAAGAGTGAGTATGCAACTATTTATGGTACAACTAATAAGATACAGGAGAAAATTACCTGTGAAACTGAATCAGTTGTATACGTTTTGGAATGCCAATGCAACATCAAATACGTGGGTAGTACCATCAATAAACTCAAGTTGCGTATATTGCAACATCTGAGGGCAATTGCAAACAAAGACTACCAATATGCCATGGCAAAGCATATATGGGAGAGACATGATGGGAAAACAGAAAACATGAAATATTACGGCATCAAACATGTACACGTGAAAACACGGCATTAGACCTATGTCGGGAAGAATCCAAAAAGATTCTCCTACTAGGCACAGAAACCCCCAATGGGTTGAATTGTGACGCTGAATTATACATTCACATCTAACAATGTGGGGCGGTTAGGAGTCTCCCAGTATCTTTTTGATCTCCACGTACAGCCCAAATTCCATCATAATTTGAAAACATGGATACTTGAAGAAAGGAAGACCCTGATAAGTATCTAGGGGCTAACTGATTGAGACTCTGTAGTTGTTTCTTACCTATGGGATTATGAAAGTTTTAAAGCGTGCTATTCCTATGTCCCAGGTCCGTGATTGTTTTAAACATGAGTGCTAAATATATGTAAACATAACATAGAACATTGGGACTGTGAAGAGTTACGATATATCTTGTGTTGTGATTCTCAAAGAACTCATACTCCTTATAGTTTGTAGTAATCAGGTCACTTTTATTAGCGATGACTAGACATTACAAGATGAGCCTTTTTATTTGGTTGATTGTTGACTAGCACTTTAAAGTTTGACTATATTGGTTTTAAAAAGTCCAAGTGTTATTGCTGGAGCTTTTTAAAAAAATCTGTAAGACCCCTAGCTGGAAAATTAGTTTTATTACCATACTGCTTATAGCACTTGGCACTTTATAGGCCTAACATCATAATGAGAATTTGATTATCATTATTTATGCACCAACAGAAACATCAAACGTATGATGTATGTTTCATAGCTGCAACATACACTTGCTATGAAACTAACCTTTAACATACGAATTTAATTGTGGTAAAGTTTACAGCACATAGCACTTTAATATCATAGTACTGTTCGTAGACATAAACAATGTGATCTAGTCAAAGTTAAGTCTAAACAATGTGATCCGGTTATGGTTAAGTATACAGCACATACCACTTTATACTTATATACATATATGCTAACTATATTTACTGACATTAGTATGTAACTATGTTTCTAAATGGACAGCCAGATCACAATTGAGACAAGATGGGCATGGGACATTTAGGGAGTGTCAAAATAGTGGTGACAACACACGGCATTGTCGCTTTGGATTTTATTGTTATACTGTTATGAATTTCACACTTGATTGCACTTTTCTTGTACACTGTCTTGCACTTTCCGTGACACTAGATAGCATCTTATGAAAACTCAAATCATACTGTGATGACCATGCATGACCGTAATGGCCCATATTTAGGCTGGTTTGGACAACTACTCAGATCCTCTCACTGTTTGAATATTGACTGTTTTTTCTTCGTTTCCTGGTACAAAATGATTATTGAAAAGTTAGTTCTCCACTTGTTAAACTAGATAGATAGGGACTGAAGATCAGATCATAATTCTCATATAATCACATAACATACGGGTACTTTACAGTAACTAGAGAATTCAATTTTGAATTTATATTGGAAAATTACAATATGTTTCTGATATTTACATTAATTAATATAACATGTGGTGGAGAATTGAGAATAAGTTAAAGAAAAATTCATTGAAAAACCTATTGAATTCCGCCTATTTTCCCTGTTTGTGCAATGTGTAAAATGCTTAAAATGTAAAATATCTGTGTGTGCCCCTTTAACTTCTGGAGGTTATTTTGGAGAGAAATGTCCCTTTAAATAGTTTGTCTTGACACACATACCTTAGACCCAGTTGAAGGCTCCAGCCAAAACGTGTAGGTCCCTTTGTTGCACTGTCAGTGGATTAAGAAAATAAAAGGACTACTCACAACCTGCTGTTGCCTGGCTGTGCTGCTTCTCTTCTACGCCCTCGGATCGAGGGGGCTGCTGTTGGAAGGATTTCGGAATAGCCAAAGACGAAAATGTGGCAAAAGAGAAGCAAACCACCAAAAAACAAACGAGGGGAAGATGGAATCGATACCAGAATCAGAAACAAGTCCAGACGCCAACTCAGTAGTGAATTTGACCGACCTTCATCTATCTATGGCAGAGAGACGAATACTGAATTTGGGACTGTCTTACAGTCCTGTGTGCAACTTTAATTATGCAGATACCCGAATAGATATGTTCAGATTCATGAGAAAATTAAAACTCAGCAAATTCCACATGTTACAATCAAAGAAGAAGAAAAAAACAACTGTAACAGAAACATCAATAAACAGCCCCCCACTCCTAACAGCAGGAGATTGGAACTTTTTCCAGGATGTCTGGTCTTTGCAAAATGAACAGCCAATGGAAACCTCTCTTTCCAGCTTGGAACCTATCGATACTTATGGTATGATCAAAACTCCATTTAAACCTAAATCAACCTTTCAACCCATTATGCTGCATGACAACTTGGATGTTTACCACAAATTAGTAACAATGGATTTGAAGCAACTATATACTGCAACTAACAAAGCTCGCCATGGGATAGATAAACAGAACATGTGCTACACACAATTGATGAAGAAAATACAGAACGACAATAATATAATTGTGCGTCAATCAGACAAGGGCGGCAATATCGTCCTGTGGCCGTATAAATTCTACATGGAGGAAGCGCTACATCAGCTGACTGACATAGAGTGCTATAGGAAAAGTAACATACACGTTGTCAAAGCAGCATGGAATGAGTATTACTTGAAATTATTGGCTTGGAAGAGTGGGGGATTGATTACTGATGACAAATATCGTTTTTTGAAAAAGGAACATCCGGTTATTCCCGCCTTATATCTAATTCCAAAGATTCACAAATGCACTAGCAAACCCCCGGGAAGACCAATAATTTCCGCCATCAACGGCATTATGGAGAACACGTCTAAATACGTGGACTATTTCCTGCAAGATTGGGTTAAAGGGTTGGCATCTTATATACAGGACACATCGGACTTCCTGAGAAAAATTGATAACATTGTATGGAGTCCAGATCTGCTTTTAATTACATTAGATGTAACATCACTTTATACGTCCATCCGGCATTGTGATGGACTCAAAACCATTGAGCACTATCTGAATTTAAGACCAATGTACCTCTCTATGCACAACAAAATGTTAATCTCTATGATATCTACGTGTCTGGAGCAAAACTTCTTTTTGTTTGACAATCAAATTTATCAGCAGATCAGGGGTGTTGCCATGGGGGCCTGCTTTTCCCCCAGCTATGCTTGTTTGCATATGGGGCTGTGGGAGGAGCAGGTCCTCAGGGGTCAACACAAAGAGATAATGGACCGGCATGTAGTGTCTTGGTTGCGTTATATAGATGATCTGTTTTTGGTTTGGAGAGGATCTGAAACCAGTGCATTGGAATTTGTGGACCTGATTAATAAGAATTGCCTCAATCTCCACTTCACATCAACTATCAGTAAAGTTTCAGTCTATTTTTTAGACGTAGAGGTGTATGTGGATCAGGGCGCCATTGCTACTAAGTTATTCAGGAAACCCACCTCAGGTAATACAGTGCTGTATGCCAGTAGTCCCCATCCACACCACCTGATACGCAGCATCCCCTACGGGGAGATGCTGCGTATCAGGCAGATATGCAGCACTGAGGAAAATTGTGAGGCTGCTCAGAACTTGAGCAGACAGAGGTTTATAGCAAGAGGCTATGCCTCTAACATCATAGACAGTGCGATTAATAGAACCAAAAATCTGTCTAGAAAAGAGGCGCTGATAAGTAAACCTAATCAGGTAGAAGAGTGCTCAGGGAACACAGAGTTGCAACCCAGGATTATACTGACCTACAATAGGCAGCATAAGGCTCTCAGAAAGATCTTTTATCGGAATTGGAGCTTGGTACAGGGCGACCCTGTTCTGGGTAGGTTCTTACCTCCAAAGCCAGCATTGACTTTTAGAAAATCGAGGTCAATGTGTAATAGCCTGGTAAGGAACAGTCCGGAAATACAAACACCCACTAACTGGCTTGCATCATGCAAAGGCTTTAGAAAATGTCCTAGCTGCAAAGCATGCAAATTTGCATGCAACAAAACTCATTACAACAGCCCTTTTAAGTCTGAGTCTATACTCATCAACAAAAGACTCACTTGTAAAACTGAATTTGCAGTGTATGTGCTGGAGTGTCCCTGTGGGCTGAGATATATTGGCAGCACTAAACTGCCAGCCCACAAGCGGATACTCCAGCACATCAGGGCAATCATCAATAAAGACCAAGCCTACCCTGTAGCCAGACATTTTGAGGAATGGCATGAGAGCAATCCTGTATACCTCCAATACTTCGTAATAGATACAGTTCCACCTTTTAAAAGGGGAGGAAACCGAGAGGCCAAAATGCGCCTCTTGGAAACAAGATACATATTGGAGCTTGATACCAAGATTCCATCAGGGTTGAATGCCAGTGAAGATTTTTACACCTGTCTATGATGAATTTTCAGAATTGTTATGCAATATACTCAGGTATCAGAATTAGCTGTATTTTATATGTAAATAGAATTTTTAAACTGCTAATAATGAATAGAATGTCTCTCCGCATAATCATGAAACTTAAGAAAATCTTTCTTTATGCACTTTAATTTTGCACTATTTTTTGCACTTATTTTTGGTCGACAGGTGTATTTTGCAGTTAGTTCATTGAACCGAGATTAATGACATTACCATGTGGAAAAGCTGTACCTCAGCCCACTTGGGCTTGATTGCGATTGTGTACAACAGCAAGGAGTGAGACACCATGACACGTTTAAAATCTACATTAACAAATACAATGGGGCTACAATTATGTTGGTAATTGGTGCTTTTTAATGAGATATAGCAGGCATTTTTAGCTTTTTTACAAAAACAAGTATGGTATGTTTTAATAGATTTTAAATGCCGCTGTCACGTTATTTTAAACCAACATGAGCTTGTTTCAATATTTTGGCCCATATTTTTTACACATTGTATATCATATATGTTCTTTGTATGCATTTATGTATTTATTGTGACATTTAATGTGATATTTATGACTATTGTGATATATATTTATATATTTATTGTTATATTTATTACAATGCGTAATTTTGCACTCAAGTGAACCTCTTGCTGCTATGAACTTAGTAACTCTTCAGTCTCTATGCATTTTGCATTTGAACGTGAGCATACTACTTCCTGCATTTGCCACTTTAAATGTCGATCATTACCAAAGCAACGCGTCATGTGATCAAGGCCCGAGTTGGGGTCGAAATGCGTAATGGCGGACATGCTGGGCACTTAATAAAGCACTATCTGAAATTGCACCAAGAACTTTGGGTCCGCTCTTCGTCTTTTCTGCATGAAATGGAGTAGCTGAGGAGCTGCTTGAGGCGAATCCTGTTTCATATATATATATATATATGTTTTTTTTCAATTTGAGTCAGATAGGAAGGAAGGTCTGAATAAAGACCTGCTTTAACCCCTTCGCTGCTAGGCCTCCCCCCCCTGTGCTAAGTCTTTTTTTGGCTATTTGGGGTAGTTCGCGCTTAGGCCCCTGTAACTTTTTGACCACATAAGGTATCCACGCCAAAGTTGCGTCCTTTTCTTCCAACATCATGGGGATTTTAAAGGTATCCAGGGTTTGTTGATTCCCCTGGAGGGGACCCAGAAATTAGCCAAAATACAGGTAGCTTTTTTTTTTAATGGGAAAATGGGCTGCAGATGAAAGCGTCTGGTTTTTTCCCTGCAAATGGTATCAACAAAGGATTTGTGGTGCTGAAATCACCATCTTCCCAGCTTTCAGGGAAATCTAGCAAACCTATATATTTTTGAAAACTAGACACCCAGGGGAATCCAGGATGGGGTGACTTGTCTGGCTCTCACCAGGTTCTGTTACTCAGAATCCCTTGCAAACCTCAAACTTTGTAAAAAAAACACATTTTCCTCACATTTCTGTGGTGTAAAGTTCTGGAATCTGCGCGGATCCACAAAATTCCACCCACAACGCATTCCCCAAAGTCTTCAGAGAAAAATGGTACCTCACTTGTGTGGGTAGGCCTAGTGCCCGTGACAGGAAACGGCCCAAAACGCAACGTGGACACACCACATTTTTACAGTGAAAGCTGACCCTTTTTTGCAAAGTGCCTAGCTGTAGATTTTGAACCCTAGCTCTGCTGGCACCTAGGGAAACCTGGCAAACCTATACATTTTTTAAAACTAGACAACCAGGGGAATCCAGGATGGGGTGACTTTTCTGGCTCCCACCAGGTTCTGTTACCCAGAATCCCTTGCAAACCTCAAACTTTGTAAAAAAAAAAAAACACATTTTCCTAACATTTCTGTGGTGAAAAGTTCTGGAATCTGCATGGATCTACAAAATTCCACCCACCCCGCATTCCCCAAAGTCTCCCGATAAAAATGGTACCTCACTTGTGTGGGTAGGCCTAGTGCCCGTGACAGGAAACAGCCCAAAACGCAACGTGAACACACCACATTTTTACATGGAAAACTGACCCTTTTTTTGCAAAGTGCCTAGCTGTAGATTTTGAACCCTAGCTCTGCCGGCACCTAGGGAAACCTAGCAAACCTATACATTTTTGAAAACTAGACACACAGGGGAATCCATGATAGGGTGACTTGTCTGGCTCTCACCAGGTTCTCTTATACAGAATCACTTGCAATCCTCAAACTTTGTAAAAAAAAAACACATTTTCCTCACATTTCTGTGGTGGAAAGTTCTGGAATCTGCGTGGATCCACAAAATTCCACCCACCCCGCATTCCCCAAAGTCTTCCGAGAAAAATGGTACCTCACTTGTGTGGGTAGGCCTAGTGCCCGCGACAGGCAAGGGCCCAAAACGTATTGTGGAGACATCAAAATCACCTATCACAAAACGACCTGGTTTTGCAAGGGGGGGGCACCTGGGTTTTTGGCCCCGGGCTCAGCGGCCATCTAGGGAAACCTACCAAACCCACACATTTCTGAAAAGTAGACACCCTGGGGAGTCCAGGGAGGTATGGCCTGCGTGGATCCCCCAAAGTTTCCCTAACCGGAATCCCCTGCAAACCTCAAATTTAGCTGAAAAAATCACATTTTCCTGACTTTTCTGTGTGGGAATCACCGGGCTGACACAAATTTCCTACCACCTAGCATTCCCCCAGGTCTCCCGATAAAAAATGGAACCTCACTTGTGTGGGTAGGCATAGTAGGCATAGTGGCTGCAACAGGAAATGGTCCAAATCGTACTGTGGAGACCTCAAAATTCCCTATCATAAAACTACCTGGTTTTGCAGGGAGGGGCAGTTGGTTTTTTGGCCCCGGGCTCGAGGTGGTAGGAAATTTGTGTCAGCCCGGTGATCCCACAACTTTCCCACACAGAAAAGTGAGGAAAATGTGATTTTTTCAGCTAAATTTGAGGTTTGCAGGGGATTCTGGGTAGGGAATCTTTGGGGGATCCATGCAAGCCATACCTCACTGGACTCCCTAGGGTGTCTAGTTTTCAAAAATGTGTGGGTTTGGTAGGTTTCCCTAGATGGCTGCTGAGCCCAGGGCAAAAAACCCAGGGGCCCCCCCTTGCAAAACCAGGTCATTTTACGATAGGTAATTTTGAAGTCTCCACAATACGTTTAGGGCCCTTGCCTGTCGCAGGCACTAGGCCTACCCACACAAGTGAGGTACCATTTTTCTCGCAAGACTTTGGGAATGTGGGGTGGGTGGAATTTTGTGAATCCACGCAGATTCCAGAACTTTCCATCACAGAAGGAAAATGTGTTTTTTTTTCACAAGGTTTGAAGTTTGCAAGGGATTCTGGGTAACAGAACCTGGTGAGAGCCAGACAAGTCACCCCATTCTGGATTGCCATGGGTATCTAGTTTTCAAAAATGTATAGGTTTGATAGGTTTCCCTAGGTGCCGGCAGAGCTAGTGTTCAAAATATACAGCTAGGCACTTTGCAAAAAAAGGGTCAGTTTTCATTGTAAAAATGTGGATCCACGTTGCGTTTTGGGCCATTTCCTGTTGCGGGCACTAGGCCTACCCACACAAGTGAAGTACCATTTTTATCAGAAGACTTTGGGAATGCGGGGTGGGTTGGAATTATGTGGATCCACGCAGATTCCAGAACTTTCCATCAAAGAAATGTGAGGATTTTTTTTTTTTTTTTATAAACTTTGAGGTTTGCAAGGGATTCTGGGTAACAGAACCTGGTGAGAGCCAGACAAGTCACCCCGTCCTGGATTCCCCTGGGTATCTAGTTTTCAAAAATGTATAGGTTTGCTAAGTTTCCCTAGGTGCCGGCAGACCTAGGGTTCAAAATCTACAGCTAGGCACTTTGCAAAAAAAGGGTCAGTTTTCACTGTAAAAATGTGGTACCCACGTTACGTTTTGGGTTGTTTCCTGTTGCGGGCACTAGGCCTACCCACACAAGTGAAGTACCATTTTTATCGGAAGACTTTGGGGAATGCGGGGTGGGTGGAATTTTGTGGATCCACGCAGATTCCAGAACTTTCCATCACAGAAATGTGAGGAAAATGTGGTTTTTTTTTTTTACAAACTTTGAGGTTTGCAAGGGATTCTGGGTAACAGAGCCTGGTGAGAGGCACACAAGTCACCCCATCCTGGATTCCCCTTGGTGTCTAGTTTTAAAAAATGTACAGGTTTGCTAGGTTTCCCTATGTGCCCGGCTGCGCTAGGGCCCAAAATCCACAGGTAGGCACATTGCTAAAAACAAGTCCGTGCCAAGTGGGCTTTCTGCCGCCCTGGGGGGATCGGGGGGGGTTTGCCCTGATATGCCTCCAAGGGGGGCAGAAAGACTGTGGCTATTTGTTTGGGGGGTGGGGGGCATTGGTATGTCCCCACCCATAAAAAAGCCGTCGTAACTGCTGGCGCCTAGTGGACTCTCTGCCGCCCCCTGGGGGGGCAGATCAGGGGCTACTGCCCCCATCTGTCTCCTGGGGGGGCAGAAAGACTGTGGCATTTTTGGGGGAGTGGTGGGGGCATTGGCATGCCCATTCTGGGCAGCCCACACCCCTGAATAAAAAAAATATATTCCATGATGGCTATTGGGCTTTCTGCCCCCCCCCCGGAGGCAGATAAGGGGCTTTTGCCCCTATCTGGCTCCGGGGGGGAAGAAAGACTGTGGAAAAAAAAGTCCTGGTGCCTAGTGGGCTTTCTGCCCCTCCCGGGGGGCAGATAAGGGGCTATTGCCCCATCTGCCTCCCAGGGGGGGGCAGAAAGACTGTACCATTTTTTTTTAGGGTGGGGGCATTGGCATGTCCATTCTGGGCAGCCCCCACCACTACGTATAAATAAAAACAAAAAAACCCTGGTGCCTAGTGGGCTTTCTGCCCCCCCGGGGGGCAGATCATGGGCTATTGCCCCCATCTGCCTCCTGGGGGGCAGAAAGTATTTTGCCTTCTTTGGGGGGCATGGTGGGGGCATTGGGATGTCCATTTTGGGCAGCTCCCACCCCTGGCCTATAAAAAATAATCCCTGGTGTCTAGGGTGCTTTCTGCCTCCCCCCCCGGGGGGCAGATTGTGGTCTACTGCCCCCATCTGCTCTCCAGGGGGGGAAGAAAGACTGTCTGTGGCAACAATCTATGGGGGGAGCAAAGGCCCTTGTCCAAGGGGCCGCTCCCCCCTCCCTGGTGCTAGTGGGTGGATCCCTGCTTGGGGATCTCCCTCCTGGGGTGATCCCCAAGCAGGGATCCACTAGTAAAGGGTACCATTGGAAAGGGGAGATTCTCCCCTTTCCAACGATACCTCTCCCATGTGTTTCGGTGCTCGGGGGGGCTGAGATAGCCCCACAAGCACCGAAACTGTGAATCTGAAACTAAGTTTCAGTTTTGTTTCCATTGTAATGACGACAGCGCACCATGTGCGCGATCGTCATTACAATGAAAACCACAAACAGGCCTCTGGAGGTTGGAGAAGCTCTTCCCCACCTCCCAAGGCAAAAACAAAATGGGAAATCCCTCTGCTGTCTGCAGCAGAGGGATTTTCTGCGCCTGTACTCATGATGGAATGGTTCCGTCATGAGCACAGGAGCACTGATGCTCATGACGGAACCATTCCGTCATGAGCGCCCAAAGGGTTAAACCCTCAAGTGTAAAGAGCCCCTTCCAAGCTCTACCAAGCAGAAAATATAGAGAGGCTTCAAAAGATTTTTCTGTTCAAAATCATTTTTATTTTGTTATAGCATCGACTTATTGATGTAATAAGAACTGTGTTTAATCACAATTTCTAAACTGCTAGTCAACACGTTTTTTTATCCGCAAATGTATTTGTAGTGTCGCTTCATGTTTTTTCCAGGCATCCTCAACACAATTCAATCTACATTGATCAAGATCATAATTGACCAAATCGATATACAGATGATATAGTAGCAGGGAAACAAAGTAGTGGTCACTACATTGCTCATACTTTCCCGCCCCTCTCCTAACTCCCCAATAGTGTTCGATTCTGGAGCTGCTGTATGTGTCCTCATTCTTGATTTAAAAACACCCTACCCCCAACATCCCCCCCCACCCTCCCCTCCTCCCAGGCGTGTCACTTGCTGTCGGATCTCTAGCTTACACCTCCCTTCTACTCCAGCTTAGGTTACACATTGGGACTGAGTCAGCTCTGCAGGATCCCTCAAACATTAAGGGCGGTGTCGTGTTGCATCCGTTATGTACCTCCATGAGGTTCTAAATCCCCGCTCAGACGTCGGTAGCTTAGCCTATTCCTACCGGGGTCTTCTATTGGATCCTCCTCCCCACCATCATCTGGGATCTTAAGTAACACCACTAAAGTTTCCCACGCCTTTGCTGCGTCTAATGCCCTTTCGCTCCCCGTTCGCCTAGCTATTTCCATCCTGATTATTCCCTCACACTCTGCCCATTTAATGAGTTCTTTCTTCCATCTGTTTATGCTTGGTCCTTGCTTTGCTTTCCAATGCATTTTAATGTCCCTTTTGGCTAGGAGTAATCCCAAGTCTAGGAATTTGCTCTTGACTTTATTTTTCGATGTGTGAGGGAACCAGTGCAACAAGCAGTGCTTAAAAGATGCCTCAACTTCTCTGTCAGTGATTTCAGCCAACACCCTAACCACCTCCTCCCAGTAATTCCCCAGTAAAGGGCAGTCCCAAAACATGTGCCTGAAGTCCGCACTTTCTTTATTACTCCGCGGACAAGCCGCCGATTGGGTCGCAAAGTACCTATTAATCTTCTCCGGGGTAAGGTATGCTCTATGTAATATGTAAAAGTGCACTAATTGAAATCTGGCATTTCTGGTGCTCTTCCAAGCCCTTTCCACCTATTCTCCCCAGGTTTTTTCAGGGATATCTTCTCCCAGGTCCCCCTCCCACTTTAGGCGCAGCTCCGATAAGGGGGGTAATGCTTCCAGCGTTATGCGCCTGTACAAACAGGTGACCGCCTTAACTGTACCTGCCGCCATCACCACATACTGGCACCCCAATGACGTTGGCGGTTCAGTGAGTACCTCACCCCAGTGTTTGCACACTGCCCTCACTGCGGCCATACGCAATCAGAAGTCCCCCCTGGGTAAGTCATAACGATCCTGAAGGTCGTTAAATGGGATCATGGCGCCCTCTTCGTATAAGTCTCCCATTGTAGACAACCCTTGTTCCGCCCAGACCGCCAACCTCTGCCAACTACCCCCATGCGGCAAGGCCTCGCACATAAGTAGCAGGATTTCTGGAGCATAGGGACTCTTAATTTGGGCCCTCCGCAAATATCTGTTCCAGCAACGCCTTGCTGTATATAGTTCCATGGGAAGGGCCGGGTTCCGGACCGGAAACCTCAGAGTCAGTTGGGACAGTAGCCTCAATGTCATCAAGTCGTCTCCCATCACCGCCGTCCCCCTGAGTCGACCCGCCACCCATTTCGTGAGCCATTGTAACTATGCCGACAGGTAATAAGCCTCAAAGTCGGGCCCTGCCCATCCTCCTTCCTCTCTCGGCCGCATTAGAACGTTAAGCGCCAACCTCCGTCTACCCGTTCCCCATAGAAACCCGATTATCATTGACCTGAGTTGAGAGAAGTAGCGTGTCGGTATCCAGATTGGCAAAGTGCCAAAGTAGTATAATAACCTCGACAGGGTCACCATTTTAAGTAGGGCTACTCGGCCAGCCACCGAGAGTGGTAAACTGCTCCAAAAGTCAAAGTTGCTTTTGTTCCTCTAATGGCTCTCCCTATGTTGCCCTCTAGTAGGTCCCCCTGGGCGTGATATATTTGGGTGCCCAGGTATGTGAAGCATCTGTCTTCCCACCTCACTTCCTCAGTTTCTCGCGGGCTTTCCCTGCCTTCTTCCGTCGGGAATAGACATGACTTTGCCCAGTTCACCCTTAACACTGCTACCCTACCTAGGTCCTGAAGTAATTCCTTCGCGCCCCGAATTGCCTCCCCCGAATCTGCCAAAAACATCAAAAGGTCGTCCGCGTACAACGCGATGTAGTGGGTCTGTCCGTCAACCATGAGGCCCTGATAGTGTTGGCATGTTCTAGCTCTAACGGCAAGCGGCTCTATCACCAGGGCAAACAACAAGGGGGAGAGGGGACAACCCTGCCTCGTACCCCGCCCCACGCTACAGGCATCGGATATTAGTCCCCCCTTTTTTACTTTAGCAGTGGAGCCGGAGTACAAGAGAGCAGTCCAGTCCACAAACTTGTCTCCCAGCCCGAACTTCCTCATTACATGGAACAGATACGGCCACTCTAGGCTATCGAACGCCTTTTCTATGTCCACCGCAAATATCGTTGCCAAATCTTTCCTATAGGAGTCTGCCCCCAGCACTCGCAGTAGGCGTCGGACGTTGAGCGCTGTTTTGCTGGTGGGAATAAACCCCGACTGGTCCATATGGATTAGTGTTGTCATATGCGGGAGTAATCTGGTAGCTAGTATACGACTTAAGATTTTGTAGTCTAGATTGAGCATGGAGAGCGGGCAGTATGCTGCTGTGTCCCACGGCTGTTTCCCCGGTTTAAATAAGGGGATGATAATCGCCTCTCTGGTCGAGACGGGCAGGTGCCCTAATCGTCTTGCAGCATTATATAGCTGTACCAGCCTGGGGGCTAAGAGATCAATGTATTTTAGATACAATTCAATTGGTAGGCCATCTGTTCCTGGGGTTTTGTTTCTGGCCATATTCTTAATGGTTCCTCCCACTTCTCTAATGTCCACCTTGCGACCCAATGCGCCTGCGAGTTCTTCGTCTAGCGCTGGTAATTCCACATCCCTCATGAACCTATTCATGTCTTCTTCTACTAGGATTACTTTGCTCTTGTACAATTCAGTGTAGTATTCTAGGAACAAGTCATTTATACCTTACTGGGCGTACCTTGCTTCATCATACTGCCCTCTAATCTCCAATATGACTGTACCTCTCCTAGCTGGATTGGCCAACCAGGCCAGTAGGGCCCCCGATTTATCCCTCTCTGAATGTGCACGGGTAAAGTACTTTTTGTAGTCAAAGCAGCGAAGGCGTTCCACCTGCACTGCTACTGCTTCCCTAGCCTCCAAGTGCTCCCCCTGCCTCTCGGCGTTCTTTGGTCTCTCCTGCTCCAACTCCCTTAAGCGCTGGTCTGCTCTCTGTACGTCTTGGAGGAGTACCTTTCGTGTTCCCATCATTTCTTATATACAGCGTCCTCTGATGACTGTTTTAAACGCATCCCACTCTACTAATAAGTCTGCTGCCGTCTCAGCATTGTCGTGGAAATATTGGTCGATGGCCGTATTCATCGTGTCATGGAACACCTGGTCTTCTAAGGCCTCAGGCCTCAAACGCCAAGTGGGTATTCTGGTCCTAGCTCGTGACCAATGCAGACTTATCAGCTCTGGATTATGATCTGATATCGTCCGAGTGAGGTATTCACTACTGTGTACCCCTTGATATACAACAGGGGAACATAGTATGGCATCTAATCGTACATGGAGTTCATGCAGTGCCGAGAAGAAGGAGTAATCCCGGGTTCCAGGGTGTTGGGCTCTCCAAGAATCCACCAACCCCCACCTCTGTTGCCAGTTCCGCCGTGCTTCTGCTACTTTATGTGTGGGTGCATGAGGGAGTGGAGGATGAGAACGGTCAAGAGCAACATCCGATACGCAATTAAAGTCGCCCCCCAATAGAACCGATCCCGTGAGTATGGAGGCCAATTTCCCAGACAGGTGTGAGAAAAAATTGGATTGGTCCGAGTTGGGTGCATAAATACTTCCCAGTATTATATCTCTGCCATCAATCCTCCCCGACACTATCACATACCTTCCGTCTGGGTCTTTGATTTGTTTTGTGCACTGAAAGGGTACTCCCGCCCGCACCCAGATCAGGACCCCTCGTGCAAAGGCTGAGTAATTGGTATAGAATACTTGTCCCCTCCAACGATGTTGCAGCGCCCCCCCTCCTTCGCCATTATGTGGGTCTCTTGGAGTAGAGCAATCTGGACCCCCCTTTGGACCAAATATGCATGTATTTTATGACGCCGTAACCTTGTGTGCATTCCCCTTACATTCCACGAAATACATTTTACATCTAGTGAGGGTCCCATTGCATTAGTGAAACCTTACTCCTGTGTAACTCCCCCTTCGTGACACGCCTGCCCCGACATAACATTTCTTGAACCAAGTAGAACCCCCAACTCCCCCTCCCCAGGACAGGTACCGGTGAACTAGTTCCCATCCAAACGTTATTTAAATGTGCTAACATCCACTGGTGGTTGCAGGGGTGATCAGCCAACAGTTCTGGTCCTCAAACCCCCGACCCACCGCCCCCCAATACCTGTACCAATGAGTTCATTCCGGACCAGCATTCTGAAGTCCCTTGCTATCAGGCTGCAACCAATAAGGTCCATTCCTCGCCTCTCCGAATGATGTATCGTTCGGAAAGTCAGGTCTCGGGTTTCAAACTATATCATCCACCGTTTGGGGAGTGATTTTTGGCAGTTCTGTCTCCGAAATATCGTTATCACTAGGAGCTGCCGATCCTTCTGACCTTTCCGCATCCATTTCATGCTTACTCGAAGTAGGGCTGGAACTGTTGTGGCTATGCTGCGCTACTGCCTGCAGCACTCTTCTTCGCTCTAGCCTAAGTTATCTGGGAGATGGGGCTCTGGCCCCTTATTTATTGCTGCAAGGGCTCTGTTGGGGCGAGTCCGTTGGAGAATCGCGCCGCTCAGAAGGTCGTCTCATGTCAAGCCAGTCCCAGGCCTCTTGGGGTGTGGTGAGGAATCGAGGCCCCGCAGGGGCCGCAACTCTGAGTCGCGCAGGGAAGAGCATTGCATATGGCAGTTGTAGCTGGCGGAGTTTCTTTTTGATGGCTAAGAAGGATGTTCTGTTGCGCTGGACTTCCCTGGTAAAGTCTGGAAAGATCATAATTGCGTTGTTGTCAATTTTTAATCCTCGTTTTTGGCGGGCCTGCTGTAGAATATGGTCTCTATCTCTGAAATGTAATAGGCGTGCCACTACGGTCTAGGAGGGGCACCAAGCATGGGCGGTCGCGCTGGAACTCTATGGCTCTTTCCAGAGCATAGAAGGTGGACAACCCTTCTGGGGCTACTTCTGTTCGAAGCCAGTCTTCCAAGAACCGTACCATATTTGTACCCTCAGCTTTTTCGGGCACTCCGATCACTCAAATATTATTTCTACGGGATCTTCCCTCGCTATCTTCAGCCCGTACCTCCAGCACTTTAACTTTTGTTTCCAGTTCTGAAAGCGTCTTCTGCATTGCAGTTATCTGCGCTGGTAGGCCCCCTAGTTCCTTCTCAGTGGTTGTCACCCTGTCCTTGAGCTTCCGATGATCATCTTTTAAGAGGCTCAGATCCGTGCCTATCGCATCTAATTTCCCCTCCAGAGCCTCTCTGGAGGCCGTGATTGCTTGCATATTGTCCGCCAATGTTGGCCTCCTGGGGGTAGAGTCTGAGCTCGCTTCCACCACTTCCTCATCATCGTCAATTTGGGCCCCATGTGCATCTGTACTGAGGACACTAAATCCTGTTTTCTTCTGGGTTCTCCCCATTCTCCTGGGCCACTTCCAGTTCCCCTCCTCTATTCCTGGCTTGTTCTGTGATACAGCGGCTATTTCGTTCTATTACGGCTGTGTGTCGTTCACAGCGTATTTCCAAACCTCCCCAGGTCATTCCCGTCTCCACGGCCTCAGTATTCTCTTCAGGGCTCTGTCCACTCCCCGATATCCTCTTCACCCTTAGTGGGAGGTACTCAGAGTCAACTCCGCCTGTCTCGTGCAGGGTTGCTGCCGTTGGGAATTTTGCATCAGCGGGAGGGGTTCAGCGGACCATCACAGCACTCCCCTCGTGTATTCCGCTCGAGATATGTGTTCTTTTGGATTGTCTTGGGGACACCCACCTTTACTAGTTGCACTACTCCACTTGCCCTTTTGCTGCCCAATGTATTAGCAGCTCCTCAATTGGCTACAATCTTCCTTCGGAGGTTATCATACTCTCCTGCAGGTCCGTGAGCTTGGACCTGCTCTGTGTATGAAATCGCCGCCCTCTCTAGCGTGAAGCTCCCGAGTCGCTGCGCACCAATGCAACCCACCGTTGTTCTCTGGTCCCAGTTATATATTTGGCGCCGTAATGTTCTTAAGTCTTCCCACTGTTGGGGCCTGTGCCAAATAGTTTCAGTTGCGGCTGCTTTGTAAGCCTTTGTGCGGGGTGATTGCTATTGTGTTGCCAGCTCTGTCACATTAGTGAAGCTCTGTTTTCTAGCTTGGGGGCTGTTCCGTGGCAAAATTAATGCCTCATGCTCTCGGGGCTCCTCCACTCTTCTGCAGCATCCGGTGCTACCCCGTGGGACGAGGTGAACTTCTCCCGTATGTTCTTGCCGGGCAGCCTGTTTCTATCCTGCTGGGCCTTCTATTTCGCAGGCGCCTTCCTATCTCCCCTTCCAGGAACCTGCCCGCCTTCACATGCAGGGCTCAGAGGACTCCTCCTGGGCAGTGCAGTCACTCCACGTCTGTCCCCAAGCTCCCCAGGTTCTTATCATCCCTTATGATTCTTCAGGAGCCTCCTTTAAGCAAGGTGTGCCCCTCTGCCAGATTCATACCTCTTACCAGCCGCTCGTGATTGCTATTGGGGTCTCTCTATGGCGCGGGTGCCATTTTGTCTTCGCTCCCGACATCTGGTGCGCGCCCCCCAGCCGGGTCTCCGTATACGCCTCTGCGCTCCGCAGCCCCTTCGCCTCACTTGCCGTGCTTCAGGATCCCCTGGTAGGTGAGGCGCGTTTCGCTGCCAGGCTCCGTCCTCTCCGCAGCAGTCCGTGGGGATCACCCGAAGCCCCTCACTGTGTGGGCGCCATCTTGCTGCCAACGGCGCCGAGCCTTCGGTCTCCAATTACTGCGTTTTGCTGCTTGTATTGGGCGATATGGAACTCGCCCCTACCCGCTTTCAGTGGCTGGGGCTCTCCAGTGTTCAAATCTGTGCCCCCAGCTGCATCCGGGTTACAGGATAATTGAATACGGGGGAAGCGGCGGTCGGAGGTCCTCAGCCCGCGTCCGTTCTCATCGGCTGCAAGCCACGCCCCCCCTTGTAGTGTTGCTTCATCAAGGCTTATTTCATATTAATAACTGGAAATGCATAAAAAATTAAGTATTCCAAAGGTTATATCCTTTGTTACTTTTAGAGCGCTGATCTCTAGCAATGTTACTTATTGCAAAATTAATTCAAGTTATGACATCTGCAAGCATGTGTATTCAGTAGCTCATCAAATTAGTGTCCGTGTGGCGGCATGATAGCTCCCCGGTATAGGGGAGAGCTTTACCTGCTCTTCCAAATCGGGTGGGGGGGAGGGGGTTATAATTTCTATCTAGGTTTAGACTTACATTTCTCTAGCCCTTCAAATCCAGGGGTGGAACTGCCTACATCAGGATATATACGAGTGCAAAGTTACTGCTAGTAACTTTTCACAAGTAGTTGGAAATCTAGCTCCGTGGCAGAGATCTCCCTATGGGAAACTAGATGAAAAATAATTAAAGTGTATTATTCTTTTAGAAACTATTTACAATATGTTAATGTAAAATATAAATGTCCATTAATTTAAAATATTTATTCTTGATCTAATGCTAATACATTTAAATGTTAGAAAACATTAACTTGTCAAATCAAATGTGAATTAAATGATTCATTCATTTACATATATTAATTTAATTTATAAATGATAATTATTAAACAACAATTTAAAAAAATGCCACCCTATCTAACAGTTTTATTTTCATTTATTATATAGTAAATTTTGCTAAATGTTATGTGTTGGATTAATTTAATTATTTTTATTTTTTAATAATAGTTTTAATAAGTTTACTGTTACATTTTAAAACAATAAAATAATTAATATTTCTATAACATTTTTAACACTAAAATCTATATATATATATATATATATATATATGTGTGTGTGTGTGTACTCCATGTTGCCCAAAGCATGAGGATGCACTCAACAGCAAATGAAACCATCCGTTTTTATTAATATATATTTTAAATAATTTAATTAATTTAACTTTACTTTGTATGGGTATTATTTTATTTGCCTGCCTCCACTATTTTCTGTGGGAGTGTGTTGCAATAGCTGTGAGTGATCATGTGTGGTGCATGACTTACCCCAAGGTTGGGCTGGAGTACATTTTAACCTACTTTAAAACCTGTAAGGCTGTAGTAACTTTAGAATTGTAGTTTGTAAATAGCAGCAGTGTTACTCTTTTGTGGGTGTGAATTTGTATTAGCTTGTCTCTCCTTAAACCACTCCTTATCTTTCCCTAAAACACTCTGATTTAGTCATGATTCCAGCCACTCCTCTCCAACAATTACTACTTAAACATATACCTATGTGTGAGGAGCTCTCCACTATTGCAATGACCTCCAAACCAGTCGCGGCTCCTGGAGGGAGTGCTGCGGGCGGAGGGGCGGGGCAGGGGAGGGGCAGGGTGGGGGGTAGTAAACTCTGGCATACGGCCGAACGGAGTTAAGTACATAAATAAATAAATAAAACAAATTACATTGCGCGCGCCGCATCGCCATTTGCAATGCGGCGCGCGCAATGTCATTCGTTTTATTTATTCATTTATGTACTTAACTCCGTTCGGCCGTATGCCGGAGTTTACTACCCCACAACCTGCCCCTCCCCCGCCCCGCCCCGCCCCACCGCCCCGCAGCACTTCCTCCAGGAGCCGCGACTGCTCCAAACGGAAAAGATAAGAGAGGCGGAAGCAGAGGTTGTCGCCTATAGATTTGAGAATAGCATTTGGTAGCACATGAGAAGTAGTACTTTAGTACTCCTTTATATACTACAAAATGCAGTTTGCGAATAGGCTCCTACTTTTCCAACTTGCGTACACTACATTGTAAATCAATCAACAGCTTCTTCAAGTTATATCAAAGGTCCCCCAAAAAGAAATCAGCATCTAGATAATGGTACCAGCACCTCTTGTTTTTTCCATTAATTCTGTATTTCTTGAATATAAAGCAAATTGTCATGTACAGCAAATAGTGTTTACCAGTGTAACAGAGGCTTCAAGTGAATGCAAACATATGCACTTATTTCAAAGTGTAGACAATCCGAACCCTTCCAGCAAACAATTGGATGTTTTTGGGGCTAAAACTGAGTATCTATATATTTTATTTCAAATAGGTAGTGACGGACGGAACAGTGTCTACTGCAGTCCTCAAGAACCTCATGTCGCTCACTGAGTATCAGCTGGCAGTGTTTGCTATATATGTCACTGCTGCCAGTGAGGGCCTTCGCGGTACAGAAACAACATGTGAGTATCATCTTCCAAGAATCCCACTACATCATTTCTACATCAATGATTATTTTATAATTAAATGTGCAGAGAAAAATGTTTCACTGCCTTACTTTACTCATAAAGTGTATGTTGATCGTTGAAAATATAAAGCCCCCAAATTAATGCAGTAGCGAAAATATAGCCCCCATTAAAGTGTTCTTAGCTACTGCGCTATTATGCCAGCATAATGGGAATGAGTAACATAGCCTTAGGGAATAACAGACTCAGCGTGCACCTTCCTTGCTTGAATATATTCCTGGCTGTACCCCCCTCTGCCTGTATCTCTGCTTTCTCATGTATGTACACCTACATTTTATAGGCCTTAGCATTAGCAACAGCAACACGTATGGCTGGTCCGAAAATGTAAGTCAAATCTATTGGTTTGCCAGCGCTTGGTCCACTGTTGATGTCCATTATCTAGTGTATCAGGGGAGCCTGACCTTGATCACCAATCCCTCACCAAAGCTTACTCCATAATTTGAGTATCCTCAAGGCAAAACATTCAGCAAAGAAGCATTAGCAAAGCCAATAGATTTTGCCTTTAAATTGTAAACAGTAACCTAAAAGTCAAATTGGCCGCTGGTGTGCACGCATGGGTGGCCATCTTTGAATGTTTTTTCTTCTGTTGGATGAGGAGAAGCATTCCAAGATTGCCACCGGTGCAGCACATACATGCAGAGACACAGGCAATCTTTGAATGGCTTATCTCCTAAAAACAAACGTCCCATGCATGTGCATGCTTGCACACGTGTGCTAATTCATAAGTGGCCATTTTTTCCATAGTTTAATTTACCAGTCCAACATGGCCAACAGCTATTGTGGAACAGTAAATGTTGTTTAAAAGGTATGAGCAGGAGCACAAAAAGAAAGACACAAGTTGCCCCGTAGCAGTGTGCAACTACCTGACCTGTACAAAAAAATTAGAATGAAAAAAACCCACAAATAAAAATATAAAGGAGGAAGGGTGGTGGTGGGGGAACAACAGATGAGTGAGATTGGGGTGAGAAGCAGAAACAGAGAGCTTGGGATCGGGATGTGAGACGGAATAAGCAGAAGAAGAGATCATGGAAATCACTCACTCCAATGGAGTGCTGAAACATAAATAAAAAATTAGTTCCTTGCTTTTAGCAGTAGAAAGGCCCAAGTCAACCAGTCACAAACCTTGTAAAGCTGCAATGCTGCAGGTGGGACTAGCATAAGTGTAGGGAGGAAAGCCATTCCATAAGGAGCAAGGCAGGAAAACCATCCAATGACAAGCAAGGGGCTGACCTAAAGTGTGTATTGTATTACAGACAATAGATCTTTGACAATAGATATCTGACAGGTGAGAGCTAAAACTACTAAAGTCCACCCTCAAAAATAGAAGATTGCACAAGTATTCGCAACCACTAACACTTTTTACATTTCTGAACTAACCTACTTTGCGTTTTTGTAACATTTTAGAAAACATAATCACATTTTATCATACTTTGAAAAGTGATAAGTTCAGACTTGAACTTGCATCACTGAGTGTAACTCGGCGAAAATGTGAAAGTTTCTCCAGTGATCCAGCTACGACTTGAAGCATTAACTCCCTGTTTTTCACAATAGAGCATTAATGGCCTTTCAAAAGATTAAAAACTGCCAGTATTTTAAACTACATGTCAAACATTGTCTAGTACTCTTTGAAGTTGTTATAAAGTGCTGTATAAATGCATCTACAATATAATACACTCTAAACTTTGTGTTAATGCAGTTTTCAAATAGTTTAGCGCTGTTGAAACAGTTTAAAGCTAAAACTATGCAAGTGTGTATATTTTTTAAATTCTGCATATCTATCCAGGTGTGTAAATAATATGCATAAAACATTTTAATGCACAGTCACATCTGCTATTTCACTTATTTGTTGGGCCGGTTGCTTCATTCCTATTAAATGAAATTCACTTTGTTTCTGCTTAAATAATGATTTTTTTTACCCGAAATATTTTGGCAGGCATGTGTTTTCATGAGATACTTTGTCCAGCACAAGTGTTACTTTTCAAGTCCAAATATCATAAATTTAACACAAGTGAAGATTTAGCACTTTAAGAAGTGCCACAGGCCATTCGTGGCAATGAATCCCAGACGTTCCTAACCAATGCCATAAAGGCAGTGACCGCATTGTCTCATTTTATGTTTTCAGTGGCTTTGCCGATGGCCTCTGACCTTGAGTTGTATGATGTGACCCACAACAGCATGCGGGCTCGATGGAACGGGGTGGCAGGTGCCACCGGGTACATGATTCTCTATGCCCCTCTGACCGAAGGTCTGACAACTGATGAAAAAGAGGTAACCAGCATTTTCACAAATGTCACTTTTGTTTTAAAAAATACTGCGAAAATACATTATTTTTAACTACAAACTTTGTGCTTACAAATGCTTCATTCATTTCTCCAGGTTTAGTGTTTTTACTAACACAGCAAGCATACAAATCATGTGCACAAGTATCCGATAGGATATTCGTTATGAGCCTGGGCTATAAGTCGTTTTCTAAATATAGACATCATTCGGTGGATTGTATAGAGAGCCTTGTTAGACGTTCCCTAGGAATGTTTAACAAGGTTATACCAGAAAACAGATATTTTTTCTGGAATGTACGTACCAAGAGGTGTGGTTGATTGATGAAACCTTATTTTCTCTCTAGTATTGATTAGTTAGGCTGTAGGATTCCAAAACCAAGGTTGAAAATGAGAATGAATGGCTTCACTGAAGAAGAATAAGTTAGGATAAAGGGGTTTAAACCATTCAGAAGTTCTCAAAGAGTTGCAGAGCTATGAATATGCACAGATTGCACCATTACAGGGTGCATTGTCCACTGAAGCGAAGTTCTTTGCCTGGTGGTTGCTTACTTCTATGACTATTGTCAGTCATTTGTACACTCATGAGAACTTTTGTTACCTTCTTTCTGGTTTTACAAGAATGTCTGGTGCGAGGCACTGTCATTTCTACACACCAACGTATTTCCTCTGCGCATGTATTCTCCCATGGTCCTTTGAGACGCAAGCTGGTCCAGCTGTGTCCACTCTGCAGGTGAACAAGTTTTTGAAAGACTTGTGCAATTTTGTGGATAAATTTGCAAACCAAATGCATGGACACATTTTGTGAATGTGCACAACCTAAGTAGGTGCCACACATTCTGTCCGCAGTTGTGCCTGCGTCACAGCCAGTTAACGAGTGGACCAGGACAGAGCAGTGATTGAATCTTATGCTCCCTGTCTTTGTGCAAGTGATCTCTGATGATGCTTGCGTGGTTCCATAAAGCCCCCTTGATTGGGGGTAAGTCCCAAACTCCTCCCGTCATTGTGGGGATAGGGTTGGCTTCAGGGCTGGCCTGGGAGCAGGTTGCCCGTTAGCATATACTAACATCATGGCTCCTGACACACTTTAAGTGTCTGCATCGATTTTCACTCTCTTCCATTTTAAGTGGCCTTTGACTCTAATGACATCACTTACCACTGTTAGGGATCCAGGGCATTATCAGTGACCAGGGCTGCTCTGACGCAAAGGATGCCCTGGAGGGCAGGGGTTAAATGTGTGTCACCTCCCTGGTGGTGCTGGTTCAGGCTCCCCCCCTGGGCCCTCTTTGCCTGTGCTTCCACTGTCCTAGCATGAACACAGGCTTTGGGGTAACTAGTGTGGGGGCTCAATACCATGCAGATAAGGGATTGCCCTCTTTTTGATGCACTTTAAGAGTAATGTGGTATTTCATATTCACAAAGGGCAATGCAGCACACTTTGTCACACAATGATATGCCCCTAGTAGGGCAAATTACCTGAAACAACATTTGTGCAAGGGGTCCATTTTTTAGGTCTCGCCTAGCGAACGCAGCGCATGCGCTGCTTCGCCTTGGCGAGACTATTGTTGTGGGTTTGGTGCGCGAAGAGAGACAAAACATGTGCACGCCCGGACAGCAGATGGGCACGCGCATGGCGTCTCTTCACTTTCGAGCGCTCCCACAGCGCGCTTTCACTTTTGCGCGCTCGAGCTCACGGCGTCTCTATCAGCTTGCCCCCGACAGCAGATGGGCACGCCCACGGCGTCTCTTCAGTCTTCACTTTCACTTAGCACGATCCAAATCTGTATGTTGTAAGTCCGTATGATGTACTTTGATGTTTAAAACGATTCTGGGGAAGGATGAGGAAGGGTGGCACTGGAAGGGTTCAATACCAGTTACATGGGTGCTTGCTTTCTAGTATTACGTTTTGTTGTTTCCTTATAGTTATATGTATCTTTATGCTTATTTCTCTCTGCAGCCATTTCTTACACCGGGCTTGTATTGTTGCATTTGTTTATTTATTTAATTATTTTGGAGCGCGGTCCGCTAACTTTAGCGGCCGCGTTTCAGGTCAGCAGAGTTGCTTTAGAGGGAGAGAACCAGGTCAGCAGAAATGCTTTAGAGGGAGAGAAACAGGTCAGCAGAGCTGCTCTAGAGCCAGAGAACCAGGTTAACAGAGCCGTTGTAGAGTCAGAGAACCAGGTCAGCAGAGCTGCTGTAGAGCCAGAGAACCAGGTCAGCAGAGCCGTTGTAGAGCCAGAGAACCAAGCCAGCACAGCTGCTCTAGAGCCTAAGAACCAGGTCCGCAGAGCTGCTGTAGAGCCATAGAACCAGGTCAGTAGAGCTGCTGTAGAGCCAGAGAAACTAGGTCAGCAGAGCTGCTGTACAGCCAGAGAACCAGGTCAGCAGAGCCGTTGTAGAGCCAGAGAACCAGGTCAGCAGAGCTGCTGTAGAGCCAGAGAACCAGGTCAGCAGAGCCGTTGTAGAGCCAGAGAACCAGGTCAGCAGAGCTGCTGTAGAGCCAGAGAACCAGGTCAGCAGAGCCGTTGTAGAGCCAGAGAACCAGGTCAGCAGAGCTGTTGTAGAGCCAGAGAACCAGGTCAGCAGAGCTGCTGTAGAGCCAGAGAACCAGGTCAGCAGAGCCGTTGTAGAGCCAGAGAACCAGGTCAGCAGAGCTGCTGTAGAGCCATAGAACCAGGTCAGCAGAGCTGCTGTAGAGCCTGAGAACCAGGTCAGCAGAGCTGCTGTAGAGCCAGAGAAACCAGGTCAGCAGAGCTGCTTTAGAGGGAGAGAACCAGGTCAGCAGAGCTGCTTTAGAGGGAGAGAACCAGTTCAGCAGAGCTGCTTTAGAGCCAGAGAAACCAGGTCAGCAGAGCTGCTTTAGAGGGAGAGAACCAGGTCAGCAGAGCTGCTTTAGGGGGAGAGAACCAGGTCAGCAGAGCTGCTTTAGAGCCATAGAACCAGGTCAGCAGAGTTGCTTTAGAGCCAGAGAACCAGGTCAGCAGAGCCGTTGTAGAGCCAGAGAACCAGGCCAGCAGAGCTGCTCTAGAGCCAGAGAAACCTGGTCAGCAGAGCTGCTTTAGAGGCAGAGAACCAGGTCAGCAGAGCTGCTTTAAGGGCCATAGAACCAGGTCAGCAGAGCTGCTTTAGAGGGAGAGAACCAGGTCAGCAGAGCTGCTTTAGAGCCAGAGAACCAGGTCAGCAGAGCCGTTGTAGAGCCTAAGAACCAGGTCAGCAGAGCTGCTCTAGAGCCAGAGAACCAGGTCAGCAGAGCTGCTTTAGAGCCAGAGAAACAAGGTCAGCAGAGCTGCTTTAGAGGGAGAGAACCAGGTCAGCAGAGCTGCTTTAGAGCCATAGAACCAGGTCAGCAGAGCTGCTTTAGAGGGAGAGAACCAGGTCAGCAGAGCTGCTTTAGAGCCAGAGAACCAGGTCAGCAGAGCCGTTTTAGAGCCTAAGAACCAGGTCAGCAGAGCTGCTCGAGAACCAGGTCAGCAGAGCTGCTGTAGAGCCATAGAACCAGGTCAGCAGAGCTGCTTTAGAGCCAGAGAACCAGGTCAGCAGAGCTGCTTTAGAGCCATAGAACCAGGTCAGCAGAGCTGCTCTAGAGCCTAAGAACCAGGTCAGCAGAGCTGCTCTAGAGGCAGAGAACCAGGTCAGCAGAGCTGCTCTAGAGCCAGAGAACCAGGTCAGCAGAGCTGCTGTAGAGCCAGAGAACCAGGTCAGCAGAGCTGCTGTAGAGCCAGAGAACAAGGTCAGCAGAGCTGCTGTAGAGACAGAGAAACCAGGTCAGCAGAGCTGCTTTAGAGGGAGAGAACCAGGTCAGCAGAGCTGCTTTAGAGCCATAGAACCAGGTCAGCAGAGCTGCTTTAGAGCCAGAGAACCAGGTCAGCAGAGCCGTTGTAGAGCCAGAGAACCAAGCCAGCAGAGCTGCTCTAGAGCCTAAGACCCAGGTCAGCAGAGCTGCTCTAGAGGCAGAGAACCAGGTCAGCAGAGCTGCTGTAGAGCCAGAGAAACCAGGTCAGCAGAGCTGCTTTAGAGGGAGAGAACCAGGTCAGCAGAGCTGCTTTAGAGCCAGAGAACCAGGTCAGCAGAGCTGCTTTAGAGCCAGAGAACCAGGTCAGCAGAGCTGCTCTAGAGCCAGAGAACCAGGACAGCAGAGCTGCTGTAGAGCCAGAGAAACCAGGTCAGCAGAGCTGCTTTAGAGGGACAGAACCAGGTCAGCAGACCTGCTTTAGAGCCAGAGAACCAGGTCAGCAGAGCTGCTTTAGAGCCAGAGAAACCAGGTCAGCAGAGCTGCTTTAGAGGGAGAGAACCAGGTCATCAGAGCTGCTTTACAGCCAGAAAACCAGGTCAGCAGAGCTGCTTTTGAGCCAGAGAACCAGGTCAGCACAGCTGCTCTAGAGCCTAAGAACCAGGTCAGTAGAGCTGCTCTACAGGCAGAGAACCAGGTCAGCAGAGCTGCTGTAGAGCCAGAGAAACCAGGTCAGCAGAGCTGCTTTAGAGGGAGAGAACCAGGTCAGCAGAGCTGCTTTAGAGCCAGAGAAACCAGGTCAGCAGAGCTGCTTTAGAGGGAGAGAACCAGGTCAGCAGAGCTGCTTTAGAGCCAGAGAACCAGGTCAGCAGAGCTGCTTTAGAGCCAAAGAACCAGGTCAGCAGAGCTGCTCTAGAGCCAGAGAACCAGGTCAGCAGAGCTGCTTTAGAGCCATAGAACCAGGTCAGCAGAGCTTCTTTAGAGCCAGAGAACCAGGTCAGCAGAGCCGTTGTAGAGCCAGAGAACCAGGTCAGCAGAGCTGCTCTAGAGCCTAAGAACCAGGTCAGCAGAGCTGCTCTAGAGCCAGAGAACCAGGTCAGCAGAGCTGCTGTAGAGCCAGAGAAACCAGGTCAGCAGAGCTGCTTTAGAGGGAGAGAACCAGGTCAGCAGAGCTGCTTTAGAGCCAGAGAACCAGGTCAGCAGAGCTGCTCTAGAGGCAGAGAACCAAGTCAGCAGAACTGCTGTAGAGCCAGAGAAACCAGGTCAGCAGAGCTGCTTTAGAGCCATAGAATCAGGTCAGCAGAGCTGCTCTAGAGCCAGAGAACCTGGTCAGCAGAGCTGCTTCAAAGCCAGAGAACCAGGTCAGCAGAGCTGCTCTAGAGCCTAAGAACCAGGTCAGCAGAGCTGCTCTAGAGCCAGAGAACCAGGTCAGCAGAGCTGCTCTAGAGCCAGAGAACCAGGTCATCAGAGCTGCTGTAGAGCCAGAGAAACCAGGTCAGCAGAGCTGCTTTAGAGGGAGAGAACCAGGTCAGCAGAGCTGCTTTAGAGCCAGAGAACCAGGTCAGCAGAGCTGCTTTAGAGCCAGAGAACCAGGTCAGCAGAGCTGCTATAGAGCCAGAGAACCAGGTCAGCAGAGCTGCTTTAGAACCATAGAACCAGGTCAGCAGAGCTGCTGTAGAGCCAGAGAACCAGGTCAGCAGAGCTGCTGTAGAGCCAGAGAACCAGGTCAGCAGAGCCGTTGTAGAGCCAGAGAACCAGGTCAGCAGAGCTGCTCTAGAGCCAGAGAACTAGGTCAGCAGAGCTGCTGTAGAGCCAGAGAACCAGGTCAGCAGAGCCGCTCTAGAGCCACAGAACCAGGTCAGCAGAGCTGCTTTAGAGCCAGAGAACCAGGACAACAGAGCCGCTGTAGAGCCAGAGAACCAGGTCAGCAGAGCTGCTTTTGAGCCAGAGAACCAGGTCAGCAGAGCCGTTGTAGAGCCAGAGAACCAGGTCAGCAAAGCTGCTTTAGAGCCAGAGAAACAGGACATTGGGGCTTATTTACAAGCCCCTTGCGCCGCCGCTGCGTCACTTTTTCCCACACAAAAATTGAAGCACCAGCGGTGCAAGGGACTTGTAAATAAGCCCCATTGTGCCCATTCGAACGCAATAAAACAGTTACGTAACCTTCACACCACGGAAAAGGTGAAATACAGCACCAGTTTCTAAAGTTATTGCTCTTTCCACAGTTACTGGTAACTCAAGTCTCCTGCCTGAGGTCTACTACATTTATTGTAATTTAAAACTTCAGGTATCAAAATGCAAAGTTGTGTGAGCTATTAGCCTTACACTGGCTGAACAACTGCCTCCTACCATAGGACTGTTACGAGTGTCTACAAATCTAAGATTGTATTTTGGGAAGTAGATGATGCACCTCATGCCGGCAACATAAAACAAGCATTTGCAATGCAATAGGGCTGGCATTACTAAAAGTTTGAGCTATTGGCGTTGCAAATGATAATGTTTGTTAGTTTTTGTATTTTTTGTAAAAAAATATTCCAGCAGTAGCATAAGTAATGAAATAAAATCCACGTAGAGCACCAGTACCACCACCACTAACACCACCAGTACCACCACCACCAGTACCAATACCACCACCGCTACCACCACCGCTACAACCACCACAAGTACCATAACCGCCACTACAATTATTACTATTACTACTCTGTGGTGATAGTAATAATAATAGTGGTAGTTATGGTACTGGTGGAAAATTACTATTATAAATTACAATACCTGTTAATTTTTCAAAAGGCATTGCCATTTACAATACCAATAGCTCTAAAACTTGCAGTTGCGAGACCTATTGCATTGTAAATGCTTGTTTAATTCTTAGCCGTGGCCTTCGCCTGGTGTGTTTTACTTTATTTTAGGGTTGGCTGTAATGGTTCATGAGTCAATCTTTTAGATGATTTAACAGTGGGTAGTCTGGTATGGAATGCTGGGTTTGTGATTGGTTCCTGGAGAAGAAAAAAAGCGCCATATACGATATAAGTAGTTTCGTTTTTGCACAATGAGCATATGCCATTAACTCAAGGTATTGGCGTGTGACTTTAAATAATTGGTTCGTTCAGAGTGGTTATGTTGAGGCCAGGAGCTGTTATAATTGCTTGATCTGCAACACACAGTACTGCTAGATTAGAAAAATACATATTTTTTTCTAAAGTTTCCACTTGCTGTAGAATAGCAGATGAATTCTCTTCAAGTGGTGCCACTTTCCACATCTGCAGCAGATTCTGACTTAAAAGAGGTTTTAATTTTGGTAATCTCAGGGTTAGGACCATATGTGCCTGGTATTCACTGCAATTGAGCTTTTGAATTTGATTTTCACAGTCACTTCTATCTTCTGCAATCTCGCGTCGTTTTTCACTCTTCATCTCTGCTCTGTGAGGAAATGAACGCTGGATGACCATGTGAAAGGAAAGGAAAGCAAAACATAGAGAGGGCAGAGCTCAAAGAAAAACGAGACACAGCTCATGTTCTCAAGAATTCATCCACATGCATCGATTTGTGCGTCCACCCATCCATCCATCCATCAAACCAACCAACCAACCAGCCACCACATGCACTAATCCGTCCCTTCGTACATACAACAGCACTCACTCTTTCATCATCCATCTACTCACATTCATAGTTTCACCATTCACCATTTATCCAGTCCCAAGAACGTATCCATCCATCCAGTTATGCATTCACCCCCATCCACCTCCATGTACTAATGCATTCATTCACCCACATCCGCACTTTTATATCCACTAAGGACTCTGCTGCTGATATTGGAACTGTTGAGAACTCGGTTTGAATCCAGGTGGCGTCGGCTCAACAGCCTGTGATTTTGGGCAAATCACTTCATCTTTGGACAAAAGCAAAAACACGAAACGTGACCAAAAGTAAGACAGGCTACAAACACACGCACTCTTAATAAATGCTGAAAGCAGCACACAAAGTTAAATTGTAATAAACAAAATTTTAAAAACAGGTAAAACAGACCCGCTGAAGGCTGCAGGTCCCCATCACAGGAAGAGGAAGCGGTGGCTGCGGGCAACAGGAGCCAGGCAGCAGTATGGGCACGGGATAAGTAAAAAATAAAAAATAAATCCCGAAGCAATAGATTAAAATGGCTGCTGCGCATGTTTAAAAGAAGTTCAGCGGTGCTTTTGTGGAGGGCAAAACACCGGAAGAGGCTTGACGTATGCATGCCCTTGACAAATAGAATGAAAAATGGAACGACAATGGTACCAGCAAATGGGGATGGCCCACAAAGCAGATACAGCATGTCTCAGTTTGAGACAGCGCATGCGCGCCGTCTAGAGCTGACACCTAAAAATGACCATGCCTCTTTACACACTGTGAAAGATTCCCTAAATTGTCTTAAACCTATAACCCAATTTATGGTGCCCCGTGGAAGTACAGAGTGGAAGCACAAAGATTTTGCCACTAACCACAGGACATTCTGTACATTTGCTGCAGGCGCAAAGGTCAAAACCTTTGGGTGTTAAATTCACTACTAGACTTTTTTTTCACTGTACTCATGCTCTTTAATGACAATGCTGCAATATGTTTTCTTTAAAAGTTCCCACTATTAGCATGCCACACGATCTTGAATGCTTACTGAACTTGTAAAAAAAACTATTATTTTTTATTATGTTGCAGTTCGCAATTTCGCTTTCAAGACATGCCAGCTGTCAGTCTGTAAATGTAATGTTGTCATTACATCTGTTAGCAGTGCAAGAATTCCGTTGTGGTTTTTTCTGTAATTCTAAACGGCACTTGCTTCACGTTGTCTAAAACAGTCTTCTTTTCCGAAAAAAATGAACGGCAGGCTTCAAGTTTGACCCGGAAGCATTCCTCACACTTGACCCGGCCCTAGAAGTCTATCCCTTGTGCCTACTTAAAAATAGGATTTACATAAAAGCATATGTGGCGATTCACAGAGGTATAGATTGAGAAGTGTACAGCAAGCAAGTCATAAGTTACACTTATTCATGTAAGTCGTTTAAGAATTTTTAGGTACTTGCATGCATTTCAGTCAAGTCGAGTACTCATAGCTCAACGTATGTGCAATAAACTTACATACAGTGGTAATAAAAGACCTTTTCCCAAACCCACCATGTAAAGATTGTGCGCAACGCCTACATTACATACACACAAGGTTAGGAACATTTTGGGATTCTATTCCTACAATATTCTTGTTCTGTTTTATGTCCTTTAAAAACACTGCATGAATGGCACCCCTTCCAACATATATGTTTGAATGGAACGCTTGCACACAATTTCTGCACTACTTACTGCTGTTTTTTTGGGTCTAATTTAGGTGCTCACATAAATGTGAGAGGTGCATGCCAGAGTGTTTGTGAATGTCCCCAAAAAAATGTTTGTTTCTGGTTACCAAACGTGCATTATTTTTCCCTGGCCACAGTTATGTGCACAGTGCTTAATTTGAGCCGGTGGTTTCCAGTGCTCGGCACCAGCACTTAATTGTCAACATAGGCTCTTGTGACAGTTTGCCTCAAGGTGGCGCTGTCTGAGATGACCACAACAACAGTTAATTATTAATGCCATATACATTAAAAATGACTATTACCTGCCTCCCAAGCCATTCTTATAGCTTTGGGAGCCTGGAATAGTCCAAATTGTCACATTTACAGGAGTGTGATGGTTAGTAGTTGTGCTGTTACTGTCATTGGCAGCATAGCAGGGGCAATGTGTGGTGCAAGCTGCAGTGGCCTCCTCACGAGAGCACTGGCACCAATTTTATTACAAATTAAGCACTGTATGTGCATACATTCTAGGTCGGAATGTATCCACATGTATTATGACACCATTTCTGACATAAATCTGATATATGTCGATGTAAGTCAGATTTACGCCTTCAAAGATATTTGTGACTCCTCATAGTATTTTTCTATAGTGGGTAGGTTATCTGGATTATTTCACATCACAAATTAGGAGGTATATGTACAATGCCCTGGAACCTACCTAGTGATGGCTATGATCAGCCAAGGGATTTAGTGGAAAATTGTTCCTGCCAACGAGGTAACAGCATCCACTTGCTGCACTTCCTGGAGGAGTGTGTGGCCTAAGAAGCATTGTTAAGTCCTATCCTCCAGGGTTGCCTGCACAAATGGAAGCAGATTTCCATGTTTATTGATAAGTAGTCCAGGCAAAAGTGGGAAGTCAGATAGTCTACAGGGACAAACTGGGTGCTGGACAACAGGGTGGCTAAAACCGCACCGCGTGAAAGGAAGATTTAGAAGCTACTGCTCCTGCTCCTGCTCCTAAAAAGCTTTCCAAACATTGCATTAGAAGTTAGCGTCTGCTACAGACCCATGTTGGAGAGATACAGACTGAAACGCTGGAAGTCTGCCAGAAACCAACTGTTTGACAGAGCCCGGAAGGAGCACCTTGTCCCTGCATCCAATACACATTGGCCTGGAAAAAGCGAACATCTCTTCATTGCCTTGCAACTGAAACGCTAGAGCTTAGCCTGATGTGCATTTCATTAACAAGCATTGGCAATGCCAATAGATCAGACTTAAAGGAATGTTGTTTGGCAATGTGAAGCCTTACAAGTAAATATCATGGGAATAGATATATATTTGTGGGGTAGCAAAGAACCGTAGAAATATATTGGTATGGGTTAAAAGGTCAAGTGATAGTTGCATTGTCAAGCCAGGCCTAAAAATCCAGGTAGATTAATGGCTGCCCTCCTCCCATCTGTGCTGCTGTCAGAGAAAACCAATACAAATTATCTAGCAATCTAAGTGTGAGAAGTTGGCCTGGTATATACTGTCCACTAATTAAAGTGGGCACCTTGCACCAGTCTAAACGACCCTTATTGATGATTAGGTTAAAGACAACCTTTATAGAAAGCTATCCTAGTGGTAGCTGTGGAGAGCAGCCTTCAGGCTAAGTCTTGAAGGAATGTAAAGCAGCTTGTTTTACCAGTATATAACCTCTTGAATGACCAAATGAAAGGAGAACCACACCAGGTATATATAAAATATATGTATTTATTACTAAACACTCTCTACTAACCTCTTTATGAGATTAGAGAACAAGGCACACAATATTACAGTACTAGAACAACAGTAAATAGCACAATACACAGTGGGCTCCAGGGGGAGACCAAACCATATATTAAGAAAGTGGTATAACAACCACGACTTGACTAGACACAGTGCCTAAAGCACGTAGAATCGCTGGGACCCCAAGGAACCACCCAAGGTAGTGACACAGGGGACACACGGAGGACGGGTGCAGTGTGGGAACACAGACGCGAGCTCCGTACAACTCTATGGGAAAGTCGCGGTTGGAATTTTAAAGTTTAAGGACACTTAGGAGAGGACTTCAAGCAAACCCAGCTAAACATAGAAGGTTCTAAAGCCAGCACCCTTGAGAGTACCGAGGTACCCGTGTTACCTATCCCAGAGGAGCCGGGTGCATAGGGGTCAAGTGGTGTCGGAAACCCTTGTCGTTTTCAATGGCGTGATGCGAGTAAGTACTGCTGCCGTGGAGAAGAAAAGTGTCCAGTGTGATCCACGCCTGGATCGGAGATGTGAAGAACCTGAAAGCAGAGGGGACAAAGTCTGGGTCACTTCACGTGACCAGGAGCGGAGCAATCGAATGCCCACCGATGTCGGGTGCTTCAGGTGCGAAGAGGTGAAGCTTGACTCTGCAGCCCCGGGGACCAGGAGACGTCGACGATGACCAGATTCCGCAGGCGAGCTGTCTCACGAAGGATGTCGAGTGCTGGGGGGTCAGTTTCCGGATTGAAGGCCAACAAGCCTTGGCAACTGCAACCCACGCGGTCAGAGAAAAGATGCTTCTGTGAGGACCAGCAAGGTCCTGGGGACTCCCCAAGTGATGGAGAGTCAGGGCACGTCTGGAGCAACCAGGGAAGCCCACTGAAAGTTAAAGTTGCTTTCTCAGGGACCCACAGGTCAACGGACCAGGGATCGCGAAGGGACCTCAAGAGGAATCACACAATACCAGCCCACGGAACACTCGTGGAGTGTAGGCCAGTAATCTTCGGTGGAAACACTGCTCGGGGCTTGGACTACAAGTAGCCCAAAGCACAGCCTCAGGGATTGCCTAAAAGCATATGCTGCTGGAAATGTGCACGGTGTCCAGGGGTTCGGGTTGCACGGTCCCCACAAGGGCTGCGGGTCTCAGGTTTGCTGAGAGCACTAGTCGGCCTCAAGGAAGCTTGGGCACCCACCTCCTGTGTTGCAAAATCTTCAGAGTCCGTCGGGAGCTGCGTAGATGCAAACCGGTCAGATGTGTTGAGGTGCCTGCGTTGCAGGGGAGTAACTCCTTTACTCCAAGGGAGATTCTTCAGTCGTCCAGCAAAGCGTAGATCGTCGAAGGTTACTTGGTTTCTGTAGCAGAGTTTAGTCCAGGTAATATCTAAAGTCCTGTACAGGGTTCCTACTTTATACCCAAAGAAGGGGTGGGACAAACTCTGGGGACCCACCTATGGGAGGGTCAGGACAGAGGGGTGGCTACACCCACGTCCTTTGTCCAGTTTCACGCCAGAGCTGGGGCTGGTAGCCCCTGCAACCGGTTTGAGCTGGACTATGCACAGGGACACCAAATGTGCCCCCAGTGCAGACATCAAAGCACTCTGAGAGTGCACCCACCCAGCCCCAATACACTAAAGCCTGTCTGGGAGGTGGTCACACCTCCCTGTGACAGGAAACCTATTGTCAAGCCTTCCCCTGCCGGAGTTTCGTCCAGCAGCAGGAGGGCAGACTCGTGTCTGTGGCTGGCAGCATCCATTTTGTGTTTCCAGGGCTCTGTGAAGCTGGTACCGGGTGTACCGGTGCTGTCATATTTCTCCCTCTAGGAGGGAGGAATCATACCTCCCACACCAGTTACTGGTGTGGAGGTATGATTCCAAGGTGTTTGACACCAAACACGACATAATTCCTTGCAGCCATTTTAAAGTTACATCGAGGTTATAATAAACTTAAGAGTATATGGTTGGCTGCATCACAGACAACCCCGGAATAGTGGTTCCGAAGGCTGCAGAGGGGCTCTGCTCATGCATGGGCACCCTCTCACATAAAACCCAGCACCCTGCCTTCAGGATTGATAAGGCCTGCCATAGGGGTGATTGATAGGCTTATATGTGCAGTAATTAGGATAGATATAGTGAACCTATATCTAAGTAAGGGGTGCATGCACCACCTTACACAGGCTGCTGTAGCAGACCTGTTGTGTCATTTTAAATGGTCTCTCAGGGGTGGCATAATACATGCTGCAGCCCCTGGGAGGCCTCTGGGGTACCTATGCCCTGGGTACATAGTATACCATATACTAGGGACTTATAAGGGTACCCCAGAATCCAATCTGGAGTGTACCTAAAGTACATGCAATCAATGTAGAGGAGAAAGCAGATAGACTGGGGTCCTGAATAGCAGGATCCCAGTCAGACTAAGTCGAAAACAGTGAAACATCAGCAAAAAGTGGGGGTAACTATAAGAAGCAGATCCTACTCTCCTACACTAAGACACAGCTATACCATACCAATGTCATGTGTGTGCTGTTTATAGTTAAGGTTTAAGCAGCTGGATAAATAAACAGAAGGATTACAGCCTCTTGGAGAGCAAGCACTTTTTTTGTGGAAGCACACAACTTCTGTCCAATCGAAACATGTGCTCCTGGCCCCCAACACGAGGGCGGAGCCAAAGCCCCTTTCTAGTGATGGTCATATAATTGTTTGGTGACCGCTTCGCTGTCAAGCCAGACCATAAAAAGAGATCATGCATTGGTGATAAAATTTGAACAGCTCGAACTGAAAAGAACAGTGGACACCCTAGACACTTTCAATGCCAAATTGGGATATTTGACACCTCAAAATATGCACAGCCATATCTGACAAGCATGACAACCCCCAGAGAAAGGAGGCTACCTGGCCTGAAGTGGTGTACTTCTGCTAAGAACAGTAGTGCTGTGCAAAAGAAATCTGGCACCCACAGATAGTTGTGCATGTGGCCAGAAAGAAGAGCTGTTCTACTTCATCTTGAAATGTTCACTGTACCATGAAATTTGAGAGCATTAGCAAAAACAGCTGGTGACAAAGGAGCAAACAGTATGTTACCTGCTCATTGACATGTCTGATTTAACGACAATACTGACAGGCCAATTCTTGGCTATGAGGCGAGTAGTAAGAGACAAAACATTCACCAGAGTAGAGATGCAGACTGATCAATAAAATAACTTCGAGAAGTAAAGACAGTGAAAGCAACTGCTGTGACCCATCAGAACATAAATGCTGCCCATATTCCAACTGCTCTAGATACCCCCCACAGGCGCTCTACAGCCTTAACTTTTGAACTCCAATTTTTACATTTTAATGCTGTTATATTTCTCCAGCATACATAGATGCATTTATGTGTGCCTGGTTCTTTGTGCGAAAGGAACTTATGCCGACAGCACCTAAATAAAACTTGTCAAACTTGTCTACATTCCGAAATTACTGCATTGGGAATTCCAATGTAGTTGGAATGAGGGCTTAAGTGGGTGAACTGCTAATGGTAAACTACAGTTTAGTTAGGAAGTTTGTTTAAGTTGCTCTTTTTTTTTTATTTGGGTTAATGTGAAAGATTATTCTAAAAGGTAATAAATCTTAGGGTTCAATTTAGAATGGGTCGACAGGATACTCTGTTGCAAATGCCACATGGTACCCTGTCCGCCAAACCCTTGGTCCATATGCCTCATTTAGAGGCAGGTGGACTTTAAGAATTCTGTCAACTCAGCCTCCATGGACTTCATCAACAGAATACTTCTTCTGACGCCCCGACTGAGTAGGGGCTGTTGGAGGAAAGGCATTACACCATCCCCCCTATTTGGGGAAAATGGTGCAATGCTTTTTATTTCCTGTCTGTCACTGCCAGGAAAAACTTGGTGGTGAAGAACAGGAAACACCCAAAATGACTCCCATTCCCTGTGAAAAAACTTCCATGGTGTAGAGGTCATTAGTTTTTTGTTTTTCAAAAACAAATGTTTTTGAAAAATAAAAAGCCTTTGAAAAGCTTGACACCCGGCCATCATGGCTAACGGTACTGTTAGTCAAACATTTCCTACATTGAGAGGAACTGTCATGACGATGGTTCCTGTCAATATAGAGAGATGTCGGTGAGACTGGTGAACATCTATAAATTTGACATGCGGAGGTCCCTCGGGATGGCGGAGATAATGTCACTAACCAACACTCACTAACACCACCATCAGAGGCACCCTCGCATACAGACCACCAGGACCACATACCGGCCTCAGCAATGCCATCACTGGATTCATCACCCCGCTCGCCATGGAATCCGAGCACTACATCTCCCTGGGAGACCAAACTTCCACCTGGACGACACACCAGCTCCACCGACCTCCTGGAAAGACTGGACAGCATCGGCCTCAAGCAGCTAGTCACGGCCCCAAGCACAAAGCAGGACACACGCTGGACCCCATCTTCACGTCCAGCAACAGAATCAGATACAGCCACACATCGGAACTTACCTGGTCGGACCACTCCATCGTACACTTCACCATTGCTAGAGCTGCCCTCACCCCCCCAATAGATACAGCGTCCCCTTCCGCAGATGATCCAAGGTCACTCAGCAACAATGGACCGACCCCTCAGAACCACGCAGCCCAAAGACACCACCAGCTTTGATCAGGCAGTACAGAACTTCAACGACTGGATCACCAGCTCCGCCAACCGAGTTGCCCCCACTAAATGAGCCAAAACTCACAGACCCTCCAAGCATGTCAAAACGCAGGTGCAAGCAACTAGAAAGAAGATGGTACACAAGTAATAATCACACCGACAGAGCCAGTTTCAAATCAGCCCTCACGACTACCACCGACGGATCAAATCCGCGAAAAAGGAGGCCTTGACCCTCTGAATTGACACAAGTGCCAACAAAACCAAGGAACTCTTCACCATCATCAGAGAGTTCACCTGTCCGTCTGCCACCGAAAACGCTATCACCGCATCACAGGAACTCTGCGACGCCCTCTCCGACCACTTCCACAACAAGTCCGACCACTTCCACAACAAGATAGCAATCATCTCTAAAAACTTCGATCCCCAACCTTCCAACCTCCTCAGCCACCGATCAACCACCACCACCGCCAACCACCCTCTCGCCACATGGGAACAACTCAGCATACTGAACACAACCATTCTGATGAACACCATCCACTCGGGAGCCCCCTCCAACCCCTGCCCCCACAGACTCTTCAACCTCAGAAGAGACAAGATCAGCCGCCAACTCACGACCATCCACAATGCCTTGATAACCACGGTCACATTCCCTGATGCTTGGAAACACGCTGAGGCCAAACCGCTCCTCAAGAAACCTTCGACAGACCCCAGCGAGCTCCTGAACTACTGTCCTATTTCGCTGCTCGTGTTCCATGCCAATGTCCTGGAGAAGGAAAACCAAACAAAGGCTTGGGTCCTGTCACTACCTGGCCTGGACCACCATAATATATGTAACAAACAAATGACCAGATAGGTTATTGCGCAATCCTTCGTCTGCACTTAGACAATCAAATCCATGTACGCGTGATTTATTTCACATTAGTTAAAAACGTTAATCACATTATTCAAAACAACATTTCATCATGTCATAGAGAGAGACACACAACATTTTTAGTATGGTGGACTTGTGAAAACATGAACTGCATAAATAACACTGTGACATGTAAAGAATCAGAATCAACATCTGTTTACATACACATAATAAAAACACAACATATCAAAAGAAACATAAACACCAATCCAATTGTCATAGTCCTGCTAATATTTAGGCGCCACCAGTCCTTATGTAACACATAGAAACCAGGCGGACCAATCACAATTCAAAAAGATCCTGCCTGAATAATGGACCAAAGGCAACACGATTGTAAATGGGGTAGTGTGACCAATGGGAGAAAATTACTTTACACTCATTCCCATGTGCACCCCAACACTACTTCTGCCTCAGCCCAAATGCCAACGCGTTTCGAACCCTGACTTGTTCTGGGGTTCTCCTCAGGACGTGGCCTTGAAAGGACCTTGACTGTGAAAAAACAAGTGTAAAAGAAATGTGGTGTCAGTGATATTAACATGAAAAGACCCCTTCATATTGGTTACAATAGTGTGGCAACTTTGAGAAGGCATAGTACCTGCTAGTAATTGAGGCTCCCATGTAGTTTTCTATCCATGGTGCAGCTTTGCTTTCATTCATCCGACTGTAGGGACAAACACACCATAAGATACTGAGTGTGGTCCCAGCGTGGAGAAAAGGTTAGATTTACCCAGGTAGCACATTTGTTGCCCAACACAGATCGTACCTTCTGTGGATCAGTGTGGGTGGAAACCTCAGTAAGTAGAAAACTGCCGTCGTCATAAACGTGCAGTTGGAACATTCGATGTTACCCTGTCAAGAAAGGAAAGGGAGGCTTTTGTAAGACTTGAAGTGCGAATGCCTGCGAGCTTGTATGACGCGACCGCGACTAAACCGAACTTGTTTTCATCCCTCGGGGGTCCGGTTGCAATATTAAGGCAGCACAAGCGGTTCTCTAATGCGCATTGATCACCTTCAACCACGCGCTGGCACCGAGTCGGTGCGCACGAGTTCTGTGTGTCAGACTTGCCTTCTATATTCTGGATGGAATCCGACCTTTCGTCTGCTTCAGTTCATGAACGTGTCCTCTGTAGGCTGCAATTCAGGAAGAAGGGAAATTGCAGGTCGGTTTTTTCAGAATCCTGAAAGGTAGAAAGTCAGAAGTAAGGCACGGACTGGAGTTTCAGCCCTGATGCATTCTGGGCAATGTGGTTTTTACAAATGGGCAATTTCCGACAGTTCATTTAATCCCCGAATCGCAGTATCGAATTTCAATATGAGGAATGCCTCTTTTTGGGACAGCTGAATGGACAGGTCTCCGCCTCTCGGAGAGGGTCTGACGGCTGCCAGAACGGTCCATTTGAAATCATGTTGTGTGTGATTCATTTGGATAAAGTGGTCCACCAAGGGAGCAGAGGCTGTCTTATTCTGGACCGAAGTTGAACTATCCGTTGGCGTACCTCCTGACTTGTTTTTCCAATGTACACTTTGTTACATGGACAGATGATCCCATATACAACGTTTTTTGATTTACAGTTGGTAAAGTCATTATGTTGCCAAAACTTATTGCCATCAGAAAAGAGGGTTCCTTCTGTGGTTGAGCCACATACTGAACATGTCCCACATTTATGATGCCCGTGTACTGGTTGGAGATTGAACAGGGTGCGTTGATTATCTTTTTTTGTGCGAACTGCGACTGTGCTGGTGATTTGTTGGCCGATGCTGCGATTCTTTTTGAGGGCAAACAGTGGTGGACCCACATCCGGAATGGCCCGCTCAACCAAATGCCAATTGCTGCGGATGATCTTCTTCACTGGCTGGGTATGTGGTCCGAATGTGGAGACGCAGACAATACGTTGTGTGGGTGGTTTGGATTTCTTTGTCAAGAGATGTTCCCTGGGTGTCCATCGTGCTCTTTTTAATGAGTGTCTCAATAGTTACGGGGATATCCTCTCTCCATAAGTTTGTTGAACAAGACTTCTGCGTATAGTTCGAAATGCTCTATTCTGGAGCAATTACGCCTAATTCTTAAGAATTGCCCATATGGTAGGTTGTTTTTGAGGCTTCTAGGATGGTAACTCCGGAAGTGTAGAGCATTGTTCTTATCTGTCGGTTTTGTGTGCAGGGTAGACATGAGTCCCTCCGGTGTGGATTTGATCTCCACATCCAGAAAGGATAGATTCTTGGAACTGCAAGATAAGCTGAATTTGATGTCCGGGCTACGATTATTTAGCCACTCATGAAACTCCATCAATGTTGTTGTCGAGCCTTCCCAAATGCACCACACATCATCGATGTATCGTAGCCATTGCTTAATATGTGCGCTGTATGGGTTGTTCTGATATACAAATCTTTGTTCATATTGGGCCATGTACAACACGGCCATCTCCGGTGCAAAGGGACAGCCCATGGCAGTCTCTTTCACTTGTAGGAAGAATTCCTCTTCAAATTTGAAAAAATTGCGGCGAAGTGCAATCGAGGCTCTACACATGAGTCCTACCCTCAGAAATAATATCCCTAGGGATTCTGTGCGGTGGAGGGCAAAAAGTGGATCTGTTCCGTAATCCTGAGGCTTCAATTTGCATTGTGCTTTCTCTATCTTGGAAAAAGGATCTTAGTCGGATTTTGCAAAACAGCTCCATGACTTCCATCTTGTCCTTAGTGAAATCCATGATGACTCCGGGAACAAAGGAGAGACCGAGTTCCAGAACCTCGTTTTTTTCGCAGTTCGCACAAAAAAAGATAATCAACGCACCCTGTTCAATCTCCAACCAGTACAGGGGCATCATAAATGTGGGACATGTTCAGTATGTGGCTCAACCACAGAAGGAACCCTCTTTTCTGATGGCAATAAGTTTTGGCGACATAATGACTTTACCAACTGTAAATCAAAAAACATTGTATATGGGATCATCTGTCCATGTAACAAAGTGTACATTGGAAAAACAAGTCAGGAGGTACGCCAACGGTTAGTTCAACATCGGTCCAGAATCAAGAATAAGACAGCCTCTGCTCCCTTGGTGGACCACTTTATCCAAATGAATCACACACAACATGATTTCAAATGGACCGTTCTGGCAGCCGTCAGACCCTCTCCGAGAGGCGGAGACCCGTCCATACAGCTGTCCCAAAAAGAGGCATTCCTCATATTGAAATTCGATACTGCGATTCGGGGATTAAATGAACTGTCGGAAATTGCCCATTTGTAAAAAACCACATTGCCCAGAATGCATCAGGGCTGAAACTCCATTCCGTGCCTTACTTCTGACTTTCTACCTTTCAGGATTCTGAAAAAACCGACCTGCAATTTCCCTTCTTCCTGAATTGCAGCCTACAGAGGACACGTTCATGAACTGAAGCAGACGAAAGGTCGGATTCCATCCAGAATATAGAAGGCACGTCTGACACGCAGAACTCGTGCGCACCGACTCGGTGCCAGCGCGTGGTTGAAGGTGATCAATGCGCATTAGAGAACCGCTTGTGCTGCCTTAATATTGCAACCGGACCCCTGAGGGCTGAAAACAAGTTCGGTTTAGTCGCGGTCGCGTCATACAAGCTCGCAGGCATTCGCACTTCAAGTCTTACAAAAGCCTCCCTTTCCTTTCTTGACAGGGTAACATCGAATGTTCCAACTGCACGTTTATGACGACGGCAGTTTTCTACTTACTGAGGTTTCCACCCACACTGCTCCACAGAAGGTACGATCTGAGTTGGGCAACAAATGTGCTCCCTGGGTAAATCTAACCTTTTCTCCACGCTGGGACCACACTCAGTATCTTATGGTGTGTTTGTCCCTACAGTCGGATGAATGAAAGCAAAGCTGCACCATGGATAGAAAACTACATGGGAGCCTCAATTACTAGCAGGTACTATGCCTTCTCAAAGTTGCCACACTATTGTAACCAATATGAAGGGGTCTTTTCATGTTAATATCACTGACACCACATTTCTTTTACACTTGTTTTTTCACAGTCAAGGTCCTTTCCAGTCCACGTCCTGAGGAGAACCCCAGAACAAGTCAGGGTTCGAAACGCGTTGGCATTTGGGCTGAGGCAAAAGTAGCGTTGGGGTGCACATGGGAATGAGTGTAAAGTAATTTTCTCCCATTGGTCACACTACCCCATTTACAATCGTGTTGCCTTTGGTCCATTATTCAGGCAGGATCTTTTTGAATTGTGATTGGTCCGCCTGGTTTCTATGTGTTACATAAGGACTGGTGCTGCCTAAATATTAGCAGGACTATGACAATTGGATTGGTGTTTATGTTTCTTTTGATATGTTGTGTTTTTTATATGTGTATGTAAATAGATGTTGATTCTGATTCTTTACATGTCACAGTGTTAATTATGCAGTTCATGTTTTCACAAGTCCACCATACTAAAGATTTTGTGTGTCTCTCTCTATGACATGATGAAATGTTGTTTTGAATAATGTGATTAACGTTTTTAACTAATGTGAAATAAATCACGCGTACTTGGAATTGATTGTCTAAGTGCAGACGAAGGATTGCGCAATAACCAATCTGGTCATTTGTTTGTTACATATAATGTCCTGGAGAAGACCATCAACATCCAACTCACCGAACACCTGGAGAGGAACAACCTACTAGACCCCTCCCAATCAGGCCTAAGAACCAACCACAGCACGAAGACCGCTCGAATTGTCGCAACAGACAACATCTGCACCCTACTCAACAGAGGAGATTCAGCTGCCCTGATCCTGCTTGACATCTCTGCAGCTTTTGACACCGTCTCCCACCATCATCAATCGCCTTTGCCAGATCAGCATCACAGACGACGCACTCAAATGGATTGCATCCTTTCTAGCAGGATGTACCCAGAAAGTCAGACTCCCTCCCTTCACATCGCAAGCCAAGCACAACATACATGGCGTTCCCCAGGGCTCATCCCTCAGCCCAACCCTCTTCAAAGTCTACAATACACCACTCGCAGACATCATCAGATCGCACAACCTCAACATCATCTCCTATGTCGAAGACACCCAGCTCGTCCTATCGCTCTAAGCCAACTCCACCATGACGAAGACTAACTTACACAAATATGAAGTACACCTCAGCCTGGAAGAGGGACAACTGCCTTAAGCTCAACACGGACAAGACGGAAGTCCTCATCTTCGGCAAACACACTGCCCTCTGGAACGACTTCTGGTGCCCATCAGAACTCAGACCCACCCCTGAAACCTTGGCATTATCCTCGACAGTGAACTGTTCATGAAACGTCAAGTCAGTGTCATCTCCTCAGCCTGCTTCCACACACTCCGCAAGATCTTAAAGTGGCTCTCCACCAGCACCAGGAACATGATGACGCAAGCCCTCATCACCAGTCGACTGGACTACGGTAATACACTCTATTCAGGCACCACCACAGAACTAATGCAAAGACTCCAGTCGATCCAGAATGCAGCGGCCAGACTGAACCTCAACCTGCCAAAGAAAACCCACATCACCCACCACCTGAAAGACCTCCACTGGCTCCTGGCTTACAAGAGATGCCACTTCAAACTCCTGACCCACGCCTACAAAGCCCTCCACAACCAAGGACCTGCCTACATGAACCACTACCTGCACTTCCACCGACCACCCAGGAACCTCCGCTCCGCACACCTCGCCTTCGCAGAGATCCCTCGCATATGCCACAGCCGCACCGGAAGATGTTCCTTCTCCCACCTCGCTGCCAAAGCCTGGAACACCATCCCCCTCCACCTCTGTACTGCACCCTCACTTAACAACTTCACTAATGGACTCAAGATCTGGCTGTTCGACTAAGACCTGCAGCAAGCACCTGGAGACCCTCACGAGTGACAAGCAGCGCTATATAAATACAACTTGATGTCACTATTGTTGGTAGGTCCAGTAAAGGTTTCAGTATTTTAAACCTGAGCTCAGCCCCTGGTAGCTATGGCACAGAACAGGCAGGCTTAACTTAGGAAAATGTGTAAAGCATTTGGAAGTACCAAAGCAGTTAAAAAGTCAAAAACACAACACAATAAAAATCTCATTCCAATTTATGACAAGCATTAGCAAGGCCAATAGGTCTAGCAGTGACTTGCCAGCCTTCTGGCAATTCTTGTTTTTGTTTTATTATGATTTTTGCAAAATGTTATTGTTTGGGAATTTGCCGGGCCCTCATCAGTCTAACAAAAATTATTGGTACAGGCACAAAAAAAAGTCTAAAAAACATACATTTGCATAGTACTTCTGTTAGACATGGGGTCTCTAGTTGGCAATGTTGTGCACCATGTCCAAGTAGGGACCCACGTTCTAGTCGGGGTAAGTGTAGTGCACACTAAGTTTACCTGTGCTCACCCTGTGGTAGCTTGGCTCAGAGCAGTCAGGCTAACTAAGGAGGCAATGTGTAAAGTATTTGTGCACACACACAGTAACACAGTGAAAACACTACAAAAGTATTCCACATCAGTTTAGTAAAATAGCCAATATTTATCTGAGTAAAACAAGACCAAAACGACAAACATCCAACATACACAAATCAAGATATGAATTTTTCAATATTAAACACAGTTATAGCGCTTAGAAACACAATAGCTTCAGCTGGGGCGTGCTTGACAGAGTCGAATCCACAAGTTCAGGCTGACCGTGATGGAGCGTGGGCCGGCTATGGAGTCGTACAGACCCCGGTACAGTACCTTGAAGACGTTGAGAATCAAAGACGATGTGGGGCGCAGGGAAGGTGAGGTGTCGCGGAGGCAGTTGTGGTGTCGGTTCCTTACTGCTATGTAGGTCGTTGGTGCGTCGGCACTCGAGTACGGTGCTTTGCACAATGAAGGTGAGGCGTCACTGAAGCAGGTGAGGTGTTGGTTCCTGGAGACGGTGCAGAGTCGTTGAGCTGCTGATGCCCAGGGACGATGCGAGGTGCAGGGGAGATAATGTGGCATTTGCGCGAGGCATCAGTTCCGATCGTGGTTCGGTGACGATGAAGCATTGAGGGTCAGGCTGTGAGCTGTTGACTTTGTGGCGTCAATGTCACACCATGGGGCCTCAGGTGCTCCGGTGGAGTCGGAGGCAAGCATCATGGACTTCGATGACGCGGTACTCGTCACTCACATGGTGGCGTTTCTTTGGAGGCGCTGCAGCCACGTCGGAGCTTGCATTGTAAGTTTGCAGTCGTTGCGTTGAGCAGGGACCACAGCTTTGCTGTAGTCAGCGGCGCTGTGTTAAAGAGCGGCGCCAGTCCCGATGTCACGCTCGAAGTCGATGTGCTGATTTCTTCTTCTTAGCACAGAAAACTCACTTCCAAGGGCGCAGGAACTGGATTTGGCACCATTTGGCAGAGTAGGGCTCTCAGCAGAGGAGCACAGGTGCTGCAGGTGAAGTCTTTGTCTGAGACTTCCAATAGGAGGCAAGCTCAACTCAAGCCTTTGGAGAAACTTAGACAGCAGGATGCAGAGAGCAGAGTCCAGTCCTCTCGCTCCCAGGAGAGAAGCAGCAGGCAGCAGGCCAACACAGCAAAGCAAACAGCAAAGTGGCAGTCCCTCCTGGCAGCAAAACAGCTCTTCATGGCAGAATGTCCTCAGTCCAGTAGTGTTCTGAGTATATGGGGTCTGAGGCCCCTTATGCCCATTTTAGTCTTTGAAGTAGGGACACTTCAAAGAAAGGTCTTTGTAGTGCACAAGACCCTGCCCTTCCTGGCCCTGGCTCCAGACACGCTACGGGGGGGGGGGTAGGTTGCTCTTTGTGTGGGAACAGGCACAGCCCTATTAAGGTGCAAGTGTCAACTCCTCACCCTTACTCTAGCTCAGGAAGACCCATCAGCCTGGTGATGGGCCATCAGGATATGCAGGGTACACCTCAGCTCCCTTTGGGTGTGACTGTGTAGAGTGAATTCACAAATCTCAGCTGTCACCCTGACCCAAACGTGTATTCTAGGGATAGGCAGAGGCACAGAATGGTTAAAGTAAGAAAATGCCAACTTTCTGAAAACAAGCATTTTCAAACCTGCAATTTAAAAACCAACTTCACTAAAAGATGGGTCTGTAAATTGTGAGTCCAGAGACATCAAACTACAATTTTCAATCTGAACCCAATTGGAAGATACACTTGTAGAGCACTACAAGGCAGCTCCAATGCTAACCTATGGGAGTGATAGGCCTTGCTGTAGCGAAAAACGAATTTAGCAGTTTTTCACTACCAGGACATGTAAAACTTAAAACCACATGTCCTACATTTTAAATACATTGCACCCTGCCCATGGGGCTACCTAGGGCCTACGTTAGGGATACCTTACATGTAATAAAAGGAAATCTTTGGGCCTGGCGAGTAGGTGTACTTGGCAGGTCAACATGATAGTTTAAAACTACACACAGAGGCTTGGCAGTGCCAGGCCTGAGACAGGTTTGAAGGGCTACTTATGTGGGTGGCACAATCAGTGCTGCAGGCCCAGTAGTAGCATTTGATTTTCAGGCCCTGGGCACATGCAGTGCACTGTACTAGTGACTTACCAGTAAACCAAATATGCTAATCACTGAGAAATCAAATGCCATTAAATTTTTTGACACAGAGCACATGCACTTTAGCACTCGTCAGCAGTTGTAAAGTGCCCAGTGTCCTAACGCCAGCAAAAACGAAGTTCAGCACATAATCAAAAACAGTAGGTCAGAAGCAAAAAGACAGGGGAAACCATGCCAAAAGATGCCATGTCTAACAACTTGCAGAAGGAAGCTACTTTGAATGTGGATGTGTTCTGTGTGAAAGGGTGGCATGCTGTAACTTGTTGTGAAGTCAGCCAATGACTGAAGTGGGCTGATACATTGTTTCATAATACTTGTTGAAGTGGGTGGAAGAAAAATGTGAATGATTCCAACTACAGGCTAATGGATGAAGTTTGGCTAAAACTCCTATAAGTAACTATGCTATACACATAATTTTAGTAAATTCAAACGGTCTTGGCTAACACAAACCTAAAAAACTAATCAGTTTGGCTTTGACTGCAAACCTCTTGCCTTTAAGACAGAAAGAAGGCAGCAAGGAAAGAAGGCAAGAAAGAAAGAAGGCAGGAAAAGAAAGAAAAAAAGAAGGGAAGTAAGAAGGAAAGTACAAAGGAAAGATGAGAAAAGGGGAGAAAGGATGAAAGAGAGAAAAAAATAAAAAAAAGGGTACCTTAATACAGAACAATTTCAAATGGATACAATTTGGGATGCTGTGAAATAGTAGCAGTGAGAAAAGCAAAACACTCCAAAAGGAATTTACAACAGCATCGGCAGGAGATGGGATCTGATAAAGATGGAAAGTGCATCAGAAGCATCCTGTTATCAAAACTGGCCCTAAACACAAAGGCAACATTAAAGTAATTCTAAAATAAAAACAAAAACTCTGGCCCTGAAGGAAACTAGTTTGTGTGTTGATGTGCTCCTTGTGAGAGAGCAAAATGCAGTCACTCAAAGTGAAGTTAACCAGTGGCTTAAGTAGGCTGACCAACTGCAACATGCTATATGCTGTAGTGGGTGGAAGCAAAATGTGAATGACACAACAGCAGAGTAATGGATGAACAGAGGTGTCTGAAAGCCCCTATGTAAGAATATTATACATATTTTAGTAAAATCAAAAAGATCTTGGCTATCGCGAGACCTAAACTATAGAATATTTTATTGAACAAAATGACACAGACAGAACAAAAAACAATAAGGGGAACCAGAGAAATGAAGTAAGTTTTAAATAAAAATAACTCCAAAAGGTGCAAAGCATCAACCGCAGGCTACTGGTCGCACTAGACCGAGAAAAAGTCAAAGTTAAAGCTGACCATGGTCGATCGTCAGTCAGATACAAAGACTGGCTTCATCCTAGATTCATCCCGGTCAAAAAGTTGCCTTCTTTTCCTAGAAACAGTTCTGGATGTTCACAGACCGTCAATGGGTTTGTGGACGGCGACAGATGGGATGTGAAGCATGGCTCGGTGCAATGTGTTGCTGGATGACCGGGTCCCGATGCAGTAATTGATAAAGGCGGAAAAAGTTCAGATTCCTGCGCATTGATGGTCTTCGGCATCGATCGAGTCCTCGTTGATACGGCTTTGAGGAAGCTGCAGGATGGAGTTGAAGTGGCCTCGTTTTAGATGTATCTCGATGGAGAACGTAGCAGGAGGTACAGCAAAGTCAGGCCCACTAGCGATGCACCCTCAACGGTTCGGCTGGCACTTTGGTCCTTGTCCCACAATGGTTCTTCAGGCAGAATTTTACCAAAAGTTTTTAAGTCCCAACCTTTAGGGATAGGCAGGAGGAGTACACTCTAACACCAGCCAAGAGTTCCCGGACCTCAGTAACAGTGCTTGGTGGTCAGGACTCACTTCCAACAGAAGCCACCAGCAACGTCCAGGGCAGGACCAGGTGTAACTATTCAGCTGGGCTCTTTCAGGAAAGTGAGTGTCCTGCAGGCTTTGTGTCCCTGTTTTTTAACAGGAGGTTAACCAGCTGACCATTTCTTTGTCCTAGGCACAAATGAGAGGAGGTCTAGCCCTAGGGGGTCTCCTCACATGTCCAAACAACAGGTGCAGTCCTTCTTCTGTCTTCCACAGGTCCGGTAGTGTTCTGAAGAGGGTACTGGGAGTGCCACATTTATGCGCAGTGCCAGCCTGTGGGTGGGGAAACTCCTGGCCACTCCCTAACCATTGGGGTAAAAGTTACCAGCGGAGACCTACACACTGTTGCAGCACTTTCTGTGTGTTTTGCTGTAAACTATCCCACAGTGCCCCTCTGCCTAATTCCAACAAGAAAGAACCTTTCTTTCCCTGGTCAGAGCTCCCTGTGTCCACCCAGAGGTGTGGCTATGATCATCAGTAAACCCTCCCTTGTGGTCACTCCAAACCAATTCTGAGGCAGCTTCCTCCTCCCACTGGGTTGGAGCCAAGCTGACTAGCAAGACAAAATGGGGGGAGGCCGAGGTGTTAGCTACATCTGCTTTTGATAGGGTTGACACCCTTCGAAGCTCAGGACAAGGCTGGACAAAGCCCCCAGGCCATCGTGCCCAAGGAAGAAAAACACCTCTCCACACCCAAGCCCGTAGTCCACTGTGTGGAAGCAATCCACATCTCACCGCAAGGTAGTGGTGAGAAACTGAATTGTTGGTTGAGGGAGGTGTGAGCCCTTCTCAAGCAACAGCGACAATCCTTGTCAGGGTGAACCACAAACATTCACTAAATTAACGTATGGTAGCTTGGCACAAGGTAATTTGTAAATAACTTCACAGGGTCAAAGGTTTTTAGGAGCCTGCCGCTAGTAGTGCTGGATATTGGAGATGCTGAATACTGGGGCTGACTAGTTTTGATTTCAACTGACTCCTCTTTGTTGAACACCCTCAACTTTCTGGCTCATATATTGCTCTTGAAGTTTCTTTTTCATTCGCACTTTCTTCCTTAGTCACTCTTTTCCAAGATTTCCCTCTCTTCTACATACTCCCTTGTCTGCCTCTCTCCTGCTCTTTGCCACAGTCTGATGAAAAAAATAAGTCCCAATCCCCATAAATGAGTGCTGGTGCCAACTACATGCAGTCACCCACACACATGAAACTCTGCCTAGCCCAAGGCTCCTACAGCCACTTGCCACCTCCAACTTCAGGCTTAAGTGATAATTTCAAGTTGTGCAACAAAACTGCACCAGGAATACTGATCTGGAATTACCGGTGCCTGGTTGTATGGTAATTACCAGGTGAGTTGTCTACGCAAAATCAGTTTTATACTGAGAAAAAAGGAAATTAAAGCAGGAGTTGGTGTGTGCCCTACTGCTTCCTGCTTGTATTCCCTCATCCAGCTTCCCGCACGGATAACTTCCAATGGCTTTTACCAACTTTTAGCTAGCTAAGGGACATATTTACTAGTAGAAGTTGGAGCGCGATCTGGCAGCACGCGCTCTGACAATTTCAAAACGCACATAAACATTCCATAATGGCTATATGTTACTTCTATGTGTGCTGCAATCTGCAGCTCACATAGAAGTAGCAAATCGTCATTATTTAATTATTGTTTTTGTTCATGAAGGGACACCTTCCTGCTCATAAACAATCATTAATAGTTTTTTGCTCTTTCTATATGTGCCGCAGAATGCAGCACACATAGAAAAAGCAAAAACGAGGAGAAATAAAAGCATTTCTCCTCGTGCGCCATTTACACATCCTTGTGAATCTGGGGCAGCGTCAAAAAGCAATGGGTGTTGCGGTGGAACGCCCCCAGCAACACCCATTGCACGCCCATTTGCCCCAGAGGAATGCGACGGCACGAGGCACATTTACAAGGTGACGTTAAGCCACACTAAGTGGCTTAGTTCCACCTTGTAAATATTGAAAATGGCGCTAGGTCAACAGAGTGTCAAAAAAAGTGACGCTCCGGTGGTGATAGGGGCTTGTAAATATGCCCCCCAGTCACTCATGCTACCGGTAATTGGGAGTTTGCTCCAAACTTGGAATGAGGATGGATGCAAGTCAAGTTTGTTCCTTTTGTCTCAAACCGAGATCTTGACTGGGCTGGTAGATACGCATGCGCTAATCACAAACAAGTAGTCGGTCACACTAGTGAATCTATTGGGTCCATGGATCAGCATCAGTACGTGTTACATAAGGTCTTTCAGGATAAACATATGTCTGATTACACCCCAGATAGCAGTTATCATATATCTCGAAATGCATGCTAATACTAGCAATGCAGCAGCTGTGCCACAGGAACATATGGTACTTCATTGGTGTCAACAGAACTCGACCATTTAGTCGAGTTTTACAGATCGTGAAAAAAGCAAAACAGTAAACAATGTTAGGTAAAACACGACTGAATGAAGGCTACAACAATTAGGTAATGTAAAATTTAACATTTTAAATTTGGCCTAGTCTGCTCTTCACATGTTGGCTACAGAAGTTGACTCCTGCTTGCACACGTTTTATGATTTTGACTGACATTTCTCTGTTGTTGGTTACAGATGAAGGTTGGAGAGCTTGTTACAGACGTTGAACTATCCGGACTGTCGCCCATCACGGAATATACCGTCACCGTTTACTCCATGTTCGGAGAAGAAGCAAGTGACCCCCTTACAGGCCAAGAAACCACATGTGCGTGGTAAAAAGCTGCTGGCTCTGCAGGCCTTACTAGTCTGTGGGCACTTTGTATATAGTGTTTGCATAGCGCAAACCTAACTCTAGAGGGACTGAGCGCTTTCCACCAGGCGTGACTAGTAGGGTACAGTTCATGATGGTTTACTAGGAGGCAGGCTGAACATGGGTCCTCTTGTGTGAAGGGTGCTCTTGTGCCCACAAGTTTCTTAAGTTTGTACAATGCTGATCTACCAGCATAGAGACTGTGTGGCATGGTGGTATGGTGCTTTGTTTACAGTCAAGTGTGATTTCACGTTTTATTGTCAACACTGCTGTGAGATTACATGGACATCTATTTCTGGCCATCTGGTGTAGCATCTCAATCACGTGTGTAGTCCATAATGTTCCTTGGAGAGGCCGCCAAGCATTCAGAAAGAGCTTAGGCTTCTGACCTGTTTCACAAGTGCTAAAGGAGAGCGCCAACTCAGAAGTTGGGTGCATTTAGAGGAAATACATTGTATTGAGATGATTCACGTCACTGTACAAGAGCAAGCACGTTCAGATAACTTTCACACGTTTTAGACATATAGATGATATGTGTTTTTCACTTGATTCTCGGATTGCACCGGTCAATAGCTTGTTGAAGCATCAGAGCACAAGGAAGGGGGGTTCATGTCACGGGTTGCGTGAAGGACAGGACACCAGCTGATTGCCAATCAGCTGCACTCATCTTTTACCTTTTCTGCAGCCACTTTAAGTTCAAAGACCTGGAGCTGGATTTAGATTTAGGTGGTAATTTAAAACCCTCTGCTTATAATAGGAAAATCTAAATCCGTGGGAGAATCCACCTGAGAAGTTTCTTCCACCAAAGGGAGAGTGCAGTGAAGGATGTTCCATCAGTGGGCTCTCCTCTGGATATAGACATTTCTATAAAACTCTTACGATTTTCCATTACCAGTGAAATCTAGATCTGTTCCTCAGTTATCTCACCTCAAAATCTAAGCCTTTACAGGATGTTGTTTAAATATAAGGATCAATGGGTTTCTTTTACCCATAGATCTCAGTGACCTATTGAACTCCTCTGTCCGATATTGATCACCTTTCCCATGAAGCTTCTTGGGCACAGAGATCAGGAACTTAAACTAACGGTGTTGCTGCATTGGAAGCTAGCATTGCACCTTCAAAATTAGCTGTATATGTTGTCTTTTGTGGCAGCCTAGGACCATCCCTTGATTCTGAGGGCTTGCAAACTAAAACTTCTCCAGCTATGCTCCATGAAGGCATTCCAGGACGCCAACAACCCACACAGACCCTACGTTCTTCCGAGTCGGACCGGCAGACTTTAATATGCATCATGGTGTTTGCCTTGAACCTGCGCCCTTAAATCACTCTTCGGCACCAGGAAGTACCTTACAAAACCCCTGATTTGCGCTCAATGGAGCCCCGCAAAGGGATAGCCAAGAGATCTGTGAATAGCTAGATCTAGAGTTGTGGTAGCCCATGTTGAGCTCAGGAAGCTTCTAAGGCCTTTAATTGTGTGGCCTAGTAATTGCATCCCAAGTGAAAACAGGATTGAGCATCCAAATCTGCATTACACGTGCATAAAGTTTGCATTGACCCAGCATTTTTTTCTCTACACAAATTTGAGTGGAAAAAGTCACATGATTCTGAGCTTTGCAGCATGAAATGTGGGAATGGGTGCAGCATTACTGAGAAATTTACATTTCCACCCTACTGAATTCTTAACGGAGAGATAATATCGTACCGCGGAATAACCCCACCTCGCAGTGCTGGTGTTTACCCAGGTAGAGTTACCACATTCAAATACAAGGCTACTTGGAAAGTGGGCCGAATTGTTCATGACACTATTTTCTTATATACCGCACTTTTTGAAAATCCTTTAAGATATTATTTGATTAAATAGCCTGACATTTACCCAGTAACACAACGTAATTTCCTATTTATAAGAAACCTTGTGGGGTGTATGTGTGATTTATAAAAGGTCCCTAACGTAGTATAACATCGCAGTTTACTAAAACAAATGTGTATTTATACATTGAATGTCAAGTAAAAACCTGCTCACCCCTTATTAAGATTTCTACTCAAAGTGGCAGAGGTAAAATAAAGTCCCAGGGTGAATGTTCTAGCTTTTGCCTTATGTTTTCAGGTATAACGGTCGATTGTTAATATTGCACAGACTGTGATATGCTTCAGGGTGATGACGTAATAGGAAGTCACGGCATTCTAAACCAGTCCCATCAATGGACTAAATAATTTGCTCAGTTTGAAAGCACATCATGGATATCGCTTTTCTTTCATTTTTTGGAGAACATAACTAGTTTGAGCAGAGGAACCATTTATAAATGAAGCTATTGAATTCATACTGGCACACAGGGAAGTAAAGCCTGTAGCTTTAACATACCATGCCACGTTATTGTGAGGACCTCCAACCTGCCTTACTAAGTCACGGTGGTACATTCCTACAGTGTCTTTGCTTATAAATGGTGGGGCCTGTTGATAAAGGCATTTTGGAGTACATACAAACGTACTCCTGTAGTACTGTTTTATGTACTCCTATATACCGTTTTGAATTGGCCGCACTACATATAAAATGGAAATATTTAGGGAATATTCATATACAATGAGTATAAATAGAAAGAACTGTGACCCCCTTTGTATAATTACTATCAGGGAGCTGGACAGTGCCGGCATGTAAGAGAGGATTACAGGAGTACGTTTTTATGTACTCCAAAATCCCTTCATAAATAGGCCCCATTGTATTTAATGGATCCCTTATTACATTATTTTTTTTCTCCTTTTCCAGTGCCTTTAATACCACCCAGAAACCTAAGGTTTTCCAACGTCGGACACAGTACTGCAGTGGCTACCTGGGACCCACCTTCGAAAAAAGTCAATGGTTACCGTATAATGTATGTGAAGACCGATGGTACAGACACTAATGAGGTAAGGAGCTGAAGTTAGATATGATTTAAAAAAATCTGCAGTATCTAAATTTTGGGTGACAAATTCCGGACCTCTCTCCATCACGAAGGGGTTTGGCTTGTTGGCGATTTTATCATAGCCCAGTAAGTTAAGACGCTTTTGAATTTGTTTTGTACTTTAAGTACTGGGTAAACAGCAGTTTGTTTATTTATTTACTTATATATTGCTGAAGAATTTGCTGACACCTAGTTTAAAAAAACATATTAATAATTTCACAATTTGATCAATTGCAAAGTGATCAATGTTGCCTATTTGTAGCTAATTTTGCTTGATTTGGAGAGACAGTACCAGTTTTATTCAGGAAACACTAGAGTGAACATAAGTGGTCTGTTTGTGTCACCAATAATCAGAAAATATAGTCAGCCATGTCAAAATAAATTCACCGATTTTTTTTCAGCCATCTCCTTATGATATTCTGTATTTTTCAGGATGCTTTTGCATGAGTTTGGGTGGAGTATCCTCGTAGTGATGGTGCACATCTTTCTAGAAAAGACCACAAATATCATCGAACATTCTAGAGATAAATTCCAGCTAATCAGTATCCCTAAATCAAAGCTCATTTCTTTTGCAAAATGTAGGAAGCATCGTAAATTTCAGCAGAGATTTAAACTAAGTAGGTTTAAAGAGAGTAAAGAAAGACACATTGTTCAGAGTGAATTAAAGTGTCAGCCCAGTTGAAAGAAGTTAAAGTTGAAGCTGTTAGTATCATACGTGGTTTGCAAAGTGTTTTGAGGAGAAGAATTGCTAGGGCGCTTCAGCCGGCAGGTGAGGCTGAGAACCCTGTAGGGGAAGAACAATCATCATCCTCAGGATTTCCAGACCTGGCTATTTCTGAAAGTAGGTGTTCATTGTTGGACTGGCCTTTCGGGCAGCCTGGCACTTCCAGATGGGCCAGCCTGAAAGGCCAGTGTGCGGGCCAATGTGTTTTTGACCTCGTGGGCTGTGACAGGGTAAAAAAAGAAACAGCCCACACACTGGCATTGCAAGCTGGCCCATCTGGCAGTGCCAGGCTGCCGGTTAGGCCAGGACAACACTAGGTATCAAAAAATTGAGTCTAAGGCACTGGAAGATCTTGTATTAAATAGATAGGAAGCTGTGATTTACCATGCACCATTGTTTGGGGCTGTCTGTATCCAATGTGGCTGCACTCTATGATGGGAGTTCTTTAAACTGGAAATGCTTGGTTATTTTGTAAAAAAAGACAAAACATTTTAATGAGAAATGTACAGTCGAACCCTATGGTGAAAAAGGACTCACCCTCTCACCCACCCTCTGTGTAAATAGTGTTTCACTTGATCAGAATTTTTTTTTCTTTTTTGTACTGAAACCACGGCTTAGGCATATCATGTTCATTTGCTTCCCACTCTTACGCCCATTGGCATCAATGAAGACTCAACCAGATGCATTCAAAGGTAATTTGAATCCTGCTCTTTCCATGTCTTGTGTCTGTGAAATGAGTATAAATAATACACCTCTAACACTGTGGCTTCTGCATAAAGGTGTCATCAACTTAAATTATAGCAACTGTGACTTCAGACAAAACATAAACACCTGTATGGATAACCGTGGCGAGAGGAGACAGTCTGTCCACACTGAAAGAGAGTCAAGTTTGAAAGAATCGAAAGGCCACGAGAGGAGCCATCCTCAAAAATCTGCTTTCCCTGATGAAAGGGAGGGGATTAAAAAAAGTGGAAATTATTTGTTATTGAAACACCTAAATTACTAGTTATATGTCTTTAGTCCTTTCACACCTGTGTTGAAGATCATACCATGAAGGTTTTGGTTGTTAGCTCATTAAACTCTGCCACAGTCACAGCAAAGTCTTGAAAGACATGTAAAATAAAAAACAAAATAATGCACTTTGACGGTGAGTATGTGATGCTTGGCTATAACACGGTAAAAAACACTTCTGCACAGATATATTAACACTTTGCTCTGGGTTTGTGACACAAAACTGACGCAAACTGGTGGAAAGTGTTGAGTTGGGATTTACTTTCTAGTTAGAAATTAGTCCTAGAGTAACACAGAGTAGCACTTTTTTGCATTAAGGGGGTTTTTCCATGCACTACCCATTGTTTTTGATGCAAAGCCAAATAAACTGAAAAAAGTCACACAAGTCTTTGTGTAAAAAAGGTATGCCTCCTCGAGGCTGGCGTAACGTCCAAACTTTTTCAACTTTGCATGTGGTTCTGTACTGTACACCAGGGTTGGATAGGGATTAGAAATCGGCCCGGGCACGATAAAAAAAGTGGCCCACATTTGCATATTGCCTTTCCTCAAAACACTGCTTCAGGGAAGTTTTATAGACACCTGAAAACAAGTGAGGCCACTTTTGCTCAGGCCCCCTGCCCCGCTCAGTATGCACACATTAATGGGCCGGCCCAGCGAGAGAAAGGGAGTGACACCTCTGCCCGATGATAAAAGGGTGGTAATGGACGCCCATCTGCCTCCAGAAAGGCCACTCAGGCACCCACTGGGCCACTGGCGGCATCTGAAAACACCAGACACAGCCCAAATCGTCCCCCCAGGCTGCCAAAAAAGCAGCCCACAGCTGGAACTTCGATACCGGCCCCTCGGCCATTGCCCGACTGCCCGCTTTACCAATCCGACCCTGCTGTACAGCACATATACAAACTTGGAAAAGTTTTAAACTATTGCTAAGCATAGTATTTTGTACTCGAAGGGTACCCTTCCAGTACAAAATGTATGCTATACATCACACCAACTCCCTTGTACTGTAGTGGAAGGATGTGTCAGTGCAGCAAGGCAGCGTAAAGTGCACCTGCGCAGGGGGTGAGAGGTGCAGAAGTATTTATTAGAAGATATGGCACTGTTCTGCGTTCTCCCTTTCATGCGTAGCATACATTTTTTGTAAATTTGGCCCCTACTGTTAGTCAGTCGCTATTTGTCTCTGATATTTTTTCTATTTTGTTTCTTACATAAGATGCGCCTTAAAGAATTAGCATCGACGGCCTACTCATTGTCACTCGGTAGGCTTGTTCACAACACGGCGTGCATCAAAAATAATATTTCAGAAGCAGGGATCCCTGCAATAGATGTATGTCCAGTTGTGCAAAGGCAAAACTATTGCCTACAACAGTGATTAGCACTCCTCACTCTGCCAATTTGCCACTTTATAACTTCACTCACAAGCCTATTCAAATAGATGGTGAATGAATACTAGCCACATTTCCTACATGAATAAAACTAGGGAAAACAATTTAAAATAATACTAGAAATACTACTACTACTACCATCACTAATACTACTACTATAACTCATAATATTACTTAAAAGGAATATAATTGTTATTGTTAGATTTATCACTAATATTGTTAAAGGTATCTGACCCGGGAGCATTTGCTGGCCTGAGTTTTCTGATTGCTATTATAGTTCCTCTCTTCCTGTGAGGCATCCAGTAATTTCATCTTGACAGTTGGCAGCTCTTTTTCTGGACAGTCATTGTTTGCGCTGGTATTGCTTCCCAGTCACGGCTTGACTAATAGAAGACAGAGTATTGCGTCAACTGTGTCATAGTATGTCTTTAATTTCCTTTTTTCTGTGGGATGCCTGCTTGGCTTGAGCTTGCATGATAACAATCTCACCGCATTGTCCCCATTTTGGTAATATTTCTGTTTGGTTTTGAGTAATAAGTATTATGCTTTAATCAGCATAATAGCATTATTTGATCTTATTTTTTGCATTTATATTTCTCCACAGTTTTGTGATTCTGTGGCCTTATATTTACGTTGACAAGCCATCAGCAACTCCAACTTCTCATTCTGTCTATCCATCTCATTTGTTTCAGTCTTAATTTCCGAGGATGTTATCTGACTCCTCAGTACCGCTTTTAGCGTGTACCAAAGTGGATCTACCAGTTTTTCTGTTATCTTTTCCACTAATTAACTTGCATTACATTTTTCAGTCTCTTCCCATATTTCAGCATCTTCCATCAGATGCTCCCCTAACGTCCATGCCGATGACCTTTTCTTAGGTGCTGAAAGTGTCATTTCAATTTTGGACTGATCTGAATAATGGGAAATTCATACTGGGTTTGTCAGTGTGGTGAAGGAGGGCATAGTCATGCTGGAGTGTCCTGGGTCTTACCAATTGCGGTCTCTATTAGCCAAGTTGTCGAAGATTGTACTCACAAATTTCTTGGACCTTTATAGCTAACATGAAGCATTGAACGGGAGATAACATCAACAATATAATTTAACTTGCAAAGCCCATGTGACTCGACAATGAGGACCAGGAATCAATGAATATATCTAAAGGGTTTTATTTGGATTACCAATCAATACAGTCAATATGCAAAGCATATGCAAATGCGACAAGTACATTAGTACAATAGGCAAAGTAAAATATCTTGGTTGATTGAGATGCCGCAGAACAAAACAGTATTGCGACAGCCATAGTCATGTAATAGCAAATAAAAGCAAACAGGTGTTCTATAAAGACATTTCCCTTCTCTACTCTTACATGGGTCAAAGATAGAATCATCTATTAAGGGTTTCTAGTTCGGGAGCATATAAGCAAAAGGTGTCAGCGTGATCAGATTCCAGTAGATGTCCAAAATAAAAGGAAAGAAGTGTTTGGCATTCACAAGAATAGGGAAAGCAGAGAGGTCTGTACCTCTCCAAGTCTAACTCCAACAGCACTCGTCAACAGAACAAACTCAAAGCTGTGTGAACACCTATATAAAAGAAACGTGAGATTCAAATGTGTGTTATCTCTGTTCACACCATTAGCATCCAATCAGAATACTGTTCATGTGTTGCTGCAACATTGCTCTGAGTTCCCAAGGCATTGAAATTAAGGCTACCGGTCTCAGCCTTGAACATCTTGCCATCCTGGCACACAAGGAACAGGAAGCTTCGTTTGACAAATTGTTTCTCCACGTTCAATGTCAAATCTCTCTCAGGCCACTCTATCATTAGTCTAATACGGACAATGAGCCTTTTATTAGCCAATACAATATTAAACCTGCAAGGAAGGAGATAGCAAGCAAGCTGGAAAATACATTTCAACTGAGGCCTATAGTCAGACTAACTTAAATGAGTGTTAATATGCACTTCGATTACATGGTTATACATTCACAAGTGTAACTTTAAAAAACTGCAAAGCGTGAGCAAAAGAATCCATGTTTACTTAAGCAAATACAATTTGAAGTGTAAATGTTAAAATGTAAATAAAAATATATGATTCATATTTAAACTAAACATTAGTGTACACATTTATAAATCTCCAAGTTCTACAGTGAATACATTTCAGTAATGCGTTTAAATGTGTCACACACGTTAATATGATTAAGGCACACAGTAAATATAATGTCAGGTGCACTTATTGCACTTCTGTGACATGTAAGGGTGGAGCCTAAATTATGCTGCTCCAGTCAAAACATGACTAAATACGGCAGAAATACCTGATTCTTCATTACAGAGTCCTATTCTTCCTTGTCCCAGGCCTTTCTGTGAGGGTGATTCAACCTCAGCAACAGGCATCTAAAACCCTAATCATATGTTTTTTTAAGAATTTCCCTTTGCTCAGAGTGCTTTGTGTAAATAATAAGCACAAACCACAACAATGGCCACCACTTCCAGGGCCGAAGGGTGTGATGGAGAACTGTAACGAGGAAGAGCAAGACTCAGGTTAATAAAAATTACCTGTAAGGAATCCATTATTACTTTGTCCTCTTTCTTCAACCCAGTCATTATCTATAAAGGCATGCCAAGCAGTAAGGAGGACATTGAGGCAACACACCCAAGGAAAGTGATGCTGCACACGTGAATCCATTTCTTAAACAGTAAAAAGCAGGATGAGGCATTCCACTGCCACAAAGCTCAACCTAGCAGAACCCAAAAACAGCACACAAACCAAGATCCTGGATCTTATAAAGGTTGATGAAAGTCATCAACAAATCCAAGAGAGCAGTCTCTCCAATTCAAATATTTATCCCCTGGCCTCAGCACAAGTCCTTGATAAATCTGGCCCGTGGAGATCTATGACTACACATAATACCTATCAGCTCCAAATGACCTCTTCTTTTGTTGGCTGTGAGCACAGAGGTTTGATTTTGCTGGTAATTGTAGGAACACTCATACTACCAGTAGTAATTAAGGAGGTCCACCTGCCTGTAGGGGCTCCCCATGGAGTTTAAAGGGATGAAATAGTGGCGCTGCATAGCTCTTCTGTTGCTGATCAGATATGGTTTGAGGCATGGCAAAGTGGACAATTGCCCCTGGTAAAGTTATCAGACTAGTCCAAACTGCCTCTGTAATAGTGAAAGTGCGGCCTGCCAACCTTAACACTTGCACTTCCAGGCAGCTGGTGGCATTTAATGTATAATATCCTGTCTCATGACTCTCTCCTTGTTTCACCTCACCTCTTGTTCCTCACTCCGTTCTCTTTACCACTCTATCTACCTATCTCTACATCTGTATACCCCCTCTCTATACCGGTTCTCTACCTCACCTATGTCTCCCTCACCTCCTTCTCTCAATAGACCTCACGTCTCTCTACCTCTCCCTTTCATAACCATATCTCTCTCTACACTGTTCTGGGCCTCCCTCTATATCGCTGCTTCTCTGTCTCCTTTCTGTACCTCAACTCTCTCTCTCCAGCCGAGTCCTCTCTTGATGCATTACTTTCCTTCTCACCCTGTTATCCTCCATCTATTTCACCTCACTCTCAACCTCAGCTCTCTTTACCTGTCCTCATCTTTCTCTACCTCAGCTCTCTGTTTACCGCACATCTTTCTCACTACTTCTTCTCTCCATCCAACCTCCCTCACGCTACCTAACCTCTCAATTTAACTTAACATTTGTTATACACCCCACCCCGAAATGACAATATATTTTGACTTTTTGACCTCAGCTCTCTGCATCCCTCTGCGCTCTTTCTCCCTATTTTGTCTCTACCTCACCTCTCTTACTACCCTACTCCTTTATCACCATTTCTCTTTTATTCTCTACGTCATTAGGTCTGGCTTGATAGTGCAGCGGTCACCTGACCTTGTTTGATGATCGTGAAAAAAGTTTAGGAAACAGGACTGAGGGAGAGCCTTAGACTCTGCTCACATCCTCATCTTCTCTCCGAGCTTTTAGCTGGACAGAAAGTGTTTGTTTCCGCTACTAAGAGTGCCCAGCATGTCTGACATACTTATTCTGGAAAGCATAAGCTAACACACTCTTCCTCTCCCTCAGCCTCTCTATTTCTACCTCTGTATCTACCTCTCTTTCTCTACCTCATCTTTGACTCTCTACTTCACCTCTTTCTCTGTACTCCTCATCTGTCTTTCTACCCTTCACTCCTCACTCTCTACCTTTCTCTCTGCCTTACTACTCTCTTAACATGATCTGTTGTTCTATACATCTTCTCATACTGCCCCTCTCTACCTCACTGCTCTCTCTGTTTTTCCTCTCACTATCTTACCTCCTGTCTGCCTCTACCTGTTTCTAACTCTCCTCTCATTCTACCTTGTCTCTTGCTCCCTCTTCCTCACCCCGAGGCAGTCGCGGGCGCTGTAGGTAAGAGCGGTGGGGCCGGGTGGGGTGGGGGTGATTGCGAGAGAAGACCACGAGAGAAAATTAAATAAATACTTAATTTTCCCTCGTGGTCGCCTCTCGAAATCCCCCACCCGGCCCCACCACCCCACCGCTCTTACCTGCAGCGGCCACGGCTGCCCCGAGGTGTATCCCACTGCTCTCCATCTCTCTACTCTTCCTCTCTCCAGCTCCCTCCACTCATCTTCAAAACCTCACCTATTTCTCTGCCTCTCTTCCTCTTTTTACCTGTCAGTACATTTCTTTCCAGCTACCTCACTTTCTCCCTCTACCATACATTGCTCTGTACCTTGCTTCTCACTCAACCTCATCTCTAACTCCCTTCATCCTCTACTTCACCAGTCTGTCCTCTTTACATTCCTGTTCTCCTGTCCCTCACCATTTGTCTTGTTCAGAAGAGTCAGAAGTCACTGTCTACCCAGAGAAGTGTACACATTGAAAAGGTAGAGGCGGAGCAAGGCAGTGTCTGAGAAATAAGGAGAAAATTGTCATATTTCAACAGATTGGTGAAAATTCTGTGCGCTGTGCTTTGATTTGATTATAGCACGAACACCAGTTGTGAACATGATCGTAAATTCACCAAAATGCCTGGGGTAGCGGAAGTGATGTCACCCACCCTTTGACCATTAATTTCACTCACACACACATGCTTACACATACACACACATTCACACTTACACACTCTCTCAGGTAAACGCACACTCACATTCAAGCACACATACAACATACATTTAAAAACATATTTTTAACTTACCTCAGCTGCCAGGGAAGGTCATAGTTCAGCTAATTATACTCCAGTTTTTTTTATTACACTAGTTGTGAATGCTGTAACATTATTGAGTATTAGTGCAATACAAAATATTGAGAGAAACCAAAGAGTGAAGCCTCAACTGATATCCATAATGACAAGCTGCTACTGTGTTCCTGCCAGTGATTTTGCCACTCTGGGGCCAGGGGTCGCAAAGGCAGTGGCCGGGGTCGCAAGGGGCAAGCCGATGGTCGCAGCTGTGACCACTGTCAACCCCTAAATGAGGTCCATGCTCGTGAAGGAGGATTTATTTGTCATTTATGAATGCCTGGCAATTAAGTGATATGTGCATCTGTCACATTTTTAAATAATGCACTAATCAGCTAAGCATCCTTGAAGGCAACCTTACTAGTTGCAAGACAAAGAAGCATCTAGATCCAAGCATAAAAAGAAATGGCTTTATTAATTCTTGTTCAAGCTTTCCATCAAAATAAGACCCAAGTCTTCCAATAAGGAGTGCCACAGTAGTGCTTCTTAGTGACATCCCTGTATGGCAGCAGCTTATCAGATCTCACACCACCACCCATTGCATACAGCATGGTAAACAGTTCACGTCCTTATATACCACACAATGTGTGCCTCATTTTACTAGAACAGAACTGCACAGAGAATGCTACATGAGAGTGCATTTAGAACATAAAGGCCCAGCATAGCCGCAGGAGGACCGACTCATTGCCAAACTTGCAGGACTAATACTGTCTTTGTAAATGAGCTCCATTTAGAGCTATTGAGCGTACATTTATGTTACATGGTGATCTTGAAAAACTGGCATGGATCGGGCCATCCTTGGCACATGGTGGATGCCCTTGACAGAGAATTAGAGAATTAGAGGGTAGCTAACTCCACAGGGGTAATGTATTGAGATGTGTAAAAAGATAGAAGAAGATTAGGAGGCAATATTTAGAACAACGTGATGAGGATTCCTATTGAATGGGGGTGTCCAGTGTAGGTCCAGTAGTATCGGATCCATGCCAGATTGTTAAGATGTTCACATTAGCTACATTTACTCCTTCACATACACAGTGATTATCATGAACATTTCACATAGTTCTGGCCATTCTGGACCCCTGTTAGACACCCATGATATAGCAAGACATTGCAGTCTAGAAACTCTACTTCTGTAACTTCCCCTAACTGTACAAGAGACAGGACAGACAGTTTGATGATCACCTGCAAAGATTAACCTTGGCCTTCCAGATATGATTGGAAGGCCTTATTTTAATTTGAGCTTGATGAATATGATGCATATTTTCATGTTAATGGAAGAATGCAGGTGGGTAATGCGCCACCCTATATACTGTAGAGGGAGGCCCTCCATTTCCATTGTTGAAATGGACATCATTACACCTTCAGCCAGCCCTGTGATGTACTGGTGCATAGGAAATACATTCCATACGTTCAATTTAGTAGGATTCTACTTCTTGCCCTTTTATATACTGATTTGTACAATATCCAGTCATGCAAATCAATAATTAGAAGCTACTGTTCTAGACATAAAGCATAAAGGTAATGTCAAGTATAAAGTATGAGGTCTTTTGAACAAAACTATCGGTAGACAAACAAATTGAAAACATTCGGTCAAAGAGACATGTGTTTAAAGTTTGTTTTGAGAAAACCGCTTTTAGTGTAACTAATACTTGCATTAAAAAACTTGAATTACAAACATCGCAGTATCAATACCTGGTTAGCTTGCCTAGGGTCTGTTGCAACAATCCTGGCATGCTTAAGTGGTCCCTGGGGCTCATCCCAATCTGCCACACATGCAGAGCAGGCTAGGGAAAAACTCCCAGAAGTCGAGCTAGAGGACATGCGTCAAGACATTCTACCCCGTTGGGAACCCGAGGTAGGAATCTTTAGGATTCCCTACCCTAGATTCGCAAGCATCCTCTGGTGAAAGACGATTTATAAGTTGGTAAAAATCAGGCACTTAGCACCAGCAGAAAAATCCCCTGGGATTCCCATTTCCTGGTGGCAAGCTTGTACATCCGTGGAAAGATAATCCTATTTATTACTGTAGTGTCCGGCCCCGGGATACCCCTGGGATTCCTCATGGTTGGCCAGCGATGCGGTGGAGAACAAACAGAATTTCTCTGCTTTAAGGGGTGCAGGCAGTCTTGATGTGGTGTCTGCCATCCCTGGGTTCTCTCTGGTACAACTGTTATAGCTGCATTGTGGTGCTTACATCACCAGAATGATAGCTGCCACCAGTGTTCCATTCTCTCCTCCCAGTCGACTGACCATGTAATGAACAGATAACAGGCAATGCCAATAGGTCTGGCTTTACAGGAATGTTGTATGGTAATGGGAAGCACTACAAGTAATTGACAAAATGGCATGGGAGTTGATATGTATTAGTGTGGATGCAAAGAACTAGGATAAAATTGATGTAGGTTAAAAGATCAGGTGCCAATTGCACTGTCAAGCCAAACCTAAAAGTCCATGTAGGTTAATGACTGCCCCCTCCCATCTGTGCTCCTACCACAGAAAAACACCATCAATGATCTAGCTATCTAAGACACTTTAATAGCATTACAATGTCAGATGTGTAACACCCTAAAAGTTAAATCTCAGACAGCCGGATAAATACACAAAATCAACACAGCTGTGTGGAGGGAAAGCACTTTTTTGTGAAAGCACACAGCTTCTGCCCAATCAAAACATGTACTCCTGGCTCCCAACATGTGGGTGGGGCCAAAGAACCTCTCTGGTGATGCTCACATAATTGTCTGGCGACAGCTGCACTGTCGAGCCAGCCCATAAAAATGGTACCTCGCCCAGGGCTAAATAGTGGCTTAAATGTTTTCAATCCAACTCTTTCAACCACAAATATAAAGTGATTTTAAGAGTGCATTTTCACCTATTTAAGTTGATTAAAACGCCTACTTAGATTTATAACATATAGTTACAAATGTCGAAATATCTATGAAGGCAACAGTTTGGTTGGCCGTTCCACCACTGTGTCCCAAGAAAGAACCCTTTCATTATGTGTTTTGCCGCAGTTTACATTATGTTCATATAACAATTTTAAAGTTGGTGCATTTTTTATGCAGGTTGAGGTGGATCGAATTTCAACGTACCTTCTGGAGAAGCTTGCGTCGCTCACGGAATACACGGTGGCCATTTTTTCAATCTATGACGAAGGCCAGTCTGAGCCATTGACTGGCAGCTTCACTACAAGTAAGCAGAGTTATGTTATTGAAGAATATTGACTTAACCAATCTAGGTGTAAATCATACAGCTTCATGGCAGAGTTTGTTGATTTATATGTGCTATTCCATCACTAGAACTGAATGCGGATGCCACATATGGTTTGTTTAGATGTTTATTTACATTAGCATCACAGACAGTTGTATCACACATGTAATAAACGCCAATACTTTTGTATAACCCAGACAAAGAATCTAAAACATCCAGAACATCCTGAACATCCTTTGAAATTGCAAATCAGGCATTTGAAACTAAAGAAACGATCTAGAAATCCATCAGAAGCATAATCGTTCACTAGCTTGTATTACAATCCCTAATGGCCATGCACAATAACATTTAAACGAGAGAATATAATGCAGGGCCCAGGAAATGCCTCAGTCCCCTGCAATGTGCTGCAAGTACCATATGAGTGAGGAGTGTAAAAAAGACATGCTGCAAGGACTGAGTATAAATGTAACATTACATTTACAAACAGCACTGAAAATATTCTGATAGTAGCAACTTGTTCCCTGGTATTTTCCTATTGCACATTTTGTGAAAAGTCACGCACTGCAATGTGTATATGTGTTGTAATGCAGTAGGGCTGCGTATAAATCAAATGTTAAAGAAATACTTGTTTTTTAGTTTATACATGTTTCCTGGAGGGCAGATTAGGGAGTGCCTTCCTACTGTGTCCCTCTTGCAAATGGCTTGCTGCTACCTGGGGCAGGGGAGGCTGTGGAATATCTTCCTCTTTGTAGAGGGCCCTCTAACTGTTTCTTTGTGGTGTCTGTGTGTTCCTACCAGTGCGGGTCCCTGACAGGGTGAACTGTAAGGATATGTAGTGCTTCATTTGTAAAACATTAAGTGCCAGGGCCACTTCAGCCTGCACCACCCATACCCTGCCAGCGCTGCCAATGACAGTGCTAGTGTAACACCCGACCATCACACTCCTACAATTGTGACAATTCAGACTATTTCAGGCCACACAAACCTATAATAATGGCATGAGAGGCTGGGATTATTCATTTCCAATGTATATTGACTTAATAAATACGGTTGTTGTACTAATCTTAAAATGAAAAAGACAGCACCACCATGTGGTGGACTGTCACTAGAGCCGGTGCTGACACTTAAGTGACAGCGCCGAGCACCAGAAACCACCGGCACAAATTAAGCACAGGGTAAATGACATCTCCCAAATGCCTCCATCTTCTTGTTTGGCTTGTATAATGAGATACCTTTGAATAAAACTCAGGAGGATCCAGACACCATCACATTATTACATTATAAATCAGTCTCCTCCCATCTCGAAGAATAACAGTTTTATAGCCCATGCAGTCCCTTTGTCTTGTCGCTAAAGAAGTGAGTGGTAGTAAAACTACCCTGATCTTGGAAAATATAGTATGAAGAGTCCTTCATTGAGATTTCAACATCCCTGCCAAAGCACCAATCGCTTCTTCTAGACCACCCATAAAATGACCTCGAAGGGCTCCAAGCCTGGCATGACTGGGCTGCTGAACAGGCCAATCCCTACAGTGTCTCGTAGGCAGGACACACTCCTTCACTACATCCACTCCTGGGTGTGGGACTTCACAGACTTAGTAATGAAGCAAAAATATTTTCACAGACTGGTAGAACTCAAAAACCATAAAAAACAGAAGGGGCGAGAAAACAATTCTTTTGATACAAAGGGCGACCAAGCTGTTGTCCATTTTTTTCTAGAAAGAGTTGCAGACAGCGTGAACTGCTCTCAAGCAGTGACCTTCTCGCCGAGTAATATCTGCTTCCATATTCGGCTTGACTCAAACATACAAGACAGGCAAACATGGGATTGACAGACGCTCTGACCAATCAGACATCAGATCATCCCTTAACGACGCCAGCTATTCTGAGAGCGTGGGGAAGTCCACAGACTTCCACCCAACACCTAGTCTTCAGTTCAGTCACCGCTGCAGATAAGAATACACTGACTGACCCTGCCCTACTTGATGTGCTCTAGACAGACACCGCATGCACCACGTGGTGCTCTCAACATGCACGTTTAATCTGCAGGATTTACCTGCAGTGTCGTTTGACAATATAATTCCAGATCCCTGCCCAGGAGGGAAAATGTAATCGTGCTCTGATTGGCTCGGAATCTCTCTCGTGCCTCAATAACAAAAGATCAGACCCTCATTCGAGTTGGAACAATTACTCTGTGTATGTATTTTAGAAATGCCTTCAAAATACACGCATCAAAACTTTTAAATTGGGGCCTTACCCTATGGATTGCTGGTTTCCGACATCCAGGAAACCAAGGTTGTATGTCAGAATATAGCAGTCATAAATATCGTCCGACCAAAATATCGTGTCATAAATATCGTTCGCAAAAATATCCTCTTACTGGTGTAGATTTCCCATTATTTACTTCAACGGGGCGATATTTTTATAAATGAGATTCACAACATAATATTTACGTAAAATGATATTTGGGATATTCTGTTACCATTCCCCAATCTGAGGATGACCGCAACCCCAGGTCTAGCTCCTCTCCCAGGCTTTAGTGGATTTAAACAGCTTCTCCAAAGTCGATCCTGGAGGGCCGGATCCATGCCAGGTTTTTAGCGTATCCCCATTTAGATAAATGTGTTCATCATAAAAATCTGGCATGGATCCGGCCCATCCAGGACCGATTTTGGAGAACACTGATTAGGATTCCCTTCTGGCTGACTCTGATAGTGTGATCAGCCAGGTGACGGGACACCTCGGGGATCTCTTGCCCCCAGGAGGGAGACGGAATAGGGGCCCTTCTCACCTTCAGTTTGGGACAGAGTGACCAGGGCCACTGCAATTATGTGGCAGCGGAGGGTAAATTTATGTGACAGGGTTGACTAAATTATGTGGCAAGAACAGGCAAATTATGCGGCTTGTTGCAGAACATTTTGTGATAGTTCTAGTTCATTATTTTGTCATTTTTAAACATGTGAACACTGTCAGGATATAGGTTTTTCCTCATTAGTACCAGTTTAACACCCAAATATAGCAATAAGCTAAAAAAAGGTAGCCAGTTAACCTTTGCGAAGGGCCTTCCACTGCGCGGTAATAGTTGTCAACAAGTATTTCGTAACTTTTGAGATATAAACAGTTCATTGGGTGAAATCTGTAGCATATGCAGCAGATGATAAATTATGTGGCAAATGTAACATATTCACAATTATGCAGAAAACACCACAGCTGCAAAATCGTATAATTCCAGTGGCCCTGACAGTAACTTATCTACCAAAATCACTCGCCGTGGCTCTCTGTCCACCTTTAAACCTTTTCTGATTTTATCTGCCTACTTTGTAGATGTCAGGGAGACATTTTTGAGGTAAGTTGGAGACATAGCCACTGCCATCCTATATGCTGGCACCATCCTTATCAAATACCTCTGAAGGGACTGAGAGCAGCAAATGTTTCAAGTGGATACTAATGCCTTCTCCCACCAAGTTTTAAATCAGGGCCTCAAGTACTACATTCCTACTTGATCAAATTACTCATTTGTATGTCTTTGTCTTTTCTCTTATTACTTTCAAACAACAATAACTTTGTGGATCGGCAGAGAAAGTTCCATCCCCACAGAGCCTGAATGTCCATGAAATCTCGACCGATAGCTTCAGAGCCATCTGGAAACCCTTCTCCAAAGACGTGGTGATGTACAGACTGACTTGGATCCCCCTGAATGGCGGGAAACCGGAGGAGGTGAGCTGTCCGCACATCAGATGGCTGGAATACAGGCAGCTCCAGAGTAGATGGCCTGTCAAAGCTGTACATAGCATCTTACGGCTCATAGACAGGGATAAGTCACTGAACTGCTAACATATACGTTTTATTGAGTCAACAAATCCCAGAATGCTTTCTGCCTCATGATGGCGAGGGAGTGTTTTAACTCATAAATTGCACATACCGGGCCACAGTGGGCAGAAACAGGAAGTCTATATCAGCTCTGTCTTTGTTTTATTGCAAATGGAATTCAGTTTATTTCACCCAGCATACAACACATCACATGCAGACAAACAGATAACCACAAACCCAAACCACAACTTAAAGTATCATCCTGGCCACCTGTTTGAATCTGGAAGGACTCCTTACCTTTCCCATCCTCGGAGATGGTGCTTCCAAGAAACATTTGTGTGGAAATGCCAGCTCAAGTGGAAGGGCGGGTGGCGGGGCTTCCCCACCGAGTTCTCTTTCTTCTGTAGGGAGATTCGTACCTGCACGTGGGGCACAACTTGTTTCCGGTACAAGGTGTACCAGATGTAAATGAAGAAATACGGTAAACTGTACTGTCCGCTGCACAGACTGTCAACGGATCCCTGTTTTGGGTAACTGAGAAAACGTTTAATAAAAAGAATTTAAAAAAAAAGAAAATGCCATCTCAAGGAGAGTGAAAGTTGTAGGCAGATAACGGGGAGATAATCTTTCCCTGACAATTGATCAGGCAACATTTATTAGTGTTCATATTTCCAAATTGGAAAGCATGCTTTGCAGGGTCTATTGCTCAAGAACAAATCGAGACCCACTTGTTTGCACAAATTGCCATTTTTCAGGTTTAACAAGGAATGCCCAATTATATTATGTGCTGAGTCATCCACTACTGTATTGCACAGGTGAGATTTCCTTATTGGTCACACAAATGGGTTTTTCATGTTTTCCTTTGTTCCAGCGCGATTTTAGCAAACAGCATTCATACACAAAACATTCACTTGGGCCCATACATTCATACTACGCTAATACTTACGCTGGAGTGTCAGTTGTACTCTTTTATCAAAATCCCTTCTACCAATTACCTTCTGATTGAAGAGTAATGACTTACCGATGGATCCTTTGCTAATTGGGAAGTTTAAAATGAGTGACATTCATTATAATACATAAATCCTGAAATAATCACTGAGTCAGGAAGTTTTAAAATGTTTATCTAAAGTTTTAGCAGAGTAAATTACAGAGCCACATGGTACTTGATCGCAATACCCAAGATTAAGCATAGAAATGATTATTGCTAATCAATGACGGTGTTTAAGGAAAAGGAGAGGATAGAGACAGCAGCGCAACTAAAGGTTGCATTTATATTTACCTTAGTGCGAGAACCAAAACCCCTCAGCCAAGGAGTTGGAAAGAATAGAACCCAGGAAGGATGAAGAGCAAAAACCTCCTCCAGGATCAGGACAGGACCAGTGACCTCTCTATAACGACGCCTGCGCCGTTCCCCTCTCTGGTACTCAGCTTCTCCTCGATTCTCCCTTCTAATGGACTCCGCCGCCCCCTCCTCAGGACCTCTCTGGACAGCAATTCAGACTGCAATCGATCAGCGTGACGGTCTGGAGCATGAAGCCTGTCAATATGGACGCCTGTTCTTCATGAACGCCTGCTCTCGTGGAATCTTGCTCTGACTAATTAACTAATGCTATATTCTATTATACCCTTTTAAGCCCATGTACCTCCCCTTAATGTTGCCAAAATATGGGACCACTACTTCTGATTGGACAGGGACAGGGGGTGGATTCTCGCACCATATCGATTTGGCCTAAATTGTAAAGCCTATTGTCTTTAAATTCCCGCCCCTTCAAATTAATACATTAGCTTTATTTCCCACCCGTCTCATGACAAATGTAAAACATTTTACAAATACATTGTATCAATATGCAACAGGAAAAGGCAAGAGTACAGCATCTTCGGCCATCGGGTCGCGGCCTTGGACGACGTCCAGGTTGACTTCATTTGGCAGGCACACAAGACACATGCGCAGAACCACTTGTCTCTCGAGTTTCAGGTCACCAACCCAGGCCCAAGTTTACGAACTAATAAAAGCGCAAGAAGAAAATATTAAAATCATAGAATAAAATGTTTCACTGTATGCCCACTTTTTCTACTCTATTCCCATTTAATTATAAATGCTATCCCGCATTAGTGGCGTTAGGAAACGACAATTTAGTAATGACATGAGAGCAAGCTGAAGCATGTGAAAACATCAAGCAGCCATTTTAATGCACACTGCGCAGAAGCAGAAATTTCCCACCAAGCAAAGATAGACGTCACACCATGTGATCTGGTTATGACATGCGCACTGAGTTTTCCCGCGCATAGCGGCCATTTTGGATTACAGACAAGCTTTATTCATTAGTAAAACACATAGGCAAGCCTCCTTCCCTTTCGTGTTGTGAATGCAAAGGTTAGTATTAACAATACAAGTTTTAATAAATTAATACTGTGAGGAGGATTGAATACAAGCAAGTTTCGTTTATGAAACCTTGCTCCATCAATCCCCTCTCTGATGGCGTTTCTGAGCCATCAAAACACTACCCTCAATCAGATGCCAACTTCTAGCAAATTACTTCATTCTCATTTTTACTCTTTCCATTCTTACAATCTCCTTTTAATTTCTTGTATAATTCACTTCTCCATTCTTCAAGTTCGATTTCATCTACCTTTCGTTTCTTTCCTCTTCCTGTCACCTTATAAGTTCCATTCTTTCTACAGCATTTGCACCATATTGTTATTGACAGTACTATTATTGCTATCCCTGCTAAGGGTACTAATATTTGACCTATAAGTCCTTTCCCTATATTAGCAAACCAGGTTCCAATTGACGAGATACCATTTGTCAATCTTTCCCATACACTATCAACTTCCAGTGGTTTAAGTTCATTCTCAAGTTTTGTTATATTCTGTATATATGTTCCAATTTCTGCACTCTTATCAGGAATATAAGTGCAACAGTGTTTCGTCTTCAATAATTTACAGACTTCGCCCTCTTTTGCCAATATAATATCAAGAGCAAGTCGATTTTGCATCACCATAGATCTAATCGCAACCATCTCCGCATTAATCATTAGAAACCCTCCAGCAGTATCCGTTGATAAACGATCAACCACTGTAGACAATTTACATATTTTTCTTGAGTTCAGAATTATTCCCACTGAAGGTATCAATGCACCAAATATATCACCTACAATTTCTGAAAAACTAGCTCTTTTACTACGTATTAATTCACTATTGTTTTCATTGCTCCCAGTGTTTCTTTTTACGTGGTATATCTTTGGAAATACTATTCCAAAATAACAACTTCCATACCACCGTGCAGGAAGCCTAAAGTAAGCCTTATTCCCACACACATAATAGATTCCAGGAAAAACTGAATCTGTTCCTCCTTTGATTCCCCAGCCTCCAAGAATTAAGAAATTGTGTTCACGCTCACTGGTACCAATGAAAACATTGTTATAGTCAGTCTTTAACCTATGAAGACAAATTTTTCCTGTCTTTACAAAATCCAGAGCCATAGCAGCTTGAGCCTTGCCAGGTGTGTAATTACCCTCTTTCTCAGCCCAAGGTGGGAGATGAGCCTTATGCTCAGAAGCTTTCTTTTGAAAATCTTGTCTTCTATCTTCTACTAAATTCAAAAATATCTTTTCTTCTTCAAGTAAAGAACATGTTAGATTGTGTCTATGTGCATGTGTTATGTCTATTGATTTCATTGTTAAGAAAAATTCTCCCATAAACTGTGCGTCTTGACTACTAAGCACTGGGTTCATACTCTTTCGAATCGGAACCTCGGAAAATATCACATCTATGTTTGAGTAATAATACTGAAGTCTCCCTGTTCTATAAAATAAACTAGACAAAACACTATATGATATGCCATATGTCAGTGGTAAATGATGGTATGTTAATCCTTCTGCTACTGATTCGGGTAACTTCATACAAACATAACAATTACTAACTTCCATGGTATCTACATATTGAAATAATAACTTTGTGAAAACATTTAAACTAGTGTCGTTATCAGCTATCTCATGATGAATTTCTGCCTCATCTTCTGCCATTAGTTCTACTTTATTGCCCTTTATGTTTGCCGTCCTCCCTTTAGTTTCATTATTAATCTTTTTATCTATTATCATAAGGTAAGGAATTGCTACAATCAGGATTAACCATACTACAAGCACCATCACTAGACTACATATGCATATTGCACAGCATCTTCTACAACATTTCTGTTTTGGTCTCCCAGCAACTCTATCGTCAGGCATTTTTCGACAAGGAAGATTGCTCTTCTTATCTTTTCTTCTTTTCTTTAGCTTATTCTTTTGCTTAGTCAAGGTGGTCTTGTTTCTTTTTCGTACGTCAGTTCTGCACTTGTTCCTTCGCCACCACTGTCACTTGACTCTGAGCTTTCAAAATCTTCAAGAATGATATAAGTCCAATCAGGACCCTTGAATTTGTTATTCACAAGTTTCAGTCTTTTACTTTTTCTTTTCTCTGACTTTTTCTCTTGTTCAGTTTGACTTGTCACTTCAGGTACTTGTTCTGGATCTTCACTTCTGGTTGTTATGTGGTACTTTACTCTTTTAATGACACTTGGCCAATGATCTCCTTTTCTTGTTTTCTTTGTTGGCACTGTTTCTTTATTTTCGTCTTCAGAGATCTCGTTATTCTCACTGCTTAGTACTGCTTCGTTTTCTTCGATTACTGCTTCTTCTGTTTGCTCTTTTTCAGGTCTGATTGGTTTCTCTTCAGCACCTCCACTATGAGTTTCCAATTTTTGACTTTGTTCTTGATTTATTTCTTCAAGTTTATGTCTTTCGAAATTTTCTTCTTCTTTGTACTCTTCTTGATCTAACTTGTTCTGATCAGGGCTTATTGCACTGTGAACTTCTGCAGCCTGACCGGATTCTTCTAGACCTGTCTGTCCCTGTTCAAAGTCTATTAGGTCTTCACTGTTTTGAGTCCAGTTTCCTTTCCCTATCTGACCTTGTTCAGGATTTCTTAGTGTCTTTTCTTCTTGTTCCTGAACTGCTTCTTCTTCACCTATCTGATCTTCTTCAATTTCTTCCAATTTTGCTTGACTTCTTGTTCTGTGGTATACTTCAGGAACTTCTACCACTGGTATCCAATCCTGACTTGTGCTCGGTTGTTCTTCTTCAGCTTCTCTTGAATCTCGAACCTGAGATCCTTCAGCTGGGCAACCTTCAGCTTCTTCAGTGATTGGCGTTGTCTGAGGATTCTCTTCCTCAGGGTCTGGTACTCTCTTGGTGTGGCTTACATGAATCCAATTAGGAAATCCTGCACACTTCACTGCTGTATTTGTAGTCAGTATGACTTGACACGGTCTGCCCCATCTAGGTGATAGACACGTTTCTCTGGTGTGATTCTTCACTACCACCCAGTCACCAGGATTCAGATCATGTTCTTGTTCAGGCTGCCTGGAAACTGCGTCTTCTCCAACCTGATGAGAGACAGAACGCACTAGGTCAGCCAATCCTTTGCAATAGTCCAGAACCATATCATCAGATATATTCACCAGTTTGTTTGTGGGAACATGTGTTTGTCTCATTGCTCTTCCCATCATTATTTCGTGTGGGCTCAATCCTGTTGTTCTGTCAGGTATGCTTCTGAGTCCCATTAAAACGAGTGGCAATGCATCTGGCCATTCTAATGAAGTGGATGCACACATTTTTCCCAATCTTGACTTTATAGTGCCATTCAGTTGTTTAAACACTCCAGAAGCTTCTGGACGATATGCACAGTGCAGTTTCTGTTGGATTTGGAATGCTTCACAGATGAGTTTGATCACTTCACTATTAAAATGTTTTCCTCTATCTGATTCCAAAGTTACTGGAAAACCAAACCTAGGAATAAGCTCCCGTAGTAACAGTTTTGCAACTGTAATGCTGTCATTTCTTCTAGTAGGGTAAGCCTCCACCCACTTTGAAAACAGGCACACTATGACTAGTACATATTTCAGCCCTCTGCATGGTGGTAACTGTATGAAATCAAACTGAAGTCTCATAAATGGACCCTCTGCTTTCCAATTTTTCCAAATCCAATTACTGTCTTCCTCCCCGGGTTATGCATCTGACAAATTAGACATCTCTGGCAAAGACTCTCTGCAACAGCCCTGAATTTAGGATTGTACCAATTTTGTCTGAACAGTCTAATCATTGCATCTCTCCCTATGTGTGTGTCTCCATGATACATCCTAGCCATTTGTGAAAGTAAACAGTCTGGCATGACTGGTCTACCATCAGCACTGATCCACACTTCATCATCTCCTCTTTGGGAACAACCCACTTTAATCCACAAATTCTTTTCACTTTCATCAACCTCATCTTGCAATTTCTTGACGTCATTCCAAGTTTCAGGTGGCATATACAGCATAAGTTGGCAGCTGATTCTCATTCTTTCCACCCTCTTATTGACTGACATTCTGGTTTTGGCACAATGTTGAGCCACCAGATCTGCGTATCTGTTGCCGACTACCACCCAGTCATCTCCTGACTGATGTGCGGCACATTTCACCGCAGCCAATTCTTTTGGTGATTGTATTGCTTCCAGCAATTCCCTTACAAATTGTCCATTTTTAATGGGGGATCCTGAAGAAGTCATGAAATCCCTCTGCATCCATAGTTGGCCAAAATCATGCACAACCCCGTAACCATATTGGCTATCTGTAAATATGGTTACTCTCTGATTCCTCCCAATTTTGCATGCTTTTATCAACGCAATCAATTCAGCTACCTGTGCAGATTTGACTACTGGTAAATAGGATGCTTCGACTATTCCAGTTAATTCACATACTGCATAGGCAGCAGTTAGTTTGCCATCTTCATGTCTTTGACATGAACCATCAACAAATAGCTCCCTGTCTGGCTTTTTAAGAGGCCGTTCCTCTATATCTGGGCGTGGTTTTGTACATAATTCCGTAATTTATATACAATCATGTTCATCTTCTTCATCATCTTTAATTCTCTCATGGTATGGGTCTGGCAGTAAGGTTGCTGGATTTATTATAGTACACCTTACCATGGTCACATTTTCAGCGCCCATTATTATTCTTTCATATTTAGTCAGCCGACTAGGGGTAAGATGCTGAGTTCGGGTTCTTGTCAACAGAATAACAACTGCATGTGGAACATACACTTTTACAGGGTGTCCCATCACAATTGATTCACTTTGTTCAATGCTCAAACAAGTAGTTGCCACTGCTTTTAGGCATCCTGGCAACGCGGCTGCTACTGGGTCTAATGTAGCAGAGAAATATGCTATAGGACGTCTGTCTAATCCGTGTCTCTGAGTTAGGACAGAAAGTGCACAATTTTCTCTCTCATGGCAGAACAATGCAAATTCTCTTTTATAATCAGGCATGCCTAAGGCAGGTGCTGAGCAAAGTGCATTTCTCAATTTTACAAAGGCTTCTACACTTTCATCTTCCCACTCAACAGGATCTTTTGCTTTCTTTTTTGTCATGTTAATTTATGGTTTAGCTAACATGGAAAATCCTGGTATCCATTGTCGACAGTAACCTACTATTCCTAGGAACATTCTCACTTGTCTTTGGGTTACAGGCATTTGCATTTTCTTTATTAGTTTTACTCTTTCAGAGGTTACTCTTCTTTTTCCCCTCTCAATTTGGTATCCCAGATATTTAACAGCTGTTGTACAGAACTGTAATTTTTCAGGTGAGACTTTATGCCCTTCCTCGGCCAAAAGATTTAATAGTGCTATGGAATCAACGACACAGTCCTCTCTGGTGTTCGATGCCACCAATAAGTCGTCGATATATTGGACTAAGACTGAGCTTCCTGGCATCACTAGTTTTTCAAGGCACTTTTTCAGTATCTGGTTGAAAATAGAAGGACTTTCTGTGTACCCCTGAGGAACACGATTCCACACATAGACCTTGTTCTCAAATTTAAATGAGAAAAGATACTGGCTGTCTGGATGCAATGGTATTGAAAAGAACGCTTGACACAAATCAATTACTGTGAACCTTCCTGCACTCCAAGGGATCTGATATAGAAATACTGCAGGATTTGGCACTATAGGACAACATGGTTCCACAATCTTATTGATTTTTCTCAAATCCTGAACAATCCTATATTTTCCACTAGGTTTCTTTAAACCCATTATAGGCGAATTACATGGGCTACTCATTACTTCTTTTAGGATGTTTTGTTTTACCATTCGATTAATTTCTTCAATGACTCCTGCTTTTACTTCTGCACTCATTTTGTACTGTCTGGTATTTGGGAAAATCGCACCTTCTTTTACAGTAATTTTAACTGGGTCTATTTTAGCCATAAGTCCTACTTCCTTTCCTGTGAAATCCCATACTATGGGGTTTACTGTACCTTTTAATTCTTCTGGCAACTCATCTTTTGTTATGAATGAAAACATCTCATCTACTTCTGTACCTTGTTTTGCAATCATTATCTTATATACATGGTCTTCATCTGGTGTCTGAACTGCCACACCATCCGGTGTGCAGAAAATTGTACAATTCATCTTGCACAACAAATCCCTACCTAATAAGTTTACTGGACTAGAATCACACACTACAAATTGATGCATTTCTCTGAAGTTTCCTATTTTAACTTCCATTGGTTCGGTAAGAGGTGTTCTAATTCTTTGATTTGCCACCACTACTACTTGGATATCTTCACCAGAGAGAGGAAGGTCTGGAATGTCTGCTGTTCTCACAGTAGACCGGGTAGCACCAGTGTCCAAAAGGAAAGTAATATCATTACCTTTCACATTCCCTTCAACATATGGACCTGACTGATCTACCTGTAAGGATGCGCCAAGTACGCACTCCTTCCCCCCCTCTCCTAGGCACCGTCATGAACTGTATTGACAGAAATCGTCCTGTAAAAGAAACTGTGATGTTATATAATCATTCTTACCACTTCCTCCTTGATATCCGATGTCTGTACCGTGCTTTGCTCTGCTTACATTACCCTGAATAGGTGCAGGTGGTAATTGACTCTGAGGATTTACACCCTGCTGTGAGTCATTCTGCGTCTGTGGATTTAAATTTTGATTTGGGCCATTATTATTCCGGATCTTTTTACATTCATCCTTCCAATGCCCCAATTTTCCGCATCCATGACAAGGAAATTTCTTTTTAGCTTCTTCTCTACTCATTCGTCCTCTTACTTTACCACCATTCCCAGTATCACCACTCGTTCCAGAATCCTTTCCCTGGGTTTCACTAGGATTTTCCAAATTGATTCCCTGTTTCTCGGCCATTTTTACCTGTGCCCACATTACCTTCTCCTGTAATTTCTTGTGTCTGTCCTCAATATCATCTCCACAATATTTTGCATATTTCAAAATCTCGTTGATACCTTTCCCTTGCCAACAAAGCATGTGCTGCTTAATCATCTGACAAATCTCTGGCTTCAGACCATAAATGAATCGATACACAAACTGACTCATGTTCTTGTCTCCAATGTCCTCAAATCCACTATACTGTTTAAATACCTGCAATAGACGCTCATAGTATGAATGTACCGATTCATTAGCCTCTTGGGTAGTTCGGTTTATTTTTACCCAATCTGTTTCTTTCTGTGGTATTTTCCCTTTCAGGTAAGTTATCACCTGCTGATACTTTTTCATCACATCATTTGACGGGGCACCTGTCTTTGGGTCTCTAGGATACTCGTCATTTGGCCAATCAACTGTAATTTTACAATCTGTCCACAAATCGGCAGGTACCACTATGTCAAACAACCCATCCAAATCCTTCAACAATACCTTTGACACCTTTACAAACCTCTCAACCTGCTTGTACCATTCAATTGGTTTTTCTCTCAATTTTGGAAAATCATTCGTAAATGATAAAATATCCTGTCTGCTCCATGGGACATGTACATATCCTCCTCCCGCAATTTCTCGCATTGGGTACATTTGGTCTACTTTCTCTGTCTCTTTCATCACATATTCCGATGCTGTTCTACTTGTTCGAGCTTCTTCCTTTTTCTTGGCCCACCTAGTTCTCCATTTATCTAGGTCTCCCCATTTTTGCAAAACTAACATTAATTCTCTTATTTGTAATCTTCTTCCAGAGGCATTCATATTTTCTAAATCTTTGTCTGAAAATTCTGCTCTATAGGGTTTCTGTAGTACTTTTGATCTCCCTATTTCTATTCCCGTCTGTAGCGCTAAATTGGATAATTTTTCATGGAATAACCTTACATTTCTGGTGATGCTTCTGCACAGGAACAATAATTCTTCATCATCATAGGTATTCAAGCGTTCTAGTCCTACATTTCCTGCTATTATTTCTTCTAATTCAACTTTCAATTTATGAATGTCTATTATTTTTGGGGGTGTGCACTGTTTATCTGACCCTTGTACCCACTTTTCTAAGTCTTCAGGTGTTACTATAGTGGCACTTTTTGCTCCTGATGAAGTTATTAGACTTACATCTTTTGAACATCCAGGTACATCTTTTCTGGGGGTGCTATTTACAGAACCTCGAATAGGCAAGTCCATAAGTGATATTGTAGATTCACAGTCACTAAATTGATCTTCAATTATTACTGCTGCTTCAGGTTTTGTAGCGTTTACAGGAGTAGGTGCAAGTATCGGTGGAGGACAGTTTCCTTGAGTACCATATAATGGAACTACTGGACCAATTGTTACAGGTATGGTCAATGAATCAGGGTGTACCTTTATCTGGGTTATTTTCTGTATCAATTCTGTTCTGGTCTTTTCTAGGGCTTCTTTTTCTTTGTCATGAAGTATTCTACTCGGGGTGAATTCATGCATTACCTGTGGTACTAATGGAGTTTTTAACGGTGGTGCACTTGGGGTGCATCCACTTGTCCCTTCCTGATATGGTGGGGGATTCCTTAACATTTCTTCTATAAATTCATCTTCAGAATCTTCATTTCTCATTAAATGTTTTGTCTTTTCTGTGCATTTACTTCCTAAATTTTCCTCTGCTGTTAACAATGGATATAGTCCTTCTGTAAGCATTGCCCTTCTCCACTGTTTCATCTGACCGTCCCTTGACTCATTGTGATATCTAGGGAAAAATCCCCGATAACCCGTATTACTCCTGGATCGGTCACGTTCAAATGCCTCAGTTTCCCATTCCTCTAAAGCTTCATATTGAGTTAATCTAGGTCTGGGTTCTAAGACATTCATTCTTAATCTCAAGTTCTGCAAAATTCGCCCATTGAATGTGCCATTCTCGGGAAATGCTAGTATTCCATCATTTTTGGTATATTCTATCCAATTCTCTATCCATACACAAGTATGATAACCTCTCTCCATCATCATGAAAGATGCGGGTGTTTTAGCTGGTGGAATGATAATTCCTTCTCTAGTTTTGATTGGTTTATCCTGTTTAAAATAATTCTTAATCTTTTGCAAAAATGAAATTTTTCTCTTTTCTCCGTACATCTTGGGTAAGTATCGATGTATAAAATTATATTCTGCAAAGCCTAAATATCTCCTGCCCGGACGAATTCCTGTTAAATTCGGATCGCGTTTTAACATGCAATCCTTTCACCACTAAGAATTTTGCTTCTATAATCTCGACCAATCAAATGTCTGCTATCTTTTATGTCTGAACCAATCCTTGCGCGGCTTTTTGGTGACGTTTATCTGTCAACCCCTCCTTTACAATCTGCGCTTCTCTATCCCTCGCTGTTTCAATCAATCCCAGCGCGGTACCTGTGACGTCAGTACTGCTCCTGACTACTGACCCCTCCTTTACAAGAGTCTTTCCACACCCGCTGATTCAACCAATCCCAGCGCGGCGTTTTCTGACGTCAGCTCCCTCTCCGGCAACTGACCCTCCCTTTACAAAAATCTTACGCAAAACTTATTTTCTCTATAAATCTTCAATTAAGTTTCAGTAAGTAACAACATAAAACATTCGCTATCGTGCCAGTTTCTTCTAAATTCGAAAAAGATAGTTTCTCTTACACTTTAGAAAAACCTTTCCTTTTACTAACATATACTACGAGTAAAACCCTTCCGTTTACTCTTCACACAAGCTCCAGAAATACCTGTTACTTCTTCAATGTTACCCTTTCTAGGTGATATAACATCAAATTTTCACCAGCGTACTCTTTTGCTGTTACTTTCACGCATTGAGTCCCTAACGAGTACTGATAGCCCTGCTTAACTTTTCAGTACTATTTCTGCCTGACAGATAACCTCACTGCAGTATGGCTTCCACTTGCCACCCGCTATTCTTTTTACCCCGGGGTATTCTGGACAACATAAAACAAAACTCTAAAATAAGCGGATTGTTAGTTTATAAAAATACAAATAAAATTCTCATTACCCAATTAACAAAGAGTAACCATCCTCTGGTTACCAGAAAACTGATCCAGCGCGATATTAGCAAACAGCATTCATACACAAAACATTCACTTGGGCCCATACATTCATACTACGCTAATACTTACGCTGGAGTGTCAGTTGTACTCTTTTATCAACATCCCTGCTACCAATTACCTTCTGATTGAAGAGTAATGACTTACCGATGGATCCTTTGCTAATTGGGAAGTTTAAAATGAGTGACATTCATTATAATACATAAATCCTGAAATAATCACTGAGTCAGGAAGTTTTAAAATGTTTATCTAAAGTTTTAGCAGAGTAAATTACAGAGCCACATGGTACTTGATCGCAATACCCAAGATTAAGCATAGAAATGATTATTGCTAATCAATGATGGTGTTTAAGGAAAAGGAGAGGATAGAGACAGCAGCGCAACTAAAGGTTGCATTTATATTTACCTAAGTGCGAGAACCAAAACCCCTCAGCCAAGGAGTTGGAATGAATAGAACCCAGGAAGGATGAAGAGCAAAAACCTCCTCCAGGATCAGGACAGGACCAGTGACCTCTCTATAACGACGCCTGCGCCGTTCCCCTCTCTGGTACTCAGCTTCTCCTCGATTCTCCCTTCTAATGGACTCCGCTGCCCCCTCCTCAGGACCTCTCTGGACAGCAATTCAGACTGCAATCGATCAGCGTGATGGTCTGGAGCATGAAGCCTGTCAATATAGACGCCTGTTCTTCATGAACGCCTGCTCTCGTGGAATCTTGCTCTGACTAATTAACTAATGCTATGTTCTATTATACCCTTCTACGCCCATGTACCTCCCCTTAATGTTGCCAAAATATGGGACCACTACTTCTGATTGGACAGGGACAGGGGGTGGATTCTCGCAACATATCGATTTGGCCTAAATTGTAAAGCCTATTGTCTTTAAATTCCCGCCCCTTCAAATTAATACATTAGCTTTATTTCCCACCCGTCTCATGACAAATGTAAAACATTTTACAAATACATTGTATCAATGTACAACAGGAAAAGGCAAGAGTACAGCATCTTCGGCCATCGGGTCGCAGCCTTGGACGACGTCCAGGTTGACTTCATTTGGCAGGCACACAAGACACATGCGCAGAACCACTTGTCTCTCGAGTTTCAGGTCACCAACCCAGGCCCAAGTTTACGAACTAATAAAAGCGCAAGAAGAAAATATTAAAATCATAGAATAAAATGTTTCACTGTATGCCCACTTTTTCTACTCTATTCCCATTTAATTATAAATGCTATCACGCATTAGTGGCGTTAGGAAACGACAATTTAGTAATGACATGAGAGCAAGCTGAAGCATGTGAAAACATCAAGCAGCCATTTTAATGCACACTGCGCAGAAGCAGAAATTTCCCACCAAGCAAAGATAGACGTCACACCATGTGATCTGGTTATGACATGCGCACTGAGTTTTCCCGCGCATAGCGGCCATTTTGGATTACAGACAAGCGTTATTCATTAGTAAAACACATAGGCAAGCCTCCTTCCCTTTCGTGTTGTGAATGCAAAGGTTAGTATTAACAATACAAGTTTTAATAAATTAATACTGTGAGGAGGATTGAATACAAGCAAGTTTCGTTTATGAAACCTTGCTCCATCACCTTGGCACATGTGACATCACATCACAGAAAATAGGGAAACACTTTTTTCCCACAGGCTGCACCCCAACTAGGGATACAGGTGGTGTCCGAAGGTGGGCTGTCAACGCTTGTTTATTTAAGTATCAGGTAAACGGGGAAGCAACACAGAAAGCACCCATCAACAACTGTTTACCAGCTCAACTGCTCACCTCAAAAACCTGACATTCCAACTTTCCATGCACACATCATTGGGGATTTTACACCCCGCAAACTTAGTATAGCTTATATAAGTCCAAGTGTTAGGCCAGGCATCCTTGGCTTGGTTTTTCCCCTAACATTTTGCTTTCAACCCTCCTGTTTGGCTGACTTCGTTTTTGCTGGCTTTAGGACTCTACACACTTTACCCCTGCTAACCAGTGCTAAAGTGCTTATGCTCTCTCCTTAACACATAATGGAGTTGGCATATTTAATTTACTTGTAAGTCCCTAGTAAAATAGCATTATCTGTGCCCAGGGCCTGTAAATTAAATGCTACTAGTGGGCTTGCAGCACTGAATGTGCCACCCACTTAAAAAGCTCTTTAAACATGTCTCAGGCCTGCCGTTGCAGACTGTTTGCGCCGTTTTAAAGTACCATGCTGACCTGGCAAAATAAATCTTTTCCCATGCCTAAACCTTCTTTTTTAATACATATAAGTCACCCATAGGGTAGGCCCTGGACAGCCCAGAGGGCAGGGTGCAGTGTATTTAAAAAGTAGAATATATCCTTTTAAGTTTTAAATGTCCTGGTAGTGAAAACCTCTTAAATTCATTTTTCGCTATTGCAAGGCCTATCTCTTCCATAGAATAACATTGGAGTTATCGCATCACCTCTGATAAGTGCTAATTTTCAAATGGGAGCAGGTAACCAGTTCATAACCAGTTCATATTTGGTGTCTTTGGTATTGTAATGAATCAATCAATCAATCAGGGGCTTTTAAAGCGCGCTACTCACCCGGGAGGGTCTCAAGGCGCTGGGGGGTGGGAGGGGCGGGGTGGGGGCTGCAGCTCCGGGTCAGTCGAAGAGCCAGGTCTTGAGGTTCTTCCTGAAGGTGTGCAGCGTAGGGGAGCGTCTGATGTTGACTGGGAGCTCGTTCCAGGCCTTAGTTGCGACATAGGAGAAGGCTCTTCCACCTGCTCTGGTTCTGCGGATGCGCAGGGTCTCTGCTAGGGCGAGGTCTGCGGAGCGGAGGTTTCTTTTGGGTACATGGAACAAGACTCTTTCGTTGAGGTATTTAGATCCGATGTTGTGTAGGGATTTGTAGGCGTGGGTGAGTAGCTTGAAGGTTACTCTCTTCTCGACGGGGAGCCAGTGGAGGTCTCGCAGATGTTGGGTTATGTGCTCTTGTCGTGGGGTGCCGAGGACGAGTCTGGCTGCGGTGTTTTGGATGGTTTGGAGTTTGTGCAGCAGGGATTTGTTGATTCCTGCATAAAGGGCGTTCCCGTAGTCCAGTCTGCTGTTTATGAGTGCGTGGGTGATGGTCTTTCTGGCTTCGGGGGGAATCCACTTGAAGGTCTTGCGGAGGATGCGGAGGGAGTTGAAGCAGGTGGAGGTGACAGCGTTGATCTGGCGAGTCATGGTGAGGGAGGGGTCTAGAATGATGCCGAGGTTCCGGGTGTGGTCCATCGGGGTGGGTGGGTTTCCGAGGTCGGAGGGCCACCAGGTGTTGTCCCAAGCAGTTGGGGGAGGATCCAAGGATGAGGACCTCTGTCTTCTCCGAGTTGAGCTTTAGGCAGCTGTTGCTCATACAGGCTGAAACGTCTTTCATTCCTTCCTGGTAGCCGAGTCTGGTGTCTTCGGGGTTCTTCGTGAGGGAGAGGATGAGCTGGGTGTCGTCGGCGTAGGATACTATGCTGAGCCCGTGCTGTCTGACAATGGCGGCGAGGGGGGCCATGTAGATGTTGAAGAGCGTAGGGCTGAGCGATGATCCTTGGGTTACTCCGCAGTTGATCTCTGTGGGTTCGGAGAGGAAGGATGGGAGCCTGATCCTTTGGGTTCTGCCGGCGAGAAAGGATCGGATCAAGTTGAGGGAGGTCCCCCGTATGCCAATGTCATGGAGTCTGGCTGCAAGAGTGCGGTCAATCAATCAATCAATCACAAGATTTGTAAAGCGCACTACTTACCCGCGAGGGTCTCAAGGCGCTGAGGTAGAGGAGGGGGGGGGTGTTGCCGCTACTGGTCGAATAGCCAGGTCTTGAGTCGTCTCCTGAAGGTCAGCAGGTCTTGGGTCTGTCGTAGGTTGAGGGGAAGGGTGTTCCAGATCTTGGCGGCGCGGTGAGAGAAGGATCTGCCTCCGGTGGTGGTTCTCCGGATGCGCGGGACAGTGGCCAGGGAGAGGTCGGCGGAGCAGAGCTGACGGTTGGGAACGTAGAAGGAGAGTCGACTGTTGAGGTAGGCTGGGCCGGTTTTGTGGAGTGCCTTGTGTGCGTGGATCAGGAGTTTGAAGGAGATTCTCTTGTCGACGGGGAGCCAGTGCAGGTTTTTCAGGTGGGGGTGATGTGGCTGTGGCGTGGAATGTCGAGGATCAGGCGTGCAGAGGCGTTTTGGATTCTTTGCAGTCGTTTGATGAGCTTAGTCGGGGCTCCTGCGTAGAGGGCGTTTCCGTAGTCGAGTCTGCTGCTGACGAGGGCCTGGGTGACTGTTCTTCTCGTGTCTGTCGGGATCCACCTGTAGATCTTGCGGAGCATGCGGAGGGTGTTGAAGCAGGAGGAGGAGACTGCGTTGACTTGCTTGGTCATGGTGAGCGTTGAGTCGAGGATGACTCCCAGGTTGCGTGCGTGGTCGGTTGGTGTCGGGGGTGCCCCTAGTGACGAGGGCCACCAGGAGTCGTCCCAGGCTGATGGGTTGGAGCCGAGGATGAGGATCTCCGTCTTGTCTGTGTTCAGCTTAAGTCGGCTGCACTTCATCCAGTCGGCGACGGCTTTCATTCCTTCGTGCGGTGGGAGACGGTGTCAAAGGCTGCGGAGAGGTCTAGTAGGATGAGGGCCGCGGTGTGGCCCTGGTCGAGTAGCATGCGGATGTCATCGGTGGCGGCGAGGAGGGCAGTCTTGGTGCTGTGGTTACTGCGGAATCCGGACTGGGAAGAGTTGAGGATGGCGTTCTCTTCGATGAAGGTGGTCAGCTGGGCGTTGGCGAATTTCTCTGTGACCTTTGCTGCGAAGGGAAGGAGAGAGATGGGCCGGTAGTTTTTCAGGTCTGTCGGGTCAGCCGAGGGTTTCTTGAGGAGGAGCTTGACCTCTGCCTGCTTCCAGACATCGGGAAAAATGCCAGATTCGAAGGAGGCGTTGATGGTCCGGCGTAGTTTGGGTGCTATGGCGGCGGTGGCTCTGTGGAAGATGTTTGGTGGGCAGGGGTCCATAGGGGCTCCTGAGTGGGTGCTCTTCATGGTCATGGTGGTATCTTCGGTGGTGACCGGTATCCAGGTGGTGATGGTGGGCTGGCTGTCATCGCTGGAGGGGAGGGCGGATTCTGGAGTCTGTTCGCTGAAGTTGTCGTAAAGGGCCTTGATTTTCAGGTGGAAGTAGGAGCCGAGTTTGTTGCAGAGGTCCTGGGATGCCGTGACGTCCGTGGCTTCGCTGGGGGGCTTGGTGAACTGTTGGATGATGTTGAAGAGTTCCTTTGAGTTGCTGGCGGTGAGGAATTTGTTACGGATGAAGGTCCTCTTGTTGGCTCCTATGCGTTGGTGGTATTCTGTCATGGCGTTCTTGTAGGTGGTCTGATCTTTGTTGGTATTGCTGTTTCTCCATTGTTTCTCGAGAAGTCTGCAGGAGCGTCTGGCTTTTTGGAGGTCGGTGGTGAACCAAGCGGCCTTCAGGGGGCGTTGTTTGTTGGGGTGGCTGAGGGGTGCGAGCTTGTCTGTGCAGCCAGTGAGCCAGCGGTGTATTTCCTTGGCGGCAGAGTTGGCATTGGTCGTGTCGGAGGGGGGGTCGTGGGTGAGGGTGGAGTTGAGATGCTCCTCTGTGACCTTGCTCCAATTCCTTCATGGCGGGCGTGGAGCGGGCTTGTGTACAGTGGTGGTGTTGAAAGAGAAGTGTACGCAGTGGTGGTCGTTCCAGAGGGGCTGCGAGTTGTGGCTGAAGTGGGTGTTGGTCCCTCCTGCGAAGATGGGGTCGAGGATGTGTCCGGCCTTGTGGGTGGGGGTGGTGACGAGCTGCTTCAATCAGAGGTTGGCGAGGTTGTCCAGGAGGGCGGTGGAGTTGGGGTCGCTGCGGTTGTCAAGGTGGAAGTTCAGGTCTCCGACGAGTATGTAGTCCGTGGAGGCGATGGCGTGGAAAACTACTCTCTCATGGTAAAGTTGGATTTTAAAAATTACAATTATGAAAATGCTGATTTTAGAAAGTTCTAAATAATCAAAACATCTAGCTGATTATTTATTAGGCTGCCAACTATTTAAGAAGACTCAGACCAAACTTGCAAATAAGATGGTCTACATCATTTAATTATTCATTTTCCTCATTAATATTCATTTTATGAATTCACAGGACAGATATCGAATACACTTCACAATTACATAACATCTAGAAAGAGTTGAAACAATAAAAGCAACAAAGCAAATAACAAATAACAATCAATTGAAATTGTTTCCAGTCAGGAAACAATTGGTGTGTGTGTCGACTTTCGGTCCACACACGAATAAATTCCGCCAAATCGTTTTTAAAAACTGGCACCTGCTTCAAGATTTGGAATGCCCGTTTGAAAGGCCACTTTTCGCCATTAGGAAAGAAATGAGCATTGGCCAACAATTGGTGAGGGCTGATTGCACCTTTGCAACGAAAAAACGGGACCTACGCTCCCAGTGGAATCTAAAACCAGTCGAAGGACATCACAAGTGTGGGAACTGTGTATCATGTGAAACAACCTGTGAAGGGTCTATGTTTGAGCAGAACACCATCAAATGGATTCACAAGTCCTTTTCAAATTGTAAAACGAAAAATGTTGTCTATGGAATTACTTGCCCATGTGGCAAACTGTATATCGGCAAAACCAACCAAGAGATCCGATTACGAATCGTCCAACATCGATCTAGAATCCGCACAAAAGTGACAAATGCCCCTATGGTTAGCCATTTCATACCAGCTAACCATAGTGAAAAAGATATTAAATGGACAGTCCTCTGGGTGGTAAAACAGACGCCAAGAGGCGGAGATACAGAAAGAACCTTACTACAAAAAGAAGCCTATCTCATCCTTAAGTTTAATAGTACCATATCTGGCTTGAATGAAATGTCTGAAATATCAAGGACTTAAAACATAGAAAGGATTTGAATAAGTCTTGGAACAATTTCAACTACGCATTTTATCCCTAAGTTACGCCCCATGTTAGACGGTGTACAAAAGAATTGAGAGTAGGCTGCCAGGGAGGTGAAAGTATTAAGAAGTTTCACTGAAACACTACAAGAGCCAGCATCCTTTGCACAACTGCCTCACAGATCAAGGACAAGGAAAAGGAAGTCCTTTTTAGTGTAATCGATTGCAGCCGAATTGACAGTGTTCCGCAAGGCAGACGGGAACCGGGAAGAATGATTGATGGCCGCTTGAGAAGCACGAGTGAGTTACCGCGTATGAAACTTTGTATCCATTTGAAAGCGTATGAAGAAGACGCGCTGTTGCTAACGCCTCTGTTCGTGCTTAACGTTGCAGATAATTAACTCGAAAGCGACTGCCGCTATTGAAAGCAACCAAACGGTTACAAAGCCGCAAATCTTTCCAAGCTGCCACTGTGAGCATCTGCTGGCTACAGCAATTCATACCAGAAAGTAAGTTCTAAACTGAATACGAAAGAAATGATCTAGTCGCTTGGAGTTTGAACTCACGTAAAGCCTGAGTTTTTCTTTTACATCAGAATAATGTGTCCGCCGGCAGTTGGAATATACAAATCGGCACTGAAGTTCCTTTGAAACAGTGTATCAGCTTCACACAAGAGTGACGACTGTACTAGTGTTTACGGAGTTTTCCCTTAAGTAAGTGGAACTTGTCATAATTATATTGAGTACTAAATAGACATATTATATGACATTGGAAGGTAGTGATTAAGTGTTTTTGTTCTTCCAGGCAAATATACTCACAATTTTCCCACAACTTTGAAGGGATTTCCAAATTCTAAAACAGGTACATATTACTCTGTTCTTGGTTCAGAGTGTATATAGGAAGGTGAGAAGGTGGGCAATGGTTTGTTAAACAAAAATATATTTTTTCTTTATTGGTTTTACAGAATCCAGTCACAGCCCTGAGGAGAATCCCTCGAAATAAATTGGGATTCGAAACGTGTAGGCATATTTTACCATCAGGGGAAGAGTTTCAATAGAAAAATGTATAGCGACTGAGGGAAATAATGTACTTAATGTGTATATCCTCTGTTGCTAGAAATGTCATTACCCCAGTTGGTTGGTAACCCTAGATGTTTCCCTGAAATTGTTCTTGTGGGTTACTTGTTTGTTGTTTGTTCCTGACTGGAAACAATTTCAATTGATTGTTATTTGTTATTTGCTTTGTTGCTTTTATTGTTTCAACTCTTTCTAGATGTTATGTAATTGTGAAGTGTATTCGATATCCTGTGAATTCATAAAATGAATATTAATGAGGAAGGGGGCGTGGCCAAGCCGAGGATCATGGCGGACGCGTGAGCAGAGAGCTCCGCATCAGCCCGCATTTTAATCCTTTTGGAATGGGCAGCCGGGGCGCGCTGTGAGATCTTTGACAGCCCCCCAGGGGTCCGTACACCGTTGTGAGCGTCTGGGAGCCCCCACGGATCTGGCGGAGGCAGCAGTCTGGTGAGGCGCTTGGCCCGAGACAGAGGCTAATGGCGGCCGCATTCATCGCCGCGGCGCCTGAGTGATTCCCGGAGCGGGGAGTCAAGACTCGGACGGGTGCCCACCGCTGCCCCCGAGACCAGCGCTGCACATTGGGCAGCTGTGACAAGCCCAACTGGGGTCCCCGAGATCGCGGCAGATGCGGTGGCCTGGGAGTGAGGCCTGAGAGCTGTCTGGACGTCCTGGGCGAGCCTCCGTCGCAGCGCCTGCCGGCCGAGTGAGTGAGGCAGCCTGAGCGCTGACTGCTGGGTACAGGTGCGGGGACGCACTTAGCGGGGAGAGATTGCCTCCCGGAGCGGCGGTAACAGCTGCGCTGCCCCGGGAGGGAGAACACAAGACACAGCGGACCCGGCTGGAAACAGCGCATCGGCGTCTGGAATTCACGCAGAGGCCTAACGGCTTGGGGGCTCGACGAGGCCTCCTGGGAGACAGGCCTCGCAGGGTCATCTGCTATCGGTGGGGCCCCCTCCGCCCCGGACTGTAGCTGCCTCCAGGCGCAGAGGAGTGGGACCAGAGGTGAGGAGCAGCGCAAGTGGGTCTCCTGATGTGGCTGCAGTGGCGGGCAGCGCTGGACCTGCCCGAGTGCCCTGGCTGGCAGCTTTGACCTGCGTGCTACCCTGTGTTGGCAGAACGGGAGCAGCTGAGCCCTCGGGGCACAACCGACCCCCGCTGGAGCGCCGCGGGCGGAGCCCCTCACCTGGCGGGTCAACTGGCTGGTGAGTGAGCTGGCCGGTGCGAGACTTGGCTGGGCCCCGGCGCTGCGGGGCCCCCTTGTGTCGCTGAACTGCCTCCTGAGCCCCAGATAGCGATTGAGTCCAACCTGAGCCTGCGGTCCCGACCGGAGGCGGTGCATCGGCGGTTGGGCCCCCATGTGTGGATGTAGCGGAGGGTCGGCTAGTGGTGTCCGCGGGGGCTGGCCTGGAGGTGACGTCTGAGGATCCCCCCCCCGACCTGGACTGTGGGCGCTGCTGCACGTGGAGATAGGCGTGCTGGAAGCTGGGTGAGACCTGCTCGGGCAGCATCTCAGTATCTGCCAGTGGGGCTGTGACACTGGCTTGGACTGCAGGACTTGGCCCATAGCTACTGGCCATAAACAAATTGATTCTCGTCGGGGGGGAACTGGGGGGCCGAAGCTTGCGCCGCCCTGGCCCCTAGTATAGCGGGCCTAGCGGCTCACGTCGCCAGCGGACGAAGGGAATCCAGTGAGACCTGGGCGGAGCGGCGGGCTCGAAGCAGTGGTCGGGGCCCGCCGCACGTAGCTACTCCTACTGGGCCAGCGGGGTGAGAGCTGAACGGACACTCCCCGACAGGTGGTGGCGTGGCCCACCCTGAGATAGGGGACTTCTGCCCAGTGCCGGACCTGGTCTGTAGCGGGCCCTACTTGCAATAGACATTCACCTAAGGTGGGCTTTGATTTGTCTGACTGACCACTGACAAGATGGGCAAGCCCAGTAACCGCCAGACGGGGGCCCCTCAGGACCTGGAAGACGGTGCTCAGGAACAGTTGCAGTCTACACCCGAGGATCCGGTGCAGCAACAGCTCAGTAAAATCTTAGAGGCCATAGTTGACACAAAGTCCACTCTTCACCAGGACATAAGCACAGTTGCGGCGGGGCTGGGCCTACTGCGGGAAGAGCATAAGAAACTGTCCGAGAGAGTTAAAGAAACCGAGTCTACTGTTGCGGAACTGGCGCCGGCTCACAAGGCTCTGGAACACCAGGTGGGGGCCCTTACGGACAGAGTGTGCTTATTGGAGCGGAGGGCCGAAGATGCCGAAGGGCGCAACAGACGGAACAATATCAGGCTCCTGGGTCTTCCGGAAGGGTCGGAGGGCGATGATATGGTGGCCTTCTTGGAACATTGGCTCAGAACCGTGGTAGCACCTGAGGGCCTGTCCACTTTCTACACGCTGGAAAGGGCCCATAGAGTGCCGGCCAGGCCATTGGCCCCTGGGAGGCCTCTGCGGCCCGTGGTGACCCGTCTGCTCCATTTCCGGGATAGAGACCTTCTCCTGCAGAAGGCGAGGGCAGAGGGCCCTTTCACTTTGGGTAACAGCAAAATCTCCCTTTTCCCGGACTACACTCTGGAGGTGCAGAGGAAGAGGGCCTCATACTTGGAGGTCAAGAAAGCGTTGAGGGAGGAAGGCCTCCAATACTCCCTGATGTTTCCAGCCCGCCTGCGAATAGCTCTTGATGGGAACACCCACTACTTCGACAGCCCCAAGGATGCTTGGGACTGGTTGGAGACCTACAAAGGGGAGGCGCTGCGAGACAGGGGCCCTGGGCCCGCCGTGTGGAAGGCCACAGAACTTGGGAAACATCCGAGACGAAGGCCCCGCAGAGGGACCTCGAAGAAACCTTCCTAATCGCAGACGGAGAAGGAGAGGGCTGCGGCGCTGCAGGCGGTGGCGGCACTCGTGCGGAGCCGGAGTCCGGCCTCGGAAGCGGGGGCTGGCTCCTCGAGAGAGACTGAGGACAATGAATCCGAAACTTCCCGCAGCAGTAGTATTAAGCTGCCGGTAGTGACTCCTAACACTGCAGACGATATTATTTGATGTAACTGGTAGGACACGGTGTCTATGGTACCTGGGAGTATGCTGTACTGTTGTTGCTTGCATCACGCCCTGCGCTGCCCCATCATTTTGCGGGCTGGTGCGCTCTGTCTGGTGGGAGCGTCCTGATATCTGCTCTATCGGCTTACCCTCGTTGAGTGCCGCACTAGGTTGGGGCCTCATCCAGTTCTAACTGTTCCACATGATGTTTGGGCGGCCGGCCGTTGTCGGACTGCCCTGGGGTTGGGGTGTTGACCGTCATATGGGTCCCTTTGTTTGTTGTTTGTGTTTTGATGTTTGCAGAGGGGGGAGGTGGCGTAGGACCGCGGGGGGCACACATCACGTATGGCAGACACTCGTAGTCTTATAAGGTTCCTCACATGGAACATTAGAGGAATGGGATCTGTTGCAAAACGCCATAATATTTATTCCTACCTGAGGCGTAGAGACATACACATTGCGCTGCTTCAGGAGACCCACCTGAACAATGAGGAAGCTGGGAAGCTGAAGCGACGATGGCGGGGCCAGGTCTTCGCGACCACCTCCTCTGCGTTTGCCAGAGGGGTCCTAATATGGGTTAAACCCGGGGTCCTCTTTGCCCTTGAGCGCTCCTGGTTAGATGTCGAAGGCCGATATGCGCTAGTCACGGGGAGGCTGGCGGGGCGGGAGGTTACCCTTGGCAACATCTATGCTCCTAACCAAGACCAGATAGGCTTCCTGGAATCCTTTTCTGCTGTATTGGCCGATAAACGAAGCGGTAACTTAATACTTGGGGGAGATTTTAATTGTGTTGCGGACGTTGATATGGACCGCTCGCACTCTCCCTTGTTGGGGTCGCAGCCACGTCGTACAGCCTTGGGGCTCCGAAACTGGATTTCAAACTGGGGCCTTGCAGATACTTGGAGGCTACAACATAATCGGGATAGGGAATTTTCCTTTTTCTCACCGGTTCATCAGGTACACACGCGGCTCAAAGCGTTCCTCTGTTCTCCTGCTTTCAATAGCTCTGTTAAACACACCAAATACTTAGGGTGCACGCTATCAGTTCACAGCCCCCTGCTGATGACACACCAGCCCCCGGGTAGCTGCTCCCCGATTCCCACCTGGAAATTGAACCCTGCAATACTGGACGATGCCCCTTTCCGCGCTTCTTTGCGCACACTCCTAGACACGTACTTCCCTATTAATGCTAACACTGCCTCCTCTTCTCAGGTGGAATGGGAGGCGTTTAAGGTCGTTGTGCGGGGCCATTGCATGGGACAGGCGATGGGAGCACATATAGAGCTACGACAGGAACTCTTGGACTTGGAGGGCAGTATGCGTGGACTAGACAATGCCCAGGGCACGGACGAAACGGCCAGTGCGGCCTTAGCGTCGGTGCGGGCAAAGTATAACGATGCACTGGTGCACCTGCGATGTTGCAACCATAAGGCCTACCTGGATAAAGTGCAGAAAGAGGAGGGGAAGGTGGGCCGACTCTTAGCAAGATTGATCAAACCTGAGTTGGGGGGATCCCCGATCACTCAAATTAGTTTAGACACTGGGGAAGTGGTGTACGACCCGGATGCGATCAACGATTCCTTTTTAACATACTATGAACAACTGTATTCAGCCCCTACTGCGGCTTCCTGGCTGTACATTCGAGAGTTCCTGGAGCCTCTTCCTCTCAGTGTGTTGGATGAGGAGGACCGGGAAGAACTGGGAGAACCGATAACCCTGCAGGAAGTTAGAGCTGCTATTAGCGCATTAGCGCCTGGCAAGACGCCCGGGCCAGACGGCCTCCAGGCAGAGTTTTACCAGCGCTTCATAGATCTACTGGCGCCGCACCTTGTCAGGCTGTACGCCGACGCATATGAATCCGGGGAGCTGCCCGCCTCTACTCAGTCGGCCCTGGTGATTCCTCTCCCGAAAACCAAACGGGCCGGTGCGGGTGTTAAAGATCACAGGCCTCTCTCCATGCTCAATATGGACTTTAAAATTCTGAGCAAGGTGTTGGCCGGGAGGTTACTCCCACACATGAAATCATTAATACACCCAGACCAGAATGGTTTTATCCCCTCTCGCAACACCTCATATAACCTCCGCCGGCTTTATTCGGTATTGTATCATGCCGAGACCCCGACCAGAAGCCAGGCAGCGGTGCTTTCCGTTGATCTCGAAAAAGCCTTCGACACGGTGGGGTTGGAGTACTTGTTTGAGGTGATGCTGCGCATGGGGCTGGGAGAGGAATGGGTGCAGTGGGTAAGACTCTTGTATGCTGCTCCTACGGCAAGGGTAAAAACCGGTAAGACAATCTCTAGGCAGTACAGGATATCCTGCGGAACTAGACAGGGGTGTCCCCTCGCCCCTCTTGTTTGCTCTGGCAATCGAACCACTGGCTGAAAGATTCCGACTGGGTTGGGATGGGATTGGGTTAACTGTTGACGGGCGGCTACAACATATCTCCCTTTGTGCCGACGACTTGTTGATTTACATGTCAAGGGCAGTGGAGGGCACTTCAGAGGCCATGCAAATCCTGGATGACTTTGCGCGCCTCTCGGGCCTCCGAGTCAACAAAACTAAGACCTATCTGTTCCCTGTGGCTGGCCCGGCACCTAGGCCTGAGGCACTGACTGTCGGTATCTCATGGGCTCAGCATACTTTTAAATATTTGGGCATACACATCTTTCACTCCCTAGAGGACCTGAAGGAAGGAAATTTGGGTAGAGCGCTGCGCTCATTGCGTTCCTGTGTGCACTTCTGGCGAACCCTGCAACTCCCCTTTATGGCCAGGGTTTCCCTCTCCAAGATGGTCATGTTGCCGCATTTATTGTATTTCTTTGTCAACCTCCCGGTCCTTATGCCTAGTGGCTGGTTCCGCCCCTTGAACGCCCTGCTGCGAGACCTGGTGTGGGGGGATGGGCGCACCAGGGTGTCCCTTAAAACGCTACAGCGCCCCACGTCCGAGGGGAGGTTAGGGGTGCCAAATTTCGAATTATACATGCTAGCTGCGCAATTGGAGTGGCTGGTGCAATGGGTGGAGGATGTAAATGAGGTAGGCACGTGTTTACCAACTCCGAAATTTAGTCCTAACCTCGTGATGGCAAAATTATTAATACCGGCAACGCTGACCCCGTGCTGCTCTCTGCTGCAGCGCACAGCTTTCCAGGCCTGGTTGAGATGCCAGGGCAGAGGGTGTTGGGCTGCTAAATATACCCCTGCGCTACCTCTGGTGGGACTGCCACACGGGGACCCCCAAACTTTATTCACGAATGAACAACTGGCCCGATGGGCTGAGGTAGGACTGGATACTGTTGGGGATTGCTTTCTGGATGGCTCTCTGCTCCCGTTCTGAGAGCTAGTGGAGGGCAGTGGTCTTCCCGCCGGCCAGTTCCTTCAATATGAGGCATTGACCCGTACATTCGCGCAGCTATGGAAGACGGGGAGGGACGAGCCGGAGACACACCCAGTGCTGCATGCTGTGTTTACGATGGGGACGGCAGGACACCTAGTGAAATGGTTCTATGTCGCACTGCAATCAGTACACGTGGGGCCCCTTGGGGGGCTGCGGCCTAAGTGGGACAAACTCGGGGGTAGAGAGCTTACGGACGCAGAGTGGCGCAAAGTCCTATACTACCCTAAGAGGATTTCTCGCAACACCCGCCTAAAATATATACAATTCAATTATACCCACATGGCTTATATGACACCGCACCGCCTCAACGTGACATATGGAGGTGAAATCCGTTCGTGTCGCCCACAATACTGACGTGCTTACTGGGTCTCTTTCCCAGACCCCCAAAACGCAAGGTTGGGAACAGGCTCATTGACCTCGCACTAGGCCTGGCCAAACGTAGGATAGCGATGGCGTGGAAGTCCCAGAGGGCGCCGCAGTTCGAGGTCTAGAGCAGGGATGTCATCATGGGGCAGAATGTAGAGCACTTTGTTGGGAAGAGGCTAAAGGCCTGAGGAAACACCCAATAGCAGGACAATGGAGGGAGGTGATGGTAGCTTGGGAGGCGCCCGAAGACACTGCATCCGATGTGACGGGCTCCGACCCTGACCTGGGGACATGCCAGGGAAGTGTGCAGCGTGCAGGCACTAGTGGACCCCAGAGGAACCCTGCCCACAGTCCTGACCGATAGCTTGGTGGGAACCCAATGAGGTGGGACCAGTTGCGCACGCAGGGTGGCTCTGATACTGATTGGGAACCCCACCCACCATGCTCTTTCACCTAGATAAGTGACTTGCATTGTGATTCCCCCTACCCGCAATGTACTAGATGCGAACCACGGCCCTCCTCTGCACACGGTTTACTTATTTCTTTCTCTTTTTTCTTATTTTTGGTATTCCTGTTATAAGGATGTTTTTTCTTTTCCTTCTTTCTCCTTTTTGTTAACAGTAGTAATGTTTAGATATATATAACTGGCATGCTTGTACTTTGGACAGCCGATGGACATCCCCATGTTCAAGTTATGGTGATTAAACCTCAGTGGAACAAGTACCAGGAACAGTAGTCACTGCCAGAGGTTGGTGGCGACGTGACGAAGTAGTAATTTTATGGGCGCTATTGTATATATGGTTTGCGCTAGGAGCAATTGGAGCCGGTTTCCGGACCCTGCTATTGAATATTTAGCCCTGCACATCGGAGTTGTAATGTACCCACCACCTGCCATTTATTCCTCTACATGATGTAATGTAAGAGCGTATATGTATAATGAAAATTACAAAATGGCAATAAAAATATTTAAAAAAAATAAATGATAATATTAATGAGGAAATGAATAATTAAATGATGTCGACCATCTTATTTGCGAGTTTGGTCTGAGTCTGCTTAAATAGTTGGCAGCCTAATAAATGGTCAGCTAGATGTTTTGATTATTTTGTATTTACTGGCCCAATCTAGCTGTGTGACTTAGGGCCCACACCTTGTATAACTAAGATTTAAGAAAGTTGGCATTTTCCTGCCTTAGCCATTTAGTGCCTGTAGCTTGTATCTCGGTCACATGACTGGGTGTAGCTGACAGGTGGGCTTTTTGCATTCCCCCTAGACAGCCACACACAATAGAGAGCTTACGTGTGCCTGAATGGGCCATCACTGGAAGGATGGGAGGGCGGAGGTAGGCACAGCCCTACTTACACTTGAACAGGCTGTGTCCTGCATCCACACAAAGGGCTGCATACCTCCTGTAGATAGTCTTGAGCCAGGGAAGGCAGGAAATCTGTGCACTTCTAAGGGAAACCTCTGGCAGCTTCTCCCACTTCAAAGGAAGGGCCAGGTACAAATATTTGACCTCAGACCCCAACTCTTCAATACACATCTGGACCTGTGGACTCTACCAGGAAGAAGGACTGCTGTACTGCTGGAAGGACTGCCACTTTGCTGGACTACTGCCCTGAAGGGCTGCTACTCGGTTGTGCTGACCTGCTGCCGGCTGCCTCTTGCCTGGGTGAGAAGGACTGGACCTGCATCTGTTGAACCCAAGACCATAAAGAGACTCCAAGGGCTAGTTGGTAGGCCTCCTGACTAAAGCCTCAGGGACAAAAGGATACAACAACCTTGTAACCAGACTCTGAACTCTACCAGCCGTGAGTGCTACCCTGTCAAGTGGTGCCATCCCAGACCTGGACCATTGTAAGTGGGCCTAAAGGTGCTCTGCCAGTCCATCGGTGCATTCAGCAGAATCAAGGTATTACCTCTGCTGCAAGGCGCAACCCCGAGCAGAACCGACGTATTGCCTCTGCTGTGAAGATTCTCTCAGCGCAAGGACTCTGCATTGACCTCGCAGCCCGCATCGGAACCAGCGCTGTGCGAAGCTTCTCAGATTCAGGCCCTTGCATCACAAATCTCTCGTCGACTGCAGTCTTGACGGCGAAGCAGGTTCTTGCATCGCAGCCTTGCAGCTCCTTAGAACGGACGCATCGCCTCGACTGCGAGACACATCCTCAATGCCGGACCTCACATCTCAGCCTCATCGACAGGAATCCTCAATGACAACGCAGGACTGCGCATTACACCTGCACAGCTCCTCGGAACCGATGCTTCCTAGACAGGGGACCTCTCAATGCTCCTCAACCAGGATTAAAGGTACTCTTGTTCAGGGGGTCTAAGAGGGCCCATGTAGCCAGCCCACACACCATCGCGGTGGGCCTGAACTTGCGAATTTCTGCTGGTCCGGGGTGTGACCAGATATCCACAGTTGATGTTTTTTGGCACTATTTTCACTGACAACTTTAAACTTACATATCTCCAGTTCTACTGATTAGATTTTTGTTGTGTTGGTCTTGTTTTATTTATAATTTCTTTGTCTATTTTTCTAAATTGGTGTGGGAGTTTCCTTGTGTTGTTTTGTCTCGTTATTACTATTTGAAGTACCACAAAAATACTTTACACATTGCCTCTAAGTTAAGCCTGGCTGCTCTGCACCAAGCCACCAGAGGGTTGGACACAGGTTAAATTAGGGATTGCTTTAGCCTCACCCTGACAAGGATTGTGGTTGCTGCTTGAGTAGGGTTTCACCCCCTCAACCAGTCACCCAGTTTCTTACAAAGTATAAGTATAGCATCCTCCCAGGCAAATTCACCTTGGACCTTTGCAAGGGATTTCAATTCACCAAATAGCTTTTTCTTTTCAGCTCAGCCATCTTTCAGGTACTTCTGCACTGGTTTGAAAACATTATCTCCATCCACAGTTCACACCAATTCCTCCTTTCTAAATTCATCATAAGATAAGTAACTCTTCATTTCTATCCCATTGTACAAAAACGCCTTACTCTCATCATGATTTCCTAGTGAATCTTAAAGAGCTAAAGCCAAACGGGACATAGAGTCCACTTGGCGATTGGTCTTCTGTGGGATCTCCATTGTCAGCCACATAAACTTTTCCTTGTGCTTTGTGTCCCTTGAAATTCATTTCTGCCCACAAACAACCAAGCACGTTGATTTTCTGTCCAGTATAGCACTTATGTTGCTGGGACCCCACACTTGCCAGGCTAAATCCGCTCCTAGGATGGTGAACCACGCACCAGGACATTGACTTGCTCTCATCAATTGATATGTCACATTTGGGAAAGCGCTTTGGCTTGAGTTCAGTGTCTACTTACAAAATCACATATGGATTCAAACCTTAATCTCTTTCTTTAATTTCATCCTACTCCACGTTCACTTTACCTGCTCTAGACGCTGTACCTAAATGCCATTTATTAAGTGTTTATCAACAGCTGGGCAATACTTCGCATTATCAACTTGGAAATTACTACCACATTTCTAACATGTTACTGGCACACAGTGCTATCAGCTTTCTTCCTCAATTTGTCTCCGCTATCCTTTTCAGAAATTACATTAACATTTGCATTCATTAGATATCTAATTTCTTCCACGGATTTTCGGATTGCTCTGTACCTTTAGCAATATTAATAGCAGTACTTGCTCTGTACCTTTAGCACTATTAATAGCAGTATCTCAGTAAGATTACCCCCACCCATAAGCACTCTTGGATTTTTTTTTTTACTGTTAGTACATATTGAACTTTGACCTCTGAGGACCTGGTCATGGTTGATGCTTTCAAATTTGCCCTTAGCTGCTAATGTGGTATTGCTGTGACATAGACCTCAATATATTCCCCTTTCTCTTTTTTTCTTGGGTAAAATTTGAACTATTCCGTCACAAAAGATTTCTCTTACCATACCTGATCTGGAGCACACTGGAAAATGTCAAGCTTGAGATTGTAAGCATTTGGCAAATCAAGTAAAAGTTTAAGTTCTCTCAACTGCCTCACTCCGAATCCCCACAAGATTATTCTTAGAAGACACAACTTCCTTTCAGGTGTTTCCACATATGCCTCAAACATTCTATACCCAATGTCCCACTCAGTAGCTGTTTCGTCTGGAGTTGGTAGAGACATTTGTGAAATAAGTTTGCTGGACATGATGCCAGTGTGCTCAAACAATAAACTAAAACAAGAAAGGAAGCTACCACTGTACTTGTAATAACTGTATGATCATGGCTAATACAGTTATAATAAGGAGATATGGGTTCAGTAAACCCATTTTGCCTCTATGTTCTCGAGTGTTAAAAAAAAATCCACAGGAATCTCCAGACCAAACACTCGGCTTGCTCTCTAGTCTGCTTTTTACTTGAACACAGGAACGTATTGTGGTGGAAAAGCACTCACGATGCACCAACAGTAGATATTTCCTTATAAGCTTTATTGTAAGCACAACCTGGTGTCAGGCCTCACCATGGTGTCAGCACCAACTGACCCCCATGGAATTCCATCCGGCTTACAATCTAAAGCAGAACCCTGCACATAGAACATATGGAAATATAAGAATGTACATCATAACATATCTCCTTCCCTTCCCTAAGGAGAAACAAAATAGAAAAAAACTGAAAAGGAAACTTAACAAAAATACACTAATGCCCCACATATGTATATGAAAATAATAACCCCAGACTGATTATCTAACATAGTCTTCAAGGTAAGAGGGTGTCCTACGAACTGTGGAACAGCTCTTGGATGTAGAACCACCACTTTCTTCGAAGGAAGAACCACCACAATGATTCAATCCACCACCTCTGACTTTCACATCCTTCATAAACATTGCTGCTAAACATCCATCATCCCTCTCCCTTATACATTCTCCACCCGTTTGATTCAACTACATCATATATGGACGCCACAGCACCCTCCGACTCAAAGTTTTTCACAGCCGTGGCATCCACAGTTTCCTAATCTAATGGCAGCCTAGAGAGGCAGTCAGCGTGTACGTTCTTCCAACCCTGTACAAATTCCAAAGTATAGGAGTATTCTTGAAGTCTAGCTGCTAATCTAGCTAGTCTAGCGGATCCTTTGCCTGCCCCACCAGATAACAGTATTCTCATCGAGGGTTTGTTATCAGTGCGCAACACAAAACAAGCACCCCACAAATAAACATGAAAGTACTCAGCACCCCAAGCAGCTGCTAACGCCTCCCGTTCTGTTACCGAATAATTTATTTCGGCCGGCGTAAGGGTGCATGAAGCTAAAGCAACAGTTCTCTCTTTTGTCCATGCATCTGCGAAAAAACAACCCCCAACCCTGTGGCACTTGCATCCACAGTTAGGATAGACTTCAATTTATTGTCAAACAAAGCTAATACTCGACCATTACAAATTTCTGTTTTAATGTCATCAAAACACACATTCTGTTCCTTGCCCCATACAAACCTCTCCCCTTTTCCTAACAATCTCCTCAAACTCTTCGTTTTATCCGCAAACCTGTCAACAAACTTTGCATAATATTCAATAAGTCCAAAGAAAGATCGTGGTTGATCCTTCTCTGTAGGAGCAGGTGCCTTCCTAAGGGCATCCAACAAAGAGTGTTTAGGTCTAGCACCACCACTGGATATGGAATACCCAAGGTATTGTATTTGCTCTGTCAAAAATGTACATTTATGTTTATTCAAAGTCAGACCAAATTCCTCCAGTCTCTTAAGAACCTTCATCAAAGTGACATTATGTTGTTCTTTAGTTTCACCCATGACCAAAATGTTGTCTCCCTCCAACACTTTCGTCATCACACACTGAAACACACTCGCAGCTGACGCTAGGCCGAACGGCATATGAGTGAATTGGTAGTAACAAAAGTTGTGAGTTTTTTGGACTCCTCATGCAATCTGATTTGATAGTAAGCATTCCTCAAATCCAACTTTGAGAAGAACTTACCATCCTTCACTAATACCAACATTTCACTGATATTTGGAAGAGGAAATGTGTCTACAACAATCACTTGATTGAGGGATCACAAGTCGACATCCAAGTCATTGCCAAAATGTAGCGGTGGAAAAGCACTCATGATGCACCATCAGTAGACATTTCCTTATAAGCTTTATTGTAAGCACAACCTGGCGTCAGGCCTCACCATGGTGTCAGCAGCAACTGATCCCCATGGAATTCCCTCCGCCTTACAATCTAAAGCAGAACCCTGCACATAGAACATATGCAAATATAAGAATGTACTACATCATAACAGAACACATAGCACTATGACCGGGGTCCACTCTCCCCTTGTGGCGCTTAGGGTGACAGTGACGTCTTCTAGGCGCATGTCATTGAAGCTGCCACAGGTGTCCCTAGACATTGCGCATGGTTATGATGATAGCAAAGTGGCACGATGATGATGACTGCATCCAGTATGGCGCGTATAGCAGTAGAATGCAACATGTTCCAACTCGCGGCTCCACAAAATGGTCAGGCCAGTTGCAACCTTGAAATGCTGCTCTTCTAATGCCATGTGCCACCAGCACAGCTGTTTGCAAGAATCCAGAGAGCGCACTTTTCGCTATAACTGATCGATTACACTCCTTTGTTTTCTGTTGATCCCCCTGCCCGCTTGTCGCACTGTAGGTATGACAAAGGTGATGAATCAAAGTCAGTCATCAATGCTGGCAGGTGATCACCAAGGAAAGCAGCTATCAACAGCTGTTTACCATTTCAACTGCTAACCACTGTGTTGTATTCCTCCTAGGGTGTCCATACACGGGCTTTCCTGTATCATGTCCTTATATAGGCACAATTCGCCCTGCCCTTATATAGGCATAAAATCCCAGCCCTTATTTAGGCATTAAACCGTGCACTCCAAATACATGCATGGTCTCCGACATCCGTCCACCCTAACGTCACAACGAGTTCATGAAGAACAGACCCTTAGGCTGCGGGAGTTTCCCTAGCACAGGACTATTGATTTCTTCAAGGACTCATATATTATGCATGAACCATTATTCCTTAGGGGTTCATTCATGACGTCTTCCTCTGTCCGATTCACGTCAATGCTAACATTCTTAGGTACTTCTCAGGTATAAATATACCTTCCCTAGCCCCTGTAAATCAGAGGAGACCTCGACTTCAGAGGAGTCCGTTTCCCGGCCTGACGCACTGAGAAGACGCTGTCATCCCTGCACGCAGAGAGTCCAGCTTCCAGTGATCTGACTTCCCTTGCGGGGTATTGGAGTTCGAGTCTGGCAAGAGATTCCTACCTCTCTCATTCTTAAGGTATGGAGCTGACTAGAACCTGGAGGGACTCTTGGCATACTAGGCATACTAGGCTTAACATACTCTTAGTATACCATAGTAAGGAATACTTCACCTACTTCATACCTCTCCCTACACCTAGGTTAGGTTAGGTACATTGGGGTAGAACTAGATTAGAAACGCCTCGTATGAGTACTCGCATTTTTAGTCTGTGTCATTTATGTAAATGCATATATACTAAAAGATAATGCTATCGCAGTATTATTTATTTCTACTGCTCACACTGTACATTATTTATCTCGCATACTGTTTTGTGATCGTAACAGCACATTTTACTTACACCAGAAACAAGACTGTTCAATAAATCTTTTATTGAAACGCCCGTCTGTTTTTTCTGTGTAACTTGGAGAAAACTAAGCATGCACGATTGAGCTGAGTGAAATAGTTATCTATTGTTTCCACGACTCTGGGACACGTTCTGATTCTAAAGGAAACAAAGTGGTCATGTTTTGCGGCTGCCAGAAACTACTCCCTTCTTGTTGTCAAGGAGTTTCTAGTGGCCTCTGAGCTAGCTGGCACAAGTAATTAAGTTTAATATACTCGATAGGGACATACTGACCTTAGTCCTATGTCAAACCTATAGGATATATTATTCCAATGCGCAGAGCCTATTAGGGAAATAGGAGCTACACTACAACTGAACCCTGGTATCCAACCCTTCCAGGCACACTCTACCGAAATCCCCTTCCCTCCGCCCCCCACCACCGCCCCGTTTGTGTATGACCATTTCATCATCCACATTCCAAGCCCCTCACGCGCCTAGGCGTGCCGACAGTGAGGGACCAGGGCAGACTGTAACCCTCGTTGGGAGATGACTTGCGCGGTCACCCCACCATAAGGTAGACTAGTTCGGCCTAGCAGGTGCAGAGAAGTGTAGGGCTGGTGTGGCCCTACTACACACAATAAAAGACAAACTGCTGGCCCGCACTGCTGTAATTGTTTGTGTGTCCATGCAGCTATAGCCATAATGGGATACCTCACTCTACACTGCACTGGCTACAGGTGAAGTTGTCCTGTACTCGACACCATGTATAAACAACACGCCTTGTATTATCCCCCCACAGTGCCTACTATTTTTTTCTGCGTACAGATCAGAACATCCTGAGGTGAGGCAAAGCAATCTCAGAAATGATAGGCTGCTTATTAAAACCTACATGCCACTTATAAATGTCTATTGTGTTGGAAAAGTAAAACATTGTAGACACATATATCCGAAGCTGTATTCTATGTCTCAAAGGTACGCTTTAACAGCTCTGTCACAGTAGCCCAGCTGTACTTTGCATTGCAACCATACCTTAAAACTAAGACATTAGACACATGCATATTTTCTTAATGGTGTGCACACAGATGTCTGAATGAGCACGTTCTATCCTTTTATTTTTAGTATTGAATATTTCTTCTTAGATAATTCCACTGCGTTTTGTTTCACAGATCTGGTGCTTCTCCTTTCGCAGCTAAAACATATCTGTATTTTACTATTATATTTAATACTCTCTGTGAAGCTAATTGTGCGTCTTATGCGCCTGATAAACTGGGAGTCTTCTAAATGATAATCTATTTGGATCATCCTCGACCATCTCCCAGCATGATCTGCTGTGCCAATCCATCAACATCTGTCACACATCTATGCACCCCTATGTTACTGGCCACAGGTAATGTAATACTGAATTGAACCACTTCTAACCCTCGCTTCTGTATTCTAGATTATCTTAAATGGAGAAATCAATGACTACCTCATAGATGGACTCGAACAGAGGACAGAGTACGAAGTCTCTTTGTCGGCCCTTTTTACTGACGAAACTGAAAGTGATGCTGTTGCTGTTCTCGCGACGACATGTAAGGCCCGCTTCTGTTTTGTTTTCGAACTTGCTTTCTTTATCTTTCTCATCTAAAACACCGAAGATTGTGTACAGCAATTTTCAGGGATAGAAATAAATAAATTCGAAACATTTTGACATGAGATCCTTGTGCTTGTGGTAACAGAATGAATTATTGATCCTGATGACAGGACAGTGGTGGTGCAGTCCTCCAGGCTAAGTCACTGACATTAATGTGTGGATGATTCAGATACAGGACTCTGTGTTTTAGTATTTGTGTAACATTTAGACATGTCACAGGAGGTCTTTACATTTCATTTTTTATATCCTCAGAAGTACAGGTTGAATATTGAAGGAGTTATTAAGAGCCTGGCCTGTACTGACAGTTAGAACTGCTCTAGACAACTATAAACAAACTGTTGTTAATGCAAAGTAGTGAAATATGTAGCAATGAAGTAAGAGGAGCGCCAAAGTGAGCATGTATTTTAAAACAACTGCACCAGTCTATCTAATGGACCCTGCCACAGGTTTGGTGCAGAATGTTTGGAACTTAAAATGTGATGGGAGGAATGCTTGCAATAGGTCTAACCACTGGCAATCACATGAGGGTAGCAATCCAACCCATTGTTCTTTTGTCCAACTTGCCTCCTCATATTTGACCCAGAAATATGCAAATCAAGCTTCGTTCTCCTCCATTCTGAACAGTCCATCCTGAACTGCCAAGCCAGTTTTTTGTTTGTTTGATGTAACGCCCTAAATGGCCAAGGGTATGCCCAGACGCCAGCCCTGTGCTCACTGTGCCACTGGGACCAAGCCACACCTGACTGTTGAGCCCGCGTCAGGGCGAAACAAATCTTGGGTTGCTTGTGTTCCAGTTTCAGGGAGGATTGGCCTGGCACTTCGGGCTTGGACTATTCCTGTTTGAAGCAGGGTCAAGACTGTTTTGCATATGGCTGGGTCCAACCTGAGGTGGTATGGTGGGCAAAAGAGCAATAGATTGGAATGCAACCCCAGGTGATTGCCAGTCGTTAGACTTATTGCAAGCATTTCTTCCATCACCTTTTGTGTATATGATGGAACTCAGACAGACCATAACTTCTTAACAGGATAACGCTCTTATGGTTGATGATGTCTAGATGAATACGGTAAAAAGTTTGTTTGTAGCATGTGTGGCTGTAGATACACCTGCTCTGCATACTATTGCCATCTAATGTTTGGCTTGGACATTACAACTTGTTTTTCTTTGAAGATATTTTGAGTCACGATATGTACTGTGACTCCTCCCTAGTCCACAGTGCGAATGGGTGCTGATTCCACCTTAGATTACTTTTTCCTTTGTTGGGTTCAGACCATGTCAGATCATGTCCAGCAACGGCTCCGAAACTGACAGTATCTTTGCAGCTTTTTTGTGCTTCCATGCTCCACTCTTCCAGACCGACAACTCAGTTAACAATCACATTGTGGCATCTATCTGATGGTTCTCACAGCCTGCAGACTACTTGACTTCCAACAACCATGATGTCTCATTTTGACATCCCAGCACCTACCTCTGTTGCCTTCCTGACTCAGTCAAGTCCCCTTCAATTCCTGCACAGCTTGCCCCAGAGAATAAATAGAGGAATGGGGTGATGGAACACACAACCTCCAATTCTTTCCAAAGTGCAACGTGAAATAGCCCTGTGTAGACCAGCACAGCGAATGCAACCTTTGTCTCTCCTTCAACCACAACAAGGTCTTCTGAAAGTTCTGCCTCATTGCTGTCAGGCTCTGGTTGGCACAGAGAGAAGGCTTTGGAGCCAAGCAGCCTTCTGAGAGTGGTCATCAAGCTGCAACTGTCGTTAACTCCCTCTCGCCGAACACCCTCTTTCTGAGCCAAAATCAACACCAAAGCACCACAGATACTGAGGGCTAAGTGGGCACGATGGGCCCCTTCGACATCTAGATTGGAGAAATCTGATGCACCCAAAAGCTGGTGGAGGAGCTCAACTCCAGGCAGATGTGCCACTTCATTCACATTGAGATTGGAAAGATCACAGCTAAGACGCCACCAGGACGGCCGTCAACCGGGCTGCATCCAATTCCAAAGAAACAGAGGCGGACCTTCAAGGAGGAGCTTGCCTTCAATTAATGGAGACAACCGATGCTTAAAAGGCATAAATAGAAGGCTACAATCCCTCCATCCCAGACACCCACACTAAAGCAATTACCAATACCATCTCCTCCTACACCTCCACTACCCCTACGCCCATACTCACCTCCCCTTCCATCACCAGCAGAGTCTTCTGGCAGGTCACTGTACTCAGACCCAGGCAACCCCTATGGGGAGGGAGACCTCTGTGACTAGCCTCTAGGGACATTGAATTGAGACGATCCCTCTAATGAAAATGTCCATGCTGACGCCGCCGATTTGGAGCCAAACTCAGCTAAGTCATCCCTCACAAATGATACCATTGCATAATATGCAGTAATTCAGAGCACAGCCCACCACCCTCAGATAGACGTGCATGCCCTGCAGGAGGATGTTTACCTCTTAGTGTAGCCCCTCTCCAAAATGAACGCACCATTCAGTTCCTCCCCAAGATCAAAGGCATGCTAAAGTCAGACCCTTATAATTTCAAGGACCCTGCTGCTGTCACTGTGAAGATAGTCACACCAAGGATCGCAAAAAGTTCAAGTCTTTTTCCACCGACACACTCTGCATGCATGTCCAGGGCCCCCCAGACTCCTAGGTGGTGTAAACATCACAGAAGTACATCCCTGCGCAAGCCACTGGCAACACCACCCAACAAGACAAGAAAAGTAGGTGCCTTGATGCTGCAGGTGAGCGATTGGCAGTCAGAGGAGCCACCCGCTGCAGTGTTGCCAACACGGATGGCACGCTGTTGAGGTGTGACAGGTTTCATTGGGAGAAAATGGAGGTGCTGCTGCAGTACCTCTACGAGTCCTGCAGGAAGTAAGGGGAAGAGCTGGGAGCTGAGGGGAAAATCATTTCCAATATCCGCTGTGCCCTGGATGCTGTCGGAACTGCTTCCCATAGTGTTAATACCAGTATCTTGCTGTACCTGCATGCAATGCTATGCATCTAGGTGTTCAAGCCAGATGTTCAACTGCACCTCCTCAACATTCCATTCGATGATGATCATCTCTTTGGGCCACAGGTGAATGAGATGTTGGAAAAGATTAAGAAGAACACCAAGATAGTGTAGTCGCTGGCTGAAGTACAATCTGCCATTCCAAGGAGAATCTTTCTCAGGCAACAACCCAGGGGCAATGCTTGTTTGGCTTTGGGCAAACTTATCACTGCCAACAGCAGGCCTTTCAGGAGTCACAGCTAGGAAGACTAAATGCAAGGGGTGGCTGCCGGAACAAAAACAACAGGCATAAGGTCAGAGGCGGCTCTGGCAAGAGCCTATGCCTCCAAACACTAACTTGCCTACTCTCCCCCAAACAGACAACACCTCTCGGGGGATGACTAAAAGATCTCCACCATCCCTCGGGGGAAATCACCTCAGAGCAATGGGTTTTAACAGTAGTTCAGTAGGGCTACCACTCGGCTGCCACATACTTAGCCAAGTCCACCTCATCCTCCACAAAGGAAGACGTTCAAGTGCTTCTTCAAAAGGGAGCAATACAGCTCGTGCCACCAGGAAGAGGCCGCCACCCAGTAACCAGTAAATTTTACTGCAACGAGCTTTCTTAACTTTTTAATCATTTTTAAAATTGTATGAATTGGAACCTATGCTTTTTTCAAACAAAATAGAAAACTAATCGCACCGAGCACTCGCTGTCTAGAGCGCTCCAGCTACTTCCTGCCTCCCTCCGAAGTGTCCAATCACGCGGGCCAAAATGAGGGGCTTAGGCAATCAGCTGGCATAAATGCCGGCTGTAGCGCTGGAGCGGGCACTCTAGGAAGAGGCCTCCACCCGGTAACCAGTAAATTTTACTGCAACGAGCTTTCTTAACTTTTTAATCATTTTTTAAATTGTATGAATTGGAACCTATGCTTTTTAAAAAAAAATAGAAAACTAATCGCACCGAGCACTCGCTGTCAAGAGTGCTCCAGCTACTTCCTGCCTCCCTCCGGGGTGTCCAATCACACGGGCCAAAGAAGGGGCTTAGGCAATCAGCTGGCATAAATGCCAGCTGCAGCGCGGGAGCGCAACGGACGCGCGCAGCGGGCGTACCGGCGGCGCGCCAAAGGCAAGCCCGTCTGCGCCCGTCCGCGCCCATACGTGCCCAGGGCCCAGTTACTATGCCCAATTTCATAAGTATTCCTCCCAAGAACTCAGACTGCTCCACTCTGCCTCACTCACGCCTAACACTGCTATTACTGCAAGCTTGCGCCACAATAACATACTTCAGCCTCGAAAATCATTCCCTGAGATCAGCCAGCCCACAGCCCACCCCCACCGGCAACAGCAAAAAAAAGATGGGTGCAAGGCGATATCAATATATTATCTTAACACACGATCCCTAGTCAGACACCAGCTGGAAATCTTTACTCTTTTAGATTCAGAAAAGCCTGACATCCTTCTGCTTACCGAAACCTGGCTCACTCCTGAATCCTCGCCCGATATCCTAGCTGCACTACCAAACAAATACCATATTCTGCAAACAACCTGCCCGCCAGGCAAGATGGGTGGCGGAGTAGCGGCCATCATCCACAGGGATCTCAAATTCACTGCCCTCACCCCACTCTGCCTCCCCGCAGTAGATAACGCTGTGATAAAACTTGAGTCCGACTCGGCCCCGCTCATATGTGTCTTACTCTACAGGCCCCCACAGCACATGCCCCTGTTCTCTCACTCTATGGGGGAACAAGTCGCAAACCTGGCAACAAACCACGCCAGAATCCTGCTGATAGGCGACTTCAACTACTGGGCAAACGACCCCCAAGGAGGGCCGCAATCTATTGAGTTGACTGAATTATTAAACAACATGAACTTCACCCAACAGATCTTCTCAGCCACCCACATAAAAGGGCACATTCTGGACCAAATTTGGACCATCAATCTGGTGGTATCCACGTTGTCCATCTCACCCTGTATATGGTCTGACCATTACCTGATAAAATTCACTTTAAAGAACCCGACCACCGGTAAAATTCCTACTAATAGGGGGGGAATGGCGAGAAAATGGAACACCATTGACAATAACGACTTCTATACCACACTAGTCAACACAGCTCCCTACCCCATACCCGACGTCAACCTCCATGAGGAGACTATCTCAGCTTGGCTTTTAACGGCCAGCAATAAACATGCCCCACTTAAAAAAATTAGACTAACCCGCCATCATGAGGCGCAGAGATGGTTTTCTCCTGAACTAAAACTACAAAAACTCACTCTCCGCCAATCAGAAAGGAAGTGGAGGCAGAACTATTCACAAGAAGGAAAAATCACCTACCTAATGGCCATGAAGGAATATAAAAAGGCAATCTCTACAGCTAAGGCAGCACACTTCTCTAGAATCTTAACCTCAAATAACCAAGCTAAGGAAATTTTTGCAATCGTAGACGAACTGTCCAACCCAGAGAGAGCACTAAGCAAACCCACTCCGTCGCAGGCCCTCTGCGACTCCCTGAACAACTTTTTTATTGATAAAATCACCTCCATCAAAGCCAGTATTCCCACCCATACTTCTCCAGAAATCTCCCCACCTACGCCCAGGAATCCCCACTCCCTCGATTCTTTTCTGCCTATTGACACCCAGACCTTTCGCGATCTACTGTCAAAAGTCAGATCTGGATCCCCCATGGACCACTGCCCCCCACATGTTTTAAAAGCGGCCTTCACCGCCTTCCCGGACCCTGTTCTTGCCCTCCTAAACACCTCCCTGTCACAGGGCTGTGTCCCTAATGCCTTCAAGGAGGCAATAGTGGTCCCCCTCTTAAAGAAACCTGGGGCCGAGCCCCAGACGCTGGCAAACTACCGCCCCATCTCTTTGCTCCCGTATCTGGCCAAGGTACTGGAAGCCCATGTTGCGAAATGCTTGTCCAACTTCATGGAACAAACTAATTTTCTTGACGCACACCAAGCAGGTTTTCGTCCAGCCCACTCCACGGAAACGGTGATACTAGCGGTACTGGACTCCCTACGAGAAAAGGCTGACAGAGGCACTCCCCAGGCCCTGGTGCTGTTAGATCTCTCGGCCGCATTTGACACGGTCGACCATGGTATATTGGCAGACCGTGTCAGTGAGGTAGGCATCCAGGGCCCAGCCCTTAGCTGGATCAGCTCTTTCCTGAAAGACCGCTCTCAGGCAGTCCGCATTGACCAGTTTACAGCCCCCAAACTGAAAACCATGTGCGGGGTCCCACAGGGTTCCTCGCTCTCCCCGCACCTGTTCAGCCTCTACCTTCTCCCGCTGATCAGATCTTTGAAGGAAAGGAGAGTGGTCACCTTCAACTATGCCGACGACCTCCAACTACTGTTCACAATTGATAACTCCTCCCAGTCAATACCTGACTTTCAGTCCACCATGAAATTCATTCGTCACTGGATGGACCACAACCACTTAAAACTAAACCCAGGCAAAACCGAATTGGTTCTGACAGGTGGTGGTCACAATCAGTGGGGCCCACATTACTGGCCAAATGAATTAGGACCCCCCCCTGTCCCCTCCCCCTCAGTGAAAAGCCTAGGGGTCACCATAAGCAATGACCTTTCCCTAAAGTCTCATGTAGGCTCTGTGATCTCCACCTGCTTCTTTCAGCTGCGTAAAATTAGAAAGATAAGCAGGCTACTGACCCAAGCAGCTCTGTTACAGGTCCTGATAGCCATGGTCCTATCACGCCTAGACTACGCCAACGCAATCTATCTTGGTCTACCACTTGGCCTTACAAAACGGTTACAGATGGTACAGAACCAAGCGGCGAGACTGATATACAAACAGCCCAGGTGGCAACACGCTTCCCCCCTCCTTAGGAAGCTGCACTGGCTCCCTATCCCCCAACGCTGCACATTGAAAATTGGCTGCCTGGTGTTTAAATCCCTGAATGGCCGGAGCCCTAAATTCATAGATAGCCTCATATTTCGCTATACCCCCTCACGAAACCTCCGCTCGGCCCAGCTCCAATTTTTGACTGTCCCTACTTTCAAGCTGAAGCGCCAAGGGGGCTGTAGGTTTGCAACTCTGGTCCCCCGATTGTGGAACTCCATCCCTCTGGAAATCAGGTCAAGCACTGACCTACTGAGATTCAGAAAATCTCTCAAAACATGGCTGTACATCCAAGCATACAAATGAACTGCTCCGGGTCGGCATCCCCCTAGTATCAGCGCCATGAAACCAACCGGTGTACGAGCGCTTTATAAATCTTTTTTAACATAACATAACATAACATAACAGCTATGAGACAAAGGTGTTTGCTCGCTATACTTTGTTTTCCCAAAAGAATAATGACTCCCTCTGGCCCATCCTAGATCTGAGGCCACTAAACCCGTACATTCTGTAGGAGTATTTTCATAAGACAACCTTGCAGGATGTCATCATGCTGCTCCATCAAGGGCAGTGGGTTAGCAAGACCTTTGTCTCCCTGTGCCAGTCCCTGCTTTTGCCACCCCACGACTGCCGCAGGTTGGGGGGTGCTGGTGATCCCTGCTTTGCGGCCCCGCGACAGCCGCAGTTAAAAGCGGGGGTGTGCAGGGGGGGAAGGGGAGTAGTGCTGGCAAACCCTGCTTTGCTGCCCGCGACGGCCACAGTAAAGAGCAGGGGGGGAGTCGCCGCCCCAAAAACTCATGCCACCACTAGTCAAGGGAACTTCATGATAGCGCGGGACCTACAAGAAGCCTCCTCCAATATCTTCATCCACCCTGCCCATCACTGGTATCTTTGGATCGTGGTAAGTGGACAACACTACCAATCCTAAGTTGTACCCTTCGAGTCACTACAGCTTGCAGAAAGTTTGACTAAGTACTTGGTAGTGGTGGCCACACATTCCTGCAGAGGCGACATTCATGTCTATCCATAGAAGATCAAGAGCAGAAGCAGACAACAATACCTAGCACACTCTCAAACAGAGTGACCCTGCTTCACAGCCACCATAAACACAAAGAAATCCCACCTCCAACCCCAAGTGAACCAGTCCGTCTTGGGTTCATTGTTAAATGATGTACCAGCTAAAGCATATCCCAAACAGCAAAGGGTGATGGTAGTCCATGAGGTGCTGCTTCTTGTTCAGTCCACTTCTAAACTTATTGTGAGAATAGTAATTAGGCTCCTGGGTATGATGGCTTACTGCATAACAATTATGCCATATGCCAGGTTATAGATGCTTCCACTCCAGCAGTGTCTCGCTAGGCAATGGTCACAAGCGGAAGGTCATTGGGAATATAAAGTGTTAATAAAGACCATTACTCCACACTCTGCAATGGTGGAACAGCAACAGTCTGTTGCTTGGCAGGCCTTTCTTAGACCCATATCTGCAAGTGACCATCACCACTGATGCATCGCTTACTGGATGGGGTGAACGTCTCTTCAACATGACTGTGCAAGGCACTTGGGCCCCTCAGCAACAGGATCAACTACCTAGAGATGATGGCCATCCGCCTAGCCCTCAAAGCATTTTACAAGTTTGTTCAGGACAAGGTGTTCCTCTAAAAGACGGATACCATGATGGCCATGTGTGCAGAAGCAGGGAGATATTCACTCCCCTCAGCTGTCTGCGTTAGCACAGGAATTCTGGCACTAGGCAATTTGCATCAATATCCACCTGTTAGTGGAGTACCTACCGGGTGTGCAAAAGGACTTTACGGACCTGTTCCCCTTATTACAAAGCATACTAGCCTAATGCTCTTGTAATAAGGTGGGCAGAATATGTTTGTAACAGCGTTCCTGTCCTCCAAACTCTAAACCAGAACCTAGGTCCTTCCACAGAACTAACCAGCTCTTTGTAGGTTTTGCTAAATCACACAGAGGTCACCCCATTGAAAAGGCGGGCATTGTATGGTGTATTGTCACGTGTAGTGACATGTGCACTCAATGTATCTCTCGGGCACCCTGTACACTAAAAAAGGAAGGCGACCATGACATTTATACATAACATCTGCAGGGCAGGTACCTATGCATAGTAGACTAATGAGGAGTCAGAGCACATTTCGCGACTCAAAACCTCTCAGAACAAAAACAAATTGTAATGTCTCAGCCCAACACTAAAAGACAGAAGTTTGCAACACGTGTGAATATATAGCACTGCATACTACGAACAGACGATTACAGGATAAGTAACATTTTCCTTTCTACTGCACATAATCGTAGCTGCCCCCTTTTTAATCACTGTGAAGCTCAAGTTGGTGATTGTTGCCATTTCGTTGGCATTTATCACTCTCAAATTTGGTAAAATATAAACCTGAGGAGCGCTAAAAAGCAAAGTGCCTCAGTGATTATTGAGCATTTCCTTAAGACCTCCATCTTTAGATGAAAAAGTAATTTATAAATTGATACTTCCTGCTAGTTATATGTGGAATCAATAAAGCTAAATAGTGTGACCCTTCAGGTTCTTTCCTGCTCAATCTCCCACGACTTTCCTACTCTGTCTCTTTCTCTCTCTCACTTCCTCTCTCCCACACAAACACACACACACACATCTCCAGCTCTCCTCTCTCAATTCAACAGCTTCTTTCTAACCTGCTCCCTCTTTGTATCATGAGCACACATGCACTCCTAATTTCTTTTTTCTCCACTTTGTTTTGTTCTTCTTCTGTCTCACTGATTTCCATCTATCTTGCTTTCGCCCTGTTTGTCACTCATGTTTGTCATGAGTTGCATCTTTACAAATCTTGCCACGCCAGTAAGAGTTCAGCAGTTTTCTGTTTGAGGTTTTGGATCTCTGATGGTGTGACAGGCTGGAGGTTTGATCATGCTACATTTTCTGCCAATGCTGGCTCCTCTTTCAGCAGAGTGAAGATCTTGTCTTCCATCTCTGTAAAGTCAACGATCTTGTGGGAGATTTGCCCATGGTAGCACTTCCATGTCTCTTCGTATTTGGGACCCTGTTTGAGGAAGGGATTTGTTTTTTCTCTGACATATCTGTTCATGTTGTCCTTTCCTGGTCTGTCTATGCTCCTCTTCTTCAGTCTCCAGCTTGTGATTGCTGTTCCTGTATCTGCTCATTAATCCTCTTTGTGTGGGATCATCACTGTCATTAAATATTGTGTTAGAGTGTAGTTTCTGATTAGTAGTTTGTCGCATTTTGTTTTGCTTTGTGTCTGTGTTTAGGTTTTCTTGTGGGCTGTAGAGCTCAGTTTGGACTCCCTCGGTTGGAGGCACTTGTTTGGCTTGCATTGTTGGAGGCGTTCCTGTGGAGCTCCGGTTTTGCAGAACAGTAGGATATTGCTGTGCTGATTCCAATTTGGTCTAATCTGTAAATGGCTATAGACATCACTATCATACAGGAATATTAGTTTGCCAACCCTGTCAAATAATACAACCCAAAGGCTCAGAGGAAGGATTGGTTTAAGGGCGACTGGCAGCAAGACGTTTGTATCAACAAGTGCTTACATGTTAATCTTAATGGAGGCTTTTCATGGCTTTAAAGAAGTTATCAGAAGTGCAGTACTTTACTTTCAAATAGGCATAGTATTTATCCTTGAATGGTGGTGGTTGGCTGTTAATTTGGAGTTTCCTGGAAGAGAATGATTTTGGTCTTTGATTTGTTCACCCTGAGGCTCCATAGGTTACTTTAGCTGAATTGCATACTAAAGCTCTTTATGCATGTATGTAAGCTCTGTATGCGTGTTCTGATTTGGACTATGGGACTATATCATCTAGGTAAAGCAGGAAGCCAGACAATGCATCTTTTAAGTAGCAATTCGGGACTTGTTGTTCTCCTGGATTAATTGCCATTCATATATAGTTACTGGTTGGAGTCAGGCTAAGCAGTAGCCATGTCTCGAACGTTGTTGCTAAATGAAGGAGCCTGAATGTGTCTTGTTTATTTTTAAGGCTGAATTTTATTTGAAAGCAAACTCATCACCTCATATACTATGCCACATATAACCTGTGATAATGTCTAAGATGTGCTGTGCTTCCAAGGTTATTACAGTAACCTTTAGAAAAATACTTAACCTTCTGATATTTTCTCTTCCTGTGCACTAGGGGCCTTTTTTTTAAAATTGGGTTTATAATTGCAGTTTGTTGGGTGGATAGGTTGCCCAGTGATTGCGCAGTATTCTTGCTTGGCTTCTGTGTAGAGTGTCTTTGTTTTTAATGCATGTCGATTCTTCTTTTTAGGATGGCTCAGAACATATTCCTCAGGTTGCTGCTCACACAGACACATCTCTAGTCATTAGGATTCCAACAGGTCCCACTCATACCTTAGGTTCACCTGCCTCTCACGCCATGGTTTGGGGTACTGTCCTGTGCTCACATCATATTGAAAGGTTTCAGCATCGCCGACTACAATCTAAGGTTTATGTTCTGCCTGCCTCACTTCCTCTTCCTCTCTAACTTACCCTATTTTCTTTTCTATCTCTTTATTTCTCTTTTTCTATCACTGTGTTCTGTCTCTTTCTCTCTCTCTGTCGCCCTTCCTCTTCCTTTCTGTCTCATCCACCCTCTATAGTCTTTCAATTTCTCGCTCCTTAACTCAACACAACTCTCTACTTCAGTGTAGTTTGATCTATCTCTCTTTTTCTGTCTCTTACTTTCTCTATCTCTCTGCTGAACACTCTCTCTCTTAATCTATCTTGATTTCCCTCTCTCTATTTTGTCGTTCACTCCATCACATTCGTTTTCATGTTATCGCTCTCTATTTATAGTCATAGGATAAATGCAGACATGCAGAGAATAATGTGGAATTTATTACCGTTGTTGTATGTGCAGAGGGGCCATGACGCATGAGAGGATAAGCCTAGAGTGGGTTATGGCCCCATCTCCAACTCCGCACATTGAGGTGAAAGCTGGTTTAGTTGTATTTTATACAGACATTGTGTGTGAATGATGCCAATACCTGAGACAGTTAGGTGAAGGTGGCACTGATTTATGCATCAGTAGTCTGTGTCAACAATTACATATTTTATGAGAAAACTAGTGCCGTAGACAAGAAACAGGAAAGGTGATTGCGAGAAAAACAGAGCCATTGTGTTTCGGTGGTGAACTTCCGGGTGGAAGGTGCACTGTATCCTGTCTGCTACCTGCTTTTGTGACAGAGAAAGAGATTCTTGTATGTCAGATTACATCAGCCTTCATACCTGGTTAAGGCAGTTGCTATGACTTTAGGCGCTTGGCATGCTTTCAGAGGGAGCTGACAGAGACTATTGTGTAAACTGAAATGATGTTTGGAAGGGGATCAGTTTAATCTTGCAGCGGAAAGGCATTCAGTATATTTTTGACTTCCAGAAAATAAGCTGTCTTTTTAGATTTCTGCCAAATCGCATGCCAGGCCAAGACCAACACGTGTGGCTGTTCCCAGGGCTATTTATTTTAATCCTATGCCTGTTAATAGCTTGGCCCCGTGTGCTTTCTGCTCTTCGAGTGCCGCTTGAATTCACAAATGGGCTCAAAACGAGTTAGACAAAGGACATTTAAGTGCATACATTGATGGCTTGAAGGGGTTTGTTGCCTATTGTGTAATAATGTATGGTATTTGTTTTATAGTGGCAAGACCTGCAACAACTAGACCTACCACCACCACTACCACGACTGCCAGGCTGGTAACAGCAGGTACTTACTTCTATACATGATCTTGAGTCATTCCCTCCTATCTCTTGATATATATTTTTATATACCCTAATTGCTATGTAGAATGCTCTGCTCCGTTGATCCACAGCTTGGTTTACGGTATCGAAATAACAAAACATATACAGATGTGTATATAGGCGAAAGATTAACATTGATTGAAACAAACATTTTAAAAACAGATAACCTCTCTGGCATCAACGCGGTTCATATTGATTCTTTAGAAGAATGTTTCAAATACATTTTTAATTTGTTTTTTATTTATTTCATTTGGATGCATTTATAACGCTCTATGACGCAACATGCTTGATGACTGTGCTGCTATTGTACAATATTGTGAGTGTCGTAAACCACCGCTACGGCTGCACGCAAAATGAGGGTTTCACAATATAGTTGCCAAGGAAATCTACAAGGCAGATCCTATTCCACATGCCATATAAGGACATAAGATTCTGGTCTTTTAAGTAAAGGATTCCGGGGTTCCTATACAGCCTAAAAAAACCTGGGAGCTGTGCCTTCTCACTTCTGGAGGCGCTATAATTCTTGTCTGATGTTCTTGTGACCATTGAAAGACGACCAAAGGAAAATGTGGCCGCCTCAAAGCTGTAGCGTGCTATTTATGCCCCAAACTCACTGAGCTCCATAAGGCGACTTTCATGCATATTATACAAAGCCAAACTAACATAACATAATATAAATACAACACAAAACATGGTGTAACACACAGCATAACGAAATGATGTAACACATAACATACTATTGTATTTTGTTGTGGCCGTTTGTACAGTGCACATTCTGTCACTGATATAGACAGCTGTGTAGTGTTTTCAGCTGTGCACTTGGTATGTAGGTTACCATACCAAGCCAGAGTCTGATTCAGCAGCTGATGATGAATTGTGGGTTTTGTGTACTTGTCTGATTGCCGGTTAGGTGGCTATTTCTTTGGTTTATTTTTACTTTTGGTTTTAAACGGATAAATCCAGAGCGCTTTGGCAATTGCGTAGGCATCTTCTTTCCAATATATATCCTTATTACCTGGCTGATGAGGATGTACGTGTGCATGGTTCTGTGTGTGTCTATATGCGGGGTGTTCCAAGGTGCCGATTGATGCTGGGTTACATGATAACCAACGCATTGCTTACTTGTTTGATTAATGTTAGGATTTCTGTCCAATATGTTCTGCTGGAAGTTAGGGATATCAATAATAGCTTAAAGGTATTCTCTTCTCGAGATAAATATCATTCCATTTCATATAGACCCAAAACCATCCATTTGTCATGGTTCCTCAATTTTTTTATAAATAAAAATACTTTTTTTGTAATCAAAATAATGTATCTCACCTTCTCACAGGAGACCCCAGAAGGTTATTGTAACAGGGCGCTCGAGCATCATTAAGTTAATACATTTTACTGATAGTGTTTAAAAGAATCATCAAATATTTAAAATCATTATTTTAAAAAATCACCAAAAAGTCACTAAGAAGTCCCAGCAAATACTTTTGTTCCAAACCCAATCACGTTATTGTTAGTGCATCTTAATTGCCAAGTTGAGAAATATTTACAAAGAGAAAAATTAAAACATTTGTATAAGGAATGGCGTGACATTTGCTCCCAGAAGAGAATAATGTTACGCTATTATTGATTTGAGTGTTCTCTGTTCTCTTTTGGTTACAGGGGCCATGCGATGGTCAGATACATATCACAACAGGAAGCCCTACTGTGGGCAACGTTAGTGCCAACTATATGGCATATCTCTGATGTTTTGGACATATGTGACATGTTCCTTAAAATGTGCTCTGTTGGAATTTTGTGTTACATAACATATATCAAGGTGCCATAACATAACCTAACATAACAATGGGATCATGAGAAAGGATTGAACTTAAATACTATTGGGAGGAATTCATGACATGATTTTAGTGTGTGCCAGGAATCCCTCCAAAGTGAATTTACCATAATCACTAGAGGAGGATCAGGGAAGAATGTCAAGAACTGGCTTTGGAGGGAAGCTGGACTTGGGGAGCAGGGAGAGTAGAACAGGTGGTAATAACCCCAGCCGATGTAACGAAAATGACAAGTTCTGAAGAATAGTATGTTGAGAAAAGTGAAGGAGACTGTCTGAATTTTTATGAAGTTGTACGTGGGCCTAAAAAGCAATGGCTGTTGCAGATGTGCTCAACTAGAGAATAACATTGAAACTGTCACAAAAAGTGAATAATAGCAGGAGGTATTTGGAGATCGTGGCAAGGTCAATCCAATATATTTTAAGCATTTGAATTAGAGTCAACATTTTAAACAATTTATATGTAATTTCCTGTATTAATTTCTCTCTAGTAATCAGAACAGGAATAAGAAATCTTGTTATCGATGATGAAACCACATCAAGCCTACACTTAAAATGGCAGATTTCCGACTCGAATGCAAAGCAGTTTCGAGTGACCTATGTATCGCTTCGGGGTGATCGGGGAGAAGAAGTGGTAAGCAACCTCGTCGATTTTCCTTTCGCCAGAAGATCACTTGCATGCAAAAGTACCTTAATACAATGATATATAACGTAATTGTACTACTTATCTTGCTTTTTAATATTGCAGTGGGGGGCTAACTATTGACTAATAATATTGTTAAATTTGCAAAATTGTACCAATGTTCATAAAAGTAAATTTTTGTAATTGATGACCCGTTTCATTTTCGGCACATGCCACAAATGAGGAGAACCTGGTCCTCTTTTTGACCTCATTCGTCTGATATTTAGATTTCAGATATACAATTAGGCTCTGTCACATTCCTAATAAACTGTCCTCTTCCACAATTTATGAAACTTCCTCAAATTTGTGTTGAAATGTGTTGCAGGCTAATTTATGAGTATAGCCCTTAGAACACAAATTCACAAGTGGAAAGAGTTGTATATGTCCGACTCTTAATGACCTGCCAATACACACTCTTCTCCACACACTCCGATACTTCGCCAAAGCGATGGTGAAATGCAGTGAGAACAAAAGTGATCGGTATTGCACTGTGAGCACAAATACACGTTCGGCCCGATTCACAGAACTAACTTAAGACAAAATCCTAAACTTACTACCATTTTGATATTCACAGAAGGCACTTACTTACTCATTTTGAATAACTTACTAATTTTGAGTAACTTACTCATTTTGGTATTCACAGAAGGCACTTACTCATCATGAGTAAGTGCCTTCTGTGAATACCAAATGAGTAAGTTACTCAAAATGAGTAAGTTATTCAAAAGGAGTAAGTAAGTGCCTTCTGTGAATACCAAAATGAGTAAGTGCCTTCTGTGAATACCAAAATGGTAGTAAGTTTAGGATTTTGTCTTAAGTTAGTTCTGTGAATCGGGCCCATATGTATATCACTGTGTTAACAAACTCCTGACAGCCGTTCTCCTTCCAAAAATTGGATACTTTCTAAAAGCTGTTATGAATTGTAGTACGGGCAAATATGACCGATTTACAAGCTGGAAAAGATAAGGGCAACTCAATAACCCAATGTGAGCTTGGGTATCTATATATGCACATGTTGTCGGTATCCCTGAGCAGTGCCACAGAACTCCACTTTTTGAGTGATTAAGTCTTTCTTGGTAATTTGGTATTAATACCTTAAGTGGCTATCCATTCGTTGGTTAATTGTCAGATCACTACAGTTTTTACACCATATTCACAAGCAACGGGGTTTAAACATTGAAACTCTAAGCATTGTCCTGAGGATGGTCTAGCATATTACGCATCACAGAGACCCAGTGGTGGCTGGTAGGGAACGGTGGTGGGGAAGGGGAAGGTGAGGGAGGAGGGGGAGTGGGGGGTTAGGAAAGAGAAAAAAAAAACTTACCTGGGGTCACCTTCGCCAGCCGCCGTCTCTCCTTCAAGCAGGAACCAGGAAGAACACAGACTCTCAGAATCCCCAGACCACTCACAACGCTGCCTTACAGCAGCGTTGTGATTGGTCTGAGTATCGGGGCTCGGACAGGGGCTTGGAGGCTGTGCATGTTCTCCACCCAGGGTGTATAATATAATGCCTGTGGAGAACATGCACGGTTTGGCCGACCCGAGGCGGCCGGACAAACCGTCATGGGCACTTAAGGTGCAGCCACCTCGACCTCCGGCCTCGATGTCTGGGGAGGCCAGCCCCACCCGGTCCTAACAACCTGGCTGGCTGCAGTGCACTGCAATACTAAAAATAAAATGATAAGAACGTTTCGTTATCATTTTATTTTTCGTGTGCACTGCCTTAAAGTAGTGGGGCGACGCTCCTCCGCCAAGTGGATGAGCCGCTCCTGCAGAGACCCAACATCAACGCATTTTCTCTTCTTGCTTAACTCAGTAACAAGACTGTGTTTGTCATCGTATGCATGACTTCTTACCAACCGACTTACCATAGGACTGTTTCTTTGCAAGAGTGGATCAACACTTCTGTGGTCCTTATCATAGACTTTGTTTTCTCAAATTAATCAGGGCCACATCATTGTTGTATGCTGGAATATCTACAACCCCCATTTCTACACATTAACTGTTCTGCTGTCATTTATTTCGAATTGTTTCATTTATTGGGATAGTAAAAAGTATCTTTTTTTTTACGCCTGTTTGAAAGAATTTTTCTTCCTCCTCCCTCTACCCTTTGTTTGTACTAATCATTGAATGTACTTTTAAATCTATGTTTATTTCATTAGGGTACTAGTTGGTTTTTCAAATAACGTATTAAATGATCCCCTTGTTAGCATCTTATTATTGTTGTCGATTCACAAGCTAGCAGTTTTATGTCATGCCCTTATTAACAAACTAGTACACCGTCTAATCTACAAAGCATGGCATTTCCTCAAAGCTAATGTGAACAAATGTGACTAATATAGAGCTTGGAACCCAAATCCAAAAGCAAGCAGCGCTATGCTACACTGGTAAAGAACTGACAGCAAACTTCCTCCTCTACAAACTGTGACACTACCCAAACTGGTGATGAAATACAGTGAGAACAAATGTTACCCCCTATTACTTGAAGCACAAGCTTTTTTAAGCTTGTTACACACCTAATACTTGCCAGCTTACATCCTCCTCCACAAAATGGACACCTCCTCATCGAAGGCTGAAATTTAATGTAGACAAATTGTGATCAATTCTGTGCACGTAGTGCAAAATATACAGAAGCAGACACTGTAATATCATATTCTTAACAACCCACCAAATCCCAACCTTTTCCACTAACTTCAAAGCTCCCCAAGCAGGGGTAAAATAAAAAGTGTGCAAATTCAGAACAGAACATTAATGTTGCACAAGTTCAGAAGGATGTGGTGTTATGTCATACTTACCATCATGCTAAAAGGCATCCAGCCTCCCAAACTCCAGTGTCACCCAAAGTGATGATGAAATGAAATGTATACAAAAGGGGATCAATAATGCAGAAATACACAGACGCAATCAATTAAAAATTTTCTAAATGATGTTAAAAAACATTCTAAAAAAACCCAACATCATCCTTCCGCTCCAGCTCTGTATAGATTTTTTATTAACTCCAGTATTTTTGCAAACAATAATTAGGACACAATATTTTTGTAAACGACATGTAGCACATGATATTGTGGTACCATACCTACTCTACTCAAGCTTCTCTAAAATCACTGAGAAGTTATAAATGATTTGGTAGTCTAGCAGTATCGGCTGCTACTGGATGGGGTGGTGGGGCGGGGGGTTAATTAACAAAAAAAAACACTTACCTTGGAACGGCCTGCCTTCCCCCCACCCCCACCGCCCAGGTCCTCTTCCTTTCTCTTGTCCGGCCACAGCAGTAAGCACCCAGCGCACACGCTCCCCATAGCCAATCACAATGCTGCAATACAGTGTTGTGATTGGTCTGAGTGCCGTGGTTCAGCGCTCAGACGGGAACAGGGAGCCTGTGCATGTTCCTCACCAGGGTGTGTCATGCAGCCTGGTGGGGAACATCCAAGTGCACATGTACTGTTTGGTCAGCCCAAGAGGGATTAGGGGCACTTAGGGAGTGCAAACCACTCCCCCCCCCTGCTCTGGCCAGCCCCGCCCCACATTGAACAAGGCCACTGAATGTATGCAATAGGAAAAATAAAATGATAATAACAACATGTTATTGTCATTTTATTTTTTATTTTTGTGCGGTGAGGCAACGCTCCTCCGCCTTAGCAGAGGAGCCACCACTGTAGTCTAGTAAATCAGCCAGTGTGAATGCCATGCTACAAACTACTTAAAGGTTTGTTAGGTGAATTGGGAAGAAAGGATATTAGGATAGTTGGGGGTTCCTACAGAAATGTTCCACCTGGTCTGTTTATAATTGAAAAAGTGAAACTATCAATCCATACAACCTTAGAGGTGTTAGCTAAAAACCAGGACTGTCTGAAAGCCACTCTCATTGCACTGCCACTTGGCAGTATTGCGTCTTCACAAGAAAGCCACAGCCATGGCCCACTACCAAGAAAAGTAACATGATGTTTGGGAGCGGAAGGCCGAGGTCTTACCAGCAGAGGATATGTATTGTGTTTAAGACACCCAGAATAGCTAGAAGCAGTAAGGACATACGTAGATAGTAGAACATTAGTGGCAATGACTTCTTGATAAAATGGTAAAACCAATAATTGGGTTAGTCGTGGAATTCGAGATTATCACATAGATTGAGGTGAGGAGTGTGAGCAGGGCTGGTTGGGAGAGGTATTAGTAAGAGTAACAGGACTGGGGTTTCCTTATGGTAGTCAATCTACTGTCCATCTTTTTAAATACACTAACAATCAGTGCGGCTACTACCTGTGCCCAAACACTTTTTCACTTCCACTCAACAGTTAAAAGCCTGATTTCCTTCAACTGTGTATTTCTGTAACAGAAACACAATGTGGGAGTTTTTCATTCCTGGTCTGAACCAAAGTCTATGAACACAGACCCTTGTGTTCAGAGAAACATGCTCAATTAAATGTTCTCCCTGCTTACAACACACCTTTGTAGAAAGAATAGCAGTGTTGTTATGACAGTTCTCTCTTTGGCATCCAACCAGTACAGGTTCAAAAGGGAAACGTCCCCCAATGACAGAGGTGGGCTGGGAATGATGAAGAGGAGGGTGTGCTGTGGGATCTTCACTGCTCATGAGGAGTGGGTGTGATATGAAAGCTAATTTACAACTACTTGTCCTAAGGAAAGGTCTAACTTCAAAGTCCTAAAATCTGCTCTTGGAAATGTGTTATACATAGCCTGGGGGCAGCCTGGAAATGGCAGTAAGGAAGACAATGCACTATTCATTTTTCTTTACTACTAAAGATAATGGGGCCGATTCACAAAAACATTTATGAGTACAGAAAATTGTTCTACCGTAGTACTCTTTTATGTAGTATTGCATGTCTTTGTGAATTGGCTCTGAAATGTCCAACTCCCTATTCATTAATAATAGTGCAAAAAGGCCACTGTCAATTCTACTTGTACTAATTGAATAATATCAGTATTCCCATTTTATTCCAATTGGGTTTCCTCTCTAGATGTGTTGGGTCCAATTCCCTAAAGCATGTAAGAACACATACAAGAGTACCACACTTGTGGTACCTTATGTACTCAAAAGTGCTGCTGATGCTTGGTCTTGTGCCCACGGGTTGTATCCAGAGTTACAGGTCCAGCTATATATGCCTCCGTTCTCAACAAAAGATGAAGAGACATAGAATTCGAGGGTGAACCACGCCATACAGCCTGCCCACTTCCTGCAGGGCCTTTACTCAAAATACCCTCTATGGACTCCATTTTTAGTATTTCCTCGTTTTTCTGTCCCATGCCTTTTGAATTTACTTGCTGCTTTTGTTTTAAACTTTGGCCACATCACTGTGTTTTCTTATATTAAATTATAAATATTTTATTCAGAGCTCACAATTGAAGAACACGTAAAAAAACATTAGAAATAAATCAATAGATGGTCTGGTGCAGTAGTTCCAATGCAGAGGAAAATGGCAAGATGAAGGAGTGAGATCATTATAGATGTTTAAGGCCCACACTCTGTATAAGATGTTACCCTGTCGACAAGCTGAGACATGCAGTCTGATTTGGCCTGCACTGTATGGCATTATAGGGAATAATGAGGAATAATAGGAGGTAGTATGTCAGAATATCATTACGAAAAAACTTTGCCTGACACAAATATTGTGTCCTAAATATCGTTTACAAAAACATCACCCCATATTGTGTCAATTTTCAGTTGGGACAATGCAGCAAATGAGTTTTGCCCATTTAATACCCCTTGATGTTTTGCTTTTGACTAACCAACTTTTGGACTTTTGCCGTGAGTGAGTATCACCAATGGAGTCTCATTCAGAGTAAATTCTGTGGAAATGGAATGAGAGAGCTAACCACCAGTGTCTCCCTTTTAAGATAAGGCCGCTGCTGCGCAGCTAGGGTAAGAGGCTCTGGGCTGGTTACACATAAACACGTGGACCCACATATGTGTGCACATGTGCAGGCTGCATGTGTGAGACTACCATCATGTGCAGCCTGGTATCTGCGCCCAGGTTCTGTTGCAGAAGGGACCCATCAAGGATTGATGCTGACCTGGGGTGGACGTTATAAGGTGAGTGGGATTTCAAAATGTAGGTCTGTAGTGCTTCCTGAAGGTCTGTGGTAGTTAACTGAATTACTCATTACAGGTGAAAGAAGCACAAGAGTACAGTTTTGCCCCACTTAGGACTACCGGGTCCAGAGAGGTATCAATCTTAGGGTAAACAAGCATCCCAAATGTAGATCTACAGCCACTTTCCTCTTATTTACACTCCTTGTGGCATAAGGAGTGTCATAAGAATTGTCATACTTCTCTGGCTCACCCATAATCAGATTCCAGGCCTTTGTTCCCAATATTGGGCTAAGTTAATTACTCTACTGGCCAACAGGAAGATCAAAGGCCTCCCCTCTCATTAGAGCCATTACCAGTGCTTCACCCTGTTCCTAGTAAAGGAAGGGGTGGGGAGGAAATCTGCATCTGTTAATTAACAGTTCCTGGTGTACCTGGACTGGCCGAGCCCAAACCCCCACAAACGAAGGCAAGTCAGACCTCTGGAGCAAAACACAGAGGCGTACTCCCCTTTGAAGTTTTGGTGGGAAGGGATCAGGCAGCTGTGTCAGTTGAGGGTGGAGATGAGACTCTCGGGAAAGGTCTTTTCATAGACCACTTGGAGTCTCCATCTTTAATTTGTTGCAGAATGCTGTGCAGGAGGGTTGGGAGAGAAGGTGAGTGATGATGTGTCACCCTAGGATTGCCCAGGGATGCCTGGCATCTAGAACTTTCTGGAAAGCTGGAAGGAGAAACCACCTCATGTCGCTGCAAAGATGGAATTCTGGAACTTTGACTTCAGCTGGCACCCAAGACTAGAATGGGTTTCTCCAGTCCCAGTGGCACTGGCTCCCTCATGGCCCCTGAGGAATGGTTGAGGTCCTGGCGGGGGGTTTGTTTGGCTGAATGCTTGTGGAGAGCCTGTGGAAGATGTCCCCCCAACAGGAGAGAGCACCAGGAGCCTAGGCAGGGGACAGGTATGTCACAGGCAGTCGGAAAAATCAAGCTCCCAAAATCAAGCTCCCTATAGAGGCCAAGAGGCCTGAAAGAAAAAATGCTCCTGGTGGTGAGGAGCAAAACAAGCCTAAAATCAGCACAATCAGATATCATCATTTAAAGCTAAGTCCCCTGGGGGGAGGAATGAGTGCAAAACAGAGCGAGTAGCACTCTGATGCAACCTTTATTGTCTAAAATCCCATTTAGACAATAAAGTGGGGGACCCCATCCTCCCAGGATAGAAGAAGGACCACAACAAGGAGAGTGGTGCCGCAGCTCAGGGAGCTGACTAGAGGCACAGGAGCCTTGGGGCTCCCCGCGTCATGCCCAAACATAGACAGAGACATGTGAATGCCCCGGGTATTGAAAAGGCTCCTGCAGCCAAAAACTGCTACTATAATGCTGATGGGCAATGGAGCACCCCAGAAGTCCTTGCAAGGGCTTTCATACTCGTGTAGGGGCCTAGTGGTGCCGCAAGAGTGCCCAGGGGCACCACCAAAGTTGTTTTAAAATGTTTGAGGATCTGCAGGAAGTGCAGCATCCTCCAGAAAAGTAGATGAAACTAACCCTAAGTCTCCCAGGGGGTTATAGGTGTGGTTTCTAATCTCTTATGCAGCTAGTGTTTTACACCTAAGTTCTAGAGTGCAGGTATACCTGTTGGCTGGTCCTAAAGCTATAGTTGCAGCATAGTAAAAGTAAAAGAAATACTTTGGTATACATGTTAATCAATACAATGCTTTATTGACAATGTTAATGGTTGACAATACAAGGCTTTCATTGAAATGAACATTACTAATTGTTGGTACTGTCCCCATTAATGTGATGACACCCTGACAAATCCAGTCGGCCTTTCTTACTAATAATGACTCCCCCTTAAATTATATTAATGCATCTGGTGTAGGTGAGGGGTATTCTGGTTACAAGGTTTAGGACCCACTAGGAGTGTAACTAGATCGAGTATGTCACCTGTGTCACCAAAGGTATTTCCATCTACCTGATTTTAGATATTTGTAAATAATGCACAGGATTTACTAGTGTGCGTGTGATAAAAGTACTTTCCCTTTTAGTTTTAAATCTTTTTATTGAATCAGCTGCCAGTATAGTAATGTGATATACATAAAAAAGGGCTCAGCGTGTGGGTTATGCAGAACCCAGCAAGAAGCATTTGGCGCCAATAATATCAAGGAAAGTGGAACATAAAATTAAAGTTAACAATGACTCTCCCACCCACCCCCCCCCCCCCCATCTCCCCATCTACTGCCTATTGGGGATAGTGTTGTATCGTCCGGTGTCGCTACTATGGCGGGCCCCGCCGTGTGTTCGTGTCTAATGAAGTCAGTCGTAGCAAGCGAAGGTATCTGTGGCATGTTAGTTCCCGAAATTCTTGGGCCAGGAAGGTCAGAAATGGTTGCCAGAGCTCGCTAAACATCGAGCCTTTCCCTGCTAGCGTGAGTGAGATCTTTTCCATCCCTAATATGTGCCACAGCCGCTGAAGCCAACCTGTGTGTGTGGGAATCCTAAGAGTCCTCCAATGTAGTAGAATGTTTTGCGTGGCTGTGCCCAGTGCTATCGCTTTCTGTCGCCCTCTTCTAGACTTCAGGGGGCATGTGAGGGGGTTCGGGACGCCCAATAGGACATAAGCTGGAAGCCGGGGAAGCTCCGTATCAAGGTGTTTGTCAATTTCGTCTAGAATTTGGGACCGGTATGGTTGTATGTGCTTGCAATCCCAAAGGAGATGAACCAACGTTCCCTTTTCCCCACACCCTCTCTAGCAATCTGCGCTGTGCTTGGGGTCTGCCCGGTGTAACCGCTCAGGAGTATAATACCAATAGGATGTCAACTTGGTTAGTGTTTCTGTGAGGCCCATGTGGCTCGCAGAGTGTCGCGCCCTGTAGTATATTCCTTCCCATTCTTTGCTGCTAAGTTCTCGGCCTAGGTCCCTCTCCCAGCGTGCCCGGCCTGCATCATACACATGTGTGTATCGAGTGAGTAACATTTTATAGAGGTCCAAGAGCAGGTTCTTGTTTGAGGACCGTGTAACCAGCCACCGTTCGTAGGGGGTGAGGTGTCTTTGCGCCTGCGGCTTGTTGTCTGGATGTAATGCCCAGTGTCTTAGCTGCAGGTAGCGCAGCCTCTCGGACACGGGCAGGCCGTAATCGGAACGCAGCTGGGTGAAGGGAGTAATGCCCTCCACATCAAATAAATGCCCCAGCAAGCGGCATTCAGTGGCTCTCCAGTGTTTAAAGGACGTCTCTCCTATCCCTGGGCCAAAGTCAGGGTTGTCGAAAAGTGGTGTGAGAGGGGAGGGGAAGGTGGTCAGTCCATGTCTCCTATTGGTCTGATCCCATGTGGATAATGTGGTGCGGGTAATAAGCGATGCGTAGAGATTTGGAGGTCTCTGCGATTTTGTAAGGAAGGGGATCTTCATGAGAGAGGTGCCCGCCACTGCCCGGTCCTGGAATAGCCAGTGCTTCTCCGATTCGGTGCGGCTCCATTCAACCAGGTGCCGCAGTTGTGCGGCTTTGTAGTAGAGTGTAATATCTGGGATCCCCAAGCCCCCTTCATTAGGTGGGAGAAAGCTAACAGTCCTCTTCATTCTTGGTTTGCGGCCCTGCCAGATGAAAAGGGAAAGTTCCGACTGTATCCGTCGCAGCCAGCCAGTAGGTGGCTGCAGGGGGAGAGTCTGAAAGATGTAGAGGATTTTAGGAAGGATAGTCATTTTGATGGCTGCAATGCGCCCCAGCCAGGAAATATGATAGTGTTTCCATCGCTGTAGGTCTTTGCGGATTTGTGTGTGTAATTTGGCGTAGTTAACCGACGCCGTGGTCTGTAGTGTGGGCGCCAGGTGAAGTCCCAGGTATGGAACAGTCTCGTTGGACCATTGTATGGGATGCCGGCTTTGGAGGCGTGTTGGTGCCTGTGGTGACAGTGACAGATTTAGGGCTGTGGATTTCGCGATGTTAACCTTGAATCCAGAGGCCTTTGCAAAGGAGTCCAGTTCTCCCAGGAAGGCTCCCAGAGCGGGCTCCGGGTCCGCTAGGGTAACCAGGACGTCATCCGCATACAGGCTAATAGTATGTATGTCGCCCCCAAAACGGATGCCCGTGATTTGTGGGTGCTCTCTGGCTCTCTGCACCAACGGCTCCATGTATAAGGCAAAGAGCAAGGGCGATAGGGGACACCCCTGTTGTGTGCCTCTACTAATAGAGAACGGAGCAGAGGTGTGTCCGTTAACTCTCACTGATGCTGTGGGGGATTGATAGCAGTTTAGGATGAACGTCCTCATTTTCTCTCCCAAGCCTATACGAATCAAGACCTGCTCTAGATAGGGCCAGTGAACGCAATCGAAGGCCTTCTCAGCATCGATGGTAAGAAGCATGAAATCTCCCGGAATGCGTGACGCCTTCTCTATGAGATGCAGGACCCTCTTGGTGTTGTCACTGGTCTGTCGTTGGGGGATTGTCAGAGTGGCCACCACCGGAGCATGGTCAGACATTGCCGCTACTAGGATTTCTACTGTCTTTGTGATGGCACGGATCGCCGTCGAGCCTATCAAATAGTCAAGGCGCGCATAGGTTTTATGGGCGTTCGAGTAGTATGAGTATTCTCGAAGCTGCGGGTGAGAGCATCTCCATAGGTCCACTAGGCCTAAGTCGTCAAGCCTCGCCAATCCGGCGGGCGATAGAGCTCCGACCTGTCCTGTGCGTTGGGCAGACCTGTCTAGGGTGTTGTCGAGTACCAGGTTGAGGTCGCCCACCAGCAGGATTCCCCTCTCCGTCATGGCGGTAGCCTCGGTCAGCGCCTCATGGAAGAATTGCTCCTGTCCTTCGTTGGGTGCGTATATGGACCCTATGACTAGCCTGTGACCCCCAATTTCGAACTGGTATGTAAGTAGCCAACCCTTAATTTCCGCTATCTTATGTATCACCTTCCCTTTGAACGTCCAGGAGACTAAAATCGCCACCCCTGCCGTCTTGGAAGGCGTAGACGAGAAGAATTGTGACGGGAACATGCGGACCTGAGTCGATGGCAATCTTTCATTAGCAGGTGCGTCTCTTGGAGGAGACAAATGTCAGCGCCTGTACTCTCCAAGTAGGAAAGGATGGCCCGACGTTTGACGGGATTATTGAGCCCTCTCACATTAAGCATGAGGACTTTGAGAGTGTTAGGTGGCATTTGAAAACGTCAGGCCTGCTGTACGGGGAAGGGCCCTGAAATAGAACCGGCGTGTGTTGGTTATTGTGCGACTGTACGAGACACATATTGAGCCCATGGCGTGGATGCAAGGGTCGGAGGACAGTGGATGGGGAACCCCAAGAACGATAAGAAGAAAAACAAAAACAAAAACCCCAAAAATGATTGGCGCAACAGGCACCAGAAAAAATTGGAAATCGTAGTTTAGTCCGTCATCCGTAGACGATCAGCAGTGTCTCTTCATGGGGGCCGTGTTGTGGCCGCGGTTGTCCCCCTGGCCCCCCGCCCGCCGCCCCATTGGCGAAAATAGGAAGAATTGTCGGTTCAGGTGCCAATCACGATGTCTGCGTCTTTGCAAGCACCTCAGGCAAGGCATCCAGCACCACCTGTTGCCCCTTTGAGATTTCCGTGGTGTCGGGCCTTTTGGTGCGGCGTCTCCGTCCCTGTTGCCGCCAGCGCGGTTTGAGAGACTCCCGACCCCCGAGTGGGGCTGCCTCCGTCGTCATCTTCAACTGGGATATCGACGCCCAGCAGCCGGCTTGCCTCGGAGAGGGAGCAGAGTTGGTAAAGCTTGCCGTCTAGCAGGAAAATAAGCCGAAATGGGTGTCCCCAGTTATATGAGATGTTGCGCTGGCGTAGATACTCGGTGATGGGCCGGAAGGTCTTCCGCTTCTGCAGGGTGAGTGCATCTAGGTCTTGGTACAGAACGGGGTTCTGGTCGCGAAAGGTGATCGGGTGCATCAGTCTGGCCTTGCGGAGGATCTCCTCCTTGGTGCGAAAGTCTTGGACGCATACGAGTATGTCCGGTGGGGGGCCTTGTCAGAACGTGGCAGACCCACCCTGTGCGCTCTGTCTATTGTAAGGTCTGTATCCAGCGGATTGCCCAGAATATGGTTAAAAAGTTCTCTCACATACGTGAAGATGTCATCTGCCTCCTCTTTTGCTCTCACCCCACGAATTCTGATGTTGTGACGGCGGGAACGGTTCTCCAGGTCCTCTAGATGAGACTGCAGGTCCACTTGCAGATCGTGAATGCGGATGGCCTCTTGTTGTAGAGCCGTCATCTCGGAGTCCCTGCTGTCGCTTTTGTCCTTCAGCGCTGCAACCCTCTCGCCAACGCTGTCCACATCTTTGCGTATGTCCTTAATTTCAGCGGTAAGGTCGCGCTCAACCGTTTGTAGGTCATCTCGCAGCGCCGTGAATAGGGATTCCAGAAAGGCCCGTGTTACCGGTTCTTCTTTGGGTTCACCCATCTGTGAGGAGGGAGCGTCGCCCGGCGGTGAGGGGTCCACCGTGGCACCACCCTGAGCACGTGCGAAAAGTTCCTTTAGCGTTTTGTCCTTTTTCCCTCGGGTGGAGGATATATTCTACCCCTGTAAAAGGGGGTGTTAGCGTTGGGTCAATGCCATGCAGGGCCCGAGATGGGGTCCTCAGGGCGGTCTCGTGTGCGCAGGATGACTCCTCGCACTCTCCCTCCATGTGCAGGTCTCGTCACCGCCGGACTGCCATGACTTTATCTGCCAGTGTTCGTGCTGGGGGCCCCAGCGTGGGTCATGGCGGTTTCAATATGTCTCGGTAGGTGGCAGATCGGATATAACGGCCACTCCTGTGGTTCCTGAGCTCCTCTTTGCCCGGGGTATGGAGCCTCGCCCCAAGTAGGGCCTCGCAGGCGTGTTACTGTGTGATAGTGGGTGCCTTGCTGAGTTGATCCCATGCCGCCGGCAGGTCCCAGGTCCGTGTGTCCCTCGTTGGATGGCCGCACTGTGCCCGCGGGGAGGCCGCGGGCCTACGCTCCCCAAATCTCCAATTCAGCACCAGTGTCGAGTGGGGGGGCCGCACAGCACGCCCACAAGCCGCACCCGGGCCTAGCCGGGCCGCTTCCGTAGGCCGCCGGGCCCCACCCTCGGCGGCAGCCTCTAATGGCTCTATGGATGCCAGGTGGGTCCCCGAAATGAGGCACGGAGTTGTCTTTTGTGTCCTTCACCCCTAGCCCTGTGGGGGGGAGGTGATCTGGGCCGTGGGAGCCGCGGTCACTTTCCGGGCTCACCGTGGTGCGCTGCTGAGACGAGTTAGCTCGCGGCGCCTGCTCCTGGCACTAAAGATATGCTGCGGGTCTCCCCTGCTGCCCGCTCCCACGCCTGTGGTCTCTCCACTCGGGGCAACCTCCGGTAGCGGGCCGGGTCCCTGGTGTCTCCTCGGTATCGGGCCTGCCTCAGGCCGCTCTGTAAGATGGCGGGCGTGCTTCCTCAAGGGACTTCTCGGCTGGGTCCCGCAACAATGGGGCCCCGCCCGGGGAACCCCCTATCACGCGCGCCGCCTCCTCCCTGCTACTGGGCCCACGCTGAAGTCCACGGTGGCCGCTTGCTGCATGCTCCGGGGTCCGGACCTCCCCTGCGTGCCTCACCGGTGTCTTCTGCATCTGCTTCCCAGGCCACAGCTCTGAGGACGTGAGCGCGATCCCCCCGCTCTGTGCTATGCGATGTATGGCAGCGCCTTCACAGTTAGCTCGCGTCGCTTGCTCCTGGCGCTGGGCATATGCTGCGGGTCTCCCCTGCCGTCCCCCCACTTGCCTGTGGTGTCTCCACAAGGGGTAGTCTCCGGTGGCAGACCGGGTCCCGGGGGTCCCTCGTTCTCGGACCAGCCGCAGGCCGCTCTGCAAGAATGGCGGGGGCGCTTCCTCAGGGGTCTTCTCTTCTGGGTCCCGCATCAGCAGGGCCTCGCCCGGGACATTCCTTATCTCGCGCGCCACCTCCGCCCTGCTACTGGGCCAGCACTGAGGTCCACAGCTGCCGTTCACTGCTTTCTCTGGGGTCTGGGCGTCCCCCGCGCACCTCACCGGTGTCTCCTGTGTCTGCTTCCCAACGCCGCAGCACTGAGGACTTGAGCGCGGTCACACCGCTCCGTGTTCTGCAATATATGGAAGCGCCTTCACTCGGCCACCGGACGCCTCCCGGGTCCCGGGAGTAGCCACTGCTCTGGGGCACCTTCCTCGGATGTTTGAGCTGCTGTAAACGGCCCGAGGCCTGTGCTTTACTGGGCGGCCGACGGGAGAGACGGAGAAACATGTCCTATCTCGCCGCCATCTTGGCCACGCCCCGTATTTTCCATTTTAAAAGAAAAGGCACTGTCTGGATAATGATTTATTGTGAATTATTTGTTGCATACCAGTGAGCTGGGGATTGGTAGCCCTCACCACCTCCCCTGAGTATCCATGGATTGCTCTGCTTTGCTACCCTGAGAGAGTCAAGTGCCAAAATGGGGTACTTGGTTCCCAGTAAAAAGACAATTACGAACTTATTACTTGTGAACGACTCACATCCTTTGCAACTAAAATAACCCAATTTCTTAAAGATATACTTTTGTAAATGATTTTTAGGACACAGTATTTCAGTCAGATGATATTTTGGCAATGATAGTGTAGTGCCATAGCTAGCAGACAGTTGTGCTTGAGTGATGCTTTTACAGTAGAGGCGTAAGCCCTTTATACGCATAAAGGTCAAAGCAAGTGTAAAGTTTTTGTCACTGTAGTGAACTAACCTTGAAAGAAACGCCTCTGCAATGACAGCACCCTGGTGCCATTGATGTATTTTGCATTTCTGTTCACTTTATGATACAAAAAAGGACTAATTTGATGGAAGAATACAGTGATATAGCTATTTTCAGATCAAAATACACATTTCATAGTTTCTGTAGGTGCAAAGTCTTAATGCTAATTTGGAAAACACGGTTGGCCACAATATGTGCGCTGTTACAAAAAGATGACAAAATGTTACATCCAGCACTTTTACGCTTTATGGAAATATGCCATGCACTGATATTTTAGAGTAAAAGGGGATCTTCAAATGTCTATTACAGTATCATCTTAGCGCCTAGCAACAAATATGCCCCTGAATGTATTTTTCTGTTCTCCATTTCCTCCATGATACATCCAGTCTCCTTAGTGATGTATATACCAATGTTTACTTTATTCTTACTGTGTTTCTCTACACTATTCCTCTTATTGTAGACAGCACTGGACTGAGGCTTAATGGTTTAGAAATAGGATTTGTGATTTAAAGTAGGGGTAAGTGAGATTGATTACTTTTTTCCTTGAGCAACAAAGGTAATTCTTGCAGGAATTATGGGTTGTACGCATATTACTTGCTGGGAGTTGTATGCGTGAATATCGCTCAAGCGGTTTCACCTCGTCTCATGAGATAACAGCTCTAGAGAATTGTCCGAATAATTTCTAGAGTCATGCTAGCGCCCTATACAACACTAGTGTTACAGATCTCGCGATACATTTCATGTTCAAACTAAGTCTCACACAAAAGCAAATTACGCGATCACCATAAGAGGAAATAAAATCGAAATTACGAGTGAAATGCAAAGCCTAATAATCGAGGTGTTAATGAGACTAATTTTGTTCAATAAAAACTGCGCATAGGCCTCATTAAAGCCATACATAATGTGCTGTGTCTAACTCAGAAATGTCTCAGATCTATATACACTAGGGCTCATTCTTCAAGGTGGCTGCAAGCATCTGCCTTATGGCATTATAAAAATCCATAGGTGGGCATCCTGCTGCTAAGGGAGGTAGACTGCCTTGCAAAAAAACATTTCTCTTCGGGGTCCGAAAATCCGTGCATCAGAGAAGGTCAAGAACTTTGCACAATATTCCCAAAGGAGTGGTACCAGTGCTTCATCAATCTCCCTTGTTCTGCTGTTTATACCTCGCCCTACACACCATGCATTTTCCAAAGGAAAGCAGGCCCCACCATCCCTGCGAAGACTTACCAAACCTTTACTTAGCTGACAAAACCACACACTGCCCTCATATCATTTTGGTAGAATTCGTTTTGAAATCGGTATCTGGACAAAGCAGTAGAGATCAGCCTTCAAAACATATTTGGGATTAGTCAATAACACTGTTGCTTTGACCGCGGGACCTTCTCCTAAATCCGCACTATTACTCTCTCCTGCCAAAACGTAGGTGTCAGTCATGCTTTGCTGTTGCATTCATGACACAATATAGCTCTGGGATCAGGATATTCAATTATTGTCTCTCTGCTGATATACAGTCCAGTCCTGGACTTGTTTTCCACATAGCTCTGTACCATGTTGTACCTACCTGTTCCTTGTGCATTCAGCATAGGTCAGTACTACAGAAGCAGCTTGCTCCCTCTTTTTTAATACCAAACACTGGGTCATTGCACTGCCCAGCTCCAGAAGTGGAGCTGCATCATTTCCATTTGGTGTTAGTATTATAGACATGAGGGAATCCTGGAATTGTTATATTCAATGGAGGGGAAAAGAGGATGTCACAAAGATTGTGTAGCAAACGCCCCCATCCTTGGGAGCGGGAGTTGAGGCTGTAGTTCTCTCATAAATGTATACCAGGAATGCCCTGGCATACAAACAGCTGTGCTTAAGGAGTGTGAACTGGTACACCACAGAGATCACACTAATTGTGAGGGAACAATCACTTCGTGCAAAAGGAGAAAGCGAGATAAAGCTGAGTGAGAGGAAGAAAGAGAGCAGAGATAGAAGAGAAGGAGAGAGAAAACCTGGAAGGAAGAGAAAGAAGAAGCGATAGAGGGAGGAAAAACGTTGTTTAAAGGAGAGTGAAGTAATAGCCAGGAGATAATGACGAGAAGAAAGAGATGAAAGGTCAATAATACGAACAATCCCTGACATAAAGAAGTACATAAGACATATTCAGGAGGGAAGCCAAAACATACAGATTGTTTTGTAGATAAAAGGAGTAATTGTGTAATTGGCATATTAGAATAACGTCTAAGAGTAGAGAAAGTAAAAAGAAAGAAAAAGTGATGTACATAACAGAGATGGACCACACAGCAAGAAAGGACAAGAAGAGATAACCTCATCAACGAGGTAGTGAAGTCCAAGGGGACACCTCACCAACTTTCATCTCAGACTAATCCATAAGACGTGCAGGTCCCCTGACAGTGTCACACGTAGATAGTTGAAAAAGTGGGGCCAAATTCAAACTTCGTTTAATTTTGTCCAAATGCATGTTTGAAGTTCATGGTTTTACACAGTTGCGAACAAATATCAGTTGACAATTGTTTTAATTTTTCTGACTACCTAGGCCATAATTCCTGGAAGACAAAACAATCTTATCCTTCAGCCTCTGCTGTCAGATATGGAGTACAAAATCTCAGTCACGCCAATCTATTCTAGCGGAGAAGGAGTCACTATTTCTACCACTGGCAGAACCTGTAAGTAAGCAGTAAGCATGTAGGTATGTTATGTCATGTTTTGTCCTGTGATTCTGTGTTCTGTTAATATATGTAATGGTATGTGTTGTTATGTTACAGAGTTTCTCTTTGGGATATTGAGACTCATGAACTTTAGCCCAAGCCCATACCTGTCTGGTGTGTGTTTTTGTTCCTACATTTGCCGCTTCGTTGTTGGTCTTACGTAGGTAATTTATAAAGAATCACCCACCATTGCTGGTATCTTTGGCTTAGAAGCAACACTGGCAGGAAGAAATAGGTCTATTGCACCTTGGGAGAAATAAGCAAGCTTCTAAAATAGCCAGTTTCTAATCCTTCTTTGAATATTAGTGGCTTTCAAACCAATGAAGAAAGAGTAGAAGACATTTCCAAAAGGCGTGTTTACCAGCAGAGAAAACTGGGACACCACCGTAGTGCTGAGAATCGTGGGTCAAAAATGTTTCTAGTGGACAGAACACAACACATGTCTAAAAATGTGTGTCAGTTCAAGTTGCTCAACTGTAAATGTGGCCCAGGGTTTATGAGTGGTCCTAAGGGCTGTTCATCCAGATGAAAACCCAAGGATCTTTTTCGGATTATCAGAGGTGACAGGACTCTTTTTTCATTTACCATATTCAAGAGTTCACCAGATATGGACTACCTCAACCACCATGATGTCCTACTTCGAACTTCATCCAATCGTAGCTCATCTGGTTTCCAAGAGCAGGCATACACCAGAAACAATGTCAGTTGCAGAGCAGCAAAAGGTAGTTATGCATGTGAAATCTTTCTGTCTAATATCTTCAATCACTCTTCTACCTGCAGGGTAGTTCAAAATAAAAGGTAGCTTAAGTCTATTACAGAGGGTTATAAGTACTTTTGCCTCTGGTTCTTTTAAACTGTAACAAGTACAGCTCAGTATTAAAGAAACACTACAAGGCTATCCATTACTATGCTCTACCGTAACTAGTTATAATACAATGCCACAATTTTGGGACTGTGGCACTTGGTATCCTTGGTATCTCAAGTACACGCTTAATTTTGAATGTCCCACCTTCATGAGCTGAGATTACTTTCACATTGTTTAAGAGTGCGAGGGTGTGTACGTTCTGTCAAGCGTAGGTTTGTAGTGGTAGAGGGACCTTCCAGTGCAAAAACTAAGTTTTAATTCTATGCCTTAATACTTTTCCCAATCAAAGTGTTAGTAAATCTGGGCCTCAGAAATTTGTGGTGAGCAGATGCGGCTCCCCCGCTATGGCTGAGGAGCGTCGCCCCCCAAAAGAAATGTCAGAAAAGGAAAAATAAAACAACCCTTGTTTTATTTCTCCTTTCTTGTCATCCCGGGGGCGGGGCCTGGGGGGTGACAACACTGAGGGGAGTGGTGTGTGCACTCCCTTCACTGCACATGACGGTTTGGCTGGTCGTCTCATGCTGGCCAAACCATCATGTGCAGTGAAGCCTCTCTCCAAACCCAGATGCATTGCTGGGGTTGGAGAGGGCAGGCACAGACTCTCAGTCTGTCCTGCAGTGCTAATCGAGAGCGCTCAGGCCAATCCTGAAGCTGCTCTTATGCGAGAGCAGCTTCAGGATTGGCCCCAGGGCAGGCTGGGAGTCTGTGCCTGAAGAAGAGGAAGGAGCAGAGGAACGCATTTTTATTTTTTACTCCCCCCCCCTTCACGACCCCAATACCACCCTAACCAACACCACCCCCGCCCTCCCCGCCACTCGTAGCAAACACCAGCTGCTACTGGTGGTGAGGAATGTGGCTGGGCAAAAAAAGAATTGATAATGTGATTTCAGCTAAGAGACAGCTCCATTGGTTTCACGTCAAACAGAGTAACCAGATCAAGGTCCTGTGCCTTATGCAGAGGATTTGTCTACAAGCTGGAGAAATAGTGTCTTAAAGACAAATTTTTAAAATACGCTTTGACTTGTTGTTTATGGTCCTGCTCCCTTCCATTATTACATGTTCCATGCTTTAAACCTGCTGTTGGGCGCTCATTGAGATGTCTAAGGCCCAAACTTTGTAACGATTTTCCTCTTGACCTTAAGGCATGATGAAATCACCTTATTTTAGCAAAGTACCAAACCTTATACTTTCTGCAGGAGTAATGTCTCCCCAGAATATTTGGGTGACCAATCACTGCTCTATTCCCCCACAGCGCTCCCCCAGCCTCTTCTTTTGCTGAGGGAAGCTCAACCAGCCAACGAAAAGTAGAAAATGTATATTTATGTTTCAGTGATTTTCTTTGGCTGATTGGGCTTTTCTTCAGCAGTGAAAGGGGAGGAGCCCGAACAACCGTCTGTGAACAAACAGTTCTTAATAGGATGTGGAGGGAGCACTGCAGGAGAATATAACCTTTTTTCACCTAGACATTCAGGGGAGAGGCTCCTTATGATCCTACGCCCTAGGAGCTGGCAGCAACAGAATCCTCCCTTTGTGGCCCTGTAACGTTAAATATAGCTAGAACAGGGAGAAATCCGATTGATTGGCCAGCTCCCAACAATCCAATATGGGGGCTAATTGTGACTATTATTGGACTGGTGTATCAGATAGCACATTAAACTGTTTGCTTTCTTTTAGTACCACTGTTAGCTCCTAGAAACCTGAAGATCACTGATGAATGGTACAATAGACTGCGGATTACCTGGGATGCACCTAAATCCCCCACCATGGGCTACAGGATTGTTTATAAGCCCATCAGTGGTGAGTGGTCATTTTGTATTCTACTTGATTATGTTATAATTTTTAGCTTGTATATTAATCCATGTAATTCCAAAGAGCTTGCAAATTAAGTGTACTTTTTTTTGGACTGAAATATTCATCTTAATTGGCCTCAAAGAAAAACATATTTTGAGCCAATATGAATGTGTAGACTTGGTCCATACAATTAAATGTTGCTTCAATAATACACAATTACATATGCCAATGTGCATTAAGTTAATAGGGATGAAACAATAAACCTTAAGTTAGGTGCGGACTTACAGGTCAGCCTGCCGGGTCATTGGAGACCGCCTTCCATATTATGAGATCTCTGCTGGCCTGGTAGGGATGTCTCTGCCTTAAATGCTTCTGCTGATGTGGTGGATGACATTAGGCAGAGCTGAATGCGGAGCGGGCCACCTTGTTGGAGCAGCCTGTTCTGCATTCTTTTACGTTGTGCAGGAGGAAGTCCCAAAACTGCATATTTTATTGTGCAAAACAAAAATGCACCAGGGGTGTCAGGAATATTTACGTATTTCCTGCATTACGTCCATGCCTCATATGGCAGTCCAGGGTAGAAATAATGAGTGGAGGAGGCCCTGTACTAAATCGGGTGGGGCTACCATCACTGCAGCCCATAGGCCAGGTGGAAGATGCACCGCCAAGTCAAATGATTCTGACAGCTGAGCCGGCTGATTATCCACCATTGGAAACATGGGGCTTCAACAACATCTAAATATGGGGCAGACTGTGAATTTTAGTTGGCCAAGAGCACATCTGATTTACAGAGGGACAAGGAGGGATTCTCTCTCTGCCACACTTTGAATGAGGCCTTTTTGAGCTAGATGCTGATGCAAAATCTTCCGGTTTCTGGAGTGGTAAAATTGAAGGATAAGCCATTGGTTGGATTTTGATCTGTAGTGGAGGAAATTCTATCAGATAAGTCTCCTCCAAATGTGGCATTTCCTCCTGAAATGTTAGGACCTTCTGTTACTACCCAACTCTACTTACTAACCAGAATTAAGTTGGGCCGGGCTTGATATTCGGCATAAAAGTGACTGCTGAAAAGTTTTGTCATCCTCAAGAAGAGGAAGTAAATTGATTTTCCATGCAATAGTCACTGTCCGGACACTTTCATACACTAATAGGCGTGAGGATGTTCAGTCATATTTGTCCAAATTGTTAGGTTTCTAAATGTTTATTAATTGACACAGTGCGTGCATTGACACTTTAGTTCATTGCCTACTGCTCGTACTATTTCACTGTTGCACTGCAATACAGCTGTGCATTGACAAATATATTTGTGCTGCCCAACAGTATTCTTTTAAGGAAGCAGTTTGATGGGCATCCAAAGCTATCGGAGGTTCATGGACCTTCATGGATTTTTCCCACTTTTTAAGAGTTTTAAATTGTTATAGAACATGGGAATGTGAGAGCTGCATTGAATACAATAAAGTGTCTCAGAGCTAATAATAACTGGTATAAGCTTTCCGCTCCAACATTCCAATGTTGGTCTACCTGCTTCTCCTTTTTAATTTAGAACATTCTACCCCCAGAGGGTGAAATGTTCTAATAGCTTCATAACCTAATGCCTAAGGGATAATGGTTGTTAAAGGCCCTCACCATCGACATTGGCTCTCACATGTAACCAGGGCCTATGACTCGTGTTCAGGTCCTTTAATAACATTATTGTCTTCGACAGTGGGCTATAGTTGCATAATTATATACCACATATATTTTTCATATTTATATTTCGACCTGTTCATTTATGTCAATAATTTATAAAAATAAGTCCACCTTGTCTATTGCGCACAAGTGTCTCAAGTGAAGCTTAGGCACAGGACACTCTGCAACATATCCTGGAGTTACCCGCTAGTACTGGAGATATCCTACACCCAGTTGTGATGCAGTGGGTATGGCAGTCACCATAAGAGAAATCTCTGTAGCAGCCCATGGTAGTTATTTCATAACCTTCAAGCTTAGTCCTGCCCACCTTCTGTATTGGGCATGATGGCTAGGCCAGCTGTGGAACTACTTACTCAGATTCTCAACGTCTCTTTGTCTGAAGGCATTGTTCCCTTGGCATGGAAACGGGCCTTAGTCACACCTTTTCTCAAGAAACCTAGTCTTGACCTTTTTACATGATCAAACTACAGGCCCATTTCACTTCTACCTGTCCTAGCCAAGTTGTTGGAAAAACACATCAGTTGGCAACTGACTTTGTACATCGAGACTAATGGTTACTGCACTCCTCCCAATCAGGCTTCTGAGCTGGTTACAGCACTAAATCTGCCCTCCTTGGTGTCTTGGAATATCTCAAAGGTCAATCAGACGCAGGCTGCACAGTGGCACTATAATACTTTTGGATCTTAGTGCCACATTTGATACAGTAAACCATGTCACCTTGTTGCATAGACTGGAAGGAATGGGGATTCAAGCCGCAGCCCTGATGTGGTTGAGATCTTTCTTGTATAACTGCACCTTTCAGGTGCACTCCCATCAAAACAGGTCTAAACCACATTTTTTAGCCTCTGGAGTAACACAGGGTTCTACCCTTAGCCCACTTCTTTTCAACCTTTATGTAAGGCCTCTGGCTGAGATTGTGGAATCCCATGGGTGCACACTTTTCTCATATGCTGATGACACCCAAATTGTGGTACCCTTATCCACGAAGGTTAACCACACTGCAGAGGCCCTTGACATTTGTCTTGCCCAAGTTTCTGCATGGATAAACACCAACTCGCTGAAACCATTGGGGGGCAAGACGGAGGTCCTGTTAGTGGGAAATCATCCCCATCTCTGGGGCCCCCATCTTTGGCCATCTGATTTGGGTACAACCCCTTCTCCTTCTCAGGTGGTAAAAAGCTTGGGAATTTGGATAAATGATAACCTGACCATGCATTACCAGATAAACAAAGTAGCCGCCACTTGTTTTGGTGTCCTTAAATAGCTAAAAAAAAATCTTAGCCTACCTTTCTGCTCCATCTCAAAGAACTGTAGACCAGGCTCTGGTGACTTCCAGACCGGACTATGGTAATGTGCTGTACCTGCTAGATCGTCTCCAAGTTGTTCAGAATGTGGCTGCTCCTTTGTTCATCTAGGCTTACTTCTTCAGCCAGTTTGCTGCACACTCTGCACTGGCTACCAATTGAGCAGCGAGTTCAGTTTAAGACTGTGTTATAAGCACTAACACAGGACCAATGTATCTAAGATCTTTGGCATCTGGTTATCTCCCAAATCGCGCACTTCAATCCAGTCATCAAAACTTGGCAGGGGTTCCTAGGCTTAGGAAGTCTCACCAAGGAGGCCGGTCATTTGCATACTGTGGCCGTAAACTGTGGAATGATTTGCCACATTCACTTAAAGCTTGCAAATCTTACATAGTCTTTCAAAAGCAGCTGAAAACGTGGCTGTTCTCTTCTTTATAATTAATGAGATAACTGCTGACCGCCCTCAGTTTGGTGAGGAGACCAGAGATTGGAAACCTTACTGGTACCCATGTGCTCTACAAATCACCAATAATAATAATAATAGTTGCTGTTTCTGACCAGCAAGTTATCATATAGGATAAGTTATGTTATGTGATTCTGTGCTTGCTTGAGTTATGGCCAGTTGTAATGTTTGGGTGGGTGTTATGCACCTTTATGTTATGTTTATGAAATACTTGTACAGCACCAAACATGGACTCGGGCGTAGCTGCTTGAGTGTAATTTTCTACACTTGAGATGCATTTGGAAATAAACCATATGACCAATTTAGGATAAACCTTTTCATGTGTGTGGTAGGGATCACTGGTAGATCACTGCTGGGTCAGAACACAGTAAGCAAGGGGATCGAAAGACATTATGTGGCTCCACACACCTGGAAGATGATGGATAGTACAAAGTATGAACTTACCATCTTCTAGAATACCCTATTTTGAGTAGAGGAAAATACACATTATGAAACGTATCCAGAAAATGCAAGTTCACATTAGGACATCAGTCTGTCGTGGGGCCAACATCCACAATCAGTTTCAGTGCGTCTGAAACGCTGTTTTGTCATGCCCAGCCCCTGCCAAGTTCTGTCACTGGATATCAGTGGCGTCTGGAAGACTCCCATGTGGCTAGCATTGATAAGAGTGTGCATGAAAGAACAGCAGGGAAATTTGGGTTAGGGTTAATTGTCAGTTAATCATCAGTGTAACATGTACTACTATGGAACCAATGCTAGGTTTTACTTTTCATTCAATAAACCACAGTTGTTTTCCCTCTCAGTGCCTGGTCCAGCTCTGGAGACCTTCGTGGGAGATGATGTTAACACCATTCTGATCCTGAACCTGCTCAGCGGAACCGAGTACAACCTTAAAGTGTTTGCATCCTACCCAACCGGCTTCAGTGATGCGCTGACAGGAGTGGCCAAGACGTGTAAGGGATTCTTACCTTTAATACTACCATTGTCCATGAACTTCATAATCCATTTCAAAGTGTTGCTCAAAATTCTGTTGTCAATGCTCTCAAATTGAGTAGAAATGTTTGCATGCTGGATATAGTTCTTTATACGTTTGCGCTACAGGTACAGACACTTATTTCTGAACTGTTAACCATTTTGCTGATAGTTTTATTACTAAATAATTATGGTTAATCATACCAATGGGGTATTAAAATGACAAAGTCTGGCAGGTGGCCCATTGTTGATGATAATATTTAGATAGCCAGTACCACCTCTATTGTTAAAGTGGAACCCTATTTTTGACAAACAGATTATAGAGTGACAGATACTATTTATGTGAAAGCGCTATGTAGGCTTTTCCATCATATAGTAAAATGAGGTGATCAGCCGGCACTCAGTGGGTTAAAGCTCCCCACTTACATAGGCAATGAGCTGACGGTCATGAGTTTCAGTCCCAGCAAGATTGACTCTCATCCTGATGAGGTCAGAAAATTGAGTACCATTAAATTGGATAACAGTAACATCTTTTAATGACGACATTTAGAAATGGCCTAAGTGCAGCATGTAAAAACAAGGGCTTCTTATGAACGATGGTGCTGGGCTAGGCCATTTACAATACTCATATGTTGGCACCTTGTTGTCTTCAGTGCAGTGGAAAATACGCATTAGATCCCAATCTTTCTGTGCCCATCCAGAAGAGCCCCCTCCTAGGTGGGACTTGCCGACCTAATTTCCACACTTGGTCCAGACTTTTATGGCTATCAAATAATGAGTGTAATTTGGGTGCACAAACACTTGTAGAAGTTTGAAAATACCACCATAACTACGACTTGGTAGATGTTTACCATCTTCTTAATAAACATCATAGGGCCCCTTCCCTGAGAAGACTCGTATTCACACAACTAACCCAAAACAAGCATTTCCAATGCCAGTTAGTCTGGCATTTAAAAGAAAGTGTCTCCTTAGTCAATGATGGGTTTAGGCATTCACTATCGTGCACCCATTCATCCATCCACTGACTCATTCTTGCATTCATCCACTTACACAATCACAATAAAGTCACACAAACTCAACAACATATGCAAGATAAATTAAAAGAATAAAAGTAGAAAAAGCAAACATGCGGCTGCCTAAACATGGCAGACATATGCTTGAAAAAACAAATAACATAGCAGCTTGTGGCTGTCTTGCAACGGTATTGTACATGGTGTTTCATTATTTTGACGTTCCAGCATGGCTGTCACATTTAGAACCAATGCGTTGAACATATTGGAATGTTAAAACAGTTAAAACGATGGACAATGCAATTCTGTGACAGTGGCCTGGTCTAGAGACTGTAGCCTCACAGGATGTGACGCACTACAGATGAAATGAACGGCAAGTAAGCAGTCAGTTACCACTGTCTTAGGAGCTTTAGTATGCTCTAAAAAAATTATAACAAAAAGATGAGCAGGAAAGAAACGAGAGGAAAAAACAAAATTTAAGGACTGGCCCACCAGTCCTGGCACTGAGTTGCACTAATTTTCAAGTGGGTGTGCACGTCCGCAGAGAAATTCCGTCACTCATAGGGCAAAAGAGCCAGAGTCTGATAGGGCAGACCATTTGACCCATGCTGAATGTTATTGTGGATTCTAGCGGAATGCTTCTTTCATTGCCTCCATTACATTGGCTCTAAGGCCCTGTGAGAGAAAGCATTTTCAGATCTGATTTCTTTACTTAACATTTAATAATAAAGAGATCAGACTATTACTTTGGACATAACGTTTACCAATGAACCAATGAGACTTGTACCTGTCACCATCGACTTGACATAATTACCAAATTTAGCCCACCGTATTAAGTGTAAGCTTTCCAACAAGTCAACCATCAAACTATATAGTCACAAAATTAGAAATGTAAACCATATTACAGCTGGTAAAGCAATGTACTAGGTTTCCTAACAGGATCTAACAAGGATTATCAAAGTGCAAATCTTCGATCCCAACAGTCTGTTAAAGGGGACAACCAACATTAAAACTCTCTCCTATTGTGGAAAACTGTGATAATCCTCCATGTAACAAAATACTTCTCTCCAGATTTCAATAGAGTAATAAGGATCCATCCTAAAATGCCTATTGACATTAAGATATTTTTTCCACAAAAATATGTTAGGCCAACTGAGTTTGCCACAGCTTTTCATAATAAATAGATTTATCTCATAGCCTTGGTCATTGGCCTGCTGCCGTAAGTACATGATCACAGATGTTTGGAGGGTAAGGAAATCAAAAACTGTACTCCAATGAACCAACATCGCAGTGGAGCCACAGTCTTTTTCTTTAATACTTCTGAAAGTTTCTTTTTTTGATCACATAAGGTCGGACGACAGTTACGCTGTCATGCCAGACCTAACTAATAACTTCAGAAAACCCAATACCCATTGTAAATTTCATCTGCAAGCATTAATGCATGCAGATCATAATTTCTAATTCTGTGAAGCCAGATCGAAACTTTACACCTCAGATAGCACATTTTGGACACCTACATTTACATTAGATGGGCAAAAATTGGGAATCGGGCACATGTTATTTCATTTTATGACCCTATGGGTTCTCTAAATATATATCACTTTGTGACAGACCATTTGCAGACAGTTCTTGAATCTCCTGTTTATGCAATATCTACAGTAGTTTTTAAAACAATGATTTGAGTACTTCTGCTCTGAGAGAATCCCTCATTAGCAAGAGCTGCATTCGAATTTGTACACTAGTTGACTCCATGGACATGAATACAGCACATAATTGATCACAAGAGGCCCGTGGACAGACAAATCTTCATTGGCATCCAGTAAAGTATTATTATTCAAATGCTTCTGGTTTATAATTCTAAAGTACCTTCATGACTTCGTTTCGAGGATCTAACTTGTCAAACATTTGTGATCTCGTGTCTGAAGTCTTCTGTTACTTCTGCATCAAGAAAAATCGCTAGTTGTCAATTATATTTGGGGACCTCATTCTTTTGCTTTTGAGGTCTGGCTAAGGCAAAGCCAAAGGCAAGGTAGAGACTCAAAAGCACTATCTTGCGTTGAACAGGGTAAAACACATTAAAACATATCTCACATTTCTTTTGAGGGTTGGGTGTAGGTCAGGTATTACCATTGGTTGCGATTTATAACTCGCATAGATTCTGTCTGCTTGAACAGTTTACAGCATACCTGTTTACAGCGGTTGTACAATTTACGACATTGAGCAGGATAACATAGGTTGTGTGTTTTGGTATAAGCCATTCCAAGTAACAGAAGGTGCTTACTTGTTAAAGAATTTCTCTTACAACTACTATATATCACAATGAAATTATCACTGGCATTGAAAAAAACAGAAAAAACAGAGAAGGTTTGGAGATCTGCATCAATCTAGTTAATACAGTATTTTTTTATTATGCAGTCTTCTTTGCCTGTAATGACCTAAAGTTCCCAGAGGCTACTCATTTAACTGGTTGCTCATTTGGATGTTATGTTATGTTAAAGTAAACTTGTAGAGTTCATGTTCACCAGACGGTTTCTTTGTGCTAAGAAACAGCAGGAAATCCAAACCAAGCATAATGCACTTTATAAGGGAATAGTGCCTAATAAGCTTGCGTAAACAGCCAAGTCTTTAGCTCTTTCCTAAATTTCAAATAATCAGCCTTATGCCGTATTGATAGAGGCAAGGAGTTCCAACTTGATGGGGCTTGCACAGAAAATCTGTCACCACCTATCCTCTCCTTTTTAAATTTTAGAATAATCAGAAGATTAGAGCACCAGAATCAAAGATTCATAGCTGGTAAATATTCACAACTCTGGTTTTTAAAAATTGGGGGCCCTTGTCCCAAAATGCATTGAAGATAATGCAACAGGTTTTGAAAGTAATCCTATGTTCTGGTGGGAGTCAATGAAGAGCTCTCAACAAAGGAGAATTATGGCAGTTTCTAGGTAGTTTAAAAATAAGTCTAGCTGCCTGATTTTGAACAATCTGCAATCAGCATTATTAGTTTTTGGGAAGGTCGAGACATAAAGAGTTGGCATAATCAAGCTGATATCTGATTAATGATAAGACCACCAAGATTAAGGCATCGTGAGTAAGGTACCTGGCAATCTTTTTGATTTTCCTGAGAGTCAGGAAATAGGTTGAAATTACAGAGCCTACCTGAGGTTTCAAGGTGCGCTCACTATCAATGATGAACTGGGAATCATCAGCATAGTTATATACTTTGCAATCCATCTTGCCCAGTGCTTGAATGAGGGGTTTAATCTAGATGTTAAATAGGTGAGGTGACAAAGAGGAGCCCCGAGGGACCCCGCAGTCCAATTGGGCTGCTATGGCTCTAAAAGGGCCTAAAATGACCGACTGACTGTGGTTCTTCAAAAACTATTTAATCCAATCAAGGGATGGTCCTTGAAGCCCTCCAGCCTCCACATGGTCCACCAGCAAATAGTGGTCGACCATGTTGAAGACCAATGTTATGTCCATTAGGACTAATGTAGAGGTCAAACTTTCGTCACCATCTTTACACATATCCTCCACTACTGAAAGAACTCAGTGTCATGATCAGGACAAAACCCCACTTGGCTCAATTTCAAGAAGTGGGATTTCTCAAGATGTGAGCAAAGAATCTGTGCCACATAATCTTCTAATAGTATGGCGGGAAAAGGCAGCAGAGGCATGGGCCAATGGTTTATCAGAAGTAATGGGTCATCACCTTGCCTTTTGTAAGGGAATCATCAATGCCTCTTTAAAGGGCATTGGTACAATTCCTTGGGCCAAGGAGGAATTTAAAAGAGGAATGGACCTGATATTTCGGGGATAAAAGATTTGAGGACCCTAGGGCGGCAGGGATCATTTGGTGAGCCAGACTTTACTTTTGACATCAGCTCAAGTAAAAGGTCTTTATTGAGAGAAGGAAAGTTAGAGAGAGTAATGGGGATCATGCACAGGAAGATATCGGGGACTCACTGGGGCCTGGCACAATGCTGCATTTAATTATTTTAATTTTATCAATAAAGTATGTATTTATAGTATTGCAGAACTCTTGTGTAGGAACTATTGACAGAGGCAATCTATCTCTTCTAGAGAGTTCGTCCAAAGTTCTAAAAATATCCTTGGATTTATTGGCAGAATGCAAATTTCTATTCGTGAAGAACAGAGATTTAGTATGTAGTATTGGAACTTTATAGTCCCTCAAACCTTTTAAAAAAGATTTTCGCTATCAAGGAAATAATCTATAGCCCATTTCCACTCCAACTGGCGAAGCTTCAATTTGGCAAGTTTCAGTTCCACGGAAAACCACTGGGCAGATTCTGTTCATCTGATAATTTTGGATTTACATAAGGGGGCGTGTCTATTACTAGCATTTAGTAACCAAAGAGAAACCTCTTTTTCCATGAAATGAACATCTTGGTAGGAACGAGGCACAGTGTCAATGAGAGTTGCACAGAAGCTGTCCTTGTCTATACGCGACCAGTTACGAACATACTTACTAATTTTAAATTTTGTGTCAAGTTGTTGTAGGCCAACTAAGTTACATTTTATAAGAGAATGATCAGACCAAGGGAAGGGAAGTATTTTTATACTTGTAAGTGGGAGATTCGCTGTAGGTGAACTCTGTTGAGTTAGATTTTTATTGATCCTATATTTCACAATAATATAAAACTGCTATAGTGTCACATGTTTTAAAGGCGTTCATGATGGGCAGTTGAAGCAATAAAACAGGCTTTAAAAATACAGAGAATATAGCATTCTGGTCTTTTCGACCTTTCAAGAGCATTATGTGGATGGAAGCTATTACCACTCCAATCAATGAATACATTAAATTATCATATCCTGCTACCAAGGGCTATACCAGTGATTAAATGCCCCTCGTCCTGGGTATTTGGGCAGACTGAGCATTATTCACCCTCTTACACTCAATGGAACTCGCAACTTTCCAATGTTCTAATTAAGCTTTATAACCAGCTTCAGAGGGCTGTAACTGTCTTTAAAGGCCCCCCTAACCCGAGTGCATATGAGGGTTAGGGGTATAGTATAGTCTGAGGCAGACGGGTCATTAGGCTATTAAACCTTCCACCCACTGAGGCAGAATTTTCTAAATTAAAAAGGAAGACAAACATTGTAATGTTTGGAGCGGAGGTTGTACACCAGCTATTATTACTCAGAAGTTTCTGCCTCTTTTCCTTTTAAACTACAATAATTTCCTTTAGAATCGTAGGCAACCTCCCCAACGCCAAATGTAAGACATTTTGCTATCACACTTTATTTGTAGTGTTGCTTTTTCATTACTGCTTATGTGTCATCTTAATTTGTGTTCTACATTGCAGTGTACCTGGGAGTGACAAATTTGGAAACCTATCAAGTGCGTATGACGAGCATGTGCGCACAGTGGCAGATTCACAGACATGCGACGGCCTATAAGATAGTTATAGAATCACTTGTCGGTAAGTGTCTTCCTATGTGTCAATGCATGGCTGTAAGGTGGTATACAGATGTTCTCCATAACCTGTTCAACCAATAGAGAATATTGTCACCCCTAATAGAATGGCGAGATAGGCTGAGTCAACCAGAATGATTAGAGAGCTCCTGTTAACTTTTCTCATTTAATTGAGTGTGTGTGTCTCTAACTTTATAGGTGAGATTACGGTGACAGTTCTTGGTAGGTTTACTGCCTGCATGCTTTCGGCACCCACGCCCTTATCTTGGACTGGTAATTGCATGGTGGATAATGAAGCGCAGTTGATATCTTCAATAGAGTGGGCTAACCAATGTTAATAAGTGGAGTGAACTAGAGTGTGGGGTATAGATATTTGGAAAACGAGAGCCGGCAAACATCCAGGTGGACTTGTCATGTGTGATACTGCTAGGCAGTATTGTCTTTTTAGGTCTTACAAACTAGACAGATGCGGGTCTGTGCGAGAAGTATTGTGGGCTTGCCAAGAGCATAGGGCTTGGAACCCACCTGTTGCTTACCACTGGTTTCAAACTGTTTGTTTAGAAAAGAATACTGTGAATGATGGAACATTTGAAACCGTGCTTCTCATTGGAGAAGCAACGTGCAGGTGGCTAAAACACTGGCCCTTGCCAATGGGGCACACATGACAGAGGCAATTAGGCCAGGTTTCTCTAAATCCATGTCATAAAGTCAAAAAAGTCGATGACAAGTACAATAACGTAGAATTACAAATAGTAAAATGTGGGCCTCTGGATTTGTGAAATATACATGGAGTTACATTAGCCCCATTATAATTCCTAACTGTTAGTCTCTTCTTAATACTAACTTTAATTTTTTTTGTTGCACTATAGCCATTTTACTGGTGGGATATTCCCGGTATCCCAGTACCACCTCCCGTCCCACCTTTCTGCTGCACCTTCTCACACCATCCTTTACACCATCACTTACATCTTCCATTATTGTAACCCTAATCCAATCCCTACATCTAACCTAATCTTAACCTATCACTTACCCAAACCCATACCGTTACCCCCATCCTAATACTAACCCTTCATCATTAACCATAACCCCTTCCATTACATCTTCCCTTTTTCTAACCCTTACCCTAGCCCAACAGATAAAGTTAATCAAACTCAAACTCCAATCTCCTCCCTAACTTCTGCCTCCAAACCAATTCCTAATCCTATCCTGTACTCTAACACGTACACCTTACCTTACTCTAACCATAACCTTAACCCTTAAATATAACTAAACCTAACATTGAACTCTGTTGCTAACCCATGCATTATTCCATGAATTACATTCTACTTTTTTGGAGTCTCATTCTTTAGTTTTTTACTATTTTGTCTTTAGTCTTTGTTGCTCTACCTTTTTTCTATTTGTTTAGTACCACCTCTGTAAAAGGCTGAGGGAAAGTAGGAACATGTGCAAGAAGGAATAAAATAGCCCTAACTGTACATTTGAAAGATATTGCAAACCACCTTGAAGTTCTGGGACTTTATGACGGCACTCAACCTGTGACCAGGTGCCACGGCTAAGTCGTGGGATGGTCATTGACATACTATATCCTTACTGTCAATTTTGTGTTCTTTATCCCATATATTATTATTTATTATATCACCATAAAATATGAGTCTTTCATGCACTAGAAAAAATACTCCTCTTGACTTAAATTTTGAAGGAACTTATAGCATGGCTCTGCTTTTATTATTAAAATATTTACTAAGTTTAAACAAGTAGCGCTACAACCATGACCTTTTTTGGGGAGTTATTGCAAATGTCCTTCTAATCTAAAGGTTAACCTACCTTACACTTCCTCAGCAATGACCCGAGTAATGAATCCAGCCCAGTCTTGGTTGGAGGAGTGCAAACAAAAGATCGGTTCTCATTGCTTCTGGGCCGCCTCTTTCATGAAAGATCTCTTTGTCCAGTTCTCCTTTCATCTCTTCCAGCGGCTAATCACTTATCCGTGCGCTTATCTTACTCATTTCATATATAATTATATTGTTTTTAGTTGGCAACAAAAATAGCTCGCTGTAGGTTTATATTCTACTGAAACGTGTTTTTTAAACGGTGTTTCTCCCTTTCGGATTGCAAAGCGTGTCGCCCTTTAAATGTATTATGTTTTGCACAGAACCTTTCTTTTATAATTTGACGTTTTCCTGATGCAGACATTCACATGTGGCATTCCTGCTTCATCGTCCAAATTGAACGATGAAGTTTATATAGTTACAAATAATTATTTATGGCATAAAGTTATAGCTAGCAATAATTATAAATTTGAAATTACAACCATATTGCAAGAGAGGTTCTGTGACCAGAAGCAGACAGACTGCCCTAGAGGGAAATCAGGATGAGGCCAGGTCAGTTCAATGCCACAATCATGTACTAAGCAGACTTCGCCCTGTGGAAATGGCCTTTCAGATGTACTGACCTGCAGACAAATGCCATGAGCATGGGCTCCTCCCTCAGCCCGACGCTCTTCAACGTCTACATGGCTCCACTTGTCCCCATCGTCAGAACCTACGGACTCAACATCGTGTCATACGCAGACGACACCCAGCTCATCCTCTCCCTATCCAACGAGCCCAACACCGCCAGACGCAACTTTCGAGAAGGCATGGAAGCCGTCGCCAAATGGATGAAAAACAGCTGCCTACAACTAAACACCAACAAAACAGAAGTACTCATCATGGGCCCAAACCCCGACGCCTGGAGCGACACCTGGTGGCCCCCCGCCCTCGGAAACCCGCCAACCCCCACAGACCACGCACGCAACCTGGGAATCATCCTGGACTCCGAGCTCAAAATGGACCGCCAGATCAACTCTGTCTCGTCTTCCTGCTTCCACACCCTCTGCCTCCTTCGTAAGACCTTCAAATGGATCCCCCTCGAACACCGAAAGACAGTCACTCACGCCCTGGTCACCAGCAGACTCGACTACGGCAACGCACTCTACGCCGGAATAAACAAAAACCTCATCCGCAAGCTACAGAACATCCAGAACGCCGCCGCAAGACTGGTCCTCAACCTACCAAAACACTGCCACATCTCCCAGCACCTGCGCACACTCCACTGGCTCCCCGTCGAGGCGAGAATCACCTTTAAGATGCTCACCCACGCACACAAGGCCCTCCACGGCACCAGACCAGCATACCTGAACAGCCGACTCAAATTCCACGCACCCCAAAGGACCCTACGATCAGCCCAGCTCTCCTACGCCGTGGTCCCCCGCACCAGAAAGACCAGATCGGGAGGTTGCTCCTTCTCCTTCCTCGCGGCCAAAGCATGGAACGCCCTTCCGCTCCACCTCAGACAGACAACATCGCTCCCCATCTTCGCAAGAAACCTCAAAACCTGGCTCTTCGACAGACCCCCTCCTTGATGGATGGAACCTGCACCCCCCACCCCCACCCCTAGCGCCTTGAGACCCTTACGGGTGAGTAGTCGCGCTTTAACAAACTCCTGATTGATTGATTGATGTGCCAATAGGCAGTTTACCTCTGTAACCCTTGTAGGACCAGAAGTCTCAGAGGTGGCTAGTACTAATATCCTCTTTACACATTGGGGCACCATAGTCCTCTTAACATATAGTGACCCTATACTCCAACCTTCCTTTTTTATTTTATTTTGTGCATTTATATAGCAGGGTCCTAGATTCAATGTTGAGGCAATGAGGTGCTTTACATAGCTACTATATATTGACAATTAGAGAAAAATCTATTTAAAGTATTGGTTTCAGGTGACACTCATTGATGTTTAAGGCTGTAGATTAAGTGGTATGGCAATGGAAGACTGTATGGGGCAGGAGGGTGCTTACAGGTGGTAGTAACTAGTTAATGAGTGGGAGGATTATGGTGAAGTGCTGCAAAAAGTGAAAAAATCTGAAATGAACGGCAGTTGATGTCAGTCTTGGTGAATTAGCAGAGACAATTCGTTTCCTTTTTTTGGTATTTCTGGGCATAAACCTGTGAATGACTTCAAAGCTAACAGCAGACTCGTGGGTTCATGTCCTAAATATATGTATGTAGTTGTCTTGGGTGATTTAATCAAAGATGGGGGGATGAGGTGAGGAGGGACATGTCTCTTTAATGGATAACATTTCTGTGACATTGTGGATGATAGGTCAGTTATCTTTGTTCCTAAGTGGAGTATACATTTATAAACCTGAGTGTAAGGCACAGTCCGCTAATGGGGCTTACGATGAGACGTCAAGGTATGTATTTTTCAATTTTTTTGGTTTCTATTTTTGTTAGTGTTATTAGGGTGTTGGTGATTATGGAGGTGTCTTTAGAAGACAGGTGTAGTACGAGAATATGTAGGGGCTCTACCCTAAGTCCTAACAAACTCAAGCAGGACGTTCCTACAGGAGTCTCTGTTAGTACCTTACATAATGCTTCTTTTAAAGCAAGAGCAAATCTGCATACAGATTGGTATGTTTTTGTTATAGTCTTGAGAAAATTGACAATATGTACTCGGAAGTTTTGTAAAGCAATTTTTGAGAGTGAATTTTAAAAATTGTTTAATTTAGTTTGGTTGCCCTTATAATGACTACTGGTGGTGCTGGGTGTTCCGACAACTAAACACAGACTATCATAAAACATATAAACGATGAATAGCTAAAACAGAAGAAGGGGTGCTGGAAAAGCTTCGATATTATGATGGGAACATTCCAAGGGCACTCCATCAATGGCGCTCTATTTTACCTTGCTCAAATGCCTATATTTTGGAAGTCTTTAAACACTGGCTTAGAAAACCACTTTCCATGAAGAGGTGGAAAGGAACCTAAGCGTTGACCATTCCAGGCATCCAGGCAAAGTATTATAGGATTATCATCAAAGCTAAACTAGAATAGAGTAAACGCAACTCTAGAGCCTTGTTTTACTCTTATGAGAGACCCTCAAAAGATTACATCTTGGCCCAGGCATGAGGCTGCCACCGATCATAAGTGAAACTGAACTCGCACAAAACGGAGGCATGAACTAAGTTCCCGTTTTGGGCCAATGGCGATTACATTAAATTGTGTGAACCTTCCAGTGGCACTCTATTTTTATCCTGCTGTTTTCTGGCAAGGTCGTTAAAGACTTGGCAGCAAAATGGAGCATGAGCACAGCGAAATAAAGTTAGAAATAGAGGCTGTTTATTTTGGAGTTTGGTAGAATGCTGAATGTTGATGTTTGGTTACTTCCAAGCATTAAATGTCTAGTCAGTAAAAGCCTGCTCTTAGTGAATGTATGAGCCACCATAATCTGATCAAAGAGGTGGGAACCTTGTCTGATGTTGTTCAATAGCAAACCCTTCTGGGCAAGGATTTCAAGCACTGGCAAGTTTGAATAGGTCGGTGTTCAGGTGTTTCCTGGACAGATTCTAGTGAGTCAAAGTCTGGGGCCCAGATCCTCCTTCACGTTTCATAACTCTGAGGGTGCATTTCTTGATTAAGTGAGGTCTCTGAACATAAGTTCCTCTTTGGAGTATAGTAGGCATAGCCCGCCTGGCCAAATATTTCATCAAGCATGTCCCCGGGGGTCTGGAATCATTGGAGACCTGTTTTGAAGGGTTAGGGCCACTGGTGGTGCCTCTCACACTTAATCTAGCTCCCTGAAGTTAATTGCAAGAGGCACTGTGGGGACTTCAAGAGGGAGAGTGGAGACAGGGATGGAGAAATCAGAGGTGCCAAAGAAAGGGAGAGAAGGAGTGAGACAGAAAAGGGGTGGATTGAAGGAGAGATCAGAGGAGGAGAGCTGGTCTCTTTTAAACATTTTTGCCAGGTCTGCTTTTGGTTCTCGGTCCAGCCCTGATGCAAAATATATGGCCCTTTTACCAAATAGGATTTGTGAATAGTGAAAAGGATTTTAACCTTGATCCTTGCTTCTACAGGGAGCCTCTGGAGCACTTGTAGGCCTGGTTTAATGTGGTCATGTTTGCAGACGTTCAGACATATTCTAGCTGCATGATATTGCATCCTTTGCAGCCTGTCGGTGAGTGTGTTTGGTGGCCCTGTCTACATGACGTTGCAGTAGATAAGGCATGCCAAGACAAATTGTCATGGCCGATAACTCAAAAAAGTATTTCAGACTTTAGCCCTGAACTGTATGTTTCATTAGGCAACTCATCCCTGCACATGGACTTCCACGTGGAATATTGGTACATCATCTAAGAGGCATGTGCTGCTATGGCACCATATCAAACCTTCGGCTGTTGAATTTGGATGAAGAACCAGCAGACTCCATTTCTGAGTTTGGCAGGGTCTGTCATACGTGGAAGCTTGAATGATTTTCCTGGTTTAAAGCAATAAAGCTTGGCATCTGTGAAATGTTACTGGGGATTTTCTTCACATTATGCTCCCTTCTTGAACTCAGGAATGCCACACTGTAGGACGCCAGTGCATTTCTGCTGCTCTTCAAAAAGGAGTTTTTATTTTTTAAATCACTCAAAATCTGTCTTATCCTGAGGGTTTGTGCCTCTAGTCCAGTGGTCCTCACCCTTTTGACTTCTGTGGACCCCTCCCTAATCATTATTGGAAACCAGGGACCCCCAGTGAAACATTACTGGAATCCGGGGACCATCACTGAGTCATTACTGGAAGCCTAGGTCCTTGTCCTACGCAATTTTGATGATTTGAACTGCAAAACAATACACAAAAATGCAAAAATAAGCATTCATCAAACAAACACACAAAATGATGAAATATTTTATTTCATTTACAAAAAATATATAAAAGGAATCATAATTCTAATTTTAACGGTGATGTTGGAGCTTTTCTGAATTCAATTGAGACCACCCATACTGTATTCTGTTTGATGCACTTGCACTGCTCCCACACATCAATCCGAGGATACCAACTTCATTTTTAGCCTCTAATTTCAGATTCCTTCAGACTTACAGAACGTTTTAAAACTTTCAATTTAACATTTTTCTTCTATTTATATATGCTTTATTTATCTGTTAATATTATTTGATTTTCTAAGTTGTCACAGACCACTTGAGTAGGCATCGTGGACCCCCAGGGGGCCCCCAGACCACAGGTTAAGAACCACTACTGTAATCCATTCCAGATTCAGACTGATTCTCTGCAATGGGTGTACCACTTGACATGACCAAAAGTTTCTTTACTCTAAAGGTGCCACAACTGATGTAATAGGGACACGTTAGCAGTGGGACAAGCTATGAACCCGAAGGGGTAGTTTTAAAATTAAATTCTGCGAAAAAAAACAAATTAATACATTGTCCCAAAGGCTATGTTGCTGCTGTCTTTAAACTTTGTCCAACTGGCAAATGCTTAATTGACGTCTGCTGCATATGCCGACAGGAGAGGTGCCAACAACACAACTATTGTACCTGCTAAGGGTTCTTTTATCTATTGGTCATCACCTGCTGAGAAGAGTTTCCTGTCTCATTTTTACCATCATTTTGTTTGATTATATTTCGTCTCTGAAATATGACCGTAGGTTCTTTTATCAACTAATTTATTTCTGTATATATTTTCATGGTAAATGTGTTTTTTCCTGTTTCCTTTAATCTTGTGGTTCCCAGAATAGGGGGAGGTTCCCTTCTAACAGTTCTTTCCTCTGGCACACCAATCACACCCCTAGCCGCCTGTGTTTTTTTATTAATATTCTATTGCTTTGACCCTCTTGTCTGTCCATCTCCTGGGGCATCCTTGGGCCACCCTATTGCTGCATTGATCTTCCTTCTCCTCGCGATCCCTTTTTCTGCTATCCCACCTACTTCCTCTTTCTTCTCAGTCTGGCAATGCTGTGATCTCTGATTTATTTAGTAAAAACAAAGGAAAGACTGGAGCATGGGTAAAAAGGCTGTCAATCTATAGCAGTACCTTGGTGAGCAGCTCAGTTGGAAGATGCAGCATTTAAGAAATATTTTCTGATTTTCATGCTGAAATTCTTTTTTTTTTAAAGAAGATCAGCGAACATTACAATATTTTCTCTGAACAGGGTTTAACACAGTCCCCAAAGCTTTTAATTCAGGCCTGTGCAGACCATTAGATGGTGGCATGCACCTGTTTCGGGTTACGGTTTTGGACCTCTTTTCTCAGCATTTTTTTTCCCAGGATGAGGAGATACTTAAAATGTATTTTAGAGCTAGAAACCTCTACCATTCTTAAAGCTGTATTTGTGTATACAAGTACCAACCTAGGTGATGAAATCCAGAATCTTCTTGGTGTTTTAACTCCCTCCTCACAAATGTTTCCAAACTTTCTAAGTGCTAGATACTTCTAGGGCATCTTGTAGACAGAAGGGGCTGTCTGGGCAACTTCAACCTTAAGGTTGCATTGTCTGTGTCCAGTTTCCAGTCTGTTTGTATGTATAATTCACCAAATACCGTCACTTAGGGAAAGGTGAGTGGCCTTGTCATGGGTACCAGTCACTGTGCTGAGAAGGGAGACGACTGCGGCAGACTAAACCCTGGGTCATGGCCATTTATGTTCCTTGAAGTGCTGAGGCTGAAAGCTTGGCTTGAAGCATTGTGAAGGAAGTGTAAGGAGGTATTATTTGTGTGAACCCTCATTTGCTCAAAGTCAATCTAGGCTCTGGAGTTTTTTGTTTTGGCAGCAGGTTCTGACTTCTGGCAGCTGGGTAAACACTGATCCACTATTCCAGTTTCGAGATCCCCAAACTATTGAAAATAAACTGCTTCTGAAAATTGTCCATGGAGCCTATTTAGAGATTGATTAACAGAGTACAGTCCATCAGGGTCGCGGAGGACATTACCACCTCATCCCAAAGATACTTTGTCCATCAGGTTTAGAGATGACCACGGCCCTGCGGTTATCACTGTATATGGAAAGGAACCACCATCATGGCAGTTCCCTTTAAGGTACAAAAGGTTTAGTGGAAGCAGTGCTAAATTTGAGCCGGTGGTTGCCGGTGGGGGGCACCAGCACTTATTTTTCGGGGCCAGCACTTATTTTTCTACATCAGGCATTTACTGCGAGCATAAGATACATATGAGAAAGACAAAGGAAGAGAAAGATGGAAAAGCGTCACAAAGGGAGAAAGCAGAAAGCTGCAAGAGTGAGCTGAATGGGCAGAGAGTGGCTTTAAATGGATTAAAGAGGCCCGAGATGGTTTTAGGATTATGCTGCCTCGGTATTCCGTGCTCGCACATTTAATTGCAGCAGCTGCGTGTTTCAGAGGAGAGCTTTGGGCACTGGCACGTTTTTATTTACAAATTAAGCACTGAGTGGAAGGCTGCCGTCAGGTTTGACGGCCATTGTTTGTTTTTCAAAAACAAACTCCCAAAGCTGGAATTTGTTTTAGAAAAATAAAAAATGAATGACTCCCACATCCTGGTAGTTTTTACCCACACTGTGGGGATCTTGCAAGTGATGGACAGAAAAAACAACATTACGAAGCCCATCCTAAATAGCGTAATAGAGTAGCGTAATGCCCTTCCTCCAACAGCCCCTGTTCTGCCAGGCAGTCAGGAGAAGCTTTGCATGGAGGAGCCAATTGGGGCTCTGTTGATGGAAATCTTCTGGTCCGCCCTTCACTAAATGAGTTGGGCAGACAGAGAGTTTGGCAGACGAGGTACTTTATTGCCTTCATGACAGAGTTCCTTGTACATCAAACTCTAATGTACAAGGAACTCTGTACATTAGAGTTTGTCCCTAATTGTGGCTAAAAAAATATATCAACTTATACTTGTAACACACACACCAGCGCTAGAAAACAAAAAATCAAAGGGTAAACCTAGAAGCTGATCAAGAGCCACCTTGAGCGGACCCAAGAATATTGCTTCTTCTTCAGATACCCTCTCTTCCAGCCGTCACTCTGGAGATGTCTATATTCTCGAGCATCACAACCAGGGCAACTGATAAAAGGCATGCAGTTTCGTGGATACACTTCTTAAACCCCAGATTTTGCTCAAGGATTATTTCTCAGGATGACCATTAAGCAGGAAGCCATTTGCCAAAAATGTATTCTTCAAGTACAGCTAAGTGCCAGAGCCATGTTCTGAAGCAGTAAATTTTCTACTTCCAATTGACTTTAATGGCTACCCACAATAAACTTTCTTTCGGAAACTTTGATATTGAATTTTAGTTGTCAGTGCTGTAAATATGGATGGGGATGTTTATCAGAAAATAGTTGTCAAAAATATAGTCAGACATAATATCATGTCCTAAATACTATTTGCAAAAATATTGTTCTACTGGATGTAGCTTTTCTAATATGAATTCCAATCAGATAATAGTTTTTAAACCAATATTTTGGACACAATATTTAGGTCAGATGATAGTCTGACAGTGATTTTCTGGTACCCTACTGTGGATGGCAAGCCAGTGGAGGCGGTGCACCAGTGAGCTAAGGGCTCACTGCGGACAGTTGCAGCTGTAGGTCATGCGTTGAACCCCAGCAGTATCAACTCAGCAATGCACACTTCTGTGATTAAGTTGGGTACTAGGGGCACACACAATGTACAGCATTTAGAAAAATACAACATGGTTGCTTACTATATAAATTATGTATTTGCACCTGCTTGGGATGTTATTGCTTTATTTTGGCAGGAATGTAGTCCAGAAATGCATATTCAGTCTTCATAGAATGTATTTTGTTTAAACATTACGTCTACATTTCTTTAACATTGTGAATTGTATTATGCTGAATCTCATTAACCCGTTCAGGTTCTAGAGCAGAGGTCTTCAAACTTTCTGTTGCTGAGACCCCCTTGTCAAAATATTTTAGGCGTAAGGACCCCCTCCTGAAAAAACAATTCTAGAACTTGGTACTCCTCATCATCGACAACTATCGACAACCATAAACGCCCCCAATTCCCACAGCAAATCATTTTTACAGTGAGGAAATAATATTAAACAGTGTTTAGCAAACCAAAGGTCAGTGAGCGTGGAGGCGTAGTCAAAGTGTACCTAAAAACAAAAGGCCTCATTTATGAGGAATTGGCTTAGGGCAGCCTAGCTAATCATTTTGCTGCGCTGCCCTACGCCAATGTGAAAGGGCAGGAATGCACCTTATTTATGAAATATGGTGCATTCCTGTCCTTTCCCCCTGTGGTGGTGCACAAATTGCTGCCTAGCGCCAACATAGGCAAGATTTTTTTTGTGCAGGAAGAGGCAACTTCCTGCAGGAAAACAATCCAGAGAGGGGTTTTCCTCTTTTTATGTGTGCTGCAGAATGCAGCACACATGGAAATAGGAAATAACATGGAGAAATTAAAACATTTCTCCTTGTTACGCCTGCTGTCGGAAGGAGTAAGGTTTTACCGCTGTCCTAGATTTACATGGTTTTGCAAATCCAGGGCAGCGTCAAAATCCATGGGTGTTGCGTGGGAACACCCATTGCAATGCCCATGGAAAGCCTACTTGTAGGGCCGGACTGGCTGTAGCGGGCACCAGGCGTTTTCCCAGTGGGCCGGACAAATGGGGGGCGGTTTTCGAGCTGTGGGGGCCGCTTTTGTTACTGGGGGCCGGTTTTGGAGCAGTGCTGTAATATCTGCCCCCGTAACAAAAGCAGCAGCAATGCTAAAGCGTCAGCAGTGCTGCTTCTCACCAGCACACCCTCCCCCCCCCCCTTCCAATACCCCTAGGCGGTCCAGCAGAAATGCCACGGCTGGTTTGTGTTACCAGTCCGGCCTACTTGACATAGAGTAAGGCAACGCAGCGACTTGCGCTGTTTTGTCTTACTCCATATCTATGAGGCCATGCAAAGTCACGCAGGGTGGCTTTGCGCCGCCTCATAGATATGATTGAGACGCTTGTGCCGCCGGAGCATCAAAAAAGTGACACTCTGCGCAAGCCTCTCAGAAATCAGCCCCCAAATATTTTGTTAGTTCTTTAGGTCTTTCATCAACAGGTAGCTACATATAAAATAGTGGGTAGCTTAAATCAAAAATACATTTTAAAAAGTTGTTATTCAGTGGGAAATGCACTGTAGTACATTATGAAACCTCTATTAGTTAATGCACTGCAGAGGTCTGTGTGTAACCAGAGAGCCACAGAATGAAATTTGGTTGGTGCAGTGGAGAATAGTGACGTGTATTTTTAGTGCTATGAGGTCACTGCCTGTGACAGAAAGCACTGTGAATGTGTAGGTCAGTATTTTATGCTTGCATTACACGCATTATAAGATAGACTGCTACAAACTGTGCAAATAGTTTTTGGACCAAATGGAGCTTACAAAATGTCGATTTTAGTAAAATATGACCATAAGTAATGCATTATTAAAAGCATGCACTTTACAGCCCAGTTGTTAACTCTTTGTACTACCCCTAAAAAAAACAAATCTTTGCCATCACAATGCTTGGAGTGATTCTAGCTATTAAAGCCAGAACTGCTCCCAAGCACCCTTTACATTTGCAGATTAACTCATAGCGCAGGATGTGCATTTCATTCAGGAAAGCAGGCACCCTGGCATGAAGGTCTGCCCGGCCTCTTCATTTCACAGCACAGAAGCCTCAATTAACTTCAGTTGAAGTATTTTAAAGATAGGAATAAAACGTCCGTCCCAGGCGGGTGTCATTTTCCAAAAGGAAAAGCACATGTTTTGGATTCCAGGTAGAAATGAGGCCTGGAAATGCGCGACCCCCTTCCCAAGACTCCACGGCCCCCCTGGGGGTCGCGCCCCACAGATTGAAGACCTCTGTTCTAGAGTGTTCAAGTATTGAGTCTCAGCATTGCTACCAAAAAGTTAAATGAGCTACTGTCCTAAGTTAGGGCCTTATTACGATGGTGGGTGGACTGCCATCAGTCCGACTGCCGGATTATAATACCGGACTCTTTTCCCTACAACAGAGGCGGTGCCTGCACAGGCACCACCGTAGGGATTAGAATGTCCCTTTCCGACTGCCTTTTCATGGCGGTCCGACCGCCATGAAAAATCAGGCCGAAACAGGCTTTGGGGGTCCCAAGCAAGGCCCCATCCCCTGTGGGCCACTGCTAAGTGGCCTGGGGGCATATGTAGTGCCCTCCCACACATCCATGCACCATGTGCCAGGCACCACATGGTGCCTGGCACGAAATGCATGGATGTGCACAAAGTGTTTTTTACTACTGTGGCTTGTGCTGCGGCCCTTTTCCTGGGCCGCAGCACATGCTGCAATGGTAAAAGTGTAACTACAACAAACGATGGACGGAATGCTGAATGATTCAAACATTCTCCCCCAGTCAAGAGATCTGGGTAAATCCATCGTTCTTTTGCCCACTACGCCACCCCGGTTTGGACCCAGCCATATGCAAATCAGTCTTGACCCTGTGCCTCATGGGAACAGTCCAGACCGAATTGCCAAGCCAGGTCCTCCTCGGACCGGAAACAAGCATCCTGGGACCGGTTTCGGGGTATGTCACCCTTCATCAGCGAGGCTAGCTTGAATCCAGTGGCACAGTGAGCAAGGGAGGACCCACGTCTGGGCATACCCGTCCCACTTAGAGCGAAAAGTGTAACTGCAACAAATGATGGACGGAATGCTGAATGATTCAAACATTCTCCACCAGTCAAGAGATCTGGGTTAAATTCATTGTTCTTTTGCCCACTACGCCACCCCAGTTTGGACCCAGCCCTATGCAAATCAGTCTTGACCCTGTGCCTCATGGGAACAGTCCAGACTGAACTGCGAAGCCAGGTCCTCCCTGGACCGGACACAAGCATCCTGGGACCGGTTTCGGGGTATGTCACCCTTCATCAGCCAGGCTAGCTTGAATCCAGTGGCACAGTGAGCAAGGGACCCACGGCTGGGCATACCCATCCCACTTAGGGCGAAAAGTGTTTCCGGTCCTGGGAGGACCTGGCTAGGCAGTTCGGTCTGGACTGTTCCCATGAGGCACAGGGTCAAGACTGATTTGCATATGGCTGGGTCCAAACTGGGTTGGTACAGTGGGCAAAGAACCATGGATTTAACCCAGATCTCTTGACTGGGGGAGAATGTTTGAATCATTCAGCATTCCGTCCATCATTTGTTGTAGTTACGTAATGGTAAAAAGCACTTTCCGACAGCCGTGCTGGCGTCTCATCATAATTGGGCAGGTGGGACCGCCGACTCATTGTCGGATGGTCTACTGCCCGATAAGATGACGGTCGGAGGTCTGACCGACCGCCATCGTGATAAGGCCCTTAATCTTTAGAGAAATGGGGGAAAGAAGCCTTTCTCTGGTAGTGCAGTACAATCCCTGGTTATCTCTCGACTGGAATATTGTTTGGTGACCCTTGCTGGGCTTCCCAAAGCTAGCTTGGCCCCGCTCAGAGCCACTCTAAACGCATTGGCCGGCTCATCACTGGCTCCAGAAAGCATGACCACATTACCCAGTCCTTAAGCAACTAAATTGGCTGTCTATCGAAGCTAGGATAAGTTTCAAGATGGCTTGCTTGACGCATAAAGCCATACATTACAACACCCCTGTTTACTTGGCGAAAAAGCTTAAACTTTCTGGCTCATGTCGGAACTTAAGAAGTACGTCCACCCTACTTTTGAAACTTCCCAAATTCAAAAAGAAAAGAACTTACAATCGTGCCTTCTCCGGTCTTGCTCCAAGAATTTGGAACGCTCTTCCTCCCGAGATCAGATCCAATCCTTCCACGGCATCTTTCAAGGAACATGTCAAATGGCTATTCTTGAGTGAACATTAACAGCATCAACTTGTACTCCTTCTCAAGCCCCCCTGTCTACAGATTTGATACTTATTTTACACCATTGTTTTGATTTATTTTATGCTTGTCTGTTAAATTGTTATCTCGCTCTATGGCCCTTCTGAAACTGTACTAGTCGGCCCGACTCCCCAGCCCCTGACCTTAATTGTTTCCCCCCCTTTGTTTGACTGTGTGCTGACTTAACTACATTATTTGTACCATTGTGTTTTTTTCCCCGTGCTTTCGCCACTTTGTACAGCGCTCTGATACCCGTAAGGGTCATGTTCGCGCTTTATAAAACTTTTCAAATAAAATGAAAATAAATAAATAGTGAGTTGTGACTAATCTTGCACACTAACTGAACAGATAGATCCTCATAGTTAAATAGCTTTTAATGGAGGGTAATCTTGGCTCACATTTATAGCAATGGCCTGACAGAAGCCAATTGGCACTGAAATTATGTGATGAGTTGTGGGCAACCAAAAATACCAATAACAGTATAGATAAATAAATAAATAAAATAAATACCCTAACCAGTTACAGTTGAAAAGATAAACTTAATATATTAAATGGTGCAAACAAGATGAAAATTTCACGTAGGGAGCAAACATTATAGCAAAAAAAGTGTTACGTAGAGATTAATAGATAAACTCATTTCATTATAATTTTATCTGGTATAGTGACCCAGGATGTACGGCATTTTTAGGGCCACACTCACAGGCTTTTGGCTTGAAATTGGTGGGTTGTCTTGGTCGAAGTCTTTAACTGCAGATGTAAACACTTTTTGAGGACAAATATTCTACTGAGGCAAACCTGAAGCATGTGTCAGAAGGGGCCCTGATTTGGTAGTCCACCAATAACCCGCATCTGTCATTAAATGTGTTTAAGTGGGACAAGTTGGATTCATATAGTGGAGTCTCAATGTGAGGTCAGATATTTTTTATATTTAGGTGAGAATTTCACGAGCACAGGTTGATGTCATGTAAAGTAGCACTGAGCCTCAATGTTGGTGCCAAAGATGAGTAAGAATATGACAAAGTTTAGTGTTGTAACTAGTTCCTGGAAATATGAACAACCAGTGAGCTTTTATTATGTTTTGGAATTTTGGGAATGAGTTGGTATCAAACCTGTGCTGTGTGTGTGTTCACCAGCCTACTTAAGTCTTTCTCCACTCGTTGAATCATTTTTACAATGAACTAGGTTAGGTAGCATCTATTTAAAATAGGGTAAACTGAATTTTCCTGGGGCCATATTATGAATATCGCTCACTTTCCCTATTTGTGCCATGGCGAACCTTTCAAAAAGTGAGCTGAGTGCAAACAAGGACAGTGCGCCGTATTAAAAAGAATGTGCTGCCCTCAGGCCAGCTGCAAACTCGAGCTGCCCTTGGGACAGAGCATTTAAGTGAAATACTGAGCAGTGTTTAAAAGCTGTTCCGTGTTTCACAGTGCAGGCGGCAACCCGCCTACACTTTCAAGGGGGAGAGAGATCCCCTTGCAGTGGGTACAGTGAGTGACTGCGCCCGCCTGCAGGGGGATGTCTGAACTTGAGATCCCCTTTCTCCCCTCTAAAGTGCACAACCTTTTTCTGGTGCACTTTCAGTGCACCTCATAAAGGCATGTTTGCCTCTGTGCCCACATCCATAATTTGGCCTGGGCGCAGAGTCAAACTGATTCCCTCATTTGCATGGGGCCACGCCCCCATGCAAATAAATGAACACCCTCTTATAATAGCTCTGGCGCAACATGTGCACCAGCGCTATGTGTATTACAGAAAGGGATGCATGAGTGTCAGCGGCCCCCTCTTTAATACTATTGTACCCCGGAGGCTCACAAAGCGGGCGCACATATCCGAGGCGCAATGTATAATATGGCCCCTGGTTTCTTCAATGGAGTTGAAAGTCTCAAGGTCAGATTCTGCTGCAATAGCCCTTTGAAGTACTCAGATTGTCAGTATTGCATCCACTGACCCAAGTCCACTAGTTCACAAAAGAATCCAGTACCCACTGGTCAACTAGGATTCTTCCAGGCAGGCATTGACCCTCTTTTCTGCGACCATCAGCTTCCACTAGCCAGAGGAAAGACAGTCCACCGGGATGAAGATGGAACTCTGGCAGCGCCGTAACTTTTAGCCTTGCTGGTCAGTAGGAAACTGGCACCAGGAGTCTTGGGACTAGTCTTGGACCAACAATTCAGGCTGGAGTTTGGGGCAGTCTCATAGTTTAGTCAGCAGTAAGAGTCAAGAATCTTCAACACAGCCATTTTTTTACATTCTTTTCCTTGCGAGTTCTGAAGAAAAGAAGTTGGAAGTTACTCATGGCCCAATCCCCAGTTTGTTCTCACAATTTCCACTTCTGCTTTGTCAATAGTGTGATGACGCCAAGCACACCTTTATTTCAGATAATCTAAGCCTCATTGGAAGGCCATCAGTGGAACAAAGGATTTCGCTTGGCTACTGACCGCCATCGTATCCAGAAACTGAGAGTCTGGTTATTTTATCCAGCCCTGGCCCAAAAATGGTGGCCGGAATGTGACACATACTTGTCTCTTCCCACCTCCAGCCTTTTGTGAAAAAGCCATTCGAAGCTTGGCTGTTTACCTGAGCTGTTTAAATTTCTCTGCAGCTTAAGATGGACAATTGTTGCATTAATTGTCCTCTCCCTGGCAGAGTAGCACATCTGATATTTCGTAAAATTGTATTATGTGTTATTAAAATCTTATGTATACTCCAAACAACACCTCACCATGCCCCTCATATTTACAGGCTCCGTCACCCTTTCTCTTCCTACCAAATCACATCAATGTCCTAACAAACCACTGGCACAGAGCATCATTTCAAAGGATGCACTAACCTATTGGTACAACCAACCTCTTATTTCTGATATTATTGTCTATGGAATGGCAGATTCATAGGTGATAAACTAGTGTTCATTACTGAGCACTTTGCAGCCTAACCTTTGTTTTGTAGGCATCACAGAAATCTGAATGGATCCCTGTGACACCACCATGTCAGCTGCACTATGCGGTGACCATACCACAGGTATACTCAGCATCTGCTCCGCCAACAAGAGCGGTGGACTCGGTCCCCCCCAAAGAATCACAACCTCAGTTTCCCATCAACTCGCTCCCTCCTCCTTCAGATTAATTTCCCTAGCCATTAACACTCCCTTTACTACAAAATATTTAAGTAAACACCATACAAAAACAAGTAGAGATATTCAGGACTAGAGCCCAAGTGATAAAATAAAATATATAGCTTAATTACAAATGTATGGCTGCAAATCTTATGATATAGAATGCAGGAAAAGCTAGCTGGCATCTTGATGAGAGCAAGGTCGAGGAAACAAATGAATATAAATACCATGGCCTCTTATTCGATAAAAACTGCTCATTCAAACCACACAAGGAGGAAATTAAAAGGAAAGGGATTGCCCTAGCGGTAGGGCTCACAGTCATGTTTAGGACTCTAAACGGGCACTCGTTCAGCCCCATACTAAAAATCGCCAGGGCGAAAGTGGTCCCAACTCTGGCCAATGGTTGCAAGGCTCTTCGTGGCAGAGACACAATATCTCTGGACAACATGATTACAGAATATACAGGCAAATCTTCCTGCTCCCCTATCACACATCACATACCCAGATAAGGCTGGAGTTTGGGCTAACAAACCAGTCCTATGCCAGGCGGGCGCTCTATGCCATCCTTTGCCACAAGCTCAAATCTGCTGGGGAAAATTCAATTAACTATAATTTATAGGAGGAAATCTCTAAAACATCACACTCACCAGCACAAGACTATCTTGATGAAACAATTGACCTGTTTGGGCTAGAAGAACTATGGCCGACAGCAGCAACCCATGACATTTTCAGAAGAGTTGTCAATAAAACAACTAAAATAATATCTTCATTAGAAGACAGGGCAACTCTAGAAAAACGCTCCTATGCCTGGTCAATATTAAATAGGTACAAGATCCTGAATCACAGCAATACCTGGGAGAAGTTCCAAACTGCAGGATAAACAGCAAATACGTGAAATATTGCCTTGGGATCTTGCCCTCCCTGGCTGAGGGCAGAAGGGGAAATGACCTGTCGACTATGCGGCCTCGCGACTGAATACTTGGTGGACATCATCTGTCCAGTGGTGTAACGAAAATTGAGGGGGCCCCCCTGCAAAGTACAAGGAGGGCCCCCCATCCAGACTCACTCAGGAGCTCTCAGGCCAGGTTACTGTGCTGAGGGGGGGTTGGAGCTGTGGGGGCCTTTTTTATGCCACTGCATCTGCCTCTGCAAGTCTACTCTAAGCCTATGTCGACAATGGCTGTGCCCTCTCTGGAACCAGTTAGGATGCGCTCCAGCAGACAAACCATACTGGCCTGCCTCAACTCAGCAGACCAAAAACAATCTCCCAGACTGTAAAATACCTGCAAGGGGGCCATAAAGAGGGCAACAGCTATTTAACTGTTTCCCGGACAGAATTCAAACCATACCCCTTTTTGCAAACTGGCTTTGTGTACATTGGAATATTTTAGCTGTACCTGTACGTTTTTAACTGCTATCCTAGATTAAACAAATACCATTCTCCTTTAAAAGTACACATTTTAAAACTAATTGATTGTTCCCTTTTTGCATTTTGCACCTTGCTTACTGCCCAAAAAATTCTTCAAAGACAGCTCTAATTTGCACTAGCACTCTGCACTTTATAATGATTTTAATTCATCTAACAATAAAAGTTGACTTGACTTGGAACGCAGATCCTGAAGTCTGTAAATCTCTCTGCAGTAGCTTAAAGATGAAATATGAGTGGCTGATTTTTGTTCTCAGAAGCACCTTTTATTCAGATACATGTCATTTCTTGTCCTGTGCTGGTATGGTATTTGGCAGAAGGCCCAAATCAGATTTGCAGCACCATTTTGACTATTCAAAAGCCCTGCAATTACATAGAGAGCGTGTTCTTTTTATTCCAGAATGTTAGCCAGATGCAACTAATAAAATTAACAGAATATTCTCCAGGGCTTCACAGCTTTCAGTGTACAATGGGACAGTATGAACGCTCCCAATAGATGGACCAGTTGCCGTATTCTGACATTAATCCTTTTGTAGGAAGGTGGAATCTGACTGCATGGTTGCCCCCACTTTTTTCCTGGTGTTTTGCTGGTTTTCGACTTAGTCTGACTGGGATCCTGCTATTTAGGACCCCAGTCTATCTGCTTACTCCCTAAATTGGTTGTTCATGTCCTTTAGGTACACTCCAGATTGGATTCTGGGGTACCCTTATAAGTCCCTAGTATATGGTATACTATGTACCCAGGGCATAGGTACCCCAGAGGCCTCCCAGGGGCTGCAGCATGTATTATGCCACCCCTGAGAGACCATTTAAAATGACACCACAGGTTTGCTACTGCAGCCTGTGTAAGGTGGTGCATGCACCCCTTACTTATATATAGGTTCACTATATCTATCCTAATCACTGCACATATAAACCTATCAATCACCCCTATAGCAGGCCTTATCAATCCTGAAGGCAGGGTGCTGGGTTTTATGTGAGAGGGTGCCCATGCATGAGCAGAGCCCCTCTGCAGCCTTCGGAACCTATTCTCCGGGGTTGTTTGTGATGCAGCCAACCATATATACTTAAGTGCATTATAACCTCGCGGTAAATGCTAACTTTAATATGGCTGCATGGAAACATGTCGTGTTTGGTGTCAAACACCTTGGAATCATACCTCCACACCAGTAACTGGTGTGGGAGGTATGATTCCACCCTCCTAGAGGGAGAAATATGAAAACACTGGTACACCCGGTACCAGCTTCACAGAACCCTGGCATCACAAAATGGATGCTGCCAGCCACAGACACGAGTCTGCCCTCCTGCTGCTGGACGAAACTCCGGCAGGGGAAGGCTTGACAATAGGTTTCCTGTCACAGGGAGGTGTGACCACCTCCCAGACAGGCTTTAGTGTATTGGGGCTGGGTGGGTGCACTCTCAGAGTGCTTTGATGTCTGCACTGGGGGCACATTTGGTGTCCTCGTGCATAGTCCAGCTCAAACCGGTTGCAGGGGCTATCAGCCCCTGCTCTGGTGCGAAACTGGACAAAGGACATGGGTGTAGCCACCCCTCTGTCCTGACCCTCCCATAGGTGGGTCCCCAGAGTTTGTCCCACCCCTTCCTTGGGTATAAAGTAGGAACTCCTGACTACAGGACTTTAGATATTACCTGGACTAAACTCTGCTACAGAAACCAAGTAACCTTCGACGATCTACGCTTTGCTGGACGACTGAAGAATCTCCTTTGGAGTAAAGGAGTTACTACCCTGCTGAGCAGGCACCTAAACGCATCTGACCGGTTTGCATCTACGAAGCTCCCGAAGGACTCCGAAGATTTCTGCAATACAGGAGGTGGTTTCCCGGGGTCTCCGAGGTCGATCTGCGCTCTCAGCAATTCTGAGGCCCGTATCCCTCGTGGGGACCGTGAAACCCATACCCCTGGGCACCGTGTACATTTGCAGCAGCATATGCTTTTCGGCGATCCCTGAAGCTGTGCTTTGGGCTACTTGTAGTCCTGACTCGAGCAGTAATTCCACCAAAGATTTCCGGCCTACACTCTACGAGTGTTCCGTGGGCTGGCACTTTGTGATTCCTCTCGAGGTCCCTTCGCGATCCCTGGTCCGTTGGCCTGTGGGTCCCTGAGAAGGCAACTTTAACTTTCAGTGGGCTTCCCTGGTTGCTCCAGACGTGCCCTGACTCTCCATCGCTTGGGGAGTCCCCAGGACCTTGCTGGTCCTCACAGAAGCATCTTTCCTCTGACCTCATGGGTTGCAGTTGCCAAGGCTTGTTGGTGTTCAATCCGGACACTGATCCCCCAGCACTCGACATCCTTTGTGGACAGCTCGAATCCGGACTGTGGTTGTCGCAGACGTCTCCTGGTCCCCGTGGCTGCAGAGTCAAGCTTCAAATCTTCGTACCTGAAGCACCCGACCTCGGTGGGCATTCGATTGCTCCGCTCCTGGTCACGTGAAGTGACCCAGACTTTGTCCCCTCTGCTTTCAGGCTCTTCACATCTCTGATCCAGTCTTGGATCACACCGGACACTTTTCTTCTCCACGGCAGCAGTACTTTCTCGCATCACGCCATTGAAAACGACGAGGGTTTCCGACACAACTTGACCCCTATGCACCCGGCTCTTCTGGGATAGGTAACACGGGTACCTCGGTACTCTCAGGGGTGCTGGCCTTAGAACCTTCTATGTTTAACTGGGTTTGCTTGAAGTCCTCTCCTAAGTGTCCTTAATCTTTAAAATTCCAACCGCGACTTTCCCATAGAGTTGTACGGAGCTCGCGTCTGTGTTCCCACACTGCACCCGTCCTCCGTGGGTCCCCTGTGTCACAGGAGATAAGGCTAACCTTGTCCAGTGGAGCCTTTATTGACTAAGTGGCCATATAAGGAAGATCCTGCACTAGCATGGATACCCCCTGTCTTATGGTCCACTAAGCAGTCCCTACCCCTAAGGGTATGGGATGGTCTCCAAAAGTTGGGATTTCTACCTGTGGGGTGTTTTGGCAAAGTAAAAGGCTGATGGGGTGTCTGAGTAGAGAAGTGAGGCCCTAATAAAGTTGGCCTCAGCTTCCTCAGATCACTGGTCACCATGGAGGCCTTTCTTTCCATGACTGAGTTGTATCTGGCCCTAAGGGTCAACCTCTGACTGCCTACAGCTGGGGGTTGGGTCCCTCTGGTTGGAACACTGGAGGGACATGGTAGGTTTGGAACCACTTGGTCCCAGGTTTGCCTTGGACCAACAGAATCCATCTGGGGGAGGTCCCTATCCAATGGTAAGAGGGATCCCTCAGTGGGTTGAGGAATTTTCACCTGGCTAGGGCTACTAGACTGGGTGCCCCTAATCTGTTGATGAGGGTGTTCCTCTGGACAATGGGCCCTAAGGGGTCCACTGACCTCCCTGACCTCTGCAGCCCTAGGCTGAGTGAGGTAGGGTAGAGAGGGGCAGGATACCTGCTCCAGACTGGGTACCACCTTGGAAGGGTCTCCTGCCATCAGGGGTGCTGCCAGGCCAGGCCTGACCACCTCTGGGGCAGTTCCTTCACTAGGGGTAGGATCAGATCCCTGAGGAAGCTGACCCTTACCTATAGTCTGGGGGGTAGAAGACTTTTCTTCCACCCTTCTGCTCTCTTGTGGAGTAGAGTGGGCCATTCTTTCAGGCTCCACCTCTCCAAAATTTCCCTGGGATGGGGCTGAGGCCCTAAGAGCCCCACCAACTTTCTCAGGGAGGCCTAACATTCTTAAATGGGCCTGGTATTCAACTTCAGCCCAGGCTGAAGTCTCCAGATCATTGCCCAACAGGCAATCTACAGGCAGGTTTGGGGACACTGCCACTCTCTTTGGGCCAGTGACCCCTCCCCAGCTGAGATTGACTATGGCCATGGGATGATCTGTTTTAATACCATCAATGTTTGTCACCTGGTACTTGAACTCAGGTAAAAGCTGTTGAGGGGGGACTAGTTTCCCTGTCACCATGGTGACACTAGCCCCTGTGTCTCTGAAGGCCACAGCTTTCTGACTATTGATCAGTGGCTCCTGTCTGTCCTTGCCCAAAGAATTAGGACTGACAGTAAAAGTGGCAAATCCCATGCCACCATCACAGACTAAGGAGGCCTGGGAGGAGGACCTTGATAAGCTGAGGTCCACCTCAGTTCCCCATACCAACGTACCTAACTTTTTGGGTGCATTACTACCACCTGGGGGATTACTACTTGTAGTACCAGGAGGAGTGGTAGTATTGCTGGGAGGAACATTTTCCTTATTGCTGGCCTTAGGACAACTGGGGTCATTTTTCCAGTGTCCAGGCTTCTTACATATATGGCAATAAGGTTTCTTTTCAGGGGAGGAAGGAGTTTGGGACCCACCCCCAGAAGAGGACTTTTGGGGCCCTGTAGTGGATTTATCTTGTGATTTATCCCCACCTTTCTCTTGGTTTTTGGAAGAATCTTTCTTCTGGTCACCACCCTGATTCTTTGGCTTTACTCTGGTTCTGACCCATTTGTCTGCCTTCTTTCCCAATTCTTGGGGAGAGGTCAGATCAGAGTCCACCAGGTACTGGTGTAAAAGCTGGTTTTGACAATTATTAAGGATCTGCTCCCTCATAATCAAATTGTACAATCCTAAAAAGTCATGCACCTTGCTGCCATGTATCCAACCTTCCAGAGCCTTAGTAGCACAATCTACAAAGTCAACCCAGTCCTGAGTCTGTGCCTTTTGGGTGTCTCTGAACTTTATCCTGTATTGTTCAGTTGTTAAGCCAAACCCATCAATCAGAGCACTCTTCAGGACTTTGTAATTATCAGCATCCTCTTCTCTTACAGTGAGGAGCTTGTCTCTACCTTTGTCTGCAAAGGAGAGCCACAAGGTTGCTGCCCACTGCTCCTGAGGGACCCTCTGTACCTTACAGGCCCTCTCCAGTGCAGTTATCCATTTGTGGATGTCATCCCCACTCTGGTAGATAGGGACAATCTTGTTCAGGTTCCTATGGTTATGAGTATCTTCTCTACTCCTAGGGACACTGTTGCTGCCGCCATGGGGCTCTAGCCCCTACTTCTGTGAAGCTCTCTGAAGCTCCAGGGATTCCCTATCTAAGGCCAATTGCTCTCTCTTGATTCTGAGCTTAGCTCTCTCAAACTCAAGCAGTTGGCACTTCTTCTCATAAGAGGACTCCCTTTTATGAGAAGCAGAGGTCCTATAAGAAACAGAGCTCCCTACAGATGTACCAGAATGATTAGATTCCTGAGAAGGAGATCTTGATCTTCTTGGTAAACTGTTAACCCTTCCAGGTGGGGTAAAGAGAGGTCCACTGAGGCCTCCTTCCTCACCTTCAGGAAGAATTGGATTGTCCAGGTTAGAATCATTTTGATCCTCCTGGCCAGCATCAGAGTCATTGAAGTTCTCACTTCCTGTCCTTTCCTCTTCTGCTGTCCCACCCCCTACCTCATCAGACCCTGGAGTCTTTCTGAGGTCATCTAAAAGCAAAGTCTCTATGAGACGTTGGGTGTTTGGATTTTTCCCTGACTTCAGTTTCCTGGATGTACACATGGCTCTCAATTCCTGGAATGAGAGTTGGTCATACCTAGTTGGCAAGGAGCCACTGGCTTCAGGCTTAGAAGACATGCTAGTTATGTTATGTTATGTTATGGGGTATTTGTTAAGCGCACGGCTACTCCGAGGAGTGTCCCGGCGCTGTCCTGACCCCAGAACAGAGTAATTAAAAGACCGGACAGCTAGAGCAGAAAAAACTACTCACTGTTGGAAAAGCCAGGTCTTAAGGTTTCGCCTAAAGCTAAGGAGATCACATTCTTGTTTAAGGGAAAGTGGGAGACTATTCCATAATTTTGCAGCTAGTACTTGAAAGGAGCGTCCGCCTTTGCGAGAACGGCAGAACTTAGGCACAATTGTCTTTAGCTGAGTAGATGATCGCAGTGTTCTGGACGGTTTATAGGGCTGGATCCTATTCCTGATGTACGGTGCCCCGATTCCATTCAGGGCCTTAAAAGTCAGTACCAGGGATTTGAAGCTGACCCTTTTTTTCATTGGTAACCAGTGTAGGGATCTAAGGTGAAGAGACATGTGTGATCTGGGTCCTACCATAAGTACGGCCCTAGCTGCCATATTTTGAACTACCTGAAGACGATTAAGTAAGTAGTCCGGAAGGCCCAAATACAACACATTCACGTAGTCCAGCCTAGACATAATCAGTGCTTGGACCACTGTTTTCCTATGAGAAATAGGCAGTAGAGGGAGGAAATTTCGCATCATTTTTAAAAGTCCAAAACAGGTACCGGCAACCGATTGAATCTGGGACTTCATAGACATATCAGAATCAAATTTCACTCCTAAATTTTTTGCAGTAGAGACTGGGTTATCAGGGGGAGATAAATTTTTGGGCCAAAAATGCACCTACCTACTCTAGTGGGAACTGAACTCTCTTGAGTTGGAGAAAGGGTGTGCTAGGCCCTTGACTTACCCAACTCTAAGTTCAGTAGAACTTACTTTATTCTAGACTTGATTTATATGTACCTAACTACCTTTAGTGGTTTTCAGTTAGTCACTCAATGAGATTATCTGGTAAAACAATAGCAAGTTTGAATCCCAACCGCTGCACACCAATGTGAGAAGTTGGCCTGGTATATGCTGTCCACTAATTAAAGTGGGCACCTTGCACCAGTCCAAACGACCCTTATTGATGATTAGGTTAAAGACAACCTTTATAGAAAGCTATCCTAGTGGTAGCTGTGGAGAGCAGCCTTCAGGCTAAGGCTTGAAGGAATGTAAAGCAGCTTGTTTTACCAGTATATAACCTCCTGAATGACCCAATGAAAGAAGAACCACACCAGGTGTATATAAAATATATGTATTTATTACTAAACACTCTCTACTAACCTCTTTATGAGATTAGAGAACAATACACACAATATTAAATCACTAGAACGACAGTAAATAGCACAATACACAGCGGGCTCCAGGGGGAGACCGAACCATATACTAAGAAAGTGGTATAAGAACCACGACTTGGCTAGACACAGTGCCTAGAGCACGTAGAATCGCTGGGACCCCAAGGAACCCCCCAAGGTAGTGACACAGGGGACCCACGGAGGACGGGTGCAGTGTGGGAACACAGACGCGAGCTCCGTACAACTCTATGGGAAAGTCGCGGTTGGAATTTTAAAGATTAAGGACACTTAGGAGAGGACTTCAAGCAAACCCAGCTAAACATAGAAGGTTCTAAGGCCAGCACCCTTGAGAGTACCGAGGTACCCGTGTTACCTATCCCAGAGGAGCCGGGTGCATAGGGGTTAAGTGGTGTCGGAAACCCTCGTCGTTTTCAATGGCGTGATGCGAGAAAGTACTGCTGCCGTGGAGAAGAAAAGTGTCCGGTGTGATCCAAGCCTGGATCGGAGATGTGAAGAGCCTGAAAGCAGAGGGGACAAAGTCTGGGTCACTTCACGTGACCAGGTGCGGAGCAAACGAATGCCCACCGATGTCGGGTGCTTCAGGTGCGAAGAGGTGAAGCTTGACTCTGCAGCCACGGGGACCAGGAGACGTCTGCGACAACCACAGTCCGGATTCGAGCTGTCCCACAAAGGATGTCGAGTGCTGGGGGGTCAGTGTCCAGATTGAACACCAACAAGCCTTGGCAACTGCAACCCATGCGGTCAGAGGAAAGATGCTTCTGTGAGGACCAGCAAGGTCCTGGGGACTCCCCAAGCAATGGAGAGTCAGGGCACGTCTGGAGCAACCAGGGAAGCCCACTGAAAGTTAAAGTTGCCTTCTCAGGGACCCACAGGCCAACAGACCAGGGATCGCGAAGGGACCTCGAGAAGAATCACAAAGTGCCAGCCCACGGAACACTCGTGGAGTGTAGGCCGGAAATCTTCAGTGGAATTACTGCTCGGGATCAGGACTACAAGTAGCCCAAAGCACAGCTTCAGGGATTGCTGAAAAGCATATGCTGCTGCAAATGTACACGGTGCCCAGGGGTACAGGTTTCACGGTCCCCACGAGGGATACGGGCCTCAGAATTGCTGAGAGCGCAGATCGACCTCGGAGACCCCGGGAACCTACCTCCTGTATTGCAGAAATCTTTGGAGTCCTTTCGGGAGCTTCGTAGATGCAAACCGATCAGATGCGTTTAGGTGCCTGCTCAGCAGGGGAGTAACTCCTTTACTCCAAGAGAGATTCTTCAGTCGTCCAGCAAAGCGTAGATCGTTGAAGGTTACTTGGTTTCTGTAGCAGAGTTTAGTCCAGGTAATATCTAAAGTCCTGTAGTCAGGGGTTCCTACTTTATACCCAAGGAAGGGGTGGGACAAACTCTGGGGACCCACCTATGGGAGGGTCAGGACAGAGGGGTGGCTACACCCATGTCCTTTGTCCAGTTTCGCGCCAGAGCAGGGGCTGATAGCCCCTGCAACCGGTTTGAGCTGGACTATGCACGAGGACACCAAATGTGCCCCCAGTGCAGACATCAAAGCACTCTGAGAGTGCACCCACCCAGCCCCAATACACTAAAGCCTGTCTGGGAGGTGGTCACACCTCCCTGTGACAGGAAACCTATTGTCAAGCCTTCCCTGCCGGAGTTTCGTCCAGCAGCAGGAGGGCAGACTCGTGTCTGTGGCTGGCAGCATCCATTTTGTGATGCCAGGGTTCTGTGAAGCTGGTACCGGGTTTACCGGTGTTGTCATATTTCTCCCTCTAGGAGGGTGGAATCATACCTCCCACACCAGTTACTGGTGTGGAGGTATGATTCCAAGGTGTTTGACACCAAACACAAGATGTTTCCATGCAGCCATATTAAAGTTAGCATTTACCGCGAGGTTATAATGCACTTAAGTATATATGGTTGGCTGCATCACAAACAACCCCGGAGAATAGGTTCCGAAGGCTGCAGTGGGGCTCTGCTCATGCATGGGCACCCTCTCACATAAAACCCAGCACCCTGCCTTCAGGATTGATAAGGCCTGCCATAGGGGTGACTGATAGGTTTATATGTGCAGTGATTAGGATAGATATAGTGAACCTATATCTAAGTAAGGGGTGCATGCACCACCTTACACAGGCTGCGGTAGCAGACCTGTGGTGTCATTTTAAATGGTCTCTCAGGGGTGGCATAATACATGCTGCAGCCCCTGGGAGGCCTCTGGGGTACCTATGCCCTGGGTACATAGTATACCATATACTAGGGACTTATAAGGGTACCCCAGAATCCAATCTGGAGTGTACCTAAAGTACATGAACAACCAATTTAGGGAGTAAGCATATAGACTGGGGTCCTAAATAGCAGGATCCCAGTCAGACTAAGTCGAAAACCAGCAAAACACCAGGAAAAAAGTGGGGACAACCATGCAGTCAGATTCCACCTTCCTACACCTTTGTTGACTGAACATCTATATTTTTTTAACTAGTTTGACCGAATCTAAGGACCCTTCAAATCGAAAATCTGGTGTTGACAGGGTCACCGTGGGTGACCACAGGCCATGTAAGTTCAAATTTGGCCTCCCGATTCCAAAACTTAAGGGGTACCACCTTTCACCCCTTACTTGGTTGTGACAGCCTAATTACAGTTCTGGGGTGCAGTAACTTCTCCTAAGGGTGATGTCTCCTGCCATTTTAAATGAAAGTTGATGTTTTAGATCCTTTTATGAAGTGCTTCTCTCTCATTAATGATTCCGCACATCAGCACATTTGAGAGTGGAAAAGCAGTCACCTACATCTCTTATGTACAAAATGGCGGATGGATGCTGCCATCAGAAATTACAAGGGCAGCCAACCCGTGCTTCTCTTCTTTGTGGTTATCTGGGTGGGATACAGAAGGTTCTGACTTGAGCAGCCCATTGGGGCCAATCCTTAGTGTGGAGGAACATAGCCATTGTTGCTGCAGTGCATGCTGGGAGCAGGATAAGTCTAACCCTGCCTAGATGAGGGAATTCCGGTCCGACCTCATGGAGGGCCTTTTAAACTCTTGACATGCACAGTTTGGTATTTGCATCAGGCTGCTGCCCAGCTTCCAAGACCCCGACATCTAAGCTGTAAGTTTCCTCCATTTCATTGGCATGCTGAGACTTCTATGTATTCATCTTTAGTGTTACCCTGAACATGGATCTGAGGCTGTATGTTTCTCTAGATTAGGACCAAGCCTAATACCCTAATCAAGCTGACTTCACCCAGTCCAGAGGATCAAGAGACATTGCCCCAGATTGCCAAGAAGCTCTTTCTACTCTGCACCAGAGATTACAGGAGGGATGCCCAATATCACCATACTAGTGAGTGGAGTGATTACTCTAGTGAGCACACTGTCCATGTACCAGCATCTCCTCTTCAAGAGTCCCCTTCCACTTTGCACTTTTCTCGCTTCCATTAATTTTTGTGGTCTGGGTGCCTTAAGAAGTCACATTTGTGAGTCCTCTTATCCTCCCTGGATATGCAAAGGCCCTGCACCCAACTGACCTGCTTGCTGTCTAGAAGGCCATCAGTGGCGGTAGCCTCGATGCATGCACTTCTTTCTTGTGGATTCACAACCAGATCTCCACGAGGGTCTCACAACACTTTCTGATCCCTGTCATTGTCAAAATATGATCTTTTTGGACTCGGAGGTGATGCCCTGGTTTTGCTTTCAGTTGTTTGATGTTCAACTTTGAAGATACTGTTCTATTTGTTAACCTATTGTTCATCAATTTACTATTCACCTGTAGGGAAACAACTTAGAATTCCCACGCATTATATATTTGGCACCCACCACAAGTTCCCCTCGCTTATGTGCTGTAGGTTGACAGAGGGTACAATACCTCAGAGTGGCAGCCTGAAAGCCCTGGGGGTTCGGTGTGAAAGCTCCCAGCAGAAATGGTTCTGTTGGGAGGGCCAATGTGGATGGTGGTGGTGCGGCACATAGGAGCAGTGGTGGACCGACCATTGGGTGAGAGGCAAGCAGGTGACCCAGTGGAAACCAGCAATTGGCTGCTTGCTTTTGAAGATTGGCTAGACTGTGAAGATTGAAAGGGAGGAGTGGCTAAGCCATTGATCATGGAAGCATAATGCTGCCAAAGAAGGCCAAAAGATCAGTAATGGTAAAAATTTATTTTTTTCCCAATGGGCCTTAACACATGCAGTAAATGGAGATGGTGAAGCCGGGGAACAGGGTTTGGCCCTTACCTAGGGCGAGAATCTTATTATGTCCACACTTAGGGAGCTACAAGTTTACTCTTGCATTGCATGAGGCTGCTCTGGAGAGGCTGCTCTGGAGAAGATGACATACCGGATGACTGCTACTGCTAATGGACAGATTGGACAGTAGATTGTTAATAGTGGAAAAATAGAATACAAAGGAGAACCCAAGAATCCCAGAAATATGAGGAGTGTGAGCTTGAATTCATTGCGCACATGAAAAAAAAACTGAGCAGTAGGAAAATGCTGCATTTGGGGATTTTGTCCCCTCCTGATTCTGGAGATCTGCAAACCGAGGTAGACCTCTTACTTACAATATTGGAATATGTGTAGCACACTGAAATCAGTATAGTTAAAGCAGGTTTGGGCATACTCTGGTAGAATTGAAGGACCCTGGACAGCGTCTGAGAATAGCAAGTGCTGAGGTCCAGAAGGAAGAGCTGTGTGTGAACAGCTAAAACATCCATGTTTATGCAAGAAAGGGCAACTCCTCCCCATAGCCACGGTGCCACCCAACACTGACATAGAAATGATATCACAAGAAGAATGGAAGAGGCCATCTTTGTTTGGGATCTTCAAACAGCAAACACTGGTGTGACAAGCCTCTTCGAAAGACGTAGAAATAAGATTAGATCCACTTCCTGTTCCAGGAAAATGGTGTGTTCGAATGATGACTTGCAAAGGAAAAAAAAACCCATGTTTAAGGCCCTTCATTCCTCCCCACCTTAACCACCCGTCTCCTGCACCCAGCTGTCCACTTGGCCTGCGAATTGAATGTGACAATGGAGATGGTGACACTGGCAACATAGAGTGAAGTGAAGCCTCACACCGTGCGCTGAGCGCATGTGCCAGAGATATGCTTTCTTCACCTCACTCAGAGAAAAAAGCAGCTGCCTATGAGTCCTACCCAAAATCCTGGTCTGAGATGTAACAATGTGTCAACCTTGTCGCCCTTCTAAGGCACTAGGACCTTCAGCAGATAAAGAAGGAGAGAGGTGCCTGGGTAACGCATGATGGGGATGCCTGGAGGAGATTGTTGACCCAGTCCGATTACGCATCGATTTTTCTTTAGGCCATTTTGGAGATACGATTCTTGCTTTACAATGTGTTGTGTGTGTGTGTTATGTGTAACTCTGTGTTGTTATGTATGGCAGGGCTTTTGTATGATAATGTTACAAATTACAGGCAAGACAGGTCTGATTGCATGTAAACATGATTCCATTTACATTTAGAAAAATGTATATATAGGTATAGACTAAGGTCTATAAAAGGCATAGAACAGGGCCTAGAAAATTGGGGTGAACAAGACGTGTCAACCCATGCTGGGTGTCAAGTTCACCCCATTAGTATTGGGTCTCACCCCGTAGAACTAATGCGGCGTCTCTCACTCACTAGATGAGAGACACTTGACAGTTCATCTTTTCTCCGAAAACGCCTTAGCCTCCTGGGGCTAATGGGTTTGACCCCCAAAATTACTGGGGTGAACATAACAATATTTTCACTCTTGGCAGAATGCCGCTGTGGGTTGACTTCCCCTTGTTAAGCTTCCCCGCTAGCTTTTGGCTGGGGTGCTGCTAATTGGAAGGCTTCAGATGGAGTAGGCAGAGCTGATTACATTGGGATGGGCTCAAGAGGTTCTTTTATTTGCAGTAGGCTTCATGGAGATGCAATGCTTCAGTGTTGTGTGTTGCATTGTAGCATTTACATAGCACTTCAGACTAAATTTTGAGGCACTAAAATGATTTTCCTGACGGGTAGCACGCTTCACTGTGGGGGCGACGGGGGCATGGTTGGAAGAGTGTTTGTTGAACCTGTGTAGGAGGTGTCTTGGTGGTTGGTGGAGGAGGAGGAAGTGTGAGAGAAAGACGTGCATATTGTAATTGTGGCTAGTTGGGAGTTATAATTTGCTCTGCAGGTCCCTTTTTTATGTTTATTATTTTCGTTATTCTTTTCAGTTCTTTTGTCTCACTTACAGAGGCAGCTGGGTTACCCACTCTGTAATGTCTTGTGAATGGCTTGGGAATCTGGGAGGGAGGCAGAGGAGGAGGGAACAGGAGTGTGTGTGGCTGAATGCTTTTGTTCTGGATGTTTAACAAAAGTTCTGAACATGAGATGGCATCTAGTGTGCAGCGATTGAGCGGTGTATCTGCGTATGTCATTTAAAAACATTGTGCCCTGCCAGTCTTAAGAATAGTATGTTTATTGATATGAAAATGAACATGCTGAGTTGAGAGGCTCTTAAGGGGAAACTATTTTCAGTTGGTGAAGCTTTGGTGAAAACTGTTCCTCGTTTACAATTGAACGCGAAATCTCAGAGCTCTTCGGTGAAAATGTGTGAATTAAAAGCAGGTGCAATGAGGAAACACTGTGTAAAGACAGACAGACCCTACTATCCGATGCCTTTTGGTAGGGACATGTCCACTGAGGTGACAGGCTCCCTCACCCTCCCCATACCCTGCAAGATCTTGGGAAGACTCAACAGTGTCCCCCCCAATGCTCTACAAAAGTAAAGTAACAAAACAACAGTGTGCTTTTGTGTGGTGTGCATCCTTCTACCACTGCCCTCAATAACCATTTGGGGTTCATTTTGAGTTGCTCCCTAAAGTTATGTGGTAATATCTCATCCGCAATTAGCAACAATTTGTGGTGCAGTATTATTGTGTAATTGCTAGTTTATGTTTCCTCGCATAATGAAGCAGGACATTAGGAATTAGTATTTCTGTACTGATTTCTGTATTTTTTTGCCTCTTCCCAAGCAGTTTTCCCGCTTCACATTTCACTAGGGTTTTCGTGGCCAAATGCAAACAGGAAAAATTACTCATCTTTTAGGTTTCTCTACAAAACCTGTAATCCCAGTTTGGGTGAAAACTCCTGTTTCCGCCTGAATTTAGATTTCAACGGGACTCAAAATAAGACCATTAATATTAGGGTTTGACCGCAGAAGAGGGCGGACATCGTTTTCATGAAAATAAATCCCACCATGGTTAATAGTGATGGATCTCGTCTACACCGGGGCTGATTCTACTCAGCGGATGACAGCCACCATCTTTGCTAGGCTATTTGTAATACGTAGTGTCCTCCCCCGGGCATACTACCGAGTGGTACACACTCACACTTTTGTAATCATGCCGCTAGTAGCGAAAGATTCACAGCCCTACAGATCTACACCCTCCTTCTTTGCAGACCTCTTTAAGATTTACATTTCTCCTCTGCAAACCGAGAGCTTCCAATAAGAGACTGTAAAATGAGTGGTAGCCTGTGTTACAAATAACAAGAAAGAAAGAAGGAAAGAAAGAAAGTAAGAAAGAAAGAAAGAGAAAGAAATCAAGAAAGAAAGAGAAAAATAAATTCATTAATAATTTTAGCAACATAGTTATGAGTTTGACACCGAATAATGCTGGTTGACAGAATACCTTTGCTTCTCTTACTCTATGTTTTTTAAACTGCCTACCTAACTCCCTCTGTTATTTATGTGCCTTAGAGATGGAGTCTCCATTAGGCTTTAACCTGTAGTGATAACCTAGATAAATTCAGCATTTTAATATTAAAAACTGTTGCTTGTCATCAAGAAACGCTGCGGGAGGGCAAGGTTGTATTTGAATGCTGGTACATAATACAATTAGGTTTATTTTTCCCGAAAGGAGTATTTTGGGCTGTAAATGCAAAACATCTATATTAAAACTACACTGCACCTTCTTTATTTTCAGATGGGAAGCGGCAAGAGTCAATCATCGGGGGAGGAACCTCAAGACACTGCTTCTATGATCTCAGACCTAACGCTGAATATAAAATCACTGTTCAGACACAGCTGCAGGAGATTGAGGGGCCCCCAGTGAACGTCATGTCAACTACATGTGAGTAACATGGACAGCATCTTCCTTAAAGTATGTAAACATCTCACAAGCATGAAGTGTTCTAACAATCATTACTTTGTGGACTCCTATTGCAAAGCAGCTGCATTTCACTCAATTTAGAACCGTGCACCATACCTCTGCATCTATCTATTTGTTACATAGCATCTTTGAATTCTCCTAACCTGGGCGGCTCTTCCATAATGCGTAGTAAGGCATCATCCTCAGGCGGCCACCTCATGGTGGCACCAATTTAATCCACAAGGCCCGGAAAAGAGCATGTTTTAATGTATGGCTCACGCTCCAGCTCTTTTGCCTGGAGAGCTCTAGTTTTTTTTTTTTTTAGTTTGATGGACAAGTTAATCTGCCAAGGTACTCTGCCACTTGGTGGAGTACTCTGTCAGCCAAACTGAGGGTCCATCAGCTCTATTTAAAGTTGAGTGAACTGTGATATTTCTGACAGAGTCTCCTCTGCTTCCAACGGCGGAAACTTTAGACCAACGGCTCAAAGGAACTGACGAATCACATGGCCGATTCCCGGTAGAGCTGCTCCGACAGCTATAGGGGAGATTGGCTCTGGCACACCGCTATGGCCGTCACCTACCCAGCAGGACTTCGGACATATGTCTCGTCAGTTTCTCCGCTGCTGTCTCCTTCCTGTGGCCTCCCAACTCCCCTTGATCTTTTTTGGATCTTGATTTTCTTGTTCGCTAGTAACTCCTATCTTGACTACGTAATCATGCTATAACTAATTTGAAATTTTTGTAACTTGTAACATGCTGTTTCCTTATGTAAAGCGCTCTGATACCTCCGGGTCTAGCCAGTGCTATATAAAACTCAAATAAATAAATAAAAAAAATAAAAAAAAGGACATTGGGTGATCTGTGCAGTCATCTCAGACCATCCATCTTTTAGGGCAGATGTTCTGACATACTTCGTTTTTTGTTCCTGCTCCCCCAAAAAATCTTTGACGTCCCGAACAGAAAAAAAACATTACTCCGCACCCTGAGAGAAAATTCCTTGTGGGTCAGGGTCATTATTTTTATTTTTCAAAAACAAACTCCCACAGGTTTTTAAAAACAAAAAGCATATGAGCAGGCGCATGAATCATTGTGTCCATTCAGCCGGCTTTCAGTGCTTTTAGAGGAGTCTTTGTGGTCACCCCGCTGAAGCATAGAGATCTCCTCCAGGCAGGCAGAGCACACTATATATTTCAGGTGGTAATCCGCTATGGTGTCAGAGTTATGGCCTCCCCCCCGGCAGACAGCGAGCTGCCCACCTTTACTCTAAATAATGCCCTAAATCTTTGCCGGGTTCACACTATAGACCAATTTTTTTTTTACCACTTCAGGAAGGCACTTTCATATCCAAAATATTATGCCCACCCATACACATGATTCAGCCCTTTCACATGAATTCCCAGAACTCTTCCAACAACAGCTTCACTTCTGTTACTTTCCCCAATTATAGGTTTAGTGAACGGCAACACTCTACTGTGAGATTTGTCACACTGAAAATCAAATCCAATGCTACTGATAACAGTGTTCATGTAGGAGAAGTGTAAGTGAGGAATGGTGTAAGCATTTAATGAGGAAATCTTGGAGTATGAAGAAGTACGTGCAGCACGATGGAAGGGAGAAAAGACCTAGGGAAGGCCTTAGGTCAAGTGACAAGTGCCTGAAACGTTCAAGCAAAAGTTTTTTTTTTTTAAAGATACAAGTGAATTATATGAGTAGTTTCACAATCCACATGTCGACTCCTTCCCCCGCGTACCTATGATAGTGCTTAACTCCATATTGTATTTAGAGCTGAAGCACAAGCGGTAATATGTGGGGGAAGGGCAAGATGTACACTAAAAACGTAGACACCGTCAGCATTAGTGGGAGGCCACACTTTGCTGAGTTTCTGAGCCTCCTTCCCTTTGCCCAGGCTATGGAGTTGAAGTGGGGATTGTTGCTCAGAAGCAACCGAAAAATACCCATAATTCATATGGAGGTTTCTCCTTATGCTACACGTAATAGATGTTTTTTTACATTTGCCTTCCCAGGACGTCCATTTCTTGCAATGTGGTCCCAGGAAGGAAAAAGTAGAGTGGCAGTAGCCTTGCCCTAACGCTTTGAATTTTTCTACATTTGTGGATTTCAGGGAATCAGCCCTTAGACTTCTATTTTCTTTCGCACCCTGGAAGCATACTTGCACCTGACATGTGCAGCAACAGTTTTCTTTGACGCACAATGAAAAACATTTGTGACTACCCCCAAAGTTACCGCTTTCTTAGTGGTCAAAGGGGTCTGCTTGGCTAACCCTTGGTAATTCTCTTTCCCTTCCCTTCCTTTCCCCTGACTTAGACATACTCATATGGACCTTTATGCATGAGTAAGTGGTATTTCTGTTCTTAATAATCAAAAATACTGTATTCTTCAAAACAGAATTTGAAATGTATGAACATATACATAACATTTCGTGCATTTGAGTGGTGCATTGATGTGCAAAACATTTTGTGAATGTCTAGATTTGTAGAACAGTGTTTGGTGAACTCAGTCTTCAAAGGTTGGATGAAAAGTCATCAGGGTGCGAGGTCTTCACCTGTTGACTTGTCTGATCCAGGACCTTAGATCCTGGACAAGCAGGTTAACCCGTCACTTCCGGTCATAACGGACGCTGTGCCCAATCCTGACATTTTCACTTAAACATTATTCATTTCAGCTGTGAGTCTAGATGTCGAATGGAAGCAAAACACGTGTAGAACACCCAGAATGCATTAGGCTACCACACAAAAGTCAAGGACTGGAAACAGTCCGTAGTGACCCGGAAGACTCTGATGTCAAGGCCGTCCATTCAAGCTTTTGTCCTCATATGAGACTGACAGGACCACCCCATGGTGGAAATACAGCTGGTACACAAGTGCTTGGAAGTGGCTGCAGGGGACATGTGGGTGCTCAACAAACACTTATGTTTAAACTACTTAAGATTTACTTTGGCAGCGACATGTGGTTTCTGTTGAAAGAGGTAGCTATTGTTTTGTGTCTGCTGCATTTCTCGCCCATGCTCTAATAAAAGGTGTTTCATGTGCAGGTTTACATAACCACTGAGATCAAAGGGTGCAGCGTTGCACTCCTGACTTGATAGCTGTGGTAGGCAGCTTCCCTCTGAGGTGCTTCAGTGCGCTAAAGCGTTGACACTGGGTCTTAGTGAAATGGTAAAAATCTTTAAGAGTCTCTGCCATTTTCATAAGTTCTCCTTGGAGGAGGAAAATGTCTACTTAGGGGTGGTAGCACTGTTTTACAAAGGCACCAGCACCCCATATTCTTCTTCATCACCTGCACTGGTTATCCCGCAAACCTAGGAGAGCGTCATATCACAATCACTCACTAAGCGAGGGGCCTTCTTCCGAAGTCCTCCAGTCCGATCCCCACCATGGAGTTGACTACTGGAAACAGTTCTTTTCACGCCGGTCATATAACTATTTATATGTTCCGTCCAACCTTCATCCTTCGCCCTTCACTCACTGTTCCTTTCAATCAGTTGCCTTTGCTTCTGGTGGCTGGATGTCCATCCCAAGTCCCTTAGAGCACTCCATTGACAGCACACGGCGCTGTGTAGTAACCCTAAATAAAGCCAGTAGTACTAGAAATAGCAGGCCAGGGTTCTAAACCCACTGACTCTCTGGTATGTCTTTCGCAGTTACACTTCAATAGATGTAAAATGTAGCATGAAAGGAAGGAAACAGTGGAACACTCTATTGATTGGTTTATTATTTGATTAATTCATTCATTCGCCAATCGCACTAACCCTCCTCTTATTTTTCAGTACCAGTTCCTACTTCTGCACCAACGCTACCCCCAACGACTCAAGCCCCATCTACGATTCCGCCTGCGCGAGAGGGTAAGGGGCTGGACATCAGCAGCTGATTAATAAGTTGTATTTGCTTGTGATTGTTTATTGTGTGTGTTTGATATAAAGAAATATTTCATGAAATCTGTTTCTTACCCGTCAGTGCCCAGTGTAGATACGGGAGGGTCATTTCCATGCCAGAGTTTCAAGATATCCACATATGATACATTGACATATAATGAATGCAGATAACTCCTTTGTATAGTCAGCGTTTATCCTAACAACCTGGTTTTAAAGTGACCCTTCAGTGCCTACGCATGGCACGCCTGGTCTTTGCCATTTAATGAAATTGAGGATTTTCATTTGGAAAATATCACAGACAAGCTGGGCCTGTCTAGGGAATAATGCGTACCATGGTCCATCTTTTCTTCAGTTTGCAAAGCCGCAAAGGCTGACCTGGTTTTCCTGATTGACGGATCCTGGAGCATTGGGGATGAAAACTTCAACAAAGTCATCCAGTTTGTTTACAGTACAGCCGGAGCTCTGGACCAGATCGGCACTGATGGAACTCAGGTAAGAAGATCAGCGACAGACCTCTTCCCAATGCCACAGCTGTAATTTACCACTGGCAGTCATTGTTATGTAATGAGGGGCATGGTGTCTGCAGTACATCTTTTTGGAAACCAATCTCTGTATTACATTCGCTGTTTTATATTTATGTTTGTGTCTTTTGAGAGGTTTCCCAAGCATAGATTACCTTAATACACACAGGTACCTCTGCTAATCTATTTCTAATTTCACCTCTACTTCTGCACCCCGAGGCACCAACTATCGTTTTATGCTCTTTGGCCAATTTTATACGTTCCAGATATATTTTCAAATCTCTGCCACAATTGTGGAATGCCACTTTTGTTTACTGCACACTGCAATTTGACATGCCTCTGGGTGTTTGCATGAGTTAATGGTGTGTGAAACAGTGCAGACAAACCGATTAAGTTAATGGTTAGTTACAAAATGCTCCATGCTCATTCATTCTGTGGCCTCTCAACAGAGTCTGCTAAAAAGGATACCTATTGTTTCACACGCCATTGTGGTTTTGAAAAAGTGGAACCCTACTCACTGCTAACTGGTTCAAACCCACTAACTAACTCATGCCACATGATACAGAATAAGTCACCTGTTGGATTTGGACCATACCAACTTTACGATTTCAGTCACATTACACTGTGATGCATTTTCTCAATTTCCTTAATTTTTGGAAAAATGGAGATTGAGAAATTATCCAGTGTGTGTTAGTTGGCACCCTTGGAAATGTTGTTAGTATTTCCGTGAAAATGTTCATTAAATTGTGTTAATTTTGTACGCAGGTTGGTATTGCCCAGTTCAGTGATGATGCCAGGACAGAATTCAAACTCAACTCGTATGAAAATAAGGAAACCCTCCTTGATGCCATTCAAAAAATCGCATACAAGGGCGGAAATACGAAAACTGGTACGGAAGTGGGGAGGAGTTTCATTTTATGTGTTTTCTTTTTTTGAATATGAACCCTATTGTCAATCTGAGGAGTTTACAAACTAGATATTTTAATATTCCATAACAAAGTTCGAACGTGAGTGTCCAGATTACTTGAATGTGGTGACAGTGTTCCCATTCTTTCCATGATTGTGGTACTTGTAGTTCTGAATTTATCGATGGACAAACTGGATTTCAAACACCAGCATGCTTAGAATAAAACCCGGACTGGATGAGCTCCTCACACATGGAGTCACAAACTGCTCTAGAATTCTAATGGCCGTGGTTAAAGCATTGTTGTAATGGTTACTTTTATGTTTAATTTACCTAGCTGTTAAATGACACCATGTCATGTGGTAGGGACTCTTCATGTCAGCTTTGAATTTTAAGCGCTCTGCATGCTGGGACTTGCAGTTTCGCTTTTCCTGTTCTGCTTAAAGGCCTGCAGGTTCCAGCATGCAAAGCGATTATGGCTCCAGAGTCCATGCTTGGCTGAGGTTGTCACACTGACGTAAGGCCATGGAAGCTGTGCTACTTTGAGCTTGTAAAGTGTATACTGGAGGCTGGAGGAGCTGGGGGGGCGAGGACGACGTCTTTTGGTTGTGTTCTGTGCTTGTGCCTCGCAGTCTTCTCTTACCCTCCCCCTCCACCTTTGAAGTATATACTATTTTAAGACATAATAATGTCCTTAGCAGTGTTCATTCTGAATAGGCAGCCATAGACGTTGAATATATTCTTAAAGGGCTTTTCTCCTAGTACCTCCCATCGAGATGGTATGAGCGTTTTAAGCCCAGTGAAAATAAAGTGTTTTTTTAATTTAAAAAAAAAAGATAGAAAAGTGTGTGCAAAAATAGAACATACCAATGCACTCTGGGTATACCTGAAATGCACACAAGGCCTTATCTATTAGAGCTAGATTGTAACTGTATGTTATCTAGAGTGTTTCTCTTCTTTATAGGTCTTACGATACCCATGTCAGGTATTTAGATCTCTCTGGTCATTCTAATATCTGTGCTATATGTAGTTGCCCATTTGTAACGTGGAATGTTGCCCTGTTTATCCCATGTTAAAATATGGACAAGGACCACAATACTAAGAAACGTCCTTGAGCTAGCACACATTGAATCAGGACATTCCTTTCTAAGGCCCCCAAGTGACTCAAATTGCTTTCATTTAACAACCTAGTGCATTCTGGGAGTTGTAGTCTCGGTTTATTACAACTGAATTTCTAAACCTGAAAATATTGATAGCATCTAGTGCTCCTGTTAACCATGAGCTATCTGGCAATCTCTTTTCTGTTGTACTGTTTTGTACCCATGGTTTTAAGTGCATATGAGAGAAATGTACTCTATATAAAAATATTGAGTGTCGATGTTTGAAGACCATTTGCACCCATGAACTTCAGCCCTTTACTGTACATAATTAGTCTTTATCATTGTATAGTTTCACAGAGTTTCTGACCATCGCTACAACTGTGTGTGTCTTCCTTTCAAGGCAGGGCAATTAAGCATGTCCGGGATGGCATATTTACTGTTGAATCAGGCATGAGAAAAGCCATCCCCAGGGTGCTGGTAGTCATCACTGATGGCCGGTCGCAAGATGACGTCAACAAGGTCTCCAAAGAGATGCAACTGGAAGGTAAGATGGCCCTTAGGGGACGCCTATATAGCTTTCATTTTTAGGCCTTGCTATATGATCACCAGAAAAATAGCTTCAAGAGAGAGTCGTTGTCGCCACCCACCTATTGGATACCCTGACTACAACATTCAGATTGTGTATGATTCCACTGACAAATAGTGCTTTCAGGAATCTTATTTGCTTTTGAGGGGTAGACCCTCACCTAACACTGTCTAATGTTGAAACGTAATGATGCAGCACCTGACATACAATCCCATGGCTGGACATATTCTGGGAGTTGTCTGTGAGCAGGAGTCACTCATAATGTCTAAAGTGACCTAGGATTGGAGCATCGTCAGTACCTTAGAATTCCAAAGTGCTCATTGGTGGTTATGGAGTCTGCATGATCATGTGCAGTGTGTAGATACTGTCTGGCAGCCGGAACCTTCCTCTGCTAGGCAGTGGGTTATGTTATGTTGATTTGTAAAGCGCACTAATCACTCATGAGGGTATACAGGTGCTTGAGCAGGTGTGTAGGCATGTGGCCCCCGTAGAGTTATTCGAAGAGCCAGGTCTTCAGCTTATTGTGGAACTCCAGAAGTGAGGAGGAGCCTGTGATGTGCTGTGGGAGGTCGTTCCATGCTTTGGGTGCGATGTAGGAGAACAAGCTACCTCCTGCTCTGCTTTTGTTAATGTGTAAGTGAGAGTGAGGCTGAGCGTACGAGACTGGCAGGCTGGTGAAAGTGTATGCGGCTGTTCAGGTATGCTGGCCCGGTGTGGTGCAAGGCTTTGTACGTGTGCGTGAGGAGTTTGAATTGGCTGTGTTTCCCAGGTCCATGCGTGATGTGCTGCTCCAGTTCAGTTTTTTTCATTTAAATTGTGGGACTTGTAGTCCTGTTTTATTATGCAATAAACAAGACTACAAACCCCAGAAACAAAGGAAAAACCCAGACTAGAGCAGCACACCACGCATGGACCTGGGAAACTTATCAGGGCTGGAGTATGAGTCTTCCAATGGCGTTCTCGATGGTCTGAAGTCTGTGTAGGAGCTGCTTGGAGATTCCAACATAGAGTGCGTTGTTGTAGTCGAGTCTGCTTGTGATGAGTGCTTGCGTGACGGTGCATCTGGTGTTCTGTGGCAGCCACTTGAAGATCTTTTTTAGCTACATAGAATGTGGAAGCAGGCAGCGCTCACTGTGTTGACTTGTGCTGTCATGTTGAGCTTGTTATCTAGGATGATCCCCAGATTTGTGGTGTGGTTGATGGATGTTGGTGTTGGTTCTAGCTCTGCTGACCATGATGCAGCGTCCCACAGGGAGGTCCTTTTCTGAAGACCAGTACTTCCGTCTTGTTTGAGTTGAGCTTCAAACAGTTGGTTCTCATCCATTCTGCTACCATGGTCATGCAATTGGAGAAGTTGGCTCTGGTGGTGGTTTTAATGTCAGTCAGGGAGAGGATGAGTTGAGTGTCTTCGGCGTAGGAGATGAGGGTAATGCCTTGGGATCAGATGATGACGGCAAGTGGGGTCATGTATATGTTGAACAGGGTAGGACTGAGAGAGTGACCGCAGAGTGAAAGGTGCGACTTTGTGAATTCATGGTGAGTAGTATGCCTGTGTGAATGCAGGGTGCGCAGTGTGCATGTGTGTGCAGACTGAGGGCTGTGCCTGTGAGTGCAGGGTGAGAGGTGTACCCAGGTGAATGTAGAGTTGAGCAGTGTATGAATATAGGGGGAACAGTATGCTTATGTGAGTGCTAGAGTGCAGCTGTATGAATGCACGGTGAGATGTGTGCCCCTGTGTGTGCACAGGGTGAGAGGTGTGCCCTTGTGCCCCTGTGTGTGCACAAGGTGAGAGGTGTGCCCTTGTGCATGCACAGTGAGCAGTGCGTGAGTACAAGGTGACCGGTGTGCCTTTGTAAGTGTCAGATGACGGGTGTGTCTTAGTGAGTGCTGGTAGACCAGGATGGCCATGTGACTGGAGTGCTGCGTCTCTGTGAGTGTAGCGTGACAGTTGTGCAGGGTAGTGTGTGAATGTATTGCCAGGATCTTTAACTTTTTAATTCTGTGCCTCCCTTGTGTAAACAAAATCATCAGGACCCCCAGAATGACAAACATATTCTCTCATAATTATTCAATAAAAATGTCAGCTCTGAATATATTTAACAAATCAAACATTGCAATTATGTTTAATTATCCCTTTTTAAAATGTGATCAAATACATGATTACCACCATTCTATTGACAGCCAGGTGTCCTTTCTTTCACTAAAACACTGCACTGTTTTCAGCATGGTGTTTTTGTTCCTCATGGCCATCATAAATGCTTCTCTTGGCCAGAGACTGATACTCACTTAGATCAATTAGGCCCATCCCACAGTTTGAAGACCCCTGATGTAGGGTGTGTGGTGTATAAGTGTGGAGTGAGCAGTGTGTCTGTGTGAGTGCAGGGTGAGGGGGTGCGCTATGCATGTGGGCCAATGTGAACACAGGCTGATAAGTGTGCCAGTGTGAGTGCAGAGTGTAGTACGTTAAAGCCCGATCTATTGTCTTTGCCAATGCTTGTTGTCTTTTGCTCTATAAGAAACATATTGGATTTTAAAGCATGCAATTATGCAGTAAATAAAAAAAACAATGGGAAAAGATGTAATTAGTTTGTTTCTGCGGTTCTTCTCTGGATGTCCAGGAGTTCCAAATGAATTCAGGGGTGTGGTAAATAGGCCCCTCTGTAGGTGGAACAAATTATAGGGTTTTAAGTAAAATCCCTTTATTGCCATCTGTAGCTCTTAAATTGAGTTCGGCAATCGAGAATGAATAAAACTGCAAATGTGATGCGTAGTCACTAGACAACTGATGCTATATACTGAGTAAAGCATGGAAGCGGTAATTGTCTCATTTCACCCCTGCGGCAAATAAACATACCCGAATAAAAGGGCAACCTTTTGGCTTGCGGATTCGTTGCATGCAAGAAAAACACACAAAACGTTGGACTATTTTGCATTGCACGTCAGGAATGCATAATTTTGTTAATATTGAATAGACTGCATTGTGCACATGAGTAGCTCAAATTATGCATTTCTGACCAATACTGAGGTCCTCATTACAGCACCTGTGCAAATGCGGCAGACATACCGCAATCAAGAACTACTGATACCCCTGAGTGGGATAATACTGCATCATTCTGATTTGCCCACCTAGGAATGGGGGATAACACAGTAATACAGGGTGTTTTTCCCTTTCCGAATTGCGCAAACTTGAAATGTTGCAACAACAACAAGGTGATGGATGGAATTCTTGAATTAATCTCAGTCACTGGCAATCCCTTGGGACGCATCCCATCCATCATTTTTCACCCGCCATGTCACCTTAGTTTGGACCTAGCCATATGCAAATCAGCATTGACCCTGCTCCTTATGGGGACAGTCCAGCCAAAACTGCCAACAAGCCAGTTCCTCCCTGAACCAGAATACAAGCAACCTAGGACCGGTATGGGCTCATCAGCCAGGTAAAGCTTGGTTTCAGTAACATAGTGAGCACAGGACCCAAGTCTGGGTATTCCTGTCGCACTTAGGGCATCAACTGCATCAACAACAAGGTGATGGCTGAAATGTTTGAATTAATCTTAGCCACTAACAATCGCTCAGGGCCACATCCCAATCCATCATTTTTTGCCCACTGTACCACCTCAGTTGCCTTGACTCTACTCCTTATGGGAACAGTCCAGCCCGAACTGCCACGCCATGTCCTCCCTGAACCTGAATTCAAGCAACCTAGGATAGGTTTCAACTTTGTTTTGGGCTCATCAGCTGGGTATAGCTTGCTTCCAGTGACATAGTGTGCACGGGATCTGACGTATGTGCCCTCTGTGTTCTAGAATGCTGACCTCTCATTTGCCACCTCAGTCAGAGCAATCTGCTAGTACCCTGATGTGAGATCAAACGTATTGAGGAATGTGGCAGCACTGTGCCTGTCTATGAGCTCATCAGCTCGGGGGATGGGGTGAGCATCAGTCTTGGTTACTGAATTGAGTCCCTTGTTACAGGATAGAAGAGTAGTAGTCCTTCTTGCAACAGAGCAGTGCAGCTGTACTTCTAGGTCTACCACAGGTCCGAGGTTTACTAAAGAGTTGGATCTAAGGGTCCAATATTTATTCCTGGTGCCAGCTTTGAAGTAGGAGAAGGTTCTGGGGGTTTTCACCCCCAGAGGTGTTTGGAATTTCCTGCCTCCTTGCCCTGGCCCCAGCTTGCCTGGAGGCACAAAAGACTAGTGTGAAACCCTTTGTGAGTGTGTGGAGGCAGAGTCCTTGTGATGTGTAAGTGTGGTTGGTGTGAGCTCCTCCCCCTATCAAGTCAGAGATGGCCCATGTTAGAAATGGGATTCCTGATTGGCGAACACCTATTCCCCCTTTGTTCACTGTTTGGAAGCATTACACAAAGGCCAGCTTCCAGCAACATCCAGTCATGTAACCCAGGATACAGGCACCAAATGGTTGGGAAAAGAAAATACCAACTTTCTAAAAGTCTTACACAACACGGGGTTGGGCCCTTGACGTTAGAATGGCTGAGCCACATCAAAATCCTACAACACCACCAATGCCAAAACTGACCCTCTTTTGGAATCTACAATTAATCAAACACACTATATTCAACGAAAGCGACCACTGTTTAATCCTTTAACCACTTTTTTTTGTTGTCTTTTTGTCACACATAGAAAACCATACACAAATAATCACAAATATTTGTCCCTCCCACCAACAATATTACATACTTATTATGTCTTTTGTGTTTCATATAATTTTTCATGTATTTATGTGAATTGATTCCTGTTTGTATCCACTGTTATGTATGTAATATTGTGGGTGGGAGAGACAAATATTTTTGATTATTTGTGTATGGTTTTCTATGTGTGACAAAAGGACATGAAAATCAAAAAATAGTGGTTAAAGGATTAAACAGTGATCGCTTTTATTGAATCTAGCGTGTTTGGTTAATTGTAGATTCCAAAAGAGGGTCAGTTTTGGCATTGGTGGTGTTGTAGAACTTTCTAAAAGTGGCATTTTAAGAAATGTGACTTAAAATCTGACTTTACCATTAAAGAAGGTTTTAGATTACAATTCTTTTGACACCAAGCCCAACATTCCTACCCGCTCCCAATTGAAGTTATCAGTTATTACATTTAATAAGGTAACCCAATGTTATCCTATAGGAGAGGCGGGCCTTACAGTAGTGAAAAATGAATTTAAAAGTTTTTCAATACCAGGACATGTAAAAGTTAAAAGTGCATGTCCAACTTTTTAAATAGACTACACCCTGGCATTTGGGCTGTGCAGGACCTACCCTAGGGGTGACTTATAGTAGTATTTAATTTACAGGCCCTCGGTACATGTAGTACACTGTACTAGGGACTTACAAGTAAATTAAGTTTGCCAATTGGGTATAAACCAATGTTACCATGTTTTAGGGAGTGAGCACACACACTTTAGCACTGGTTAGCAGGCCAACAAAAACGAGATCAGCAAAAATGGAGGAGTAAAGCAAAAGGTTTGGGGGAAGCCCATCCTAAGGGTGACAGGTCTAACACTCACCCTCACAAAGCAGTGATCACACAAATTAATTAAAATGTGATCATAACCAATTGCAAATATTATGTTCAACCAATAAAATGTGAATCATTTAATCTTGAACCATTAGAAACTCAAACCCTGGATGCGTGAACTGGATTGGCACCAAGTGAAACTGAGTAATTCTCTACACTTTGTGTCAGTGCCTGTTTAGAACAATTTGGTTTAGTTTAAGGCTATTAATGCAACTCATACCATGACACCATCAATAACCCCATATAATTTACCTGTCAATATCCAAAATATCATTATCTCTTTCACCAATGCTTTGAGCTCACCAATAGCTGCTTCATCCATACATTGCTGCCCCTTATTTTAGCACATACATTCCATACCTGCCGTACAAACATATTACAGATCATTGCATTTTAACGCAAATTAATTTAATGTCCCCGAATTGGCTCCACCAGTTGAAGCCTGGAACTAGGACCCGGGAAGCACTGGGATCTGATGATATTCTTCCTTGTAGCACGTGACAAACTACACATTCATATGAATAGGACGATGATTGACGCTTTGTCCAGACACTGTCTATTATTTTAGGCTATCTTTAACTATTTTCCAGGTGTTTCAGTTGGTGTCCCACTAAGCAGCACCAGGGCTAGTGCAAGGATTTCTGGCATATAAGGCTGTTTGTCATTGTGCCAACCCCTCAGCTGGCAGTAGGTCTCTATTTGACACCTCTAGGAGGAATATGACACCCCGGCTGGTGATGTCTTAGACAGCTGCCTTCAACGCTTCACCCTACTCCTGGACGTGAGTCTGGCACGTCGTGATCCCCTCAAACCTATGAAAATACGTCATTCCTGTATCATGTTATACATGATCATGAAGCGCAGATGTCTAGAAATGTGCTATGGGAGAAAAATATCTTTCCTCTACTTTACTGGAGGTTCTTTTTTTCCATATATTCATGGGATGGAGAAAGTCTCTGATGGGTAAACATCAATTCATGTTCCTGTGTTGTTTTGTAGGTTTCAGTATTTTTGCTATTGGTGTAGCAGATGCCGACTACGCGGAGCTGGTGAGCATCGGCAGCAAGCCCAGCGAGAGACATGTCTTTTTTGTTGATGACTTTGACGCCTTTAAGAAGATAGAAGATGAACTCATTACATTTGTGTGTGAGGCCGCATCTGCAAGTAAGTAACTCCTCTTACACAGAGCATCTTCACTTAGTGACCCGTTATTTGCTGTGAAAGACATATTAGAAATAGAAAAGGGGTTCTTCTTATGGTCACCTGTGTCTGTGTGCATGATTCTCAACTCAAGAGACCTGAAGGGCATCAGCTCTCTTTATATTACTTCTGATTAAGTAGGATTGGTCTGCTGGTAGAGGTAGGGGATCTGCTTAGAAGGAGTTTGTGTACGGAAATCCACATACAAAGAAAACTGATATATTTAAAATTGAGGTTTGACATACATGGTGTGTGCACCATTCATGGCGAAGACATTGTATTCTAAACTTACTTTAAGGGGTTTTGCCTCCACCCTCCTTCAGCCACTAGCTTTTTTTCTTCCAGAATCTTCAGCCGTTCGTTTGAAATATTGTCAATCACATCCTTGATCAGGTCACAGGAGTATTTTAATCTCACCGTTATACTATTGGCTGTTTGGTGTGTCCCTCTGTCTTCACTGGAATGCATGAAGAATGACATCAAATCCTTCTGTGAGCAACCTGGTAGCACTGGGGATTAAGCGCTGACAAAGGTATCTGTAAAATGGATGCTACAAAGAAGAAACCAAGCTTTTAAGTGTGCTTCCTCCCCAGGTGTCAGGGAAACAATCATTGGCAAAGTCAATAGGTTTGAAGTTTGTATGCCCCATCTGCATGCCATGCAAACTTCAAACTATCGGCTTTCAAATGTTCATTCAATTAGGTGTTTTGTGAAGTGCCTAGAAGCCACCTCACAGTGCTGATGGCAGAATAAGACCTGTTATGATTGTGTGGTTTACCCATAGCTATGATCAATTTTATATTAAAGGTGTAGACGGGTGATGACCCACTCCTGCTTTCCTGCCACTTCCCTGAGCTTTTCCGCTGTGTTTTTAATTCAACTGCTTTTGTTGGTGTTACCACATCAGCTGAGAAGCTATGCCCTGATTAAATTACCCTCTCAGTGAAGATACTTACCCGTCCCCCTCCCGAGCCTCCGACTGCAGACGATTCAAAGCCCAGTGTGAAATATTACTTACTTGGGTAGTGGGTTAGCAGCCTTTTATATATCAGAGCCTTCTGTCTTTCTGTGACGCCTTTAATTGTCTGGTAATGTTTTGCGAGTGCTAATAACAAGTTGCATTATCTAGCCTTGCCGAGGCCAAAGTTGTCTGCAATAGTTAAGCTAATATTGGTCTTATTGCGCTCAGTTAACAGTTGGTTCGCCAAATATGTTTATGATGCAGTAATGTCCATGGAGTGCTTATTGTAAAGTGACCTTTGACCATGTGCACAGATCATAGGTTGAAGGATATAGCATTTTGTTTGCTGCTTAGCATCTGATTAACTTGCGGTATTCCATAGTGGCTGACATTTGTACTTTGACTCTAAATTTAGACTTATGACTTGGCATATATTTATCCATAAGCATGTTGTTATTTACCGAGCTTTTTATCATTTACTCCACTATTGCACATAACTGTTTTCCTCAGTTCATGTTTTATTTCATATTTTTCTCTTTTTCAGCTTGTCCATTGTCTCTGATTCACGGCAACAGCTTAGCAGGTACTGTGAGCAGTCCATCTATGATTATTTAATTTCATGGATTGCAATGCACTTTTATTTTAAAGAAATAGCAATTTGGCTGAGTGTTGTGAACAACATCACTATACTGTGTACCTACATTTCCCTTCTCACTTTTGAAAACACTTAGTGTTCCTGTGTTTAGACAGGAAGTAGAGTCTGTGACTCACTGAACGCTGGTAAAGCAACATTACAGCCCCTGATGTATTTTAATATTGCATTCATTTCATTGCACTTTACTTTTTATAACTTTCAATGCTGTAGAGCTTATGTCATTTCCTTTACCTTAGAACACCTTATTGCTTCGAATCTGTATAAAATATGTTCAAGCATTAGTCGACCGTTCTTACAGATTACTGCACAAGTGTCAGCTAGAGAGTATAATATTATGACACTCTTACAAAGTACTGTTGTAGCACAGCTGGGTAGAGCAGTTAGTAATAACAGTGACAGACTACTGTACCGTGGTGCAGATCCAGATGTAAATAAAAGCTGCACTTACTGACCACTATAGATATAGACTGGTAGTTTAAGTTACAGAGCACAAGTATGGCCAAGGCCCTATGGTTATGGAGTCCCCTGATGGCCTGATTACGAGTAATGCACAATTCCTTGAGGAGTTAATCTCCATGGAATGGGGAATAACTCTGTGAACCTGGTTTTACCCAGTGAATTCCTCAGGATTTTCTCTGGTGCAGAAGGATTAACGCTTACGTTTAGCACCTGCTTTGTCCAGATGGTAAATATGAGCGGGGGCAGGTGCTGGGCAGGGCCCAAGGGAGGACGTTTGGGAGAATAGGAGAAGGAAAGAGAAACAGGTGCCCTGACAAGGAGGAGCTTTGCAGGAAAAAATGCCCAGGCAGAGTCCGGTGTTTAGCTGCTTTTGCAGCTGAAGCCTCGTGCGATTTTAGTGGCCGGAAATACTGGCTGGGAAAACTGGGTGCAGGAACATAGGGCCTGTTGTGATCAGGTGGAGCAGTGTCCCCGTCTCCCACCCAGGGATACTGCTCCACCTGACTCCTAATCCGGCTCTTACTGAAGGAATATAGGTTCAGATACAGTTACTCTCACACAGTCACTTTACACAGTAGGCTGTAGCCTACAGTTCTATGATCTAGGTGTGAAGTACAATTATGTACAACTATCATAACCTCTATGGAACAATTCTGTTTATTAAAGCCTGTCAAGCATGATACACAGCTATTCGCCTACAACCTGTGGCTGGCAGCGATAAGAGAAATGTACCACAGCTGATTGCCTACAACCCTGGGGCCGGCAGTGAAAGTCAGGCAAATGGATAACAGAAAAACAACTCTCCCACCCCCCCCCTACCGCTCCTCTGTACTTTAACATTCATAAACTACGTGTCATGGGCCTCATGGTCCAACACAGCAAAGGGAAGGGGACATGGCTGCATATTCAGTGATGTTTAGTCTGCAATAAAGGTTTCTTGGGGGATAAAGCGAAGTAGCCGCAAGTAGGTTGGACATGTTAGTTCTCTCAATTCAGAGGATAGAATTTGAATGAAGGGTGCCCAAATATCAGGATAGGAGACGCGTTTGGGATCTACATATAGGGACAGCTTCTCCATCCCCAGGATGAACCACAGCTTGTGCAACCAAGAGGTATTGTCAGGAATCTTGTTGGTACCCCAGAGTGCCATATGTCTTCCCGGGTGCAGCGTAGAGGGTAGGTCAAGGGATTCTGAAGTCTTAGGATAGTGTATGCTGGGAACCTTGGAATGGAGGTGTTAAAAGCAATGTCGATGTCTGTTAGCACTTGGTCCCAATATTGGATGAGTTTTGGACAGTGCCATAGGAGGTAAAGGAGGGTCCCTGTGAGTCCGCATCCCCGCCCCAGGTTCCACCTATGAAGTCGCACAGAGGTCAGGTACGAATAAGAGGCAATTTTATAGGCAGTTTCGGTGCTGGCCATGTTATGTGTAGAGTGATGTACTCTATAAAAAATGTCCTCCCATCCTTTGGTGGTAAGGGCCCGCCCTATCTCCGCCTCCTAACGTACTTGCCCTTTGGTCTTTATTGTGGAGACCTCCTTGGTCAGAAGGGCATACAGTTCAGTTATGAGACGCTTATCATCTGTTTTGAGAAATAGACATTTCTCAAAGGGTTCTTTGGTTGGGATGTCCCTTGTTTATACTCCGGTGATGTCACTCAATGTCGAAGCTGTAAATATGGAATGTGGTCATCTGGAGTCAGAGAGTAATCAGCTTTTACTAGGTCATAGGAGATAATCCCGTTTTGATCGAAGTGGGAACCTATGTGCTTGCAGTCCCCTTCGTACCACCGACGAAACACCTCTGGTTCCTGCCCCGGAGGGAAATTAGGGTTAGCTAATATCGGTGTCATCGGGAAGGGAAACGTCGTAAGGCCGGCCCAGAGTGCCACCGAGTCCCACTTTTTGAGCGTCGAGCTCATCACTGGTGAGGAGTAAAGGCCCTAAGCCCTATGTTTACACGGTAGCCAGACTTCTTTCCTTATACTGGAGCTGGTAACTTCCCGGACCATGAAGGACAAATGTTTTTCAGAGAGCAGGTGGTTCCACTCTACTAAAAAGCAAAGCTGTGCTGCTTGGTAGTAGCGGAGTAGTAAGGGGACCGCCAACCCTCGGTCTCTTTTCTGGCAGCATAGCAACCATTGGTTAAACCGTGGTCTTCTGCCATCCCACAGAACTTTGTTAATATCCAATTGCAGAGAGCGAAGGGCATTGGGTGGAGAGGTCAACAGTAGTGTCTGGAACACATACAGTATACGCGGGAAAATAGTCATTTTAACTACCGCTATCTGACCTGTCCAAGAGAGGCGAAGCTGGCTCCAAGTAGATAGGGCCCCGCTTGTCTGTGAGATAAGAGTGTAATAGTTAGAAGGCAAAGTCTTGGGGAGAGTCCCAGCCAGTTTGATGCCTAAATAGCATATGGAGTCTTTCGCCCATTTGAAAGGAAACCGAGAGCGCAGGGCAGTTTCGTGTGGAGGAGTGACTGAGAGGTTCAGAATCGGAGAGTTTTGCAGGTTTACTTTGAAACCCAGGATCTCCCCAAAATGCTGCAGTTCTTCAACCAGTGCAGGAAGCGAGATCATGAGGTTAGTTATCGATAAGATAATATCGTTGGTGTAAAGGCTAATGAGGTGATGGTCTCCTCCAAAGAGAATCCCAGTGATACCCGGACTATCCCTTATCCGTTGCGCCATAGGCTACATATATAGAGCAAAAAGAAGAGTGGCTAGGGGGCACCTCTGGCGCAAGTCCCGTAATATAGGGAAGGTAGGGGATGAAATGTTGATGACCCTCACTGAAGCTCTGGGGGCACTGTATATGTAGCTGACCCATCTGCTGAATTTGTCACCCAGGCCAAAATTTTGTAGGGTCGCGAAGAGATGGGGCCAATGGGCACGGCCAAACGCCTTCTTGGCATCTATGGAGAGAAGCAATGCTTTGTCCAGAAGATGCAGGAGGTGCTTGGTATTATCGCCGCATTGTTGACTGGAATAAATTCTGCATGGTCCAGTTCTATGAGACCCGGCATGAGTGGGTTCAGGCAGTGTGCCAGGATGCCGGTGAACAGTTTGGCGTCTATATTTAAGAGGGAGAAAAGTCTATATGATCCACAGAGGGTCGGATCTTTGCCCGGCTTTGGAATAACCGAAATGGCAGCTTCTAGCATGGAGACAGTGAGGAAGCAAGAATCGGCGAAGGAGTTGTAGAGACTCATTAGTAAGGGTGCAACCTTGTGGCAGAAAGTTTTATAGAATTGGCCACTAAAGCCATTGGTCCCCTGTGATTTCAATGTCTTTAGGTGAGCGACCGCCGAAATCACCTCTTCTGTTCGTATGGGTTGGTCAAGGGCCTCAGCCTCCGTAGCCGGGAGGGAAGGTAGGGCGACCATGCTAAGATAATGAGATGGATCTCCACTAGGGCCATCAGAGGTAGAGTACAAGGAACTGTAGAAGGCCTGGAAAGCTGAGGTGATCTCTGCATCCAAACGAGCCTCTGCAGGGAGGCCAGTGCGTATCGACTTTACTGTCCCCAAATGGATTTTACTGCAGAGGCGGTGTGCTAACATATGCCGAGGTAAAATTTGTGCTTTAGACATGTAAGAGCATATTCCGTCATGTCAAGGTTAAGGCGTTTTAGAAAGAGCTCGTTTTTTAAAGCTCCTGCCATATTCTGGGGTCAACCATCCGTTTGTGGATAGCCTCGAGCTCCATGACCGATTTCTCTAGAAGTTGTTGCTTGTATTGACATCTGCAGTTTTCAGCTGCAGAGATTTCTATGGGTTCTCCCCTTCCCAAACTGACAACAAGGATACCTCCCCGGTGTCATTAGTATGAAGGTAGTCTGTTATGGTCTTTCGAAGAGAATCAACCGTAACAGGGGACTGCAGCAAAGAGTCTCTTAAGTCACCAGCGTGAGGACCATGGCTGGGTGACATCTAGCCAGAGAGAGAGTGAGAGGAAGGCATGGTCTGAAAGTCACCAGGGGGCAATGACTGCCTCTGTGACAAAGGCTGCAAGAGTCAGAGTTGCCAGGAAATGATCAATACGTGCATATATTTTGTGTGCCCTGGAGTAGAATTTATAGTCCCTAACCGATGGGTATAGTTGACGCCAAACGTCTTATAGTCCACAGTCTCCCATCCACTGTACGCCTAATGTAGAGAAGGCTCCTGTTTGGTTGGAGCACTGTCCTGAGCGATCGAGGTCGGTTTCCATTACCAAATTTATGTCCCCCCCTATCAGAATGGCCACTTCAGGGGATCTAAGGGCGGTTGTTGGGGAACTAATAATAAAGGATTCATGAAGCTCGTTAGGGTATAAATATTTTCCAGGGTACAACAGAAAGTGCCCAATTTAAATTGGACTGCGTGGAGACGTCCCTTGACCTCAGCGACTGTGGCTAAAACTTCCCCTCGGAATCTTCGGTAGAAAAGAATGGCCACCCCCCTTTCTTAGAGGGACCCGAGGACCAGAGCTGGCGTGGGAACCCACAGCTGCTGCCACCAAGACAGGAATCTGACCCCCTGCCAGAAAGTGTGAACATTCCCAGGAGTCAGAAACAAAGGCCTAGCCGGGAAGGAGGTGACACCACTCTCCCTGACAGGATGGCTAGTTAAGCGGCACATCAAAGCGGTGAGCTTCAAAGCTTTCCCTGCCTCTGATATGCATCCAGGCATCCAGGCTGCCTCCCAGAGGAGGAAACAGCCATCCTCTGCCCCCAGGCACATTTGTTCCCGGGCAGGTGGGAAAATGAGGTAGTCAGGTGCACACCCCCAGAGGGTTAGCCAAACCCCTAGGGTGGGATACCTGGTTTGTAAAGCCAAAGAAGGTTTCTGGCATTTTTAAAAGTGGAAGAATAGAGGGTTCTGGGTGGAAAAGGTGACACACACCCCCGTATGTGGTCACCTCAGGCGCGGTTTAGCCCCTGGGGCTATTAGCCCATTGGCTACTTGCACCCACACCCTTAATGGCCTTAAATGTAGGATTCAAGGGGCACCCATGGCACCAGAACATCAGATATTCCTTCTAAAATCCATAACTCTGGTTATACTTATCCAATTGTGTTTCTTTTGGTGTCTAAATTTATATAAAAATCTACTTTATTTTCAGTCTTGTCAATTACTTATCGTCCATGTTGGTACTCTGAAATGCTTAACACATATTCCTCTAGTAAAGCCTGACTGCACTGTGCCACTCTACCGGGACTGAGCTAGGGTTTTATTAGTGTGAATCCAAAGAACTTATTTTGGGGTATTGTGAGAGTATTACATAGGGAAGCCTAAACAGCCTCACTGCATAATACTCCACTTTCCTACAATTTGTATTTTGTTGTCATTTGTGTAGCACAGGAGCACAAACCAGACATGCAAGGTTATAGTATGGTGAGTTAAGTAGTTCTAAAATTATATGATTATTACGTAGGAACTAATAGAGGGGCCTGCATGTTAGCCCACTGTCACCGTAGTAAACAACATGCGCAAGCGGTTAAAGCGATCAGTCGGGACGTGGGAGTAGATGTCACCGGGGCCACTGGAATCACCGATGCTTTCCAAGCTTACTATTCGGAACTGTATACAAACGATGATTCGATCACGAAGGACCTTCTTAGATGCGGCTGCGGTTACCCCCCCTCTCCATTGGCAATGCTGCTGCTCTAGAGGAGCCTATTCGCACTGAGGAAGTTATTTCGCCGATCATGCGCCTGAAACCCATGAAAGCGCCTGGACCGGATGGGTTCAGCGCTGCTTTTTATAAAACTTTTTGCCCGAAACTAGGCCCCATTCTCACGCGCCTTTTTAACTCCTTCGCTGAAAAGGGCTCTCTTACTGAAAGGATGCTGCAAGCCTCGATTACAGTTATACCAAAACCGGGGAAGGACCCAAAACTCTGTAGCTCATTTCGCCCGATTTCTCTGTTGAACATAGATGCAAAGTTGTTAGCTAGCATTTTAGATCAGAACCTCAACTCCCTCATGCCTGGCCTCGTAGATCCAGATCAAGCAGGATTTATTCCAGGTCGTCAGTGTGGCGACAACACCAAACGCCTCTGCCACTTAATTGACAAAGTTCAGTATTCCCGAGAGGAGGCTCTGCTCTTTGCGGTAGACTCAGAGAAGGCTTTCGATAGGGTGCACTCGCCTTATCTGTTCGCAACTCTTAAGCATTTTGGCATGGGCACGGGCTTTCGAAGCTGGATCGCGAGCATTTACAGTTCACCTTGCGCCTCAGTTTGAGTAAATGGGATCAGTTCCACCTACTTTCACATTGGTCGGGGCACGAGACAAGGGTGTCCTTTCTCGCCCCTCTTGTTCACCCTTTACATGGAGCCCTTTCATCAACGGCTCCGTGATAATCCCAGGGCTAAGGGCATCACTTTTGGAGCTGAACAGCAATTGATTAGTCTTTATGCTGATGATGTCATTTTCTCCATTACTCATCCGGGGACTTCACTCCCGGCTATCGTGGTGGATCTTCAAACATTTGGCCGGGTCTCGGGTTTCCGGGTTAATTTGCAAAATCTCAAATCTTGAATCTGACTTCTAATGTACGCATGGAAGGTGTTTTGCGCTCCCAGTTTGATTTCGAATGGGTTACAGAAGATCTACCTTATTTATGCTTGGTGCTCAGTAGGACTCTCGCAAAGACCGCGGAGTCTAATTACGTTAAGTTGCTTGCCCTAATTCGCAAGGATCTGATTCAATGGCAGCGACTCCCGTTATCATGGTTTGGCAGGCTTGCCGCGGTATAAATGAACATCCTTCCTAGAGCTCTATACATTTTTCAGACGCTACCGCTACAGACAACTCTCGGCTTGCTCCACAAACTCCAAAGGCAGATCGATCGCTTTATTTGGGGGTTGCAGAAACAGCTTCTGCAACGTTCAAAGCAGGACGGAGGTCTTGCTATACCCAATGTGACTCGCTATTACCAAGCTGCTCTGTTGCGCTATTTGGTGGAGTGAAATCGATCACTCACAGAGAAGCATTGGGTTTTTATGGATCAGACGGTTGCGGGACGACATATCTGGAGAGAGAGGTGGTTACCTAGGTCTTTTAGAGCATGGGGGTTGTATTCTTCCCCTGTAACGCGTCTGACATTCCAGGTGTGGGATAAGGTAGCAATCTCTATGGGACTCACCACGTTTCCCTCTCCTCTGGCCCCTTTATTCTCGAACCCGGACTTCCCTCCTGGTATGGCAAAAGGTGCTGACAGGCATTGGGCGGCAGGCGGGTGCAAACGGATTGGTTGTCTCTTTGATCATATCTGTCCTATCCCTTTTGCCCAACTTAAGGAAGATTATGGTTTGGCTGATCGGGACCAATTTCTCCTCTCGCAAATGATGCACTGGTTGCTTGGCGCAACAACCAGACCTCATGCAAGCAGACCTATGTCCCCCTTTGAAAAATGGTTGTTCCTCAAGAAAGATGATAAAAAAAATCATTTTGGAAATTTATTCCCATCTGTCGATGCAGACGCACAAAGGACGGTCCCCGGGCCAGACGCTATGGGAGGAAGAGTTGGGGCGAACATTGACCAATAAGGAATGGAAAGACATTTTTTATAGAGCACACCACACAGCACATACCATGGGGCATATAGAGACTTCTTACATAATCATCTCTTACTGGTACTACACTCCCTCCCGGATGCAGAAATGTAATCCTCAGAGGGACGGCCTGTGTTGGCGGGGGTGTGGCAGTCCTGGCACATTGCTCCATCTCCTCTGGCACTGCCCAAAACTCACTAGATACTGGGAGCGGATTGTGGACGAGGTTGACCAGGCCTTTGACATGACTATTCCCAGATTCCCCGCCTATACACTCCTAGGCCTACCTATCGCTTTAACATTCCTGCTCCGCTCTATAAAAGGTAGACAGATGGCCCTTGCGCTTAATGCTGCCCACCGTGGGCTGCTGTCCAACTGTAATTCTGATAAAATCCCGGATCACCAGCAGTGGCTCCAGCAGTTGTGGGTCCTATTGGGCATGGAGCGTCTGTCAATGGCAACCCTAGGAGATAAATCAGATTACCCTGACGTTTGGGTCCCCTTTGTTTCCATCCTCTCCTGGGAATTCCGGGAACTGTTTGCCCGAAATATCTGCGCATATAGCGGCTGATCCTTATGGACCAAGGAAATAAGGAGACTACTAGTGCCACCTGCTGATCGCTAGGCTTCGGTCTCTCTCCTTGAGTGCGATACATCTGAGGTGCTTGGCTCGCTGAGACGGAGTTGGGGTTAGGGTGGGGGTGGGTGGTTTTGGGGTTTCTTGAGTTCCCTATTTCTGGGTTTTCTTTGTTGTTTCAGTCTGGGAAAGACAATCTAAAAGGAATACAGCAGCCATCTTTGGATGAGACTGGGTAGTGGAGGTTTCTCTACAAAGACATTTGACTTTGTCCGCTATGGTGGAACCTTGTTGATTTGCCCTCCTCTCAATTCTCTGGATGACGCGGCCGGCCCTTGATGGGTTGTAGGCAGCTTGCTGTGTAACTCTTACTCATTCTTAGAACGTTAATGTCTTGCTGATTGCATCCATCCTGTTGATGCTTCCATTGCGGCCGGCCCAAAAGGGTTGTAGGCGGCTTGCTGTGTATGGCTTCTACTATGTATATTGTCAATAAAAAATGACTTAATTCTAAAATTATATGATTACAATAGTTCTTAGCTAGAGCAAGGGGGCTGGGGGAGGGGGGGGAACACACACAGAGTCTTACCGGACCATTGTTCAGGGGCAGTTAGGTATGCTGCAGCACGTGGGTCGAATTTTATTGGGGCCGGGGCAGTGTCAGAGAGAACTGTGAACAGGGCATTGTGACTAATAATCTGTGCCAACACAAGACCCTGAACAGTAGAGCTGAAGCTTTTGAGAATGTGAAGCATTTGGATTGTTGCTAGAGGCTTCATTTTAGCTGGGTCATCTGGACTGTTTTTCACATGCTTCTTGAAAATCTCATTGAGTGTATGCAGAATCCTAGTAAATTTGAGCAGTTGGTGATGCAGGTAAAACTCTTGGGTAAAGGGAACTGAAGTTTATGAGTCAAGCTGGATCTCGTACAAACAGAGAACATCCATTGTTTAGATGGTCTTAATGTATAATGTCTGATAGTGATGTTTAGTTGGTAACACTTTGAGATATAGTTTGATGTCATTCATGCATTGGTTCTGGACAGTGCCTTGGTGGAAGTGTGAGATTTTAATCGGTTCCACGTAGAGGATAACCAGTACCGGGACAAATATTGGGTTCTGGGGGTGAGCAAGCTATTCCCCTTTTAGACACTAAGTTGACTGTCAAAAAGAAACGAGGTGAAAAGCACTGGACAGTGTCAGAGATGCCCATGCAAGTGAATGGGATCTCCAGTGGGCCTGATGATCAACTGTGTTGAAGGCCACTTAGAGGTCTAGAAGGACTGGGAGACAGAAGTCTCAGTTTTCGATAATCCATCTCACCGACAGCAGGTTTTGGACGTGGAGTAGTAGATCATAACATTATAACATCTCTCTATAGAACTTTCCCCAGATGCAGGAGGTGGGCGATGTAGTGGGAATCAGGGATCCTGTCAGAGTCAAAATTTCAGGTGAACTTAAACATTGCCTTTTCATATAAAAAATGTTAACCTTTTTTAAAAAATATTCTATGTTATTCACCATACTTTTTGAAGCGAACGTGCAGGAAACTTCAAATGTGGATTTAAAAATTGTAAAAAGTAGAAAAAGTTAAAAAAATAAGTCTGCTTTTTATTAGATTGAGCAAAACATCATTATAGGTGCCAAAAGGTATAACCTGAACTATTCATAGCGCAAAATGGCAGTAAGCATTTTCCTATTTATTATTCAGTCAAGTTGCTACCTTTGCATGAAACGCTACACAAACAGCGTAATGTACACTTTCTGATCCCTGTGTTACAGGTTTTAAAATGATGGACATGTTTGGGTTGGTTGAAAAAGAGTATTCTGCAATGGATGGTGTTTCGATGGAACCTGGTACCTTCAATAGCTTTCCATGCTACCGACTCCATAAGGATTCCTTGGTTTCTCAGCCAACCAAGTATGTACAAATGCTCACAATTTGTAAGAAACTGTTCCTTACATTTATGCTCTCCAGCCTGAGGATGTTAGATGCAGACTGCGGAATTTACATAAATAGTCATTTAATGTTTCATGTATGATTCACACTTTTTCATGGTTTTAATTTGTGCCATGATGATTGACTTTTAAGGTCTGGCGTTAACCAAGACCTTTTGTTTTTAGTGCCAATTTAAATACCATACATACTTTCTTACAGGGGCTTTCAGCCAGTCCTCTTCATCTATAGGTCTGTGAAGTGTCATTCACATTTTGCTTTTGCGAACCACAACATACAGCACTGTATACGGGGTCTGCCCACTTAAATCACTGGCTCACCCATCTGTGAGTGGTGGCATTCTGCTCTTAAACAATAGATCTCTTTATTGTCAAAGACTACTGGTGCAAAGATTGCTTTTACATTACGAAAATATGTTTTTTTTTTTTTTTTGTAAACTATGTTTATTGCGTCAATTGTCAAATACAATGCAGAGCTCTGTAACCCAGAGGCTGACTGCTACATAGTACAACATGAATATTGCATTGACTTTTAATATATGCATTCTACAAAAATGAAATAATAAAGAAACAAAACACCCCCCCAATGCACTGTCCTTGCACCACACAATAAGCAGCAGGTATTCGCCCGCCCATAGATGACAAATCCCGCTGGACCTTTTAGATCCCTGTACCACATTCCTGCCCAATTAACCCAGAACCGCAACATCCCCCGCGGAGGGGGCTCCAGGTGTAGGCCTCTATAATTCGCCCACCTCCTCCAGATCTTAAAGTGCTTTTGCGGACACCCTCGAGCTCTAAAAATAGGAGCCTCCAGACCCATATTAAATTCAAGACCATTTTTCCATGCCGACAATGAGGGCGGGGTCCCTGCCTTCCACTTCCGTGCAATATCTCGTTTGGCAAGCATAAATCCCAATAGCATCAGGTGGCGCTTATAAATATTTTCCCCCACCCCTTCCATTATATGTAGCAGCACCAATTTTGGGGAATGGGGGAGCTCCCACCCCAAAACTTCAACAAGAAAGGCCAGTACCCCCCGCCAGAACCTCACAAGCACCGTACACTGCCAAATCGTGTGAAACAGGGTGCCATCCTCCTGACCACATCGCAAACAATGCGGGGACGCTATCAAACCTGCCCTCAACAGCCTAACGCAAGTATAATAAATCCTGTGTAGGTAATTGAATTGGATCAGCCGGAGGCACATTGCTAATGCCGCCCCCCGAGGGGAAGCCAGTGCTTCCGTCCAGTCGTCTCCATCCAGAGGACCAAGGTCTTCCTCCCATGTCTCCCTAAGTTTATCTAGTGTAGTGGGGCAATTCGTCACTAGGGACTGGTAAATCTTGGACATTTTATGGTCCTGTAGGTCACCCATAAACAGATTAGCTTCGATGGGACTGAAATCAGGGAGGGACTCCAAATCTGCAACACTGGGAAGGACAGCATGCCTAAACTGCAGGTATTTGTAAAATTGTGTTTTTGGCATCTGAAATTCGTGTTGGAGATCCTGGAAAGACTTTAGAACCGTGCCTCGCATTACGTCTCCTAAGGTAGAGATCCCAATGTTAGCCCAGTCTCGGAAACCCGCCAAACTGGCCAGTTGCGGCAGCCTACCATTAGACCAAAGGGGAGTCTCCTTTGTCAGCCTGCCCCACCACCCCATCCTTCGCAGGGCCTGCCTCCACACCTGAAATAATACCCTTGTGGCGGATGGCAATGCCCTGCGTTTGGGAGCCGAATATAAAATAGTGTGTATAGTGTGGGACCCCATGTGCCTCCGCTCCACCACATAAGCGGGGTCAGATCTATCTCCATACCACCAGTCATTTAATATCAGGAGTTGCGAGGCCATATAATAGGAGTGGACATCCGAAGCGGCCAACCCACCGCAATAGGTGGACTGAAAACATGTCCATAGCGCCACTCTAGGTGCCCTCCCCGCCCACAGAAACTGCCCTAGAGCTGAGTAAAATATGTTTTTATTTTGATAAACAATTTTATTGAAATTTTACAATCGACAAATTGAACATAGCGTCACTGTGCCATAATGATCATTTCAGCATAGCATGCAACTTTCCCTTGTCAGGGCAAGGCCGAAAAAAATAGCGAAATGGTTTCCCTGTCTCTCTTCCCACCCCATCCCATGATCGATCAGCCTGACAGGTCTAACCACTTGCCCCATATTCGCCCATGTTTGGCCGGACTGCCCCGTGCCTCATACACCGTTTTTTCTGCTGAGTCCTTCCACGCCGCTGCGATGTCTCTTTTGGCCACCAATGCGTCTGTTCCCAGGAGTACCTTGTCTGTGCGGGACCCGTCCAACCCATCCATCACCCCCAGAAGAAGGGCAAGGGGACTAAGAGGGACCTCCCAGGACAATATGTCACTCAGTTCTGTTACGATCGACCTCCAATACATGGAGAGAGTGATGCAGGACCAAATCATATGAAAAAAATCATCTGGTTCTACCCCACAGTGCGGGCATTTTGAGGATGGTAGGAAGCCCGCTTTGTGTAACCTTGCCGGTGTAAGATATGCACAGTGTAAGTAGTAGATTTGAATAAGCCGGAGCCTGGCCGATATAGCTAGTACCCAGGGGGCCATCAGAGCGTCCCTCCTGTCCTCCTCCTCTAAGGGGCCGACCCAATGTTCCCAACGGTCCCTAAGGGAGTCTAGTGTGGATGGAGTGTTGTTTATCAGTGAGTTGTAAATTTAGGATATTCCTCCCTTCCCTAGGTTCCCCATGAGGAGTTTAGCTTCCATAGGACTGAACTCTGAGACTGCCTTGTGGTCGGGGGTGTGGAGGGCAAGAGCGTGTCGCAATTGGAGGTACTTATAAAATAGTTTGGGCTGCAGGGAGTATGTTTGCTGCAATTCCTGGAAGGAGGACAAGTGTTCACCCTTCCACACATCTCCCAAGCGAGAGATTCCGATCAGATCCCATTTATGAAATCCTGTTAGCGTCCCGACCTCCCACAGCCAGGTGCTGTGCCAAAGGGGTGTCTGTTGATTTTGCCATCCCATTGGGTGTGTCGCAGTGCGGACTGCCATGCCAGGAGGGCCGTCCTGATGACTGCTGGTAATGCGCGCGGGATTGGCGCCCCATATAGCATGGCTTGAACCCGTGAGAATCCGAGGCATTCTAACTCCAATCGATAGGCCGGATCTGACCATCCACCGTTAAAGCAGTCATGGATCACCAGGAGGCGGGTGGCCAGGTAGTATAAAAAGAGGTTCACCATTCCCATTTCCCCATCGTATGGGGCCCGTTGACAATGTGCAAGGGCAAGCGCGATCTCGCTCCACCCCAGAGAAAAGACGTGATAATTCCATCAAGCCTGTACAACCAGCTACGTGGGAGGTGTAACGCGGAATTCTGAAGTACATATAGGAGGAGGAAGGACCATCATTTTGAAGAGGGCGATCCTACCAAAGGTGTTAAGCGGGAGGGATTGCCAATGCCTGAGGTCATCTTTTGTACGCTTGAGCAGCGACAAAAATATGTTAATTTGAGCTTTTAGACAATGCTTGGTATACCTAGGTGAGGGACTTGGAGCTCTCCAAAACGGCGACCAGGCCAGTTGAGTATCAAGTGTATTCTTATAAAGAAAAAAAGCATTGGCAAAGCCAACAGGTCTGCAGTCAATACCAATAGTCGTTTGACTTTGATGTGTAAAGTTTACCCATATTGTCAATAAGACATGCCAGTTCATGGTGCTTCATAAAGAATTCTGATGTGAGCCTGTTTTATTAACTCTTTATATACTTCGTACATACTATTCGTATTTTCTACAGGCATATTTATTATACTTTTCGTTTGAGTCCCTTTTTCCAATGTCAAACGTTTCTCCTTATAAAATCTTTTCTTCCTACTTTTCCATCCTTTCTGCACCGCTTACACCTGCTTCATTCAAGCGTAAGTTACAGGTTTATAAAGGTGTGGAAAGTGCATTACAGAAAGCCTGTGAACACCCTTAAAGTTACCACTGCACGGATGTTCACCTCATTTAATATTGCTTGCCTGGCTCTTCCCTAAGAATACAAATTTATATACAGCCCTGGGTAACAAACAAGTGTGTAATTTATGTATACTTGGCATCATTTACACAGATATCATCTCTGCATGCTTTGTTATGAGTAGCTGGCTTGTGGGCCAAGTTATGCATGCATACATTACGTCCTACTCCAGTGCCCTCCTTACACTGACTAAAAATGATGGATATGTGTAAAAGGCGAACCAGCTCTTGTGTTCATAAGAACAGTTTGTGAATTATGCTTGTTTCCTGCTTGCCAAAAAGAAACTGCTGCCTACGTGTTCTGTATGGCAAAATACGTCACCTGGTTGTGTGTGTGTGTGTGTGTGTGTGTGTGTGTGTGTCCTTTTAACGCCTGCCTGTCAGAGGACCTGTTGTGACGTCTTCACATGTTCCATCCGCGTTGTCTTGCGTGTGCTGTATATTGATTGTCATCGTCATGGCTGGATAATCAAAGTGCAGTACAGAGTTAGCAAATACCATAGCCATAGCCAGGGCCACTGGAATTATGCGATTCTGCAGCCATAGCTTTTTTCACATAATTATGGATTTGCCGCATTTCCCACATAATCCATCATCTGCTGCATAACCTGCGGATTTTAACAAAAAAACAACTTGTTTCTAGCTCAAACAGATTAAAAGTTACTAAAACAAGGGCACTTGTGTTCGTGCGCAGTAGAAAGCCGTTCGCAAAGGTTAACTTGTCATCTTTCAGTTGCATATTTCTGTATTTGGTTGTTGTCCAGACAGTATTGGCATGTGTAAAAATGACAAAATAATGAAGTAAATCAAAAAATATGCAGCATTATTCCACATAATTTGCCTTTTCTTGCTGGATAATTTAGTCCACCCTGCTGCATAATTTGGTGCTTCCCTGCCGCATAATTCCACTGGCCCTGACCGAAGCTATGTCCTTGTCTTTAGTGTGGCACTTGACTGAAGTCATTACTTAACCTAAATTAAGTACATGAATTTACATGAATTTCGGACATTTGAAAACTCTTTCCCTTGACAATTTTAGTCGAAGCTGACTACCATGGCATTGCCCTAGAACCAGCACTGGCTTCCACCCAATTAGTACAACATATGAAACCTATGAAGGCCCAGGACTTCTGAATTTGGTTTATTAGTCTCTTGTATAGCACCAGCTTACCCAAGGCTTCTAGCAGGGCGCATCACTAAAAACAAAGTCATGTGCGTCAAAATGCGGATAACGTCTTCGTGGCACTGCAGCAGTGCTGAGATACGTCCTGAGCTCCCGCCTCAGTTTGTGGCCTGCTCCTGTTTGTTACACTGTGAAGTGCTTGTTTTCTGCTTCATTCAGGCTGTGTCTTGTCTTTTGCAGGTATATCCACCCGGAGGGGCTGCCATCAGATTACACCATAACCTTCCTCTTCCGGATACTTCCGGACACGCCCCAGGAACCCTTTGCTCTGTGGGAGATTTTAAACAAAGCCTACGAGCCAATCGTTGGGGTTATTTTGGACAGTAAGTGGGGTCATTATTGTTTCGAAATAGAGTTACAAGGTTCGTCCCGACTTGAGTTTTCTGAACAAAACTTTACATTTCTTATTTCCTCATCGACTTTGCCTTTCTGATTCTCTTTGCTTCTAGCTGCTATATTCTTAGATTAATGCACCTTCTATTTCTCCTTGCCACTGAAGAGGAAATGGATCAGTGGTTTGTTACTGTTTCTGCTTTCTAACATAATGTATTGATTGCCAACTCGGAGGAGCAGTTAAATAACATTAAACAATGACGAACAGCTACAGGTGGAGAAATTAGGGGGTACACATACCGTATCGGTGCATGCTCCCGCCAAGGTTTCTTATACAATGTGTCTTTTTTTTTTAACCATTTTTGTACCTTCTGTCCCTGCATTTACAAACTTTCACAAGGGTTCGCCGAGGGAAATCTGCCTCATGATGTAGGGTTTCTGTGAATTGTTTTAAATACCCATTTTACGCTGTACTGGATTCATACATCCAGCATGGTGACAAGAATTGGCTGGATCACAACACAGACTCTGTGGGAGGAGATATTGCATAGTGGCTGGAACTGCTTACTTTGGAACATGGAGTCCTAGGTTTGAATCCTGGCCACTGCACTTAACTCTAATCTACATCGTGTGATTCTGGGCAAATCACTTCATCGCCCTGTGCCTATAAAAGTATAATGTAGAACTTTATTTGTGAAATCCCCACTTCATGTGCCCGATTTTGTAGATTGTCTCCCATTCCTCCCAAGTAATATACAGTGCTCTGTTGCTTCCTAGCTATGTTTGTGTCTCTCATTGAGGTTTGTCTCCTGGTCTTGGTCTTAATCGGGGGCAGCATTTGTCAATTGTTGCTCTATGACTGGATTTTATTTCTTTTTTACTGTGCATTAGTATTTGGATGCGATCTGTCTTTAGGATCTTTTTATGTATGTATAATGTTTTTCTGCACTGTGCACTTTTATGGTCTATTGAACCGGAATAAAGTTAATATGATTATATATATGGAAACCAGTCCTAGGATGCTCTGTTTCCGACATGCTGGTGTTGGAGTGCGGCTTATCTGCTGGGGCAGTTTGGAGTATCAATATATATATATATTGATACTCCAAACTGCCCCAGCAGGTAAGCCGCACTCCAACACCAACATGTCGGAAACAGAGCATCCTAGGACTGGTTTCGGGGTAACACCCCTCATCAGCCAGGCTAGCTTGAATCCAGTGGCTAAGTGAGCAAGGGACCCACGTCTGGGCATACCCTGCCAACTTAGGGCGAACAAAGCAAACACAAGGAGATGATGGACGGAGTGCTGAAACTTTTCAGACACTCACCCCCAGTCACAGATCTGGGTTGAATCCATCATCGTTCTTTAGCTCACTTCGCCACCTCAGTTCGCCCTAAGTTGGCAGGGTATGCCCAGACGTGGGTCCCTTGCTCACTTTGCCACTGGATTCAAGCTAGCCTGGCTGAAGAGGGGTGTTACCCCGAAACCGGTCCCAGGATGCTTGTTTCCGGTTCAGGGAAGACCTGGCTTTGCAGTTCGGGCTGGACTGTTCCCATGAGGCACAGGGTCAAGACTGATTTGCATATAGCTGGGTCTGAACTGAGGTGGCGAAGTGAGCTAAAGAACGATGATGCATTCAACCCAGATCTGTGACTGAGGGTGAGTGTCTGAAAAGTTTCAGCGCTCCGTTCATCATCTCCTTGTGTTTGCTTTGAGATGCAATGGTTGAACAAAGGCGAGTAGGTAAGGAAACCCGACGGACAGGGCCACCCTTACGAGCAGGGGTGCCCAGAATGCTGCAGCTTTTTACATTCTCTGTCTCCTTGATCTCTGAGTGCAGTGAAGATGTAGGTTTGTGGAAAGGGGTTATGGGGAATGAGAATAGGTAGGCGAGCATCGTGTCTGACTGCAGAGTTTTGGGCCCTTTGTGGCTAAACTGGGTTATGCAGATCAAAGAGGGTCGTGTCCTTAGCTCTTATGATCCTTATTGAGGACTCCCCCAATTAGTAGACCTTTAGATTTAATATTATGGCATGTCACATAGCTCCATGCCAGGTAACCCTTAGGGTGTGTGACCATTAAGCAGCCTATTGAAGAGGCGGGACTGCAGGAAGCGGAAGATGAAACACCTTGAGAAGGATCAGGGAAGGAGGACCGCTCGCCGCCCGCTGCATCTTTTCAGAGAGTCAGGGATTTTGTTCTGGAGTCAATAAAGATGTCTTTGTGTTTGTAATAATCTCGGCCGAACATCTACAAGTGATGTTTTTTTATTACATTTCACTGGATTCATTTACTTCATTGTCCTGGTTCTATTTTAGAAAAGATGTGCTGATTGAACTGTTTTCTGACTGTGTAATTTTTCCATGCGTGGACCCATGTCCTGCCTATCCCTCACCCTCATTTACATTCATGTCTTAAACCTTTAGACGTGCGTGCCTCCTGGGGCTCAGAGATTGACGTGGCTTCCAGGGGGCAACCGCAAGAAGCCACCCCTCATGGCCTCGTGTAGTGAGGTGTGAAGAGATTATGCTGAGTTCAGGCAGAGTTTAATGAGGATCACCCCGGCCTCGCTCGCAGGTGCGCGTGCACGTACATGCCTCGCCCAGAACATTCGCTGTGTGCATAAACATGCTGCAGCCTGGGGCAGTATTCTCGGCCATGGAGGTCATCGTGTTTACTTTGTCAAATCAATCACCTTTCTGCACTGGGATATGGACACGCGGCGGATTCTTTCGTGTCACTATCTCTGTGCCTTGATAGAGGAATTGGTCAGAGCAGGTTTCCGTAGTCAGGCAGATGCACAGGCCAGGCAAGTGTTGCATGTTTTTGTCTGTAGCAAAATGACTACATGGTCCATTACACAAGGTTTAGTTTACTGACCAGAAAAAAACAGCTGTAGTTTAATAGAGAAAAGCAAGATTATAACGTGACAAGATATATTAAGAAAAATACCTAAAGCTTTGAGGAGTTTTCTTAAATCATTTTACTATGAGTTCTGGACCTACCAGAAGATCAGTAAGGGACTTGCTAAATCACAGCAAACGAGTGATGTAGACTGCGTGCATTGCATCTCTCATTGTTCATCCTGAATCTCACTATCGAGCACTGCAATCTAATATATTTCACTATCAAGCACTGCAATTAAATACATCTCACTATCAAGCACTGCAATCTAATACTTCTCGCTATCAGGCACTGCAATCTAATCTAATACATCTCATTGTCAAGCACTACAATAAAATACATCTCACTATCAAGCACTGCAATTAAATACATCTCACTATCAAGCACTGCAATCTAATCTAATACATCTCATTGTCAAGCACTACAATAAAATACATCTCACTATCAAGCACTGCAATCTAATCTAATACATCTCATTGTCAAGCACTACAATAAAATACATCTCACTATCAAGCACTGCAATCTAATACTTCTCGCTATCAGGCACTGCAATCTAATCTAATACATCTCATTGTCAAGCACTACAATAAAATACATCTCACTATCAAGCACTGCAATCTAATACTTCTCACTATCAGGCACTGCAATCTAATGCATCTCACTATCAAGCACTGCAATCTAATACATATTATCTAGCACTGCACTCTAATACAGTTCACTATCAAGCACTGCCATCTAATACATATTATCTAATTATCTAGCACTGCAATCTATACATCTCACTATCAAGCACTGCAATCTAATACATATCATTATCTAGCACTGCAATCTAATGCATCTCACTATCAAGCACTACAATCTAATCTAATACATCTCATTGTCAAGCACTACAATAAAATACATCTCACTATCAAGCACTGCAATCTAATACTTCTCGCTATCAGGCACTTCAATCTAATCTAATACATCTCATTGTCAAGCACTGCAATAAAATACATCTCACTATCAAGCACTGCAATCTAATACTTCTCACTATCAGGCACTGCAATCTAATGCATCTCACTATCAAGCACTGCAATCTAATACATATTATCTAGCACTGCACTCTAATAAAGTTCACTATCAAGCACTGCAATCTAATACATATCATTATCTAATTATCTAGCACTGCAATCTATACATCTCACTATCAAGCACTGCAATCTAATACATATCATTATCTAGCACTGCAATCTAATGCATCTCACTATCAAGCACTGCAGTCTAATGCATCTCACTATAAAGCACTGCAAGCTAATGTATATCACTAGCACTGCAATCTAATACATCTCACTATTAATTACGGCAATCCAATACATCTCACTGTCAAGCACTGCAATCTAATACATCTCACTATCAAGCACTGCAATCTAATGCATCTCTCTATAAAGCACTGCAAGCTAATGTATATCACTAGCACTGCAATCTAATACATCTCACTATCAAGCACTGCAATCTAATACTTCTCACTATCAGGCACTGCAATCTAATACATCTCACTATCAAGCACTGCAATCTAATGCATCTCTCTATAAAGCACTGCAAGCTAATGTATATCACTAGCACTGCAATCTAATACATCTCACTATCAAGCACTGCAAATCTAATACATATCATTATCTAGCACTGCAATCTAATACTTTACTATCAAGCACTGCAATCTAATACAAATTATTATCTAGCACTGCAATCTAATACATCTCACTATCAAGCACTGCAATCTAGTACATATCATTATCTAGCACTGCAATCTAATACTTCACTAGAAGCACTGCAGTCAAATACATCTCACTATCAAGCACTGCAATCTAATGCATTTCACCATAAAGCACTGCACATTAATAAATTTCACTAGCACTGCAATCGAATACATTTCACTATCAATCACTGCAATCCAATACATCTTGCGATTAAGCACTTCAATGTATTACATCTCACTATCAAGCACTGCAGTCTAATACAGGACAAGAGCACCACTCTGGTCACTCATGCCTGGCATCAAAACACATCCAGTACACACAAGAGAAGGGGTGAGGGTACAGACTCACCTACCCCGAACCCCCTATCAACACTTTTTACACCAAAAGGAGTAGGGAGTAGTAAAATGTATTACGTGATGGCACGTGCTATATGTGCTAATACTGCCCTCACTCACACAGATGTGTGACATGCTTCATCATAGGGCTGCTTACAAAAACACCCCAGCGTAGCCACGCGTGGGGTGGAGCACTAGGGTAGGGGAAGACAATACAACACAAAGAGACACAAAATAATTATACAGTGACTGGGAACGACGGTAGTGAAAGTGCAGTGTAGTGTGGTTTAAAACTAGCTCGGAAGTGTCGCTGTGCCTAAAACTTTATTCCTGGATCTTCCGGCCAGGGTTAAAAAATGTGAAGGATGGTGGTGATTGGGAGATGCTATGTGCTCCTAGCACCCCTCCTTTCCTGCCAGGTGGTCAACATGTTTCGGCCGTTAGTATATGCCCCTCGTGTAGGGTCATGCCGGCCTTCCGCAGGACTCTACCTGTCCCAGTGCGCTCTCACTCTCACCTCCAATTGAGATAAGAGGATAACTTTCACTACCGTCGTTCCCAGTCACTGTATAATTATTTTGTGTCTCTGTGTGTTGTATTGTCTTCCCCTACCCTATTGCTCCACCCCACGCGTGGCTACGCTGGGGTGTTTTTGTAAGCAGCCCTATGATGAAGCATGTCACACATCTGTGTAAGTGAGGGCAGTATTAGCACATATAGCACGTGCCATCATGTAATACATTTTACTACTCCCTACTCCTTTTGGTGTAAAAAATCAAAACACATCCCACATAGACCGCACTTCAGACAGAACATCCTAGGAACCAAGCACTCCCTGACGGTGCAGAGTGCTACCTGTCTGACATTGCGCTTCCATGCCCCATCATGGGTATGAAGCGCTATAGTTTCTCAATAGTGGATTTCAGTCATGCCTTATGTGATGTGGTTTGTACAGCTTCAACATGTTGGCCAGTTTTCTTTAAAACTCACATGGCTGAAATTTTCATTTAACTAGCATTTTTCGTATTTATACGTCCAAAATTATCAAAATGTGGTTTTGTGCAAACTGCTCTAGTTTGCGTTTAGAACACCTTTTCCTGAGAAAGTTATGCTTCGATATCCTCGTTTGTCCTATTTTCTATAGGAGCTCCAGATTATTAGTCCAATCATTTTTTTTTTTGTTGCAGATTTATATATCGCGAACTCGACCCGAAGGTATTGGAGCGCTTTACATGAGCACCGGTTAAGTTACACAAGGACACATTCATTTTTTATTTTTTGGTAGGCACAGGGAGATTAAGTGATTTGCCAGAATCACAGGATGTGGACGCGACCCCGAGGCTCGAACCTTGGTTTCCCAGCTCCAAAGTCGGCAGCTCTAGTCGTCAGACCTCATCCTCTCCCCTGAATTGTGGTGAACTCATTTAGGCCCTCGCTTGCTCTCCTGTATAAATCAGAAGCAGAAAACAGCAGTGTGCCCCAAATCGGGATTATACATTATGGCCTGGTACTGCCTAGGTCCCCATTCACTTCTAGTACCCAAGACCGCCCTTGCATGGGATGGATGTGTACTCCCTCCCTCCCCCCAGGGCAAGCATTTCAAACCACAATCTTTTTGGATTAGGGGGTGTGACCCCCCCGGCCGTATTTATTACATAATTAAAAACTGTGATTATTATTTACATTATGTACAAATTACGAAGAAAGTACAGATACATTGATAGATACATGATGTCACTTGGCTAACCTTAACATGCTCTAATACAAATTCACTCCTACCGTAATCTACAATGTATATACTTTACTTTCTGCGTGTCCCCTCTAGAGCCTACGGCAAGGTCAATGACTGTCAGCCCCCAGATCCCGGTAAACTACAAATACTCCACCGGAGTAAGCTTGCGTAGGGGGTACAGCTTATCGGACGGATACTTTCCCCCGGGCCCCCCCTACGCCCTGTGCCTTAAACTCCATAACGGGGGCTGCAATTCTGCATACTTGCGCCCTGATGCGCATGCGCGTGCGAGGGCGGCCACAGGCCTACTGGAAAGAGTGACTCCCCTGGCCCCCGCACCCCGACAGCCTACCTACGGCTGTCACTGCCCCTGTAGTTACCTGGCGCTGGCCGCTAAGGACCGAAGACTATGCTTACAATCATGACCTTACCGCTGACCAAGGACACAGCACTAAAATACGACAATATTTTCGTGTGACACAATCCCATATATTGATCTTATATCTACATCCACCAACATTTTACTGATCCTTTATTACATATTACCAAAATATTATACCGACATTTCTTAACAATTTACCAAACAACACGCACTTTTCAATATTCTCACCTGCAACTGAAAACATATATTTATACTTTTATTATTGATTCACACAATTCATCACCATTTACCATTAACATATCACCAGAGATACCTGCAACGTTTTGTTAGGAATCTGAATCAAAACACCATTACTGTAACACTCGTTCGAACTGCCTGGCCTAGGGGATGGTGGGTGGGGAAAACAAATTACGGGCCGCTGGTGGCCCGGGTGCCGATCTGTGGGGGAGCGGTGCGAGAGACAAGAGACTGCTCCCGCTCCCCTTGCCCCCTTTTAAGGGTGGCACTGCAGGGCAGACCGGTCTAAACCAGCCTGCCCCCACGTCCGGCGATCGCGCGAACCGGAAGCACTAAAGTGCTTCCGGTTCACGACCCAGCCGAACGCCCCTATTGGATATTCAAAGGGGGGGTGAGGGCGCCGCGTCATCACATGGCGCGGCGACCCCCTACCTCCCCTTGACCCCCGGGGACCGGTGCGACCGCCATAATGGCGGCGCGCGCCAGGTCGCGCTCAGCCTTGCCCATATGGCCTGGTACTGCCTAGGTCCCCATTCACTTCTAGTACCCAGGACCGCCCTTGCATGGGATGGATGTGTACTCCCTCCCTCCCCCCAGGGCAAGCATTTCAAACCACAATCTTTTTGGATTAGGGGGTGTGACCCCCTGGCCGTATTTATTACATAATTAAAAACTGTGATTATTATTTACATTATGTACAAATTACGCAGAAAGTACAGATACATTGATAGATACATGATGTCACTTGGCTAACCGTAACATGCTCTAATACAAATTCACTCCTACCGTAATCTACAATGTATATACTTTACTTTCTGCGTGTCCCCTCTAGAGCCTACGACAAGGTCAATGACTGTCATCCCCCAGATCCCGGTAAACTACAAATACTCCACCGGAGTAAGCTCGCGTAGGGGGTACAGCTTATCGGACGGATACTTTCTCCCGGGCCCCCCCTACGCCCTGTGCCTTAAACTCCATAACGGGGGCTGCAATTCTGCATACTTGCGCCCTGATGCACATGCGCGTGCGAGGGTGGCCACAGGCCTACTGGAAAGAGTGACGCCCCTGGCCCCCGCACCCCGACAGCCTACCTACTGGCTGTCACTGCCCCTGTAGTTACCTGGCGCTGGCCGCTAAGGACCGAAGACTATGCTTACAATCATGACCTTACCGCCACAGGCCAGCTTAGTTGCCCGACTATCTGGCCTCCCCCTCAGCTCACTAGGAGGTCATGCCCTGCGCCTTGCGCCCTCCACCCATGCTAAGATGTCCTCCATAAAGGCCTGATTCCCTTTGGATGATAGGTGAACCCCGTCTTGTAAAAAGAACTGATCACCCCGGATGTACCCATGTCCTATTGACTTCAGTTTCGGGGTCCTGAACAGCTTATCAAATTTATTGTTGATCCGCTTTACCGCATGATTCAATGCTCGCACTGACTCACCCCCTCTCCATTGGAACCTTGGGATCATGTGAGACCATACGATCATGGCAACGGGGCATCTCTTTGCCAACCATCCCACCTCCGTGAGCAGCTCCTCCACTAGTACCCTCCGTCCCAGGCGAGCCAAGTCATTACCCCCTAGGTGCAGGATCCAGATTGCTGGTGGTCCCTTACTTTCTTTTAAAGCGCAGTTCACCAGCTCCCTGAATTGCCCCACGCACAGTCCACCCTGACCATGAAAAACTATTTTTGCTCCCAACCTACGCGCCCTGGCCTCGTGGGCCCCTGAAAAGAAAGATTTTAAACGTCGGACATATGAATGGCCAATGACCCAGATTTCTTGCTGCTCTGGTGCCCAAGAGTGAACTTGGGCCATCACCTGTGCTGTTCGTTCCTGTACTGTTGACCGCCGTTCTACTGAGTGACAAGGTGACATTCTCCTATCGTGATGGTGAACCGGTGCAGACTTCTCCCCTGAGTCACAGGATGAAGAAACTGCAAGCAAACGTGAAAATAAAACATGCGTCAGTGCTTTGCCCTACTGACAGGCTAAAACATACAACTGTACATCGCAATGTGTAACAATGTACTGATGCAGGCTTCTCTCTGAGTCACAGGAGACGACGCTGCGATTAACATGACACAGTACCCACGGGTTAAAGCATGTGCAGCCGCACATAGCGCTTATAGCAGTTAGAGGACCACCTACCGATCCTCTTTACCTGCTGTTCCCTCAGACCCCTGGCCACTGCCTCGGTGGCCGCCCCAATCCTAAAGGAGTGGGTCCCAAAGTTAGCTGAGTCCAAACCAGCGTCCCGAATGGCCAAACCCATGACTCTTTTGAACTGAAAGATAGTAAGGGGTGACCCATCCCCATGTACCAGCAGTGGCCCTGGTGTGGCCCACGTCCGCTGTGCCATAAAGGCCTCCAGTCTGGCAACGGGGCAGCATGTATTACTTTTAGCCCTGTGAAGCACTATGCTCTCACCTCTCCCTCCCTGATCTGTCTTGGACCTATGTAAGGAGATCAGCACGGAATCCCCATTTAGGGGCCGATTCCGATCCGGGACGGAAATCTCTCCGACCGAGCCGGACCCGGAGGGATTTCCGACCGAACCGGACTCCTGCAGTCCGACCGAACGAGTACGATGCGGCCGCATGCTGCCGGACTTGATTCGGTCGGATTCCCATAGAAGTCAATGGGAGCCGGTCGTACGACGCGTACACGGGCTCCCATTGACTGAATGGATACGTCGCGAACAAGGGTGCCCCCTACAGCGGGTACGCGTCGGTACAACCCGCACCGTACATGCATGTGTAGGGGGGACCCATGGGTCCCCCCTGTGTGCGACTCGCAAGGCTACGGGTGAAGGGGGGTCCGACACGGACCCCCGAAGTCCGGCTCTGACAGCTCTTTGGAGCCGGACGGTACGAGTCGGTCGGGCTGTTCGAAGCGCGCATCGTACTTGCTCGGTCGGGTAACGTCTCCATTGCGTGGTGTGAGCCATGTCCGTACGGGTCGGTCGGAGCGGTTCAGACCCGGAAACGAGTCGGTCGGAATCAACGCGTACATTCGCATCGTACTAGCTCGTTCGGATGGCTGTACGAGTCGGTCGGTAAAAACGCGCACGGCTCATATTTTTCCCGGGCGAATCCCGTTCAGTGAGCTTCCGGCCGAGATCGGAATCGGCCCCTTATTCTTACATGTTCCACCTGTAGGCCCCCCTGCCAATCCTTTTTGTTCCTTGGCACCAGTTCTCCTACCCTGAACACGCCATAAAATGCTAGGCAGAATGCCGCTTGAAACAACGTAACCTCCCTTGGGGAATTACAGACCCGCTGCAAGGTCACCAACAACTTAGCTAGTGTTTCCAGTCCTATTAGTCTCCTTTCGTCAGGCTGCACCCCCTGCAAGCGTTGCCAGCCCTTCAGAGCCTGGTGCACTATAAATTCCTTGTTGGATCCCCCTTTCCTTTCGTCTTAGCAAAAAAGGAGATGGCCGTAATGTGCCGCCTAGCCCCTGCTACTGAGCGTCCCTGATCCCTCATAAATCCAATATAAGCGACCACCGACCCTGGGTCGTGCCACTTTTGTTCCCAGCTATCCCCCAAGAACTGACAAAATGACCAAAACGCCCCTTCATAAGCTTTCCTGGTCCTGGGTGCTAGGCTAGCTGCCACGAGGTCCGATAACTGGGGGCACCAAGCTGCCAAAGCTGTTCTGGGAAAAGTGTTGGGTGCACCGCTGCTTCTGGGAGGTGGGACCTGAAAGCCTGCATTTTAAAACGAGACAATGCATCAGCAGCATGATTTAATATACCCGGCACGTGTTTAGCTCTAAAAAGTACATTTAATCGCATACACTGTAGTACAATCTCTTTCAATAATCGCAGAATCATACTGCATTTTGCCGCTTGATTATTAATGCATTCCACCACTGCCATGTTGTCAGACCAGAATATCACCCACTGGTCTCTCAAATGGTCAGGCCACACGGACAGTACCACCAGGATAGGAAAGAGCTCAAGGAAGCTTATGTTATTTGTGAGCCCAGAGTCTCTCCACCAACCCGGCCACCGCTGTGCGATCCATTCAGACCCCAGAATGGCCCCGAAACCTTCGCTACCTGCCGCGTCGGTCATCAGTCCCAACTCGGGACTGGACCTGGGCGAGCTGGGCCACACCACCCTACCATTGAAATCGCGCAGGAATGCCTTCCAAATGAGCATGTCCTGCTTGACCTCGCTGGATAGTCTAGTGTGATGATGCTTCTCTTTGAGCCCAGACATAGCCTGCGCAATTGTGCGGGAAAACGGGCGTGCCATTGGGATTATGCGCAGTGTGAAATTCAACTGTCCCACTACTTGCTGTAACTGATGCAGAGTAACCTTTTCTTTACTAAGGCAGTGCTGTAATGCTCCCCTGAAATCATTCACCTTCTCTGCCGGTAACCTAGACACCCCTTGGACAGAATCCAGCTCAATCCCTAAGAATTCAATCTTTGTGGTAGGGCCCCCTGTCTTACCGGGTGCCAATGGCACACCGAACTCCTGCATGAGGGCGCAGAACTTTGTTAATGCTGACCTGCACTCCTCTGATCCTGGCGCCCCCAAGAAGAGAAAGTCATCGAGGTAATGTAAAACCCACTGGTGGCCTGTGTCCCGCCTGAAAACCCACTCCAAAAAGGAGCTAAACTTCTCAAAGTAGGCACAGGAGACTGAGCAACCCATTGGCATACATTTGTCCACATAGTACTTCCCCTGGAATTGGAAACCCAGCAGGCGAAAATCCATAGGATGCATTGGCAGTAATCGGAAAGCAGACTCAATGTCGGACTTCGCCAATAACGTCCCTTGACCCAGAACCCTCAGCATGCCCACTGCCTGGTCAAATGATGCATATTTCACACTACACAATGCGTCAGAGATTGCCTCGTTCACAGAATTCCCCTTTGGTGCTGAAAGGTTATGGATCAAGCGGAATTCGCCCTGTACCTTCTTGGGAACCACCCCCAGTGGTGAGCACACAAAATCTTCCATTGGGACGTCGTCAAATGGGCCTGCCACTCTACCCAGTTTTACTTCCTTCCCAATTTTTGCTGCTGCTATACTCTCATTAGACCTGATTGAAAGTTGGTTCCTGCAGTGTGCCACCCTATTGTAATCCTGCGCCGGGATCCTAAAGCCTGGCAGAAACCCCTCCCTGATCGTCCTTGCCGATGCAGGGCAATTATAAATGTTTAACCAAGGGATCATGGCGCTGATGTTTATGGGGGATCCAGCCTTTTCAAGTAACGCTCTCTCATTCTTGCTTTTTGGTTCCTTTTTCCTTGGACTTCTTGAAGCACTTAGCTTCGGGGTGTGATGCGTTACCGCAGAAACCGCAGTTATGCTTGAACCTACATGTGCCTGGGGCTCTAGTACAGGATCGTTTATTAAAATCAAAGCACACCCCTTTTCTCCCTGTGCTCCCTGACTTTCCTGAGGTGCCCCCCGTATTCCCTGAGGGGCCTGCACGAAAGGGCTGAAACCTCACACTGTCCTGCGCCTGCCCTCGGGGATTGTCAGATGACACCTGCACCAAGTGTTTTAGATGAATAAACATGTCTGTCTGATTCCATCCCAATGTTGGATCCTGTGCCTTTGCCCTTCTAAATTCCTTATCGTACTCCTTCCACCCGTCGCCCCCCTGAGTGGCCTGAGCGACAGTGATCCTGTTTTGGTAACACGCCATCTCTGACCCCAAGGCTGGAAAACGTTCCAGCATGATTGCTGTGTAAATAGTAAAGCCCTGCACCCAATTGGCCAAATTTTCCTCCACTCTATATTTCAAGGTTACGCTCGCCCACTCCCTAGGGAGCATCCATTCTTTGTTTTTCTTAGCCTCCTCCCTTTCTGACTCATCTATCAACAGTGAAAAAATGCTAACGTACGCCCCCTTCCAGATCTTCTCTTTTGTTTCCTGCGACAAATGCCGCCCCAACTGCTCTCTGGAGGAGCGCAATTCCCCCAAACCTAAAGGTGGCAGTGTTTTCTTTATACCTGTTGGTGCTGCTGTGTCAGCCGCCTTCGTAGCTTCTGGATCCGTTGTTACGCCCACCGGTCCTGGACCACCGCCACCAGTTATTGGCACTGTGCCCCGAGGTGTTGTATCCCCTGCCGGTACTGCCGGCTCCACGTTAGGCGTAGCTTTCGCCAGTTGCGCCATTATTTGCTTGGCCTTTTCCATGGGGTTACCGCCGCTGCCCGATGCCCCCGCTGCCGGGTACCAATTTCCCACCGTCTCAAGCCATGGAAGAACCGCCGCCAGACTGGCTACCATGTCTGGCTGGACCCGCGTTCCCCCACCGCGCCCCCCACTGGAGGGTGCGCTGGAGCTCGTGGCATTTCCTCCCTCGGTAATGTGGGTACTGGGGTAGGGGGGCTCCCTATTGCCCTGTGGGCTTGGCACGGGAACTGCAGGTTGCGGTAACCCCTCCCTAGGGGCCGCCCCCCCGTCCCCCTTTTGCCCTTTTCCTCCAGACCTGGGCCTACGTCTTTTAGGTAAAGGCGGGGAGACATTTTTTGGAGGTACTATGGGTCTCCTGGGCCTCCCCTCCCTCTCATCTGGACCGTCCACTTTCTCCTGCAACCGGGTCAATGCCTGTCCCATCACCTGTACTTGTTGCATCAGGGCTTCCAGCATAATATCTGTGCGGGAACGCTCATTACGCTTCGCCTTAGGGGCCATTGCGTCTAGACTCGTGCCACTGGGGATATTACTGATCACCCTAGACCGCAATACTCAGCCCCTGCACAAAAAACACCCACGCAACCTTGCCCAATGGCCTGGGACACTGTCCAGACCCCTACCTGCGAGTCGCAGCAGCCACCAGCCAGCCTTTGCACCCACACAACCAGAGCCACGTCCCACCAGCTAGCCCAGCGGGTTCAGGCGAGTCCCCTACTCAAGCCCGCGTGGCTCCCGGGAGCGATGGAATGCTGGCTTGCCGGCGCTGCTTTCACCGAGAATTCCGTGCCGTCCTCCGACAATTCCTCGCAGTATACTGATGTTCTTGTTCTGCACCTGGACCTTCCTTGACTGTGCAGCTCACAAAGACCTAACGTTGCTCGCGACCTTGCAGTAACCTGCCGCCTCAACGCCCCGAGCCGTCCAGCGCACGCACAGATGATCGGCGTCCTAAGAATGAATCCGCGCTCCGCAGTATCACCGCTGCTCCTCCTAAACGTCCTCCGTGATGAATCCTTGCCTCGCAGCCGCCAACGCCGAATCGCAGCTCCCCGCAGACAACTTCCTCCTCTTTGCGAATACTGCGACCTGCATGGGGAGGAAAAAGAAAACAAATTACGGGCCGCTGGTGGCCCGGGTGCCGATCTGTGGGGGAGCGGTGCGAGAGACAAGAGACTGCTCCCGCTCCCCTTGCCCCCTTTTAAGGTGGGTCTGCAGGGCAGACCGGTCTAAACCGGCCTGCCCCTACGTCCGGCAATCGCGCGAACCGGAAGCACTAAAGTGCTTCTGGTTCACGACACAGCCGAACGCCCCTATTGGATATTCAAAGGGGGGGTGAGGGCGCCGCGTCATCACATGGCGCGGCGACCCCCTACCTCCCCTTGACCCCCGGGGACCGGTGCGACCGCCATAATGGCGGCGCGCACCAGGTCGCGCTCAGCCTTGCCCAGTTGCATTAATACTGCATCCAGCGGGGTTTTGCCTGCAACCGTAACTGAGCTTTTCCAACCTTTAAAAGGCAGAAAGTAAGTGTTATTACTGTGTTACCCCCCCTTTATGAGGTGTAAAACTCAGAATGGTGCGATTTTTGTGTAGACAAAAAATACACTGCCCGGCAGTATCTATATTTTTTGGTAGTACCTTTTTCACTATCATATCTTTAATTTCGCATCTCAAAATGTGTACAGAGGCCATCATGCGAACAACTAAAAAATGAAACTTTTCACCCTCTACTCTGATTTCAGCAAGAGTGTAGTAGGATGTATTTCACACACTGATGATGGCGTGATCTTCAGGTAGAAGTATCCTAGAGATCGCCTGCCCTGCAGAGAGCAGCCTCGTGCTCACCCCCCATCCGATCTTTGGTGCAAAGGGCTCTTAACATGAGCATTTATTAACGCTTTCTCGTCACTGATTTCCGTCAACCACTCGGATCACACAGATTACTAAAATATATATGACTGTCTGTGTTAGTGAATGTCAAGAATATACTCACCTTCAGTAAGCAAGCATATACATGTAAATATGTTCTGAATGAAGTTTTGGAAGCTATTTGTACTAAATATACTTGTTTCCAAGTTTTATAAACAGGAAAAAATATAAAAATACCCACTGAGTTAGCTATTAGCTATACCAGTTAGGAACTGATTAAAAAAATGTATTCTTTACATTACTGGTTGAGAAGAGCTGTTTTAACTCCTTGTCAAACAGATAATAAAAAGATGAAATAACAACCGAAGATTGTCTGGAAGTGAGGCACATATTTATGCAGTCAAGCCAGGGAAGGATTATGTAGAGTCTGTGATTCTATGAATTTGATTTTTCTGTTGTAAGTAGGGATGGGCGTACCTGGCGTAATTCTCTCTAGCGTATTTACCACAAACGTCTTGTAAGCGTAATTACGTGAAAAGTGTAATACAGTATTTAGTGCTATTTTCTCAATGCAAAATGCTCCCTTCGTCCAAAATAGGTCCTAGGATGCATTTTGCGATAAGAAACTAGCACTAAATGCTACAGGATGTGGGCAACAGTAGCCAGGAGTCGCTCGTTCTCTCTTAGTTCATTGTTCTTGTGCTCGTGCAGTAGGATGTTTGCCCCGAATTAGTCTTAATCACTGAAGCTGGCGTAATTGTGTAATTTCTGATACTTTATATCACAAGAGCAACGCGTACTTACTGAAATTACACCAATTACTCTGGCGTAATAAACTTTTTGCCCAGGCCTAGTTGTAAAATGTCTTTGCTGCACAGTTGTCGAATGCCCCCTGAAAAAATGGCAATATATTAATAAGTATTTGATTGAAAGTCACACAATATATTGTATGAGAAAAGGGGCATGTTCCTTTAATGAAGTTCCTGTTGCACTGGCTTCTGCTGCGATATTTTCCCCCATATTGAACTACTCCTGATTTCATAAGCACTTTCTCGGTTTCAGAACATGGCACTCACTACAAAATATTACCACTCCTCTGGGTGGACAGTACTTGTCCTCCACTGGGTGACTAGGAATTACATGAAGATGGGCAGATAAAACAGGTTTTCTGCAAGCAGGACTTCCAGCCAGTAAAAGCCCCTGCTTATTACTGCTCCCCTGTCTGTAATAGGAGGAACATTCTGCCTAGCAGAGCCCCGCCCACCTCCGAGCGGAAGGATCAGTACCTTTGTGTAATGAGGCCTTTCAACTCCCCTCCACAGTATGTGTACCTGCTGACAAGGGGAGTCCTTACTCTGAGCACTAGCTGCTGTACAAGGCTGCTTGCATTGGGAGCTGCTTGGATCATATACTGTGTCTTGCTTGATGTAAACAAAACTTGAATAAACAGACTATTTGCATTGCCTAACAATCAGGTGTGTAGGTCTGCTTGTGTGCAGCTGTGTTTTGGTCCGAGGGGGCACCTGGTCTATATAGGGCTATATTGTTTTGTGTTTGGAGTAAGCTTTATTCAAATGAAAGGGACACTGTCATATACAGATATATTTGTGCTTGATGAAAACCATAACATTTTTTGGGCCCCACTAAGCAAAATATGATATAGTCAGTTATTAAAGGGCATTTCTTTCATATTCTTTCAAAGTGCTACAGCGGTAAGGCAAGTCTATCTGTGGCACTTACCTCTAGTGTGCTTTGACTTTTTCTCAAAAATGCGCTTTGCCTCGTATCTGAAGTTATCAGTTATTGTATATGAGAATTTCACTACATGTGTGTTTTTGTTCCATCTCTCATAAATGAACTATGGTAGATATTCTGCCTTAGTTAACCTCTTCTCTTCTCTTGACTGTTCTTTACCAAAGCAAGGTTGAGCTTTCAACTTTTTTCTTGCTGGTGCTTGAAGTCTGATGAAATTTAGTGAATGTAACACGAGTTTTGCTTTACAGATGGAGGAAAAACACTGACGTTTTTTAACTACGACTACAAAGACGAATTTCAAACTGTGACGTTCGAAGGACCTGAGATAGGAAAGATTTTCTATGGAAGTTTTCATAAAGTAAGTTGACACAACCCCCACCTTCGTGCTCGACATACATTTATATTGCAAACATTACTATGGCTTGTAAAGACATGTTCCCTGCGGTATTGTCCTAGGCTTTATTTCATACAACTTCATGTAGACATCTGCAACAAGGAATGCAAAAAGTAATGAATAATTCCATACTAATAACGCTTCAGGGGAAATAAAATGTATGGGAATATTGCCCACGTAGCCATGGTATGGTTAACATTGTCTTCATAATGGATCCATTGTTCAAAATTGAGCAATAAAACACAATAGACCATTCATGGGCAAGATATAGCAGAAATCCTATAGCTGTGCAATCTGAAGCCTATTGTTTACAATAAATGGGGTTAGTAAAGAAAAGATGCAGCATTGTCAAATGTCGCTGATCTTTTCAGCATCTAAGTATCTGTTTGTTTTGAAAGATGCAAACTAACTGAGAAAAGGCTACCAAATTTATCAACTGCACCAACTCAGACTACATGACCCTTGAAAATTCCCTGACGTGTGATGTGTTTCTCAGATTATAATGTATTTTTACTAGAGTGCTTTCCAACTTCACCTCCTCATCTTCCATTTCCAGCACTGACAACACTTATTATGGTGACTTCAACCTTCCAGGTTCACCCAACATAGAAGCTGTGAGAGACTCTCATCTGACGCTCTTCTCTCTCAATCACACAAAGAGAAGTAGGAGTACACTAAAACCCGCTTCTAGAGACTTATGGCAAAGTTAATATGTTTGAAAAACTGCTCTCACCCACACAATTGTGGCATGCTTCATCATTGGGCTGCTAAACGACACCCCTGCGCAGACCAACACATGGGGTGGAGCAATAGGGTGGGGGAAACAATACAAACATAAAGAAGAGTAGGGATCAAGTAAAGAATATGTGCAGAAAATCAAATATTAAAACTAGCTGAGGGATATCCAATTCCCTATTTTATTACCAGATTCCCTGGCCAGGATTAAAAAGTTTTAAGGAAACAGAGGATGGTGGTGACTAGGTTAGTTATAAACCGTTCACGCCTCCTCTCTGCATATAAGTTGACATGTTTCAGCCGGTTGTTGTGTCCTTTCCGGCTTTCGTCAGGACCGCTAGATCCCCTTTATAATACCCTCCTTTCCTACCTTTTTATTCGTAGATCGAGGACTGACCCTGTCTTTTCATACAGGTTGTGTATTCACACTTCAAACATAATCTGTGAATAGGAAATATAATCAAGTGAAAGAATGTGCAAAAAAAAAAAACATACATATATGTGCATATATTAAAAGAAACATACATCCATGCCACTCTAGACTAAGTCATTGCGTTTACGGCTTGACCCATTGAGACCAATAATTAATTTTCACTCATTCGCCGTATAACAGGACTATGCCTTTATATGATGTCAATCAACAGTATTCTTCATTTCCATATTTTATATAAAAATCATTACTCGGAGATAGCCACAAACACCCTTCACCACAAGAGGTGTATCATCATCAAATGAAATGAAACCTGTGTTTCCTTACCGAGTTTCACAGCAGTTAAGGCTCGAAAAAGCGTGGGAGCGAGGGCCTCTCCCTGTAGTCTCACACTTGTTATAAACATGGAGGGTAATGCATAGAGACTCAAGTTAGAGAAGGACACCATTACCAACTGAGTCTATCCCTTCTCCCACAACCTTTAGCCATATGCTGTGAACCACCGGCAAGTGGTCAATTTCCACGGGTCTAACCGTGTCTGATCGGGTCTACAGAATCAAGTCCCGTTATACTCTTCTCTCTCAGCCTTGACTCTTACTTCTTAGAAGCTACTGACAGCCTTAGCAATACTGTAGAATGTATCTTCCAGCTGTCTCTTGCCTTAACCTCATCCCTCTCAACCACTAAACAACTTTGCAATACCATTCTATGGTGCATCACTAAATTATTCTCACAGTGATCAATAAAAAAAAAACATTGATATCTGACATGAATCCTGTCCGTTTCTCCGACCCTTATCAACTCCCACCTTGATACTCCCAACTTCACCCCATCTACACTCTCACTCCATTGTACCTTTGACCCACTTTTACTCCATAAAAAGAAACAAAAAAACAATGCCTCATGGTACTCTAAAATATTAACTTTTCAAAATGCACAATTAGGAAACTAAAGAAAAAATGGCACTCTTCCACCTCTGCAGTCCACGCCTTTTCAATTCTCAAAACTGCACACACCTCTCACAAGCTTCTCTTGCATAAAGATAAATGTGATTTCTATATTTAAACCACCTTAGGAGCTTATAATGAAACTGAATCTCTGTCCCAAAAAAGTAAACTCTGTGTAAATCCACCACACACCCTTCACACCACATTCTGTTGAGATATCAATCAACATCAACCTCTTTTATACCAACAAAATAGACATCTTGCCCCGTAAAATAGCTCTCTCCAGTCAAAATAGCATTTATAGATAGCATCCCTCTATGCTACTCCTTTAGGAAAAGTTATCCTGTGGAGTCCTTCTGGCTGATGATTTCACAATACAGCAAAATACCAATGGCACACAACTGCATCTCAAAGAATCAACCAATTAAACCTAATTTCTGATGTGTTGTCTGGTCACCAGCCTATTCTGGATGTCTGTTGTAAAGATAAAGCTGAATCCTGACAACACTGTTATGTTATGTTAATAACTTTTATAAAGCGCAGCGATTACCCATGGGTGTCCTGGCGCTAGCAAATGCATCCTGAGGCAGAAAACATGAAGGGAGGAGTTATTCAGAAAAGAGCCTGGTCTTTAGGCCCTTCCTAAAATTTAAGAGATCCGTAGCATCTCTGAGGTAAAAAGGCAGGGCGTTTCAGGCCTTCGCTGCGCTAACAGCGAAGCTTCTGCCCCCCCACAAAGCAGTCCTTCTGAGTGGAACCGAAACCAGCTTGGCACCTGTCGAGCGAAGTGCTCTGTTCGGAATGTACCAGTGGAACAGCTAATTCAGGTAGTCTGGGCCTTTGCCATGAAAGGCTTTGAAGACCATGCATAGGGATTTAAAACGCACTCGATTCCGTATTGAAAGCCAGTGGAGATTCCTTAATCCATTGGAGATGGATGAGAATTTGGGTGTACCCGTCAGAAGTCTTGCTGCTGCATTTTGCAGCAGCTGTAGTTTGTTCAGACTTTTCTGTTGGATGTTCAAATACAAGCTATTACAATAGTCCAGCCTGGATAACACCAAGGCTGTGACCACTGTTTGTCGACTACTCGGGGGTAGGAATGGCATTACCTTCCTCACTGTTCTAAGCACGTAAGTGGTTGAAGATGCTACTGCATTGACCTGATCCCTGAAGGTTAGTCTCTCGTCCACAACTACCCCTAGATTTTTTGCCTTTTTTGAAGGCGTGGGGAGAGAGCCCATCAAGTCTGGCCACCAGCCTGGGGTCCAAAAGCTAGTATCCTTTCCAAATAGAAGGACCTCAGTCTTGCCTGAATTAAGCTTTAGGCAGTTCTCTGCCATCCATTTCCCAACAGATTTCATACATGTTTGGAAACGTTTGTCTATGCCTACATCCTGGCCCGGAAGTAATGACACAACAATTTGGGTATCATCCGCATAGGACGTGAGACCGAACCCGAATGATCTAACAATGGGGGCCAAGGAGGAGACATAAACATTAAAAAGGGTGGGGCTAAGGGAGGATCCCTGTGGGACCCCACAAGGAAGCACAAAGGGTTTTGATTGACAACTACCCAGTTCCACCGTGTGTCTTCTGTCGGACAGGAAGGAACTTATCTGCGCCCAAGCTTTGGATTGAATCCCACACTCCTTTAGACGGTCCATCAAAATACCATGATGGACCGTATCAAAGGCCGCCGACAGGTCTAACAGGATCAGTGCTGCCCTCCCTCCTTGGTCAACGGCTACTCTGATCTCTTCTGTTGCCTTAATAAGAGCGGACTCAGTGCTGTGGCCCCCTCTGAACCCATACTGGGAAGGGTCTAATGCTTGTGTTGCTGTTAAAAAAGAACTAAGTTGGATATTAAGGACTTTTTCTATCAGTTTAGCTGGTAATGGGATGCGCGAAATCGGGCGGAAGTTGTTAGGATCTTTGGAGTCCAGGCTCGGTTTTTTCAGCAGGGGCAGTATGGAGGCCACTTTCCAACAACTGGGAAAGTGCCCCGTTTCACACATTCCCTCAAAAATGGCCGACAGAGACCGAGCAATGGGACCGGGGGCTAGTTGAGCTACTTGTACCGGACAAGGATCATGTGGAGATCCTGATTTGGCGGCCATGAGTAGCTTCTCCAAATTATCCGAAGATAATGTGCTCATGTGCTCATAAATGGAGGCTCATGTGCTCATAAATGGAGGCAAACTTCCACCAATTATTGTAAACTGGTTTAGTTCTATGCAGCTTGATAGGTATTCTCTCACCCTTGTTTCTATTGCAACTCTCTAACACTGGACCTTGCCTCTCTTTCAAAGAACGTAAATAAAAATTAACCTGACACAGCATGATATCAGATCAGTCTCCTCAGAAAGATCAAACATTTCCCCCATTACAGTATTTCTGTTCTACCTCACCTGACCTCCCATCAGAATTTAGTATTCTTTGACTCTGATCCTGTTCTCTTGCTCTGTCTCAACTTTTGCTTTTGGAAAAATCACTTTGGTTTTTGTAATTGCTTATTGCCACACATGATTAACCCATCTGTGTCAAAGTAGCACTGCTTTCAGGTACAGGTTTGTGCTCTATAAAATATCCCTGATGAAATAAAATAAATATGAGGGAGTACACAAATAAATGCAGTTTGTAGACAGGTGCAATACTTTTTCTGGTTCTGAAGTGGTCCCTGAAAAACCGATAAGGAGTTCATAAAAATAATCCATTCATGAGAAGGTATGGCACATCTGCAACATGTAGGGTCTGATTTATAAAGGTAACTTACACTATTTAGTAATTTACATTTTGAAGTAAGTTGATTACTTTTCGGTATTCACAAACTCAGTGTGTAAATTTACTACTACCACCTGTGTAAAGTCAATTGGCTTACTCTTGTGTGGGTGGGTGGGTGATGTCCCTCCCTAATCCCATCCCCTTTTGCAGTAAGTCTGCCCTGTTTTCCACCCACTCCCTCCAATCCCTCCCACATTTACTACTAAAATGTGTGTAGGGACCCGTAGTTGGGGTGGTGAGCTCCACACACATAAGTATAGGTAATGTGAAGGTGTAAACTTCACATGTAGTTTGTGAATAGTACTTTCCTACCAGGCCGCAGTCGTTCGGTCAGCATGGCCCCTTTCACCTTGAACGCCGTTAACCTCATTTACGGATTTCCACAAGGATCCTTACTCAGCCCACTCTGTAGTACATTTTGTTGTACTACAAAATGTACTGCAAAGTGATGTAGAAAAAAGATGATGCTTGCTTGTCCTGAACTTGGCTCTGTGGAATCGAGTAGTAGATGCCCCCATTAAAGGCCTACTCTTAAAATATCTTAGCTGGAGCCACACTGGTAGCTCCAGTGGCTTATCTGAAAAGGAGTTTTTTTGTGACAGACCCAACAAACAGCAACATCCATTGGAAGTCTGTTGTCAGAACAGTTTGGATGGATAATTGTGGTGGTTCCTCCCACTGGTTTTCGAGCCAGAAGAGTATATTTTGGAGGAACAGAGTGGTATTTACTCTCGTTAAGTTCCCACTGTCAGGGCACCTTAAGCGCACTGCAGTAGGCAGATTTTGTCCTTCTTTTATTTTTTTACCTTCTTCTTTGTTATCTTGCATGAGTCCCAGATGAGTATAGCACACAATCTAGCAAGTTCAGTCCTCACATGTATGATTTTGGGACAGAGGGCAGATAGAATCATGGGGTCATATTATGTGATGATCAGATGCTACCCAGCAAAAGTCATGGAAAAGATGCTAAACAAACACCTAGCCACCCACTTCACAGACAATCACCACATCAACACCACTCATTCAGGATTAAGGTCCAACCACAGTACAGAAACTGCCCTCATCGCCACCACGGACATCCAGAGGTGCCACTGTGGCCCCTATCCTACTTGATCCTTAACCAAAAACTGCACAAAGCCGGTATCCAGGGTCCCGCACTTAGCTAGATTTGCTCCTTCCTGACAGACCGCACTCAGTCAGCATGGCCCCCGTCACTGTGAATGCCGTCAACTTCATCTGCGGAGTTCCACAAGGATCTTCACCAGCCCCACACTGTTCAACACCTACATGACCCCACTCGCCAGCATCATCCGCGCCCACAGAATCAAAATCACATCCTTTGCTTTTGACATCCAGTTCATACTCTCCCTTTCTGGCTAGATGCCAAACACCCAGAACAATGTCTCTGTCTGCATGACTGAAATTGCCTGATGGATGAAAACCAACTACCTCAAGCTCAACAAGACAAGACAGAAGTGATCTTCGGCAAAGACACCTCGCTCTGGGACTCCACCTGGTAGCCTGCCGAACTTGGAGCCACAACCCTCCTAGAAACCAGTGGCATAGCAAGGGGGGGTGCCCCGGGCGGCAAGGGTTTTGGGGGCGGCAGCTTGCTTCCCCCGCTCTTACCTGCCATCTCAGGGCGGCAGTAGCCACCCCCACCCCCCGCTCTTCAATCAGCCGCCGAAGGGCGGCAAATTGAAAAAATCTCGTCAGCACCCCCCTCTCTTTAATGCAGCCACAGCGGGGCGGCAAACACAGGGACCTCCACGGGTGGCCAAAGTGCTAGCTACGCCACTGCTAGCAACCCACAAAGAACCTTGCAATAGTAATCCACAACCAACTCACCATGACCTGCCAAGTGAACGCAGTCTCCATCTCCTGCATACACATGCTCAAAAAGGTCTTCAAATGGCTCCCCATCAACACTTGCTGAACCGTCACCCAAGCCCGCATCAGCAGTAAGCTGGACTACTGCAACACACTCTATGCTGGAATGACCAGAAGACTCCAAACCATACAAAAGTCAACCTCAACTTCCTACCCCACACTCACATCACCCTGTACCTCAAAGAGCTGCACTGACTCCCAATCCACAAATGAGTTCTTTACATTCTCCTCACACACTGTGGACCCATGTACCGCAGAAACGGCCACAAACCTATCAGACACGTCCACTCAGCCAGACTCCTACTGGCACACAACCCCTGCTTAGGCAGAACCAGAACCTGGGGTAGTGTCTTCTCCTACCTCTCTCCTAAAGTCTGGAACGACCTACCCCTGCAGATCAGAGCCACCTCCTCAGTTCTTAAATTACGTAGGAAACTGAAGGCCTGGCTCTTCACCTAGCCTCAACCCTGGCTTGGCCCATACTCCTGCTTCAGTGTCAGGACACCATCCAGGGTGAGTTGTGCGTTATAAACAAATGCACATAAAATAAGAGGAATGCCCTCATGTCCCAATTGTATAGCACTTTCCTGCTGCTTTTTACAGGCCTTGCAGAATTGGAAGAAGGTTTCAAATGCCTCACTTCTCAGAAACGGTTTGCCTAGCTTCTGTGCCAGCTCAGTCTCACATTTCCCACTGTCAGACCAGGTGCTATTTTAGGGGTAGCACAAGGTGGCTGCACAGAGCCCCACCAGCCAGGGGGCACCAGATTTCACCTAAAAGCATAAAATATAGACCCATTGCCACGGGAGTGGATGGCTAAATATCAGTTCACATAAAGTGCCCAAAATTACTGACCGGCACTGTCCACACCTCACTCTTCCTCTGCTGTTGTAGTCAGTCTTGACCAATGTTTTGGTTATGCCTGCAGATAGGGCTTTCTGTGGTGAGCGAGGATTAACACGTTGTCCGATAGAAGTAAATTAATACCTTCTTCACTGGTACAACCTTGTGGCATAAAATCTGCAGGTCAAGATGCATCGAGGCACAGCTGACTCAATCTACGTGCTTTGAGCTGTGAGTTCCAGACAAGATATAATCCAGTTTCATTTAAAAAATAAGCTTTATATTAATTGTTGCTTACTACATTGTGTGCATCAGTTCACTGCACGGAAAAGGCAGTCGGGTTCATTCATTTCCAATGTGCCCCTGAGCTACTTGTCCGACTAACACCATTCATTGTCACCAAACACTACTAAATATTTCCATTTTTTTTTCTGTTTACTACTGTACTCTTCCCCCTGATATGATAATGCCTCTTCCGTACTCTGTAATACGTACAAAGGTGTATGGTTAATTTTACCACTACCATTTTGTAGGTTTTATGCATGTTACCCAACTGAGTATCTTTGTCTTTGGGCAGGTACATGTGGTCATCAGCAAGACTACCTCTAAAATCATTATAGACTGCAAGCAAGTTGACGAGAAACCAATCAACGCGGCTGGCAACATCAGCACGGATGGCATTGAGGTGTTGGGGAGAAGGGTTCGATCCAAGGGGCCGAACGAGAGCTCAGCGCCAGTAAGTGGGAAATTAATAGATTCATGCCAGTATTCTGGTGGGTGTAAGGCACTAACTGGGCTTTTTGTGGTAAAACTGGTCAGCGTCAGCCACTTCGAGTGTTCCAGAAAACAGCGCATGTATATCTTCTAGCTTTCTAAAGATCTCATTTCGAATCCCTCTGTAAATGTATGTGGTAACACTGCACCTCCATTTGCTGCTGTGGCCGAATTCGGGTTTTATCAGGAGATTTAATACCACATCCCTCTGATTTCTACTTCTCAGAATTAGGCATAACACAGCAATACTGTGTATTTTATTTATTTCTGAAGTGTGAAACCTGGAAGGTGCGGTTATTTTACCAGGACTAATTCTGTCAGGCTTTGTCTGGACCGATTGGTGAAGGGATAACATTGCAAAATGTGATATTTTCTGTGACTTGTAATTACAATTTAGCCACAAATTCCCATTTCCACCTGAATCAGGAATAAAGCGAAATATCTAATGAAGCCCTCAGTTGTCAGAATACTTTAACAGCAGTGCGAAATAGACAAAAAGCTGAAAATTACATTTTTGGATAAGGGTTTATTTTTTCATCAAATGCTTCTTTTTTGGAGAAAAAAAATACATTCCGTATGACCATGTTTTCTACGCAATGGCGTGTTGCGGCAGTAACATGTAAAATGACTACCTACAGTCCGAATATTTTGTTTATTCCTATATATTGATGCCGTTGCTATACTACATGCATGGAACGCGAATATCCAAACTGACATTGCCTAAAACATCTCAAATAGTAAAAACTTCAACCTATCAAGAATGCTCACCAATGAACGAGCGGCAGTCCTCAAGTACACGGGTACAATGAACGTGCCCGGCCTGTGACGTAGAGGAAATTGCTCAGAGTGACCTCTGTGGCCGCATTCCAGTAATGTCAGACAAAGGAAACCTACACAGGCTGCTAATTAAAGAGTTCTTTGTGGAGATAATATGTAGGAAATTGTGGCTTTTGTGAGGGACTGAAAAGCCGCCGGGGATTAGGAGGGCAGCCCCACAGCTCTTGAGACTTTCTGGAACATGCCTGCCTGGGAAAGGAGGGGGGAGGGGTCTCACAGACACGGCATTACGCCACTAACGAGAGAAGGGTTTTTCCTCCGTCACGTGTCGGTGATTATCAACCAACGCGTCCACTTTTGGAATGGTCAAGGCATTGAAGGCTGCACGACCCTCTGGGCGCCAGAGCCACGCGAGGGCTGCCATCACCGTCTCTGCCCTTTCAGTTGTGCACTAATTACCTCATTTTCCAATAGTTTCGTCGCAATTACATGTTCCGTAAGGAAATGTACAGACAAAGAGTATCCTCTGAGACAGTCCTGAATTTGAGCGGGTGGTTGCCTGTGGGGCCCACTGGTACTCATTTTTGAGGACTGGCATTTATTTGTCCTCAATAGACTTTTAAACTAGAAGAAGAGAGAAAAAAATAAAAAAGTGGAAAAGAAGGAGGAAAAGTAAGACCGAAAAACACTGCCAAAAGGAGAAAGCAGAGATGAAAAATGATTTGCAAGAGTGAGATAAAGAAGCAGGGAGTGGCTCGTGGTGGATTAAAATGGCATGAGGTGGAATCAGAACGACGCAGCCCTGGTGGTATTCTGAAGCCGACCTTCGATAGCGCCAGCCGCGGGCTTCTGAACAAACTTTGGGCCCCAGCACTTATTCTTTTACAGACTAAGCACTGCTCTGAGATACTACTGCTTTGGGGGAAGGGACAGTAGAGTCTAATTTTAAGGATTTGTGGGGACCCGGGCAAGAAATATTTTGGGGCCCTTTGTGCGGAACAACATTCAATTTTATTACCTATTTTGTGCTAATTCAAGCCCACATAATGCCACACAGTATTGAATTATACTTCTGAAATGGGGCACACTGAAACAGCCAAAAAAGGTCTTGTTCAGGGCCCAAATATTCCTTACAATGGCACTGAATAGACAGAAAAGCAAGAGTAAGAGGTCGAGGTAGACAAAGAGAGGGAGAGAGGCTGAGATAAAGAAATAGACAGGGATGAGATAGAGAGACGGAAAAATTACATTTCCGGGGGGATAGTTGGAAGGTGGGGCCTAGGGCAATTATGCCTTACTTAAAATGCCTCTGAGACAGTAAATTGAACAAATCTACAAAACTAAAGTATGCAGTGCTTATTCTGGTCAGCTGGTGGACACCAGTGTGCTTTTTTGGGGACTGAAACATATTTTCTATCATCAGACTGCCCCAGAGCAAGAGAGAGAAAGGGAAAAAAAAAGAGGGATGGAGAAGAGAAAGATAGGTAAACAATGACCAACGGAGAAAGCAGGGAAAAACAAACCTTGTCAAAGCCAGTACGCCTCACATTGGGGACCTATTGGCTTTGCTTATACCTTTTGGTGATGCTCTGTAGCATTGGAAAAAAGTACTTTTTGCTGATGCTGTGCAGCATTGGCCAAAAAACAGCCAGATGAAGTTTTCACGTCATTTCGTAGATGTGCGCATATGTGATGATGTGCCCCTGCGCATGCGTCATCATGCAATTGTGCACATGCGTCACAACTTATGTGCACACTATGTAAGGATGCTGTTGCCTTTTTTTTTATAAATCCATGATGGATCCGTAAATTTAAAAAAATGAAATTGCAGATGTGCAAAAGCATTTTTTTTTTTTAACACACAGGGCTGACAGCTCTTTGCTACAGTGTCCTCTCCAAAAGGAGCAGACGGGGCAGAAAAGCAACGGAAAAAGAGCTACAAAAAGCACTGGGAGAGAAGCACATGAGAGAGAGTGGGCAACACAAGTGATGGAGCAACACAGAGCATGGGGCAATTTTTTTGTGAGGGGGATAAGCATACAAGGAAGAGAGTTGGAAAACACATGTCACAGGGTACTTAATTAAGAAGTACTAATAGAAATAGTTCCCTAAAGTGAATAGTGGAAGGATACAAGTTAGCCAATAACGAGGCTGGTAAAGAGTCTATGATTCAGTGGAGGGACAAATACAAGATGGACAGCATGGGACAAGGAAAGCCGTTGAACAGGAAACAAGCAAATAGGAGTGATAATAAAGTGAAATAATGCCAAGCAATGTAAGCCCATTGTGATTTCTTCGTAAGCCTACAATAGGTCTTTTGCAACCAGGCAGCTTACATTCTGTAGTAGGCGAGACCAACAAAGAACACGTAAAAGTGAGGTAAAGAAAACAGGAAGTGTAAGGGATGGAAGAAGGAGGCATGGGGTGAAATCTACCTTAGGCTGGCTTGGTATTTGGCAACCCCAGAATTCAGCAGTGCTGGCGACCGGCACCTAAGAAAAATGTTGGGCCCCTGCACTTGTGTTTTTACAAAGTAAGCACTGGCCGTATGTCTCAATGCAAAGAGGGGTCTTTTAAGAAAACCTAAAAGTGTTTTTTCACACACACATGTGAAGGACAGCTCAAGCAGGCAGACAAACAAAGTATGTTAGCGTGCTCGCTGTTCTTTGTTGAGTACATTTATGAGGGAAGGTGAGCGGGCTCTCATCTCACTCTCTATTGTTGTTATCCTTCACATATTTCGTTAAATCACTTGAAGAATGATAAGTAGACCAATAATCAGTCAATTGAAAGCAATCAGAACTGAGAAAGGAAGGACTAAATAAGGAAAGAAGATCAGAGAGGGCTCTACACCTGGGTCTATGTCCCTTTTCTTGTTAACAAAGATAACCACAAGCTCAACAATTGGCTGCAAACTTTAGTTGTGTACCCAAGGCCCTTTGGTAATAAGGTTTAATCCTCATCAATAATTAAACTTTTTTTTTTTGTGCTTGTCACAACAATGAAAGTGCTATGTCCATTCTTTACTGAAGGCAACTGAGCTCATTGTTCATCGTGGAGAGCATCGTTAAAACATGATGTAGAGACGGTCATCCAAGTGACAATTGATGCCTGGTGCAAGAATATTTTACAAATGGACCCTGAGGATGAGACTTCCCACTCACTCTCTTATTTTGTTTCAGTTCCAGCTGCAGATGTTTGACATTGTCTGCACCACTTCATGGGGAAACAGAGACAAGTGCTGCGAGCTTCCAGCCCTGGTAAGGGTCTTTTGTAGTGATACTAATCTGTGTTTTTGGAAATAATGGAATTATGGTGTGCTTAAAATCTTCTCTTTGAAAACTATCATGTGTGATATCTACCCATGATGAAACTAGACGATACAGTAAAACCTTGTTTTGTTGTCATTAGAGGGATGAAGAAAGCTGCCCGACGCTGCCTCAATCTTGCTCGTGTGCCCAGGATAGTAAAGGGCCAGCGGGACCTGTTGGACCACCGGTAAGTTTTAACTTTTGAATCAACTTGAGCCCAGGTAGAAGTCAGCTGTGCCGATAGCCCACGTTATTGACTTCTTTGGCACTAGAAACCATTGGTAATATTTTAACCTATGAAATAATGTATGCATGGGAGAGGCTCTGACATACAGGAAGAAGGGGTAATCGATACAATGTCCCCAAAACATTTACCCAAACCGTGCCTAACCAGTCATCTATATTCCAACAGACATGATACTCCCTGGAGATGAAAGGAAAAGCCCTTTGTATGTTCCTCCAACTGCCTGATAGTACGTAAAAGCTGCACTGGGGTGGAGGTCTCAGATTCTGTGACCACCAGATAAAAAATGTTGCAAACTGGTAATCCTTCAGGGAAAAAAGTTTTCAAGAAGGGATAAGTGTGTGGGGAAGGTTTGCCCTTTACACATGCTCAGGCAAAGTGCGGCGTTGTAGAGGGCTGTGCTCGATCGCTTTTCAGGTCTTTATCATTTGCCATCTCGAAAGTTCTGTTTTGAGGGTTTAAGGAGGCAGGTATCTGAATATTTACAAATGTAGTAAGCACTCTATTGTATCTGATAAATGTTAGTAATAATATCTACTTTAGGTGGAAGGGAGGCTCATAGCTTGGTCATGGATTAGGCTGACTGGATGATTTTCTATTAAAGAGTTGTGTTGGATTTGTAGTGTAGGAAGCATTCAGACTAAATGTGTGTATGGAGATGGGAAAGGCCACATATTTGGCCAGTATTAGAATTTGATGGGTGGGGGTTGCCTGTGTGTGTATCAAGTGGAGAGATTACTAACCCACGTACACTGGAGTGGTTGTATCATGCACAGTATAGAGTAGAACTGAATGTTTGTAGGCCTGAGACAAAATAATATATTATGGCTCTAATTATCAGGTCACCTCATATTTTAACGTCTAATATTAAGATGTAAGTGGAGTCTGAGCACGCCGTGGTAGTAGCGAAGTCTGACAGTAGTTCCTTGAAGTGCTGCTATAGGTTGGAGACTGGTGAATGAGGCGGAAGGTAGCAGTGTGGTTGTGGGAGAGGGAGAAGGAGAAGGGGCAGGATATGACTTCGAGCATATGGAGAGATATGATACCTTGGCGAGGGAGCAGGGAACCTACAGTATCCAAAAGCCAAGGTTATTTTACAAGCCATGTTCCCCCATGCAAGATAACACGAGACTGGCTAGCAATCATTGTGATTTATTGTTTTATGTGCATGGCCCTTGTATGAATTCTACATAAAATAGTTGTTCTTCTGGATCATATTAATGCCCTTATGGTGTTGTGATGGCTGCATTAAAAGTTTTCCTAAAATGTCTTCCGTGTGCATGAAGCATACATCAAACCAACAAAGACTACCCTTTCCAGGAGACTGATGGTTTGGCCAATGTCTGCAACTTCATAGATCGGTTTATATGCTCTGTGAGCTGCTTGGCCTCCAAACCGTAGTGCTCCAGTCTCTGTTCTCATTTGGGAATTCCCTCCTTGCAGCCCTATAAGCAATTCATTTTTTAATTGTGTGATGTTCGTTTTGATTATACAATCCACAGTGGCTTCCAAATATTCATACCCATTCGTTTTCCAATTAGAAATCCTCTGATATTTCCTGAATGCTTGCCCCTCTTTTGTAGATGTGTGCTCTTCAACAAGGCTATTGATTATTTTGTTTGGCCACCAAATAATGATGTGACCTTTACGGCTAACAGTGTTTCTTGCGTACAATGTCCTAACCTACTCCACATTTACTCACTCTTTACCAAGCATAATAATGCTGGGACTTCTAGATCAACATAGACCTGGCAGGAGCAGCCCCACCACTTCACTGCCAGGGGGACCTGTGGGAATAATTACTAAAGATGTGCACAGGTGTTTGTGTGGTGTAAAACAGCACAAATGTAGCAGTCATTTAACATGCATTTTGAAAGCCCAGGAGAACAGCACATAATTGTGTTGTGCACAAGTGCGCATGCAATCCATAGTAAATGTACGGTGTGAACCTTTAAGGATGTTATGGGAATCGTTTAGTGTGTACTCATTGTAGTCTTTGGAACTGAAAACTATAAGTGCAGGCACTCACTTGCATCTTCCTGAGAAGTACTGCTGTGGCTGCCCTCCATTGGAGCCAGTCTGAAGCGGTGCAGCTACTCTGGCAACACCTACTACCATTCCAAGCAAGTCACGCCCTGCTCGTCTGGACCGTAGTGGGCCTCATACTCAAACATATTGTAAATCTGCAAACCACCAGCTTATTACTGTGCATAGGTGCAAATTATGCCTGGAAACTTGCACCAGTCGCAGCCTTCCTGGTGCAAACCTGGAAAAAAATGCGAATTCCTTGTACTCAATTGAAAATATACATTTCTGTATCTTAGCGTGTATTGAAAAAGTGTAAACGCCCCAACTAACTAGGGTTCGATTTTTTTCTGCACAAGGAAAACAGACATGGTTCCTCATGGAGAAAAGGCAGTGAAAATAAACTTGTTTCCCCAAATATCCCATAAATTTTGTGGTGTTTTCCTTTCCCCTTCCCACCATGGGGACGGATTTACTCCTGTCATTCACAGGGGTAAATCTCCGACCATTGCCAGGGTGGTAAATGGTCGAAAAATGGTTTGTGAATACCCACAAATGTGTACGTTTGTGGGTGTTCACAAATATCTTGCACATTCCCACACTAGAACATTCAGAGGTCACCCACAGGAGCAGACTTACTCACATGGAATCCTCTGTGTGAGTAAATCCTTTTCCAAGTGTAAAACCGGCATATGTGAATTTTAAAAGTGTGTATGCACTATTGAAAAGTCTATTTGCACATCTGTAAGACAATCTTACACGTGCAACTTGCTTCTTGAATTGGACTCAGTGGGTTGAATTATTTTTTTTGCCACCCAATCAACTGTACTGGAGGCACGTGTTTTTCATTTCTATAGAACCCCAATATATTTTTGTTCGCTTTGTAGGAAGAGTATCTTCATTGCATTTATTTCTCTATTTGCTTGTGTCTTTCTGTATTTGATCATTGGCACAGTTTTCTGTAGCGAGGGGCAAGCCCTCAAGGGCCCCCGAGCTCAGAACAGGAGATTCAGCAATTGATATACTGTGCTTAGAGAACAGAATAAAAACAAGCCTGAATAATTGTATTCCTGATAAAGTAAAAACATCGACGTCCACGCAGGCCATTCAGGCATATAGTACAAGTTACATACATACATTCTACACATTCTGTACAGAGGCATGTTTATAGATGGTAACTCTGGCCTGCTCTGTCTGGGTGAGTGGGAGAGGGGGGGGGGTGTTATAGGGTAGTATCACAAATGAGATCTCCTCTAGGCACCCGCTGAGGAATTGGTGTTTCAGCAAACATGAGTTATTTCTTGCATGCCTCTATGCCCCCATCTCTATCACACAGATATCTCCTGTTATCTCTGACTGCGCCTGTACCTCCCTACTCGGTTTCCGAAATTTCTTTCTTAATTACTGCCTTCCTTTTGCTAGTAATGATTTCCTCTGCAGACATCCCAGGACCCTTAAGGATCTGGATATGTCTGTTCCCACAAGTCTTGTCCATCGCCCAGAGCGCTCAATCTGTTTCCACTTCCTACTTACCTATCCCTCGGAACCTCCCACAATGCACAGCGAAGCGAAGAAACTTGTGCTCGCAAAGCAGGCCGGATACTGGTCCTCACATCTAGGAACTGGTGTCCCCTGTAAGCTTTCAAAGGGTCCGTAGTACGGAGGGAACAGATCTCTTTGTAGAATGGCTCGCAGCCAGCTATAGGTGCTCCCACACTTATCTGCAACCTTATTTTTATTTACTTTTACAGGTACCCCATTTCTGTGTACTGATCAAAGAAAGGGTACAAACCACATATAACCAGTTAAGGAATGCAAAAGTGTATTCTAACTGACCTTTTGTTAGCATGCTAAAATGTACTTTAAGGATTTTACTGCAAGGGACCTCCCCGTGACCTGTGACCGATGATGTTGACCAGCTCACGAAATGGCAGCCATGAAAGATAAAATCAGTGCAATCCAAGGATGCTGTATTTGGCAAAGAAGGATTGTACATAGAATTTCTTTATATAGTCATATTACATTTTGTTAACATACAGGACCGGTGTCATCTGCCCCTGTATTAAAGTTCACTTATCGGACTGTGAATCTAAGTCTGCCCAGGGTATGTTATACTTTTATATCTGTGAGCTTTTGGCTATCCTATACTGTCACAAGGCTGGCAGGTTTTCCCCCCTTTATTACGGGTAGTGGGCATGCTATAAATGAAATGAATCATTTATTTTGATCCTATTGTCACATCATGCCTGGCAAGTTCCACATCAGCCTATCATATTTTTAAGCACGCCTCCTAAAATGACATCACCCTTGGGTCTGCTATAAAGATGCCAGTCTGAGCTATGTAGTTCTATTTTTACAGGGGCGGTATATTTTTTCTTCTTACTGGGGACCATTCCCTACTCCCCATGCAGCATCATGTAATTAATGTAGATGTCCTGCAGAGCTAAACACCCCTCTTGCTGTAATCGATCTTTTTCACATACCCCTTTTCTGTGCCCTTTTTCTTGCGCATCCGGTTCTCGCCTTTCTATGCGTATGTTGAATCCCGTCTTCGTGAATAAATCTCCCCAGTATGGCAACATTTGGCAGTTTGTAAGTAGTTTTATTAGAGTCAAGACCCTTGGAAACCATACTTTGTCTTTCTTTCTTTCTGAGTTTTTTAAAGCACTGGACACTACTGTTCTTGTACCCCGTCGTTCTATGTTGACATGGAAAAGGTACCTCTCTGTCGACCCCGTCTTTCAGGTGTTATTGTCCTAGTTCCGTTCCTTCTTAGGAATGACCCTTAGCAACAAGTGAAACACCCTCTCTTACTTCAGCTTCCTGGCTCTGAAACCAAGCATGTAATACGTTCATTGAAGCCCTTCAGTTATATTAAAGAAGGGTTTGTCACACATTTTACAGCGTAAAATCTTTTCTCAAGTCATCACAGTCAGAGGCAGGGCTTTAAGTGGGATGAAAAAACTGGGGGTCTCTCAAAGGGGCGTGGCCAATGTCATTAAGGGCGTGGCTTAAAAACACGTAAGCAAAAAATCTGAGCTTAGGATAGTGTGCCGCCCGACTTGTATTTTGCTGTTTCTGTCTTTGCATCCAGATATATGATACAACAAGTAACATCACACCTACAACAAGTCAAGACTATTGGCTTTGCCAATGGTTGTTAATAAGATAAATAAGCAGCAACTATGGCTTGTATATAATATTGAAAAAGCTTCCAGTTAAAGCCCTGGTGACACCACGACAATATTGCTGCTCCTGAGATTCAAAAAGAGAATGGGAAATCCAGAGAGAAAATGACTCTCTTTAAAGGATTTCCCTTCCCCTACAACCCTCACCTGGCATGATGTCATGCCGTAACTTCTCCACTGGTGAGAAGTGAGCAGTGTGAGCACGCACACCTCGATGTGTCTGCTGTCACTGCAGTCCAGAAAAAAACGGACCGCCTGTGCCTGGGCACAAAACAGAGCCCGATAGAGACCCGTTTCGAGTCCCCCTTTAAAAAACTGCCGGTGCTCAGCACCGGTGAGACCCGGCCCACTTAAAGCCCTGGTCAGAGGGATTCACCACAGTTATACACAGTAGAATACAATCTCAACATTCATTGGCATTTACCAGCAGTTGAGAACAATGGAAGGAACAAGGGAAGATGGGAAACATAACTGCAGTCAGAAGACATTGATAAAATAAGGGAAATTGTAATCTACTTCCCGTCTGGAGGGTCTGGATATAACACTTTCCTAGAAACACGAGACCCAGGGTAGCTTTAGTGATTATTTTATTAGCTACACTAGTAACAGTCCTTATAGGATTGAACCAAAAGATGAAGACTAGACAGCAATGTTGGGGATTCTCTTGTCGTGATTCTACATATAGGCCGGGTCAACAGGTGTGTCCATGTTACTCTCGGCTCCTCGTCTCGCTCCTGGGCTGCACCATCCGGGTCCTCTTCCTCTCAAAGGTACCGGAAAAAGAGATAAGCATAGGCAGGGGTAAGGGTAGGGGAACTCTGAAAGGTGGGTAGGGAGGGATCAAGTGCACCCTTCACCGTCCCTACTGTGCCTCGTGCCTGAGTGAGGGAAGAACTGTGCCCAATTACCCTTGGGTGCCCTTTAACCCTGCCCACCACCCCTTAACAAAAGATAACGGCGTCTCTGTCACTTGCCTGAACCCACGACCCTCCTGGGCCGTGGGGTTGGGAGCCACAGCCTCCTCTTCTCCTGGGGAAGGGCTGGACCCGCTCGCGTTGCTCCTGGAGCTGTTTCCTCGGTTGACGGGCAGCTGCACGATGTCCTCTCCAACCTCCAGCTCTCCGTCAGGACCCTCGGCTCCGGCGTGCTCCTCTGTAGATTCCTGTGTCTCCGTCGCGTCCTCCGGTCTCCCTCCACGCTCCGCGTTCGCCGATCTCCAGCGAGAGTCTTTCCTCGTTTCCGCCCCTTTTCTTCTGTCCGCCTCTCTCGCGGGTGGAGCGATGCCTGCACTTCCGCTCGGGGTCATTGCGGCCGCCATGTTGGAAGGGTCGGGTCGATCCGTGACCCGATCACACTGCCTTCCCTCCTGGAATGGACGTGAGGGCCATTCAGCAGCAGGATACCGAGACAGAAAATCCACATTTGATTGGAGTTTGCCGGGAAGGTGCTTGGTTTGAAAGGTAAAAGGCTGCAAAGCAAGGAACCATCGGAGAATTTTAGGGTTGGAGTCCTTATGCAAAGAAAGCCAAGTCAGAGGTGCGTGGTCTGTGAGGAGGAAAAAGGAACGCCCTAGAAGATAGTACTGTAGTGCCTCCATGGCCCATTTCACTGCTAGGCATTCTTTCTCTATGGTCGCGTATCAGGTTTCTCTGGGGAAGAGTTTCCGGCTAAGAAATAGAACAGGATGTAGATCCCTGTTTCCATCAGGTTGGGACAGGACTGCCCCGAGTCCCCTGTCGGAAGCATCCGTTTGTAGAACAAAGGTTCTGTTATAGTCAGGGCACGACAGGAGTGGAGCGCGGCATAAGGATTCCTTCAGCTTGCAGAAACTGCCCTCCAAACTGCTATTCCAAACAATGGGCTTTCCTGCTTTTGGTTTTGTTAGAAGATCTGTGAGGGGGCTGGCTACATCGGAAAAGTGGCGGATGAATCTCCTATAGTATCCTACTAACCCCAAAAAGGAACGAACGTCCTTCCTGGTGGTGGGCCGCGGGATTTTGGTAATGGCCTCCAATTTGTTCATCTGCGGTTTGATACACCCTCCCTGGATCTCATAACCTAGGTATTCAATGTGATCTGTACCAAAAGTGGTTTTCTTTGGCTTAATAGTGAGGCCTGCTTGCTGAAGTGTGTGTAAAACTCTCCCTAGATGATACAGATGTGTCTCCCAGTCCGGGCTATACACCAGTATATCATCCAAATAGGCTACGGCAAAGTCCTGATGGGGACGTAACAGGATATCCATTAGCCTTTGGAAGGTGGCTGGGGCACCATGAAGGCCAAAGGGAAGTACTTTGAACTGATAGAGACCCGAAGGGGTGGGAAAAGCCGTCTTCTCCTTTGCTTCTGGTGAGAGGGGTATTTGCCAGTAACCTTTGGTCAGATCAATTGTAGACATCACCCGGGCCTCCCCCAATCTTTCTATCAACTCATCGACCCGAGGCATTGGATACGATTCGAATTTCGACCTCGCATTTAGTTCGCGAAAGTCAATACAGAATCTTATACTCCCGTCTGGTTTCGGTACTAAGACAATTGGGGATGACCAGGCGCTGTGAGACGGTTCTATGATATCCGCCTCCAACATAGACTTTATCTCTTGATCTACGGCCTCTCTTCTGGCGGCTGAAATCCTGTAGGGTCGTAACCGAACCGGACCGGTGTCTCCTGTGACAATGTGGTGCTCGACTAGGGTAGTCCATCCTGGAGTTCCTGAGATTACTCTAGGGAAGGAGTCACAGAGACCCTGTAACTGTTGTCTCTGTTCTGCTGTGAGGTGTTCCCCGAACTGAACAGCCTCGCTTTTGTGGGAATATTCCGGGGCCAGGGAAATCTCCAGGGGTCTCTCTGTGGTTATCTGGCATATGCGAGAAGTGGTACAAAGAGACACTGGTAAGGGACCCTCCCATGCTTTTAAAAGATTCACATGGTAGGCTTGCCCTGTCCGTGGTTTGTGTGGTACCGCCACCCTATATGTCACAGGAGTAATCCGTTCTAGGACCTGATAGGGTCCCTGCCATGTGGCCAACAACTTTTTTCAGTACTTGGCAATAGGATGAGTACATGACTCCCCACCTGGAATTCCCTGAGCTTGGTCTTTTTATCATAATGCTGTTTTTGGTGTACTTGTGCTTTTTCCATATTACTATGTACCTCTTCCCATAAGGCTGACAGGGTATCTTTTAGGGCCGAGCTATACTGTAACAGGGGCTTGCTCTCATCTTCTTCTTCCACCCATTGTTCCACCGCCATGTCAAGAAGAGTACAGGGTTTTCTACTGAACGGAGTTCAAATGGGGAGAAACCCGTGGATTTCTGCTCATGGGTACGGATAGCAAAGAGCACCAAGGGCAAATGCTTATCCCAGTGCCTAAGGCAAGCCCGTCTGCGCCCGTCCGCGCCTGGACCGCGCCCAGCGCCAGACCCCCTGGGCCGTGCGCCCCCCGCACCAGCCTCGAGGACCGACGCCGCTACGATGCCACCACACTCAACGCTCTCAACCCCGGACGGACGCACAACTGCTTCAAGGCCGCACCGAAACGCACCCATGGTCCCTTCACCTGCCGGAACTGCAGCTACACCAGCCTCAGAGCCACCGAAGCGCCCGCCAAGAAGGACCTCAGCCACCTCCGATGCATCCTACTGAACACCCGCTCCGCACGCAAACACGCCGTCGAGCTCTGGGACCTGCTCGACACATCATCACCAGACGTCGCCTTCCTGACAGAGACCTGGATGAACGACTCCTCCGCCCCCGACATCGCCATAGCCATCCCAGACGGCTATAAGATCACCCGCAGAGACCGCGTCAATGCAGTAGGAGGAGGAATCGCCATCGTCCACAAGAACACCATCAGGGTCTCGACCAGCACCGACGACACTCTCAGCACCGCCGAACACATGCACTTCCAGATCCACACGGACCCCAACACCACCCTTAGAGGCACCCTTGTCTACAGACCCCTGGGCCCCGACCCCAGTTCAGCGACTCCATCGCCGACTTCATCAGCACGCATGCCCTGACCTCTACCGACTACATCCTCCTCGGAGACCTGAACTTTCACCTGGAGAACAACAACGACAGCAACTCCACCACCCTGATCGACAACCTCACCAACCTCGGTCTGAGCCAGCTCGTCACAACACCGACCCATTCCTCCGGCCACACGCTTTACCCCATCTTCTCCTCAAGCTCCCACGTCTCCTTCAGCCACACCACGGAACTCCTCTGGACCGACCACCGCTGCATCCATTTCACCTTCCAGAAACCCACCACACACCACCGCACCCAACAGATCCCACGCCGCTGCTGGAGCAAAGTCACCAAAGACCAACTTCGGGCAACCCTCGCTCTCAGCCCTCCCTCCGACCCATCCAACACCGACGACGCCGCCTGCAACCTCAGACGATGGATGGACGACTGTGCCAACACCCTCGCCCCGCTGAAAAAACTCACCCACAGTGACACCACCAAAAGAGCCAGCTGGTTCACCTCGGAACTCCTAGCCTCCAAGCGCACCTGCCGGAAACTAGAGAAGAAATGGCACAGTGATAAGACACCGGACAGCCACGCAGCCCACAAAGACGCCATCCATAACCACCACCACCTCATCAAGTCCGCCAAGAGAATCTCCTTCAAAGACCGCCTCGACAACAACGCACACAACAGCAAGGAGCTTTTCAACATCGTGAAGGAACTCTCCAACCCCAGCTCCAACACCAACGACATCCCGCCGTCGCAACCCCTGTGCGATTCCCTCGCCACCTTCTTCCACCGCAAGATCGCCGACATCCACGACAGCTTCAACACCCAGACAGCCCCAAATAAGATCGATGCACCAGACCCACCGCACACCATCGTCCACGACCCCCTGCCAGCCTGGGCCAGCGTAAACATTGAGGACACCATCAAGACCATGAGCACAATACACTCCGGCTCCCCGTCAGACCCTTTCCCGCACCACATCTTCAACAAAGCCAGCAGCTCCATCGCACCCCAACTGTGCAACGTCATCAATCTCTCCTTCGAGACCGTGACCTTCCCAGAGAGCTGGAAACACGCAGAGATCAACGCCCTACTCAAAAAACCCAAGGCGGACCCGAGAGACCTCAAGAACTTCCGGCCCATCTCCCTGCTTCCGTTCCCAGCCAAGGTCATCGAGAAGATCGTCAACAAACAGCTAACCCGATACCTCGAAGAAAACAGTATCCTGGACCCATCCCAATCGGGGTTCCGCAGCAACCACAGCACTGAGACTGCCCTCATCGCCGCCACCGACGACATCAGGATCCTGCTGGACAACGGTGAGACCGCAGCCCTCATCCTGCTGGACCTCTCCGCCGCCTTCGACACTGTCTGCCACCGCACTCTACGCGCACGCCTCCACGACGCAGGGATCCGAGACAAGGCCCTGGAATGGGCCACCTCCTTCCTCACCGGCAGAACCCAGAGAGTCCGCCTCCCACCATTCCGATCCGAAGCCTCCGAGATCATCTGCGGCGTACCCCAGGGATCGTCCCTCAGCCCAACACTGTTCAACATCTACATGGCCCTGCTCGCACGCATCGCCAGACAGCACGACCTCAACATAATCTCCTACGCCGACGACACTCAACTGATCCTCTCCCTCACCAAGGACCCCCTCGCAGCCAAATCCAACCTCCATGAAGGAATGAAGGCTGTCGCCGATTGGATGAAGATCAGCCGACTAAAACTGAACACGGACAAGACAGAGGTCCTCATCCTCGGCTCCAACCCCTCAGCCTGGGACGACTCCTGGTGGCCAACGATGCTGGGTGCAGCCCCGACACCCACCGACCACGCACGCAACCTGGGAGTCATCCTCGACTCAACGCTCTCCATGGCCAGGCAAGTCAACGCAGTCTCATCCTCCTGCTTCAACACCCTCCGCATGCTTCGCAAGATCTACAGATGGATCCCGACAGACACAAGAAGAACAGTCACCCAGGCCCTCGTCAGTAGCAGACTTGACTATGGGAATGCCCTCTACGCGGGAGCCCCGGCCAAGCTCATCAAGCGACTGCAACGCATACAAAACGCCTCCGCACGCCTGATCCTCGATGTACCACGCCACATCACCCCCCACCTGAGGAACCTGCACTGGCTCCCCGTCGACAGGAGAATCTCCTTCAAACTCCTCATCCACGCACACAAGGCACTCCACAAGACTGGCCCAGCCTACCTCAACAGACGACTCCTCTTCTACGTCCCCAACCGCCAACTCCGCTCCGCCGACCTCTCCCTCGCCACCGTCCCTCGCATTCGAAGAACTACCACCGGCGGCAGATCCTTCTCCCACCTCGCCGCCAAGACCTGGAACACCCTTCCACTAAGCCTACGACAGACCCAAGACCTGCTGACCTTCAGGAGGCTACTCAAGACCTGGTTGTTCGACCAGTAGCAGCACCCCCCCTTTTTTTTCTCCCCAGCGCCTTGAGACCCTCGCGGGTAAGTAGCGCGCTTTACAAATTCTGTGATTGATTGATTGTCTTTATCGTTTTGTTGTATCGTTCCACGAGACCGTCTGTCTGTGGGTGATATACCGCTGTTCGTATTTGCTTGACCCCCAAGATATCACATACCTGCTTCATTAACTTCGAGACAAATGGGGTGCCTTGATCGGTTAAGATTTCATGCAGGAACCCCACACGAGAAAAGAAAGTAATCATGGCTTGGGCTACGGTGGAAGAGGTAGTGCTGGACAATGGTATGGCCTCTGGATAACGGGTGGCGTAATCTACCAAGACCAGAATATACTGGTGTCCTCTGCCGGAAGGGAGTAAGGGTCCCACTAAGTCCATCCCCACCCGTCTAAAGGGAACATCAATTATGGGAATGGGTTGTTACGGGGCTCGGGGAAGGACCGGTGTATTGACTAGCTGACACCTAGCACAGGAAGCACAGAATCGGGCTACTTCCTGATAAACTCCTGGCCAATAGAAACGGTCTAGCAAATATTTCAAGGTATGTTCTTGGCCGTAATGACCACCCCCTGTCTGACTGTGTGCCAACTCCAGTACTTGTTCTCTGAAGGCTTTCGGGACTAACAACTGCTCTTTCGGGTGAACGTTCTCTCTCGTCACTCTATACAATAAACCTCTCTTTTCACAAAAGAAGGGTCCTACCTGTTCAGGTTGATCTTCTTGTACTTGATTCCAGGCGTGCTGTAGGGTAGAATCATCTCTCTGAGCTGTTCGGAAGCTTCGGCTGGGTATTTGTGGTTCGTCTGGGGAGAGAAGGATAGGTAAGACAGGACCTACTTTGCTATATAGGGCTCTTTCTTCCCGTTTCTCCCTCCGGGACTTTGGCACTTTGGGAGAGGACCCGCTAACTTCTTCCCGGGAAAACAGGGCGTTTTCTAACCATCCTACCATTGGGGAAGGTGGAGTCAGGGCTGCAAGGTAGTCGTGGAACCTCGGGAGATCAGTGCCTAATAGGATTGTTTCTGGGAGGGAAGGAACTACCCCTACTTTCCTCAATTGCGGTTCTCTGTCTATCTCCAACAGAACTTCTGCTAGCGGATACATTTTCTCCTCCCCTTGTACACAGGTAACCCGTACGTATTCTCCCTCTAAGAGTAGAGTGTCGGGTATCAACTCCTTACTGACAACCGTGTGGTGACACCCAGTGTCCAGAAAGGCCATCACAGGTTTACCGTTGAAGTGTATTTTCTTCTTGTATCTCTCAGGAGGACCACCTGCCACTAGTACCCTTCCCCGGGTGTACCCTACCTCCATGGGTTCCTGTGGTGGTGTACGTCTAGGACAATGACCGGCAATGTGACCCCACTCAGTGCAATGAAAGCACTGGGGTCCCTGTAGGGCACCTGTCCCTAAACTAGGTCTGAAGGGTTGTTTTAACAGTGCTGGTGGTTTAGATTCCGTCATTGCTAGGGGAGGCCTAATCCCGGGTCGAGGGAGGTTGGGAAGAGGGCGAGCAGGTTGGGCTTTAAACTCAGGGGACCTATGGTAGGCACATGCTAGGTCAACAGCCACAGTGACCGATAGATTAGGATGTTGTTTAACCCACGCTCTGGTGTTGGGGGGAGGGCTTCCAGATACTGTTCCAAATACACTTTTTCTGTAAGATCGTCTATGGAGGAAGATGTGGATTGCAACCAACGGTTTCCCAGATCCCGTATACGATCGTGTATTGTCTCCCGCAGTCCATTTCTCTTTTCGAAACCGGTTGCGGTAATACTCCTGGTCACAGCCTAAGCGCTCTAATATGGCTCTCTTTATGTCAGGGTAGGCTGTTGTTCCTGCCGGATTGGCGGCCTGATATGCGGCTTGCAATTCCCCCGATAACAAGGGAGCAACATATTGACCCCATCTTTCCTGAGGCCAGGAAGCAGTCGTGGCCACCCGCTCAAAATTCACAAAAAATAAGTCTGGGTCATCACCCTCTTGGAACTTTTGTAGCACGCTGCCTGGTACGTTAGGATGGATCCTAGCACTTGAGATAGCATCAGTTAACCTTAGGATGGCAGTATCCTGTACTTGTTGGTTGGTGGTCAAAAGGGTGGCCTGTTCTTTTAAAGCTGAATGAAGAGCGTCGCGTTCTTGCTGGGCGGTTTTGGTTTGCTGTTCGAATACTAGTTGTAGGTGTCTTTGTCCTTCCGCCAATTGCGTTATGATGGCCTCCATAGTAATGGGTTGTGTCATAATTGCTAGACACCAGGTATCCCACTTCTGACACCACTTGTAATCTACTTCCCGTCTGGAGGGTCTGGATATAACACTTTCCTAGAAACATGAGACCCAGGGTAGCTTTAGTGATTATTTTATTAGCTACACTAGTAACAGTCCTTATAGGATTGAACCAAAAGATGAAGACTAGACAGCAATGTTGGGGATTCTCTTGTCGTGATTCTACATATAGGCCGGGTCAACAGGTGTGTCCATGTTACTCTCGGCTCCTCGTCTCGCTCCTGGGCTGCACCATCCGGGTCCTCTTCCTCTCAAAGGTACCGGAAAAGAGATAAGCATAGGCAGGGGTAAGGGTAGGGGAACTCTGAAAGGTGGGTAGGGAGGGGTCAAGTGCACCCTTCACCGTCCCTACTGTGCCTCGTGCCTGAGTGAGGGAAGAACTGTGCCCAATTACCCTTGGGTGCCCTTTAACCCTGCCCAACACCCCTTAACAAAAGATAGCGGCGTCTCTGTCACTTGCCTGAACCCACGACCCTCCTGGGCCGTGGGGTTGGGAGCCACAGCCTCCTCTTCTCCTGGGGAAGGGCTGGACCCGCTCGCGTTGCTCCTGGAGCTGTTTCCTCGGTTGACGGGCAGCTGCACGACGTCCTCTCCAACCTCCAGCTCTCCGTCAGGACCCTCGGCTCCAGTGTGCTCCTCTGTAGATTCCTGTGTCTCCGTCGCGTCCTCCGGTCTCCCTCCACGCTCCGCGTTCGCCGATCTCCAGCGAGAGTCCTTCCTCGTTTCTGCCCCTTTTCTTCCGTCCGCCTCTCTCGCGGGTGGAGCGATGCCTGCACTTCCGCTCGGGGTCATTGCGGCCGCCATGTTGGAAGGGTCGGGTCGATCCGTGACCCGATCACAGTAATATAACAGGATGGCAAGATTACAGCACATCTTCCTTACATAGGAAGGGGGATATTTACAAGAAACTGTCGGAGCACGGTGTTAAGCCAAAATTGCTAACGTTGTGTTCCGACAGTTTCAAAGCGCAGGGATGCTCCGTATTTACAGAAATGCGGCGCCCCTGCGTTTCCCCTAGCACTGGTGCTAAATTTAGCTGCCTAGCGCCAACACAGGCACCCTTGTACCATAGTGCAAGGGTGCCTGCGTTGCAGGGAATGATTGCTCATGTGCAGGAAAGTGTCCCTTCCTGTACATAAACATTCACTAATGGCGATTTGCTATTTCTATGTGTGCTGCAAAATGCAGCACACATAGAAACAGCAAAAACGAGGAGAAATGAATAATTTCTCCTCATTGCGCCTGTGTAAGAGCAGGTTTTCCCTAGTCTTATTTTTGGCGCTGTCCTATATTTATGCCACTCTTGTACATAGAGGGCAGTGTCAAAAAGCCATGGGTGTTGCGGTGGAATGCCCACAGCAACACCCATTGCCCGCCCCTTTGCCGCAGCGGACGGCTGCAGGAAGGGGCATATTTACAAGGTGGTGCTAAGCCACGTAAAGTGGCTTAGCACCACCTTGTAAATATGGAGCAGGGCATTGCGCCACAGGAACGTCATTAAAAGTGACGTTCCTGTGGCGCAGTTCCCTTGTAAATATGCTCCAAAGTTTTAAAAATCGAGAGAGATTCATGTATATCATACTAAATAGATCGTACCAAGTGGATCAGTTATTTCATAATAAAGTAAAAGTCGGACATTTAGGGGCCGATTCCGATTCGGGCCGGAAATCTCTCCGACCGAGCCGGACCCGGAGAGATTTCCGACCGAATCGGACCCGTGCAGTCCGACCGAACGAGTACGATGCGCACGTATGCCATCGGACTCGAGTCGGTCGGACTCCCATTGAAGTCAATGGGAGCCTGTCGTACAACGCGTACGCGGGCTCCCATTGACTCAATGGGTGCGATGCGGACAAGTGCGCCCCCTACAGCGTGTACGCGGCGAAGCGATGCGCACCGTACACGCACAGGTAGGGGGGACCCATGGGTCCCCCCTGTGTGCGACTCGCGCGGCTACGCGTACAGGGTGGTCCGACACGGACCCCCAAAGTACGGCTCCGACTGCTCTTTCGAGCCCGAGTGCGTGGCTCGGTCGGACTGCTCGCGGCGCGCATCGTACTTACCCGGCCGGGGAACGTCTCCATTGCGCGGTGCGAGTCGTGTCCGTGCGAGTCGGTCGGTGCGGTTCGACCCGGGATCGAGTCGGTCGGAGCGGTCGGGACGCCCGGACGAGTCAGTCGGCGAATACGCATCGTACTCGCTCGCCCGGACGCGCGTACGAATCGGTCGGGAAATAGGGCTCCGAATCGGATCCGGTTAAGCCGAATCCGATTCGGAGCCCTACCTGCCGAGATCGGAATCGGCCCCTTAATGTTAGAATGCATAGACCATTCCTTCCCTCATTCATCAATCATATCACACTGTGTATGAATGGAGGAAATCTTTGCATTACTTTCTTCCTTGTGGAGTACTTGGTCACTCTATCTGTACTCCAGATTTGACCATTCTCCAGGATGACCACCTTTCGACCAATCTGCTTAACCTTATGAGGTGTTGAAAAAGCACATCCTTTCTGCAATCGGGGACTTTTTTATAAGTGCCCAGGTCCCACGTTGCAAAAATGGACGTTTGACTTCATGAATATTTCCATGTCTTTGTTACTATCTTGACTGGTGGATGTAAATTGTTTTACTTATTTCTTTTCTGTTTATTTCTGAGTGAATATTCCCTGTCAGCCATATGGGAGTCATTTTGCTGTCAGCCTCCAAGCCCTTAACGGAGATACATGGAGAGATCTTAGTAACCGTGTTGGGTGCAGTGCGAATAGAACAGATTCATCCTTGTAACACTCTTTCTACATGCATTCCATTCACAACTGCTCTTATACATTCTTTAACCATGCAGTTAGTCCTTTCCACCAGACCATTCGCCTTAGGACAATACAATGTTGTTTTATAGTGAAAATTACTATTTTTTTCAAGAATTCCCTCATCACATCAGAGGTAAATTGTACTCCATAATCAGTAACAAGGATTTTTGGTATACCTTCATTGTAAATTTCCTCAGAAATTCAAAAAGCACATCTGTTGTAGTAATATACACACATTTAATATTATTCCATTGAGAGTGATAATCAATCAAAACAAGGACATATTTCAAATTAAAACCTTTTTTGTCGATAAGCCCTATATATCAAGTGCTAATTGAACCCATGGTTCATTTGGTACCGCTACAGGCGAACGGCAAACTTTTCTCAGTACTCTATTTGTATTACTGGCTGCACAACCAGAACTTAATTCTACTTTACCATCCACTTGGAAGTTAAGACCCAGCCACCAATAATCTGACCTATTTTTATTCTTGATCAGACTCGTGCCTTTGTGGCCCACGTGAGCGAAGCATTTTGTTTCTCTGAGTTGCATAGGGTTTACCAACTTATTTCCCCTCTAAATCTTTTCTCAGTCAGTACTAAGTTCATTTCTGACTTCCCAATATCTTTTTAAGATCTCCGGAAGATCTTTGAATTTAATATACCATCCTAATACAATTTTCTTATGAGGTTCCTTAATTTCTTCAGCATCTCTGATATATTCTTTCCATTCGTCTGTATTCAATCCAGGAACCCCCTTATCAGAACTCCTTTGAGTGGACAACGGGGCACACGGGGGCTAGTGAGCCCAACCGTGGTGGTTGGAGCATTTTACTACTGTTGTCCCGGGGCTTGACCTACTATGTATCCTGGGAAACTTGGCCAAGCACTCCTCCTGCACTTGACTGTCAGTGGTAACTGTGGATAAGCAGTCAAAGGCTCCCGTGGGGGTTGGTGGGGAGCGTAGTTACAGGTAAGTGAACACGACACATAACTCAAAGTGCAAACAGTAGGAACATTAAATCAGTGTCCAGTCAAATATTTTTTTTAAAGAAAAAGTAGTATTTTATTTTTAACTCTACACATGCAAAGGAATAACAACGTTCATGAGCAATAACACAATCCCCTTGAGGTTGTAGCACTAGTCGTTCTCAGGCAAATCCCTGTCCCACCCTCCTTATTATAACTTGGTCGAAGCTATTCCCAGTCACTGATGGCCACATCTAGGGAATGCTTACTATTAGGCTGTACTCAAGAGTTCACGTTTGTCTCTTCAAGATTTAGTCAAACGTGTCTATGGTGCCTCTGCACCGTTAGCAGTGAGTCCTCCAGGGACCAATAGGCCCAGTTCAAGTCTTACCCACTCCTGCAGCCCGATAGCGAGTGCCCTCAGCAGAAGCACCTGCAAGTTGTGATCCTGCTCGGAGAAGTCGCGCTGCTCGTGCCCACGCGGCAGCACCCTGTGTTGCAGGGTCACTGAGCAGCATGGCCGGAGTCTTCCAGTTATCGGTGCAGCTCCCAGCTCGCGAACATACCTTAAGTTAACCTTCCCCAGTGGGGGGTAGGGAGCATCCTTTCTTCAGCTCCTGAATGGAGCCCAGCGAGGGTGCAACGTTGCCTGCAACGTCCTCAGCAGTCCTTGGGGTTTCTTCAGTGGCAGTTCTCGAATGCAGCCTCAGCTTTTTCCTCAAGCCACAGCCCAAAACCTCTAGGCAGCGCTGGTACTGGCAGCCCCTCCTGAAATACGGGGTTGCCATAGTACTTTATAGCACGGGCACAGACTCCTCTGGTGCAAACATCTCCACCGCAACGATTACAAGACTCAGCGCGCTCATAGTAGCAACCTTACCTGAGCCCCCTCCTGACATACGTGGTCCCCACAGCACCCTGGTATGGGTTTTGCAAACCCTGCACTGCTATCTCAAGGGTCAGTCCATAGAGGCCCTCTTCTGGCATATAGCGGATACCTAACCGACACCCCTGCACACGGGCTAATGCCCGATCGGTGCACAGCGGAATTCTTGCATCTCACACAGGTAATCCTCACGTAGTGCTCCCCACTGGGCCTCACTTCCTCCAACGCTCCCCTCTTCCACACAGGGCACACTGGTCTTGGCAAGCAGGCAGGCGCTGGTGCTCCAGGGTAGATGGTCTTTGTTTTCCTGGGTGATGTGCCCTCACCCAGAAGGTAGACTGGGTGAGGGCCTTTGCCCCAGTCCTGGTCACAGGCAGAAGTCTTGCAGCATTTCCCCTCCTCACACAGCCTGTCTGGCTGCTTGCCAGATGACAAATATGGGGTCCCAACCAACCCTTATTATAGTCAATTTCCAGACACCAAAATGTGATTTAGTGTCTCAGTCCTTGAAGTTTTATGTTGGTGTTCTTCTTCTTTTGAAGTGTCTACTTTTTCTTCTTTCCCCTTGAAAGGATGTCTGTCATGGCAGGCAAGAGTCTGAAGCTGATTGACCCACAACATAATTTATGGAAGTGACTAGAGTTCACGCCTGGATGTCAGCCACAGTGATATGTGCATTAAAAGGTTAATCCCATGCTCCCAGCCCTCTTCTTTATAATTTCCTCATCAGCCCCCATCTCCTTCCTGAGATGTGTCCAGGCCCCTTCCTTGTGATCTATCACTGAATCAAAGAGCACCTTTTGAATTGTAAAGGGAGAGTCTCTTCCTCACTTCCTCCAGTGTGTCCCACCCAGCTCACAAGAACGCAGCAATAGACAAATCTGTATGGGAGATTCCTCTCCTCACCCTGTCTTCACCAGGCAGGCCTGGGCTTCCCAAAATTGAACCCATGGTCCTCCATATAATGTATCATTTCAGGCACACTTACTCAGTGTACATTCATAGCACACTTACTGTCCAGTACTGTTACCTCCCAGCATTGTGCCACTATAGTCACACTTGCATTCAGCACCCACATTCAGTCTGCCTGCACTGTTTAGTTCTGTAGCTTTTCTGTATTTTACCAGGGTGTGCTATTTACAAACATACGCTCTGCCAGCAAACAGACTCACCATGTGCGCTCTACACAGCACTTCACCCTTCATGTATTGTGCTTCACGCAAGCACACATATTCCCACCACATGCTTTCATTGCGCACTCACTGCACACCACTACATCTCTCATGTAATGGATTCCCATCAGGCATACATACACTCAGTACATGCACTAACCACAAATATACTGCCCAGCACTGCTCTATCCTTGGACCCTTCCCAGGCACACATACATCCAGCAGAGAGTCACTACTTCTGCACTGCGCAGCACTCTACATCTCCCCAATATTGGCCAAGGGTTAGTTGCGTGCAAAGCAGCGAGCAAGTGTGTAGGTCTCACTCCAGTGATACAGTGTAAAAAGGACTTGTTCTCTACTACTGATCACTACACGATATGCTGTCACCACCGCACTCGTGCTGCTTAACTATAAGTGAAGGCGGTAGCCTCCCACCACTGTGAGGGTAGCGCTTTGGGCACTCCTCCCCTGTCCAGCAAGACCACAATCCTTGAGACAGGCCTCTGTCATGGCGCACAAGCATGATCCATGTTTGCCTATGACAAAAAATCAGCATTAGGAATCCAGACAACATTAGAGTTGGGCATTGAGGGCAGGAGTACAAGTCTTTAACTATGCAGAGGACTTTTCTGTCCCAACACCCCTCAACTATTATAACACATTCATCAACCATAGTGCCCTCTTCACACTCCTTTCTTAATGGCATAAATGTTCTGCCATATTTTGAGTACCCTGTAGATGTTTAATTTTAAAATTAAAACCTTCCAACTCTAGTATCCATCTTGAAATCCTTGGGTGGCGCATTCTAAAACTTTAGAAGTAATAACATAAGTTAACGGTTTATAGTCCGTTCTTATGACGAATGGAATCACCCGTAAGAAAACCCTAAAGTGTTTGACTGCCCAAGAGCAATCTTATGCTTCTCTTTTAACCACAGAATAATTACATTCAGATCCCTTTAGTAACCTGGAAGCAGAAGCTGTCACCTGCTCCTTCTCATTCACAATTTGAGTCAGGGTAGCACCAAGCCGTTTGGTAGTGGACCGACCGCAGTTAAGCTATGCATTAAAGCGCGGCACTCTGTGAGGAAGAAGTGACGCCAGAGGAAGTCAATCAGGAACTATAGACAGCACGGCAGGGCTGCTGGATCGACAGCACTTCAGTTTGGCAGACTGTGAGGGAGCGTTGGTACAACAATGATTATTTGACAGCAAATTGAATGCCAAAATGTTATATTATGTGAATCTGTAAAGTGCATAAGCACCTGCAAGTGCATCCTGGCGCTGAGCAGGTGTGTGTGCGCCTACCCCTGCCTATGGTAGGTTGGTTAATTGAAAAGCCAAGTCTTCAGCTTCTTGTAGAATTCAAGAAAAGAGAAGGAGGCTTTGGTGTGGAGTGGGAGGCCGAGATGTGGGATGTGTGCGAGTACTAGTATTGCTTTGTGGAGGTGTCTGGGTGATTGGTGGAAGGTTATGCGACTGTTTAGGTGGGTGGGGCCTAAGTTGTGTAGTGCCTTGAATGTGTGTGAGGAGTTCGAAATCTATCAGGAGCCAGTGGAGCTCCCTGAGGTGTGGTGTGATGTGAGTTCTCCGTGGGAGGTTGAGGATGAGTGTGGGTGCTGAGTTCTAGATGGTTTTGTAGTATTCTAGTGAGTTTCTTGGTGATTCAGGAGTAGAGGGTGTTCCCGTATTCCAACTTGCTGGTGACTAGGGTGTGAGTGACAGAGTCTCTAGTGTTGCCTGGGAACCATTTGAAGATCTTCCTCCGCATCTTCAATATAGCACTGTGCCTGAAACATGCATTAAGGACTGCATATAGTACATAAGTAATAGTACACTTGAAGGAAGTGACCCGATTAGGGCCACCCGGGTCACTCACGACCTCCTCTCGGCCTTCCAAGAAATGAAGAGTCGGTCACGCAGTAGAGAATACAAACCAAAACTCTTTATTAGTAATACGCTGCAGTGGAGTCCAGTCTGACTAGCCTCCTGAGATGCTACCAAGGGGACTGACCGACAAACATTTGGTAACGTATGATAAACCTTCCAACATCTCTAGAAAACCCCGCCCCTCATTGAAAAGTACTGCTTGGTCACAGAGGCTAACAAAGGAGGCACTGAGAGACGAGTTAACACCTGCAGTATGGGTACATGCTATCAGACTTCCAAGGCCGTCTTACTTGATCTCAGCTCTCTCTAGTGTGGGAGCATAGGTATGTCCGAGGACAGGAATGCAGAGCTGAATAAACTATTCTCTTTGTACATCTGGGTTCCGACCTTGGATGAGATATGAGAACCTTTCGGAGCAGCAGCCTCTGCCGAGACTGGGAGAGAGCGGGGGCACAGAGATGAGGGGATTGTTCACAGCGCAACAGAGTCGGTGAAAGGAAGAAAATGGCGTCTCAGATGCTAACTTAGGCCTACAATACTCTACAATAGCCAGGCACATGCACAATATAAATCACAATCATATGACGTAGCTACTTGAATGCTAACTCATCACAGCATATATCATGGAAAACGGGGAGGGAAAACAGTTCAATTCTAACAGACCCTCCTTTTAGCATTCATTGCTAAGTTTTTATTGGTGCTATCAGGTTAGGGTCTTTACAATTCTAATGGAGAGAAAGGCAGAATGGCACACATTGCAAGGGTAATCATTAGTAATATAGAACAGATACATATATCAGTATTCGAAAATGCCCTCGTCGATAGCCATCAAGTCCCCAATAGCTTGTACCACCATGATAGAGTTTTTCCCTGTGTGTTCTGGAACTCGAGGTGTGGGGGCTAGCTTCTGCATACAATAGGAGCAACAGGCAGGAAGACAATGAATGCACAGGCAACAGGTGAATATTTCACCGCCAATGGCTACTAAAATTAGGAGTATTTTCCAGCCCCATGTCGCAAACAGACCCCAAAACCACCCAGATAAGGACCATGAACCATTCTCCTGATGGATTTCAGATGCTATTCTATGTAACTTTTGTATAGCTGCATATACATTCGGGGCGTGATCTAGTACGTATACACAACAGCTACTACCAATGACGCGACTGGCCCCGCCTCTATCAGCGAGGATAACATCTAAAACCATACGGTTTTGAAGGGCAACAAGTCTCGTAGCCTGAAGCTCAGCTGTGATGTTGGTCAGTATTCCTGCAGTAGTGTTAATGACTCCCTCTACCACCCTAGTAAGTCGGCGTATGCTTCGGCTGTTGTGCATGGGACCCCAGAAAGGCAGGATACCCTTCATGGCATCTGTAAATTGCTGCAAGGTGGTGTCTTTATGGTCAATATCCTGTGTGTCAAAAACTCTCTTTACCCGAGTCAAGTACACACTCCTGCGTTGTAATCTGTGTTTTCTATGGTAATTGGAAGGTGCAATATACACAGGGGGCAGGAGGAAGGACACATAGCACACCCCAGACCACCCCCTGGGAAGCCATATGTAAGCATAAGATCCGCATACGAAGTACACATGGTGAGGCGGAAGCAATGGTGGACTACTAGTGATATTCAAATCATAAGTATAGTTGCAGATACTCTCTCCCACCGGGACCTTCCCAAACCCTCGGACACAAAAACTAGTGGTGGTGTTAATCACTGGCACCGGCATAGCCTTATCTTTAGTAATATTGCGTAACTGAAAGGACCGGAAATATTCAGTGACATTGAAACCTTGGAAATCAGCCATTTCCTCCTGAAGCCATGTTTCATTTTTCTTCCTTTCATACACGTTTATGCATGCTTCGGGATGAAGTGTGTCAGCTGCCCCATTCTTCCCCAGCGTCTATCCCTGGTGTGTTACTATATAATCCAGTACAGCCTCATAATCGTGACACGTCATATCCAATGCATATGAGTGATAATGGATGTATACCAAAGTGAACAACTGAAACCAGGCTTCACAGCTGGCTAGATAGGAGAGGGGCAAAGACAATAACAGATCAGTCTTGTGCACTACCTAGGGGAGTAAACCACAAACCCAACAATCAGTGACTTTGGTGGTATGGTGGGCCTGGTGTAACATCTGGAGGAAAACATTATCTACATACTTCTGCCTATGTCTTTCCTTATGCGGGGCTAAAGTGGCAAAAACGTGCTCAGGGGAGCTGTAGTGGTTGCAATCAGGGAGTGTACAGGATGTCTTTCTTCTAAGAACCATAGGATTCCTAGCGCTATCAGTAAAGCTATGAAAACTATTACTAGACACCCTATCTTAGTCTTAGGGGGCCAACTCGACCAGGTGGGGCCATGTTGATCAGGGCGACGCCCCTCTAACAGCTGTTCTTCCTCCCTAACTATACGACCAAAGGGATGCATCTTCACCTATGAAACTATCAGAGGAGAGTCCGTGCTATGGAGCCAGGTATACAGGGGAAAAGAAAAATAGTCTCTTAATGTCTATTATCGATGGTGCTAATGAGCACTGCAAGGAAGGAAAAAAGAAAAATAGTCTCTCTGAGTCTTACAACGGTGGTGCTAACGAGCACGTCGCGGTGGAGTTGCACGACCACAACCCTTGTTGTCTCTCAGCTCAGGATAGGGCGACTTCCCTCCTTGGAAAGCACCCCCTACTTATCCTGTCCAATATCTCAGACAGCGCACCAATCTCTCTGTCCCTAACTTATTGTTGGTACTATAGACAAAGTACACGAGTCCTATTTTTCATCCAGAAGTCCATCCCTACTAGCCTGACTGTCCCTCGGGTGCACTGTCCCTCTGCCGGGGACGCAAATTGTATCGAGCCACTCCTGGCACTGACTCGTCTTGGAAAAGGACTTTAAACTCAGGGGAGTCAGTAGGCTGAGACTCCTGTTCCTGCGGACCAGATGGAGGAGAGACCTGGGCGTCCTTTATTTCTGGAGGCACCCCCTCGTTCAAAACAGCATCATTCTCCTCTTCCGTCTGTGCCCAGGTCAGCCGAGCATCAGAAAAGGGGATGAAGCGAGGGACCTTCTCCGTCTCGTGGTCCCCAATCCCCTCGAGTGCCCACTTGTCATAGGGAAGAGGAAGCGGGACCCGCTTACAGTGAGATGTATGGATCCAGTTCTTCCGTCACTCCACCTTTACTGCCGTCCTTGTGGCGAGGAGGACCAGCAGGGGTCCCTTCCAACGTGGCTACAGGCACCCTTTCCTCTGATAGTTTCGGATTAGGACATAACTTCCAGGCTGTATCCCATGTCCAGGACCCTCTGGTATTGGTGGCAGTGCCTCGTGGACCTGTTGGTGAATAGAACGCAAATTTTTAGTGAGCTCATAAAGGTAATCCACAAGTAACGGGTAGTCAATATCAGAAAAATGACGAGGACGGGGTACACCCCAGACATTCGCGGGGCGGCCAAAGACCACCTCATAGGGGGATAACCCAGTTCTGGAATGCGCTGTCACTCTAGTGGATAGTAGGGCAAGGGGTAGTGCATCTGGCCATTGCAACCCTGTGCTCTCCCTGATCTTAGCCATCTTCAACTTGAGAGTACCATTATACTTCTCAACTAAGCCAGCCGACTGGGGGTGGTTTGCTGCATGGACCTTTTGCTTAATATGTAGGCCATCGCATACCAGCTGAATCACTTTTGCATTAAAGTGATTTCCGTTGTCACTCCAAATCAAACGGGGCAAGCCGAGGCGCGGGAAAAACTCCTTCAATAGGACTTTCGTCGTCGCCATGGCTGTGTCCTCTTTAGTTGGGTAAGCCTCAATTCATTTACCGAATGCACAAACCACCACCAGCACGTACTTCAAGTTGTTAACCCGTTCCATTTCGATGTAATCCATCTGGAGAACCTCGAAAGGGAAAGAGGGGGGTGCAAAATTACCAGGAGGTGTAGAGATGCCTTTCCCCGGATTATGTATCAGACAAACCATACAATTCTTCACTAGGTGGGCCGCTACCTTAGGGATGTTATCATTTTGCCATACGGGGTCCAATAGCTTACATATTCCCCTTGCACTAATGTGTGCTGGACCATGGGCCATCGTAACTACAGGTAATACATATGCATCTGGTAACATCCATCTCTGCTTTCCCGACTTATCGGTCCAGCACCCATCCTCATCTAAGCGCCCCGTACTCTCCTGCCACATTGCCAGTTCCTCAACTGTTGTCTCACTTTGAATCTCCTTCACATTTTCCAGTGTGTCTTCAAACATTGCATTATCGGGTACCCACCTAGCAGGACCCGCCACAAACATTCTTTTCATTTTCGATCGAGCTGTCTCCTTAGCTGTCTGGTCTGCAAATGCATTTCCCCTCCCCACATCATCAGTGATTGCTTTGTGGCCACTACACTTCACTATCGCCAGTCTCTTGGGAAGTGCTAGGGCTGACAGGAGCCTATGTATCAGAGGGCCATGCTGTATCCTTGCGCCGTGTGAGGTCAGGAATCCCCTCTCCGCCGAGAGCCTCCCGAAATTATGGGCGACTCCAAACGCGTATTGACTGTCAGTATAAATATTGACAGTCAATCCCTCACTTAGCTCACACGCTCGCAAGAGGGCAACAAGCTCCGCAGCTTGTGCTGAGTGGTAAGGAACACGTGATGTCTCAACTACAGTGCGCAACGTGGTAATAGCATATGCTGCAGGGGTGGTGCCATCTGACAGTTTGAAACAAGAGCCATCGACATATAGTTCCCCTTGTGGGTCAGATAAGGGAACATCAGTCAGGTCTACCCGTCCCTTCATCTCTTCCTCTGTCCGATATAGACAATCATGGACATCTGTATCCCCATTGTCCGAAGGGAGAGGGTAGTAACATGGCTGGATTCAGAGTGGCACAACGTTTTATTGTAATGTGCGGTGCAAACAATGTTAATTCATAACCAGTCAGACGAGCACTGGTGAGGTGCTGCGTCTTTGTCTTATGCAAAAGCGTGTCCACAGCATGGGGTACCATTACTGTGAGGTCAGTATTGAGGACGAGCCCCGCTGATTGTCGAATAGAGACAGCCACGGCCGCGGCGGCTCTCAAACAGCTCGGTAGGGCTCTGGCGACAGAGTCAAGAAGAGCAGAGAAATAAGCACACAGCTTCTGCTTACCTCCAAAGACCTGTGTTAACACCTAAAGCGCACACCCAGCCGTCCCGTGTACATATAACACGAAAGGCTTCTGGTAGTCCGGCATACCAAGCACATGCGCCGAGCAAAGCGCAACTTTTAATTACTCAAAAGCTTGCTGGCATTCATGCGTCCAAGGTAAAGGCTCATGCACATCTTTAGTTGTTAAGTGCAAAAGGGGTTTCGTTAGTAAGGAGTAACCGGGGATCCAGTGTCGACAATACGAGGTGATGCCTATGAAAGCGCGCACGTCTCTCTGAGTCTTAGGGACGGACATCCTAACAATGGCATCAACTCGTTCAGGTGTTAGCCTCCGACCCTCCTTCAACAGTAGGTGACCGAGATAGGTGACCTCCTGTCGACAATATTGAAATTTGGAAAGGGACACTTTATGTCCATGCTGTGCAAAATGTAATAGTAATTTGACCGTTGCTTCTTTACAACCCTCTTCAGTATCGGAGGCTATCAGCAAGTCATCCACATATTGCAATAATACGTCACCTGTAGGAAGAGAGAGGGAATCCAACTGACCTTTCAGGGCTTGACTATAGATGCTAGGACTTTCAGTATACCCCTGAGGAGCACGACAGAATTGGAAACTTCGGCCTGCTATATTAAATCCAAAAAGGTATCGGCTATTAGGGTGAATTGGAATGCTAAAGAAAGCATTTTTCAGATCAATCACAGAGAAGAATTTGGCTGTGGAAGGAATCATTGTTAAAATGGCGGTGATGTCGGGGACCACTGGGAACTGGGGAACAACTATTTTGTTAACTCCTGCAAGTCAATTACAAAGCGATAGACATCAGGATGCACATCAGCCGTGTCGGAGGGTGTCTTTTTGAGAATAGGAAGAATAGGGCTGTTACACACATTCGCAACTGTCTCTTCAACCACCCCTGATTTTATCAAATCCTGTATAATCTGCAATAAAGCCTGTTCTCCCGCCTGAGGTATCTTGTACTGGGGAATACGAGGTAACACAGCATTGTCTTTTACTGTGATGGATATCGGCGGTATCTGCAACAACCCTACATCCGTATCTCCTGTTGCCCACAGCGTGGGCGGTACATCTTTGAATTCAGCAGGGAGCGGCGCGTCTTTTGAAAAACACTGTTTAGTACTGGCCACATCGTGTCCTATTGTCGTATAAAGAAAGAATTCAATTCATTCATTCATTCATTCATTCATTATTGTCATATAGACACCATCCGGAGAACATGAAATCGTAGCATGCAACTTCTTCAGCAAATCTAGTCCCATGAGATTCTCGCCACAATTCGCAGTCAACAGAAAAGGCGAGTCCACGCTGAAAGGGCCAATAGTTAATGCAAGAGGTTCAGAGATGGGGCTCACAACCGGTATGCCTGAAAACCCTCCCAAAACATTGTTATGGCCAGACAGAGCTGCCCCAGGGACCAGTGAACAAGAGACAGAGCTATACCAAAAATGTCTTGGCCGAACCATGCAGATCCGCCGAGACATAAGGACCACACTGATCTACAGGTATTGAAACTGGTCCCTCACCCTGTCTCTGGCTGTCCTAGTTATAGGACATTGCTGACACTTTGTCCAAATCATAATCATTGTGGTAGTACTGCCTTCCCTGGGGGTCATCAAAATAATTCTGGTCAGAGCGACCCCCCGATGATACTCCACCCTGTATCTCATCACGACCACCTTCACCATGTCCCGGTCTGCCGGTACCCTGACCCCTGGGGGCGGCAACCTTCTGCAACAGTTCCGGACACTCGCTCTGCCAGTGCCCTTCTCTCTCTTACAATACGCGCACTGATTCGGCCCCACGGGACTACTTCCTCTACCTGTACCACGTGATCGCTGAGCTTGACCACCACCATGTCCTCTACCGGACCCTCTGGCTGCCTGTTGAATTAGTACTTTGGGCTTCAAGTCTTTATTCTTCTTCTCTACCTTCTCCTTCTGCTCATTCTTCCTATGCTCGTAATACTGGGCCATGCTCAATATCACTGAAGGGGAGGAGGTAGTCCAGGTGCTTTCAGAGGCCTGCAACCGAGCAGCAATCTCGGGGAGCAAATTTGTTACAAATCAATTAACAAACAACCTGACGCCGCCTTCCACTGACAAATCCTGTCCACTAAAATCCAAAAACACCCCTTCAAACCGAGTGAAAAAATCTGACACACTTTCATCTTTCTTCTGTCGACATGCCACTAACTTGTCCCAATCTACCCGTCTGGGTGGGATGAGAGAATGCATGTAAGTAATGATACGATCAGGCAAAGCCAATATCTCAGCTCTAGGTTTTTCGCCGGGCTTCCGCTCATAATCCCACGCCCTAATCGCATTCCAAGTGCCACCTAACTCTGCGACATGATCCTGCGTGTGTACCTGCCGCCATATATCCACCGGTACCAACAACCCGAAAAATATCTCAACGTCGGCCAGGGTCATCACTGTCAATGAAGCGGCCTCCGTTAATTCTTTATAATATGCTGTGGGATTTTTCATAGGGTCCGGTAGCTGACTTTTAAGGGCAAGTACCTCACTCCTTTTCCATGGAGTGTAAACCCATTGCTCCTGAAAACGAGCCTCTACCTGTGGCTGAACTATAACATCCTGCCCATTACGCCTTTCTGGAATCTCGGGATGGAAAATAGGATGAACCTCCCTCATGGGGAATTGGGACACTGTCGTTGGCGTTTTCTGGTGCAACCTTCCCCTGTACCCCTTTATCGTCGCCACATTGCCGAAGACCTCGTTAGGGGCCATATCTGCAGCACATACATGATCTCGAATGTCATGAATTATCTGGGGTGCTACGCCACCCAAACACTGTTCCCACAACCCTATCAATGTAGCCGACATATATTTAAGGGCATGCTGCTGCATAAACGGCTCAAAATCCTTCAACACACTCCACACATCCTCTACACTGTAGATCGGATGCCGTACCCACTGTGCAGCCTGATTAGCGACCATCTGCTTTTCCTCATTCCCCACATCAGATCGAATCAATACTCGTCCCATCCGTTCCCGTGCCGCAGCCCAATTTCCTTCATCCACCCCACGCAGCGGTGTCCCAGCTCCTAACGATGCTGGGGATGAGATGTCCGGGAAACACACAATAGATGAAGAAGCAGGCACCAATGTGAGCAAAGACTGAGTTGAGGGTGTGAGAGAAGAAGAAACAGGAACGGAAGCAGCATGTACAACGGGAGGGCTCACAGCTGCTGCATTCACAGCTTGCGAAACCAAAGGGGGAACAGGCGGGGCTGTAGCAGTTGAAGCTGGATCAGAAGCAGCAGAGCCAGGCAAAGAGACAAGAGGAGCAGCAGGCTGAGCTGTTGGAACAACTGGGTATATCCTCTGCGGGGCATAGGGAGGTGGGGGCCTAACATCTAATAGCTCATGCACAAATGCATCTCCCTCCTCTCGGGTCACACTTTCCTCTCTGGCCGCATAAGACTTATCACATTGTAGTCGGAACCTCCTATCAGCACTCTCAATACCCTTTTCTACCTTATCCCTATCGTAAGCTACTGATTTCTGAGTTATTGTCTGCATTTTCCCTCTCCGGGCCTCTTTTTCCGCCCGCATACGTCGCTGCTTAGCTTCCTTCTGCTATACCTGAAGAGAATCAAACATCGACTGTCTACTTCTCCTAGCAAATAACTTATCTTGCAGATAATTCAATTTATGTTCATCAAAAGTACCTGTTGGTGGCCACTGAAGCTCAGCATTGTCCCTCGTGTATTTGTGCCATAACGTACTAAACATAATAGGGCCAAGGCCATGCTTCACATACACATCAAAATTCGGGGTGCCATCCGGAGGCGCAGATTGCCTCTCCTCCAACCGGGCCTCCGCCGAGCAACAGCGGCACCCCACACACCACAATTTGCTTAAGCAAGGCATCTCACAACAGACACATGCACCACTCGCACAAACTGAATGACACACAAAACAAAGGGGACCCCAAAACAAGACATTCCGAGGACTGTACCAAAACAAGACAGTCCGAAGACTGTACCAAAACAAGACAGTCCGAAGACTGTACCAAAACAAGAAGGCAGGCTCTAACCTCGGACCTTTTCTAAACCAAATTCAGCAGGTGGCCTGGCAGAGCGTTCACAACACTATGCACCTCAAGGGTCCACAGACCCACCAAGTTCAAGCAAGTCAAGAATGGTCCTCAGACCATGTTCAAAGTACCAAAAGACAAAACAAACTCACCTGGTGCACACAGGTCAAGCAAAGTTATTCTCCACTGCTGACTCTTCGGACCAAACGGTCAGATCCAAGGGTTTCGCCGTTTCAGGACCCCAGCCGAGATGGCCACTAGACGAGGAGCCGCCCGTTCAGACAGGCGGGGCAGCCGCGAGAACCAAGCTCGGTGATGTGTGGGGATCCCCGATCCGCCCATCCGACCGGACACAACCCTGACCCCTACAATCCGACTACGGGCGAGATGGGTCACCTGGTGGAGTCCCTGTTCGGGCGCCAACTGAAGGAAGTGACCCGATTAGGGCCACCCGGGTCACTCACGACCTCCTCTCGGCCTTCCAAGAAATGAAGAGTCGGTCACGCAGTAGAGAATACAAACTAAATCTCTTTATTAGTAATACGCTGCAGCGGAGTCCAGTCTGACTAGCCTCCTGAGATGCTACCGAGGGGACTGACTGACAAACATTTGGTAACGTATGATAAACCTTCCAACATCTCTAGAAAACCCCGCCCCTCATGGAAAAGTACTGCTTGGACACAGAGGCTAACAAAGGAGGCACTGAGATATGAGCTAACACCTGCAGTGTGGGTACATGTTATCAGACTTCCAAGGCCGTCTTACTCGATCTCAGCTCTCTCTACTGTGGGAGCATAGCTATGTCCGAGGACAGGAATGCAGAGCTGAATAGACTATTCTCTTCGTACATCTGGGTTCCGACCTTGGATGAGATATGAGAACCTTTCGGAGCAGCAGCCTCTGCCGAGACTGGGAGAGAGCGGGGGCACAGAGATGAGGGGATTGTTCACAGCGCAACAGTCGGTGAAAGGAAGAAAATGGAGTCTCAGATGCTAACTTAGGCCTACAATACTCTACAATAGCCAGGCACATGCACAATATAAATCACAATCATATGACGTAGCTACATGAATGCTAACTCATCACAGCATATATCATGGAAAACGGGGAAGGAAAGCAGTTCAATTCTAACACACTCCAAAGATGCAACAGGAGGGCAGTGTGCAATACACGACTGTGGCCCAATGTGGTACAGTTCCAGACACACAATATATTAAAGACTACATACAACTCAGCCGAAATGCCACCCTCTAGAGCATGCAATGTAAGTGAGAGCAGTTATCAAAAAATAATTGTAAAAATAACAATCTCTCCACCGCCTGAGTAAAGGAAGCTCTATAAATTCCAGGCACAAGAGATGTCTCAGGGAGGCAGTGACCACTGCTGTCCCCTGAATAGCAAACAGATCCTGCAGCTTTAGCTCTGCTCCATTGCTCTCACTTGGTGCCAGACCCTGCGGCTTCAGCTCTGGGCCATTGCTCTCACTTGGCACCAGATCCTGCAGCTTCAGCTCTGGTCCATTGCTCTCACTTGGCACCAGATCCTGCGGCTTCAGTTCTGGTCCATTGCGCTCACTTGGCGCTAGACCCTGCAGCTTCAGCTCTGGTCCATTGCGCTCACTTGGCACCAGATCCTGCAGCTTCAGCTCTGGTCCATTGCTCTCACTTGGCACCAGATCCTGCGGCTTCAGTTCTGGTCCATTGCGCTCACTTGGCACCAGATCCTGCGGCTTCAGCTCTGGTCCATTGCGCTCACTTGGCACCAGATCCTGCAGCTTCAGTTCTGGTCCATTGCTCTCACTTGGCACCAGACCCTGCAGCTTTAGCTCTGAGCCATTGCTCTCACTTGGCACCAGATCCTGCAGCTTTAGCTCTGGTCCATTGCTCTCACTTGGCACCAGATCCTGCTGCTTTAGCTCTGGTCCATTGCTCTCACTTGCCGCTAGACCCTTCAGCTTCAGCTCTGGGCCATTGCTCTCACTTGGCACCAGATCCTGCTGCTTTAGCTCTGGTCCATTGCTTTCACTTGGCACCAGATCCTGCTGCTTTAGCTCTGGCCCATTGCTCTCACTTGGCACCAGATCCTGCAGCTTTAGCTCTGGTCCATTGCTCTCACTTGGCACCAGATCCTGCAGCTTTAGCTCTGGTCCATTGCTCTCACTTGGCACCAGATCCTGCAGCTTTAGCTCTGGTCCATTGCTCTCACTTGGCACCAGATCCTGCTGCTTTAGCTCTGGCCCATTGATCTCACTTGGCACCAGATCCTGCTGCTTTAGCTCTGGTCCATTGCTCTCACTTGCCGCTAGACCCTGCAGCTTCAGCTCTGGGCCATTGCTCTCACTTGGCTCCAGACCCTGCCGCTTTAGCTCTGGTCCATTGCTCTCACTTGGCACCAGACCCTGCTGCTTTAGCTCTGGGCCATTGCTCTCACTTGGCACCAGATCCTGCAGCTTCAGCTCTGGTCCATTGCTCTCACTTGGCGCCAGACCCTGCAGCTTCAGTTCTGGTCCATTGCTCTCACTTGGTACCAGATCCTGCAGCTTTAGCTCTGGTTCATTGCTCTCACTTGGTGCCAGATCCTGCTGCTTTAGCTCTGGTCCATTGCTCTCACTTGGTGCCAGATCCTGCTGCTTTAGCTCTGGTCCATTGCTCTCACTTGGTGCCAGATCCTGCGGCTTCAGCTCTGGTCCATTGCCCTCACTTGGAACCAGACCCTGCTGCTTTAGCTCTGGTCCATTGCTCTCACTTGGCACCAGATCCTGCGGCTTCAGCTCTGGTCCATTGCTCTCACTTGGCGCCAGACCCTGCGGCTTCAGCTCTGGTCCATTGCTCTCACTTGGCACCAGATCCTGCTGCTTTAGCTCTGGTCCATTGCTATCACTTGGCACCAGACTCTGCGGCTTCAGCTCTGGTCCATTGCTCTCACTTGGCACCAGACCCTGCAGCTTTAGCTCTGGTCCATTGCTCTCACTTGGCACCAGATCCTGCGGCTTCAGTTCTGGTCCATTGCGCTCACTTGGCACCAGGCATACCCTCTACTGTCAGGTGGTGTTAGATCTCTTGAAACTATATGGTGGCCCTATACAGTGGCCTTCTATCAAGTGTCCTCCATCTTTATTTTTTGTCCTATAGTGTCGCATGGCGCCAGGTATTGTGCCGCTCTATCTCTGATCCTATCTCACCACATGGCGCCAGGTATCCTGACGTTTCTTATTTCTGGTTCAATATCGCCACATGCTTCCAGGTATGGTGAGGCTTTAGCTCTGGTGCTATACCCTCACATGCTGCAGGTGTACTGGAGCTCTATATCTGGTTTTATTCCATTACATGCTACCAGGCATCGTGCAGTTTATCTCTGGTGCTATACCCTCACTCAGTGACCGGTACCCTGCATCTTTATCTCAGGTGCTATAGCCTCACTCAGTGACAGGTACCCTGCAACTTTATATCTGGTGCTATACCCTCACTCAGTGACAGGTATCCTGCACATTTATCTCTGGTGCTATACCCTCACACAGTGAGAGGTATCCTGCACCTCCACCTCTGGTTCTGTGCCCTCACATGGTGCCAGTTATACTGCAGCATTGTCTCTGTTTTTATTCCCTCACATGCTGCCAGCTAGCGTGCAGTTAATCTCCGGTGCTCGCCTCTCACATGCTTCCAGGTACTGTGACGCATTATCTCTGGTGCTAATACACAGTGTGCTGGTGCACAGTGACAGGTATCCTGCACCTTCACCACTGGTGCTATACCCTCACACAGTGACAGAGATCCTGCACCTTCACCTCTGGTGCTATGCCCTCACACACTGACAGGGATCCTGCACCTTCACCTCTGGTGCTATACTCTCACACAGTGACAGGTATCCTGCACCTTCACCTCTGGTGCTATACCCTCACACAGTGACAGAGATCCTGCACCTTCACCTCTGGTGCTATGCCCTCACACAGTGACAGGGATCCTGCCCCTTCACCTTTGGTGCTATGCCCTCACACAGTGACAGGTATCCTGCACCTTCACCTCTGGAGCTATGCCCTCATACAGTGACTGGGATCCTGCACCTTCACCTCTGGTGCTATACCCTCAAACAGTGACAGAGATCCTGCACCTTCACCTCTGGTACTGTACCCTCACTCAGTGACAGGTATCCTGCACCTTCACCTCTGGTGCTATACCCTCACACAGTGACAGGTATCCTGCACCTTCACCTCTGGTGCTATACCCTCACTCAGTGACAGCGATCCTGCACCTTCACCTCTGGTACTGTACCCTCACACAGTGACAGAGATCCTGCACCTTCACCTCTGGTGCTATGCCCTCACACAGTGACAGGTATCCTGCACCTTCACCTCTGGTGCTATACCCTCACTCAGTGACAGGTATCCTGCACCTTCACCTCTTGTGCTATGCCCACACACAGTGACAGATATCCTGCACCTTCACCTCTGGTACTATGCCCTCACACAGTGACAGCTATCCTGCACCTTCACCTCTGGAGCTATACCCTCACACAGAGACTAGGTATCCTGCACCTTCACCTCTGGAGCTATGCCCTCACACAGTGACTGGGATCCTGCACCTTCACCTCTGGTGCTATACCCTCACACAGTGACAGAGATCCTGCACCTTAACCTCTGGTGCTATGCCCTCTCACAGTGACAGGGATCCTGCACCTTCACCTCTGGTGCTATGCCCTCACACAGTGACAGGTATCCTGCACCTTCACCTCTGGAGCTATACCCTCACACAGTGACTGGGATCCTGCACCTTCACCTCTGGTGCTATACCCTCACACAGTGACAGAGATCCTGCACCTTCACCTCTGGTGCTATGCCCTCACACAGTGACAGGTATCCTGCACCTTCACCTCTGGTGCTATGCCCTCACTCAGTGACAGGTATCCTGCACCTTTATCTCTGGTGCTATGCCCTCACACAGTGACAGGTATCCTGCACCTTCACCTCTGGAGCTATACCCTCACACAGAGACTAGGTATCCTGCACCTTCACCTCTGGAACTATGCCCTCACACAGTGACTGGGATCCTGCACCTTCACCTCTGGTGCTATACCCTCACACAGTGACAGAGATCCTGCACCTTCACCTCTGGTGCTATACCCTCACTCAGTGACAGGTATCCTGCACCTTCACCTCTGGTGCTATACCCTCACACAGTGACAGAGATCCTGCACCTTCACCTCTGGTGCTATACCCTCACTCAGTGACAGGTATCCTGCACCTTCACCTCTGGTGCTATACCCTCACACAGTGACAGGTATCCTGCACCTTCACCTCTGGTGCTATACCCTCACACAGTGACAGGTATCCTGCACCTTCCCCTCTGGTGCTATACCCTCACACAGTGACAGGTATCCTGCACCTTCACCTCTGGTGCTATACCCTCACACAGTGACAGGTATCCTGCACCTTTACATCTGGTGCTATGCCCTCACTCAGTGACAGGTATCCTGCACCTTCCCCTCTGGTGCTATACCTCACACAGTGACAGGTATCCTGCACCTTCCCCTCTGGTGCTATACCCTCACACAGTGACAGGTATCCTGCACCTTCACCTCTGGTACTGTACCCTCACACAGTGACAGGTATCCTGCTCCTTCCCCTCTGGTGCTATACCCTCACACAGTGAGAGGTATCCTGCACCTTCACCTCTGGTACTGTACCCTCACAACGTGACAGGGATCCTGCACCTTCACCTCTGGTGCTATGCCCTCACACAGTGAGAGGTATCCTGCTCCCCCACCTCTGGTTCTGTGCCCTCACATGGTGCCAGTCATACTGCAGCATTGTCTCAGTTTTTATTCCCTCACATGCTACCAGCTAGCGTGCAGTTAATCTCCGGGGCTCGCCTCTCACATGCTTCCAGGTACTGTGACGCATTATTCTGCACCTTCCCCTCTGGTGCTATGCCCTCACACAGTGACAGGGATCCTGCACCTTCACCTCTGGTGCTATGCCCTCACACAGTGACAGGTGTCCTGCACCTTCACCTCTGGTACTATGCCCTCACACAGTGACAGGGATCCTGCACCTTCACCTCTGGTGCTATACCCTCACACAGTGACAGGTATTCTGCACCGTCAGCTCTGGTGCTTTACCCTCACACAGTGACAGGTATTCTGCACCTTCAGCTCTGGTGCTATGCCCTCATAAACTGCCAGGTATTCACTGTCTGACAGGTTTCACCCAGCAAGGTTTGGATCTTTTGTTTATCAGTTTTGGGTGTGAGATGTCTGCTCTTAGCCAAGGACTCTGAACATCAGAGGAGAACATATGAAGCGAAGAAGCCCAGTAAAGAAAGATGCATGTTTAGTATTAAATATGTCCCCTATGTCACTCATTTTAGAGAGGGTAAAGTCGAAGATGAGCTTAGATATCCATAGCAGTGTAGTGTAGTTCCTATTTCCCTAATAGGCTCTGCGCATTGGAATAATATACCCTATAGATTCGACTTAGGACTGAGGTCAGTATGTCCCTATCGAGTATATTAAACTTAATTACTTTGTGCCAGCTAACTCAGAGGCCACTAGAAACTCCTTGTAAACAAGAAGGGTGTAGTTTCTGGCAACCGCATAAACATGACAACTTTGTTTCCCTTTAGAATCGGAACACTCTCAGAATCGTGGAAACAATAGATAACAGTTTCACTCAGCTAATCGTGCATGCTTAGTTTCTTCAGAGTTACACAGAAAGAATAGACGGGCGTTTCAATAAAAGGATTTATTGAACAGTCTTGTTTCTCGTGTAAGAGATATGAGCTGTTATGATCACAAGACAGTATGCAAGATATATAATGTACAGCGTAAGCAGTAGAAAGAAATAATACTGCGCTAGCATTATCTTTTAGCTATGACACATATATTCATATACATAAATAACATAAGCTAAAAAATGCGAGTACTCATAAGATGCTTCTCTAAGCTAGTTCTACCCCAGTGTACCTAACCTAACCGAAGTGTAGTTCAAGGTAAGAAGTAGGTGAAGTATTCTATAGTATGGTATGCTATAGTCTAGTATTCCAAGTCTAGTATGCCAAGTCTAGTATGCCAAGAGTCCCTCTAGGTTCTAGTCAGCTCCATACCTTGAGAATGAGAGAGGTGGGAATCTCCTTCCGAGTCTCAAACTCTAACACCCCGCGAAGGGAGTCAGAACACTGGGAGCTGGATTCTCTGCGAGCAGGGATGACAGCGTCTCTTGTCAGTGCGTCAGGCCGGGACACGGGCTCCTCTAAAGTCGAGGTCTCCTCCTACTTGCTTGGGCAAGGGAAGGTATATTTACACCTGGTAGGTGCCTTGGAATGTTAGCATTGACGTAAAGTCGGGCAGAGGAAGACGTCAGGAATGAACCCTTAAGATTTAGCGGTTCATGCATAATAAATTAGTTCTTGGAGAAATCAATAATCCTGTGCTAGGGGAACTCCCAAGAGCTTAAGGGTCTGGTTTCTAAGAACTCGTTGTGACGTTAGGGTGGACGGATGTAAGTGACCATGCCTGTATTTGGATAGCATGGCTAATGCCTAAATAAGGACTGCTATACCCTCAGACAGTGACAGGGATCCTGCACCTTCACCTCTGGTGCTATACCCTCACACAGTGACAGGTATCCTGCACCTTCACCTCTGGTGCTATACCCTCACACAGTGACAGAGATCCTGCACCTCTGGTGCTATGCCCTCACACAGTGACAGGGATCCTGCACCTTCACCTCTGGTGCTATACCCTCACACAGTGACAGGTATCCTGCACCTTCACCTCTGGTGCTATGCCCTCACACAGTGACAGAGATCCTGCACCTTCACCTCTGGTGCTATGCCCTCACACACTGACAGGGATCCTGCACCTTCACCTCTGGTGCTATACCCTCACACAGTGACAGAGATCCTGCACCTTCACCTCTGGTGCTATGCCCTCACACAGTGACAGGGATCCTGCCCCTTCACCTTTGGTGCTATGCCCTCACACAGTGACAGCTATCCTGCACCTTCACCTCTGGAGCTATACCCTCATACAGTGACTGGGATCCTGCACCTTCACCTCTGGTGCTATACCCTCAAACAGTGACAGAGATCCTGCACCTTCACCTCTGGTACTGTACCCTCACTCAGTGACAGGTATCCTGCACCTTCACCTCTGGTGCTATACCCTCACACAGTGACAGGTATCCTGCACCTTCACCTCTGGTGCTATACCCTCACTCAGTGACAGCGATCCTGCACCTTCACCTCTGGTACTGTACCCTCACACAGTGACAGAGATCCTGCACCTTCACCTCTGGTGCTATGCCCTCACACAGTGACAGGTATCCTGCACCTTCACCTCTGGTGCTATACCCTCACTCAGTGACAGGTATCCTGTACCTTCACCTCTTGTGCTATGCCCACACACAGTGACAGATATCCTGCACCTTCACCTCTGGTACTATGCCCTCACACAGTGACAGCTATCCTGCACCTTCACCTCTGGAGCTATACCCTCACACAGAGACTAGGTATCCTGCACCTTCACCTCTGGAGCTATGCCCTCACACAGTGACTGGGATCCTGCACCTTCACCTCTGGTGCTATACCCTCACACAGTGACAGAGATCCTGCACCTTCACCTCTGGTGCTATGCCCTCACACAGTGACAGGGATCCTGCACCTTCACCTCTGGAGCTATACCCTCACACAGTGACTGGGATCCTGCACCTTCACCTCTGGTGCTATACCCTCACACAGTGACAGAGATCCTGCACCTTCACCTCTGGTGCTATGCCCTCACACAGTGACAGGTATCCTGCACCTTCACCTCTGGTGCTATGCCCTCACTCAGTGACAGGTATTTTGCACCTTTATCTCTGGTGCTATGCCCTCACACAGTGACAGGTATCCTGCACCTTCACCTCTGGAGCTATACCCTCACACAGAGACTAGGTATCCTGCACCTTCACCTCTGGAACTATGCCCTCACACAGTGACTGGGATCCTGCACCTTCACCTCTGGTGCTATACCCTCACACAGTGACAGAGATCCTGCACCTTCACCTCTGGTGCTATACCCTCACTCAGTGACAGGTATCCTGCACCTTCACCTCTGGTGCTATACCCTCACACAGTGACAGAGATCCTGCACCTTCACCTCTGGTGCTATACCCTCACTCAGTGACAGGTATCCTGCACCTTCACCTCTGGTGCTATACCCTCACACAGTGACAGGTATCCTCCACCTTCACCTCTGGTGCTATACCCTCACACAGTGACAGGTATCCTGCACCTTCCCCTCTGGTGCTATACCCTCACACAGTGACAGGTATCCTGCACCTTCACCTCTGGTGCTATACCCTCACACAGTGACAGGTATCCTGCACCTTTACATCTGGTGCTATGCCCTCACTCAGTGACAGGTATCCTGCACCTTCCCCTCTGGTGCTATACCCTCACACAGTGACAGGTATCCTGCACCTTCCCCTCTGGTGCTATACCCTCACACAGTGACAGGTATCCTGCACCTTCCCCTCTGGTGCTATACCCTCACACAGTGACAGGTATCCTGCACCTTCACCTCTGGTACTGTACCCTCACACAGTGACAGGTATCCTGCTCCTTCCCCTCTGGTGCTATACCCTCACACAGTGAGAGGTATCCTGCACCTTCACCTCTGGTACTGTACCCTCACAACGTGACAGGGATCCTGCACCTTCACCTCTGGTGCTATGCCCTCACACAGTGAGAGGTATCCTGCTCCCCCACCTCTGGTTCTGTGCCCTCACATGGTGCCAGTCATACTGCAGCATTGTCTCTGTTTTTATCTCCTCACATGCTACCAGCTAGCGTGCAGTTAATCTCCGGGGCTCGCCTCTCACATGCTTCCAGGTACTGTGACGCATTATTCTGCACCTTCCCCTCTGGTGCTATGCCCTCACACAGTGACAGGGATCCTGCACCTTCACCTTTGGTGCTATGCCCTCACACAGTGACAGGTGTCCTGCACCTTCACCTCTGGTACTATGCCCTCACACAGTGACAGGGATCCTGCACCTTCACCTCTGGTGCTATACCCTCACACAGTGACAGGTATTCTGCACCGTCAGCTCTGGTGCTTTACCCTCACACAGTGACAGGTATTCTGCACCTTCAGCTCTGGTGCTATGCCCTCATAAACTGCCAGGTATTCACTGTCTGACAGGTTTCACCCAGCAAGGTTTGGATCTTTTGTTTATCAGTTTTGGGTGTGAGATGTCTGCTCTTAGCCAAGGACTCTGAACATCAGAGGAGAACATATGAAGCGAAGAAGCCCAGTAAAGAAAGATGCATGTTTAGTATTAAATATGTCCCCTATGTCACTCACTTTAGAGAGGGTAAAGTCGAAGTTGAGCTTAGATATCCATAGCAGTGTAGTGTAGTTCCTATTTCCCTAATAGGCTCTGCGCATTGGAATAATATACCCTATAGATTCGACTTAGGACTGAGGTCAGTATGTCCCTATCGAGTATATTAAACTTAATTACTTTGTGCCAGCTAACTCAGAGGCCACTAGAAACTCCTTGTAAACAAGAAGGGTGTAGTTTCTGGCAACCGCATAAACATGACAACTTTGTTTCCCTTTAGAATCGGAACACTCTCAGAATCGTGGAAACAATAGATAACAGTTTCACTCAGCTAATTGTGCATGCTTAGTTTCTTCAGAGTTACACAGAAAGAATAGACGGGCGTTTCAATAAAAGGATTTATTGAACAATCTTGTTTCTCGTGTAAGAGATATGAGCTGTTATGATCACAAGACAGTATGCGAGATATATAATGTACAGCGTAAGCAGTAGAAAGAAATAATACTGCGCTAGCATTATCTTTTAGCTATGACACATATATTCATATACATAAATAACATAAGCTAAAAAATGCGAGTACTCATAAGATGCTTCTCTAAGCTAGTTCTACCCCAGTGTACCTAACCTAACCGAAGTGTAGTTCAAGGTAAGAAGTAGGTGAAGTATTCTATAGTATGGTATGCTATAGTCTAGTATGCCAAGTCTAGTATGCCAAGTCTAGTATGCCAAGAGTCCCTCTAGGTTCTAGTCAGCTCCATACCTTGAGAATGAGAGAGGTGGGAATCTCCTTCCGAGTCTCAAACTCTAACACCCCGCGAAGGGAGTCAGAACACTGGGAGCTGGATTCTCTGCGAGCAGGGATGACAGCGTCTCTTGTCAGTGCGTCAGGCCGGGACACGGGCTCCTCTAAAGTCGAGGTCTCCTCCTACTTGCTTGGGCAAGGGAAGGTATATTTATACCTGGTAGGTGCCTTGGAATGTTAGCATTGACGTAAAGTCGGGCAGAGGAAGACGTCAGGAATGAACCCTTAAGATTTAGCGGTTCATGCATAATAAATGAGTTCTTGGAGAAATCAATAATCCTGTGCTAGGGGAACTCCCAAGAGCTTAAGGGTCTGGTTTCTAAGAACTCGTTGTGACGTTAGGGTGGACGGATGTAAGTGACCATGCCTGTATTTGGATAGCATGGCTAATGCCTAAATAAGGACTGGGATCTTATGCCTATATAAGGGCAATGCGAATTGTGCCTATATAAGGACATGTTTCAGGAAAACCTATATACGGACACCTAAAGTGGAATACAACACCCACTCCACTTTCGAATGAACGATAGTACTAAATGCTAAACATTAAATGCTAAACATTAAACTGAGTACCACATGTTGTTAAAAACATTTCTAAAAGTATATTTAAAAGAAGTTTTTAAAAGAAACTGTTGCTAAAACATGTAATGCAATAGGTACTGTACATTTTAAAGCCTTTTTTCATTCTAAGCATATATTGGAAATAAATGCAACATGAATGAATAAACAGAGATATATACATATGACGAAATGGTTGACAAGATTTCAAAAATCAAAGCCATTGCATCATGGTACTAAATGAAATTGTAGTAACATAAGGTGACAATGTGTCCCTGGAAGTATTCAAAGAAGTCCGTTTTATATGAATAGTTCTACTGTAAGCAGATTTAGTTGCCATGTATTTTCAAAAATAGAGAAAAAGAAAAAATTCAATTTTTAGGAAGAGTTCCAAGTTTTGTTCTGTTTTGAAAATATGGAGGCCAAATTTCATTGCTTCCCTGGTACACTGTGAGCCGAATCAAAGTCAGTGTATGGGTCTGGTGTAAACATGAAATCATCTATTTCTGTAGACAAAAGATCGTCTACCAATGTCGGTGACAGTTGGAATACCTCATTTAGAAGGTTAACTGCACAGAGATGTGAAGCATCGCCTTCAGCATAGGATGCTGCAGCAATGTTCGCGTCCGTTGTTACCTGTGTGCCTGTTGATCCATCTCGTACCTCAGCAGCAGCAGGAAGCGTCTGTGAGATCTCAATGAATGCCGTCATTAGGATTGGTAGCCTTTGGGGACAACACAGAGCATGGGCCGTTATCGGGTCCAGCAGAGTATCGATATCCGTTGGCATGACTGATGGGAGTGTTAGACAGGTGTCTAGCATGCATTCTTCACCGCAAAGCAGGCAGCGTAGAACAGGTAAGATGCAATCTTGCCAGATTGGTCCAAATGACAGAAACCATGTTGTATTAAGTTCCCGTAGACGAGGTATGCCCAAAAGTTGCATTATGCGCTCACGGCACTTCCGTTCTAGGAGAGCTTTCTCCAAATTGCTGGGAGTGACGCTGGTGGATAGGCTTGCCATAGCGTAGCAGTAGGAATAAAAACAGGATTCCCGCAACCAGTGCTAGAATTAATGGCACACCACCAAACACCGAATGTGCGAAGTTTGGAATGATTCCGAGGACTGCCTGAAAAGGTGTTAACAGTCCTGAACAGATGGTCTTAAATACATGTACAATTCCGCTCGTATCAGACATGTTTAAGATACGTCCCATCATTTCTACGAAATGTATAGGGCAGTTTGTACGAATTAAAGCCTGTATCTCACCCAAAGTCCTTGCAATTTGTAAATCATAGATTTCTTTGGCCGACGTCAAAGGCACGGTCTGTTGCAAAAGCATGGCTTTCATTCTGCTTAAAGTATCAAAATGTATAAAAGAAACATTCAATGAAGGCCATAGAGGCGACTCCCTGACTGTGTCTATTGGGGGGAACAATACTTGCATACAACAAGTAACCCTGGAGCCGACCGTTACCAGATATGGGATGCCTGGCAACATGCCACAGCAACTCTGATCATTCAACATGAGGTAACTCCCATTAGAAAGTTGGCCAAACATTGGATTAATCACAGTAGCTGGTGTACCCTGCTGGTGACAGGACAAGTTTGCCACAGAACCATTACAAGCCCCGTGTAAAGAAATGTCCTGACATATGAGTGAACCGCATAGTGCATTTTCACAGTGTGTACCGCTTAGAAACACTTCACGATCCCCACTACAACATCTGTAATCGTAAGGTAAATCCCAGGATGTCTTAATGTACTCCTTACCCAACCTTTCATATTTGCCTGCTTGCATTTGTTTGAGGCAATACTGAAAATGAAAAGTAGTGACAGGCAGAGTTATTTTGCCATGAATAAGCCATTCTGTAGCTGGTTTTTCTGCTACCGTAAATGGTAATTTTTCCAGTTTTTCAATGCTCAGCACTGTATACTTTGCTCCCCTTTGTGCCAGTTCGATCTGTTTATCCGTTAGATTGTATTCTGAAAACAGAGACGACGTGTTGATAAAACGCCAAGGCACATAGCCTGCACGCAAAGATTGCAGCGTCCAGCCTAATAACATAATAGAACGTAACTGAGATTGGCCTTGTTGTAAAATGGCTAAATCTTGTTCCAGTATGTCAATAGCAGAGGATACAATGTTGTCCAATGAATAAATTCTGGATGACAAGGTTGTTAACCCATTGTCGACCACAGTGAGAGATTTCTCTAAGTTAATACGATCAAGTTCACGTATTCTTTCTGCGGCCTCTGTCTGTGAAACCTTCCATATTTCATTATAAGCAGCATAAATGCCGGCATATATGAAACGTTTTTGACGCGGTTTTCTTGGTCCTAGCAAGAATTCCCTAAGGTCTGCGTCTTCTTTAAGTAAAGATAAGTGTTGTTTCACATCCTCAAGTGTAGATTTTTGTAACCAGTCAAGGCACAATTTTCCTACACTGTATGTTGTTACTACCCCTGGATGTTGTCGTTGAACATATCGTGGGTCTGGCCTATGGATAGTAAAGCCCTGTATTCTATTCAGGAATCTTTCTTGACAGATGTTTGTGTCTGTGGGCCAGAGTAACCATTTTTTCCAATCAGGATCTGATCTGTTGTTTTGTAGTATAGTGTCTACTGTGACCGCTCCCTGTGTAGTGCTATTACTTGCAGGTGTTGGTACAGAAGGTGTGTTCATGTCTTTGATCTTGGCTAAACCAAGGCAAGACGTTTGTTGCACAGTGTCATTCAAAAACATTATTTGATGTGGGATTATACATGCTCTAAACAAAGCTTCTATCCCCTGCACTTGCCACTCTTTAGAACCCCAGACAGATTTTGTGTCGATTGTGTCTTTCCAAAAGTCAAATCCTTGTCTAGACAGTTGGGTAATAAAGGCTGCAGAATAAATCTGTTTTGTATTAGTTAACATAATTTTCTGTCCTGTTTTGTTTACATTTTTATAGAAAAATGTTTCTGGATCAGAGGTATTGTACCCTGAAAAATATGGAAACTTATTAGCAAACGTTTTTGAACTACCCTTTGGTGGTGTAGGACAATGTTCCCATTGGTTAAACATAAACACATTTCTAGGTGTTGCAGATTTATGCAAAAAATGATGACCATAGTGGTTGTAACAATAAAGCTGTTCATAGTCTGATGAACCCTCTAAGTATTCATTGTTAGAGAACGCAGCAGACCTTTCTAGATCAGACATCATATCATTTACAGTCTCAAAGTCCCAATCATCAGAATAGGTACTGGAGGTAATAAAGTCACTTAATGAAATTTTAAATAAATGTGGAATCTTCAAAAGTTCCGTCGGGCCGAATATGTCGAAATCGGTTTTGTCCCACACTATACCATCCTGTATAGGAACGGCTGTGATGTTCACTGCTGACAAGTCTCTTGTTTCACGATGGGAAGATTTGTGTGGTTTTAAAAGTAAGTTCACTTTTTTACTTTCAGTGTCCATACGGATGTATCTGCCATTTATAAGCACGCTAAGAGTCATAACCAAAGCTAGCCAAAACAGAAAGAAAAATATTCCAGATATAATCCATAGTTCAATCCATGGTGAAACCAGATAAGTCTCTTTCAGGAAATGAAAAAGGTCTTGTACTTGTTGCTTGAAAGTTTTTGATGCTGGCGTCGTTTCAGGCTCACTCGGATCCTCAGAAAACGTATCAAAGTTAATGAAATAGCCAGAGGCAGTTCGGTCAATTGTTAGAATTGCATCAGGATTCGTTGAAATCGCTGGAACCAGTTGATCACTTGTTACGTTGGTGTAGACAGGTGTATCTGGACGAACTGTTACTTGAGTTTCAAGAGGGATGAGTTCCATAGCATTGTTGCTTAGTCCTTCATCTGTTACTGCTGAATTCTCGATGGTTATGAGTCTTTCAGTCTGAACCTCTTGGATAGTAGCGAGAGGAGTGCGTCTGCTACTAGGTCGGAGTCCACGAGGCCTACTACTTAGTATTGGCCACATACTGTGGTTTGATGAGGTCGATTGACACAAATCTTTTCTCCTTTTTTCCAGCAAGGGGCGGCAGAAGTACTGTTCTTGTTCCGTGGACGGCTAGGACAGGTACTGGTTGTCTGTAAGAAGGTCCAAATTCCTTCTTGTCCGCAATCTTCTCTCTGACTAGATCCCCAACTTTTGGGATCCAGACAGGCCTTGCTGGGACTGCCGGTGTTTCCCCAGTGGTGGTTGGCTTCAGGAACACGTTGCTTTGTTTCGATCTTAGTTCATTTAGATCCTGTAAAACAGCCAAACGATCTTTGATATCAAAGGGTTTATTTTCCACCACTGTGCCTTTACATTCGAGATCAGGAACCCACATTCTTGTCCCAAATAGGACCTCATATGGAGTGACCCCCCTAGAGAACTTCTTGGCAAATTATTTAATGAGCGTTGGACCCCATAAAGATGTTTGACCCACCCATCACCCGAACCTAATACTCTAGCTGTTATAGACTGCTTTATGTCCCGGTTTTTCCTTTCCACAACAGAATTTCCCTCAGGATGAAACGGAGAGGAGTACCGCAATGCAACGCCCAAACTGGCCATGGCTTCTTTGTAAGCCCGAGAGCTAAACGCAGGGCCCTGGTCAGAATGTAGTGTGCCTATTGCGTATGTGCCGATAAAGACTCGCAAATCTTTTATAACAGTTCGAGCGTCAGCCGAGCGCTGAGGCCATATCCATAGGAACCTTGAGCTTACGAATCCACTGCGATCGCATTATGTATTTATAGTTACCGTCCTTTGCATAGAGACCGTCTAATGCTGTCCAGGTAATGGCATCAAGCTAATGGGTTTGCTACTGAAATCAACAGGGTGTCTGCACAGGACGTTTCACTGTGGAGACTTTCGTCTGTTGGCAGTATTTCACATTCATCGAAACATAGTTCTTGAGTCTGTTTCCTAATGCCAGGCCACCAATACATCTTTGTTTAATGTAAAGATACTGTTGCAGAAATCACCTTGCATGTGGCAGAGGCTATCCCTTCAGATGTGCTGCATAGGATCAAAGTCCTACTCTACGTTCCATGTTTGGAATTACCCTAGCCCCCACTCCAGGGATTCGAGCAAAAGGAACGTTGTTCGCATCAATTACATAAGAGTACTTGAGTGGAAATTTCTTTGGTAACGCTGCACCACTGCCTTTGCTTGAAGCATTGACAGCCAACAATATCTCACTGTCTATTCTCGTTTTTGAACAAGTGATCGCAGCTACGGAAGCCGTCTGAACAGCCCCCTTTGCGGCTTCATCAGCCAATGAATTCCTGCAACGTGAACGCCATCACGTTGATGACTCAGCGTGTGTATCACGTGAGCTTTTGGTAGTTCGTTTTTCAACTGAACTACTTGTTCCCAAAGCGTTTTATGCTTTATTGTGCCACCTTTTGCATCTTTGAACCCGTTTTCAAGCCAATTCTGTATATATTCATTATACGACTGAACACAGTAAAAAGAATCGCACACTATGAGTGTGGGGAATTCGCGATCTGTATTTTCAAGTGCCAGTTTGAATGCTTGTAGTTCAGCTCGCTGAGCTGTACAATCTCCTAGAGATTGAGTTTTAGTGACCATTGGTCTGAAGTTACCATCTTGCATGCGACCTTTAACGATTGCGCACGCTGCACTGTAAGCTTGCTTACTCCCTGTAGCGGGTTGTGCTGATCCGTCAGTATAAATTATAAATTCGTGCTGATCGTAGAGGCAAAATTTCAGTGGGCAGAGGACATTCATGTTCATATTGCAGGAACGCTTGTGTTTTTAAATCAGGATCAAAAACATATTCAACATCTGTTGCAGCAAGAGAATTAACCCATTGTATCCATCTAGGATGTAAAGCTTTTGCATTCGGAATGCTCGCTTTTGTAACCGCCTCTAAGGCTGGTACTGGGGTCACGACAATAATGCGTTTTCCTTGAGCTAGAGCTCTTTCTTTTGCTACAGCGGTTTGAACTGCTGTCAGTATTTTTTCTGTTGAAGTGAAGCGCATTTCTGCTTGTGTATACAAATGTGATTTGTATGCTATTGGTACTTTTTCACCCTCATTAAATGTTAAATAGGTGAATCCGCATTGACCCGAAATTATTCGGATCACTAAATTGCGTTGATTTACGCATGTTTGTAAGTGATTTGTTGCTAACATGTTAGCTTGGAGTGAACGCAGGATTTCTGTGTGTTCCTGTGTCCAATGTTTTGTTGAAAAATCAGGTTTGATTAATTCGTAGAGAGGTTTAACCCTTTCTGCGTAATTTAGAATGTAAGTTCTTCCAAAATTTAGGAAACCCAAGATGGATTGTAAATTTTTCAGCGTTTTTGGAGGTTGGAGCAGCGCACACTTTTCTAAAAGTTAGCTGCCAGGCTCTTGCCTTCACTTGAAAGCTCATATCCTAGGAAAAGGACATTGAGATGGGCAATTCTGGATTTTTTAAAGTTGAATTTATAGCCTTCAGAGGCGAAGCCCAATATAATGGTACTCACCCTGTTCAAGTGCCTATCTAGGTCATCGTCTGTCAGATAGATATCATCGACATATGACAATGCCTCATTATCATAAATTTGTAGTAACTCTGTTACTCTTGCTGAGAATAACCCCGGGCTGTTTTTGAACCCTTGTGGGAGTCTACAAAATTGACGCTGGGTCCCCATTATTGAGAAAGCTGTTAAGTACCTGCTTTCAGGTGCTATGTTTTGACAAAAGAAACCATTTGAAATGTCCAATGTGGTTTTATATTTTTTACGCACAATGTTATTCATTAATGCTGTACTATGTGCATTTTGCACTGCAAATGTTTTAGAACAAGTGTTCAAGTGTCTGTAATCCAAAACTAGACGATATGTATTGTCTGGTTTGGATACAGGAAACAAAGGATTGTTCATTGAGGAGGTGCATGTTTCAATCACCCCTTGGTATTCAAGTTGATCTAAGATCTCCCTGACCTGTTTTTAGCTTCTTGCTTTATTGGGTACTGCCTTTGTGCAGTAGGTTCATTTTTAGCTGTATTTTATGGTGAGGTGAGTCCTCATCCCATCCTACATGATTTTTATATAATGCTGGGGCCTGGGCAACTGCCCATTTCCTGGCATAAGTATATTTTAGGTGAATTGGAATATGGTTGGAGAAGGCTGGCATAATAATGTCCTCGCCATGTGGGCACTCCCTGACAAAGTTTGGTGGCCAGTCTTTTTCTGCTAGAAGTATATTATAACCCCTTGAAAGTTTTTCCCAAAAGAGTATTTTCACTTTTCTTGGTATGTCTCCCTCCATTCGGAGTGTTATTTCATATAACTTTTGTGGAGCACTAACCCTGGTGTCTACAGTTTCTACTGTGATGTACTCATTCAAGTCCACTATCTCCAGAAGTTCCTTCAGGTTCTGGCGAGCTATTGTGACTTCTGCTGCACTGTCCAGCATTGTCTGAGCCCATTCTCCGTTCTTGAGCTGTGTTCTCAGTATTCTCGGCATGTCTGATCTTCAGACCTGCTACCTTCTTTTGTGAATTGAGGTTTTGATTTATTTTTCTGAACGTGTTTGTCGTCTTTGGATTTCACGCGTTCTTCTCTATGTTCTGACCGTCCTCTTCTTTCCGATGTCTGTGACGATATCTGAAAGGTACGAGAGGAACGTGTATCAGTATCTTGATACCTGTCAGGTTTTCTTAAATTATCCCTATTCCTGAGGTTATACCTCCTTTCAGAGGGCTCCTTTTGAGGAGACCTACCTCGAGATTGAGAACGTTTCTCGTTTGAATTTTGTTTATTAGTTTCCCACTTCTTTTTAGAAGATGTAGGAGTTTGTTTAATAGAGTCCTTCTCAGGACTTTCAGATAGTTTTGGCTTCAAAGGTTTTCCACCCAAACTATCTCTGCCTAATTCTGCATAAGATTGTTCTATTATTCTGGGTAGTTCATGTTGATGTTCTGTTACATCAAATTCCCTTAAGCGTTGGCGGATCGCCACTGATGCTGCCTCCCCTTTAATATTAGATAATATTATTGTTGAGACCTGGTCGAAGTTTTTCAGTAATTTCATACCTAAATTCAGAGCAGGCTCTGCCCCGTATTCGTTTTGAATTTGTTTCAGGACATCTGGTATTACTGCAATTGACGGAACACCATGTGTTTTAGTATAGATGGCAGCAAAGACTGCGCCCCAAGTGGTGCAATCTTCCAGTTGTGGTGTGATCCCCATTGGTAAACAGATTGTTAGAATTCTGTGTTTCTCATAAGGGCTAGTATTAGGAAATACTGCTTCGATTTGAGTAATTTTTTGAGCTATCCAGAATGGAATTTGCTCACGTTTTGTGGGCATTTTACCCACGACTGCGTGTAAAGTCTGTGGAGTAATTTTTAGTGTATTCCCCTGTTGAGGGGTTTGATTTGGAATGGTCATTGGTGGTTGGACTGTGAAAGTCCGCATGACATATTGGACTAATTGTCTGTAAATTTTTATTAACTCCTGTAGTTGAGTAAGTAATTCCTCGTCTGACATTACATCGATGTCAGGATGAGGTGTGTAGCTGGCTAGAATCGGCCATGTTGCTCCTGGTCTACCTAGTGGACCGAGCCTGGTAATGTTTTTGTGATGTTTTAGGGCGCCTTTAAACCAGAGATTATGCTCCTGGTATGTGAGTGGAATTTCAATATCCTCGTAAGGAATATATTCCTCTGGTGGTTCATCTTCTTTAAAGAAGTAAAACAGTTTTGTTATTGGATTTGATTCTGTGAATACTATCCATGAATAGAATACCTCTGTCTGAAAGGATTCGTGTGCCTCTATCACGAAAACTGCTCTACCACCTCTTGGTGGTAGGCCGTGTTTTATAAGTTTTAGAGTGATGGCTCTCCTTAAGTTTGGATGGATGTTTATAACACCCTCATCGGTTTCATTTAAACCTGTAAAATTAAAAGCTGTTACGACTGGGTCAGCCGCAGCTACACAGTTCTCGGTGCCATTGTCCCCGTGTATGGACATTTGTTTTTTGAAAAATGTAGAACAAGTTTCAAGGAAACAAAAGATAAGGTGCACAATATTTTGGAACACTGTATCCTTCAACGTTGAACAAACCAAACAGCTAATATATAGGGTTTTTTGTCCTATTTAGCTTTGGCGGATATTTAACCCTACCCACTCCAGACGTCTTATGGAGTATGTGAGTAGGGGTCTCTGAGAGAAAAACACGACTGAGTTACTCAGTATCTAGCGTTAAATTAGTGCCTTACCAAACCGTTGGGCGCCATGTAGTGTAGTTCCTATTTCCCTAATAGGCTCTGCGCATTGGAATAATATACCCTATAGATTCGACATAGGACTGAGGTCAGTATGTCCCTATCGAGTATATTAAACTTAATTACTTTGTGCCAGCTAACTCAGAGGCCACTAGAAACTCCTTGTAAACAAGAAGGGAGTAGTTTCTGGCAACCGCATAAACATGACAACTTTGTTTCCCTTTAGAATCGGAACACTCTCAGAATCGTGGAAACAATAGATAACAGTTTCACTCAGCTAATCGTGCATGCTTAGTTTCTTCAGAGTTACACAGAAAGAATAGACGGGCGTTTCAATAAAAGGATTTATTGAACAGTCTTGTTTCTCGTGTAAGAGATATGAGCTGTTATGATCACAAGACAGTATGCAAGATATATAATGTACAGCGTAAGCAGTAGAAAGAAATAATACTGCGCTAGCATTATCTTTTAGCTATGACACATATATTCATATACATAAATAACATAAGCTAAAAATGCGAGTACTCATAAGATGCTTCTCTAAGCTAGTTCTACCCCAGTGTACCTAACCTAACCTAGGTGTAGGGCAAGGTAAGAAGTAGGTGAAGTATTCTATAGTATGGTATGCTATAGTCTAGTATGCCAAGTCTGCCAAGTCTAGTATGCCAAGAGTCCCTCTAGGTTCTAGTCAGCTCCATACCTTGAGAATAAGAGAGGTGGGAATCTCCTTCCGAGTCTCGAACTCTAACACCCCGCGAAGGGAGTCAGAACACTGGGAGCTGGATTCTCTGCGAGCAGAGATGACAGCGTCTCTTGTCAGTGCGTCGGGCCGGGACACGGGCTCCTCTAAAGTCGAGGTCTCCTCCTACTTGCTTGGGCAAGGGAAGGTATATTTATACCTGGTAGGTGCCTTGGAATGTTAGCATTGACGTAAAGTCGTGCAGAGGAAGACGTCAGGAATGAACCCTTAAGGTATTGCGGTTCATGCATAATAAATGAGTTCTTGGAGAAATCAATAATCCTGTGCTAGGGGAACTCCCATGAGCTTAAGGGTCTGGTTTCTAAGAACTCGTTGTGACGTTAGGGTGGACGGATGTAAGTGACCATGCCTGTATTTGGATAGCATGGCTAATGCCTAAATAAGGACTGGGATCTTATGCCTATATAAGGGCAATGCGAATTGTGCCTATATAAGGACATGTTTCTGGAAAACCTATATACGGACACCTAAAGTGGAATACAACAGCAGAGGCCTGGGTATTCCTGGTTCTCTGAACTGTTGCAGTTTGATATTCTCTAGCTTTCGGGTGAGTGTGCAGTCAAAAATGTTCAAACTAGATGGAGATTTTTCTTTACCCTACTGCCTCCTCCACTTTTGTCCTTCCTATCAGGGGACTCAGGTTAAGTCTGTTTTGCCTGCTTTCTGTTTTCTTGTGTCCAGGTACTAATGCATGCAAAACTCATAGGTATATTTCCAGGCTGGCTTATCCCACTACCCATCAGGTTTTACTAGTTTGTAAGTCTGGCAGATGGAAGGTTCATTGCTCTTGTGGGATCATAGCTACAGCAACATCCAGATAGTGGTGCTGCAGTATGTGCAACTTTCCTTCCATTTCAGGGCAACATGGCTTCTGTTTCCTCCTTTACAGCAACCCCCCTAATGGATGGGCTGTGCACGAGGATGCAGAAGTGTGATCTGTAATATGTATACAGGCGTTATTTATGTAAACAGACTGCTCTTGCGTCACTCCAGCCTCTGGGTCCTCGCGTCAAAGATTCCCACTGGAATAGTGTCTGTATCTTTACCACGGTATCATGAATGTGTGATGCAGTCTCATACATTATAGGGCCACCCTGCTGGTGTTTTGTTGGCCTCCAAAGAACTGTAAGGATCTCCAAATGTGTTCACAAGCAACTTTGGTAAATGCAGAATCATTTTTATCTGTATCATTTAGGTTTTTGTTTTTCTCTTTCTCTTTTTCCCTCTCTCTTCCTTCTCACATTCGTTTATCTGATTTTCACACTAACCCTCTGCCTTTCTAGCCCTCACCCCCTTCTGTCTGTCTCTCATTTGAATCTCTGTCCCACACAACCACTCACAAAGACACATCCAGCCTTCTATAGACCAGTGCTCCTAACCAAGAAAAGTAAAATAACAGATAATTATGCGGAAGATTATTTTTCTGAGCTCTTTGAAGAGAGTTTGAGTTTGCTTGTTTGCATGCACTGCTACAGAATTACAATTGTTTCTTTTGTTGCCTACTTCAGAATGATAAGCTAAATTCATGTGGTCGGTATTTTAAACCATGATTGTTATAGTGAACCCACAACAGAAGCATAATTAAAATTGCTCTGAGAACTTAAATACAATCTTCCTGAAACAGATATAGCGTACGCCTACAGCGCTCATACAACATCAAAATAAATACTATACTTGATTCATACATTGTTTTTACTACGTTGCACAACAACGTCGGATTTTGGGAGAAGTTATAATGACTGTTCCAGTAAATAGAGACCTACTACCTGGAGGAGGCTGCCTTCAACTGCGTGCAGCTCATCGGACATAGGAGCAAAATTTCATTGTTACTTATAGGTCTAGATTTTCTGTTATTAGCTCCAATGAGGTGGTATTTTGTAAACAATATTGGGACTAGATGCTTATATATATATATAGATATATATAGATATATATATATAATTTATTTATTTATTTGAGGTTTTATAGAGCGCAAACGTGACCCGTTAGGGTATCAGAGCGCTTTACAGTGATAACACGTTACGTACAGATTAGGCACAGGCATATCTGCATTAAGCCGCATCATTTTTGCACTATTGCTTGTATTTTGCACATTGCTTTAGAGGTAGTATGTTGGGCATAGGCCTCTGCTGTCTGGATTTTAGGATTATAGATATTTTTTTAAATATGCACTTTTGCACTTTATACAGCTAATCCGATCTAGTCGTGCCCTTGCCCCACTAGGGGGAGGTATTGTTTAATGTTGCGTACTTTGCACATAAGCTCCTATGCACTATTGCAGGTTTTGCACGTCTATTTAAATTCTAAATTGTATATTAATCCCGAGCCACCAGGTACATGATCAATTAATCTTGCGATATGCTCATGCTATACTGGGTCAGTATGTGTTTTCTATGTCTATTGGCCCTATGGTCACGTGATGCTCATGTTTTGCACTATAAATTTGGTGGCTTCCCCTGACAGCGTCATGTGATCAAGGCCCTTCTTGGGTCGAAACGCGTCATGGCGGTGCGTGGTGCCGATATGGAACTAAATAAATAACCTTTTTGCACGAAGCAATTTTGGGTCCGTGTCCGTTTTTCCTGACGATTTGGATGCTGTTGGACGGAGTTCTTTGCATAAATCCACACCGGTATGCTTCTTCGGTGTCAGACGGACCCCTCCTTCACAAGGGCCGAGCGGCAGGAAGCCAGCTTCTGTTAACCCGGAAGCATCTGTTGTTCCAGTGTGGATCAGCCGCGGCAGCCCCGGATAGCCACATACGCTACTACCGATGGTTTTGGCAGCGGGCTCGCATTTGTGTGAGTGAGCTCAGCAACGAAGACTGTGATGGTAGGAGTTGCGGCTGTACTTTCCGGTGAAGCAGTGTGCTTGGTGAAACGGTGAGCACTACTAAGTTGATTGACTGTTTTGCCGATTATAACCGAGTTTCCTATTATATTGTGCACCATGGCCGCCGACGCTGTGAGAAGCCGCGAGGAGGCGGCAGTTGAAATGTTTGATGACTCACCTGTCACTAATGTGCCTAACATAGCACCCTGCGATACAGTGAAAACGGGGAGTTTTGAGTTGAAAGACATTTTTAAACAACTGGAAAAAGCTATGCGTATAGAGCAATCAAAGTGGTGGGAGCATAGGTCTCTCTCACGCTACTTGGAGGTGGGGCGCATCCCCCGGGGTCTACGCATTATGCTGGCCCCCAGCTATGAGAATCCTGACCCAAAGATGTTGGCCGAATGGGCAGAATGCAATTTGGACTCTTCGTGTAGGTTAGTAAAAATACTGATCAAATATGCGGAGAGTGACCGTGCTTCCATCCAAATTAAAATCGACGAGTTAAATGCACAAATATCCAAGATGGGAGATTCAGATTTGGAGAAAAAATATCGTGAGGAAATGCATATGCGCCTGGCTAAAGAAGAGGAAATTATAAAGAAACGCAAGGTGTTCAAGTTTCAGAGAGACAAGTTGGATTACCAAAATGGCCAAATTTTCACATTTGCGAAAAAATTTGACTCTGTGAAAAGGGCAAAAACAGCGGTGCACGTGCAATCAATTTCGCTAACTGCAAGCGATGCGGCTCTATCTTCAACCTCTATGTCCGATTTGAGCTCGGTACCGGGGAGCGAATCTGATAATGAACTAGCTACCTCCAGCTCACGTTTGGGGTTTACAAAATTTTCACTGGCGCAGGAGGTGGATTGCCTGCGCCAGGATCGCAGACAAACACTCAGACCTCGCGCCCCAGTACAAAAACAACACAACGAGCAAACAGGAAACGCCGCGAACGCAGACAATGCCACAAAAGCAAGCAATGGCGGAAGGACCAACTACAACAAAAAAACACAGAGAAGATGGAACCGCAAATGACTGGGCCAAGCAATGAATCTCTCTCAATAATTAATCTGACTGATGTACATCTCACGGCCAATGAAAACAAGATTCTCTCACTTGGCTTATCGTACTGTCCATCTGAAAAAAGTCTGTCCACCAAATAATTTTAACTATGCACAAACTCGCATCGACCTGTACAAGTATACTCGGAAACTTAAGCTGCACAAGTTCTACATGCTCAACAAAACTAAGCAGCCTGCGACACAAGCTGTTGGTGCTTGTGGGAATCTGAGTCCATCATTATTGACAGTAAGCGAGTATCGTCTAATGTGTGATTTACAGGATCTGCACAGAGAAGGAACATTGGATGAGTCAATAACCTGCACTGACACTCTGCCCAGACTGGATATGCCGGGTCTAACAGGGTTCAAACCGAGGTCCACGTTTAACCCCATCATGCTACACGATAATATTGACATCTACAATGAGTTGGTAACTACTCAACTCAAAAGGTTGAATACATCTACACTCCAGGTGCAACAAAAATGCCGTAAAGAGAATAATTGCTATGGCAGCTTAATGAAGAAACTACAGAGCAATAACAATGTGGTCATACGCCAATCGGACAAGGGGGCAATATTGTCCTTTGGCCGAGGGCATTGTATATGATCGAGGCGCTTCAACATCTAAATGACCGACAGTGTTACAGGCGAAGTGACTGGCAGGCGGTCAGATGTGCTTGGAACGAGTACAATACTAAATTGATATCATGGAAAAGTGCTGGTCTACTGAGTAGTGATGAATTGAGATTCCTGAAAGTTAACCATCCAACCATTCCAGTCTTTTATCTGATTCCTAAAGTGCACAAAGATCTTAACAGACCGCCTGGAAGACCCATAATTTCTGCCAAGAATAGCATGATGGAGAACACTTCGAGATACATTGACTTCTTTCTTCAAGACCATGTCAAAAACCTGCCATCATATTTGCAGGACACTGGAGATTTTCTGAGAAAGATCGAATCTGTAATATGGCAGGATGATTTTCTGTTGATAACTCTCGATGTCACTGCCCTCTACACTAGCATACATCATATGGATGGTGTTAAAGCGGTTGAACATTTTTTACAGAAAAAACCATTCTATATGCTGCAACATAACAAAATGCTGTCTGATATGATCCTGACGTGCTTGAATAACAACTATTTTTTGTTTCAGAGTCAGGTATTTCAGCAAATGAGGGGTGTGGCGATGGGGGCCTGCTTCTCCCCCAGTTACGCTTGTTTGCACATGGGACTGTGGGAGGAGCAGGTCCTCAAGGCTAAATATGAATGCACTTTGAGCAATCACATAGTGGCCTGGTATCGTTATATTGACGATTTATTTCTAATTTGGAAAGGAACAGAATCAGCAGCTAGTATGTTTATCCAAGAAATTAATGTAAATGACCTCAACCTTGAATTTACAGCGAATGTCAGCAAGGTATCCGTCAACTTCTTGGATGTAGAGGTATACATTAAGGACAACTGCTTGGAGACAAGGTTGCATCGCAAGGCCACAGCGGGCAATACGGTTTTGCACGCCACCAGCCACCACCCGGACCATCTGATACGCAGCATCCCTTATGGGGAGATGCTGCGTGTCAGACGTATCTGTAGTGTGGATGCTGATTGCGTGGAGGCTCAAGGTGAAAGTAAACTAAGATTCCTAGCTAGAGGATACACTGTCAAGATGCTTGATACAGCGATTAGGAAAGCCAATGCTATTCCACGCCCTGTGGTATTGGGCTGTAACCCCAGACAGGCTGTATTACCAATGAGCCCCAGTAATACTATTGAGCCTCCTAGATTTATTACCACGTACAGTCGGCAGCATAACAAGTTGCGTATGATTTTCAATAGAAATTGGCCGGTTGTGCAGAATGACCCAGTAATTGGTGGCACCTTACCCAAAGCTCCAGCGTTAACTTTTCGAAGAGCCCGCTCTATGAGCAATATGCTTGTCAAGAGCAGTCAAGAGCAGTCCAGAAATAATTTCCAACAGTTCCTGGCTGCAGACCACCAAAGGCTTCATTAAATGTGCTTCATGCAAAGCATGTAAATTGGGGAAAAATCGGACTACATATAAAATCCCGTTTAGCGATGTCCCCGTGGTTATCTCTAAGAAATTGACATGCAAGACCGAGTTTGCTGTGTATGTGCTGGAGTGTACGTGTGGCCTGCAATATGTTGGGAGTACCAGGTTGCAGGTCCACAAGCGTATACTCCAGCACATGAGAGCGATCAGTAACAATGATGCAACATATCCAGTTGCTAGGCACTTTAAAGAAATTCATGATAGTTGCCTAGATCACTTGAGTTACTTCGTGGTGGACATGGTGCCTCCTCTGCGTCGGGGGGTGACCGTGAAGCCTTGTTAAGAAAGCTTGAGACGAGGTATATCCTCGAGCTCGATACGAAGAACCCAAATGGGCTAAACTCAAGTGAGGATTTTTTTACTTGTCTCTGACTGTCATTTCTTCCCCCTACTGTGTATTTAGCTTAGTGACAGCTGCTAGTACTATGTTTTAGATATTGACCTGATCCCCGAGTACAATGATCTTTAGCATACGGGAGACACTAGTACTAGCTTTTTAATATTTTACGATTTCTTTATTTTCTTCTTTTCACTTCACTCCTCTTGTTTGATAATGATGTTTAAACGTGACTAAACAGGGCAGATTAGATATAGTGGCCCAGTAGGGGTCTCCCTTTTTAGTTGACTCAGGAAACATAAGTTGTGATGCCCTATCCCTACAGGCTATTTTAGATTTGAAACGGGTTCCCCTAATTGCCACATAACTCTAATAGGGCCCTTCAGCACCAAGTCATCAGGGAGCTGAGGTCTAGGATACTATTTTAGATATTTATGATGTAATAAATATTTCTTTTATATATTTTAGAGTGGTACTATAGATCGGTTGTATTTGTAAAATGAATGTAGATTTTAATCAGATTAAATGATTTTTTAATTCTTTTCAAATGCATAATGTCTAGGGGGTATGTACTCATGAGGATTATCTTGATAATAAGGGACGGCATTAGGTCTATGGTTCATCATGGGTATAAAACAGCATAAGGTTGTGTATTTCACATACTTGAATGAGCATTGCATATTTTAATATATTTCAATCATGTTTTATATATTTGTATTTGGTGGGTTCTTGATGTGATTCATTTTACTATTGAATATTTAGACTTGCTAAAGATAGAACTTTCCATGAAAATTTCTTGCAATAAGATCTATGCATATCTGCATTAAGCCGCATCATTTTTGCACTATTGCTTGTATTTTGCACATTGCTTTAGAGGTAGTTTGTTGGGCATAGGCCTCTGCTGTCTGGATTTTAGGATTATAGATATTTTTTTAAATATGCACTTTTGCACTTTATACAGCTAATCCGATCTAGTCGTGCCCTTGCCCCACTAGGGGGAGGTATTGTTTAATGTTGCCTACTTTGCACATAAGCTCCTATGCACTATTGCAGGTTTTGCACGTCTATTTAAATTCTAAATTGTATATTAATCCCGAGCCACCAGGTATATGATCAATTAATCTTGCGATATGCTCATGCTATACTGGGTCAGTATGTGTTTTCTATGTCTATTGGCCCTATGGTCACGTGATGCTCATGTTTTGCACTATAAATTTGGTGGCTTCCCCTGACAGCGTCATGTGATCAAGGCCCTTCTTGGGGCGAAACGCGTCATGGCGGTGCGTGGTGCCGATATGGAACTAAATAAATAACCTTTTTGCACGAAGCAATTTTGGGTCCGTGTCCGTTTTTCCTGACGATTTGGATGCTGTTGGACGGAGTTCTTTGCATATATATATATATATATAATGTTTTTTTTTTTATATCACAGATAGTGAGGGTTGAAAGCATTCCATTTGGCCACAGGATTTCTCTTGAATTTTTTGTACTAGATGCAGGTGGGTGTTTGCCTAGTGGCCCCCTACTGTTCACAACATTATTGGAGAAATGGGAGGCGAGGGCATTGCATTTGGATTTTGCGATGGAAGGTGGGGCATCCCCTGTAGCTGGATGCGGTCCAGTTTGGAAGCTTTTTCAGCCGCCATTTGTGACACGAGCAAGGTTTGATCTCCAGATTGTGGTATGTGGTCCATTTACAGAATTTCATGGCCAGTTTGAGTTTGAGTGGATGTGCAGCTGTAGAAGCCTTTCTTCATCGGGGTTCATGTGCTCTTAGGCTTGTTTGCATCTTGTACAGGTTAGATTAACCTCTTTTATCTTTGTAGTGAAAGGAGTTACTTTGTCCATGGTGGCGAAAATCTCCTTTTCATATCGCTCCAGTAATTTGGCATGGTCGACACCAAGCTATGCTGGTAGTTTATTGCGCCTCCTATGGGGTATGGAAATGACATATAGATAGCAGTGTAGTACAATCCTAATTTAATATTTGTTTTCAGCATTTGCTATAATGCACGCACACCTAATTCTGAGCACTTCAGATATGTTGAATCAGGATTACATTAACCAGGATATGGTGTAAAGTGCAAGAGAAATATTTTTTTGCCATATCAGCACACTACATAGTTATTTTTTACACTTCACATTTATTTTTGTTTTTCACTATTACATTTATGTATTTATTTAGGGTGTTTTATAAAGCGCTATTAACCACCCAAGGGTGGCCTCAGCATGTTTATGTATTGACACTACACGTACCTACAATTTGAGCCACAGAGAGATAAGACTAATGGCTATCACACGGTTTTTGGTCAAATATCGTAACCAGAATTAGTAATTTGTTGCTGTCTACCATAGCTACAACTAGGTCTGGTACATTTTTCTTTTACACAGAAGGGAAGGAGTACGCTGCTTCTGCATCCGCAAAACTTCAGTACCGGTTCCATGGTTCACTCAATATAAAATGGCTCAGACCAATTAGGATCACAAAGTAATGTGACGCAAAACGCCAAGAATAATATGAGACCCCTGGAATTTCCCTGAAAAAATGGTAGAATGCACACCATATTTTCTAAATGCTCAGAGGCAACTTTTGGCGTGCAGCTTCGGCTTTTGCTCTTCCCCCTAGTATCAATCAATCAATCAATCAATCAATCAAGGGTTTATAAAGCGCGCTACTCACCCGTGAGGGTCTCAAGGTGCTGGGGGGGTGGGGGTGCAGCTCCGGATCAGTCGAAGAGCCAGGTCTTGAGGCTCTTCCTGAAGGTGAGAAATCCCAAGACTAACTGGTGCGCCATCACGCACCACCCAAGATGCACAGCTACGCAAATTAAGAGTCCAATTTATTCCAAGTAATCCAATGAAATCATATTTTTAACCACATTCTTCAATATTTTCAAAATTCACACGGAGGCAACATGATTCCAGTCTTCAAATGCAAATGAACTGCCTGTCTAGGCTTTGTTCCATAGCATGCGGAATTCATTTTTCATCCTGAGTAACCAACTGATGTACCCAATGGATTTCGGGCAGAACACCCTTCCTCAGGGGTAACTACAATGTGCAAAGAAACCTATCAGTAACCAACAGTGATCTTGTGTCCATAACCATACATAAAAAATGAAGTAACTAAGTATTATACAGTGCATCAAAAAATGTGCACCACCACCACTAGCACATACTGTGAACAATTTCCTTCGTAGTTAGTTGAACACCAAAAAGTTAAGAAATAAGAAAACATAGATAGTGATCAAGATTTCACCATTATTGTATGCCAGAAAACATGCCCCATGTTAACCAGAGTCATGTGAAAAACGTAATACATTTATATGCATCTTGGGTGGTGCGCGCTGGCGCACCAGTTAGTTTTGGAACCCCTGGAATTCCGCCAGGTGTTAGCAAATCTGCCCAGTGTGTGGAACTTTGACAGTGGTTGGATTTTTCGTGTTCTGGTGAATAGTTCCACCACCCCTAACTACCATACACTGCATGGCATGCTCTAGTCCCCCTGCAGGTCTTGCTAGATAATGGTCAGTGCAGCAGTCAGTACGGTTGCCGCATTCTAGTGGCCGGCAGAAGCTGTGTACCATAGGGGGTAAGTATGAAACTATCTTGTAAGCTAATATGAAACAGTGACGTGAAGGTTGACTGAGGACCAGCAACAGATAATCTGCAGATAAAGGATATCGGTGTGGCACCCAGTGGACCTCCCGCCCTCCTAAACCTTGGCATACCCGAGGGCAGATCACATCTCCCCATTTGAGTGCTATTTCCTGAACTCTAAAGGTAGTCCGAAATGCAGTTGATAGAAAGCCAAAGTTTTTCAGGTATATACATACATACATTGTACGACTACCATGTAGCCGTGGAGGGTGTAAATTATATGATGGATGATAAATGATGGTGGGATGTTAACCTTGCACAACTATTGGTAGGTACGAACAAAGAGAAGGTGTCTTCCCAGCTGTTAACCTTGGTCGCGAGTTCTAAGAGTCCATGATCCTGCCTGATTGTTACAGACAGTTAACTAATTGCACACTAGGTAGTGCTGGCACATTATTAAAAATGTTATGTGCTTGGTTTGTGCTGACCTCTAACCCAAGATCGGTTGAGATTGCTGTTCCTCCATATCAGCTCTCACCTGAGACCCCCTCCAGAAAGGCCTGAGGTTTACTGAGATTTGTAGCCTTCAACGCTCTGCAGTCAGCTGCCTATCTGGAGAAGAGGCGTGTGATGACACATCCTGGCTGTAGGATATGGATCTGCTGCTACCGAAACCCTCTTGAGCTGTGGTAACGACCTGGCGTACAATCTGTAAAGACCCCACGGCTGATGCAATCCTCACACTTCCATCTGAAGCATTCCAATGCCAGAGCCACATTAACCCAAGGGTAGGCAGCTGCCTTATGGTGCTACCACGAAACACCACATGAGGACGCCCGATTGCTACACATTGACTCAAAATTGCGAATCAGTGGGAAAGGAGCACCCAAATGCCAAACTGTTTTTGTGACTGGGTCTCTTCACTGGAACTGCTGCTTGCCTATGGGCCTAGGTCTGTGCAATAAAAATACTACCAAAAAATGAAATAAAAGAGTATGAATATTAGGACTGTAACTATGATATGATTTCACAGCGTATATTATTGTGACAACCTCGGTAAATGTGTTACACATGTTAAATGAAGATGGTGCTACCTCATGTCTGCTGGTGCCTTCCACTGAAGTACTTTCCTTATGTGCTACCTCATGTCTGCTGGTGCCTTCCACTGAAGTACTTTCCTTATGTCTTGCAGGGGGGGCCTGGTATCCGGGGCCCAAAGGGCCAGAATGGAGAGTCTGGTCAGACAGTAAGTCCTCTGCGTGGTATACAATTCTGACTGATCTGCTTACTTACAGACTTTGCATGCTCATGTTGTTTCTGCAACCTTCCATCAGGGGCCTTTACTGCACAGCAATGAGTGCAGGATTGTTAGACGAGAAAGGAAAAGAAAATAACATAGGGCTGACATTGGGAAACCGTAGGATTAAAGGGATCTGGTAAGGGGGAGAGGTCTTTCAGAAGAGGAGACAGCTGGGAAAGGTAGATCTGAGGTAGATTGTAACAACAACTGTTACAAGCAGCTTCTCCTCCATTAGGAGTTTCAGGCACATATTGATCCCTGCCCCCCCCACACTTTGTATTGATCTATTTAACAAAAAACAGAAACAATGTACATACCCTCCTTCAGGGTCCTGAGGGGCAAGGGTCGAATTGCATGGTTGAATTATGTAGAACGTGCAAGTTTTGGGCATTAACACCAAACCGGTCCAAAAACGATATCTGCACCAAATGACCAGCAGAAAAATGGACAGCTGCGGCCTGTTCATGTAAGAGCGGTGGGGCCGGGTTGGGGGGGAATCGACAGACGACCACGAAGGAAAATTAAATAAATATTTAATTTCCCTCGTCGTCGTCTGTCGAAATCCCCCCCACCCGGCCCCACTGCACGGGCCGCGGCTGAAAATGGACAGGTGCGCACAACATTTCCGACTTACAAGTGCTGAAATGGCTGGTTGGGAAGTCCTAAAGTATACAAAAAGTGATGGATGGAATGCTTGTATTAATCTCAGGCATTGGTAATTACTCTTGCACATCCCAGTCCATCGTTATTTTACATACCATGCCACCTCAGTTTGGACCCAGCTATTTGCAAATCAGTCTTGACCTTTTTCCTCATAGGAGCAGTTCACCCTGAACTGCCAATCTAGGTGTTACCTCAACCGGAACCCAAGCAACCCAGGACCTGTTTCGCCCTTGTTATGGCCTCATCAGCCAGGTGTAGCTTGTTCCCGGTGACAGTGTGCACAGGACCCACATCTGGGCTTATCCATCCCACTTAGGGTGACATACTATGGTATACAAAAAGTGATGTATGGAAGGCTTGAATTAATATCAGCCACTGGTAATTACTCAGGGTTGCATCCCAGTCCATCGTTATTTTGCACACCATGCCATCTCAGTTCGGGAAGTCCGGTATTACCAGATGGTCCAGCTATGAAGACTCAGTGTGTGGGCTGTTTTTTACTGGCCATGTCACGGCCCACAGGACCGAAAAATACAGCCCACACACGGACCCTTTTAAACTGCACCTTTTTGCAGTGCCAGTCTGCCCAAAGGCAGGTGCAACACTGAAACTTGTGCAAAAACAACATTTAGTGCTGGTTGGTGATCGGTTGACATTTATATAGCACCTTCTACCAAAAGGTCCTTTTGGTGTTGGTTTAGTGAATGCCTAACTACACTAAAACTAAGTTCTTGCCTGAAGCTTAGTATGGAGGCTTGATGGTCGTAGGCCCCGTAACTATTGCTCCGGTTGTCTCTGGTAACTTCCAACAGATTTGCATTTGCTCCATTAAGGGCCTGCTTTAGAGTTCTGTGGGCGGGTTAGGTGAGGGATATCCCGTCGGCCCTATAACAAGTGTCATTGGATATAGTACACTTGTAATACGGCGGACGGGATATCCGTTGCGCTTGTGACGGAGTATCCTGTCCGCCAAACTCTAAATCAGGCCCTAAGTTTCTATGTAAAACTGGCTACTCATTGAAAAAACAGAGTGCAAAGGACACAGTCACCTCTGCAATACTGCAATATTGTGTCCTAAATATCATTTACAAAGTATTTTCCAATTGAGTGTAGACTTCCTATTATAAATCCAAAGGGGTGATATGTCCGTACAACACCTGGGTGATGAAAACGATAGTCTTGTTTTCAGATGAAGTGTGCGGGTCATTCCAAACATGCATATAGGGCCGAGCTGTTTAAATGAGGGCTTTACTCTGTGCCCCTCTCTGAAACTGGTTGTCTCACCCACCCAAAGGCCCTCATTACATGTGGGCTTGTAATCCTGATTGGGGCCAGTAACAGACATTACAGGCCTGGAAATTACCGCCTCCATCGAGGGATCCTCAGGTCCGGTATTTTTTTGCTAAATTCAGGTGAAATATGGAGCAAAACCATGTGGGAATAAAATCAGAAACGCCGAATCCTGCATGCTATTTCCTAAAAATTGTAATGTAGAGCAATTCCGTTCCTCAGCCCCGAATTAAAGGCGGACTTGATATTATTAATTTCAAGGGGAGGAGGAATTACCAGGCCATTCTCTGGCACACTCATGATAGGCTTCATTGCAGTTAAGGTACTTGAGGTTCTATGGTATTCCTTTAATGAGTTAAAACTGCCTTGTCTTCCTCAAGCAGGTTTTTAGTTCTCCTGCCCTTTTTACGCGACCCTATGCAACGCTGTGCATACAGATATCTTGCATATATCTTGCAATTACAGTAGACATATGCTTCCTTTGGTTACCTTTATGGATAGAGTGAGAAGATTAATTCAAATAAAAGCTTCCTTCAGAAGGGTTCATTCATTTTTAATCAGGCGCAGATTCTTCTTCGCACTCGATTTGAGATCACGAGATGTGTGAACTTTGCACCTTCCTGAGATTTTTCCTCTCACAGATTTTGTCAGGAAAGTCCTGGAGAAACTTACAGCTGGAAAAGAGGTTGGAAAGAGAGAACATCTGCAGTAATTGGGGTGTGCAAACTCCAGTATCACAAGTTATTCCACATTCCGACCTCTTTAGTTGAATAGGGAATGAGGCGATGATTTGTATACTAGGGAATATCTCACTGACTCACTGTGCGGTCTTGGGATTTGTCTTGGGTTAATTACTGGGGTACATCTGGACAGCTGGGAATGGCTCCCTAAGTTGTCTCTCAGCATGATACCAGATGCCCTGCAGGCACCAAGGCTTAGCATGATTGTTGATACATTGCATTAAATAGGGATGCTGTCTAGGAAGAGATTAAAGACTGTTATCAATGTCTTTACCTAAAATGTATTGCAGATATGGGTCTATCGTCTTAACGTGATTTTGTTTTAGGGTCCAGAAGGGCCACGTGGGGAACCAGGCTCAAGAGGACAACAAGGACCTCCAGGGCCTCAGGGTCCGAGCGGGCATTCGATTCAGGGACCCACCGTAAGTCTACTCTGTGCTTTACTGACTTATTTACTTATTGTTCGATTGTTTCTCAGTGCTGGCATTACGATTAGCTTGTGTGGACCTAAACCAAACAACCATGTATAATCCAGGTGTTTGGAATAAATTAACAGAAGTAATTTTAGGTTATATAGTTAAAAACCCTTCTTCAAATGTTTAAAGTTCATGGTATTACAATGCTAACTTGTGCATGAAATAGTACTGCAACCAAGTGTACCCTTATGTCCAGCGATCTGGAGCGCTTGCAGCTGAGAGCAGCTGTGCTGCAAGTTGGTGTGTCTTGGGCCGATACGACATTGGTCACATGAAGCTTCACATTAGGTCCTTGGTTTCAGGATACAGAAGTACTCAGTAGTGGTCTCAAAGAGGTGAGTGATCAGTAAAACACCTAGAGCAAGAAGGTGCAAGAATACAGGAGGTCATAATGCCTGCAAAAGGTTGACAGCACAATAAATTATGCATGCGGGCCTTTGCAGTTGATGTGTCGGTTTCTTTGCACACAGTGGTCTGCTCCAGTACATTTTATCCCATGTAAATCAACATAGCTGCCGGACACGGTTAAAGCAGGTAGCCATGAAGGTGAGGTTGCAGTTATGTGGCTGGGCGAAATAAGGGTGGACAGCAATGAGTCTCTGTGGGGTGTGAATAATTAGGGGCCGAGGGTGCCTAAAAATAAGATTGCACATGAAGCATAAATCAAGTACCTGGACACTTGAGGTGGTACCGCAGCTGCAGGACTCATGTTCAGAGCAAGCTTGAGCTTTTTCCTGGGGACATGGGGCTGGATGTGTCACTGCATTTTGCAGTTGCAGGGCCTATAGTTCGCAAAATCACTGACAAAGTGCAAAGATGTAATGTATGGAAGGCATTTTGGGAGTAGGAAAAACTTTTTCGACTCACAAAATTCCTTTTACGACTCATACAGAATTGCAATTAGGAGGTTGCATTAAAAGGGTGTCCCCTGTCAAATTGCAATTTGCAGTGACATGTGTCACTGCTTTCCGACAGCAACTGTAGTCACAAATCATTGATCAGATACTGACACCTGAGTTTTAGTAGTACCTGAATGGGGGGGGCTAACACAGGAGGAGGTATGTTCCAGGAAACATTTTTTAAATTAGCACCCCTATCCCTTCAGTGGTTCAGTGGATATGGGCTGCTTCCCGATATGGGAATGCATATGCATGAACAAAGGTCCATACATTCTCAGCCTATTGCGGTGGATTGCAGATTGCAACCTTTCCGTCATTTTACAACATGCAAATGTAACATTTGTGAATCAGCCTATCAGTTCATAGGTCCATTTGTAAATTGCATCCCTGTTTGCAAACCAGTTGATGTGCAATTTGCAAATGCTGGTTTGTGAACAGAGATTAGTACAAAAGTCCACAGGTTTCATGTCGAATGCTACTTCTCCAAGAGTGAACAGGCACGTAGTGCTGCTCCGAAGCCAAGCACCAACGGCGGACCTTACCAACAGCACCTCACACACAGTTCCAATCAATTAGAGCCTGGTGCACTTCATATCCAGTACCAGCTGCTGTGTGGTACCGCTGTCAAGCAGATCCAAATTCTAAACAAAGCAGAATGGTGCACCCACAGATATATAAGTCCACAAATCCTTTATTTTGTTAAAAATATTATTCTTTTATTTAATTTTTATATAATGCATAGCATCCATCAAACGAATATCCAGCCAACACATTTCTTTCAAAAAGACATTTGAACTTCATCAGGACTTTTGTGTCTTAATAATCATTAGATGCCTGATTCAACAAATTGAATTAACAGTATCCATATTCAATAACCGTGTTCGGCAAGATACAACTCAATGATATCCATGTTCCTAGGCCAAGTTTGGCAACGAGTTGCGGTTGATCCAATATTGAAATGGGCAGTAGTGTTCCCTAATTGATACCAATTTTTCATCCACTGTAATGAGTTGTGTATCTTGAGACTGGTTCTGGGCCCTGATGAAGTTCAAATGTCTTTTTGAATGAAACGCGTTGGCTAGATGGTCGTGTGATGGATGTTAGGCATTATATGAAAATTAAATAAAAGAAGAATATTTTTTACAAAACCAAGGATCTGTAGACTTGTATATCTCTGGGTGCACCATTCTGCTTTGTTTCGAACATAGCGCTACTCCAGCTGCAGACATTGCTGAAACCACTGGGGTTTCTGTTATAGCACACGGTCCTGAACATTGGATTTCTGCCTGCCCACGTATGCTTTTATTGCCTTGCTCCAAGGTACACTTCAAAAGTACAAAGAATCCTGTTTTACTTAAGGGATGCTGTTCTGGAGTATGACCTGTCCTGGTCGCACCGATCACTGTTGTAAAAAGAGGTGACACAAGAGAGAGGCTGGTGCAGCCATCTGGCCTGAATGAGAGGGACACTTGTCTGCCCATTCTTACAACTAAGAGTAAAGGGAAGCGGAAGCCTTGAGGCTATCCTTGGTGATGACTCTCGTGGTGGTGGAGCCTGGATTATCATTTTTTGCTGGGTACCCAAAATGGACCCATCGCTTAGGGGCTGGATCAATAGCTACTAGATGCTTAAAAGTGTTGCATGGCTTTGCATACTATGCATCCGAGACATCTGAAGCGGTTAAAGCTCTGCCCTTAAGCTTTATTGAGTGTGAGTGATGTTAGTGGTTATACAGCAATATGCCATTTTATTTTGTCCTCTATTTGTTTTGATGCTGTTGACTGCATAAGTTTGTGGTCTAGAGCTACAGCTTTAAACTTCCCCTTGGGTGCAGCTGGCTGGCAGCCAGGTCGCCTTATCATACAGGTGCCCAGTTCTTTCCGTTGCCACCACTGCCCTTTTTGGTGTGTTATAAATCTTCGGTAGCCTTCCTATCAGTGTCCTTGAGACAGCAAACAGCTGCATGTTGGGTGATCTAATTGGGAGCAGACCATGGCATGTGCCACTTTTGGTATTTCTTTAATTTTTAGAAAGAAGTAGGGTTGGAATAGGTTCATGTATAGCAATAGTCTGTGTATCACGCGGCCAACATATTGCTCAGGTGACATTCTTTAGTTGACAAAAAGTTATTTGCCCTTGTTGATCTTATAATGTATTTCATCTGTTAACAGAGTCCTCTAGTCTTGATATACTGTTCTTAGTACCTGCTGTAACCTATGAACACACTTTATTTTTGTCGGACTTCCACAATAACTAGTTCTGCTCGACTGCTCCATCCATTGTTTGAAAACTTCCATGTAGATATTAGACGGTGTTGTATCAGCCCTGGTTTTCCAAATTAGCAGAGTAATCACCGGATATTATCTGTTTGCTATGAACCCCTTTACCTGCTCAGCCAGGAGACCCTGGAGTGGTTTTAATCACACATTAAATCATATGGACCAGAGCTGGAACTCTTATGGGACCACTGGGTACTGTATCACCTACTCACGCCTGTTCATGACTAGGTTATACAATAAGTCCATTTCAAAATATTCTGAATTGCCTGGGGCTCTCTTGGGGGCCACAATGCAGTATGAAGTTTGTGGGGACAGTCTACAAATACAAGGTACATCTTCAGAAGTGGAATATTTCACAGGTTCAGGCAGAATCGAGTTTACCACTTCACTAGACATGTGGTCCTGGTGTTACATGTACCCACTTTCTTTAACTATAAATCAGGGAAGACACCCCTGCTTTTACCGTTCATGGTCACATTAGGTTAAAGCTACACGCAAAGGAGTAAGCTTTTCACACTAATATATGCTCTGATTTTCCTGAAATCATTCAAGCGTTACCTGTTGCTCGTATCCCAGCAACAATGTCAAAGCATCTTTGGAGATTAACTTGTCTTTGTAGATTTAGACGAAATAGGTTAGGAATCTTCTTGAGTCATCTATGGGCCTTTGATCTGGAGGAGTCAGTTTGGTGATGTCCTTTGTGATCAAGTAATCTCCCATCTTTGTAAATATACATGTTTTTCTCACTCCCACCCATAGCTTGTTGAATAACATGGATTGATTGACTGATACAATGTCTTATTAGGGATGTTTTGCTGACCCCTCTCTCCCTTAGCAAGTCTCCTGGGCTTAGAGGTGCCCAGGAAGTAACAAAAGTGCAGTGTGTCAAACTTACAAAAATCTAATGGCCTACAAGGCATATAATAAGATTTTAACAGCAGAGTTGGTGTTTTTCTTCCTGCTTAGCTTGCTATGAAAAGGGACAGCAACCCATCCAGGTGTCTCACAAGAACTTGGCAACACCACTCACTTTGGGACAGCTATTTACCTATATCTTGTGCACAATAGTGTCCCTATTAACTCCTAATTAAGTATTCATATAAATGGATCCAGCTTTAGCTGTGAGATAGAATAGTCAAACAAGCATTGGCAAAGCCAATAGGTCTCGCCTATGCAAGAACTATTGACTTTGCCAATGGGTTTTAGCCATGTTATACTCCAGTGTGGCTGCTGTTAAACATGGCTAAAAGTTAATGGCGTAAAGGAGAGTGGTGTGGAATGTCATAGAATGGCGTGGCGTAGAGTATCGTAAAGTAGCGTGTCGTAAAGTGGCATAGAGTGGCGTGGTGTGCAGTGTCGTGGACGGAGTACAGGGTTGTAGAGTGGAAGAGCATAGAGTGGAATAGAGTGTCGTAGAGTGGAGTGGCATAGAGTGGAGAGGCATAAAGCAGAGTGGAGTGGCGTAAAGGGGAGTGAAGTAACATGAGTAAAGTAATGTGGAGCGGCATAAACGGAATTGCGTAGAGTGGAGTAGAGGGGTGTAGATTATCGTAGAATGGAGTGGAATAGTGTGGAGTAGTGAAGTAGAGTGGAATGGCATAGAGTTTAGTAGTGTGTCTTAGAGCTGAGTGGCGTAGAGTGGCGTGGCATAAAATGTCGTGGAGTGGCACAGAGTGGTGTGGCGTAGAGTGGACTACGGCAACGCTCTCTACGCCGGAATCAACAAGAAACTCCTTCGCAAACTCCAGACTGTCCAGAACTCCCCACCCAACTGATCCTCGACATCCCCCGTCGTAGTCGCATCACCTAACACCTCCGCGATCTCCCATGGCTTCCAGTCGAAAGAAGAATAACCTTCAAACTCCTCACCCAAGCATACCTGAACAGCCGCCTCCCCTTCCACACACCCAAAAGACACCTTCGATCAGCCCAGCTCTCACTGGCCACTGTCCCACGTATCAGCAAGACTATAAAGGGAGGAAAGTCCTTCTCCTACCTCGCAGCCAAAGCCTGGAATACCCTCCCCCTCCTCCTCCATCTCTGGCAATGTCCCACATTGCCCCAGTTCAGGATGGACCTCAAGACCTGGCTTTTCGGGTGACTCCAGCACTCAACGAAGCTGCCCCCTTCCCCCCAGCACCTAGAGACACTCACGGGTGAGTAGTTGTGCTTTACCAACCCTGATTGATTGATTGGAGTAGTGGTGTACAGTGGAGTAGTGTGTCGTAGAATAGAGTGGAGTAAAGTGGCATGCAGTGTCATAGAGGGAGTTGCATAGAGCATTACAGAGTGGAGTAGAGTGTTGTAGAGTTGCGTAAGTGGAGTACAGTGTTGTAGAGTAGAGTGGCATAGAGTGGAGTACAGTGTTGTAGAGTGGATTAGAGTTTAATGGAGTGGAGTGTCGTAGAGTGGCGTGGAATACAGTGGTGCAACGTAGATTGGCATAGAGTGCAGTGGTGTAGAGTGCGTTAGTTTTGAGTAAAGTGGTGTAGAGAGCATTGGCGTAGAGTGCAGTGGTTTAGAAGCAGAGTGGGGAAGAGTAGAATAGAGTGGCACAAAGTTGAGTTGTGCAGTGTAGATTGCAGTAGCATAGAGTACAGTGGTGCAGAGTGGAGTAGAGTGGAGGTGTTTACAGGGTAGAGTGGAGTGGTGTGAGGTAGAGTACAGTGGTGTAGAGTAGAGTGGGGTAGGGTCCAGTGGTATAGAGTGCAGGGGTGCAGAGTAGATTAGAGCAGCGTAGAGTGGTTTGATGTGGGATAGAAAAAAGTGGTGTAGAGTGGAGAGATGCAGAGTAGAGGGGCAGAGTGTAGTGTCATAGAGTGCATTGATGCAGAGTGCAGTGGAGTGGTGTAGAATTGAGTGGTGCAGAGTAGAATGGCGTAGAGCTCTGTGGCAGAAAGTGCAGTGTTGCAGAGTAGAGTGTCTAGGGTGCAGTGGTGTAAAGAGGCGTAGAGTGCATTGGCATAGAGCGCAGTGGTGTAGAGTTGTGCAGAGTAGAGCAGAGTGGCGTAGAAAGCAATGGCGTAGACAACAGCAGTGCACAGTAGAATAGAGTGGCTTAGAGTGCAGTGATTTAGAGTAGAGTTGCGTAGAGTGCAGTGGTGTAGAGTGGAGTGGTGCAGAGTTGAGTGGTGGAGAGTGAAGAAGAGTGATGTACAGTGCAGTAGTGTACAGTAGATTGTTTCAGAGTAGCGTGAAGTGGCGTGGAGTGGTCCTGGGTATAGTGGAGTGTTTCAGGGTGGAGTGCAGTGGTGTAGAGTACAGTGGCGTAGAGTGCAGTGCAATACAGTAGAGTGGCATAAAGTGCAGTGTTGCTGAGTAGATTAGAGTGGCGCCAAGTGGATAGGAATATAGTGTAGTGGCGTAAAGTGCAGAAGCGTAGAGTGGAGTCATGCAGAGTAGAGTTGCATAGAGTGTGGTGGCATATAGTGCATTGGAGCCAGAGTGGTGCAGAGTAGAGTGCAGTGGCATAGAGGGCAGTGACATAGAGTTCAGTGATGCAGAATAGAGTGGCGTAGAGTTCAATGATGGGGAGTGCAATATTGCAGAGTATATGGTCATAGAGTGCAGTGGTGTACAGTGGCGTAGAGTGCATTGGCATAAAGTTAAGCGGAGTAGAGTGGCATAGAGAGCTGTGGCATAGAGTGCAGTTGTACAGAGTAGAATAGAGTGGCGTAGAGTGGAGTGGCATAGAGATTAGTGTGGCAGAGTAGGGTATAGTGGCTTAGAGTGCAGTGGTGCAGAGGATATTGGCGTAGAGTTCGGTGGCTTAGAGTGCATTTGTTTTGAGTAAAGTGGCGTGGAGTGCATTGGCATAGAGGGCAGTGGTGCAGAGTGGAGTGGTGCAGAGTAGAGTGGCGTAAAGTGGAGTCGCACAGGGTTGAGTGAAGTGCTGTAGACTGACATAGAGTGCACTGGTAGAGTAAATTGTTTCAGAGTAGAGTGAAGTGGCATAGAGTGGAGTGGTGCAGGGTAAAGTGTAGTAGTGCAGTGCCAAAAAGTAGAGCAGAGTGGCATAGAGTGCAGTGGTGCATAGTAGACTAGAGTGACGTAGAGTGCAGTGGAGTGATGCAGCGTAGAGTGGCTTAGAGTGTAGTGGCATTCAGTCCATTGGCATAGAGTGCAGTACAGTGGCATAGAATAGAGTGGTGCAGAGTAGAGTGAAGTGGCGTAGAGTGCAGTGGTGCACAGTAGAGTGGCGGAAAATGCAGTGTTGCAGAGTAGAGTGTCTTAGACTGCAGCGGTGTATAGTAGAGTGGCATAGAGTGCATTGGCATAGAGTGCACTGGCGTAGAGTGCAGTGGCGCAGAATAGAGTGGTGCAGAGTAGAGTTGAGTGGTGTAGAGAGCAGTGATGCAGAGTAGAATAGAGTGGTGTAGAGCAGGGGTGCAGAGTAGATTAGCGTACAGTGCATTGGTTTTCAGTAAAGTGAAGTAGAGTGCATTGGCATACAGTGCAGTGGTTAGAATAGAGTGGTGTGGAGTGCAGTGGCATAGTGTAGTGTAGAAAGACGTAGAGTCGAGTGGTGTGGCATAAATTGCAGTGGCGTACAGTAGAATACCTTAGAGTGGAGGGGAGCAGAGTGGAGTACAGTGGCGTGGAGTAGATTATTGCAGAGTAGAGTGAAGTGGTGTAGAGTGGAGTGGTGCAGGGTAGAGTGCAGTGACAAAGTAGAGTGCAGAGTAAATTAGAGTGGCGTAGAGTGGATTGGCATAGAGTGCAATGGCGTAGAGTGGAGTGGTACAGAGTAGAGTGCACTAACATAGGCATTGAGTGCAGTGTTGCAGAGTGGAGTGGCCTAGACTGGAGTGGTGTGGAGTGCAGTGGTACAGTGTAGAGTAGAGTGGTGCAGAGTAGAGTGAAGTGGCGCAGAGTGACGTGGCATAGAGTAGAGTGGTGTAGAATGGAGTGGTGCAGAGCAGAGTGCAGTGGCGTGGAGTGGTGCAATTAGAGTGGAGTGATGTAAAGTGGAGTGTGCAGGGTGTGCCATTACAGACAACACATCTTCGATTGAAATGACCATTACATTTGCACAGACATCCAGTTTTACTGACAAAGGTATACAGCACACAAATCATAATGTGTGGAAATGTCATCACCTAGTGTATTGATTTGTTTTGCTCATATTTGTTTCCACCACACTTCAGAATTACCAAAAAAATGGCTTCTTTTGTGCTTTCCTAATTCTGGTATATTCTTAAATATCTTCACAGTTAATTTACAAACATTTACATTTTGTTGTGTACTAGAAAAAAATTACATTCTAGAGCCTTCCTCCAGTAACCAGCATGATTGTCTCATAAATCCTCTCACTTTGAAGTCAGAGAAAGAAAGGTAAACATCAAGGTCCCTCAGAAGACAGAGCCTGACATTTGACCTCTCTCTTTAAATGCACAGCAAATGTGACTAGATAAGTACAAGATTTAAAGGCCTGTTTACAGAAATCAAACACAGGTGAAAGGATACAGTAAACAGGTTGTGCTCTACGGGAAGGACTAACTCAAGCTGGACAGCCTAAAACAAATAAAACCAGCAAATAGAAACCAAGCAAATGTGAGTTACAAACCACAAAGTTATTTTGTAAGTAATGGGTGCAATACATTCCCAGGGAAGCTTTCCGAATGTCCCCAAGATGTCTTTAGCAAACCAGACAGCTGCACTCTCTGGTAGGCTTGGACCTAAAAAGAGAAGTATTCTAAGGAAAGGCAAACATTAGACATACGAAATTGTTCAACCAAAGGATCATTTTCTATAGTCTAATCACATAAAAAATAAATTGGAGAGGTGCAGATCTACCTTGTGAACATGGAAGTGTTGGCATCACTTGCAGACGAGGCCGAAATAGACTTAATATAGCATGCTTACCTCTACATGAGCTAACAACGGGCTTATGAAGCGGCATCAATGGAAAAATGAGATATTTCATCAGAGATTCTTCCCAAAATCTATGCTTCAAACTATGAGTAGTACATTGTCTCTGTCCCCTCGTCAAGCTCTCCCCCTTTTATAAAATTCTTGAACCAAGGGATGTCTTGTTTTATCTGTACTTAGCTACTTCACTCACCTAATCAACAGTGTCATGAAAAATGACAATCTTTCTACTGCAATCATCACATTGATTTTAAATTACAAAAGAGGTGAAGCAGTTATGTTTAATAATGATACACTTAAGCTGGTCACTGATAAATGTCACCACTTTATAAATCGTTACAATTATACAGGAGTGATTGTGCAGCGTGCACAGGAAATATTTGGTAAAACTGAGAATGTTGGAGAAATTGGTGAACTAATGTGCATGGCCCAGTAACCTTCTTACAGATGTATGATAAACTCAACTTTGGGCCTTACTATAGTTCTTGAAGAATTAAATGAAATCAACATGTAATAGTGTTAAGGGGGATTTGCAAGCCTGGCACTTGTCTTGCAGACGAATTCATTATAGGCAACTGGATTACTTGATTTGACATGCAACCCTGTGTGAGGCTGTTGAGCTACTCTGAAATCTGTATACAAATACATGAATATGTATCTCTGTATATATGTATGTAAGTGTGAGAATCTGGTTACTTTTTACAGCAACTAAAGACAGTATCCCTTCCATTTATTCAAACAGATGTTTCGTTGGTGTTGACAGACAAAACCCATGTTGAATACTAGCAGTTGCATTTTACAAATTTTCACAGATTGATAAATATGATTTGCAGATAATAATACATTTTCTTCCTAGAATCCAGGAATCTGCCTGGTGCATAATGAATGTAATTATTAATTTCAGAAGTTGAGGAAACAGTAACCTGGAGCCTGTCACTTTCCAAAACCCAAACGGCCTCTCTCTCTCTCTCACCTCTCTCTCTCTCTCTCTCTCTCCTACCCCCACCTTGCTCTCTCTCACCCCTCTCCCTCTCTCTCTTTCCCTCTCTCTCCTCTCTTTCTTTCTTTCTCTCTCTTTCTCTCTCTCTCTTTCCCTCTCTTTCTCTCTCTCTCTCTCTCTCTCTATATATATATATATATATATATATATCTCCCTCTCTCTCTTTCCCTCCCTCTCTCTCTCCTTCTCTCTTTCTCTCTTTCTTTCTCTCTCTCTCTTTCCCTCTCTCACTCTCCCTCCCCTTCTCTCTTTCTCCCGCTCTCTCTTTCCCTCTCTCTCTCCCTCTCTCTCTTTCCTTCTCTCTTTCTCTCTCTCCCTCTCTCTCCCTCCCTCTCTCTTTCCCTCTCTCTCTCTCTACCTCTCTTTCTACCTCTCTCTCTCTACTTCTCTCTCTCTTTCCCTCTCTCTCTCCCTCTTTCTCTTTCCCTCTCTCTCTCTCGCTCCCTCTCCCCCCCCTCTCTCTCTTCCTGCTTGTGTTCACTAATTTGAGTGGAACCGCGCCTCAGGGGCTATGAATGCAGCACGTCTGCCTGCAGTGGTTTGTGCCTTTATGTGCAGTAACTACATCCAACTCTTTCTCGACAGGGACCACAAGGGGAGAAAGGAGACAAGGGAGATCTGGGTCTTCCTGGGCAGCAGGTATGTACCTTTATATTTGATCCAATCTCCCAGCAGTGCATGAAGCTGTAATTCTATTTGTACAAAAATACATGTTTTAGCGACCCTCCGTGGTCGAGATTTCTACACGCGCCGCAGTCGGGCTAACCATGCGATGGGCAATTGTTTGGAAATGGGTGCGTGATACGGATGTTTAATAAAGGGAGGTGAGTATTGAGGCAGTGTGATAGTAAAAGTGGCCCTGGAGGGGTGCGCTGCAGGGCCCTTCGCGTCATGCTTTGCTGCAGCACGCACAGTCACGCGCAGACATGTGCCTGCAGCGCGGCCACACTGAGCAGCTCCGGTTATCAGTGAGTGAGACACAATCATGGAAAAGTGCCGTTTCTAAATGTGATTTGTTTTGTTGTGTCCAGGGCATTCCAGGAGGGTCGGGATCACCTGGACGGGATGGGAGCCAAGGCCCCAGGGTAAGGAACTGTTGTCAATATTCTTGAAACTGGCTCTTCTCTGCTGCAGCAACCGGCACTGCAGGAAAACAAAGGGTCTCTGTCCATTTTTACTAAAACACCTCAGAGAGGGCAGGCCTTAAAGCAATAAAATAAGTGTTGTTAAGCGTAAAAATGGACAAGAGACGCTCCAGATAGGGAGTTTTTCTGTACATGATACATAAGAGCTGGAAATCTATGTCTGTCTGTCTGTGTCTATGTCACTTTATATACCTATCTGCTTCTCTTTTAAGTTCACCTCCCTGTTCTAGCCTTTTCCCCACTGTTTACCTCCCTTCTGTGGTTCTTGCTACCTGTATCATCTGTAAAGCACTCCTCTGGTCTTGTGGCTTGGTTGCTACTTTAGAAATACTTCACATAAATAAATGTTTCTACTAAGTGTCTGCTAGTTTGTCTGTCTGTCTCATTGCTTTCATGTCTGTGCCTTCAGTTTCTCTAAGTAGTCCGTATTGCATGTCTAGTAACTCAATGTGGTCTGTTTAGAATCTAGATATAGAGTTTTACATCTTGAGGATGGGGCGGGGTGGGGACAGTATAGTATACCTAGATGGGCAATGTAATAGTTATTGTACTAGGTCTAGAATCTATGTGGCTAACTCAGAATATCTAGCTAATCCGTGTAGTATGTTTATATATTCGCCTTTCATAAAAAGGATAATGATATATTAATGAGTGATTTATAAAATATTCCTTTGGAGATAAGGAATCATTTGTATAACTTTATTTTATGTTTCTGAAAAGGTTTGCTAATTTTTGCATCAATTTAGATGATGAAAGGAGGAAAAGAATCACCTCTAAGAAAGTTCTCATTAGCACCTCATAGACAAAAGAAGCGTGCGTGGGTTACATGTGCATCCAAGTTTCTCATCTGGGAATAATGCTATCAGAGCTCGAGTGCTATTTTTGAACATGATATGTTTGCTGGAAACTGACTTGTGTATGTCCCCTCTTCATACAGGGAGTGCCTGGCAAGGACGGATCCACCGGCCCACCTGGCACTCCTGGACCAATGGTAAGAAAGTGTCCATATTTCTGTAAAAGTCATTATTGCTATCCTAGTCCTGCATGAATCAGAAACCTAGAAACACACATTGATAAAACACCCAGCTGCTGGGGTCAAGACCGGGTTTATTGTCCGGTAGATTTTCTCTGTTTTGCCATCCCAAAGCCTAGAGTGGTTGACTCACGAATTTGCAAGAAAAAAACCAATTGCATGACTATAAAAACGTTGCATATGTATGCTTCCTATTAAAATACTGGAAATGATCCAGCTAGTCTTCAGCAATCATAGCAGTATGTAACACAATGGCGGTGCGGAGCACTGATAATAGTATGGTAACAGTGATAAAAGTGTAGAGCACCTCCAGACTACGGCGAACCTTCTGCACTCGCTGAGGTTCACTATCAACACCTGAAACACCTGGCTCCCTCTCAGACACATGAAGAGTCTGGTATCCTGAGCTTCTGAGCATGGCCATCGATCCGCCGATCATGCTGCCCCTTCTAGAAGATCTCTTGCAGCAGCAGGGGAGGGTTCTCCACCCGAACCTGTCCACTCTTCTCCTTCTTGCGTGGAGATTGAGCAGCAACAGTTGACAGCTTTTGACTTTCCCCTCAAAGTCTGGAATGTCATCTTGGCAGACGGGCGTTCTTCCACTAAGAGGGTGTACAGCTGCCATTGGAAAAAAATTGTGGCATGGTGTGCAGAAAAATCTGTTGATTCCCTTTCTGCCCCTCTTTCTGAAGTTCTGCTTTTCATTCTTTCTCCTGCCCAGCAGGGCTTTGCTCTGGGCACTCTTAAGGGCTATCTATGTGCCATTTCTACCTTCTTGCGGTTGCCTGATCAACCCTCTTTGTTCAAGTCCCCTTGTGTATATAGGTTCTTCAAAGGTCTACCTGATCTCTTTCCTCCTTCCCCATTCATTATGTCTCAATGGGACCTTAATTTGTTTTTAACTTTTTTGATGAGCGCTCCTTTAAAGCCTCTAAACAATTGTTCCCTCAGGCTCCTCACACTTAAAACAGCCTTCCTTGTGGCGATTACATCTGCCCGTAGAGTGAGTGAGCTTCAGGCCTTATCATTTGTCGCCTTACCTCTCAGTCTATCCTGACAAAGTGGTGCTTTGCACAAGGGCCTCCTTTCTACCAAAAGTGGTCATCCCTTTTCATGTAGGCAAATCTATCACCTTGCCTACCTTTTATGCTCCTCCACATCCATTTAAAGAAGACGAGAGGCTCGCCATCTGGACTCAACAAGGGCGTTGTGATTCTACCTTGAATGCACACAAGAGTTCCAGGTGGATGACCAACTTTTCGTGGGTTATGTTGGTGTAAAGAAAGGTTGGGCGGTGCAGAAGCAGACCATTTCCAGATGGGTCGTTCTCTGCATCAAAATCTGCTACACACTGGCCAAGAAGCAGCCTCCTAAAAGCTTGCAAGCTCATTCCACCAGAGCTAAAGCTGAGACTACTGCGTTAGCTTGCGGAGATCCGGTCCTGGACATCTATCAGGCAGCAACATGGGCTTCCCTGCACACGTTTGCCAAACACACTGCCTGGACAGTCAAGTCTGCAGGGATGGGCACTTTGTCTGTTCAGTCCTGCAGGATTTTCTCAATTGAAAATAGTTCACAGACCCTCCTCCGGGAATGGTATTGCTGTGGTATCTATTCTTTGTGGAGTTTTATATAGCACAAACTTGACCCGCAGGTATCAGAGCACTTTACATGAGCACCAGTTGCGTTACAGACAGACACATTCATTTTTGTTAGGCACGGGGAGATTAAGTGACTTGCCCAGAATCACAGGATGTCGAGCGTCCTTGCCAAGACTCGAACCCTGTTCCCCAGCTCCGAAGTCGACTGCCCTAGCCGTTTGGCCATATCCTTATCTATTCAAAGGTAAGGAATCTGCGGCTAGAAGTCTCTATCAGATGAACAAGTTACTTACCTTTGGTAACACTTTATCTGGTAGAGATTATATCTAGCCGCAGATTCCTTACCGACCCACCCATCCTCCCCTTTCTGCGAACAGATTTCTAGGGACAGGGATTACTCCTTTCAGGGCCCTAGTTTTGACACACCTGTGGTCAGTGTTCTTCATGGCTCCGTGCTTATGGCGTGGAAAGTCAAGAAAAGAAACTGACGTCAGCCCTCCTTGTTGGCATCTATATGGGTACCGCAACGTCCCTTTTGGCACGGACAACGCCAACGACGGATGCGGGGCCAATAGACGCCACCTACCAGCGTGCAGGTGTACTGATCGTGAAAAATCTTTTGGATCCAGTCTGAGGCCTGGGGAAATTCAAAAGGTAAGGAATCTGCCGCTAGATGTAGTCTCTCCCAGATAAGGCGTTACCGAAGGTAAGTAACTTGTTCTTCAAGCTCATGATCAACACCTGGCGAAAGGTTGTTTTGGAGCATAGCTTACTTTTGATTTGGCAGTGCGACGCTGTGATTGTGTACTGTGCTTCTATGAGCACCAGGCAAAGCAACGAAGCATCATTGCAATCCTGAACAGAATAGTTAACTATTTTCAAAATCTTTGCCCCTCTCAGTGCCAAATACACAAACGGGCTGGGGAGCACCACACTCAGTCTTTGTTCTAAGATGTGGGAGCTGCCTAGAGCTGATGTTCTGCTGTGTGTGCCATGTGCGATGGGCAGACCCCCCCTCTTGATGAAGTGGAAGTTTCCGCTTACACCTTACCAGCTCTGCCTCACTCCTAGTTGAGGGGTGGTGGGGGTCTGAGGCTGGGTCTCCCCCTTACTCATGTGACGAACAGTCACCGAGTTAATTGATACCACAAACAATTATGTCTTTTGTGAAAACACGGCATGGTAAGAAAAACAACTAGTCAGTTGTGTGATGTGCAGGTTAAACACTTCATTGACTCTGGCCACCCTCAGGTGAGTGAGCGCTTGAGAGATTTATAGGTGCGCCTTGCTTGCTTCAGTGGCTCTAGGCGCCTGTCAGCGGAATGACAGACTGCACTTAGTGGGATGAGTTAAGGAGGAGAGTTCAAGTAGTGTTGGATTAAAGCTTTAGTAAGAAAGGGGACTTCAGAGAGAATATTCAATTTTAGAGACTTTACAGCAGACTCGTCACAAAATGGAGGTGTTAAAAGGTGAGCCAGCCTTGTAGTTTGGGATTGCTGCATATGCGTATGTGTTTGCTATAATTTTTAGATGTTACTACTAGGGTCTAGGTCACTCAACGTTTTGATTTTTTTTTTAAACTAACATGAAGGACATAATGATGCAATGACATAACACTTGTAATAAAAGCAATGGGGTTTATTCACAAGCCCCTTGCGCCGCCAGTGCGTCACTTTTAATATGGGTGCTATTGTAAAAGGCTCTTTGAAAAGTGATGCCAATCTGAGGTCTCTAATAAATGAAAGTGAAGTCTCCATTGTCCGTGCTGAGGAGCAGGATCGGACGCTCACAAATGTTAAGGCCCGAGCAGGGCCTCGGTGAGACCTAACAGTTGCATCGCATAAAGAGGGAGGGGAGAGGATGTGGTCCGTCGGCTAGATTGCCGACTTTGGTGCTGGAAACCAAGGTTCGAGCCTCGGGGTTGCGTCCACATCCTGTGATTCTGGGCAAATCACTTAATCTCCCTGTGCCTGAATGTGTCCTTGTGTAACGTAACCGGTGCTCATGTAAAGCGCTCCAATACCTTCGGGTCGAGTTCGCGCTATATAAATCTGCATAAAAAAAAAAGAGAAGACATTGCTTTGTCACTGTCCTATTGCCCATGCTTCAGTCTCTTTAAGAGGAGACAAGTCATTTAAGCATGCATCCATGATGTCAGATTGTGAGCCACAGGAACATTAAAGGGAAGAAAAGATGGCGTAGTTTTACTCTTACAAATTAGCTGTCTGTTAAAGCGCGTGCACCCCGTTAGAAGAGGCAGGCTTGTCATTTTTTATTTACATCGATTTCTTGCTTGGCATTGGGATACAGGTAGTTTCGCGTTTTGCATTTTTTCAACGAAATTTCCTGGTGCTCCTAAAAGGAACTCGGCAATCACAGATATTTTTAAAGCTGAGCGCCGCCTGCTGGCATGCAGATCCGGTAATTTCAGAAGTCAAGAACAATCGAAATTCTGCAAGGGAGAAACACCCTCTGGTCGAAGTCACCAGACCACGGAAACCCAAATGAATCCTAAGCTCATTTAACTAGGAAAGCCTTGGCCACATTCCACCTATGGCGGGTACTCGAACTGTCAGGTGGAGATGTCAGGTACGGGAACCACGGAGGCCCAAAACATGCCACCGGTCTAGCGCTACTTTTTGTGGAGCAACTCGGCTGTGAAATACAGCCCTGTCATACACCCCCTGCCTAATTTTGCCCTGTCTACTTACTGGGACCAGCGTCGAACTGGACCAGAAAGTAGAACCTGGCACCAAAATGAAAGTGAACCTTATTAGCGAAAGAGATAAATAAAAAAAGTGGACCCGTTCTGCAAATCGGGGTAGTTTTGTATTTATAAAGAACATGCTGTATAGGTGTGAGTGTATGCATTTGTGCTTGTTTCAGACAATCTGTGTCTTAATGTCAGAGAAATGTAAAGAAATAACTGGCCCAGTAACAGTCAAACAAACAAGCATTGGCATAGCCAATAGGTCTCGCCTTTGGGACCTTATAAGTATTTAGTTATGCAGCACAATATCCTTGGTGCAACAACATCAACTGTTGCATGGCTAAACACTTATAAGGTCCCAAAGGCGAGACCTATTGGCTATGCCAATGCTTGGTTTAGAAGGATGGCACTGGTGTAGTTTCCTTAGAAATTCATACAGGGCTTACAATTTCTAATTTATCAGGCAAAGGACTGGAGGTACACAGACTATTTTGATGTAACTCGAAAAAGTTTGCACACCATGGTAATTTACATTTGGATTCAAACGGAAGTGAAAGTGATCGGACGGAGGCAGAGGGGAAAGCACGGGAAATAAAAACAAGCAACTTAATTGACCCGTGACGGAGGAGACAGATGGCGGGGTAAAAAAGTGCTACCAGATGCTGCCATGGCCGGCCTAGAGCTTGAGTGCATGTGCGCGGGTGCGCGCTTGCGTGCCTCTCTCCGCGCTTCAATTCCCTCCCCTCCCCCACCACAGATCTCGTCACTCTGTGACCACCAAACCCTCAACTAGCTGATACCCGTTTCCCCCCTTGCTGTCTTCTAAAAGTCTTCCTCTGTTTTCTTGTTATTCTTGTTTTAGCAGTCGAAATAATAAACAGATTAGGTCTTCTTAAAGTTTCTTGAATTTTTTCCACTGTTGACATGCGTGGAGCAGAACCTGGGAGGGAAGAGGTGTGTACATGAAGGGTTCTTTTGTGCTGAGGCGACACTATATGTGTTTATGCAATCTACCTGGTTTCGGAGAGTACAGAGGAGGTTCGCGCTAATAATAAAAATAAAGGTGCATTTCACATGTCTCGTGAACTCTTCTGTCTTAGAAGAACACCCCGCCCCCCCCCCCAGATACCGAGGCTATTTTGTTTGCTAATCTATTTAACTGGCGGCAATGAAGGTTTAATTAACAGGCAGTGGGGGAAGAGGAGGCAGCTAAGAAAAGAAGCAAAGGGCAGCTGACCGATTGCCTTGGACTTCCTGCGCACCCTAAAGACGTGCACGCTCGGAGACTTCAGCACTAGGATGGGACGCACACATACATATATGTGCGTTCATAGAGGGATAATTAAGGAGAGTAAAGCACGTGAAATGAAAGCAGGAACAACATGGTTACCTTAACGCACCCATATCGGCCGGCAGTGCAAGAATCCCACGCTGATACATGTAAAGACAAGCGTGATGGTCACTAATTTTCACTTAAACATGTCTGCTGCTTTCAGCCTTTCCAGTCGGTCTTGTGAAATCTGTTATGTACTTACTTACTTACTGCATTAGATTTCTGGAGTTCGAGGAAGCAGCTTTGAATGAAGCAAAGTCCGAGTTGTTGCTGCAATTGTTAATCTTCCTGAAGAGCTGGAGCCCAGGACGGAGTAGGAGCTTGGGAGTGGGGGAGGAGGCGGAAGAGCCTGGGAGGGCTGGGGTTGAAAACAAGCATTGGCCGCGTGGCCGTGAAACTGACACGGCCGCGCGGCCGTGAAAGTAATCGTGAGGAAGCGGGTTTGGAAGTGCAAACAGTGGCTTTTGCTGGCGACCAGCTTGCGTTCACGCGAGCGTCCAGATGGCGAGGGAAGCCATATGGCACCTGATCGCGCGTGCACGCTCACGTGAACGCAGGCTAGTCGCCACCAAAAGCCACTGTTTGCACTTCCAAAACCCGCTTACTAAAACTCTCGCCAGAGCAGCGCATGCGCTGGCTCAGGCGAGACCTAAAAACGGCTCACACACTGACCTGTCAGACCAGCCCTTCTAGCACTGCCAGATTGCCCTATAGGCCGGTCTGACCCTGGCTGGAACTACCACGAGCTGCTGCCCAGTGTGGCGTGACACCGCGCCACACATCGTAGTGCGAACCTCGATGCTGTGGGATATCAAAATACCATGAAGAAACTACGGCATCGCTAAAGTGGCGCCATTTTGAAGTGCCTTCAAGTGAAGGGCAGTGGCGGCCAGAGCCACCGCTTTCCATAGGCAGGCCAGTGGGGCAGACCGTGTGCCCCTGACAATCCTTCTCTGCTGTCAGTCTGTGCATCCACATGTCCAGGGCAGGGAGCTGGATTCCTGAGGCATGAGGCCTTCTGCTGTGGGATTCCTGTAATTCCTGCTACCTCTCACAGCCTCTCAACAGCTACCTTTTTTCAACTTAATGACATTTCACGTAGCTGAACATTTTTCTGTCTGGCTTTGTCAAAACACACTGCTTATTAAAGATGGGAAAACTGAACAAGTACCGAATGGATTTCTGGTGCGCATAAGGGCCTCTCCTTGGAATGGCCAGAGTGAACAGTTTGTCAATAGAAATAATGCCAAATCATTATGTGGGGTTTATAAACACTGAAAACAGACTTCTTTTGGAGCTGCACTGTACCACTGTGCCTCTTAGCGCTATTATTTTGCATCAGCAAGGTCGCACCCTCCAGAATACGAGAGCCAACAGTGGCATCGCCATGCTTTGGCATTAATATCTCTTGCACTTATAGTGTTTACTATATAGAGCTGTGAGCTCGACACCAAGCCTGGCCCATGTACAATATGGGAAGCTGCGGCGAAGCTGTCCATTCATTCATGAAGTATTGAAGGGTGTTGAAACATAAATGCACTTCAGGGGTTGAGCTAAAAAAAGGCACTTTGGTTTCAGAGGTATTGAAAAACAAAGGCACATTCAGCTTTGCAGCGATTAAAACCGATTATGCTTCAGCCTTTGTCTTAGCGTTTGTGCCACATGGCACCAGCGCATGGCAGTGCTGTTCCAAGCCAGAAATAGACTGGGCACGTCTGGGGTTGTCGTGAACGCGCAGCATCATGGCAGGTGCTGCAGCACCTCCTTCGGGCTGAGTCGTGTATTGCATCCTGGGCTGGACTGGTCATGTCAGCATCACTCTGGGCTGACAAGGGTTACCTCGACCCTAGATTGAAGAGGCGGAATCTCAGGCTATATCACTTGCACCGCAAGAGGAGTAGTCCCATGTGGATAAAAATTACTATCTTCTAAACATTTTCTAAGTCACAGGCAGGACCATGCACAAAGGCAGCAGGAGAGACTCCTCCCTCCCAGGGTTGGAAAGACCTCCTCAGGCATCAGTCCTTTTTGGTCAGCTGCTTTCGTATAATTCCACCACTTGTGTTTACAGTGTCAGGGTTCTCGACACTTAGATCTCTCTTTAACACCAAATATCAGGGCCTAAGCACAGTATTTGTCCCAGCACAAAAATGGTTAATGCTGTCCATCAGCTCAGTGTTCTGGCCTAAGCGCTTCGAGGCCATAGCTATTGGATTTTAAGAGCTATTCTGCTGGTCTTCCCAAGAACCTCTCTAAGCTGAATTGCCAACTTTTTGGTACCTTCTCGGCTCCATGAGGCCTGGCACCACAGCTACCCGTCTCTGCTCCTTGAAAACGTCTAACTTGTTAGTCTCACATTAAAGAAACGTGGTGTCTCCAGCATTAGCCGTGATGTCCCACTGTTCCTGGGCATTCATCAGAAGATCTGCAGATTATGCCTCAAACAAGCAAGATAGCGCTTCAGGTTGGTAAGGAGATAAGCACCCCAAAGTGCCTCAAAGTTGAGTGGCCCAGCTTTAAGTTGTTTCACAAATCTAGACTCATGTCCACCAAAGAACCTCTCTTCATTGTGATACAAAAAGCGCTCAAAGGCATACCTTTTCTGGCTTATTAATCTCATGCCAGCCACCCTATCTCTAGCAAAACAGCATTATTCAGTCTTGGTAAGAAACCTCTTCTAGACCACTTTATTTATTCTGCCACTCGTTTGTTTCAAAGGGTTCTAAAACCCAAGTACCAAAGGAACTGGGCTGGGGGAGGGTCGGGCTCTCTTGTTTTAGTGCCTGGGGGTGGCAAAACCTGCACCAAATCTACTCTACTTAATTAAGGATTAATGAACCCCCATCTTGTTTAATAAGAGGATAGCTGCTACAAAAGCTTTCAAATAGTCACTTCAATATTTCAATTAGATTTTCCACATCCGAATCCACTGGAGATGCCTCTGCCATCATTTGCGACTTGACCTTTATTTTCATTTTTCCCCTGTAGCTGATAAATCAGTTGCGGAGCAAAATGCCCATTTGCAGGAGTTTGCAAACCTCCTGCCTCATTAATATGTATGAGACAGGAGCCCTTTTGCGTTCCGCTTTAAATGTGTGTGAAAAGGGCAATGGAGGCCACACGTGATAGCAAAAATTCATCCTTGCAGTCATATTTCCTGAATGATGATGACATTTAAAAAAAAAATCCCTTAATGGTATAGGGGCTCCTTTCAAAAATAAAAGTAATCATTAATGGAATAGCATTAGGGGATCATACAAAGGGTCAATGGACTTTTGTGTACACCTCTTGATGGGTCAGCCACCGTTCACAAGGTAGATTTCCATCAGGGCTTGTGCTTGTTAGTCAGGCTTCTGGAGGGGACATTATTCAAGAGGTGTGGTGATGTCACCAAGGGCAGGGCAGCAATCTGTTCATTGGCATCCTTTGATTGGATTGACGCTTGGGTGATCTTGGTGTCCAGTGGCCTGCGGTTGAGGGTTTCCAGTCCAGATTGGTCTGCCCAAGTTCCACTTATGCATAGCATATGTAAAGAAAAGAGTGTACTCGGGCTAGATGAATTTATAATCACTTCTTAATAAGTGATAACCAATTAACGCTGCTATCACTTGCCGACATTTAGTTATGTCATGTACACATTTGATCATTTTTTAATTCTATATAATTGTCATACGTTTTACCAATGACCTAACCATTATTAAGATTAATGTTTGGATAACTCTAAAACATTTTATTCTGACCAATTTATCTAGACAAAAAGTTTTTTTGCAAGAAGTGTATAATACATTGTTGAGTAAAAACATTAATAAAGTGCAATGAATCAAATCACTCAAAATCTCATTTGTGATTTAGAGGCAAAGCACTTCTGAATTCAGTATCTTTATTTACAGTATGATTCAGGATCTTAATTTTTTCCTCCTTCTTTAAACATAACAAGTAATTTTGTTGATTCACGATTGTTTATGTACATCCTTGACTTGAAAATTGTCGATGCATTGCGGCCATAAAATTCCTCAAAGGCATCCTTTTGCGTAGTAACATGGCGTGCACCATTTGCAGGGAATGGTGCATACCCATTCATCCCATCTGAGGTACCTCCATGTTGGTAACAAAAAGAAGTTCTCCATCAGGAAGCCTTTGTGGCTGTCGTCACCATTCTGAAGGGTCTTCCTCATGCAGTGGCACATGAAGAGCCCTCACAAGATTGTGGAGATGCCTGACGCTATTTTGCCTTCCTTCTCTTGGGACTTGAAAATAATCTCCCTCTGTTCACTTTCAAGTTCCAGGTGAAGTAGATCATCTGAGTGATGACCTTGACTGTCCTTGGTTGCACCAGTGATATACTGGAGTACTGACAGCGTCAAAACCAGAATCTTTCCCTTGATTGTCAGCTGCCTGAGTCTCCAAAGTCCCTGCTTCGGATTTGTCCAACACAGCCTATCATCTTGTGCCTTCCGCACTGCTCCCGCCACTCCATTGCGAATGCCTAGGATCTTCTTTTTTTTCCTCCACCATCCCCCCTCTTACTTCTACCCCCTCCCTTCCTCCACCTTTGCTTCCCCCAAAAGCAACGGTGAGTGGTTTGCCTTCCCACTCACACCTGACATGCTTTCCCGCCTCCCCCAATTAAGGCTAGCACAGTGACCTTGTGCCAAGATCTATCGGCCTTCCTCCTCCAGGCCCACCCCCGTCAGGACATGCAACAATGAAAAAGAAAAGAGAGCAAGAAAATAGAAGCAGATGAAGGAAAAAGAGACAGAAAAAAGGTCCAAATCATAATTACACCGATTTATCAATTTAATCGAGTATCAAAAAACAACAGGTTAATCACAGCTCGTAGGAGCTGAATAGCGCAGATGCAGATTATAGGGCTACATCGCTCAATTAGGACTTATTAGTAATCTGCTGCAGAAGGTCCTGTTCCTCAGATACATCGCAGGATAAATTAAATTGCCCTTTTACTAACTCCTTCAATTTGGACTGTTCCGCGATCATTGCCTGGGCACCCTGAGCTTTGAAAAGATAAAGCATTTTTACAAATTCCCTCCTCCATTTAGCTGCCGATGCTGACATATCGGTAAATATGCGGCAGAGAGGTACCTCTGGTGAACTGAACTGCCTCTGTTTAATGGCTTCAGATAATACTTGTTCTTTCACACAAAGTCTCCAAAGTTAACAAGACGCGTACGCTGGAATTTCTGATTTGGAAGCTGTTGAGCTGGAACGCGATGGGCTCTTGTCAATGTGAGATCCCCACAATGTTCAGGGGCAACATGCTTCTTAATGAAGGCATCGATCCATTTGAGCATTTGCTATCCCTCCAGACCTTCTGGAACCTCCACAATCTGGAAATTCGAGCAGCGTGAGCGGTTTTCCAACTCCTCCAGCTTAAACTCTATTGAGGATTTTTGCTTCTGAAATATAGCGACCTTCTCTTGCGTAACGGCCACTTGATCTTATAGCTGTGAAATCCGAGCCTCCACTCCTTTGAGCCTCTCTGGAATTTGAGCCACGGTCTCCTCTATTTTTGAGAGTCTAACATGTAGAGCTGCAGTCTCTGTGGTTTGTGAGGCTTTGAGATCCCTTATTTCCTCCAAGATGACATTAAGCATGAACTTAACGTCCCACTGCATCGTAAGTGGTGGACCCCAGAGAGCAAGTCCTCTTGTATCCAGTTCGGGCCAGGTTCATTCTACGCCTTGCTGCCTTGGGCAGTCTGCTTGATTTCTCCTATCGGGCATTGGGCTTCAGGCGTCTACCCCAATAGTTGTTCCAAAATGACGGGCTCAGAACCCGGAGAGAGCAGGATGGCTGCCCGTGGAGATTGTAACGCCCCTGGCTGCACTTTGTCTGACTTCACAAGCAGATCAATGCCGGAATTCCCATCGAAATTCGGACCAGTTTTCGTCTTCGTAAATAGAGGGTATTCCATAATTCCCTTCAGCTTTGCAGTGGTGGCCTCCTGCTCCTCTCTCTCCTGAAGGATCTCTGCAGGATTTTCTCGAAATGGCTCATTAATGTAATCAGGTGAGACTGCATCTGTACAGCTACCCCGAGGGTGTCTGTGGTCTCATGATCTTCCCCTTGGGAGTCACTATGATCCTGTCCTAGAACACTTGCAATTGTGCTTATGTTGTCTTCTTCTGTGTTACGGGACATTGTACAATCTTTATGTGAGGAGGCTGTATGATTAGCGCGTGCTGCTGCTTGTCCCACTCGTTTTTTCACTCTCTGAGACAGAACTGACGTATCAAAGTGGGTTGCAGCGCCTAATGGTTTAGAATGACTTTGCATTTTTTTTTTGCGCACGCTAATTCTCTTTTTTCTTAACTATGTATTTTAATGAAGATTCCTCCTATGGTGCCGCACACTGTTTATCTGGGGAAATCTTCCCTCTAAGGATGGCTGGTAAATAATAGTAGCAACTTCTGACCCTCCCCAGCGACCCCCAACCGAGAAGTGCCTTACTGCAAACCATGCGACTGCACTTACCCCCAGATGGGAAACCTGGTGGGCACTGTGGAGGGGGCAACGTAAACTCGCTTACTCTCTTGACCTTTCCGGCATGGTGAGTCCATAAAAAGTGGCTTAAAGCAATTTATGTGCATCCCCTTTCACCTTCCTGCACAGATCTGGACGTTCACGGGTGACAGTAAAGGCAGCAAAATCTTCACTTGCGTCACACCGCTGAAGAGTGCAGCCTGGAATTTTTTCCCCCCATCCGCTTGGAATTCATTGCATGCAAAGAATGCCGCTACCAAGGCCGCGGTTACTCCTGGCCGTCGAAATCCGCCATCGGGTGCCGTGCATCACAGAATGCTGCACGTAGCGTCCTGATGTGGCAGAGGAGGATGAGCACTGGCAAACTCAGCCGATCTGCCGCATTCCGACCCCAATTCCTCCTAGGATCTTCTTGAAGTCCTGCTTAAAGGGGAATGGCAGTGGGTCTCGGTGGGAGCCCACAGGCTGAAATGTAGCATCTGTCAATAGGTGCAGGCTGAAGCTGCAGCTTCAGTGAAGGCTGATCTGCACATCATCACTCCTTTGATGTCCATGTACTGCCTGATGTATTTGATTACAAGCTTTATAACACAAACAGAAGAGGTGAAGGTGGGCAGCCTTGTTTAACCCCCCGCCCCCAAAGCAGTGCTAGAGATGTCTCTATGCATTGAGATCACCATCAGTATTGTATAGGGGCCAGTCATGTAATATAGGTGTAGTATGAAAAATTCAATTGAAAGGAACATATATATGCAAATGTCCTGCAGTGGCCCCTTTTTTACAACTTCTGTTTTAAATTACCATACACCTGATGTTGTGCCCCTTTCCCCAGGATCTTTGTATCAGACCTTCCTAATTAAATTGGCAGGTGTACTTTCACACAGGAGCTACCTGCTTCTTCAAAGCTAAGATGCCATGAGAAAGCTCCAGGTAACATTAACAGTACTTCCTCCCACTGTTCGTTTATTGGGCTGTAAAGTGACTGATTGTGTTAAAGTTTCTAATTAGTCACTTTTTAAGCATAACAAAGGATGCATCTTCTCAACACTAATGGAAAGTGGAAAACAAAATTATATTTGACATGATAAAGAAATGTAGAGGAGCATAAAGGCACTGAAGTGCAATTATTGGTAAAGATATCCTGTTCATAGACACTTTATGAAAAGATTGCTATTGGTTGATAAATATTGAATGAATTATAGACATCATGGCATTGTTGGGCAGTGACACGCAGATTGGTCCATTCCATATGTGCAGGAAGATTTCAATGAGGACAACATTTGTTTACCATTGGTAGCTTGGCTGAAGCAACAAGGAAACTTTCAGAAAAAATGGTGCTTAGTAAACCACCATTGCAACCCTGCAGTAAGAAATAAAGAACTACAGTCTCCATAAACAGTTTAAGTAAACGTATTAAAATGTACCAAGACAAATACGACTCAGTCAAGCATAGTGGATAAGGTATTAAAAATGTATACCCAAAAGAAAAATGAATTGCACAAAAAAAGTTCATATGTCACATTCAAAATTAATGGAAAATAAAAGTAATGAAAAGCATTACCAACAGAGTACTAATCTGAATGTTGTAACTTCTAATAGTACTACAACGTCAAATGAGTGTTGTATACAAAAGAGTACATATTAGTGTTGGCCACGTCACTGTTAACCTGATATTAAGTTATGTGTAGAGGTTGTTTGCTTTATGTTCAGAAAGCGTATGTCTTTCTAATTAAGGTTGGGTGAGGAAAAGAGAAAGAGGGAAGAACTAGCTTACTGGCAGTATAAATAAGTAGGAAGAATACAGCATGATTATTGGAGAATTCATTTATAGTTATGAAATGTATGCATCATATTTTCAGATGTGTTATTGTATGTATACGATTCGTTTTAAATAAACATTTTATGAACATGTATAATAAACTATAGTATGTATGTGGTATTTGTATAGCTCAAACCTATCTAAAAGGTTGCTGCGCGCTGTATAGTGTCAGTGGTAAAGATGCAGGCAACACGTGATTGGAGAGGAAGCTAGGCTTTGGGTGCAGAAGTGGGCTGTTGCTGCGTTGTGATGCTGTGCTCTACAGGTCGTTGCTAAAGGGGCACAGGGGTTGGGTGTTTCTAGTGATTGTAGTGATGTGGTTCCAGATGCTAGGTGCATAGATGGAGAGGGCCTGTGTCCTTGGGGTTTCTTTTTTAAACCATGTTGACTTCAGTCTGATGACCTCCTGCCTGCGGGTGTGCTAGGAGCCATGCAGAATTAAATAATGCATAATTAAGTATGCACAATGAAAAATAGAACTAACGAGAAAAATACATTGAAACTGTTAAGTAAAAAGATGAGACAACAGTAACCACTTAATAGCAAGGCTTCCATAAATTTGACTGTGGCCTTTGCCTCGCCCCATCTGGCTGCAGCCGACTTTTGAATTCTTGTAACTCGGTGCAAGGTTGAAATTTGCCCCACTGACGGATTGTACCTTTGTCTATAGAAACAAAAATGTAAGTCAAAAATCCTGACGGGGATGAAACTAGAGGCTGTAGTCGATATCTTCCTGCCAAATGATACTGATGTGGGGTCTCTGTCAGCTGCCTTGCAGATAAGCAAAATGCACAGTTTGCAATCTAGTGATCATGAAACAGTCCTTTTTAATAACACCATTCTTTCCTTTGTCCCAAACAGGGTGGACCCGGAGCTCCGGGGGCCCCAGGAGTCCCAGGAACGATTGGACCCCAAGGTGACATTGGGCCAACGGTAAGTAAACAATTAAACTCATTAATAGCATGTCCTGATGATAATTTATATTTTGTTAGACTTTTTTCTCCTCCCAGAAAGCACATTTTACAAGCTTGGACCGATATTTGAAAAGTTCTCAAAACCACATGCCTCTTGGGAATTCCCTAAAGATTGTTGAACACAAGTAGTCACTGCATAGCTATGTAGTGTGTCCACGAGGCCGAGTGATGTCAACAAACTCTCTACTGTGTTTAACTCTTTTTTTAATCTTTTGACTGCTATTGATTGCCTGTGTCATGAGATGAACTCATTGGAAATATGCATTGTAGTTTTCAAGATGTACATTGACCTTTACTCCAAGCAAGCAGTATTCTGAATGTTGCCCTCCAAGTTCTCCTTGAATGCCAAGCTGTCCACAGCATCTCATTCCGTTAATGTATTTATTTATAATAGGGAGAAAAGAACTCACCCTATAGGGATTCAGTAACATTGTATAGCCTTAGACCCTGCTGCCGATGGCTATACCGGTTGTATAACGAGGTAGAGGACATTTAACAGCCGGTATAGCCCGAGTCAGAAGGGCTATAAGGCTATTAGAAAATTCCACCCACTGAGGGTAGAATGTTCTAAATTAAAAGGGGAGAAACAGAAACAAACAATGGAATGTTGGTACTCAGGGCCATTATTAGCCCCGAGCATCTTCATTGTCGTCAGTGGAGTTCGTGACACTCCAATGTTCTACTATAGCCTTATAGCCCGCTGCCGAGGGCTATACTGGCTGTTAAAGGCCCTGATCCTGAGTTATAGGCCCGAGCCGCAGGCGAGGGCCTATAACGAGGGAGAGGGCCTTTAACAACCGGTATAGCCTGAGGCAGAAGGGCTATAAGGCTATTAGAACATTCCACCCACTAAGGGTAGAATGTTCTAAATTAAAAATGGAGAAACAAAAAGACAAACATTGGAATGTTGGAGCGCTGGGCTTATACCAGCCATTATAAGCCCAGAGCAACTCCATTGTCTTCAATGGAGCTCCCAACACTCCAATGTTCTAATACACATTATACTATAGAAAAGCAGTACTAGCCTTAAATAACAGAAGTACCCGAGTCAGCATACAGATCTGTAGGGAGTCCAGCGATCCCAAGCCAGACTTCGAAACAACACATTCCACAAGTGACAGCTGCCGCGTGCTGTCAATAAAACTAGCTTAATAGGTATCACCACAATACGTCTAATTGAAAGAAGCACCTGTACAAAGGTAAACATTGCTTAAGATCATATCTTGAAAACTCCCTGTAGCTAACAGAGTGGAAGTAGTAACATTCATCAGCAAACATTTGCGTGAGGTTGGTGATGTACCTTGCTTACGTCAGAGCAGCTGCACACACTCTAAAGGGTTGGCCACTGAAACAAACCTTCTTTACTCTCATATTTTACTCTTAAAACATGTCTATCTAGTTCAAACATTGAAGACCTATTTGTTGATATTCTGAACACGGACAGTAAAAGCGTCCTTGGATTTGGCTGTACTAATGGTTTAGGCTAACTTAGTATTCAGGTGTCCGACCAGCATGGGAGGAGTCTCCTTGGCCTTCATCCATATACAGTTAAGACCACTTTGAAAGCAATAGTTTGCATGCTCTTGGTAATAGCATGCGCAGTGCCCACTGTAATAGTGTGATCACTCAGAGTACACGGGACAAATAATCCAGGATTGTATAAGGACATTGTAAGTAACAGATTAATTGTTAGAGGTGTTAAATTCCTTATAATATATGGGATGTTCTTAGTTCCCGCAACGTCTATTTTTAAGTTTATCCAAATCGCCTTCCTTTTCAGTCACAAATACCAGTGGTTCTTTTATTTCCCCTTTTATGTTGGTGAATAACTAAACCCCTGCCCTTCTCTCGACTACACGTCTCTTTCTACCACCTCCTCTCTTTGACTACCTGTCACCTCTCTCTACCACCCTCTACCTCTTTCTCTCCCTCACTTATCTTTCTCTCTCATGCTTCTGTCCTTACTTCACCTCATCTCTTCTGCCTCACCCATACCCTTTTCTCTCTCTCGCTATCGGTCTCTACATCTCTGTGGACCTACCCCTGTTCTCTCTACCTCAACTCTGTCTACCTCACCTCTCTTACAGTACATCTGTTTCTATCACCCACACCTCTGTCTACCGGCCTCTCTCTCACTACCCTGTCTACCTCAGCTCTCACTACTTGACGCCTCTCTCTGCACATCACTCACATCACTGTTCTTTTATAGCTCACGACCCTTTGTATCTTCTCCAGCTACTTCACCTTTATCTCATCCTCATCTGTGTGTCTCGCTTCTCTCCACCTCTTTCACACCTCTGTACCTCAAAACTATGCCTCACTTCTGTGTGCCTTGTTTCTCTTTTTCTGTCACATTTCTGTATCTAACCTATCAGTCTGCCTCATCATTAATTCGCTACCTCATCTCTCCACCTCCCAACTCTCTCTTTCTAATTCTGTTCCCTCAACATTATTCCTTTATATGCTATCTCACGCTCTCTGCCTCTGCAGACGCGCGCAAGCTGTCAGCAAAGCTTAGTGTGCTAGCGCACTGGATGTATCTTGCTTATTGGTTTTAAAATTGTATTTTGTCTTTGTACGGCCGCATTTTAACTTTGTACTGTCGCACTTCAACTCCTGATCCTCGACGCCGCCGATGCGCACTAGCTGTCAGATAAGCCTAGTGTGCTAGCGCGCTGATTGTTATCTGCTCATAACTTTTAAAACTGTACATTTCTCTGTGCTGCTGCTTTTAAAAACTCACTTCCCCCTTCCTTCCTACACGATCCGCTCTGCTCCCCGGTCCACCACGGGTTTTACCCGCTTGAGTGGAGGGAGTACCCGGCACTTCTTCTCGCCCCACCCCGCTTCCGGCCGGGAGACCGGAGGGGGCGGAGCTCTCTCACTATATCACCAATGCATGATCCTCCGCGCAGCGGACGCGCCGAAGGTGCGCCAAAGGCAAGCCCGGCTGCGCCCGTCCGCGCCCGGTCGGGCCCAGGGGCCACAACCCCTGCTCGTTTCTCCAGCGACATAATAGCCTACAGCCCCCAAGATCTACATTCACTCAGAAAGGAGGTAAATCTAAACTGTGATCACTCTTTGATGGTTACCAATGGACAATCTTGCTGCCCCTATTTCAAGTTTTCCCTCCAACCGTCTAACAATGTCACGACTCCTGTGACCCCCTCACCCCCTCTCAGGATGTTCCTCCTGAACTGCAGATCACTCCCTAAACATACTACTGAACTTGCCCTACTTTTGGATGAACACAAAATCGATGCCCTTTTCATAACCGAGACGTGGCTCTACGCTGAAGCTGACCCAATTATCATTCAAACCCTCCCCCCCGGTTATTCAATAGTGAGAGCAGATCGCAAGCTCGGTAGAGGGGGAGGCATAGCAGTGGTGCATAAAGACATTTATAATTGTCGTATCACCACTGACCCGTTGTCACACTGCAAGAGTTTGGCCTTCTCCTTGGAGTTCTCTCCAACGAGCACATTCTCCAGCCTATTAATTTACCGTCCACCCGGGCCCCCAGGCGAATTTCTCTCTGCCCTCCCCACTTTGCTCGCTAATTTGGCCTTCGCCCCTTCCAATTTCACTGTACTTGGGGACCTCAACCTGCATATAGACGACCCTAATGACAATGCGGCCAAGGAACTGATCACTAACCTGTCGGCTCTTCAGCTCACGCAGAAAGTTCCCTCCCCCACGCATGCCAAGGGCCACCTTCTCGACTCGATCTTCAGCAACCTACCTGAACTCAGCGCAGGCACCCCACAGCCGCTCCCGTGGTCAGATCATTACCTGGTCCCCTTCACTTGGGCAGTCCAGCCGCCCCTCCCTCCTCCAATGCCATCCTGGTCCTGGAGCGGAATTGGCCTAAACTCCCCACTGACCAATGGATGTCAGTCCTCGATGCTTCTAGACCAGTTACTGATCTCAATTCCACACTCGCGAATGATAAGTTCAACCATTGGATTACCAGCTCCCTTGATTTAGTCCTCCCTAAAAGACCTACCCTCAAGAAATGCAGAACGAAATCGGCCCGTGCTTCACCCATAAGCTACGAGAATCAAAACAAGAATGTAGAAGACTTGAGCGTAGGTGGAGACAGAACTATTCTGAATCTCGAAAGCTTGACTACAGAATGTCAATTAGACGCTACAAATCGGAAATTAATGCTGCCCAAGCTTCCTTCTATGAGGAGAAAATCAACGCAGCTGCCAACTGCCCCAAAGTAATTTTCCAAATCGCAAAAACTCTCTCCAACACGCCCCAAAAACATCTAACCTTAGATGGGGCACTTACACGCTGTAACAACCTAGCGGAATTCTTTCAACAGAAAATCCAAAATATCTATCTGTCTTTCTCAGCCTCTCAGTGTGAACACTCAGTTCCCCACATTTCAGGTTTGCCTCTTGAACCCCGATTTTCACTAAACCAATTCCCTTTGCTGGACTCAGCCTTACTGGATTCTATCATGGCTAAAGTAACCTCAGGCTCACCCTCCGACCCACCCCCCCTCAATCTCTTAAATTAGTCGCTAACTCCATCCGCCCGCAATACTTGATCTTTTAAATTCATCTTTTCTCTCCGGCACTGTCCTCCCCCCGCTTGGAAATGCGCCCTGGTCAAAGCTCTTTTAAAAAAACCTAATCTTGACCAGACCAACCTGGCCAACTTCCGCCCCATCTCCCTTCTTCCCTGGCTGAGTAAAGTGCTAGAAAAACACATAAACTCCGTCCTGGTTGAGTACCTGGAATCGAACGCCCTCCTCCACCACTCCCAAACTGGCTTTCGCCCTCAGTTAGGGACCGAGACGGCCCTTCTCGCGGTAACTGAGGAGGCCAGAAGGATACTAGACCAGGGAGGTACTGCCGCAATCATCCTCCTTGACCTCAGTGCCGCTTTCGACACTGTCAATCACAACACCCTGATCCTCCGTCTTAAGAGCTTAGGAGTATCCGGCACTGCACTAACATGGTTCCAGTCCTTCCTCAGTGACCGCTTCTTCCAGGTGTTCGAAGGAAATGTTGTCTCCAACCGGTTGCCGCTCAGTTGTGGGGTACCCCAGGGCTCCTCTTTAAGCCCCACACTGTTTAACATCTACATGAGACCCCTGGCAGAGATTTCCCATCCATTTGGCATAAAGATCATTACCTATGCAGATGACACGCAACTCGTGGTGGCCCTAAATCACCCCGAGCGGTCATCTAGCACCCTAGGCCCTTGCCTAGAGGAGGTCACCAGGTGGATGGAACTCTCCTGCCTCAAACTGAACGGAGACAAGACTGAGCTCTTGCTTCTCGGCAACTCTCCCTCCTTGAACCCTGCACTGCTATGGCCTCCCTGTCTTGGTCCGGTACCAGAACCTAAAGATCAGATCAAGAGCCTTGGCATGTGGCTTGACCACTCCCTTAGCTTTAACCATCAGGCCACCAAGCTCTCAGCTTCCTGCTTTGGCCTGTTGAGGATGCTCCGTAAGATCCTCCCTCTTCTCCCATTCCAGGCGAGAAGAATCCTGGTCCAGGCCCTTATCCTCTCTCGCCTGGATTATGGAAATGCCCTTTATCTGGGAGCCCCTCTATCCACCACCTATAAGCTCCAGATTATCCAAAACTGCGCTGCCCATCTGCTTCTTCAGATCCCCCACAGACATTCCGCCAAACCAGCATTAAAGAACCTCCATTGGCTCCCCGTCAGGGCAAGGATCCTGTTTAAAGCCATGTGCCTGGCACACAAGGCCTTCTGGAAGTGTGGCCCTGCTATCTCCCAATCCCTAGTCACTCCTTATCATCCAACCAGGAATCTCCGCTCCAACTTCACCTTCTCTGCCGTCACCCCTAGAATACGGCGAGCCAGATGGGGCGGGCGCTCCTTCTCCTTCAATGCTGCCAACTCCTGGAACGCCCTCCCTCTCCATCTGCAGAGAGAGCCCAACCTGCTAGCATTTCGGAAACTCTTGAAAACCCATCTTTTCAACATCCCGGCGCACCTTCTCCTTCAATGCTGCCAACTCCTGGAACGCCCTCCCTCTCCATCTGCAGAGAGAGCCCAACCTGCTAGCATTTCGGAAACTCTTGAAAACCCATCTTTTCAACATCCCTCTCTAACTCCTGCTTCTGGCCCGCTTGATCCGTCCACAGCGCTGGGAGGCCTCAGGGTAGCCATGCGCTATACAAGTTTCACTTCATTCATTCATTCTGCCCCTTTTGCTCTCACTATCTCCTCTCTCTATTCTTTCTGTGTCTACTTCTCTATTTCATCTCATTCTCTCTACCTCACCTGTCTATCGCTCTCTTTATAAATGGCTCTGCACCGCACTTCCCTTTCTTTACCTGTCTCTGTACCTCCCACTCTCTCTACCACTGTATTGAATGTGCTTCTCTTATTCTACCTCACATCTGTCTCTCCTATTCAACTCTTTTCTCTACACCCCATCCCTTTTTCTTTTCTTCACCCCTCTCGCTACCATTCTCCATGCCTCATTACTGTCTTTCCCTAATCTGTCTGTTTTACAACCTACATCTTATTTTGCAATTCTCTCTACATTATCACTGTCTCTCTACCTTGCCTTTCCCTATACCTATCTAGATCTATCTCTCTTCTTCTACCTTTTTTGGAACTTTAATCTTTGTCTACCTTTCCTTTCTCTCTCTCTCTCTGTCTCTCCCACTCTCTCTCTCGCTCTCTCTCTATCACCACTCGGTGCACCCCATCACTCTCCCTTTCCATTCATGTGCTCTCCCTATCTTTAGTTCTCTACCTCTCTCTAAAACATTACCTTTCTCTGTACCTCTCTAGTTCTACCTACCTCTTCCTACCTCACTGTATCTTACTTTATGACTACCACACCATTCTCTCTTTACCTTAGACCTCCTCTTCCTTAGCTGTCTCTCTACCCCATCTCTCTTGCTATACTGTTCTCTTTACCACTCTACCCATCCCCCTTCCTTTTTCTCTTACTCAACAGAGCTGGGGTCTCAGTGTAGAAAGAGAAGTGTACACATAGGAAGAGGAGAGCAGGGGCAAGGCAGGGGAAGAGAATTAATGATAAAAATGTGATATTGCCCTAAGGAATGGTGAAAATCATCCATGCACTGATTTGATTTTCTTTAACATCCATTAGCCCATTAAACATCCACCAAGTCACCTTTACCTTTTCTTTTGTGCAGAGGGAGGAAGAGGCTAGTAAGACACTGAATTAAAAGTAAAATATTTTTTGTATTGTAATACCCAAGAAACCTGGAATCGAGCGCAAAAACAAATGGCTTTTTCAATGTTTGCTCAAGACTTCTTTTGGCGCTATCTGACTGGTGGATGCCGAGGAGCTAGAGCTTTCAGATAGCTTTACGTGTGAAAGTTTAATTAATTATTCAGTATTGTTTGGCATTATGAGGGCTTTAATCAGCTGAAAAGGAGACCTAAATGTAGATTGTTTTCAAGCAGGGGTCCAGGGAGCTCACAAGTCATTAAGATGGCATTGCAGTTATAGCTTTCCAAGCCCGGCCAGGTATAGTTCTCCGGGCCCTTGCTGCTTTCCAGGCTTACACAACATTAGATTTCTGACCCTCAGAGTAGTAGGGTTCTAGACCCTTGATCTAATAGTTTTCCAAATCCTTACAGTGTTAGGTCTCCAGACCTCACAGTACTAGCTTTTCAAACCCTCACATTTATATCTTTCCAGATTTAAGATAATAGTGTTGTAGGTTGAATGGTAATAGCGTTCTGGGCCTTCACAGTAACATTGTTATGAACCCTCATAGTGATTCTAATCCTTATGTGTATATTCCAGGTAAAATGAGGAAAATAGTGGTGAACCTCTGTTAGTGTGACACGTGTCCGCAGCTCCCCGCCCTCCTCATTGGCCGCCAGTCAAACAGCTCATCAATTTAAAGTGCTCTGAATGGTTCAATCTCTCTTTTTTATCCTATAGTCTCCACCACTCTTATAAGAGTTTTACGATATAGCTTGCATTTTTGGTGGCTGTTCCCCAATTCACAGGGCTTCATTGGTTTAGCAAACTAATGCATACACTCCAGGAATCTATGTTTGAGCTTATTGTCACAGCTTCAAATCCCGGCAGGTCCACTTAGCCTTTCAAGCTTCTGAAGTTCATAAAATGAGTACAATTTACTTAATAAACATCTGTTATCCAGCGACTTGATTCCCTAAGGAGTGTACATGGGCTTTACGAATATACGTTAGATTTTTAAAATCTTTTCTGTTGTTTCTCTTGCTAGGTTGTGAGGCCCACTTCTTATTGAGACAGTAATCTACTCTTTTGGCTTTTGTTTTCTGTATATTTCATGCACGGGCCACGGTGAAAGTCATGTCTAAAGAAATAAAATAATAATTCTTTAAGGTGAACTGACTTTCTTAGGGAGCTGCCTTGGTGGCCTATTCATATTTCTTATAAATATTTGCTTTATCACTCACTGTGCCCGTCCCTCTGGAGAAATGTCTGTGGCAGGGGACTACAGGCTGCAGTACTGTAGGAAGCTTGCCATGGTTTCAGGTGCAAGCAAGGAAAATGGCCCCTTTGACTACTTGAGATAGTACAATACAGCAACTATCAGGGTTCATGGACCCCCAGGGCTATGGGCCGGGGCAGTGCACCTGCTGCACCAACTGTAGCTACGCCCTAGACAGGCTGTCGACAAACTACCAACAATGTACAATATCACTCAGGTGCTGCGTCCCCCTAACGGTTCCTTGTAAGATACATTGTTATGTTATGTTATTTCTACTTGGTATAGCGCAACAAATCATACCCGAAGGCATATTTTAGCGCTGGGCCGGCACAAAAAACACCACAACAGTTAGAAAAGCCAAACTTTCAAAAGTTTTTAAATCTTGGTAAAGTCCGAACAGCAGCACAGATGGTGCGGAAGTTGGTTCCAGGCCGAAGGAGCGAGAAAGGAAAAAGCTCTACCGCCCAGTCTGCTGGCGTAGACGCAGGGAACAATCATGAACACCTTGTCACTAGATCTAAGTGTTCTTGCAGGACAGTAGCAATTTAGTTTGTCCTTTACATATGAAGGGGCTCCACCTATCAGGGCCTTTTGAGTAAGGCAGCGGGTCTTGAAAATATTGGAAGGGGTGAAGCAGTGGTTGTGTTTCCTGTGTGAAGTGGGTGACCTGCAGGCGCTTAGTAACACTTGGGATCTAAAGGTTTATAGTCATATCATTTATCTATGGCCTGCTATCGGACATTTTTTATTCGTCACACAGTGATCAAGCAGTCTATTTTATTTGATGTAATGAGAAATCTATGTTTTTAAAACATATTTTATTGGGTTTTAAACAAAAAAGAACAGGAAAGGCATGTTACATCCTATATTATAGCATACGATTTGGTTCATGGCTGACGGAGTTCCACTCGCCCCCAACCTCCCCCCACACCAGTGGTTTGTTTTTTGGGAATCAGAAATCCTCTGCCTCTGACAGGGCACAGCTGGACAGTTCACTTGATTTATAGATGACCAAAGACGCCAATTTGTAAGTTTTATTAAATCTCTCATGTGGGTTCAGAGACATTTTCACTTGCAGACATCATTACAACATAGCTGTGTCAAGAGTTTTGAATAAATGCTAAGAAAATATGCTTACGTGTGCCAACAGTTTGCTATGCCGCTGCAGCTAGGAGATACTCATGGCTGGGTTGGTTCAACACATGTACAAGTGTCCATGTTTCATCAAGGCACATATGAGGATATTTATGTGCATGCATGTTAAGAGATACATTTTTGTGTATGTGTCAACGACCCCGTCACGGCATTTAGATTGTGTATGGGTATGTCAGGAGGTGTTTGTCTTTGTGTATCTATCACTGTGGGCCTCTTCTTTGTGAGGGCATGTGCGTCGTTGTAACTTTAAATGTATATGTTGGTCATGTGCGACCCCTGACCTTGACTGGTAGGTCGCTCCCCCACCACACAGCTCCGTCTGTGTGCCCTGCTGCTGCCCCTGATTGTGCTCGTTTTTTTCCTTCTGTGCCCCCTTGCTGCCCTGATTGTGCTCGTTTTTTCCTTTCTGTGCCCCCTTGCTGCCCTGATTGTGCTCGTTTTTTCCTTTCTGTGCCCCCTTGCTGCCCTGATTGTGCTAGTTTTTTCCTTTCTGTGCCTGTTTCCCGCCGCTGCGCCTGCGGCCCCGCCCCCTCACTGCCCATTCGCTGCCCCATTCCCTGCTCCTCCCTCCCACCTCCCCATTTATGGCGGCCGCTGTGCGGCCGCGCAGCGGACGTGCGCAGCGGGCGCGCCGCTGGCGCGCCGAAGGCGCGCCTAAGGCAAGCCCGTCTGCGCCCGTCCGCGCCGGGACCGCGCCCAGCACCAGAACCCCTGGTCCGGGCATCCCCGCGCCCGCCACATCAACAGACGCCGATACGACGCCAGCACCCTCCACGCACTCAACCCCGGAAAAGATCACGCCTGCTACCTGGCCACCCCGAAGCGCACCCAAGGGCCCTTCACCTGCCGGAACTGCAGCTTCGCCAGCACCCGCCCCGCCAAACCACCGCCCAGGAAAGAACCCAACTACCTCAGATGCATCCTCCTCAACACCCGCTCCGCCCGCAAACACGCCATCGAACTCTGAGACCTTCTCGACTCAACCTCCCCAGACGTCGCATTCCTGACGGAGACCTGGCTGAATCCCGCTTCAGCCCCCGACATCGCCATTGCCATCCCGGAGGGCTACAAGATCACCCGCCGGGACCGCACCAACGGAGTCGGAGGAGGCATCGCCATCGTCCACAGGAACACCCTCAGAGTCTCAACCAACACCGACGACACCCTCAGCACCGCCGAGCACATGCACTTCCAGATCCACACCGATCCCAACACCACCCTCAGAGGAACCCTCATCTACAGACCCCCGGACCCCGACCACAGTTCAGCGATTCTATCGCTGACTTCGTCAGCACACACGCCATCGCCTCCATGGACTACATCCTCCTCGGGGACCTGAACTTCCACCTCGAGAACAACAAGGACACCAACTCCACCACCCTGATCGACAACCTCGCCACCCTCGGACTCAGACAGCTCGTGACTACACCCACCCACGCCGCCGGCCACACGCTAGACTCCATCTTTTCCGCAAGCCCACACGTCTCCTTCAACCACACCTCCGAACCCCACTGGAGTGACCACCACTGCATCCACTTCACCTACAGGAAGCCCACCACGCACCACCGCACCGAACAAATGCCTCGCCGCTGCTGGAGCAGAGTCACCGAAGACCAGCTAACCACAACCCTCGCCCTGAGCCCACCCGCCGAACCCTCCGACCCCGACACCGCCGCCCGCAACCTCAGACAGTGGATCGACGACTGCGCCAACACCCTCGCCCCGCTCAACAATCCGCCCAACAGCCACACCCGCAAGAAAGCCACCTGGTTCACCGAAGACCTCCAGGCCTCCAAACGAACATGCCGAAAACTGGAGAAGATCTGGCTCCACGAACGGACAGCGGACAGCTACGCCGCCCACAAGAGCGCCACCCGCAGTCACCATCACCTCATCAGATCCGCCAAAGGGCCTCACTCAAAGACCGCCTAGACAACAACGCACACAACAGCAAAGAGCTCTTCAACATCGTGAAGGAACTCTCCAACCCCAGCTCCAACACCAACGACATCCCGCCGTCGCGAGACCTGTGCGACTCACTGGCCACCTTCTTCCACCGCAAAATCGCCGACATCCACGACAGCTTCAACACCACGACCGCCCCGGCAACCACCGAGACCACTGCCCCCACAACCACCAACCGCCTGCTCTCCTGGACCAACATCAACGACGAGGACACCAGCGAGATCATGAACACCATCCACTCCGGCTCACCGCTAGACCCGTGCCCTCACCACGTCTTCAACAAAGCCAGTACAGCCATCGCGCCCCATCTCCGGAAAATAATCAACATCTCCTTCGAGACAGCAACCTTCCCGGAAAGCTGGAAGCACGCCGAGATCACCGCCTTACTCAAGAAACCCAAGGCAGACCCCAAGGACCTCAAGAACTTCCGACCCATCTCTCTGCTCCCGTTCCCCGCGAAGGTCACCGAGAAAATCGTCAACAAACAACTGACCCGCTACCTCGAGGAGAACAACATCCTGGACCCTTCCCAGTCCGGCTTCCGCAGCAACCACAGCACCGAAACCGCCCTCATCGCTGCCACCGATGACATCAGGACCCTGCTAGACAACGGAGAAACAGCAGCCCTCATCCTCCTGGACCTATCAGCCGCCTTCGACACGGTCTGCCACCACACACTACGAACACGCCTTCACGACGCCGGGATCCAAGAGAAGGTCCTGGACTGGACCACATCCTTCCTCTCCGGCAGAACACAAAGCGTCCGCCTCGCCCCCTTCCGATCCAAAGCCACCAAGATCATCTGCGGCGTACCCCAAGGCTCCTCCCTCAGCCCAACGCTGTTCAACATCTACATGGCACCCCTCGCCCACGTCGCCCGACAGCACAACCTCAACATCATCTCCTACGCCGACGACACCCAGCTGATCCTCTCCCTCACCAAAGACCCTCACACCGCCAAAGCCCACCTCCATGAAGGAATGAAGGCCGTCGCCGAATGGATGAGTACCAGCCGCCTGAAGCTGAACTCGGACAAGACGGAGGTCCTCATCCTTGGTTCCAACCCTTCAGCATGGGACGACTCCTGGTGGCCAACATCACTGGGAACAGCCCCAACACCCACCGACCACGCACGCAACCTAGGGGTCATCCTCGACCCCACCCTCTCCATGACTAAGCAGGTCAACGCCGTTTCCTCATCCTGCTTCAACACCCTCCGAATGCTCCGCAGGATCTTCAAGTGGATCCCCACCGAAACAAGAAAAACAGTCACCCAGGCCCTCGTCACCAGCAGGCTGGACTACGGAAACGCCCTCTATGCAGGAACGACGGCTAAGCTCCTGAGACGGCTGCAACGCATCCAGAACGCCTCTGCACGTCTTATCCTCGACATCCCCCGACGCAGCCACATCACACCCCACCTGAGAGACCTGCACTGGCTCCCTGTCAACAAGAGGATAACCTTCAAGCTCCTCACCCACGCACACAAAGCACTCCACAACTCCGGACCAGCCTACCTCAACAGACGACTCAGCTTCTACACCCCCACCCGCCAGCTCCGCTCCACCAGCCTCGCCCTCGCCACAGTCCCCCGCATCCGGAAAACGACCGCCGGCGGCAGATCCTTCTCCCACCTCGCCGCCAAGACCTGGAACACCCTCCCCACCAACCTTCGGCAGACCCAAGACCTACTGGCCTTCAGAAGACTCCTCAAGACCTGGCTCTTCGATCAGTAGCAGCACCACCCCCCACTTCCCCCAGCGCCTTGAGACCCTCGCGGGTATGTAGTGCGCTTTATAAGTGACATGATTGATTGATTGATTGATGTGAGTTTCCAACAACTATTTGTTAGTGTGACTACGTGCCATCTATATGGCGTCTGTTGTCATGGTACATAAGTGTAGAAATATGAGTAGGAATCGCTAAAATGTTGGACCAGTCTATTTTCAGTGGGACTTGGCAGGTTAGGCAATGCACGACAGAGGTAAATGGTCACGGTTGTGCCTGTGGAATCTGGTAGAACTGTGACATCAGATTTGTGTCTGTGGAACTGTGACATTAGATGTCTTTAAGACTGAGGCAATCATGTAGAGAAAGGAGTGTCTCATGACTTCAGTGGTGCACTCCATTGGGAGGCTCAAATCACCATGAATGTGTTGTGAGAAGGAGAGACTGTTCGCTGTCACCGGGTGGGCGAAAGAGGAGTTGAATTGTGGAGGAGAACCTGGTGTGAGAGTTAGTCTTTTAGAGAAGTCTTCAAACGTGGACAATGATGTAGAGAGACTCACTACCTCGACAGAGATCCTGACAGAGATCAGTTCTGAGTGGGTGTGTAGTTCATGGATGATCAGATTACTATTGTGAATTATTTTTTCAAAGACAGGGGGTGATGTGGGGGTAAGCCAGGTCTTTATAAAGAATAGAATATTTAGGTTGCTATGTGTGATCCAGCAAGGTCATTTGCTTGACTCTGTTGAGCGAGTGTTTAAGAGATTGTCTGCAAAAATGTGTAGTGGGGTGTGCATCTTGTGTCTTTTGATATGGATGAGGTTCTTATGGGGTGTTTGATAGGGTACGGTTGTGCGATATGTAGAGAAGGAGGCTAGGGAAGGTGAAAAGGGAATGAAGGCACATGACGACTTACCAACTGTGTCGAGTGATAGCAATATGAGTAACAATCACTACCTAACTAGGAAAACATTTCCAAAAGACTGTTGTTGAAGGAGTTGCACTTTGCAGATTTGCCCCTAAGCTGTGATACGTGGGCTGGACATCATGAGAGTGGGAATCATTAACTAAGTCTGCCTGTTTCATAGATATTACAGAAGGGGTTGCACAAATGTTTGCATGCTCTAGCAAAGTGTCTCTACAGTGCAAAAATGGGTGGGAACACTTGTTCGATTCCTGAGGCATTTTGAGTCATAGATTTATTCATTTCTTCCTGCATCGGCACAATTCGCTTGATTTACAGCAGGGATCCCTATTTTCAAGGACATTATGAGTTCTTCCAGGCATAAATGTTAGAAATGTTAAGTAAAATGTACATTATAGTTTTTTGTGCCTCTTGGAAAATTGATTCCAAAAAAGTAGAGCATTCAACTCACACAAGAGTTTCTGTGTTCTTCTTTAAAAGATGGATCATCGTAACATATAATACAAATGTGACTCAAACAAATAGTCGCTGTTATTAAGAAATGCTTTGGTTTCATATTTGGTCCTGAGTACATTGTTTGTCATAGTCCCTTTGTACTTCCAAAGCAATTATTACACATCCTTCACATTATGTGTAGATTCTTAAATAGTTAATGAATATACGTATTGGTATATGGTCCCTGATTTTATTCGGACAAACTGTCTTACTATCAAAATATTTCGAAAATCAACTATTTTAAGCTTGCTAAGAAGTTTTCAAATTATGTTAAGTAGTTTAGGGCGGTGATTACATGTGGGCCAATACATTTCGATATGCTCAGTAACATCTGTTGCTGCTCATATCATAGTATGAGTTTTGTGTTAAATATCAGAAGCTCAAACCTGCTGATATTTAACAGGGCCCAAAGGCCCAGTAGATACCGAAACAAACCAATTTTGGTGTGGTAAGCACCAACATCCTCATGTTATTCCCCAAAACATAGTGATAGGTGGTAATGCCGAACACCTTTGTGTCAGTTTTTATTGGTTGTTATAACTATTGAATGCTATAATGGCTAACTCATAATGTGGGCCAAGACATAATATTGAGGTTAGGATTTTTAAGTAGAGATTATGAGGAATCCCTGATTGTCCATCTAATAAATCCAATCCTTTGAAAGCCAAGCCTGGTGCTTAACATACACACAAAGTTGACATTCAGAACATTATAATACCTCCTAGGCTGTGGGAAAATTACAGATACATTTCCAGGTTTATCAATATAACAATGAATCTGCGTTATTGATGGGTGATGCAGCCAAATGAATCTTTACTGCTCACTGGAGAACTTTAGATGGAGCTGGCTTCTGAGCACTACTTGGCAACAGTGAATTTGCACATCTTACACAGTCTATTTGTAAACGCTATACTGGGTATCTTCGGTGTATGGTGGAAAATGGGGCTTGGACTTCAACTATTTAGATAACCCATAAATGCTATGACACTGTAGTGTGATGTAGTATTGATAATGTATTAGTATGGAATCTGGTTCATGAATATAATGGAAAGAATTGGCACTTCAGTTTGATCTGACCATTATAGTTAGGTCACAAAATGGAGTAATTTAACCATTGTATTGGGAGTCATACACCCAGGGGTATAAATGAGTCCTTTGCTTTTAGCTTGGAATTAAAACCTGGATTATTGTTTTTCAATATCTCATTTCACACACACTGTTCACAAACTTAAAATAAATTAAGAAAGGTACCCAAACATATGGCAGTATATTAAACGGCATTACAGATCCATTATTAACTGACCACCCTTATGTGTTTTATTTGAAGAATTTATAGTGTACAATATTATGCACATAAATTGCAATTTTCTGTTTTTGCAGGCAGGGGCCGAGTACAGTAACAAATGTAATCAACCTTTGGAGACCACAAGCTATGACCTTTAAAGCAGGGATATCTATTGTAGTGCAAGGTCGGAGGGATCCAACTTAGATTTCCATGGCAACTATGGACTATTTAAATGAGGCCAATTTAGATTTATTGTATGTTAATTTGTTTCATGTGGGTTTCCTGAAACCAGGTTCAGATAAGCCCTGTTTTGAAAGTACTGTGTTTTATGAAGGCTAACAATACATATAAACTTTTCGATTAGCCTTTTTAGTGCAATGCAACTATGGGCAAGATGCATGTGCCTACAATAGTAATTATAGAGTTTTTACTTAATACTACAGTCTATGGGCCTGTCTTAGATCTCGGCGGACGAGTTACTCCATCACAACAGTGACGGATATCCCCATCCGCCGAAATATAAATCCCATTATATCCTATGGGATTTATATTTTGGATAGACAGGATATCTGTTAACATTGTGACGGAGTAACCCATCCACCGAGATCTAAAACAGGCCCTATGTATCTGATTTAGAAATGTATTTATCAGAACAGCGTTGTTCTACTTTCTTTGTACCACTTGTGTAATTTATTGATAAACTTGATTGAAATCAATTTACAGTTGAACTTGGAAAATTACAATCATTGTATCATAATCTAGGTTGTTCTTATTATTAATACTTACTTTTACTTTTTTTCAAAGGGTGGTCAAGGTTTAAAGGGGGAAAGAGGTGAAAGAGTAAGTCATGAATTAGTTTTATCGTCCGTATTCTGCAGTTTCAATGTTCAGTGGATTGTGAGTAAATACAATGTTGCACCCTTTATCTGTGTCTCAACTTCAATGTTTTTACAGTACCCTCTGAAACTAGTCCCCAATGTCACAACTGATTGCACAATATCACTTAAATTCACGTCATTAATTCCAGGTAGGTTTTACATAAAGAGACAATAACAAGTGGATGAACAGTCTGGCTTTTGTACATTTAAAATTGTATAATCTTAAACTACCTCATCTTTGCGTTAGAGGAAGTGAATATTTAAACATTGAACGTCTTTGGCAATATGAAACCAAGCATCCTGTGGTGTTAAAGTCTGTTGTTCTGATATTTCAAAGAATGTTTTATTAATACATCAAAACTAGGAATCTGGTGTGTGTGTGTGTGTGTGTGTGTGCACTTAAATGCACAAACTTAGCTGTAAAACATTGGAGCGCTGTAAAATAAGTGGGTGGCTATAAAAGTGGGATCCCAGAACGTACTCTCAGGTAGTCGGCTCGTTATGTAGTGTCCCTATAGGGTGCAGCACCTGAAGGTATGTGCAGATGAAGTATTCCCAGAATAGTGTCTTCAATTCTTTTTGGAAATGAAGGGGTGATTGAGCTTATGGGATGTGTGGTCAGAATATCAAGTAAACAATACAGCCAAAATAGCATGGACTACATATCAAGAACCACAATATCATGAAGGTGAGTGTATATAGGTCAGTATAAAATTACTATTCTTAACTCCACATCTACGTGCCCTGAAGATAATATATCAACAAGGTACATATATCTGGACTTAAGTATAGTGAATCTTTATTTACCTACATACATTTATCATCACAATGGTTTTGTTCTCAATATTTAGGCCTTGATACTTGAGGCCCACATTATTTTCTACATGATATTCTGGTAGAATACCAGATCTGTGTTGAGAAGAGCTCGCAGATACTGCGTTCATAGCAGCGGAAGACTTGTTTTATTGTCTTTTCCTTTTAGCAGGAACATGATGGTGCCATTGATGAATGTGCTGCATTGACCAAAATAAATCTTGCTCTTGTCTGACGGGGTGGTAGGTTGGATTTCACTGCCTTGGAAGTGATGCAGCAGTTCTTGAATGCAATGTTGGTAGGTAGGGGAGCCAGTGGAGATTCTGAAGCAATGGATGATTCAGTCAAATTTTCGGTGCAGTCATATGGATTATGCTCATTAGAGGTGCCTGGTGATTGTGTAAGATGTTGGTATTGCCTTTGCCAAGCTTGGAGAGGACCAGTCCTTGAAAGGCATTATTGAAGTTGGCTTTGGAATGTACCTTTAAGAAGAAAGGAGAGTTAATACCAGGCTGTCTTAGCAATATGTGACTGGAAGATGAATCCGTTATTGGTGTGGAATCTGAGAGATGTGCATCAATCAATCAATCAATCAGGGAATTGTAAGCGCGCTACTCACCCGTGAGGGACTCAAGGCACTGAGGGGGGGGGTCCACAGATCTGTTTAGCCGAAGAGCCAGTTCTTGAGGGTTTTCCTGAAGGTGTTCAGGGAGGGGGCGCGTCTGATGTCTGCTGGTAGCTCATTCCAGGTCTTGGCTGCAATGTGAGAGAAGGATCTTCCGCCTGTTCTGGCTCTGTGGATGCGTGGGGTTTCGGCCAGTGCGAGGTTGGAAGATCGGAGGTTTCTTTTGGGTACGTGGAAGTTGATTCTGTCGTTGAGGTATTTGGGTCCGTTGTTGTGTAGGCATTTGTAGGCGTGAGTGAGGATTTTGAAAGTGACTCTTTTCTCCACGGGGAGCCAGTGGAGACTTCGTAGGTTTTGGCTGATGTGTTCGTGTCGGGGGATGCCAAGGACGAGTCTGGCGGCGGTGTTCTGAATTGTCTGGAGTTTGCGGAGTAGGGACTTGTTGATGCCGGCGTAGAGTGCGTTTCCATAGTCCAGTCTGCTGGTGATGAGTGCGTGGGTGACTGTCTTCCTTGACTCAGGGGGGATCCACTTGAAGGTCTTGCGGAGGATGCAGAGGGTGTTGAAGCAGCTGGAAGTGACGGCGTTGACCTGTCGGTTCATGGTGAGTGATGAGTCGAGTACGATGCCGAGGTTCTTGGCGTGGTCTGAGGGGGTAGTTGGGATTCCGAGGGCGGTCGGCCACCAGGTGCTGTCCCATGCAGAAGGGGTGGTACCGAGGACGAGGACTTCTGTCTTCTCGGCGTTGAGCTTCAGGCAGCTGTTGGTCATCCAGACTGCGATGTCTTGCATTCCTTTCTGGAAGTTGAGTTTGGCAGTGGTGGGGTCTTTGGTGAGGGAGAGGATGAGCTGGGTGTCGTCGGCGTAGGATACGATGTTGAGGCTGTGTTGTCGGACGATGGCTGCGAGGGGGGCCATGTAGATGTTGAAGAGGGTGGGGCTCAGTGATGAACCCTGTGGGACTCCGCAGGTGATTTTCGTGGGGTAGGAGAGGAAGGGTGGGAGTCTGATCCTTTGGCTTCTTCCGGTAAGGAATGATCGGATCCAGTCCAGGGCTGTTCCTTGAATGCCTGCGTCGTGTAGTCTGGCGACTAGTGTGCGGTGGGAGACAGTGTCGAAGGCCGCTGATAGGTCGAGTAGGATGAGGGCTGCGGAGTGGCCTTGGTCCAGAAGGGTGCGGATGTCGTCTGTGGCGGCGAGTAGGGCAGTCTCTGTGCTGTGGTTGCTTCGGAATCCGGATTGGGACGGGTCGAGGACGGCGTTCTCTTCAATGAATCGTGTCAGTTTCCTGTTGACTGTTTTCTCTGCAACTTTGGCTGCGAACGGGAGGAGCGAGATGGGCCGATAGTTCTTGAGGTCGGTGGGGTCAGCTGTGGGCTTCTTGAGCAGGGGTCTGACTTCTGCGAGCTTCCAGTCATCTAGGAAGGTGCCTGTTTTGAAGGTGGTGTTGATGGTGCGTTTTAGTTCGGGTGCGATGGCGGCCACGGCTCTGTGGTAGATGTGAGGGGGGCAGGTGTAGGTGGGGGCCCCAGAGTGGATGCTTTTCATGGTCGAGGAGGTGTCTTCGGCCGTGATCTGTGTCCAGTTGGAGATGGTGGGCTGGCTGGTGTTTCTGGGGGGCGGGGGGCCGTCTGTGGCGCCTGGTGGATGGTCGATGAAGTTGTCGTAGAGGTTTTTGATCTTGAGGTGGAAATAGGTTCCAAGCTTGTTGCAGAGGTCTTGGGATGGGGTGATGTCTGTGGCTTCGCTGCCTGGGTTGGTGAATTCTTGAATGACACTGAAAAGTTCATTGGAGTTGGTGGAGTTGGCCAGGATTTTGTTGTGGATGAAGTTCCTCTTGGTGGCTCTGATCTGGTTGTGGTAGTCCATCATGGCGTCCTTGTAGGTGGTGTGGTTTTTGGTTGTCTTGGTGTTTCTCCAGTTCTTCTCCAGGCTTCTGCAGGTGCGTCTGGTTTCTTGGAGAGCGGTGGTGAACCAGGCGGCTTTCCTGGGGCGTTGTCTGTCGGGGTTGCGTAGCGGGGCGAGCTCGTCTGCACAGTTGGAGATCCAGGTGTGGAGTTCTCTGGCTGCGTCGTTTGCGTCGGGTGCCCAGGTGTGGTTGTCTCGGGTGAGGATGGAGTTAAGTTGCTCGTCGGTAACCTTGCTCCAGTTCCTTCGTGGTAGGCGTGGGGCTGGTTTGAGTGCCTTGGGTTTGTTGATGGCGAAGTGCACGCAGTGATGGTCGTTCCACGGCGGCTGCGTTGTGTGGCTGAATTGGACGCTGTTTCCTGCCGCAAAGATGGGGTCGAGGGTGTGTCCTCCTCTGTGGGTCGGTGTGTTGACGAGTTGTTTAAGTCCGATGCTGGCGAGGTTGTCACAAAGGATAGTGGAGTTGGGGTCGCTGGGTTGTCGAGGTGGAAGTTCAGGTCTCCAATGAGTATGTAGTTTGTTGAGGCGATGGCGTGGGGTGCGATGAAGTCGGTGATGGTGGTGGCGAAGGGTGTTCGGGGGCAGGGGGGTCTGTAGATGAGGGTTCCTCGGAGTGTGGCTTTGGGGGTGGTCTGGATCTGGAAGTGCAGGTGTTCAGCGGAGGGGAAGGTTTCGCTGGAGGTGGTGAGGCGGAGGGCGCTCTTGTGGGTGATGGCGAGGCCCTCTCCTGGGTGGTTGGGGCGGTCTTTCCTCTGGATCTTGTATCCATCTGGGATGGCGGTGCTGATGTCGGGGGCGGAGGATGCGTTGGTCCAGGTCTCTGTGAAGAAGGCGATGTCGGGCGAGAGAGAGTCGAGTAGGTTCCAGATTTCCATGGCGTGTTTGTGTACGGAGCGTACGTTGAGGAGGATGCATTTTAGGGTGTCGCCGGTGCTGGCGTCGGCAGTGTTGGAGGCTGGGGTAGCGGTGAGGGTCTGGCGGCAGTGGAGGCAGGAGAACTGGCTGTGGGTCTTGTTCGGCGAGGCCTGTTGGCATTCTCTAAGTCTTCCAGGGTTGAGTGCGAGGAGGGTGGTGGTGTCGTAGCGATGGGTAGTGGGAGGTCCAGGGTTCCTGGCGCTGGCCACGGTCGGGTCGTGGACAGGCGCAGACAGGCTTGCCTTTGGCGCGCCTTTGGCGCGCCAGCGGCTCACCCACTGCGCGCGCTCACTGCGCAGCCACGCAGCGACCGCCATTAAGTAGGGGAGGTGGGAGGGAGGAGAGGCTGGGAGACCAGAGTGGGGGAATTCCGGGGGGGGGGGCCACAGGGGCGGCGAAAGGCGAAAGGAACTGGCAGGCACGAGAAAATAAAAACAGTGGTGGAATTAGAGCAAGACACAGATGGGCACAATAACAGTGGCACAACAGGGAAAAAAATTAAGAAAAAAAAACGGCTGAAAAAGGTTACGGTGGTTACAGGCAGTCTGGTCGCCGTTGGAGCGGGCAGCAGGCGCAGGAGCGGGCAGCAGCCTCGAACCTCCCAAGGAGGAGGTCGGGGTCTGGAGGCAAGAGACGGCACAGCGGAGCTGCGGGGAGAGAGTGGACCTAGACCAAGGGCCGGAGGTCTTACTCTGTCAGACAGTTGAGGGATGAATCTATTGTGGTCCTTTGCTCCGAACCACTATTGTACTTGAGCTTGTCTGCTATCATTCACAATAAGAGGATTAGCATCACATAGACTTATGACTTTCCTGCTTGGATGGCGGAGAGGCTGTCCTTTAGATGGTAGAGTTGTGTGTGGGCTTCCTAATAATGGATCATACCCTTAACATATCCATATTAGGACCATGCCACATTAGTAGCTCCATATAACACTGCCTCTCTCCTACACATTTCTGTTCCCACTAATCCACCTATGCTAAATCTCTGAAAACATGGGTGCTTACTGGAGAGCAAACTACTCATGAGTTTCCAGGTTAATCTTGCCAGTCAAACTGCCTTTATTCAACTGAGACAGAAGATACTCCTTTATATTGCCGTAAAACGCAGCATATTTGAAATCAGCAGCTTATCCAATTTTAAACTTGTTTACCGCAATGCACTGCAATCTGAAACACTCATAACTGTGCTGTCAGAGAAAGATTAAGCCCCAAAAAATATGAGCCAGGTTCCACATTGCCTAACCAACACATACTTTGCAGGCACAACACCATCCTACATCCAAACCATCTTGTGTCCCCAAGAGACCCCTCGCATTGATCCAAAAAGTGATATTTCACAACAACAGCCTCTAAAAATGTTTCACTAGAAGACCGTCACTCCCCCTTACCAAGCACCAAATCTCTGGAAATTTATGCCTGGCCAAACCGGATCCTGATTCCAGAAAGAACCAAAATACCTTCCTCTTGACCCAACTTCCCAAACAACTACTATTAATTGAGGAAGCCTGCACTCTGGCATAAAAATAGGACTCCATCCATGAGCACATCACATTGATTTGTGGATCCTCTCTATCATGTACTGTGGTTCTTTAGAATGGCTACCAAATAGCTTGTGGGCTTTATTCCAGCAACCATGCAGTGCCATGCAATAAAGAGGAGCAGAGCCATTCTAAAGGGGTTCTCCAGGCCAAATGTAATAACTTTCATATTTTCTAAAAAAGTAAGTGAACACGTTTCAGATAGGTTTACAAAATAACATCGCAAAAAAGTTATTACATATTTCCATTTTATATAAACACGAAAAACTAATTTTGGGAAGGGTGCAAATAGAAAGTATTTCTGTGAACGAATTTCTGTTTGCACCTGAAATTGAGTATCAACCACTTACAGTCCCCTAAATTGGCAGATAATCCCCTTGGCAAATACTGCCAATTTGCCCACATTGGAGAACTGGCTGGGAATCCTTAAAATATGTTGATTTCTTGACAGTAACTTTCCATTAATACAAAAATTGAGATTAATTGTATCATGATTTTAAAGTCCAATATGCTTTTGATTTTTCAATTAATTTAAGTCACCTTCTTCCCTATCATGACAATTATTTATTAACATGAAATATATTTATTACAATTTAAACAATAAACAGAGTGATCAATTAATAATCTCATGGAGGTTAGTTTAGGTACTGATGTGCAGTGTGTCAAACATTTCTCTAGAACTTTTGGGCTTGAAATTATAATTAGTCTTATGAGGCATACCATTCCCCAAACTTAATTTGTATAAATTACTTTCCCCTGCGTTTCTTTCTCTAAGGTGTTATAGCACTAACTCGTCCTGAGCGTGTTTTTACATTTTGTTCTCAGTAGAAAACACATCTTTAAATACATTTTAAAATGGGTGGAACGTATTATTTATTCTTTGTCTTGTAAATGCCTTTAATAAATATTTTTAGCATACCTAAAATTCTATGTTTTTAACAAATAAAAGAATAGAAGAAAAACCTAGATATATAGGTAACTTCCTCTCCGACTAAATACAGCACCTCATTTCTTGCCCAGATTTACGCATTCCCCACTCTTACGGCACACCTGCCTAAAGCCCCTAACATAGACTAATTGAGGAAGTCACTGTAAGTGCGATACTGAAAAGGAAATAAAATATAACTATTACAACTATTATACTTTTCTGTACGTTTAAATAGTAGAGCTTCTGCCAACACCTCAGCAAGTCTGGGAGTGGCCAAGTGAACATTAAACACACAAAATATAATGGGAGGAATGCTGGCGAAAAGTCTAAGGGGCATATTATCAACTGACAGCGATAAATATCGCTAAGCACGCTTAGCGCGATTTTAGTTATTGCCGGCTATCGCTGGAATTTATCGCTGAGATAGCGCGTTATTATCAACGGCTATCTCCAATGCGATAAAAATTCCAGCAAAAGCGGCGAAATGCTGGAATATTGCTGGTAATCCAGCGATAATATTACAGCGATAGGGAATTCCTTGATAATAAGCCATGGTGGATTTAGCCTGACAATCCACCTCCTATAGGGTAATATAGCTAAGTCAGAAATTTTTCTGACATTAGAATCCAGCGTTAATGGGGCCTGAGCACGATTTTTATTGTCGCTACGTGGGTATGGGGCATCGTTAATTGGCGATAATTGTCTTGATAATATGCCCCATAATGTTATGTTTTGAATGCTTTGGTAGAATGTTAGGGGTGGTTGAGTGAAGTAGAATGTAGGGGTTTGAAATGTAATAGGCAAGCGGTGAGGAGTGTTCTTTGTCATTGGGGGTGAACAGCTGCGCTGACAAAATGTTTATGGTGGCTCCTGTTATCAATAAACTCACCGATACGATTGATGAACTGTGGACGCTGTCCTGATTACCACTACTTTAGTTACTTACGAGGATGGGATACGAACCCACTTGTGCAAAGCACAATGGATTGGATTGGATGTGGAAATGTATCACACTTTAAGTCAGGGAAACAATGTCCAGCCAAAAGTGTTGTTTACAGAAAATGTAGTAAGGTGGGACATTTTGTAAAGGTATGTCAAAGTTAATTAAACCAGTCGGAGAAAAGTACTAATGTTGTAGAAAATTTAGGGGAAGATGATTATTGTTCACATGTATAAAAGACATAGGGGCATATTATCTAGTAATGGCGATAATGATCGCCAACCCCAAGTTTCGGCATTTTGTATATCGCATCCTTTCCCCGATAGTTTTCGCATTGTTTTCGAGGTATTATCAACACGTTGGTAACATGCGATACTGTCTGGGAAAGGACGCGCAAACGATCGCTAACCGGCGATAAGTATTCCTGCGATACCTTTGGTTCGTCGGAAATGGATGCGTTAGCGGCATTCATATTGCAGCTAATGCATCTTTTGACCCATGGAGTGCCTGCAAACCCGGGGGGCCGCGTGACAAAATCATCATGTACTGCTGTCCACATGCACAGGACATATAGTGGGCACTAACTGCAATATTAGACGAGTACCTCCTGCTGCCACACAGGGGGGTAAACAATCTGTCACAATCATGTCTGTGATTAAGTTGAGGGAATCACGCCAACTCCAGTGACTTGGACACCCTGACGTTGTGACTATGTGCACCTCTTTGATGTTTGTGGGTCTCCTGATGGAGATCTTGGCTACTCTGCCTTATGTACCTCCATGTCTCAGCACCTTTAGTCAGGTTTCTAGCAGGTGTAAAAATCCTGCGTTCATCAGTGTTTAGCGAGAATTTTATTATCGCGGGTCATGTTAGATAATATAGCGAAGTGGTGTTAGCGACTGTTACCGTGAAATTTAGGTGAGTAACGCCTACCTTGCATGTCTTTAGCGATAAATATCGCTGGCATGCAAGGCGATAGAAAAACCGGCAGCTAACGCCGAAAAGCTTGCGCTAACGCATGTTAGCGCAGGCTTGCTAATAGGGCGATCAAAATATCGCCGCTTTATCGGCAAAAAGTGCTGCTAAAGCGGCGATAATGCCCTTGATAATATGCCCCATAGGATGATCTCCAAGATACGATGTTGGTTGTTGGGGATGAGGTCTGTTCAGGGGATCATGCAGATTTCATTGATCCATATGCTGAGGTACTAGTGGGTAATAGATCGGCCAGACCTTTGGTTGATTCTGGGGCCAGAATTACAATGCTGACTCAAAATGTTTTCAATAAGCTGTGGCCGGGATGAATCCTGGAACCACTGGATCGTGTTCGGTTTCATATGAAGGGAGGCAAATAGAGTTATAAGAGTATTTTGAGGAGGTTTTGGTTTTCAAGGTCTTTCAAAGATTTTTGGCGAAGTCTATGTGGTGAGTAAAGGATTCTGTATCCTGGGTTGGTTCCACCAAGGGCTATTTGAGATTGTTCTGAGACCAGGTACAAAAGACCAGGTGTCCATAGTCACTGATAAACAGGTGAATTACATCACTTCCAGATTCCTGGAAATTGTTTCAGGCAAATTGGGTGCCATAAAAGGATTCCAGCCCAAAACTAAGGTCAAGCAAGATGCAATCCCCATTAAGCACAAAATGCAGAGTGTAAAGTTTTCTATAAGGAAGTGGCATAATTGAGTCCATAGGGTTTGTGGTTATCTCCTTTTGTAGTGGCTCTTAAGAAAAATGGTGAATTGAGGGTCTGCATTGATTTGTGGAGCCGTAATAGTGCTATTTGGGTTGACTCTCACCCATTCCATAGGATTTCTGACCTGTAGTCTAGGGTGGCCTTTGCATGTTGGTTTTTAAAACTTGAATGAAAGAGAAGGGTGTTCCTTTAAGTAACACATTCTTTCTGCAAGGAATCATATTGGCAATCTAAGGCAGGAGACAGGGGTAGTCTAGTTAAAAGCAGAGTCTGAGCTCCAACACTGCCAAACAGAAGGCCCTCAAAAGTAACCTATATTTCCTTAGAAGAATCCTTGGCTCACCTTTGGTAGACCTCAGCAACAAGGATTAATGTGTAACAATCCAAGCAAGTATGCATTTAAAGAAATAAAGAAAGTTTGAAATGAGACTGAATTAAAACAATCAAACTATAATGTGGCAAATGCCGCAACATTGTAGAAGTTAGGTAAAGGGGTTCAGGAGATATTAAGATTTCAACAAATGTCCCGATAAGGAACAATCAAATCAAGAGTTTATGATAAAACAATTGCAAAAGACTTAAATCATCAAAATCCAACTGTGAAATACTTCCGGGGCCTAGGAACCATGCAAGGCTGCTTGATTTTAAATATCTTTAAAATATTTTGCTGTGGCCAAAGTGCATTGTTCACCAGTTCTTGTCTTTTTGCCTACAGTTGGCTTCTGGCCTACTAGGATTCAATTCCAATAGTTGAGGGACATGTCTCTTTGCTTTATAATGTAATATGTATTTTTAGTAACTTACAAGCCAACCAAGAGAGAGCACTGCAAAAATATATTGGGATATTTCATGTATAGATATTGGTTAGTGACTTATGGATGTAGCAAACTCCAAGTTTGTTGTCGATTATTGTGTTTTCTATTCTTTAGGGAGACACTCAGTCCCAAACCATGGTGCGTGCAGTTGCTCGACAGGTGTGTGAGCAGCTCATTCAAAGTAAGTAATGTAGTAGATAACTATGCAGTGTTTGGTCAGCTGTGTCTTACCCTTGGATTTCTTTCATGGTGATTCTTTCTTTTCATTAGGAGGGCTCACTGCATATCTGCCGGAACTAGTCACTGTAAAGTTTGACATAGAATTGCCAAAGTGAGCAAACAACTAATTATGAGATGAGGGAGATAATTCCAAAAGTGCGCCAAACTATTCACTTCATATCTAGTTACTTGTTGCAATGTGAGCCATCTTAAGCCTGGATTGAGAGTAGGGGTGTGCAATGCTGGACGCAGAGGCTTGGATCCATGTCATATTTAAAGGATAATTACATACAAATTAAATCAGTTCCATTTTCATTGCCTGTAAATGTCCTATTTGTTGATATCCTTAAAATACGGCCTGGGTGCAGCGCTCCTAATCTATCTATCTATCTATCTATCTATCTATCTATCTATCTGTCTCTCTGTCTACCTGCCTGGCTGTCTGTTTTTCTGTCTGTCTGTCTGTCTGCCTGCCTGCCTATCGATGTATGGGATGTGAAAATTTAACAGACTGAAGGAGTTGACATCCACCCCTGAATATATTTCATATGTGACATCTATTATATATGATTAATTTTAAGTCTTTTAAGAATAATTTAGAAGTCTTTCAAGAATAATTTTGAAGACAGTATGGAAACGGAAGTGGACTGGAATGAGCATGGGACATTATAACATTGGCTTTGGTAAACAGCCTGCTGTAGATCCTGTGCTTTTCTCCAGCAGCTTGAAGGGTTTCACTTTTTGTGACTGATGGAAACTAGTCCGTTGCACCAAGTTGGTGTTTCGAATGCTGCCCAGTGAGGCAATCCACGCAACCTGCATGAATATTGCATTAAATTGATTAGCCCAACTCGATGCCAATACTGAGACTCTTGCTCAAATGGAGACAAGTGTTGGATCAGCAATCTGTCAATGTATTTGGATTGAGTGTTTTTCGTCTGGGTAGTAAAATATGTGCAAAATTAGATAGTAAAAATTTTTACAAGTTTACCGCAAATGAATTCAAACTGAGAGGAAACTAAAATGTACTGACTTCACACCTTCTCAGATGACTTAAGAGCCCTGTTCTTCTCTTGAAATTAAGACACTGTGCTCCGTCTGCCAAAATACCACTACTTGCCTCACAGCTACTAAGTACAAGGATTTAGCCTGCCATCATCCCATAGTGTGAGATTCAGTAAATGACTTCATAGAAAGGAAGGAGGGATTGCTGTGGTGTGGTCGTTTGACCTGCAAGTCCATAACTGCTAATAGCCTCTGTGCTGGTTCTCTTTGGGGCTCATATAAGTCCTGAGGACTCTCTCTCTCTAGCATGCTGCACATGTGGCTGCACCACATGTGGTTTCCACCAGTTGCAACAGTACATCAGCATGGTGGTCATGGTGGTGCTTGCATGACCGTTTTGATAATAACCCCGTTTTTTTCCTGCCACGCCAGATGCCAACACAATCAGTGAGAGCTGTGGCAACAGGATGGCATGGTGGTAGCAGTGTTGTTGACTGGACAGTGGTCTAGATTGTAGCCTTCGGCTTTAATAATTTTGGACCCAATTTAGAAATGGGAGCTGATGGAAAATCCCACCATTCCTTAAGGAAGGGTTATTTCCAGTGCAGATTACCCCAGTAGATTTTTTCCACCATACTATGCCTATGGTGCAGAGGATTACAGACGTGGATCATCCTATGTATTTAAAACATCCTCTAGAATGAGAGGATTCCCCATTACAACTCAAGAAATTTGTGAGCTGACAATGGGACTACAGGCCTTGGGTCTAGAACAGTTAGTCCACACTTCTATGCATATCAGGGGCCACATATTAGATAATATCTTTTCTAATAGTATTCAGGTGGAAGCTTTGCCACCTCTGCCTATAGTATGGTCTGAGCAGTCAGAGACTATATTTACTCGGAAATGGTCTTTACTTACCCCTGATTCTTTTAAGGACAAACTGGCTTTGAGTGCACTGGAATTAACGGTCGCCACACAGATAGCAGACAAACAAGTCTCTGCTTGGATTAAGGAGGCAGTGGACTCCTTAACACCTCTGAAACCCTGCAAGAGTGCCTGCCTAAATCCTTCAGCGGAATGGTTCTCAGAGGAATTAGCATTGCTTAAAAAAGAGTGTAAACATCTTGAACGTTGTTGGAGGGTGAACTATCAGACTGGGGACAAGATGAAATATCTAGAAGCACTTATATTTTATCACAAACAAATTAGGAGAACGCGCAGAGACTTTTATACTGATAAAATTGAATCTGCAAAAAATACCTCAAAAAATATTTTCAGTATTGTGAAACAACTCACTTCCTTGGAGCGCGTTACAACAGTACTGCCAGCATCGGCAGACTAGTGTGACAAAGTAGTGAGTTTCTTCCTGGAAAAAATAGAAAAGATTTATGCTACCTTCCCTGAAACCAGTAGGAATTATATTTGTGCTCCACCTAAGAATGAAACACTGTGTGAGGGAAGCTTTATTTTCCATCCACCAGTGGAAAGAGACGTACTCCAACTTATGTCAGTAGTCAAATCGGGTTCCCCCATGGATATTGTCCCTCCAAATATGCTATTACGAGGGAGGGAAGCTATTGCACCGGTGCTTACAAACCTGCTGAATCTGTCTTTCAGCTCGGGTCAGGTTCCAAACAACTGGAAACATGCAATGGTGGTGCCGTTATTAAAGAAACCATCTTTGGACCCTGCACTTCCAGAAAATCTGAGACCAGTATCATTGCTCCTATTCTTTGCGAAAATTGCAGCGAAATTTTTAAACACCCAATTGACTAAGTTCATGGAAGAATACCAGGCACTTCATGAAACTCAATCTGGCTTTAGGGCGCTACATAGCACCGCATCGGCCTTACTCCTGGCTTCTGAGGCACTAAAAATAGTAGCTGATGAGGGAAGGACGGCAGCATTGATCTTGTTGGATCTGAGTGCGGCTTTCGATACGGTCTCCCACGGCCTTCTTCTGGAACGTCCGTGGAAGGCCGGTATCAGAGGTGGCACATGGGAATGGATCAAACACTTCCTACAGAATAGATCCTTCCAGGTTCTACAACGCCTCTTCAAGTCTGAGATACGCCCTGTGTCCCAAGGGGTACCACAGGGTTCTGCTCTCAGTCCAACATTTTTCAATGTGTATATGGGACCACTGGCAGACATTGTACTGAAACATGGGGTAAAACTGGTGTCATATGCTGATGACACCCAGCTGATTATCACATTGGAGCAAAAGGATATAGAGGCGGCACCTAAATTTAAAGCTTGCTTAAGTGACCTAGCAAATTGGATGAAGCTCAGCTGCCTGCAATTAAATGCAGGCAAAACCGAGATCTTGGTAATTGGTAAGCAGTCTTCCATCTGGTCACATAGGTGGTGGCCAGAAGAACTAGGACCAACTCCGACGCCTAAACCAAAGATTAAAAATTTGGGAGTCTGGTTTGATAACACCTTATCTTTCACAGAACAGATATCAGCTCTGGCAGGCACGTGTTTTGGCCTTCTAAGAATGCTACGAAATTTTTTAGATATTCTTCCTCTAGATGCCAAAAAGACCATTGTGCAGGCCCTGGTTACATCTAGTCTAGATTACTGCAACATCCTCTATTTAGGGGTCACAAAAAGCAATTTGAATATGCTGCAGAAAGTTCAAAATGCAGCTGCCCGGATGATATTGAACATCCTGAGGCGTATCCCTGTGGGAGCGGCCCTGAGGGAGCTACACTGGCTACCAGTGCAGCCAGAGTTACTTTTAAGGCTCTGTGTTTCTGCCATAGGATTCTCAATGAGAGAGGGCCTAGGTATCTTCGCCCCTTGCTTACCCCTTACAGACCTACTCAGAATCTTAGGTACACGGGCACGGCTAAGTTGGTAGTGCCAAAAATCCAAAAGGCACGTTTGGGAGGTAAGTCTTTTGGCTTTTTATCAGCCTAAGCTTAGAATAAACTGCCTTTGGAGCTGAGGATGCAGCCTTCGGAAATGATGTTTCGGAGAAAACTTAAGACATGGTTCTTTCAGTCATCCCCGGGGGACTGGTGTTAATCTCTGTTTTTTTCTCAGATAGGTCTTTTTGCTAGGACTAGCGATTGGTGGATAGGGTTCGGCTGTTTAAGGACTGGGATGTTTTAGCGCGGGGACACTCCGTTGGAGTAACCAAGCGCTCTATAAGCTTTAATCTAATCTATTTCCAAATCAGACCAATAACTAGTATTGTGGATTCTGTAGCCACAGCGTTTTCTACTCAATTGTGGATTTGTCCCATTTTCCATATAATCCATAATCTCCTGCATGATCTGCAGATTTTAACAAAAAAAATGTATCTAGCTCAAATGGATCAAAAGTTTCTAAAAACCCAGCAACACATGTTGCTGCACAGTGGAAGGCCCTTCACAAAGATTGACTGGTCACCTTTCAGTTGCTTATTGTTGTGTTTAGGTGTTAAACTGGTACTAATGAGGTTAAACCTTTGCCCATACAGTGTTAACATGAGTAAAATTAACAAAATAATGAAGTAATACTGTCATAAAATATGCGCATTATGCTGCAAAACTTGCCTTTGTGTTGCCTGATAATATTGTCAATCCTGCTGTATAGTTCGGTCCTCTGCGTAATTGCAGTGGCCCTGCCTATAAAATGGAATTAGGGGGGCTAGTGAATGAAAAGAGTAGGCGTCACTTCATAAAACGTGCATGTACATTTCAGTTGTTTTTAACCTATGCATATATTTAAATATGTACTTTTTCAGGTCATATGGCTAGGTACAGCACTGTTCTTAACCAAATTCCTAGTCAACCCACATCAGTGCGCACCATCGTAGGACCGCCTGGTGAGCCGGGTCGGCAGGGTTCTCCTGGTCCACAAGGTGAGCAAGGACCTCCAGGAAGATCAGGATTCCCAGGCAGTCCAGGACAACCAGGAACACCGGGAGAAAGAGGTATGCTAGTTCTTATTTGACACCATTTCATGATTGGGCACATATAAAGAGTGCATTTATTGATAACACCTTAACTGCGTTTAGCTCGCAGCACTGCTCATTTTACTTGAAAGAAGTCACCCTTGTGTCCTCATTGGGAGCGACCCAGAATAGGGCTTTATTTTCCTCAGCCTCTGATTCCCCGATATGGAGGACACCAGTAACTGGGGAGGGATGGGGAAAATCCAGCCCATTATGAGTTTGACCCTGAAGGTCCACTAAGAAATGAGGAATTACCAAGGGAACTGGAAATACCTGGTCCAGTACCCCCAGTAATTTCTCATTTTATTCCAGACTCTGACAAGGAGATTTTGGCTGTTTTTAGCAGCAGAAATCTTTGGGTCGAAGGAAAAATCCTACAATGTCAATGAGAAAGGTATCTACTATTTCCGACACCAGCAGTATAAATCGGCTACTCATAATGAGGGTCATAGTCATCAGCTAACTGGCTGAGTATTCCTCTTATATTTTGCTGTATGATGAAAGGCTGAATCGAAATTGTTTCTTAGAATTGGCTATCTTTAAGGTTTTCGAGTTCTACCATCAATGCCTTAACTAGCTGAGGTATATATGTAGAACTCTCTTAATTTACATAGATAATGATTTTTGAATTAGATATTAGGTGAAAAATGAAGTACTGTGAATGATGTTGAAATTGCAACATCAGTGCAAAAGGGTCAAAACATTATCCCTTTGTGAAAAAAAGAGGAAAAAGGGGGGAGTTTTTATTTACATCAAAACATTGTATTTTTATCCCTATCCATAAATGAGAGGACATGTGTCAGCTTTTCTGAAGACAAGTCTAAAGAACATAAACCACTGAAGAAAAACACAATCACGACACAACAAACTCTTTCTAATTTGGTGTATTCATTATCATATAACAAACATTGCATCCAGTAAAACAATTCTGTTTACTTTCTGTTTTTTCAATATGAACCTTGATTTTTGGGCATCAGACATTTAATGTTATCATTTTACGTGTTTTGTATAGTGGGATTATTTCATGTTCACCATGTATATGGCTTTTGATTTAGTGAATGTTTTGTATATGTTATGGGCAGCATATTGAAAAAACAAATAGTAAACAGAATTGTTTTACAAGATGCAAAGTTTGTTATATGATAATGAATACACCAAATTAGAAAGAGCTCGTTGTGTCGTGATTGAGGCTTTTTTCAGTGGTTTATGTTCTTTAGACTTGTCTTCAGAAAAGCTGACACACATGTTCTTTCATTTATGGATAGGGGATGAAAATACAAAGTTTTGATGTAAATAAAAACTCCCCCCTTTTCCTCTTTTTTCACAAAGGGATAAATTTGTAACCTTTTTGCACTGATGTTGCAAGTTCAACATCATTCACAATTCTTATGGTAGAATTGTGTTACCCGACAGAACTGTTGAGCGGTGTTTTAGCTGGGGAATTGCTGGGGGAACGTTTGACTGAATTTGATTGTTTTTTAGTATGCTTTTAAATTCTTTTAAAGCGCACTCACAATTCTGCCCACTGCACCCTATGCTTTAGTGTTAAAAAGAAAATACCTATTGATATTCCACACGCATCGGTGTGGCTGCCCGTACTTCCTGGTGCTTGTCCTCACACGCTGATTGGTTGGCCCTTAGCCAATCAGCGCAGAGCACGGGTGGAGCCTGTTGAGCCCCCGTGGCTTCAAATACGTGTCGCAGCGAGGACACGCGGCTGTTTGAGCGGTGTTTTAGCTGGGGAATTGCTGGGGGAATGTTTGACTGAATTTGATTGTTTTTTAGTATGCTTTTAAATTCTTTTAAAGCGCACTCACAATTCTGCCCACTGCACCCTATGCTTTAGTGTTAAAAAGAAAATACCTATTGATAATCCACACGCGTCGGTGTGGTTGCCCGTACTTCCTGGTGCTTGTCCTCACACGCTGATTGGTTGGCCCTTAGCCAATCAGCGCAGAGCACGGGTGGAGCCTGTTGAGCCCCCGTAGCCTCAAATGCACACCACTGCGAGGACGCGCAGCGGACGCGCGCAGCGGGCGCGCCGCTGGCGCCAAAGGCAAGCCCGTCTGCGCCCGTCCGCGCCGGGACATCACCAGGAGCCAGAGACCCTGCTCCTTCCAAAGCCCAATCAGGTAGCTACACTGGCAAAGAACTACGGGCCTTATATAAAGAAGGCTCCTGCGGGAATCATAGCTGGGACCCAGAAAACTGTCCTTCTCTTTGTGAACACTGTGAATTTAGAGTGCACCCCCTGAAACATGCTACACTCTTTGGTTCTGGGATGGTGACACATACTCTTTTGAGCATTAATTGTCGCTCATTGCCTAAACAACATGCTGAGGTGTTCGATCTTCTACAGGAACACTCACCTGAGATTCTTTTCCTCACGGAAACCTGGCTATGTGAATCTTCTGTGGCCATACCAGCACTCGCTCTTCCTACAGGCTATGCTATACGCAGCATAAACAGATCTGGAGGAAGAGGGTGCGGCATTGCGATTATTTATAAATCAGTTCATTCCTGCAGCCTGTCCCCCTTAGATCTTCCTGACTGTGAGAGTGCACTTTTTAAAATTTCTATGAGTGCGAACTTCACTTTCTCCGGCCTTCTTATTTATCGACCCCCGGGTCCATCAAACCTTTAGAGAAGCCTTGATAAACACTGTCATAGCACTGGCTCTTCAGACTGCCAATTTTAACATCATAGGCGATCTGAACCTCCATCTAGAGCTACAAGAATCATCGGAGATTGTTGGCTTTTGGGGGATCTGGCAGCTTGTCAGTTGATTCAATTGACCCCCAGTGCTACGCACAGAGCGGGACACCTCCTTGACCCTATTTTCTCTAATTTAGAGTCACTGGAAGTTCTGTCACCACTCCCTATGATTTGGACTGGTCATTTCCTCATCATGATGCGGCTAATGATAGCTGGCCATAAGCCCCAGCCTAATCAACATCCCTCATTAAAACGGCCCTGGCATAAATTGAACCAAGTAGATTTTCTCACAGCCCTGAGTGCAAAGCCCATGGTAAAAGTTGTAAATATGGAAGAGGCTAACGCGATCTTCCAAAGGTGGATTACTCAAGCCTTAGATATATGCATTCCCCTTAAACTTACCCATTCTAAAAGCACTCGGGCTAATGCATGGTTCAATGAAGATCTAACCCTTGCTAAGAAGAACTGCAAGATCTTAGAAAGATCCTGGAGGAGATCATATGACCCCCAGGCCAAAGCACTATATAGAGCGGCCATTAAATCCTATCATAAATTGGTGCGCATAACCAGAGCAGCTTATTATTCTAGCCTGATTAATACTAGCACCAACCGCAGCAAAACTATATTCTCTCTACTGAAAGATTTAGTCTCCTCTCCAGTGGAATCGGGCAATGTTATTTCCTCCAACAAACACTGTGAGGAGCTGGCAACCTTCTTTTGAAGAAGGTCAAAGATATCTACCAAAAGTTTGATCATGGTATACCCTCCAGTGTTTGCGGAAGGAATGCTTATATTGGCACTGAGACTGTCCTCCTTGCTTCTCTTCCCCCTATTTCCCTGAAGGATTTAGAGAGATTAGTGATCAAAATCAAATCTGGATCTCCAGACGATCCTCTTAAACCAGACGCGTTCAGGAAAATTCAACAAGGCCTTCTTCCTGAGTGTCTGGTTTTACTTAATCTATCCCTTTTCACTGCGATGGTGCCTAAAGCATGGAAGCATGCAAAAGTGGTCCCTCTACTTAAGAAATCAACACTTGACATGTCCAAACCAGAGAACTATCGCCCGATTTCTTTGCTTCCTTTCTCTCTAAAATTCTAGAAGCACATGTGAACTCTACTCTAACACAGTTTTTAGAATCTAATCATATACTTGATAGTTCACAGAATGGGTTCCGACCAAGATACAGCACTGAGTCAGCTTTACTGGCTGTGGTAGAACAACTCAAATCCGCGCTGGATGCCGGCAGCACATCAGCGCTGGTGCTGCTGGATCTAAGCGCGGCATTTGACACGGTGTCCCATGAAATCCTGCTCCTACGTTTGAAGGAGATAGGAATTGGGAATAAAGATCTAGCGTGGTTCTCCTCCTTCCTGGCCGACCGAACCTTTCAAGTGACCTCTCCCCCGTTCTCTTCCCATGTACACTCTCTTCTCTGTGGGGTTCCTCAGGGCTCTGCATTGAGCCCCACGCTCTTCAATATATATATGAGCCCTTTGGCACGGCTGGCCAAAGTACGAGGAATCTCCTTGGTGTCTTACACCAATGACACCCAACTAGTGATTGCCCTGTCTAATGATCCCAAGTGAGACAAAATAAAATTTAAAGAAGACATCTCTGCAATTGCAGAATGGATGACGGCTAACTTTCTGCAATTGAACTCTACCAAATCAGAGATTCTCCTGGTTGGCAAAGAGTCTCATCTCTGGACGAAGGAATGGTGGCCTCGGGCACTTGGTGATCCCCCTGATCCCAAACCTGCAGTGAAAAATGTAGGCTTCATAGTTGATAATCACCTCAACTTTGAAACACATGCCAAATCAGTGGCTGGGAAATGCTTTGGACTATTGCGCGGCCTTCGACCGATTTTGGGTCTCTTTGATGCCCAAACACGCCAAATGATTATACAAGCTTCTATTCTGTCCCGTCTAGACTACTGCAATGTGCTTCTTCTCGGTTCTAATAAATCCGTGCTTAATAGATTGCAGCGGGTCCAGAACGCGGCAGCTCGTGCTATTTTTGCCCTTCCGAAATTCAGTCATGCCTCTAATCTTCTTCGCCGCCTGCACTGGCTGCCCCTTGAACAGCGTGTTTGTTTCAAGACGCTTTGTATCACGCATAAGATACTGACAGGAAGTGCCCCAGATATCCTAGGCGACCTTTGCACTCTGTACACTCCCTCGCGTGCCCTACGCTCGGCGAACCAGAATCTTGCATGTATCCCTTACATACGTAGAGCTAGATCTGGTGGCCGCTCCTTTAGACGCCTGGCCCCCACTCTTTGGAATGCTCTCCCCCTATATATCCGCAGTAACCCTGACCATCAGGCTTTCAGACGTCTTGTGAAGACTTGGCTCTTCTCCCAGGTCTGACTCCCTTTCTGTCCTGTCCCTGTTCTTTCCCAGATATATTTCCCTTTGTTTTGACTCCTGCTTGGACTGGCTTTAGCGCTGGGACGCCTCTTTGCCGAGGCAGCCATGCGCTTTATAAGTATTTTAATCTAATCTAATCTAACTCCTTGTAGTTTATAACTGTAGACCCAGGTTCTGAGGGACACAAGGTAACCCCATTATATTTAATGGAAAAATGAAGTAGAAAAATGAATAATGTCTGTTGGCACCTCTTGTTTAGCACGCATACAACGCTGCTCCCTCTAGCCCTACAAAGCAAAGAAGCAGCTGCCAGATCTAAACAGGTATAAGAATTGAAGAAGCAATCTACCGCCAAGCATGAGAGGTCTTCTCTCATAGTAGTGAGCACAGAAATATCGACCTTTCACAAATACATACTTTATAGTGTTAACTAACAATATGCTGTATAAGTATATATTGACAAGTATAGATTTACTATTCTAATTCCACATCTACTACTTAAATTGACATTATAGTGCAAGTATAAGGCATTTGTGTAGGTTGATATTAAAAACTTGATAATGTGACTTCCGTCCATATCGGTGGTGGGTTAACACTTCAATGTCTAATCTTCTGTAGAATATGGTGAGTTGGAGTATATTTCTGGTTTCCTGGGGTTCAGCCTAGTATCAATGATTGATCAAGATAGTATCACTGTATGGAAGACAAGGTTCGCCTCTTGTACACCTCTTTTTCAAATGCTGTCCTGTTTTTCGATTATGTAATAACATTGAGTGCGAGAGCTACTTCTGAACAATAATATTCATCCGGAGCTAATCATGGATATTATCACTGTTACCATAGAGACCACGTCCAATAAGATTACAGCTATGACCAGTCCATCTAGGATTACTGTTAATGATCACCCTTTGCACTCAAGCGACTCTCCTCTGACTGCTGTTAAAACTCTTCTTTCCTGTCCCAGTGTTTATTTACACAGTGGAACTGATAGAGCGGGGCCTGCAGCATGAGCAGTCTCTACGCAGGTTTGCTATATTGAGAGTGGAGACACTTGGGGGGAGATTTTTGAAAAAGTTACGCAAGGCAGCGCAGCCCCCGCGAGGCTGCGCTGCGTGATAGGGAGGGAGCAGGAGAGCACCATATCTTCAGAGATATGGCTCTCTCCTCCCCTTTCCCTTGCGCTGGTGCTGATTTCAGCTGCCGTGCACCATGCACACACCTTAGCGCCGCAGCGCTAGGGTGTGTGCATGAGTGCAGCATAGGTTTTGTACAGGAAGGGTACCCTTCCTGTACAAAATACTATGCTGGGCACGATGCAAAGCTTTTCCCACTTTGCATACGTGCTGCACAGTGCAGCACGCATGGAAAGTGGGAAAAGCACGGAGAAATGAATGCATTTCTCCTGTTAGCGCCTCCTTTGAAGGGGCGTTAACTTTTGGCGCAAAACCATGTTTACAAATCTTTGTAAATATGGTTTTGCGTCAAAAGGCATGGGTGGTTGCATGGGATCGCCCATGTACCACCCATGTAACGCCCCCCTCGGCGCAAAGCAGTGCTTCTCGCTGCTTTGCGCTACTTACAGGGTACTTTCCAGCGCAAAACTGGAAAGAAAATAGGAAAAAAATAATTGCGCTAGTTTGCGTCACTTTTGTGGCGCTAAACCAGCGCAAAAGGTATGAAAATCTCCCCCTTGGTCATGTTGTAGGCCTCACGCTCACGGGCTGCACAGTGCGTTTTTTTGTGAGCGTGGGGCCCTTCCATTGGTTAGACTGTTTACAACTCCAGCGGTGTGGAAACGCACAGCACCGCCTCTTCCAATGTGCATGACCCTTTGTATGGCCTGCTGGGCTTCGCTTCCGTGAACTACTTCTAGAGATCTGGCAGGCTACCGGTAGGTTCAGAGCTACTCGTTGGACACCCCGGGCGTAGATGAGGCAAATTTGTTTGTTTTTTTGTAACCAATTTTTATTGATTTTCATAAAGCCATACAAAGATACATCATGTGCAAACACATTAAAATGACAAGAACAATAGAACTGTTCCTTATGAGTGTCTGTACACAGGAGGCATTGGTTCAAACAGCATGAACCGCCAGGTCATAGCAGACGCTACTAGGATGCAACTACTTGCCTGAAGCAAACTCGTTTTGTAATGCGGATACTTTATTTCTCCAGTGTGAGTGATTTCAACATTTTCAGAAACGTGTAGCCAACCAATTTGGCCAGAACTAGCTCAAGGCTGCATAGTTTACTTTGCTAGAGATTCACATGAATGAATCGTGGTAATACAATTGTCGCAGGAACAAGTCAAGCAGGTCATGATGAGGGCTGTTCTGTCTGCTCCTATATGCTTTAAGTGGTCTGAGATGAAATAATGCAGATAGCATCACAACTTGTTCTGGACCCAGCGGTATGACTTAGGAGTCACTCATGCGAATCTTTACCACGATAGGCCATAATGTGTGGGTGACGTGTGCCACCCAGAGTGACACATGAGGTCTTTCCTGTTTTCCATAGTTTCACACTACTTAGATATAAGAATCTGCATCTCATTTATGGTCATAAATATGCAAGTTATGGGTGAGCAGAGGTGCTCCCACAATGCAACTCTCAGGTTGACTCAGGTTCATCACAGCTCTTACCTTGAGGGAAAGGTTATTGAGAAGGCAGCTTAAAAGGGTCAACGAATTGATTCTTCGGAAGGTAAACGGATGAGGCGAAGTGAGTTTGTGATTGTGTTCATGATTGAAGGGGAATAGCCAGAATTGTAAAGGGGGCGCCCATGCCAGATAAGATGGCAGATCATGGACTTATTTGAACATTATTTAAATATTAGAATGGATAAAGATGTGAGCCCCAACGGGAGTGTGATTAAGGAGTGGATCTTCATTGAGAGGTGAAGGAGTCCTAGAAGACACCAGGGGGCATATTACCAAGGAAGTGGCGGAGAGAGGAGTTAGCCGTCTTGGCTTAACGCCTCTCTCCGCCACTTCGGAAACGCGAGGCTGCACCATATTAAAAAGGATATGGTGCAGCCTGGCATTTCCCCCTGCGATGGCGCTAAGTTTTACAACTTAGCGCCAGTGCAGGCACCCTTGCACCAGAGTGCAAGGGTGTCTGCGAGCAGGGAGGTTTGTTTATGTGTAGGAAGGAGTTCCATGTGTGCTGCACAAGGCAGCATGCATAGAAAAAGCAAAAATGAGGAGAAATAAAGCATTTCTCCTCGTTTCGCCACCTTAAGACCAGGATTTTTCTGGTCTTAAGTTCGGCGCTGCCACCTATTATCGCCAAACTTGATAATAGGTGGCAGCGTCGACTTCAATGGGTGTTGCGGTGGAACGCCCACTGCAACACCCACTGCATGCCCCCTTTCACGCTACGTTTAGCGTGAAAGGCGCACTATTATCAAGGCAGCGTTAAGCCACTTAACGTGGCTTTAAGCCACGTTAAGTGGCTTAACGCTGCCTTGATAATAGGGCGCTGACCCTTTCGCCACCACAACGTCACAAAAAGTGACGTTGTGGTGGCGATAGGGGCTTGATAATATGCCCCCAGGGGTTTTGGCCAAACGGAGGGTAAAAATGTTTACAAGAGAGGAGAGGCTTAAATGAGAGGCTGATGTGCAGTGGACGTCTGAGTGGACATGATTATTTAAATAGCCATTGAAACAAAGGTAGCAGAGTATTTTACAAAACAGGAGGCTGATGTGTGGTGATAGGAAAGTCTACAAGGGTCTGGAGAGTAGGCAATGTAATGTCTGAAGGGGTGTGTTATGTAATTTGAGGCTGGTGGATTTTGTTAAGTGAGGGACCATTTAAAAGTGGAGAGAGGAAATGGCTAAGAAATGAGCTGGTCCAGGCAGTACATATTACATCATTTGCAGCGATTGGCAAGCACGCCTCCATTTCCCAAATCAAAAAGGGATCTTAACTTGCACAGTTGCAGATAAGGTGTTCTGCATGTAAATATTGTAAGTAAATATATCCTTATATGATGTTCAGCACCGTTTTTGAATCTGTAATAGTGGTGAAAGGTTTTAAGACATATTTGTTATGAATGATTAAATTTATAGTGTTATCCTTCGGAGATGTATCTTGTTTCTACTATTCTATGCAAGGTTGTAGCTGTTTTCTGTATGTTGAAGCAGATCCTTTAACATTCTGTTCAACACTTTAACAGGTTTGCAAGGTGAAAGGGGAGAAAAGGGTAGCCAAGGTGTTGGAACACAAGGTCCCAGAGGGCCACCAGGTCCAGCAGGTAAGCCCTTTACATCATGTAGTGATGACAGAAAAGTAGGTCCCTTGTATGAGCTTATGAGTAGATGGGACAGGAGGTACTATTTCCCAAACGTCTTGCTATGCTGTGCAGTTTGCATTTCTCTATGGAGCAGCTCCAGATTACATTGTGGCTGACACTGATGAGGCTAACTGTTGGTCAACTGTCTGTCCCCAGGACCTCATGGTGAGAGCCGAGTAGGAAGTCCTGGCGCCCCTGGCCAACCCGGCCAGCGCGGTCCACCTGGTCACGCAGGACCTCCTGGTACAATGGGTCCTTCTGGCGCACCTGGATACTGTGACCCTTCCTCTTGTGGTGGCTACGGTGTTGGAGGTAAATTCTATTATTTTATCAAACATAGTAAGCATTTGTTAAACCACGCTGTGAATGAATGACTGAATGAATGGATTTATTGAAACGCAGTGAACGCACTGGCTTGTTTGAAGCATATTTGCAATTTTGCGTGAAACATGGTGTATGGCAATAAGTAACTCTTTTTAGTGTTTGATTAAGTAAAATAGGTCTCTAGTGGCTCTAGACTGATATTGGGAGGTGTTTGCAGTTATTTAAGGCCGGAGCTGACATTAGTGGTCTCATATTAAAGCACACTGACTACCATTCAGCACCCGAGCTTTCTTGGCTTTTCAATTCTCTTATTATTCCTTAATTGGTGCAAAACTATTTGGAATTGGGCTTAGCAAGGTGCTAAAAGTTGACAATACACTGGTGTTTCCGCAGAGCACTAGAATTGTTTTAAAAGGCATTATATCTGACAAGGTCTTCTCCTAGAAGTGTTCTAACTGAGTAGATTGTTGTCATCTACAGCGTGTTATGTGTCTGACTGTCTTATGATTGTACGTCTGCAGTTTCCTCCAGCTGTTCCGCTGTATACTCTAAAACTCTACTTTGAGCTGTACTGGTTGTGTCAGTCATGTTTTGTTTGCAGTGGCCTTAAATCGTACCATCCAATTTATTTTGATAGCCTACTGTCATACATCTTCTTACACTTCATCCGATAGTAGGAAGTAATATTAATAATTAAGAAATACACTCAAACAATAGGCACAAACAGACAATTAAACCAATAACATGTAGAAACAGCATTGATTTAATCTGTACAGTAAATTATATTATACTGTATGAAACTATAAATCTGTTAGAACTCCATCAATACAGAAATATAGTACGGTAACTGCTACATAATGTGTATAATACAGGTGCTTCTGATGTTAATAGTTTCGTGTACTTTGCCTGTTTACTGATATGTTATGTTTTTTTCTTTGTTGTTCATGTTATTTCTTTCCTGTTTTGCTCTCTCCGTTTGCTCCTTTCTGATGCTAAGGCATTATCCCTTACAATGACTACCAGCTATGAAATGAGAAAAGTGTTTCAGTCTGGTACATCGGCCTCTTCCTTCGGTGGAAGTTCAGAACGGTTGACTGAACAACCCAAGAAGCTGTTCCCCAACAACAAAGACTAACCAGCTCTACCACACTTTAACAAACCAACTGTCCTCAACCAGCTCTTTTCTTGGTGGACATATGTTTTCAGGGAACCTTTCATTCTCCACTATTCTGCTCTTGTTCCTCTTGGTTGACTCATTTCAAAGATGGCGGCATGAGGCACCTTGGGATATGCCATTAGGCGCGTTAGATCAGGGGACACCAATCTGCAAATTAGTTATGTTGTTATTATTCTAAGTAGGTTTAACTGTCTGTCTTGACTTCTTGTTTGTTTTCTATGTGTAGTATTTTATTGTAAATAAAATATAGTATTTAATTTTTTTACAACATTTGTTTTACCTGATAATTGCCTTGATTCTTTGCTGCCTTTTCTTCTATGCTAATCTTGTGAATCCTCTTGGCGGTGGTGGTTTAAGGTGGATACGGTGATCCAACGGATCAAGACATCCCTGTAGTACAAATGCCACATTCTTCCTACCAAGTGTATGATCCAGAGGACCTTTACGACGTTGAACAGAATCCATACGTAAATTCCGGACCTTATGGTCACCCAAATCCATACGTTCAACAGACCTTTAATCAACCTGGTCTCCCTCAGCCCGAGTTCACTCCAGTACAGGAGGAAATGGAAGAGACGGAAGTGAGATCACCGGGCATTAGCCGATACCCCAGGAGCATATCAGAGAAAAAGCGGACAGTGCCTTTTCTACACAAGAGGAAGAATAAAAAGGAATCTTAACAAAATGTTTTGAAATGTGGAATGTTTTTATACCTTTTATATACTGTACAGAATATAATTTTTTTAAGATTCTGCCGTGTAGTTTAAAGTATTGACTTTGAAAATATATGGAGATTCAAAATTATACAGAAGTATGTGTTTGAGTGTATTCATATATCTATTTATGCCATGCTAGTGAAAAGAAATGCGGCCCATTAAAACAAGTTATTTGGAGCAAATGTAGTCATAAACACAGATTCACACATTTATTACGACAGTGCAAAGGTCAAATCCCATGTTATCACCACGGTTGAGGTGCTTCTTCTGAACCATCATACTCCTGATCTTCACTGCTTTACATCATGGGCCTACACAATGAGTTTGAGCTCTGGCTTTGCTTTAATACCTGTATTTATAACTATTACACAGGATAGATCAGCATGACATACACCATACATGCAGATCTGCAGAAAGTAATATGCAATTTTTTTTAATTGTTAAGGGAGGGGAAGGGCAGTATAATCCATGGGAGGGTTTGCCTCTCGTGAGTTATGGCCCGTTCCCACACTGGCTAGATATTGCATATGAGAGAGAGAGAGCGAGAGAGAGAATATATATACACAACAAATACGTATATATGTGTGTGTGCCCAGGTGCGTAGGGAATTCCCCCCCCCCCCTTTAACAGCTTAAGCGGGGACTCCCACTGGGCCTGATAACATGGTGAACTGGATCCACATACACATTAATTAGTTGTTTCTGGGCCTCTTATGTCTGCAGACAAAATGCTGATAAATAGCACAGTTAGGAAGTACCACAAGAGAGGGTTGTGAAGATTCAGCTTGCATGCACAGGAAAGGAAATAAAGAAAGAAAAAAACTAAATAGTGAAAGACGCAGAGAGAGAGAAACACATTGGAAAACAATGAGCATAACAAAGAAAGATATGAAAAAAAGTAAGGATGATAGAAAAAAGATGGTTAGATACAATGGGAAAGAAGAATGGAAGGAGAAAGGAAAAGGTGACAGGAAGAAAGGAAACGTGAATGGAAAGATGGAACAAAGGTGAAAGGTACGATGAAACGGTGAAAGAATGACTGGATGGAAACGTGAAAGGATTAGCTGGTGAAAGTGTGAATGGATGGAAGTATAGAAGAATGTACAGATGAAGAAGAGTGAATGGCTGGCTGGTTAAAACACAGATTGATACATGAACATATTAATGGATGGATAGAAGGCTGAAAAGATGGAAGGATAAATGGATGGATAGATGGAAGGAGAGTAAAACTAACTCTCTTTAGTAGGGTCAAATTTGCTCACTTCACACGCTCGGTCTGATTAGAGTTGTTTCAGGTGGGGGGTATTTTAGCTACTCCCTTGTGTGTGCCTATATATACATGCTAATGTACATGTGCACATGTATGAATATCTGCATACTGATAATGCACAAGGAACATCTGAGATTTACTGTTTTTGCATGACAGCTAATTAATTGCATGTGGAATGGTACTAAAAGCTTATGAAACACAGTTTTGAAAATGTGACGTGACATAATGCTTCAGAGAATAGTTTTGTTTACAGGGAGGTCTACAATGGTAAGTTCTACAGAGTCAGCAACCAAATTAGTTTGCTGGGAGCTGTGACCTTACACCTTCTCACGACTGCAAAGTCGCTTACTGATGGCATTGGGGGTGGGTGGGGAAGTTGCATCTCCTCGGTAGTCTCCTAACTTGTCTTATCTTGGTAAAGTAGGCATTGGGCATTGGGGTCCAGTGTTTGGACCAATTCATTTTTAATGTTGCATATGTATATGGGTAATTTATTCTGCACAGACTTTCATTCTGTTTTGCAAACAAATTAAAGCCGTAAAAGGCTCGCATCGTTTTTATGCAGTACCTGTTGTTCTTTTTTTTATATTTTAAAGAGTGCAGAATTGAAGCCTCTAAGGTATTAAAATGAAAGCCAATCAGATGCCATTCCACGTGACTATTTGCAAAATCCGGACGCAGGTGCATTTCTTGACCAGCAGGTGGCCCGAGACTGGTCATTGGAGACATAGATCACAGGTAACGTGCTCTGGAGCACACCTGAACACTGCACATAATCTTTTACTATCCGCTCGTTTACAGATCGTAGGAAATGCCTGATAAGTGCCTCATATTTGGCCTGTGAATGGTGATGGGTGGTGGAGACATAATGGCCGGGTGCATCTTCTGCAGAAACAGAATGGTGCACAGTGGGCAGCCCTTGAGCCATAAAGAGAGCGGTACTCTGCATGCAATTACCTGTTCAGTCAAGCTTCTTTGTCGCCTCAAATCTATTCCACCTTCGATCTGTACGGTCCAATTTATACATTGAAAACACACAAGACAGACCGTCTATGTCTGCCCTTCCAGCTTCTCTCTGTTTATATCTCCATGAAGCTCTTCCTAGGTGTCTGTGCCTAGCTATCAATCAATGCTATGCATTATGCTAAGTATCCATTATCTGTCTATTTCTATATCTAGCTATGTGTTCCCTGTTCACTGTCCCTACAAAGGCGCTGCTGCTGGAAAACCCTACTGCATGTATTAATCCCATTCATGACATGACAAGGCAGGCTCTCTTCACCTTTGATCCCTCAAAGACTGTCTTGATGACTTATTCACAAACCCACCCACAGCGTATGGCCCGGTAGATGATAGACAACAATCCCCACTGCAAAGAAGTGCTGATGGCAGCTTGTGAGTCCAGCACTGTTACCATAAGTCGTATATGATATGATATATTTTTATAAAGCGCACTAAAACCCGCAGGCACTATTATCAGTTGTCCATAAAGTATTATGGGTCGATAACACTTGGGAACCTTTGGTTACCCTTTTTGGAAACGTCAATATTAATGTTATTAAGTGCATTTAGACCTTAAAAAGAACAGTTCTCGGTGGTGATGGGTTTGTATTAGGTTTTTAATAATATTTGTTTCCGCGCTAAGAAATAGTCATACCATCTGTCTGCTATATGTATCAACTGAATTCTATGACTCTTTCTTGATGCGAGAATTGCCTGTTTGAAGGACAACACTACAGAACAAACTTTGTTAGATTGACCTTCCGTCAAGGGCATGTGCAATATAATATGTCTGGAGACAAGTTGATAAATTCTACTAGAGAATTATAGAACATTCTGTCATTGATGGTGGTCTAGTCGAGATCACCACGGTCCATATATTTCATATCTGAAGAATGTCCTGGAATCTTTGCTAGCAATCCTTAAAGATTGAAACTTATTTGTTGCATTATAAATTGTTCCCTTGAGCACTGTGTAAGTTCACTCTGTGCATAATGTACTAATCACGCACATCACTATGGGGCATACTTATGACATTGTCACAAAGTGCAGGAAGTCACTTTGCTGTGCTGTTTGACAGGAAAAGGTAAGGAATACAGCCTATTTAAAAGAATATGGCACATTCCTGCCTTTTCCCCTGCGCTGGTGCCGTTTTGGCTGCCTAGGGCCAACGCAGGCACCCTTGCACCATGGTGCAAGGGTTCCGGTGTTGCATGCAGGATAGTTTTTGTGCAGGAAGGGGCACCAGAATGCAGCACACATAGAAAGAGGGGGAAACGAGGAAAAATAGAGATATTTCTCCTCGTTATGCCTCCTCTGGGAAGGTGTAGGATTTTAGTGCATTCCCAGATTTACATGTTCCTGTAAATCTGGGCATGCGTGAAAAACCATGAGAGTTGCATGGGCACACCCAACGAACGCCCATGGAACGCCTTCCCAGGGCAGAGTAATGCAACGCTGTGATTTGTGCTGCGTCGCGTTACTCCAGATTTTTTGAGCCACTCATAACCACGCAAAGTGGCTTTGCGTGGCTTCAAAAATCTGTCTTAAGGTTTGCATCGCATTTGCATCTTGTGCGGCAAACGGTCTCATAAATAGTCCCTTGCGTGTCCACAACCCAGCTTCCTCTCCTATTACTAATTGCTTTTCTTTGACCATGTTGAGACCTCCGCTGCCATTTGACTAGGTTTGCGCTATGGAAATACTATTTACAAACATAAATGCATAAGTCACTCTTCAGTTTCACAGCATAAGCACAAATCCTAAACACTAATCCAGTCTGGATCACTAGTACTTAGGTATCAATGAGATGCTTGAGTGCATTAGTCTTGTGGTGTTGTTGTGGTTTAAGATATTAGATGCAGAGGCATGTTTCATGTCCCAAACTGCAAGGCGCTAAGTCAAGAAGCTTAGGCATGCAATGCAAGTCCAAGAGATAAAAACTCAAGCATGGAAGAGCAAGTGGCTATTAAAGACAAAATTAATATTTTCCAAATTTAAAGAAAGAAAAAAACAGAAGTAAACATTAGATAGCAGTGTACAGAGCCTCAATAAAGTGTATCTATACATCTGTGTTTCTGGTAAATGGTGCAATATGGGACCTCATGTAATTCTCTGTTACTAAAAATGTGAAGAAATTTCAAACTGAGTTAGAGATAATTTATTTATCTGCTTACTAACCCAGAGCAATGCACAAAGAAAATAATTTTCACGATTTGCAGAGGACTCTGCAGTGATTCAATGTCGTCTACGTAAAAATATCAGAGGAATAAATCCAAAATGGAAACTAGAGCGTACTGAACTCAATCCTTGTGTAAACACCCTTAAACTTCAGAATTAGGGCCAACATTTGTGTTTAATGTCCTTTCACTGTATGCTGTCAAACATTTTCTATGTCTTTTGACCCTGCTCGACAATCCATTCCTCCTTTGTTGAACAGAATGTGGACAGAATGTGTATGTTTGAATGTCCACCTAATCAGATTTCAGTAAGATTATTTCCTAAAGATACCACAATGTGTTATTTATCCCTCCTTGCCCCTTGCACTGACGAATATAGAAAAAATAGCAAAGTAATTACATATGTGGAATTGCAGTATTGAGAATGCCTTTGGCTAAAACTGCACAGTGCTCTGAAGGGTTCAACACTCATCTTGACAAAGACACACTACATTAATTGCAAAGAGATGAAATGTGTTGATGCCTCCTATGGATATTTCAAATGATTTACATAAAAGTGTACCTGTAATGAATCTGATTGTGCACTATAAGGTGATATGATGCTTACAAGGCAACTTAAATACTACGAGACCTATTCACAAAATGCATTTTGTATCCTGCTTTGTTATATTACAATAGTACTACTAACATACTACAAAATGCTATTCACAAACCTACATGAGGAGGTCTCCGCCTCCACCTCTTCTATCTTTTATATGTAGAGATCTCCGCTCCGACTGCAGACATCTCTGCACATGTAGGTATATGTTTCAGTAGTAAATATGGTACAGTGGGACTGGCTGGAAAACGGGGAGGAGTAAGTAGGAATAAAGGAAGAGATAGGAAGGGGTTTAGAGAGGGACAGATAAACCCCTTCCATAAAAGAGTAGCCCATTGCTATTCACAAACTTCGCTTCTACAGTTACTATAGCAAAAAATAGAAAAAAATCCGTCGTAACAGCTCAGAACTTGAGAAAGTTCAGCACCACACATGGCCAACCACTGGTGCTGCAACACCCTCTAATAAAAAATAATGGAGGTAGGGATTTAGAACAATGACCCCATAGGAAATAATGTTACAACAAATTACCTCATTTTAATTTTTGAAAATAAATATAAGAACATTTTAATGTTAAAAAAAATATATAAATTATAAATAAATATTACATTTTTAAATATTTTCAATTTAAAAATAAATGTCAATTTAATTTTAAAATCAAATCAATTAAATTCGATTTTCTACATAACTTTTAGTACATACTAAATACATAATAAATAAACATGAATATTTTACTTTAAGTGGATTTAATGTTTTTCAAGGAAGTCTTTCAAAAATAATTTTAATTTGATTTAATATACTTACGTTTATGAAAAATTCCATTTTCGTTTTAGTCAATTCTGCAGGATCATTTTATCAAAAAGATTCTACATTTAAAAAAGTTATATATTATTTCACATTAACATTTAACATACACATTTTTTAAATATTTTTTAAAGTTTAATAAACTTTTGTTAATTTCCCTGTACTTTACCATAGAGAGATTACCAGCCTGCTTATGGAGGTCTCCACCAACTATGCAGAACGTAAAACACGGTTCTAAAGTCACTATAGATAGGAAATTTTAGTTGTGTTTGATATTTTTACAGAATTTACCCCTTATTTGATGAGGTGGGAACATTCAAGTCTACACTCTTGCTGTGTATAGTTACCTTTGTGAATATCTCCTTTTACTTCTTATAGCTTGTTTTCAGCCGCGGCCTGTGCAGGTAAAGCGGTAGGGCCGGGTTGGGGGGGGATTTAACAGACGACCACGAGGGAAAATTAAATAAATAAATAATTTTCCCTTGCCATCGTCTGTTGAAAGCCCCCTCCCCCCACCTCCCCACCTCTCTTACCTGCACGGGCCGCGGCTGTTTTTTACCTGCAGGGAAACAGGGGTGAGGGATGCATATTGCTCTGCAAATCACTAGACTTTAGGATGGCTTAGTTTGCATTGGACTGTAACAAAAAAGTAACGCAAAGATATGCAATGCGCTACCTTGGGTTACTTTGCATCAAGGGGACATTCCATGGGTGGTGCATGGACGTTCCCATGCAACTACCCATGGGCTTTGACACAAATCTTTGTCTGCAAAAAATTGCAGACCGGATCTTGCACCAAACACCTGCACCTGCTTGAAGCAGGCATAGAGATAGACATATTTTAATTTCCCATTTTTCCCTCTTTGCATGCGTCCTGCATTCTACTGCACACATACAAAGAGGGAAATGCCTTAAAGCATAATTTTTGTACAGAAAGGGACTCCTTCCTGTACAAAACCTATGCCTACCACAATGCAGACACCCTTGCGCAACGCATGGCAGCATAACGTGCGCCAGTGTGGGAAGAGAGCAGAACAGTGCCTTCTTAGTAGATATGCCACTGTTCTGCTCGCTCCCATTCACTCAACGCCATGCAGCAACTTTACTTGCTGTGTTGCGTTGCCTGATTTCTTAGTAGATCTGGCCCCTAATGTGGACTCTCTGCCTTTTTGAAGAGATGCTAGACCTGTTAATAAAGCCAGAAATGAAACAATAATTTGGTGGTCTGAATCTAACAATTAATCTGGAAGTTTAAAAATCGCATTGGGGTGACCTCGACCCCAGACACTGCCAAGACACGGGGGCGGGTGATGGAGATACTGGACTTGATGAATTATTGGCAGCAGAGGCATGGGGATGAAAGCAGGTATTTTACTCCGCCTCCCATGACTTTCTATCACAGATAGATTACTGGTTAGTATCTAGGGAGGTAGCCACACAAACAACTACTGTCTCCTACCTTCCATGCCCACTCTCTGTTCACTCACCAGTGTAGTTGGAGCTTCACCTCTTAAATTGAAAGTTGCGGCTCCCTATCTGGAGAGTCCCTGCAGAGGCATTGACAGAGAGGTATTTTAAGATGAGCTTCAACTCAGTATAGTAGAATAATTTGGGCCTCATTTCTGAAAAGTGTTGCATCACTGGGGGAAACCAGCGATGCAACACTTTTCATAGCGCCATCCTTGCGACACCATGGATGCGTCGTATTTACTGTATGGTGCTCCATGTCGCAAGGATTTACAGATACGTCAGTATTCCTGACGTATCTGTAGGCGCAAAATTGACGCATTGCTGGAGTGTTTCTGAAAACAATGTGTCCTTGTGTCCTTTCACATAGGGCATGCCCCATGTGAAAGGACCTGCGACAGTCTTACGCCTGCTATGAGGCAGACGTAAGGATTTGACACAGTGGCGTCCTAGAAGTGGCACAGTGAAATCTGATAGATTTCACTGCGCCACCTCTATGACCCTTTTTTGCAGGGGGAAAGCCCACCTACATACATTATACCTGATGCAGGTATAATGAAGTGCAGGGGTTTACAAAGTGATGCATCTGCTTAGATGTGTCCCTTTGTAAATATGTCGCAGTGTGACGCATATTTTTTACGCCGCTGGTGTGTCACAAAAAAAAGACACGCACTGACGGCACAAAGGGCTCATAAATAAGCATCTTTGAGATTAATGCTCACTCAGTGTCCTGACAGGCTTTACTATGGGAGGCTTTAAAGCCTATGTAATAGGGGTGGCTATTGTGAAGCAATGTGGGATTCTAATAGATAGCAGCACTCAACTGGCATGCATAGAAAATGACTCATAAAAACATGAGACCTGCACCACTAAAGTGACAAGCAATAAACATAATCTGGAAATGAACTCATTCTTTTGGCAAATTGCACGATATGGCTAAGCGAGACATAGCTTATCTTCGCAAGTTGGTACTGGTAAGGCAATATGGGGAAAAGAAGCAGCCTGGTAGGACAGTAGCCTGGTTACTGACACAAGACAGAAGGAACAGGATGTAATTCGAGGGTTCGGGTCTACATCAGCTGTTGGGCATGTGTTGTAACTGGTGGGGCATATGCAGAAGACAGCAGGATAGATGCACTGGCCCATGATGGGATAGTAGCTGTCCCTGATTTAAAGGTTTCAAGCAGGGTGTCCCATTGGTGTGAGATTGTGTACTTCTGAAGTCCCTGCAGTTCCTCCGACTGCAAGGCAGTTGCCTCCTCCATCGCCCATATTTCCACTGATCTAGCCTAGGCAAGTGAGCGATGTAGGGCCCTCAACTTCAGGCACTCGTAATCCCTCCTTTAGCCAAGAGGAGCGCTAGTTCAAGGGGCCTGGCGACTGCTTTATTTGTCTTAGTGTGCATAAACAAGCCGAGGGCGTGCACACCCCAGGAACATAGCGAGGGGATCCAAGTGGTCCTGCAGAGGCAGTCAGCAACCGACGAGTAGTCAGCGAGCGTGGGGCAGGTCCAAAACATGTGGAGGAGGTTTGCGTCCTCGTGTAAGCAGCGGGGGCAGGCAGCATCTGTACGGTGGAAGATCCAATTGATCTCCGCTGGAGTAAGGTACGCCCTGTGCAGTATATAAAACTGTATTAGTTTGAGCCACGCGTTCCGGGAGACAGTGGTAGGGTAGGCCAGAATCACATCCCATTCTGCGTCGCTGCACTCCCTGCCCAGGTCCTCTCTCCACTGGTCACAGAATGTTGGAAGAGGTAGCCAGGTTTGTTCATGCCCCCTCTGGTAAGCCATGTGACTAGGTGGCATCCTTTACCTGAGAAGTGCAGTATTTGTAGCACCTGATGTGAGACTGCAGCAAAGAAGGTGAGCAGACACTCAGTCACAGGCAGTGGCTCAAATACGTCTTGCACGTAAAGGAGCATGTCTCCGCGAAAAGTGAGACAGCGTCTACGCTTTATCCCAACAGGATTCCCCAGTTGCAACCTTGGGTCCACAGTTTGTGTGTCAGGGGCTCCATGGCCAAGGAGCAAAGAAGTGGAGAGAGATGACAGTCCTAGTGAGTGCCTCAATAGATGTGTATGGGCTTGGAGATGTACCTGCCAGTCTTGACCCTAGCCAGCGGAGCAGTGTATAGAAGCTTGAAAAGGCCGAGCATGTGGGGGCCCAGGCCAAATTTAGACAGGATGGCGAAAAGATAGCCACACTCCAAGGAGTTGAATGCCTTCTCCAAGTCCAGTACCAGACAGCCTCATCGCGGCCAGTGACCTGGCGCCTACTCCAGGGCCTGGAAGAGATAGCAGAGATTTAGGGATTGAGCGATTCTGGTCTCTGTGGACCAGCTGCAGAATCACTGGCGTCAGCCTGCTCGCCAGTATTTTTCCAAGGAGTTTGTTGTATGTATTGAGCATTGCTAAGGGTCTGGATCAACCAAGGTTGGTCGGGTCTCGGCCTGGCTTGTGAATGGAAACTATCAGCACTTCCTGGAGAGACTGTGGGAGGCAAGAGCTCGAGAGCGTTTTGTCATATAGCACGGCGGACCAGGAGCGTGGCATATGTTTTATAAAACTCCTGGGGAAGCCTGCCAGAACCTGGGGTTTTTACCGATGCCAGTGATCAGATTGGTTTGCAGATCTCAAATGGAATGATTACCGTATTGAGCTCCAGTGCTAGGTCACGAGGAGCCAGTGGCAGGTCCATGCCTGATAGGAAGGCCTTGACGGCAGAGTCAGTGATCCCTGCCACGTAAAGACGTTCGTTGAATTGGGTGAAGACAACATGTATTTCACGCTGCATGTTCAGTGTCGTGGCTGGGGACAAAGCAAGGAGCAGGATGGGATGCTGTGGGCCATATTGCTTTATTAGCCAGGCCAACAGGGTTCCAGATTTGTCCACACCAGATTGAGATTAGGTGGAGGGCACAGCGTAGTTGAGCTGGCGCTGTAGCAAAGCTATGTGTTCCCGTCGCGCCTTGGTGAGCAGACGGCCACCCCCACCCCAGGAGACAACCAGCCTCTCAAGACGGAGGAGGCTGTGCTTCTCTCTCGCAATGTCCCGGTTCATCTACTTCATGATTCCAGTGGCCGTGCTCATGCAGTGACCCCTGACAGTGACTTTGAATGCATCCCATTATATTAGGCAGGATGACGCAGTGCCAGCATTTGTTTTGAAGAATTCAAGGCAGGAGACGTTAAGGATTTTGCAGAGCACTACGGCCTCAGGGTGGAAGGTGGCCGTTGTCCAAACATAGCTGAACGTATTGAGGGTTGTGGTCAGAATGCATCCTCCCCAAGTAGTCAGTTTGTGTTACATACATGTCCAGTTCGGTGGAGCAGACAATGTGATTGAGGCAAAGTCCATAGTACATGATAACATGGGTACCCAGGGCCTGTAAGCACTTATTGTGCCACCATGAGTTATGACAAGGTAAAACGTGTCTCCCATCCTGCTACTGCAGACTGGTAGAGCAGTTTTAAACTGCTAAGTCGACTTTGCCATTTAAACTGATAAAGTCCAGACCTTCCTTTTTAACATATATGTAACCCCTAAGGTAGACCTGTCAAACCCTAATTTAAGGGTGCGGTATAATAAAATGTAGGACATGTATTTTTATATGTCCTAACAGTGGAAACCCCAAATTGTAGCCCCATTGGCAAGTATAGGGTTACACTCTGACAGCTCAGCTGAGCTAACTTCTAAATGGGACTACTAAAGTTGGTACTTTAGGGTATCAAAAGAATCGTTACATTAAACCTGACTTGATACCCAAGTCGAATTTAATGTAACTTTTGAGTATAAGGCAAATCTTGAAAGTTGCTACTCTGTTGCTCAAGTTTTCCAGTGGCCATTTACAGTTGCTGGCCACAAGACAACCTTCTGCCCTCCTGGGGAGAGGTGTGAACAACTCCCATGAAAGGACACAATGGAGGCCTGCCATTGGAAGAGGTGTTAACTCTTCCTGGCAGGAAGCGAAATAACGTGTGAGCCCAAAAGGTGAGCTTCAAAGACAAAGCCGCCTTTGAAGTGCAAACGGTTGACACATACAAGAAGGGCTGCTCTTTTTTTTCTAGTAGGACGGTTGGCATCAGGAACAGAGAGGGGGAAACTGTGGCCAAACCAGTTTTGCCCTGGGCATGTAGTCCTCAGGTAGCCACACCTCTAAGGTGGACTACCAAGCTCCACACACCGAGAGAAGGGTTCTGCCATCTTGGGAGTGGGCAGAATATTGCACTCTGGGATAGCTAGATGCCACACAATGCAGGACGTTGTCATCCGGAAGAAGGGAACTAGGTAGTCCATTGGCTAGTAGTCACCGCATCCCCAGAGGGCAAGTTGTGGGCATAAAAGTGGCCCTCCAGGTACCCAGACCTCAGATTATGTCTGTACTGGAGAAAGGACCAAAGAAGGACTGCCCTTCTATTCCTTGGACCTGGCATAGAGAGGCTTCACCAAAGACTGGACTGCACCTGCTGCTCCTCAGCTGGCAAAGGGAGGACTGTGCCTGTGGTGCCCTGCTTGTGGAAAAATCATCTCAAACCCTCAGACAGAAGAGGTGAACTCTAAGAGTCAGCTCCAGGGCCACAAAAGCTGACAAAGCTGCCTTGGCAAGTTGGTAGCCACAATCGCTTAGTCACTGACCACTGAATCTCAGTCCAGGAGACCAATCCGAAACACTCAGGGGCAGATTTACAAGCCCCTTGCGCCACTTTTGCGTCACTTTTAACATGGGAAAAGTGACGCAAAAGTGGCGCAAGGGGCTTGTAAATCTGCCCCTCAAAAGTTGCATCTGAGTCTGCTGTTCCTGGGATAATCTTCTAAGTGCAGTTTGGTCACCAAAGACGGGCACTCGCCGCAGTTAATGGGAACCGCTTGTTTTGATGTTCAGAGACCAGTAGACAAGTGGCAACTGATTTTTGGCTAGACTTCACCTGAACTTCAAGGGACATCAACCTCTGTAGCCAAAGTCACCCCACCGTGTTTGTGGACCGAGGGGTGGCCCCAAGAAGACTCCACTTGGCTGGATCAGAATCCTCCGCATCTTCAGTATCCTCTATCCCTTGCATCAGGACCACTCCATTGCCAATGGCGATTTGTTGATAGAGCTTACAACTGGACTGGAGACTACTTTGACTGCAAGGTAACTGTCCTGCTAACCTTGTTTTGAAATGTGGAATGTTTTTATACCTTTTATATACTGTACAGAATATAATTTTTTTAAGATTCTGCCGTGTAGTTTAAAGTATTGACTTTGAAAATATATGGAGATTCAAAATTATACAGAAGTATGTGTTTGAGTGTATTCATATATCTATTTATGCCATGCTAGTAAAAAGAAATGCGGCCCATTAAAACAAGTTATTTGGAGCAAATGTAGTCATAAACACAGATTCAGACATTTATTACGACAGTGCAAAGGTCAAATCCCATGTTATCACCACGGTTGAGGTCCTTCTTCTGAACCATCATACTCCTGATCTTCACTGCTTTACATCATGGGCCTACACAATGAGTTTGAGCTCTGGCTTTGCTTTAATACCTGTATTTATAACTATTACACAGGATAGATCAGCATGGCATACACCATACATGCAGATCTGCAGAAAGTAATATGCTATTTTTTTTAATTGTTAAGGGAGGGGAAGGGCAGTATAATCCATGGGAGGGTTTGCCTCTCGTGAGTTATGGCCCGTTCCCACACTGGCTAGATATTGCATATGAGAGAAAGAGCGCGAGAGAGAGAATATATATACACAACAAATACGTATATATGTGTGTGTGCCCAGGTGCGTAGGGAATTCCCCCCCCCGCCTTTAACAGCTTAAGCGGGGACTCCCACTGGGCCTGATAAAATGGTGAACTGGATCCACATACACATTAATTAGTTGTTTCTGGGCCTCTTATGTCTGCAGACAAAATGCTGATAAATAGCCCAGTTAGGAAGTACCACAAGAGAGGGTTGTGAAGATTCAGCTGGCATACACATGAAAGGAAATAAAGAAAGAAAAAAACTAAATAGTGAAAGACGCAGAGAGAGAGAAACACATTGGAAAACAATGAGCATAACAAAGAAAGATATGAAAAAAAGTAAGGATGATAGAAAAAAGATGGTTAGATACAATGGGAAAGAAGAATGGAAGGAGAAAGGAAAAGGTGACAGGAAGAAAGGAAACGTGAATGGAAAGATGGAACAAAGGTGAAAGGTACGATGAAACGGTGAAAGAATGACTGGATGGAAACGTGAAAGGATTAGCTGGTGAAAGTGTGAATGGATGGAAGTATAGAAGAATGTACAGATGAAGAAGAGTGAATGGCTGGCTGGTTAAAACACAGATTGATACATGAACATATTAATGGATGGATGGATGGACAGAAGGCTGAAAAGATGGAAGGATAAATGGATGGATAGATGGAAGGAGAGTAAAACTAACTCTCTTTAGTAGGGTCAAATTTGCTCACTTCACACGCTCGGTCTGATTAGAGTTGTTTCAGGTGGGGGGTATTTTAGCTACTCCCTTGTGTGTGCCTATATATACATGCTAATGTACATGTGCACATGTATGAATATCTGCATACTGATAATGCACAAGGAACATCTGAGATTTACTGTTTTTGCATGACAGCTAATTAATTGCATGTGGAATGGTACTAAAAGCTTATGAAACACAGTTTTGAAAATGTGACGTGACATAATGCTTCAGAGAATAGTTTTGTTTACAGGGAGGTCTACAATGGTAAGTTCTACAGAGTCAGCAACCAAATTAGTTTGCTGGGAGCTGTGACCTTACACCTTCTCACGACTGCAAAGTCGCTTACTGATGGCATTGGGGGGTGGGTGGGGGAAGTTGCATCTCCTCGGTAGTCTCCTAACTTGTCTTATCTTGGTAAAGTAGGCATTGGGCATTGGGGTCCAGTGTTTGGACCAATTCATTTTTAATGTTGCATATGTATATGGGTAATTTATTCTGCACAGAATCATCATTCTGTTTTGCAAACAAATTAAAGCCGTAAAAGGCTCGCATCGTTTTTATGCAGTACCTGTTGTTCTTTTTTTTATATTTTAAAGAGTGCAGAATTGAAGCCTCTAAGGTATTAAAATGAAAGCCAATCAGATGCCATTCCACGTGACTATTTGCAAAATCCGGACGCAGGTGCATTTCTTGACCAGCAGGTGGCCCGAGACTGGTCATTGGAGACATAGATCACAGGTAACGTGCTCTGGAGCACACCTGAACACTGCACATAATCTTTTACTATCCGCTCGTTTACAGATCGTAGGAAATGCCTGATAAGTGCCTCATATTTGGCCTGTGAATGGTGATGGGTGGTGGAGACATAATGGCCGGGTGCATCTTCTGCAGAAACAGAATGGTGCACAGTGGGCAGCCCTTGAGCCATAAAGAGAGCGGTACTCTGCATGCAATTACCTGTTCAGTCAAGCTTCTTTGTCGCCTCAAATCTATTCCACCTTCGATCTGTACGGTCCAATTTATACATTGAAAACACACAAGACAGACCGTCTATGTCTGCCCTTCCAGCTTCTCTCTGTTTATATCTCCATGAAGCTCTTCCTAGGTGTCTGTGCCTAGCTATCAATCAATGCTATGCATTATGCTAAGTATCCATTATCTGTCTATTTCTATATCTAGCTATGTGTTCCCTGTTCACTGTCCCTACAAAGGCGCTGCTGCTGGAAAACCCTACTGCATGTATTAATCCCATTCATGACATGACAAGGCAGGCTCTCTTCACCTTTGATCCCTCAAAGACTGTCTTGATGACTTATTCACAAACCCACCCACAGCGTATGGCCCGGTAGATGATAGACAACAATCCCCACTGCAAAGAAGTGCTGATGGCAGCTTGTGAGTCCAGCACTGTTATCGTAAGTCGTATATGATATGATATATTTTTATAAAGCGCACTAAAACCCGCAGGCACTATTATCAGTTGTCCATAAAGTATTATGGGTCGATAACACTTGGGAACCTTTGGTTACCCTTTTTGGAAACGTCAATATTAATGTTATTAAGTGCATTTAGACCTTAAAAAGAACAGTTCTCGGTGGTGATGGGTTTGTATTAGGTTTTTAATAATATTTGTTTCCGGCGCTAAGAAATAGTCATACCATCTGTCTGCTATATGTATCAACTGAATTCTATGACTCTTTCTTGATGCGAGAATTGCCTGTTTGAAGGACAACACTACAGAACAAACTTTGTTAGATTGACCTTCCGTCAAGGGCATGTGCAATATAATATGTCTGGAGACAAGTTGATAAATTCTACTAGAGAATTATAGAACATTCTGTCATTGATGGTGGTCTAGTCGAGATCACCACGGTCCATATATTTCATATCTGAAGAATGTCCTGGAATCTTTGCTAGCAATCCTTAAAGATTGAAACTTATTTGTTGCATTATAAATTGTTCCCTTGAGCACTGTGTAAGTTCACTCTGTGCATAATGTACTAATCACGCACATCACTATGGGGCATACTTATGACATTGTCACAAAGTGCAGGAAGTCACTTTGCTGTGCTGTGTGACAGGAAAAGGAATACAGCCTATTTAAAAGAATATGGCACATTCCTGCCTTTTCCCCTGCGCTGGTGCCGTTTTGGCTGCCTAGGGCCAACGCAGGCACCCTCAAGGGTTCCGGTGTTGCATGCAGGATAGTTTTTGTGCAGGAAGGGGCACCAGAATGCAGCACACATAGAAAGAGGGGGAAACGAGGAGAAATAGAGATATTTCTCCTCGTTATGCCTCCTCTGGGAAGGTGTAGGATTTTAGCGCATTCCCAGATTTACATGTTCCTGTAAATCTGGGCATGCGTGAAAAACCATGAGAGTTGCATGGGAACACCCAAGCAACGCCCATGGAACGCCTTCCCAGGGCAGAGTAATGCAACGCTGTGATTTGTGCTGCGTCGCGTTACTCCAGATTTTTGGAGCCATTCATAACCACGCAAAGTGGCTTTGCGTGGCTTCAAAAATCTGTCTAAGGTTTGCATCGCATTTGCATCTTGTGCGGGAAACGGTCTCATAAATAGTCCCTTGCGTGTCCACAACCCAGCTTCCTCTCCTATTACTAATTGCTTTTCTTTGACCATGTTGAGACCTCCGCTGCCATTTGACTAGGTTTGCGCTATGGAAATACTATTTACAAACATAAATGCATAAGTCACTCTTCAGTTTCACAGCATAAGCACAAATCCTAAACACTAATCCAGTCTGGATCACTAGTACTTAGGTATCAATGAGATGCTTGAGTGCATTAGTCTTGTGGAGTTGTTGTGGTTTAAGATATTAGATGCAGAGGCATGTTTCATGTCCCAAACTGCAAGGCGCTAAGTCAAGAAGCTTAGGCATGCAATGCAAGTCCAAGAGATAACAAGCATTTGCAATGCAATCGGTCTCGCCTTTGGGACCTTATATGTATTTAGCTATGCAGCACATTAGCCTGGGTGCTGAAACATCTACTGTTCTTTAACATGGAGGGAAAGTAAGCACCAAACTGCGTGACACGCCAGGTATGGGAACACATGGAGAGAAATATTGCCTTTCAGCGGTAAATGGTATAGTCCAAAGCTCTGTTTTTAATATAAAAGCAGGGCCTTCGGTGGTTATATCACTGAAAATACAAGATTTGAAAAATATATTATTGTCTACGGGTGCTCGTGGAAGACAATTTCTATGGACTGGAATCTAGAGAATGCTAAAGTGATTCTGGTATTTTACTAACCTCTGCTGCCCACTGGATATTTTCAGAAATACCAAGTCAAACGGCAATAAACCATGATTATCTCACTGTGCATATAGTTTAACATTACCTATTTCGGAGGGTTAACGTCAAATAATCTGTAAAAATAAATTCCAAACTTTCTTTTGGATCTCAGTGGCAAGCAACTAATCTACGAGTTGCCCACGCACTAGTCACTCGAATATCATGTAAACTGTGCCGCCTTTCTGTTCAGGGGCCAATTCATAAACTGCAGCTGTGCACGTGCAATCAATTCCTAATGTTGTGCTAAAAAGAGACTAGGAAGTTATCAGGCCTGCCCCCTACAGCAGGTCCGTGCGTTCCTCTTTTGTCAACTTGATGAGCTGCCAAATTCCAGCCCTCAAATTTTCACTCGCCGCACGTGCACAGGACCTTGTGCTCAGCATCACGGCCGCATGGGTGGCAATGGAAATACACATTTGTGCACTGGGGTCCAGGGGCACGTTGTACGTACTCCTGACTGCTTGGAAATCTTCCCAAAGCTGAAAGCCTCCATGTAGACGGCCAGCCAGCAGCTTTCACTCACTCCGGCACCATGGAGATGAGAGGAACGCTACACATCCCAGGAGCTCTCTGCAAAGGACAGAGCAGGGGCAGCAAGAGGGGTTCGCCCCTGAAAATTTGGGGGCAAGCTTTGAGGATAATATCCATCCATCGACCCTGACCTGCGAGTCTACATAGGAAAGGGTATCAATTCATTTCACGAACCCACAATCAAAATCCGCTGATCACCCATTCACCCTCTCTCTGCGCCGCATGCTGTCACATTTAGATGAACGCATCTTAGGGGAGTGCCTCGAACCACCTTTGCCGGAGTGGGGGGATGCCCGGGAGGGGGCGATGAAGGAGGGTGGCCGAGGCTGGTGCAGGCTGGGAATCAGGCAGGTAGCACTACTCGTTGCGAGCCAGCAGGAACTGCTCAATAAATCACTGCAGCATCTGCAGGATGCCCACGCGCCTTCTGTCAGCACCAACAGCAAACCTCGGGCCTCGAGAGCTGTGCTGTCACTCACCCCTCAGGCATAGCACCCCTTCCAAATTTAGTCTCTCCTCTGGTTCCCCCGTCGTTGAGTGGAGTGATAGCCAGCCAGACGTCTTCTGCTGATCTTGGGAGGGGTGGGAGCAGAGGAGTTGAGATAGAGAAGGAGTGTGTGTACACCGAGTCCGATGCGCCTGAAGAACGGACAATATTGAGCGCAATAAGTTAAATTAGATAGCCGCTGGAACCCGGTTCATTTCACTGCACCTTAAAAAACAAGCATTTGAAGGCACGCGCGGGGAGGAGAGGGGGCGACGCGAGTGGTGCGCGCGCCTCGCGCTAAAAGTTAAAAAAAAAAAAAAAAGAAGCTGATAGCCGCGCGGCCGTGAAAGTGACACGGCCGCGCGGCGCGAAAGTGAAAGGAAAATTAAGCTGACGAGGAGGGAGTGGGAGGAGGGGGAGGGTATTCACGCGCTGTAGTGCACTTCGCGCGCGCTTGTGCGCTTGCGAGCAGCAGGCAACACACGCTCGTGCACCATGGCCTTTTGCTTGCGCAGTAACCGCAGGGAAAAGGCCACGACGCACGAGCGTGTGGTCAGCTTTTGAAACCCCCTTACTTAAAGTCTTCGCCTAGCAGCGCTTGCGCGCTACTCGAGGCTCGGCCTAAAAACTCAAGCATGGAAGAGCAAGTGGCTATTAAAGACAAAATTAATATTTTCCAAATTTAAAGAAAGAAAAAAACAGAAGTAAACATTAGCTAGCAGTGTACAGAGCCTCAATAAAGGGTATCTATACATCTGTGTTTCTGGTAAATGGTGCAATATGGGACCTCATGTAATTCTCTGTTACTAAAAATGTGAAGAAATTTCAAACTGAGTTAGAGATAATTTATTTATCTGCTTACTAACCCAGAGCAATGCACAAAGAATTTTTTTTTCACGATTTGCAGAGGACTCTGCAGTGAGTCAATGTCGTCTACGTAAAAATATCAGAGGAATAAATCCAAAATGGAAACTAGAGCGTACTGAAATCAATCCTTGTGTAAACACCCTTAAACTTCAGAATTAGGGCCAACATTTGTGTTTAATGTCCTTTCACTGTATGCTGTCAAACATTTTCTATGTCTTTTGACCCTACTCGACAATCCATTCCTCCTTTGTTGAACAGAATGTGGACAGAATGTGTATGTTTGAATGTCCACCTAATCAGATTTCAGTAAGATTATTTCCTAAAGATACCACAATGTGTTATTTATCCCTCCTTGCCCCTTGCACTGACGAATATAGAAAAAATAGCAAAGTAATTACATATGTGGAATTGCAGTATTGAGAATGCCTTTGGCTAAAACTGCACAGTGCTCTGAAGGGTTCAACACTCATCTTGACAAAGACACACTACATTGATTGCAAAGAGATGAAATGTGTTGATGCCTCCTATGGATATTTCAAATGATTTACATAAAAGTGTACCTGTAATGAATCTGATTGTGCACTATAAGGTGATATGATGCTTACAAGGCAACTTAAATACTACGAGACCTATTCACAAAATGCATTTTGTATCCTGCTTTGTTATATTACAATAGTACTACTAACATACTACAAAATGCTATTCACAAACCTACATGAGGAGGTCTCCGCCTCCGCCTCCACCTCTTCTATCTTTTATATGTAGAGATCTCCGCTCCGACTGCAGACATCTCTGCACATGTAGGTATATGTTTCAGTAGTAAATATGGTACAGTGGGACTGGCTGGAAAACGGGGAGGAGTAAGTAGGAATAAAGGAAGAGATAGGAAGGGGTTTAGAGAGGGACAGATAAACCCCTTCCATAAAAGAGTAGCCCATTGCTATTCACAAACTTCGCTTCTACAGTTACTATAGCAAAAAATAGAAAAAAATCAGTCGTAACAGCTCAGAACTTGAGAAAGTTCAGCACCACACATGGCCAACCACTGGTGCTGCAACACCCTCTAATAAAAAATAATGGAGGTAGGGATTTAGAACAATTACCCCATAGGAAATAATGTTACAACAAATTACCTCATTTTAATTTTTGAAAATAAATATAAGAACATTTTAATGTTAAAAAAAAATATATAAATTATAAATAAATATTACATTTTTAAATATTTTCAATTTAAAAATAAATGTCAATTTAATTTTAAAATCAAATCAATTAAATTCGATTTTCTACATAACTTTTAGTACATACTAAATACATAATAAATAAACATGAATATTTTACTTTAAGTGGATTTAATGTTTTTCAAGGAAGTCTTTCAAGAATAATTTTAATTTGATTTAATATACTTATGTTTATGAAAAATTCCATTTTAGTTTTAGTCAATTCTGCAGGATCATTTTATCAAAAGATTCTACATTTAAAAAAGTTATATATTATTTCACATTAACATTTAACATACACATTTTTTAAATATTTTTTAAAGTTTAATAAACTTTTGTTAATTTCCCTGTACTTTACCGTAGAGAGATTACCAGCCTGCTTATGGAGGACTCCACCAACTATGCAGAACGTAAAACACGGTTCTAAAGTCACTATAGATAGGAAATTTTAGTTGTGTTTGATATTTTTACAGAATTTACCCCTTATTTGATGAGGTGGGAACATTCAAGTCTACACTCTTGCTGTGTATAGTTACCTTTGTGAATATCTCCTTTTACTTCTTATAGCTTGTTTTCAGCCGCGGCCTGTGCAGGTAAAGCGGTAGGGCCGGGTTGGGGGGGGATTTAACAGACGACCACGAGGGAAAATTAAATAAATAAATAATTTTCCCTTGCCATCGTCTGTTGAAAGCCCTCTCCCCCACCTCCCCACCTCTCTTACCTGCACGGGGTCGCGCTGTTTTTACCTGCAGGGAAACAGGGGTGAGGGATGCATATTGCTCTGCAAATCACTAGACTTTAGGATGGCTTAGTTTGCATTGGACTGTAACAAAAAAGTAACACAAAGATATGCAATGCGCTACCTTGGGTTACTTTGCATCATGGGGACATTCCATGGGTGGTGCATGGACGTTCCCATGCAACTACCCATGGGCTTTGACACAAATCTTTGTCTGCAAAAAATTGCAGACCGGATCTTGCACCAAACACCTGCACCTGCTTGAAGCAGGCATAGAGATAGACATATTTTAATTCTCTCATTTTTCCCTCTTTGCATGCGTCCTGCATTCTACTGCACACATACAAAGAGGGAAATGCCTTAAAAGCATAATTTTTGTACAGAAAGGGACTCCTTCCTGTACAAAACCTATGCCTACCACAATGCAGACACCCTTGCGCAACGCATGGCAGCATAACGTGCGCCAGTGTGGGAAGAGAGCAGAACAGTGCCTTCTTAGTAGATATGCCACTGTTCTGCTCGGCTCCCATTCACTCAACGCCATGCAGCAACTTTACTTGCTGTGTTGCGTTGCCTTGGATTTCTTAGTAGATCTGGCCCCTAATGTGGACTTCTCTGCCTTTTGAAGAGATGCTAGACCTGTTAATAAAGCCAGAAATGAAACAATAATTTGGTGGTCTGAATCTAACAATTAATCTGGAAGTTTATAAATCGCATTGGGGTGACCTCGACCCCAGACACTGACAAGACACGGGGGCGGGTGATGGAGATACTGGACTTGATGAATTATTGGCAGCAGAGGCATGGGGATGAAAGCAGGTATTTTACTCCGCCTCCCATGACTTTCTATCACAGATAGATTACTGGTTAGTATCTAGGAGGTAGCCACACAAACAACTACTGTCTCCTACCTTCCATGCCCACTCTCTGTTCACTCACCAGTGTAGTTGGAGCTTCACCTCTTAAATTGAAAGTTGCGGCTCCCTATCTGGAGAGTCCCTGCAGAGGCATTGACAGAGAGGTATTTTAAGATGAGCTTCAACTCAGTATAGTAGAATAATTTGGGCCTCATTTCTGAAAAGTGTTGCATCACTGGGGGAAACCAGCGATGCAACACTTTTCATAGCGCCATCCTTGCGACACCATGGATGCGTCGTATTTACTGTATGGTGCTCCATGTCGCAAGGATTTACAGATACGTCAGTATTCCTGACGTATCTGTAGGCGCAAAATTGACGCATTGCTGGAGTGTGTCTGAAAACAATGTGTCCTTGTGTCCTTTCACATAGGGCATGCCCCATGTGAAAGGACCTGCGACAGTCTTACGCCTGCTATGAGGCAGACGTAAGGATTTGACACAGTGGCGTCCTAGAAGTGGCACAGTGAAATCTGATAGATTTCATTGCGCCACCTCTATGACCCTTTTTTGCGGGGGGGGAAAGCCCACCTACATACATTATACCTGATGCAGGTTTAATGAAGTGCAGGGGTTTACAAAGTGATGCATCTGCTTAGATGTGTCCCTTTGTAAATATGTCGCAGTGTGACGCATATTTTTTACGCCCCTGGTGTGTCACACAAAAAAGACACGCACTGACGACACAAGGGGCTCATAAATAAGCATCTTTGAGATTAATGCTCACTCAGTGTCCTGACAGGCTTTACTATGGGAGGCTTTAAAGCCTATGTAATAGGGGTGGCTATTGTGAAGCAATGTGGGATTCTAATAGATAGCAGCACTCAACTGGCATGCATAGAAAATGACTCATAAAAACATGAGACCTGCACCACTAAAGTGACAAGCAATAAACATAATCTGGAAATGAACTCATTCTTTTGGCAAATTGCACGATATGGCTAAGCGAGACATAGCTTATCTTCGCAAGCTGGTACTGGTAAGGCAATATGGGGAAAAGAAGCAGCCTGGTAGGACAGTAGCCTGGTTACTGACACAAGACAGAAGGAACAGGATGTAATTCGAGGGTTCGGGTCTACATCAGCTGTTGGGCATGTGTTGTAACTGGTGGGGCATATGCAGAAGACAGCAAGATAGATGCACTGGCCCATGATGGGATAGTAGCTGTCCCTGATTTAAAGGTTTCAAGCAGGGTGTCCCATTGGTGTGAGATTGTGTACTTCTGAAGTCCCTGCAGTTCCTCCGACTGCAAGGCAGTTGCCTCCTCCATCGCCCATATTTCCACTGATCTAGCCTAGGCAAGTGAGCGCTGTAGGGCCCTCAACTTCAGGCACTCGTAATCCCTCCTTTAGCCAAGAGGAGCGCTAGTTCAAGGGGCCTGGCGACTGCTTTATTTGTCTTAGTGTGCATAAACAAGCCGAGGGCGTGCACACCCCAGGAACATAGCGAGGGGATCCAAGTGGTCCTGCAGAGGCAGTCAGCAACAGACGAGTAGTCAGCGAGCGTGGGGCAGGTCCAGAACATGTGGAGGAGGTTTGTGTCCTCGTGTAAGCAGCGGGGGCAGGCAGCATCTGTACGGTGGAAGATCCAATTGATCTCCGCTGGAGTAAGGTACGCCCTGTGCAGTATATAAAACTGTATTAGTTTGAGCCACGCGTTCCGGGAGACAGTGGTAGGGTAGGCCAGAATCACATCCCATTCTGCGTCGCTGCACTCCCTGCCCAGGTCCTCTCTCCACTGGTCACAGAATGTTGGAAGAGGTAGCCAGGTTTGTTCATGCCCCCTCTGGTAAGCCATGTGACTAGGTGGCATCCTATACCTGAGAGGTGCAGTATTTGTAGCACCTGATGTGAGACTGCAGCAAAGAAGGTGAGCAGACACTCAGTCACAGGCAGTGGCTCAAATACGTCTTGCACGTAAAGGAGCATGTCTCCGCGAAAAGTGAGACAGCGTCTACGCTTTATCCCAACAGGATTCCCCAGTTGCAACCTTGGGTCCACAGTTTGTGTGTCAGGGGCTCCATGGCCAAGGAGCAAAGAAGTGGAGAGAGATGACAGTCCTAGTGAGTGCCTCAATAGATGTGTATGGGCTTGGAGATGTACCTGCCAGTCTTGACCCTAGCCAGTGGAGCAGTGTATAGAAGCTTGAAAAGGCCGAGCATGTGGGGGCCCAGGCCAAATTTAGACAGGATGGCGAAAAGATAGCCACACTCCAAGGAGTTGAATGCCTTCTCCAAGTCCAGTACCAGACAGCCTCATCGCGGCCAGTGACCTGGCGCCTACTCCAGGGCCTGGAAGAGATAGCAGAGATTTAGGGATTGAGCGATTCTGGTCTCTGTGGACCAGCTGCGGAATCACTGGAGTCAGCCTGCTCGCCAGTATTTTTCCAAGGAGTTTGTTGTATGTATTGAGCATTGCTAAGGGTCTGGATCAACCAAGGTTGGTCGGGTCTCGGCCTGGCTTGTGAATGGAAACTATCAGCACTTCCTGGAGAGACTGTGGGAGGCAAGAGCTCGAGAGCGTTTTGTCATATAGCACGGCGGACCAGGAGCGTGGCATATGTTTTATAAAACTCCTGGGGAAGCCTGCCAGAACCTGGGGTTTTTACCGATGCCAGTGATCAGATTGGTTTGCAGATCTCAAATGGAATGATTACCGTATTGAGCTCCAGTGCTAGGTCACGAGGAGCCAGTGGCAGGTCCATGCCTGATAGGAAGGCCTTGACGGCAGAGTCAGTGATCCCTGCCACGTAAAGACGTTCGTTGAATTGGGTGAAGACAACATGTATTTCACGCTGCATGTTCAGTGTCGTGGCTGGGGACAAAGCAAGGAGCAGGATGGGATGCTGTGGGCCATATTGCTTTATTAGCCAGGCCAACAGGGTTCCAGATTTGTCCACACCAGATTGAGATTAGGTGGAGGGCACAGCGTAGTTGAGCTGGCGCTGTAGCAAAGCTATGTGTTCCCGTCGCGCCTTGGTGAGCAGACGGCCACCCCACCCCAGGAGACAACCAGCCTCTCAAGACGGAGGAGGCTGTGCTTCTCCTCGCAATGTCCCGGTTCATCTACTTCATGATTCCAGTGGCCGTGCTCATGCAGTGACCCCTGACAGTGACTTTGAATGCATCCCATTATATTAGGCAGGATGACGCAGTGCCAGCATTTGTTTTGAAGAATTCAAGGCAGGAGACGTTAAGGATTTTGCAGAGCACTACGGCCTCAGGGTGGAAGGTGGCCGTTGTCCAAACATAGCTGAACGTATTGAGGGTTGTGGTCAGAATGCATCCTCCCCAAGTAGTCAGTTTGTGTTACATACATGTCCAGTTCGGTGGAGCAGACAATGTGATCAAGGCAAAGTCCATAGTACATGATAACATGGGTACCCAGGGCCTGTAAGCTAAAGTGTCCCTCATGGGCTGCAGCACTTATTGTGCCACCATGAGTTATGACAAGGTAAAACGTGTCTCCCATCCTGCTACTGCAGACTGGTAGAGCAGTTTTAAACTGCTAAGTCGACTTTGCCATTTAAACTGATAAAGTCCAGACCTTCCTTTTTAACATATATGTAACCCCTAAGGTAGACTGTCAAACCCTAATTTAAGGGTGCGGTATAATAAAATGTAGGACATGTATTTTTATATGTCCTAACAGTGGAAACCCCAAATTGTAGCCCCATTGGCAAGTATAGGGTTACACTCTGACAGCTCAGCTGAGCTAACTTCTAAATGGGACTACTAAAGTTGGTACTTTAGGGTATCAAAAGAATCGTTACATTAAACCTGACTTGATACCCAAGTCGAATTTAATGTAACTTTGAGTATAAGGCAAATCTTGGAAAGTTGCTACTCTGTTGCTCAAGTTTTCCAGTGGCCATTTACAGTTGCTGGCCACAAGACAACCTTCTGCCCTCCTGGGGAGAGGTGTGAACAACTCCCATGAAAGGACACAATGGAGGCCTGCCATTGGAAGAGGTGTTAACTCTTCCTGGCAGGAAGCGAAATAACGTGTGAGCCCAAAAGGTGAGCTTCAAAGACAAAGCCGCCTTTGAAGTGCAAACGGTTGACACATACAAGAAGGGCTGCTCTTTTTTTCTAGTAGGACGGTTGGCATCAGGAACAGAGAGGGGGAAACTGTGGCCAAACCAGTTTTGCCCTGGGCATGTAGTCCTCAGGTAGCCACACCTCTAAGGTGGACTACCAAGCTCCACACACCGAGAGAAGGGTTCTGCCATCTTGGGAGTGGGCAGAATATTGCACTCTGGGATAGCTAGATGCCACACAATGAAGGACGTTGTCATCCGGAAGAAGGGAACTAGGTAGTCCATTGGCTAGTAGTCACCGCATCCCCAGAGGGCAAGTTGTGGGCATAAAAGTGGCCTCAGACCTCAGATTACGTCTGTACTGGAGAAAGGACCAAACAAGGATTGCCCTTCTATTCCTTGGACCTGGCATAGAGAGGCTTCACCAAAGACTGGACTGCACCTGCTGCTCCTCAGGTGGCAAAGGGAGGACTGTGCCTGTGGTGCCCTGCTTGTGGAAAAATCATCTCAAACCCTCAGACAGAAGAGGTGAACTCTAAGAGTCAGCTCCAGGGCCTCAAAAGCTGACAAAGCTGCCTTGGCAAGTTGGTAGCCACAATCACTTAGTCAATGACCACTGAATCTCAGTCCAGGAGACCAATCCGAAACACTCAGGGGCAGATTTACAAGCCCCTTGCGCCACTTTTGCGTCACTTTTAACATGGGAAAAGTGACGCAAAAGTGGCGCAAGGGGCTTGTAAATCTGCCCCTCAAAAGTTGCATCTGAGTCTGCTGTTCCGGGGAGAATCTTCGAAGTGCAGTTTGGTCACCAAAGACCCTCGCACTCACCGCAGTTAATGGGAACCCCTTGTTTTGATGTTCAGAGACCAGTAGACAAGTGGCAACTGATTTTTGGCTGGACTTCACCTGAACTTCAAGGGACATCAACCTCTGTAGCCAAAGTTACCCCACCGTGTTTGTGGACTGAGGGGTGGCCCCAAGAAGACTCCACTTGGCTGGATCAGAATCCTCCGCATCTTCAGTATCCTCTATCCCTTCCATCAGGACCACTCCATTGCCAATGGCGATTTGTTGATAGAGCTTACAACTGGACTGGAGACTACTTTGACTGCAAGGTAACTTTCCTGCTAACCTTTATTGGCCCCTGTGATTCTCTCCTTGCCAGAGTTGGTCACCCAGAGCGGGCCAGAGTACCCAAACACAACTTTATAAATGTTTTCAATGTAACCGCAGCAGTTGCCAATGTTTGTTACGCCTTTTGAGTGAAAAGCAGGTGGATTTTGTTCATTTTGGTGTCTGAAAATCCAGAAAAATATGAACTATTTGTATAAATTAGTGTCGGATTTCCTTTGTGTCATGTTTTTTCATATTCAATTGTATTGTTACTTCTAAATGCTTTGAACTTGTTTCTTTGTTAAAGCCTGATTGTTCTAAGCCACAGCTACCTGGAGTTGAGCTAAGGTTTTGCAAACAAACCTGACTGGATCCAAGACGGTTTTGTGAGTTTATTGCGTGGTGAGGTTGCACAACCACACCATATAATAAACCAAATTTCTTCACACAGGAATATTCTAAAAACAAAGGGTGCATTGGGAGGTCCAGCAACACAACTATGAGTGTCTGCATCATTCTCCCATATTAAACAATATATTGATTTAATACTGTGGTATGGTTAGAGAACCACCTTAACCAGAAATTATGGAAGCCCTTTTCATTTGAAGAAATCTATCTGGCCCTAGACAGCATGGCTGGGGGGAAAGCCCCAGGAACAGATGGATTGACTTCAAATTTCCACAAAGCACATAAGGAGCTAATAGACTCACATCTCCTAGAGATACGCACTAGAGGAAGTCGAACAACCTACAAGAGACAATAATCATAGTCCTCACTAAACCAGGAAAAGAGTCCACTAACTGCCAACCTTATCACCCATTTTGTTTGTTAAATGCTGAGAAAAGTAATAGTGGGCAGGCTAGCAACTTTAATGAAGACCTTGATTCTCCGTGACCAGTCGGTATTTGTGCCGGAGGGGGTCACCTCTTCTAATCTGTACACAATCTTCTCAGTGGTCCACCAATTGAACCCGCAGTTAGAAGCCGCAAGCGTCTTTCTCAATGCAGAGAAGACCTTCAGCTCCCTCGAGTGGCCCTTCATTAGGGCCACACTCCGCAACCTTGAAAAATAGATGATGCCACTGACCATGCATTAGTTGGGAGACCTTAACACCACCATTGGGGTTATTTGATGTCCCTAACCGTGAGATTGTAGTGTCATCGGCCGCCTGGCCTCCTACATCCCATACTTGAAAAAGAGCAAGCAGAAGGAACCCCACTGTGCACTATGCAGCCTTGAGGCATGCCGGGATAGTATCAGTCACTTCTGCCTGCTTGCTTTGGAAGACAATGGCGAAGAAGGCTAACCTATAACATTACTCACCTACGATTTCCTTAACAGCCCCTTCTTCCCCTACCCACAGAAGGGACAGTGGAAGAGTCTTTATCTAGAGCAAATATTTCTCAAATTGGACGAGGGTAAATGACTCTCACTCGAGCAACGTAAAGCATGTAGAGAGGTTAACCCCCTGGACATGTTTATATATTTCAGACTACAAAACACAGCATGCGAAATGATCCCAGACTTCCCTGACCTGACAAACCGGAGGAGTTTCAGCCCTAACACATCTTACAATCTACAGACGCCAGACGTCGGGTTACTAAACTCTAGTCTGTGCAGGGGTGGGCCAAGTTAGTGACACTACCAACAGCAGGCTAGCCTTAGAGCTTGAAACTGAAAGTGAGATAACGAATTGTGGATATACTGCTGTCTCTTCCAACTGTAGGCATTCATTGCTGCCTTATACATTTGTACATTGAGCATACTACACACCAAATAAACTGCTAACAATTGCCCCTCTCGACTAGCCTTAACTTCCCCACGTGTCAAATCGCCCATGCACACTTTATAGATTTGGCGTGGTCGTGTCCCAAGATCTATGAATCCTGGCAGCAAGTAATGCAAATTTTATCTAAAATGTAAGACTTCTAAATAGAAGTATTGCCCCTTACCGCACTTTCTCAGTATGTGAAGCTACTCCCTTGTTCCACTAGACTTTTTGTGACACTGCCTCTCATACTGACCAAACGCATGGTCGCCATACCATGCTAAAGAGGCCCAACTCTCACCGCAGCTGCCTGCATTAAACACATTCACGTGCAATGAAAGAGCTGAGACACAGGCATTTGTGCTGCATATGAGGGACATTAAAGTCCTACCTGGCAATGGGTGGAAGTGAGATGGAATCCTCTTGAAGTGACACCGTCCAACTTTAAGAGGCATGTGAAAAAATGGCCACAGCCCTGCTCTTGTGGGTCCGATTTAAACGTAAGCGATACCAAAGGGGATGATGGACGGAGCGTTTGAGCAAATCAAACACTCACCCCCAGTCAACTGATCTGCGTTTAATCCATCATCATTCTTTAGCTCACTCCACCACCCCAGTTCAGACATGGCCATATGCAAATCAGTCTGACCCTGTGCCTCATGGGAACAGTCCAGCCCGAACTGCCAAACCATGTCTTCCCTGGACCGGAAACAAGCATCCTGGAACCGGTTTCGGGTTCATGACCCTCATCAGCCAGGCTATCTTGAATCCAGTGGCAAAGTGAGCAAGGGACCCACGTCTGGGCATACCCTGCCAACTTAGGGCGAACAAAGCGATACCAAAGGGGATGATGGACGGAGCGTTTGAGCAAATCAAACACTCACCCCCAGTCAACTGATCTGGGTTTAATCCATCATCATTCTTTAGCTCACTCCACCACCCCAGTTCAGACATGGCCATATGCAAATCAGTCTGACCCTGTGCCTCATGGGAACAGTCCAGCCCGAGCTGCCAAGTCATGTTTTCCCTGGACCGGAAACAAGCATCCTGGGACCGGTTTCGGGTTCATGACCCTCATCAGCCAGGCTATCTTGAATCCAGTGGCAAAGTGAGCAAGGGACCCACGTCTGGGCATACCCTGCCAACTTAGGGCGAACAAAGCGATACCAAAGGGGATGATGGATGGAGCGTTTGAGCAAATCAAACACTCACCCCCAGTCAACTGATCTGGGTTTAATCCATCATCATTCTTTAGCTCACTCCACCACCCCAGTTCAGACATGGCCATATGCAAATCAGTCTGACCCTGTGCCTCATGGGAACAGTCCAGCCCGAACTGCCAAGCCATGTCTTCCCTGGACCGGAAACAAGCATCCTGGGACCGGTTTCGGGTTCATAACCCTCATCAGCCAGGCTATCTTGAATCCAGTGGCAAAGTGAGCAAGGGACCCACGTCTGGGCATACCCTGCCAACTTAGGGCGAACAAAGCGATACCATTAGTCCTACCAGTTCAGTATACTATACACTAGACATAGGACCATCACAGAAGGTCCTCAACTATTCAACCTGTCTGATTTGCATATGATGCAGAAAATGAAAGCCAAGGGATGTGTAGCGCATTTAAACAGTTGCTGGTAAATCTGAAAGTATTGTACCCTAAATTGATTTGTTATGGGATGTGGGCACAGAGCCTGGCCTGCGGTGAATTTAAGTGGTTTTGCAAGTTTGAGCTTCAAACATAACTCACTTATTAACTGTTTTCTTTCAGTGAATTTCATTTTTTTTCTATGATTTACATATTTTTAAACCCCTGGGAGATGGGCACAGGGTCAGGACTGCACTTGTTGTAGGGATTCTGCACATATACAGAGCTATGCACAGGATAATAGGACCTCGGAGTATAGTGGTGAACCAACCATGCACCTTAGTACCCACAATCCCAATCCGACTAGCTTTAGCGTCTCATTTGCAGCGAAGCTACCAATGATTAGACAACCCAGAACACGGTCTCTCTCAGGACTCGCGGGAGCAAGAACACTCTTTCATAACTCACTCATACTTGTCCACAACGTGCGTAAATAAGAGACACAGTATAGTTTAAAATGTTTATTTCAACTATCGTGCTCTAAGATAAAGTACACGTGCCAGTACTATGAGCATAATGCATAATGATAAAATAATAAGCATGGTTACAATTCCATAGAATACAAACGGGGACAGCATTTTATAAAGACAGTGGATGTAGGGCTAAATGGCCTTACCACCCTCCCCGTGCTATTAACTAGTTTATTATAAAAATAGAAGACCTCTGGGCTTTGTCAGGCGGACCCCCATACCTCAATATCTAGATGCAAGGTTTACATCATCAGACAAGCACAGCTCTTCTCCCTGGAAAGGTTTTTCTCCAAGTGTCACAAACAACGAGATCACAATATTAAAAGCACACGAATTTCTCCAGTGCAGCTGCATTTTGTGTTATGTCTAAGTGCGAGGGGCTGACCAGATCAGCAAGAACAAGGGACGTTGTTTTTCGACCTTGTACATGATGTGCAGACGAAACCCACAGGGAACAGGAGAAAAGGTGAAAGGCAAAAAGGCAGACAGTTCTAATATAGCCGGACGCAAGCAGGGACTGAACAAACAAAGTCACAGAGCAACGTGTGCAAAAAGGGTATCATGGCAGCCAGGCCTAAGCTAACTTAGCAATGTAGCCAATGAGGCCACAAACCAAACTACACCCTCCCCTGGTCAGTCCATAGGCCAAGACATAGGACGAAAACAGAGTTCAAATAGATGGAGCAGAATGCAAACGTCTATTTATGAATAGTCCCCAATGAAGGACAGTGAATGAAAAAAAAAGTACAGGATACAAAAATTCCAGAAATGCAGGACGCAGAAAGCGAAGTACCCTAATCCAATAGAGTGTAAGTGCAGAAAAACGCCACACCTTCCAAGAGGGCATCATGGGTATTGTCTGAAAAAAGAGATGCCATCCAGTTCAACAAATCAAAACTGCACCCATGTTCCTCAAAATAGGGAGCAGTGATTAGCATTGCGGGACAACTTGCGTGATACTCAATAGAACTGTGTTGTAGGAGATTCTGAGCAGCCGCCCAGATATCCCATTGCGCCAGAATTCCAAGTGCAGCCGCACGCGCCATCAAGCCAGTGCCGGAACAGTCCTGTTCATGGGCCTCTAAGGGACCCATCAACTGGGCAAAATCCGGGTCTGACAGAGACGCATTGGAGAGGCAAACATCCAAGGACCAAGAGAAAGGACATCTTAAGCATGACATCACAGGTTGCACGCAAGTGAAATACGCAAAGCGAAAAGAAAGTCGATAGGACACACTGAGTGTCGCCAATGGTAGGATGCCGAAGCTGATGAGCATGCGTTCACGGAGCATCCGGCGTCGACCTTGGTCGAGTAGGCCCCCAGGAAGTGCAGCCATTGCGCAGCAAACAGACCAAAAGCAATATACCAGCCGCTAAGGCAAGGAGCAACGGAAAGTCGCCAAAGACACTGGAAAAAATAGAATGAATAAAAGCCGGTATTACACCAAATATAGTTTGAAAGGAGATAACAAGGCCAGAGCCCACAACTTTAAAAAAGTGCACAAGACCTTCGGTGCTAGACGCATTGAAAATACGGTGAATCAGCTCACCGAAATGTTGTGGGAGGTTTGTGTTCAAAAGGGCCTGTATCTCACTGTGGGTACTAGCCACCTGGAGGATGAAGGTCTCCCGTGCGGATGTGAGCATAACCTCCTGGTTCAATAATAGCGCCTTTATTCTGCTCAATTTATTGAAATCCGCCTTCAAAGTCGGAATGGAAGGCCAAATGGAACTATCTATCATGTCGTGCGGGGGAGGAAAAAAGCACATTTTTGCAGCACACAACCCGGTGGGAAACTGTTACAATATAGGGGATGCCGGCCAGCAATCCACAGCAGTCCTGATTATTCAGGAGGAGATAGCTACCATTTGCAAGCATAGTGAAAGTAGGTGATATAACAGGAGCAGGAATGCCCTTTGAAACACAAGCAAGATTCGGAGCCAAAACATTACAAGCCCTGTGCAATCTAATGTTTTTACAAACCAGGGAATGACCCACAGTAGAATCGCATGACTCTCCTGTGAGAAAAACTTCTTTACCGTCCCTAAGGCATCTGAACATGAAAGCAGGGACCAAAGTTCATGCAAGAAGGCACTGCCTAAAGGCTGAAAACGGCAAACAGGATAATGTTTCATGCAGGAACTGAACTCAAATAAAGAAAAAGGCAAAGCGACAACCCCGTGAACAAGCCACACGGCAGAGTCCAACTCCGCCACAGAGAATGGTAATGGCTCTATCTTTTCGATATGTAAGAGAGTGTATGTTGCATCTTTCATGGACATGAATTGCTGCTTTTCAGTCAAATTAAACGGCAAGAATAAGGCAGAGGTGTTCAAAAATTGCCAAGGAACTTTACCCATTTTTAGTGTTTGCAAAGTCCACGCAAACTGCATTACTGAACGCAATTGATTTTGACCATGATATAACACAGACACATCATCTTGTACAATATCAACAACAGAGGAAACAATATTCTCTAATGTGTAAATGCGGGAAGACAGGGTATTAATACTATTGTCAACAACAGCAAGCACTTTTTCTAGATTCGCTTGATCGATTTCCCGGAGACGGGAAGCAGCTTCAATTTGCGAAAGCTTCCAAAGTTCATTGTAAGTTTCATAAATGAATTGCTTAGGTCGAGGACCACGAGGCCCCAGAACAAAATCGGACAGATCAATGTTGCCTGATAGGAGGGATAAATGTTGTTTCACAGAATCTAATGAAGAGTGCTGCAACCACTGTTTACATAATTTACCAACAGAATATGTTGTAACAGTACGAGCGTCAGAAAACCTCGGATCTGGCCTATCCTGTTTGTAACCAGGAGCTGAGTTATGAAAACGAAGTTGGCAGGCATTTGATGCTATGGGCCAAGCCAACCAGGGTGACTGAACAATCGTAGAGGTGTTAAACGAATTGTTTTGAAACAAAGCTTGCAAAGAGGCTAAGGATAAATTAAAACGCAAGCTTTCGTTGGGAGTGGAAGACAATGCAGGAATGAAGGGTGCATTCAATTGTTTAGAAGTAGCCAAACCCCAACAGGTCATTTGATAGACCGTACGATTTAAAAACAAAATATGGGCCGGTATGAGGCAAGCACGGTGTAAGGCTTCCGTGCCTTGGACATGCCATGATTTGGTGCCCCAAATAGACTTCAAGTCAATGGTGTCCTGCCAGTGTTCATAACCCCCCACGGCTAATGCGGTTAAAAAGGAACTCGAATATAGCAATTTGGTGTGGGTCAACATGACCTTTGGAGTGGACGAAATGTTCAATTTAAAATAATAGGACCCAGGGTTTGACCTATCAAAGTCTGTAAAGTAAGTAAATTTACTTTTAAGTGTGTGGGAGCTACCTGGCAAAGGCGCTGGACAATGTTCCCACTGGGTGTAATTAAAAGTACCCCTAAGTGTACTTGGTTTATGGAGAAAATGGTTGCCCCAATGCTGGTAACAATATAAATCAGCATAACTTGCAGAATTTAAGTACAAATCCTCAGCATTAAAAGCAGCATAATATTTCAAGTCAGAATAACGACTCAATGGCATGCACATCCCAATCGTCAGAATGAACACTACTTTTTACCACATCCCCCATGGACACACGGAGGACATTTGGTACATTAATAATCTCGGTTGGTCCATGAATTTGGAAATTTACCGCATCCCATACGATGCCATCAGCGACTGGGAAAGCTGAAATGTTCACATATGTGTGGTCACGCTTCATGATGTGAGAGGAAGAATGCGGAGCCAAAGTTCCAGCGACACAGTTCACTGCAGAGCGTTCTGGTAAATAGTGACCATTGATGAGCAAGAAAAAAACTGTCACAAAGCCAATGGACATGAACAGGAAAATCAGGAATAGTACCAACCAGATGTATGTCCATGGTGGGACCAAAAAATTGTCTCTGAACCAGGATATAAAAATAATGAAGCTGGACGGGAGAAGTGATGAGGTGGAATCCGAATCAAAGGAAAAACGGGTAGGGCTCAGTGGAGAGGTAGGTAGATGAGCCACCGACTCGTTTGCGGGGTATGTATACTCGGTCTCCTCGTTGCAGGAGGAAGCCGGGAATTCGAGCAGGCGGTCAGGCAAATCAACCATCTCAATGGCAACATCAGTGTCCGTGTAGGCTGGAGGGCCACAAACAGGAGTCCTAGAAATGGCCGGACATGAGACCGCAGGTGTTACGCTATTCAGGATCGGCCAGATGTTGTAGCATGACATTGTCCACTGAGATGTATCTGTTGTCCTTGCGACTAGGAAGCGGTGGTAAGATGACAGTACGAGTACCCTTCAAGCCAAGGACTGGAACCGGTGCACGATAAGAGGGGCCAAATTCTTGTTCTCCACCTTCTCTCGGACCAGATCTCCAACCTTCGGAAGCCAGCCAGCAACCGGAATCTGCAGCGCAGCGTCAGTGGCTGAAGGCAAGTGTTCGTTAGCAAGTTTGTCACGGGTCACTTGTAAGTTCTGCAACATAGTAGAATGACTATCTACGTCAAAGATTGCGGCACTCGCCGCCATGTCTATACCATCAAGGTCTGGCACAAACATTTGGATGCCAAAGAGCATTTCGTATGTGGTCCGCCCACCCAGAGATCTTCTAGGGAGATTATTAAGTGCACGTTGTACGCTATACAAGTGGGCCAGCCAGTTCCTGCCAGTACCTAAGACTCTAGCTGTCAAGGATTGCTTTAAGTCACGGTTCATTTGCTCCACAATCGAATTACCCTCAGGTTTATATGGAGACGAAAATTGCACCCGCACCCCCAGTGACCCCATTGCATCCTTGTACGCCTTAGAGGCGAACGCTGGACCTTGGTCGGAATGGAAGGTGCCACAGGCAAAAATTCCCACAAAGACACGCAAATCCCTTATGACATTTCAAGGGTCAGCACTCCGTTGTGGCCAAACCCAGATGAAACGTGTGCACGAATCCACTGCAACTAAGATGTATTTATATGCAGTGTCAGAAGAAAATGGACTGCAGTGATCCAGGTAAACACACCCAAAAGGTTTGTTAGAAATGCAGATCTGTGTTTGTGGTGGTCGTGTAACCGTCGAAGGCTTAATTTGCTGACAAACGTAACAAGAAATCACATAAGTACGGGTCTGTTTATATAAACCACGCCACCAGTAACGCTGCTGCAAGATGGAAACAGTTGCAGATACGCCAGCATGGGCCGAAGCCAAGCCCTCGTGTGCGGCCATTAACAAGGAAGGTCTGCGGTCCGCGTTGGGAATCAGCCGATCACCAACGTCTGGAATTCTTATGTAAGGAACTTGTTCGGGACTTAAGTGATAAGAGTACTTGGAAGGGAAACCCCGTGGGTAATTAGCACCTTCCTTCGTTGCAGCAATAGCTGCCAAAATCTCATTATCTATTTTTGTCATGGATCTTGTAACTGCTGCTACTGAGCACGTGGCTACTGCTGATTTGGCAGCTTCATCTGCCAAACTGTTACCGACCGCGTGTGCGCCCACACGCTGGTGGCCAAGGGTGTGAATCACCTGTGTGAGAGGCAGACATTGTTTAAGATCTGCCACTCGAACCCAAAGCATTTTATGCTTAATTGTGCTGCCTTTAGCATCTCTTTAGTCGTTCTGCGACCAAAAGAATAGGTTGTCATTAAAGGATTGAACACAGTAGTAAGAATCGCATACAATAAGAGTCGTCACGTCTGGATTCGCGAACTCAAGTGCGAGCACTAAGGCACGCAGCTCGGCCTTAGTGCAGACTGTGCAGTACTGTCTCCTAGTGCCTGTGTGTGCACTACATCCGACTTGAACTCTCCGTTCACCATAGTACCTGCAACGATAGCACACGCTGCGGAATAAGCATGCTTAGAACCCGTGGCCGGTTGTGCCGAACCATCGGTGTAAATAATACACTTGTACTCCTCAAGCGGGAGCAAAGACAGAGGAGGAGGATGAACAAATTCATACTGTAAGAACTCCTGTGTCTGAAGAGAGGAATCAAAGATAAAGGTGACATCCGGGGACGTCAAAGATGTAGCCCATTGTATCCAATGGGGGTGCAATGCCTTAGAGTTCGGTACACTTGCCTTTGTCACTGCTTCAAGGGCAGGATACGGTGTTACCACCACAATGCGTTTTCCCTGTGCCAGTGCGCGTTCCTTTAGAATCGCCATTTGCACTGCAGTCAAAACTTTCTCCACAGAGGAAAAGCGCAACTCCGCTGAAGTTTAAAGATGCGACTTGTATGCAATTGGTACTGTGTCACCTTCGTTAAAGGTTAAGTACGTGAAACCCACTGCCCCTGGTACAATTCTAATCACCAGGTTTGTGTGGTTATCACGAGTCAACAAGAACTTAGATTCAAGTAGATCAGACTGCAAAGAGTGCAGTATAGAGGAATGCTCCGGAAGCCAGCATGACTTCGAAAAGTTGGGCTGTATCAAGGCGTTTAGAGGCTTGATACGCTGGGCATATTCGGGAATGTAAGTACGCCCGAAGTTTAGAAACCCCAGTAATGACTGAAGCTTCTTCAGGGTGGTTTGAGGGCGCAAAAGTGCGCACTTCTCCAAGAAATGGGGAGCTAAGCCCCTACCTTCATTGTTGAGCTCATAGCCCAAAAACAAAACGGTATATTCAGCGATGTGAGATTTGGCAAAATTAAATTTGTATCCTAAGACCGCAAATTCAAGAATAATGCGGTCCACACGTAAAAGATGCGGCCATAATTCGTCGTCTGTCAGATAGATATCGTCGACGTACGAACACACATCTGGGTCTATGCTGTCCAACAAAGAGACAACACGGGCGGCGAAGACACCCAAGCTGTTCTTGTAGCCCATGGGCAAACGCTGAAATTTGAAATATTTTCCACCGGAAGTGAAAGCACTCCATTGGCTGCACTCCGGGGACAAGTTGTGCGTGTAAAATCCATTGGATAGGTCAAGTGTCGTTTTATATATTTTACGAACAAGACCATCTACAAGCGCAGAACTGTGGGTATTTTGTACCGCAAAGGTCCGACAATGAGAGTTCAAATGTCGGTAATCCAAAACTAAACGGTACGATCCATCGGGTTTAGAAACTGCAAAAAGGGGATTATTCATTGGTGATACGCATGTTTCAATTACTCCTTGATATTCTAACTGTATCAGAATGTCTGAAACGGGACATTTAGCTTCCCGCCGGAGGGGATATTGGGCTTGAGGCTGTGGCAGAGACCGCAATGGTATTTCATGGGAGGGTGAATCCTCATCCCAGCCCACGTGATTACGGTACAGTGCCGGGGCCTGGGCCACAGCCCATTCAGCTGCAAGAGCCTCCACTTTGTTCTTGGGGACATGACGAGAAAAGCTCGGAAGGATTACCTCCTCCCCTCTACGGGCAGCAAGTACGAATGGGGGCGGCCAATCCGCCTCTGCCAACAAAATGTCGTAAGAAGAGGTCAGATTTTCCCAAAAAATCCCTTGAATAACACGCTCAATGTCACCTTCAATTTGAATGACAATATTAAATAGTCTGTCAGTGTAGTGTAGCTCCTATTTCCCTAATAGGCTCTGCGCATTGGAATAATATATCCTATAGGTTTGACATAGGACTAAGGTCGGTATGTCCCTATCGAGTATATTAAACTTAATTACTTGTGCCAGCTAGCTCAGAGGCCACTAGAAACTCCTTGACAACAAGAAGGGAGTAGTTTCTGGCAGCCGCAAAACATGACCAATATATTTCCCTTTTAGAATCAGAACGTGTCCCAGAGTCGTGGAAACACTAGATAACTATTTCACTCAGCTCAGTCGTGCATGCTTAGTTTTCTTCAGAGTTACACAGAAATAATAGACGAGTGTTTTCAATAAAAGATTTATTGAACAGTCTTGTTTCTGGTGTAAATATAATGTGCTGTTACGATCACAAGACAGTATGCGAGATAAATAATGTACAGGGTGAGCAGTAGAAATAAATAATACTGCAATAGCATTATCTTTTAGTACATATGCTGTTACATAAATAACACAGACTAAAAATGCGAGTACTCATACGATGCGGTGCTAAGCTAGTTCTACCCCAATGTACCTAACCTAACCTAGGTGTAGGACGAGGTATGAAATAGGTGAAGTATTCCTTACTATGGTATACTAAGAGTATGTTTAGTCTAGTATGCCTAGTATGCCAGGAGTCCCTCTAGGTTCTTATCAGCTCCATACCTGAAGAATGAGAGAGGTTGGAATCTCTTTGCCAGACTCGAACTCCAACACCCCGCAAGGGAAGTCAGATCACTGGAAGCTGGAAGCTGGGCTCTCTGCGTGCAGGGAATGGCAGCGTCTTCTCAGTGCGTCAGGCCGGGATACGGGCTCCTCTGAAGTTGAGGTCTCCTCTAGTTTACAAGGGCTAGGGAAGGTATATTTATACCTGAGAGTACCTTAGGAATGTTAGCATTGACGTGAATTGGGTAGCGAAAGACGTCATGGATGAACCCCTAAGGAATAATGGTTCATGCATAATATATGAGGCCTTGAAGAAATCAATAGTCCTGGGCTAGGGAAACTCCCGCAGCCTAAGGGTCTGTTCTTCATGAACTCGTTGTGACGTTAGGGTGGACGGATGTCAGAGACCATGCCTGTATTTGGAGTGCACGGTTTAATGCCTAAATAAGGCCTGGGATTCTATGCCTATATAAGGGCAGGGCAAATTGTGCCTATATAAGGACATGATATTTGGAAAGCCTGTTATGGACACCCTAAGGAGAATACAACACCCACTCCTCTTTCGTGTATACGATAATACATAAATGCTAAACATTTAAAATGCTAAACATAAAAAATGGAGTACTGCATATTTCTAAAATATTTCATAAAACCATTTTAAAAAAGGCATTTAAAAAAAACCATATTAGAATGCAAAAAGGTACTGTACATTCGAAGCATTGCTTATCATTTCAGGCATAAAATTCGAAAATAAATGCAATTGGAATGAAGTAAGCAGTAATATTTACATGTGACAGAAAATGATCGATAAGTTGTTCAAAAATCAAAAGTCATTTCATGTCTTGAAAATTAAATGAACTGTTTTAGACACATAAGATGACTAAATGTCCGTGGAAGGACCGCCTAGTCTGTACTATAAGGCTAGTTCTACTTTAAGCAGATTGAAGTTCCATTTTCGTTCGAAAAAATGGGAAAAAGTTCAATTTTTGGTAGAGTTCCAAGTTTTTGAAAAATGAAGGCCAAATTGTTGCTGTATTTCTGGAACACTGTATGCTGAATCAGAGTCAGTTTACGGGTCTGGTGTAAACATTAGATCATCTATTTCTATAGACAAAACATCATCCACTGTAGTTGGTGTGAGTTGGAACACCTCGTGAAGCAGGTTAATTGCACAGAGATGTGAAGCATTGCTTTCAATTGTCGCAATGTTCGCGTCCGTTGTTACCTGTGTGCCTGTAGTTCTTTCTCGTACCTCAGCAGCAGCCGGAAGCGTCTGTGAGATCTCAATGAATGCTGTCATCAGGATAGGAAGCCGCTGGGGACAACACATAGCATGGGCCGTTATCTGGTCCAGCAGAGTATCGACGTCCGTTGGCGCATCCGATGGAAATGTTAGACATGTGTCCAACACGCATTCTACACTGCATAGCAGGCATCATAGAACAGGTAAGATGCAATCTTGCCAGATTGGTCTAAAGGACAGGAACCATGTGGTATTAAGGTCCCGTAGACGATTTATGCCCAAAAGCTGTACTATTTGCTCACGGCACTTTCGTTCAAGGAGAGCTTTCTCCATGTCGCTCGGAGTGATGTCGGCGAATTGGCTGGCCATAGCGCAACAGCAGGAAGAGAAATAGAATTCCGGCAACAAGTGCTAGAATTAATGGTATGCCACCAAACACCGAATGTGCAAAGTTCGGGATGATTCCGAGTATTGCCTGGAAAGGTGCTAACAGACCCGAGCAGATGCCCTTAAATACATGTACAATTCCTGTATCAGACATGTTGAAAATTCGTCCTATCATTTCCATGAAATGTATAGGGCAGTTTGTACGTATTAAAGTCTGAATCTCAGCCGAAGTCCTTGCAATTTGCAGATCATAGGTTTCTTTGGCCGAGGTCAAAGGCACTGTTTGTTGTAAAAGCATGGCTTTCATTCTGCTCAAAGTATCAAATCTTATAAAAGAGACGTTCAGCGAAGGCCATAGAGGCGACTCCCTGACTGTGTCTATTGGGGCAAACAATACTTGCATACATCAAGTGACCCTGGAGTTGACCGTTACTAGATATGGGATGCCTGGCAGCATGCCACAGCAACTCTGATCATTCAACATGAGGTAACTCCCATTAGAAAGTTGTCCAAACGTTGGATTAATCACAGCAGCTGGTGTACCCTGCTGATGGCAAGACAAATTTGCCACAGAACCATTACATGCCCCGTGCAAGGAAATGTCCTGACATATAAGCGATCCGCTTAGTGCACGTTTACAGTTTCTACCGCTTAAAAACACTTCACGATCCCCGTTCCAACATCTATATGTATACGGTAAAGCCCAAGATATCTTAATGTATTCCTTACCCAACCTTTCATATTTGCCTGCTTGCATTTGTCTGAGGCAGTACTGAAACTGAAAAGTAGTCACAGGTAGTGTAATTTTGCCATGAATAAGCCATTCTGTAGCTGGTTTTTCTGCCACTGTGAATGGTAACTTTTCCAGTTTTTCAATGCTCAGCACTGTATACTTTGCTCCTCTTTGTGCCATTTCGATCTGTTTATCAGTTAGATTGTATTCTGAGAACAGAGCCGTTGTGTTGATGAAACGCCAAGGCACATAGCCCGCTCGCAATGATTGCAGCGTCCAGCTTAATAACATAATAGAACGTAATTGAGATTGGCCTTGTTGTAACATCGCCAAATCTTGTTCTAGTATGTCGATAGCAGAGGATACAATGCCGTCCAGTGAATATATTCTGGAGGACAAAGTTGTTAACCCATTGTCGACCACAGAGAGTGATTTCTCTAAATTAATACGATCAAGTTCACGTATTCGTTCTGCGGCCTCTATCTGTGATACTTTCCATGCTTCATTGTAGGCAGCATAAATGCCGGCATATATGAAACGTTTTTGACGCGGTTTTCTTGGTCCAAGCAAGAAATCCCTAAGATCTGCGTCTTTTGCAAGTAAGGATAAGTGTTGTTTCACATCCTGTAGTGTAGATGTATGCAGCCAATAGAGGCATAATTTCCCTACACTGTATGTTGTAACTACCCCCGGATGTTGTCTTTGGACGTATCTTGGGTCTGGCCTATGAATGGTAAAACCCTGAGTTTTCTTCAGGAATCTTTCCTGACAGTTATTCGTGTCTGTGGGCCAGATCAACCATTTTTTCCAATCAAGATTAGATCTGTTGAGTTGTAGTATGTTGTCAACTGTCACCACTGCCTGTGTTTCATTATTTTTTGCAGGAGTTGGTACAGAAGGTGTGTTCATCTCTTTTATCTTGGCTAATCCAAGACAAGATGTTTGTTGGATAGTTTCATTCAAAAACATTATTTGTTCAGGGATGATGCAGGCTCTAAATAAAGCTTCTATCCCCTGTACTTGCCATTCTTTAGTACCCCACAACGTTTTTGTGTCTATTGTGTCTTTCCAAAAGTCGAAACCCTGTCTAGACAGTTGGGCATTAAATAATGCAGAATAAATCTGTTTTGTATTTGTTAACATAATTTTCAGTACCTGTCTTGTTTACATTTTTATAGTAAAACATTTCTGGATCAGATGTATTGTAACCTGAAAAATATGGAAACTTACTGGCAAATGTTTTTGAACTACCTTTAGGTGGTGTAGGACAATGTTCCCATTGGTTAAACATAAACACATTTCTTGGATATGCAGATTTATGCAAAAAATGATGACCATAGTGATTAAAACAATACATTTGTTCATAGTCTGATGAACCCTCTAAATATTCATGTTTAGAAAATGCAGCAGATTTTTCTAGGTCAAACATAATGTCAGTCACAGTCTCAAAGTCCCAATCATCAGAATAGGTACTGGACGTGATTAGATCACTTAATGAAATTTTAAACAAATGTGGAATGTTCAACTCTTCCGTTGGACCGAATATATCAAAATCTGTTTTGTCCCACACTATACCATCGAGTATAGGAAAGCAGTGATGTTCACTGATGACAAGTCTCTTGCTTCACGATGGGAGGATTTATGAGGTTTCAAAAGTACGTTTACGTCTTTTCCTTCAGTGTTCACATGGATGTATCTGCCACTTATAAGCACGCTTACAGTTGTTACCAAAGCTAGCCAGAGCAGGAAAACAAAAAGTCCAGATGTAATCCAGAGTTCAATCCATGGAGAAACCAAATAAGTCTTTTTCAGAAAGTGAAGAAAGTCTTGTACTTGCTGCTTGAACTTGAATGATGCTGGCGTCGTTTCAGGTTCACTCGGATCTTCTGAGAACGTATCAAAGTTAATGAAATAGCCAGAAGCAGTTCTATCAATTGTTGGAATTGCATCAGGATTTGTAGAAATCACTGGAACCAGTCGATCACTTGCTACGTTGGTGTAGACAGGTGTATTTGGACGAACTGTTAGTTGGTGTTCAAGAGGGATGAGTTCCATTGCGTTGTTGCTTAGTCCTTCATTTGTTTCAGCTGAATTCTCGATTGTTATCAGTCTTTCAGTCTGAACCTCTTGGATAGTAGCGAGAGGAGTGCGTTTGCTACTAGGTCGGAGTCCACGAGGCCTACTATTTAGTATTGGCCACATACTGTGGTTTGATGAGGTCGATGGACACAAAACTTTTCTCCTTTCTACCAGCAAGGGGCGGCAGTAGTACTGTTCTCGTTCCTTGAACTGCTAGGACAGGTACTGGTTTTCTGTAAGAAGGTCCAAATTCCTTCTTGTCCGCAATTTTTTCTCTGACTAGATCCCCAACTTTTGGAATCCAGACAGGCCTTGCTGGGACAGCCGGTTGATCCTCAGTGGTGGTTGACTGTAGGAATACGTTGCTTTGTTTCGTTCTTAATTTGTTTAAGTCCTGTAAAACAGCCAAACGATCTTTGATATCAAAGGGTTTATTTTCCACCACTGTGCCTACGTTTTCTAAGTCTGGTACCCACATTCTTGTCCCAAATAGGACCTCATATGGAGTGACCCCCCCTAGAGAACTTCTTGGCAGGTTGTTAAGTGCACGTTGAACTCCACTAAGGTGTTTGACCCACCCGTCACCCGAACCTAATACTCTAGCTGTTATAGACTGCTTTATGTCCCGGTTTTTCCTTTCCACAACCGAATTTCCCTCAGGATGGAATGGAGAGGAGTACCGCAATGCAACGCCCAGACTGGCCATGGCCTCTTTGTAAGCCCTAGAGCTGAACGCAGGACCCTGGTCAGAATGTAGTGTGCCTATTGCGTATATGCCGATAAAGACTCGCAAATCTTTTATAACAGTTCGAGCGTCAGCTGAGCGCTGAGGCCATAACCATAGGAACCTAGAGCATGAATCCACTGCTAACATGATATATTTATAATTACCGTCCCTGTGTAAGGGACCGCATTGGTCAAGGTAAACAAAAGCTAATGGTTTATCTGAAATTAACAGGGGTGTCTGCGCAGGACGTTTCACGGTGGAGACTTTCATCTGTTGGCATATATCACATTCTAAAACATAGTTCTTTGTTTGTTTTCTAATGCCAGGCCACCAATATCTTTGCTTGAGTAAAGATATTGTTGCAGAAACACCTGCATGGGCAGAAGCTATCCCTTCGTGTGCTGCTAGGCTTAGTCCTAATCTGCGTTCCTTGTTTGGTATTACCCTATCCCCCACTCCAGGGATTCGAGCAAAGGAACGTTGTTCGCATCAATTACATAAGAGTACTTGAGTGGAAACTTTTTGGTAACGCTGCACTGCTGCCTTTGCTTGATGCATTGACAGCCAACATTATCTCACCATCTATTTTTGTTTTTGAACGAGTGATCGCAGCTACGGAAGCCGTTTGTACAGCCCCTTTGCGGCTTCATCAGCCAATGAATTCCCTGCAACGTGAACGCCATCACGTTGATGACTCAGTGTGTGGATCACGTGAGCCTTTGGTAGTTCGTTTTTCAACTGAACTACTTGTTCCCAAAGCATTTTGTGCTTTATTGTGCCTTTTGCATCTTTGAAACCATTTTCAAGCCAGTTTTGTATATATTCATTATACGACTGAACACAGTAAAAGGAATCGCACACGATTAGTGTGGGGAATTCTCGATCTGTACTTTCAAGTGCCAGTTTGAATGCTTGTAGTTCAGCTCGCTGAGCTGTACAATCTCCTAGAGACTGCGTTTTTGTGACCATAGGTCTGAAGATGCCATTTCGCATGCGACCTTTAACGATAGCACACGCTGCACTGTAAGCTTGCTTACCCCCTATTGCGGGTTGTGCGGATCCGTCAGTGTAAATTATGAATTCGTACTGATCGAGAGGCAGAATTTCAGTAGGCAGGGGACATTCATGTTCATACTGCAGGAAGGCTTGTGTTTTCAAATCTGGATCAAAAACATATTCAACATCTGTTGCAGCAAGAGAATTAACCCATTGTATCCATCTTGGATGCAGTGCCTTAGCATTTGGAATGCTTGCTTTTGTAACCGCTTCTAAAGCAGGTACTGGGGTTACGATAATAATGCGTTTCCCTTGGGCTAAGGCTCTTTCTTTTGCTACAGCGGTTTGAACTGCTGTTAGAATTTTTTCAGTTGAACTGAAGCGCATTTCCGCTTGTGTGTACAAGTGTGATTTATACGCTATTGGTATTTTCTCACCCTCATTGAAAGTTAAGTAGGTGAATCCGCATTGACCCGAAATTATTCAGATCACCAAATTACGTTCACTTACGCGTGTTTGTAAGTGATGTGTTGCTAACATGTTAGCCTGGAGTGAACGCAAAATTTCTGTGTGTTCCTGTGTCCAGTTTTTGATTGAAAAATCAGGTTTGATTAATGCGTAGAGAGGTTTAACCCTTTCTGCGTAGTTTAAAATGTATGTTCTTCCAAAATTTAGGAAACCCAGGATGGATTGTAAATTTTTTAGCGTCTTTGGAGGTTGGAGCAGCGCACACTTTTCTAAAAAGTTAGCTGCCAAGCTCTTGCCTTCACTTGAAAGCTCATATCCTAGAAATAGGACATTGAGATGGGCAATTCTGGACTTTTTAAAGTTGAATTTGTAACCCTCAGAGGCGAATCCCAGTATAATGGTGCTCACCCTGTTCAAGTGTTTATCCAGGTCATCGTCTGTCAGATAAATGTCATCGACATAGGACAATGCCTCATGGTCCTAAATTTGTAGTAACTCCATTACCCTTGCTGAGAATAAACCTGGGCTATTCTTGAACCCTTGTGGGAGTCGACAAAAGTGACGCTGGGTCCCCATTATGGAGAATGCTGTTAAGTACCTGCTTTCAGGTGCTATGTTTTGACAAAAGAAACCATTTGAGATGTCTAATGTGGTTTTATATTTTTTACGCACAATGTTATTCATTAATGCTGTGCTATGTGCATTTTGCACTGCAAAAGTTTTAGAACAAGTGTTTAGGTGTCTGTAATCCAAAACTAGACGATATGTTTTGTCTGGTTTGGAGACAGGAAACAAAGGATTGTTCATTGAGGAGGTGCATGTTTCAATCACCCCTTGGTATTCAAGTTGATCTAAGATCTCCCTGACCTGTTTTTTAGCTTCTTGCTTAATAGGATACTGCCGTTGTGCAGTTGGTTCATGTTTCAGATGTATTTTATGGTGAGGTGAATCTTCATCCCATCCTACATGATTTTTATACAATGCTGGGGCCTGGGCCACTGCCCATTTCCTGGCATATGTATATCTTAGATGCATTGGTATATGGTTGGAGAAGGCAGGCATAATAATGTCCTCGCCATGTGGGCACTCCCTGACAAATTGTGGTGGCCAGTCCTTTTCTGCTAGAAGTATGTCATAGCCCTTTGATAGTCTTTCCCAAAAAGTGCTTTCACTTGTCTAGGTTTGTCTCCCTCCATCCGGAGTGTTATTTCAAATAACCTTTGTGGAGTACTAACCCTGGTGTCTACAGTCTCAAATGTGATGTACTCATTCAAGTCCACTATCTCCAGAAGTTCCTTCACGTTCTGGCGAACTATTGTGACTTCTGCTGCACTGTCCAGCATGGTCTGAGCCCATTCTCCGTTCTTGAGTTGTGATCTCAGTATTCTCGGCATGTCTGATCTTCAGACCTGCTACCTTCTTTTTGGAGAATTGAGGTTTTGTTTTATTTTTTGGAGCGTGTTTGTCGTCTTTCGATGTCACGCGTTCTTCTCTGTGTTCCGTCCGTCCTCTTCTTTCCGAAGTCTGTGGTGAGATCTGAAAGGGACAAGAGGAACGTGTATCAGTATCTTGATACCTATCAGGTTTTCTCAAATTATCCCTATTCCTGAGGTTATACCTCCTTTCAGAGGGCTCCTTTTGAGGAGACCTACCTCGGGATTGAGAACGTTTCTCGTTTGATTTTTGTTTAGTAGACTCCCACTTCTTTTTAGAAGATGTAGGAGTTTGTTTTATTAAGTCCTTCTCAGGACTTTCAGATAGTTTCGGCTTCAGTGGTCTTCCACCCAAACTATCTCTGCCTAATTCTGCATAAGATTGTTCAATTATTCTGGGTAGCTCAGTTTGATGTTCTATAACATCGAATTCCCTCAATTTTTGGCGGATCGCAACTGCTGCTGCCTCTCCTTTAATATTAGATAATATTATTGTTGAGACCTGGTCGAAATTTTTCAGTAATTTCATACCTAAATTTAGAGCAGGCTCTGCCCCATATTCGTTTTGAATTTGTTTTAGGACATCAGGTATTACCGCAATTGATGGAACACCATGTGTTTTAGTATAGATGGCAGCAAAGACTGAGCCCCAAGTGGTGCAGTCTTCCAGTTGTGGTGTGATCCCCATTGGTAAACTGATTGTTAGGATTCTGTGTTTCTCATGCGGGCTAGTATTTGGAAATACTGCTTCGATTTGAGTAATTTTTTGAGCTATCCAAAACGGAATTTGCTCACGTTTTGTGGGCATTTTACCCATGACTGAATTGAGAGTCTGTGGTGTAATTTTTAGTGTATTCCCCTGTTGGGGAGTTGGATTTGGATATGTCAATGGTGGTCGGACTGTAAAAGTCTGCATGACATATTGGACCAATTGTCTGTAAATTTTTATTAACTCTTTTATTTGAGTATGTAATTCCTCATCTGTCATTATATCCAGTTCAGGATGAGGTGTGTAGCCGGCTAAAATCGGCCATGTTGCTCCTGGTCTACCTAGTGGACCGAGCCTGGTGATGTTTTTGTGATGTTTTAGGGCGCCTTTAAACCAGAGCTGATGCTCTTGGTATGTTAATGGAATTTCAATATCCTCGAAAGGAATGTATTCCTCTGGTAGATCATCTTCTTTGTAGCAGTGAAATGTTTGTGATGTTGGATTGCATTCCGGAAGTAGTACCCATGAATAGAATACCTCTGTCTGAAATGATTCATGTGCCTCTATCACGAAAACTGCTCTACCTCCTCTTGGCGATAGGCCATGTTTTATAAGTTTTAGAGTTATGGCTCTTCTTAAGTTTTGAGGGATGTTTATAACACCCTCCTCGGTTTCATTTAAACCTGTAAGGTTAAAAAGTGCTGCTTCGGCTTGATCAGCCGCAGCTCCACCGTTTCCGGTTTCATTGTCACCGTCAGGCATTTTTGTTGTTTGAAAAATGTAGAACAAGTTTCAAGGGAACAAAGATAAGGTGCACAATATTGTGGAACACTGTATCCTTCAACGTTGAGCAAACCAAACAGCTAATATATAGGGTGCTTCCCTATGTAGCCTTGGTGGATACCTAACCCTGCCCACTCCAGACGTCTTTTGGAGTATATGGGTAGGGGTCTCTGAGAGAAAATAGCAGGGCTGAGTTACTCAGTATCTAACGTTGAATTACTGCCTAACCAAACCGTTGGGCACCATGTAGTGTAGCTCCTATTTCCCTAATAGGCTCTGCGCATTGGAATAATATATCCTATAGGTTTGACATAGGACTAAGGTCGGTATGTCCCTATCGAGTATATTAAACTTAATTACTTGTGCCAGCTAGCTCAGAGGCCACTAGAAACTCCTTGACAACAAGAAGGGAGTAGTTTCTGGCAGCCGCAAAACATGACCAATATGTTTCCTTTTAGAATCAGAACGTGTCCCAGAGTCGTGGAAACACTAGATAACTAATTCACTCAGCTCAGTCGTGCATGCTTAGTTTTCTTCAGAGTTACACAGAAATAATAGACGAGTGTTTTCAATAAAAGATTTATTGAACAGACTTGTTTCTGGTGTAAATATAATGTGCTGTTACGATCACAAGACAGTATGCGAGATAAATAATGTACAGGGTGAGCAGTAGAAATAAATAATACTGCGATAGCATTATCTTTTAGTACATATGCTGTTACATAAATAACACAGACTAAAAATGCGAGTACTCATACGATGCGGTGCTAAGCTAGTTCTACCCCAATGTACCTAACCTAACCTAGGTGTAGGACGAGGTATGAAATAGGTGAAGTATTCCTTACTATGGTATACTAAGAGTATGTTTAGTCTAGTATGCCTAGTATGCCAAGAGTCCCTCTAGGTTCTTATCAGCTCCATACCTGAAGAATGAGAGAGGTTGGAATCTCTTTGCCAGACTCGAACTCCAACACCCCGCAAGGGAAGTCAGATCACTGGAAGCTGGGCTCTCTGCGTGCAGGGAATGGCAGCGTCTTCTCAGTGCGTCAGGCCGGGATATGGGCTCCTCTGAAGTTGAGGTCTCCTCTAGTTTACAAGGGCTAGGGAAGGTATATTTATACCTGAGAGTACCTTAGGAATGTTAGCATTGACGTGAATTGGGTAGCGAAAGACGTCATGGATGAACCCCTAAGGAATAATGGTTCATGCATAATATATGAGGCCTTGAAGAAATCAATAGTCCTGGGCTAGGGAAACTCCCGCAGCCTAAGGGTCTGTTCTTCATGAACTCGTTGTGACGTTAGGGTGGACGGATGTCAGAGACCATGCCTGTATTTGGAGTGCACGGTTTAATGCCTAAATAAGGCCTGGGATTCTATGCCTATATAAGGGCAGGGCGAATTGTGCCTATATAAGGACATGATATTTAGAAAGCCTGTTATGGACACCCTAAGGAGAATACGACAATTGCGACAATTGAAAGCAATGCTTCACATCTCTGTGCAATTAACCTGCTTCACGAGGTGTTCCAACTCACACCAACTACAGTGGATGATGTTTTGTCTATAGAAATAGATGATCTAATGTTTACACCAGACCCGTAAACTGACTCTGATTCAGCATACAGTGTTCCAGAAATACAGCAACAATTTGGCCTTCATTTTTCAAAAACTTGGAACTCTACCAAAAATTGAACTTTTTCCCATTTTTTTCGAACGAAAATGGAACTTCAATCTGCTTAAAGTAGAACTAGCCTTATAGTACAGACTAGGCGGTCCTTCCACGGACATTTAGTCATCTTATGTGTCTAAAACAGTTCATTTAATTTTCAAGACATGAAATGACTTTTGATTTTTGAACAACTTATCGATCATTTTCTGTCACATGTAAATATTACTGCTTACTTCATTCCAATTGCATTTATTTTCGAATTTTATGCCTGAAATGATAAGCAATGCTTCGAATGTACAGTACCTTTTTGCATTCTAATATGTTTTTTTTAAATGCCTTTTTTAAAATGGTTTTATGAAATATTTTAGAAATATGCGGTACTCCATTTTTTATGTTTAGCATTTTAAATGTTTAGCATTTATGTATTATCGTATACACGAAAGAGGAGTGGGTGTTGTATTCTCCTTAGGGTGTCCATAACAGGCTTTCCAAATATCATGTCCTTATATAGGCACAATTCGCCTTGCCCTTATATAGGCATAGAATCCCAGGCCTTATTTAGGCATTAAACCGTGCACTCCAAATACAGGCATGGTCTCTGACATCCGTCCACCCTAACGTCACAACGAGTTCATGCAGAACAGACCCTTAGGCTGCGGGAGTTTCCCTAGCCCAGGACTATTGATTTCTTCAAGGCCTCATATATTATGCATGAACCATTATTCCTTAGGGGTTCATCCATGACGTCTTTCGCTACCCAATTCACGTCAATGCTAACATTCCTAAGGTACTCTCAGGTATAAATATACCTTCCCTAGCCCTTGTAAACTAGAGGAGACCTCAACTTCAGAGGAGCCCGTATCCCGGCCTGACGCACTGAGAAGACGCTGCCATTCCCTGCACGCAGAGAGCCCAGCTTCCAGCTTCCAGTGATCTGACTTCCCTTGCGGGGTGTTGGAGTTCGAGTCTGGCAAAGAGATTCCAACCTCTCTCATTCTTCAGGTATGGAGCTGATAAGAACCTAGAGGGACTCTTGGCATACTAGGCATACTAGACTAAACATACTCTTAGTATACCATAGTAAGGAATACTTCACCTATTTCATACCTCGTCCTACACCTAGGTTAGGTACATTGGGGTAGAACTAGCTTAGCACCGCATCGTATGAGTACTCGCATTTTTAGTCTGTGTTATTTATGTAACAGCATATGTACTAAAAGATAATGCTATCGCAGTATTATTTATTTCTACTGCTCACCCTGTACATTATTTATCTCGCATACTTTCTTGTGATCGTAACAGCACATTATATTTACACCAGAAACAAGACTGTTCAATAAATCTTTTATTGAAAACACTCGTCTATTATTTCTGTGTAACTATGAAGAAAACTAAGCATGCACGACTGAGCTGAGTGAAAGAGTTATCTAGTGTTTCCACGACTATGGGACTAGTTCTGATTGTAAAAGGGAAACATATTGGTCATGTTTTGCGGCTGCCAGAAACTACTCCCTTCTTGTTGTCAAGGAGTTTCTAGTGGCCTCTGAGCTAGCTGGCACAAGTAATTAAGTTTAATATACTCGATAGGGACATACCGACCTTAGTCCTATGTCAAACCTATAGGATATATTATTCCAATGCGCAGAGCCTATTAGGGAAATAGGAGCTACACTACATGGCATGGGTGTCAGCCGTCTCGACAGTAATGAATGTATCAGTTGCTGTCGCCTCCACATGAGGATGCAGTGCCTCCCGCACTATGGTAACTTCCGCTGCGCTGTCTTGCAGCGTCACTGCCCACGTCCAATTCAGGAGCCTCGTTCTCACCGTCTGTGGCATACCTCGCTGTTAATGCTGCAACTTTTTTCTTCTGAAACTGTGGGCGAGAACGTGGAAATTCTTCTGGTTTCCCTCGGACTGGTTGTCGAAGTTGGTCTCGTCCCTGTGGAGCCTCACGACCCCTGCCTCTATCCTGGCGATCTCCTCCACCAGTCTGGGAGGGCGATGGTGCCTGTGGAGAACGAGGAGAACGCGGGTCAGGGACTTGAAATCTATCTGGAGATTTAATTCTTGCCCTGTCGCGCAAATCATAAGTGCGTTCAGAAGATATGGAAACCGGGGATGCGGCACGCGACCCTGGTTTTTTCTGTTGCTTACTCTGTTTCTTCAACCTCCAGCTCTTTTTAGTAAAGAACGGTTTCTCATCTTTCTCAGACTGAGTTTTTTGTTGTGGCTGTGATTGAGTTTGCGTTTTAGCAAAAGGCTTAACTCCCAGACTATTGCGGCCAATGGTTTTATAAGCCTGTGCAATAATTTTCGGTAATTCGCGTGGCTTGTCCGGTTCCGGGACCAAAGCCAAAGCATTAGCGACTTGGAAGTTGACGGCATCCCCCTTGACGTTCGCAAGGATTAGATCAGCCACCACATCGAACACTCCCACCAGTCTCATCCCCAATTCCACAGCCGCTTCAGGGCCATGTTCATCCTGCACTCGTTTAATTACAGAGGGGAGAACCGTCATGGAAGGAGTGCCGAAACACTTCGCATATACTGCGGCGAATAACTTGCCCCAGTTGTAGCGTTCTGCCAACTCGGGAATTAAGTCTTTCGGCAAACTAATCGTTAAAATCCTGTGTTTTTCCACAGGAGAAGTATTTGGAAAAACTGCCTCCAGCTGGTCAAATTTTTCTGCAAGCCAATAAGGTAAATCATCCTTATTTTGTGGGCGCTTGCCCATCACCGAATTAACCATGACGGGACTTATGGTTACACCGCCCGGTCCAGTTGGATGCGCCGCAACTCCAGGAGGGGCTCCCGGACGTTGCCTGTAACATATTGTACCAAAGCTCTGTGAACGCGTATCAAAGACGTATGCAAGACACGCAGTTCATCAACCGCAAGCGTCAAATAACGCGGATGTGGGGTATACCCGGCCAAGACTGGCCAAGTGGCCCCGTCTATTGATAAGGGGCCTAAACGAACCGGGGTGACCGGATGTGGGAGGGCGCCATTAAACCAAACACGGTGTTGCCATGCCGTAAGTGGTACTTCAAGAGCCTGATAAGGCCGATAAGCATTGGGTAGGGCAGTGAGAGCGTAAACATGAAACAAATTGTCAGCTCCGTCCACCGCCGGAAAAGTGACCCAAGAATAAAACACCTCGAAGTGGTGAGCCGGGTCAGCTTGCACCACAAAGATGAGAGCGACACCCGCGTCAGGCACTCCATAAGCCAATAAATGAGCCCGGAGCGCAGCGCGGCTAAGTGCCGGTATATTTATATCCACCATTAAGACCAGCAATGATCGACGACCTAATGTGTGGCAGCGCAATATAGGGTTAACATGAACACCTTTTAATAACTTCAAGCTTGAAAGAACCTATAAAAACATCAATATAGGAGGTATCACCCTCACACACGTTTCCTGAAGCGTATGCGAAGGGTGTTGTGGACAAGCACAAGCACTACTCAAGCGTCTCGCAGATAAGAAGCCCACCACGTTGGTGGCGCCATGTTGTAGGGATTCTGCACATATACAGAGCTATGCACAGGATAATAGGTCCTCGGAGTATAGTGGTGAACCAACCATGCACCTTAGTACCCACAATCCCAATCCGACTAGCTTTAGCGCCTCATTCGCAGCGAAGCTACCAATGATTAGACAACCCAGAACACGGTCTCTCTCAGGACTCGCGGGAGCAAGAACACTCTTTCATAACTCACTCATACTTGTCCACAACGTGCGTAAATAAGAGACACAGTATAGTTTAAAATGTTTATTTCAACTATCGTGCTCTAAGATAAAGTACACGTGCCAGTACTATGAGCATAATGCATAATGATAAAATAATAAGCATGGTTACAATTCCATAGAATACAAACGGGGACAGCATTTTATAAAGACAGTGGATGTAGGGCTAAATGGCCTTACCACCCTCCCGTGCTATTAACTAGTTTATTATAAAAATAGAAGACCTCTGGGCTTTGTCAGGCGGACCCCCATACCTCAATATCTAGATGCAAGGTTTACATCATCAGACAAGCACAGCTCTTCTCCCTGGAAAGGTTTTTCTCCAAGTGTCACAAACAACAAGATCACAATATTAAAAGCACACGAATTTCTCCAGTGCAGCTGCATTTTGTGTTATGTCTAAGTGCGAGGGGCTGACCAGATCAGCAAGAACAAGGGACGTTGTTTTTCGACCTTGTACATGATGTGCAGACGAAACCCACAGGGAACAGGAGAAAAGGTGAAAGGCAAAAAGGCAGACAGTTCTAATATAGCCGGACGCAAGCAGGGACTGAACAAACAAAGTCACAGAGCAACGTGTGCAAAAAGGGTATCATGGCAGCCAGGCCTAAGCTAACTTAGCAATGTAGCCAATGAGGCCACAAACCACACTACACACTCAAGCCCTCCCCCTAACTGTGGCCACCGAACCCTCTTTGGACATGGCCTTCGTCCTGAAATTTGCAAGTTGGAAGTGACTTGCGAGTCAGGCAGAAAATGGCCAAAGAATAGTGTTTAAAATAGACGCTGGTGAGATTGCAAGTCGCATGCTGAAAATTGAGTTTTTTTCAGATATGTTGTGTATTTTGTATGTATCTGAGTAGCCAAGACCACTGCCCTGGAGTATGCTATCTTTAGGGTACACGTCCTTGAAGGGCTTTAAGTGGGCCGGGTCCTGCCGGTGCTCAGCACTGTCAGTTCTAAAAAGCAGGTGCTGAGACAAGTCCCTATTGGTTTCTCCATTTTTGCCCTCACCCTCAGGGTGAAAAATACATCTTAACTCTACAGCAGTACCACTCTTCACTGCCTTTGAAGTATCTTCAACGAGACTCGTTTTAGTTCTTCAGAGCCCTAGAATAAAATTTGAATCTATTGAGGGCTACATTAGACGCATGCTAAAACCTATACTTAATTCTCATCAAGGCCTCCATGAACACATCTTCATCTTCCTTGTTTTGTTGTGTCAGTACTTATGGTAAGATCCGAAACACCACTTGTCCCTCCGAACCCAAGCAATGGAGCAAAATATCTTTTTACTTTCCTGTGACATTCCAGCATCAATAGTTGCCTTCATGTATGTTAAAAACTCCTCCTTCCAACGCATCCACGGAAGAGGTGGGTCTCCCTTTTGTTGGAGAAATTTAGCTGGTGGCTCAAATGGCATTTTGTTAGAAATATTCAATTGTGTTTTCCAGTTAGAGACACCACCCGCGATGTAAGCAGCATGATTTAAGCAGACAAGATACAAACTGGGATGAGGATGCCAGCAAAACCACAAAAACAAGAAACAAACTTTTCTTTTTATTTCAATCTATAGTACCTTTCATCAACCGCACCAGAGACGTGTTCCAAAACATTGTTCCTCACTGCGCGTCGTTTAAACCCAAGTATCTAGTATGTTCTCAGCATACCTGGTTATGATGATAGAACAGGCAAAACAAAGATGGCCGCGCCGCACACCGATATAACGTGAGCGTCCTCCCGTGTTGATGCCGCGGGTCACAAAGCCAGAAGTCAGAGAATCCTGATGCGCTCGGACTGGTTGATGTGCCTGCCAGCAACAAAGATTGAACACAAGCAGCAGTCTTCAAATAATGCAAGTAGCAACCGCAAGCCCACGCTTCAAATGATGCCCTGTATAAGCAAATACATAAAACGCCATATCATTTCCAATATAGTTGCCTTGATACTTTACCAAGGTTGCCCTGTTACATTGTCCATGCAAATATAGGTTCTCCGGTTGTGATGCGATGCAGCGTCTGTTTACGAAGCGGTGCCACGTACTCCAAAATAGTTTCCCCACATGGGTCAGCAACACTGGGTCCAATGGAGACAAACTGCGCCTGTGCCGCTAAGTAGTAGGGGGCTTATTTGCAAGCCCCTTGCGCCACCCGTACGTCACTTTTCCCATGTTAAAAATGACGCAAAAGTGGCGCAAGGGGCTTGTAAATCTGCCCCTTGGTGTTTCTCCAGGTCATTGCCACTTGTATTAGAAGATTACAGGTCCACAACAGTTGTAGATTGGAGCAAGCTTTATTCAATGCAGCACAGTACTCTTCGAGCCAGTAATGACCGCCTGAGCATTACATACACCCGCTCCACATTCTAATTTCCTGAACTTCAACAACAGTCCAAATGCAGTGCTTTAAAGGAAAACATGTCTAAGTATAAATAACACATATTAAAATGCTAATCAGATATAACAAGGTCACACTGACAACTCCTCACTCTTTTGTAAGGCAGGTATTTCCTTGAAATCAATTAAAGGCCCCAACGTGCAGGAAGAAAAGTGTCTGCCAAACTCCTTCCGACCATCCTTAATGGCCGTCCATATCATTTCTTTGTGTTTTGAATAGGCACGAAATGGGTACCCTGCATTATCCCAGGAATCAGACTGGCATAATCTCTGTTTCATTCACACAGAAAAGCAAGCATTGACAAAGCAAATAGGTTTGACATTTGTACTCAAGCGCTGACAAAAGCAATATAAAAAATGCTTTGTGCTATTCTTAATAGTAAAAAGCAAATGCATTGCAATGCATGAGTGAGCTTAAGAACTGAGGGGCTTATTTACAAGCCCCGTGCACCGCCAGTGCATCACTTTTAACATGAGAAAAAGTGACGTACCGGTGGTGCAAGGGGCTTGTAAATAATCCCCTGAATGTGTAATGGCATACAGTACTTTAAAAAAGTAAAACAGTCCCTCATGGATTCAAATGAAGTCAGATGCACCGAAAGAGCCAAAAAATAGCTTAAACTACAATACTCCTGTGGGCAGTTGCAAGATGTGATTGATAATGGCTGAAGGTTTCAGAGCCAAAATAGCCAATGGCTGGTAGGCAGGATTCTCTTCAAAATATAGGGCCTTATTAACAAGAAAGTAACGCAGCGCTGTGCAGCTAGTCATTTGGCTGCGCCGCGCTGCTTCACTTTGAAAGCACTTGGATGCGTCATATTTACAACAATATGACATATCCCTGAGGATTCTGAGCATTCCCAGGTTTATGAAACACTGTGGGGCAGATTTACAAGCCCCTTGCGACACATTTGCGCCGCTGTTGCGTCACTTCTGTGACGCAGCGGCATCGTAAACAATGCACCACGTTGCGACATATTTACAAAGTGGCGCATCTAGGGAGATGCGTCACGTTGTAAAGCCCTGCACTACATTATACCTGCGTCCGGTATAATGTATGCAGGGTGGGCGTTCCATCGAAAGAAAGCCTCGTAAAAGTGACGCAGTGAAATATACAAGATTTCACTGAGTCACTTTTACGATGCCGCTGCGTCAAAACCTTACGCCTGCTTGAAGCAGGCGTAAGGAGTGACGCAGCACAATAAGTATGGGCCACCCCTGAGCATTGCTGGAGTTGCGTCGCGCTTGCGACACGACTCCAGCAATGCGCTGCCCTTACGACAAAAGATGCGACACGCATCTGTCTATCCTTGCGCCATGGTGCGCCGCATTGTAAATGCGACGCATCCGTGGTGGCGCAAGGGTATTTTTGCGTGTCGCATCTTTACTGGCGCATCCCTGCTAATATGCAGAGATGCTCCAGTCCTTGTAAATCTGCCCCTGTAAATCTGGGAATGCAGCAGAATCCATAGGTGTTGCGTGGGAACAGCCACAGCAACACCCATGGCACACCCCTTTCACGCAAAGTGCTGCGTGAAAAGGGGCCATATTTACAAGGCCACGAAAGCCATCCAGTGTGGCTTTACGTGGCCTTGTAAATATGGAGAACCACAGTGCGCCGCCAGTACGTCAAAAAAAGTGATGCACCGGCGGCGTAAGGGGCTTGAAAATATGCCCCATAATTTCTAAGTACACAAATAGTAAACAAAATGGTGCAGTATTGGATTCCAAACTCAGCCACACAATTGTGCAAACAATATAATATTGTTCGCAGTGACACCAGTGTAAGGGGCTTGCAGTCACTAGCTAATCCACATGTTTCTGGGACAATTCTGCTTCTAGTAATGAATGTGTTACAGAACCATTTAATGTCTCTCAGTGCTCTGCTTTTCCTCATTCAGCAGCTCACTTGCTTTGGAAATATAGAATTCTTTCTATTTGACCGCCCCACCCCTGACTCACGAATAAACTGCCAAGCTATGTTTACTTTTATGCCTGCAATCCATTGCACAAGTGTGACTGGTTCCTACTTTTTATTTATGAATACAGGTTAATGTGTAGACCCTGTGAAGCTGTGTGCCTTTGGAGAACAGACCGATCTGTTGTGTTGTCAGGCTTTTCTTCCAATATCCACTAATTCAAAATTTGCGAACATACGTGACAAGAATTTTCAATTCTATTAAGGACACGGAGGCGTAGATTATGCTTTCTCATTTCTTTACTAAAATCTCAGCAGCCAATAGAAATGAAGTAAAAACAAATAACACTACAATACCCATGAACACTCAGTGGGTATCACGTGGTAACCATAGAGTAACTAGTATAAGAGGAGTACAAGACAATACCACATCCTCTTTCTTTGTTAATAAACAGATAAGTCCAGGAAACCGATGGAATTCTTGATCAAACAACATTGAAGAGTACGTATAGTCCAGAGGAACCTAGGACCAACAGACCGGAAGCGAAGAAACTGGAATCAGAAGGCACTTGGAACTGTGGGAGCAAAAGAAGGAACTCCAAAGGTGATGAAGCTCAAAATCATTTGAGATCCGATCCTGAAAGAAGAAATGAGGCCTTAATATCTTACATATACTCAAGATAAAATATCATCGTAAAAAAGGGGGGGAAAGAACATGAATAAAACATTGCAAACACAATATATAGATACATGTGCATATACAGCATAGCGTAAAATGAAAAAACAGAGAAAACTCAATGGGTGGGATAATCTACGCCTCCGTGTCCTTAATAGAATTGAAAATTCTTGTCACGTATGTTCGCAAATTTTGAATTCTATGTCAGGACCGGAGGCTTGATTATGCTTGTTTAAAGCTGCGCCACCACAACTGAAGCAATATCGACAATAGGCTTGTAATAAAACGTTTTAAACATGGAATCCGATGGCCAATCAGCGGCATGCATGATATCAGATAGAGTAACACCCACAGAAAAGGCTTTTGAAGCCATGGCACCCCGGGCGGAATGCGCCCCAAATTTAGAGACATCAATGCCTGCCTCATTCATGAGCCAACGAACCCATCTTGACAATGTCGCTGGAGTTACAGGACGAAAAGGCCTTTGCAGAGCAATTAATAATTGACCAGACATATCATGACGAAAAGCAGCAGTACTTACCTCATAATCTTTAATGCATTGCACTTCGCATAATTTAGGATTATTAGGAAAACTGGGATATGTAATAGTGGCAGTATTAGACTTAGTACGTTTGGAAAGAACAAAAGTAACACCTTCCGGAGAAAATCTGCGACCTGAGAGATCAAGAGCACGGATATCGGACACCCTTTTACAAGACACGAGGCAAAGTAACAGAGTTAACTTCGCAGACAACTGTTTACGAGACAAGTGTTGATTGGAAGGCCAGGCTTCAAGGAAGCGCAACACAACAGAGACATCCCATAATTCAGAATATTTAGAAGAAGGGGGCTTGACTAATCGAATACCTCTGAGTAATTTACGAATTAAAGGATGTTCACCAATCTGTTTGTCATCCACTGTGACATGGCCTGCAGAGATGGCCGAACGAAAGGAATTAACAGTTCTATAGGCAAGACCTGAAGAAGCCAGAGAAGCAAGAAAATTCACAATTAAAGAGACATCCGCTGTAGTGGGATCCACTTCCCGTGAAGAGCACCAACTACACCAACGTTTCCATGCTGAAGAATAACGCTTGTGTGTGTTGGGGGCCCAAGCTTCGCTGATAAATCTGGAAGCCTCTCGCGAAAGACCTGGGACTGACCAGCGAGTCCCGAAATCCGCAACGCCACAAGAAGAAGTTGACAGGATTCTATCAGTGGATGTGGAGCGTGAAGCGGGTCCAGAAGGAGGTTCCAACGTTGAGGAAGCAACAGTGGAAGTGCACACAGCATCTCTAGAACTACAGGGAACCAGGGCTGAGCTCTCCATAATGGAGTTATCAGAATCAGTTCCGATTGAAATCGCTTGGTGAACGCTAGAACCCTGGGAATCATCAGAAAAGGAGGGAATGCGAAGCACAGGGACTGAGGCTAACCCTGAAGAAACGCATCCGTGGCCAGGGCTTTCGGATCCGGCCGCCAACTGAAGAATGCCGGAATCTGTTTGTTGAGTCGAGAGGCAAATAGATCGATTTGACAGGGACCCCAAAGGCGATTCAATGATCGGAAAAATCGAGGGTGAAGTCTCCAGTCGCTGAAATCCCGTAGATGACGGGAGTTCCAATCTGCAATCTGATTGCTGCACCCTGGAAGATATTCTGCAATAACTGTGATCTTGTTCTGAAGGCAAAAGTGCCAAAAATCCTTGGCTATTTCCGCTAACATCTTGGAACGCGTTCCCCCCAGTTTGTTGACATACCTTACCGCAGACACATTGTCCATGCGGAGAAGAATGCAACAATTGGATTTGAGAGGGGATAGGCAACGGATGGCAAATGACCCCGCGAGAAGTTCCAAGCAGTTTATGTGGAGATTCAACTCCTCCTGAGACCAGCGACCCCCGGTAGATACCGGACCGCAACGGGCTCCCCAACCCCACCGACTGGCGTCGGATTCGATCACTACCTCTGGAGCAGACCCGAAGAGGGCGCGACCGTTCCAAGCTTCCATGTGGTTTAACCACCAAATCATCTCCCACCTCGCCTCCTCCGAAAGAGGAATTTGATCTGAGTATGTGAGGCCTTTCTGGAGATGACGAATCTTTAGTCGCTGAAGTGCTCGGTAGTGAAGGGGACCCGGGAAGATAGCCTGAATGGAAGAAGCTAGCAGGCCGACAATCCCGGCTAGAGAGCGCAAGGACACAATCTGCTTGTGCAAAATCAATCTCAACTCTCTCTTGATATTCCTTATCTTCTGATTTGGTAAAAGTAATTGGCAAGAGAGAGAATTGATCATAAATCCCAGAAATTCTATGGACTGAGTCGGAAAATGAACCGACTTCTGAGAATTCTTTATACAAATAGGAAGGTGCACCAAGAAACGAGTCACTGTCCTTCAAATATATCCAAATGATGTCCTTTTATTAATCTTGATAGTAAAATACGGTAATCAGCCAACGCTGTTGCTCCACTGAGGGAACTTCATCAGGGCTGAAAACATATATATAAAACATAACATAAGTCACAACACACCACAATAGAAAACAAATATAAACATAAAGAATTATACACACATAATATAATGACAAAAACGAACGACTCAAATTGAAAAATACACAAAACATATAAGCCATATAACACAAATATATACAATTAAAAATGTATACATGACAACATGAAAACTATATACATTAGGACTGCAATTGCAGCAGTATATCTTTTAAAAACAAATATATAAAACAAACATCGTAACTCACAATAGTGGGGCAAATTATCTTATGTTACTATATATTCCAACGACCAAAACTCATTAAAGTCCAGATTTGGCAAAGGGCGGGAGAAGGCCCCATCTCAATAAAGGAGAGAAGAAAGAGGAAAACAGAAACAGAGAAGGCAGACTGTAATAGAAAATGAAAAAAGTGAAAAAGTAAACAAATTTGAAAGAATGGGAAGAGTCCAAAAGTCCAAACACACCAAGCATACCACAAGTAGTGGTCAAGTACCAATTAAAAATCCCAATAAATCACCTAAAGGCCACAGTTCTCACTCTCATATAACAGTACGAAGTACAAAATATCCGAAATCGGAATAGAAATATATTCAGAAATGGAGTAATTTGGAAACCCCGAAGTCCTAATGGAAAAAACTACATGTTATATAACCATAAACTGTGGTTCGTCAGATTGCGAGCAACATAGGATTTGCAAAAGTATTATTCTCTGCCATAGCAAACCCATTTACAAAAATATTCGTGCTTCCCTAATGAGGGCACGAGAACACACAAATCTCACCTTAGGTATCACGACGGGGAATAATATATCCACGATCTTACATACGGTTAGTCCAAACAACAAATTGTAAAAACGATCCAGAAATTCCTAATCGAAATAATTAAACGATATTAGCCATAATAGGCCATGTGTCATTCACTAACATGCTAAAAACCAACAAGAGTATAGATGTTTAAAATACACACTAAAATCCAAAAAGGATCTTACCTGACACATATGCAACAAAATCTAATACACAGAAGGTATCATTCCCAGCAATTATGTTCCAACGAAAATAACAAATTAGCAGCCGGTATCCTAAGGGGGTAAAAAATTAGTACCCATTGATAAATATAACCGGAGTTGTATAGTATGCCTGGTGACAAATAATTAGTAATACATTCAACTCAGTGCTGACAATACCACACAATGATATGAACAGCCAACAATAATTAACATGATCAGGCACTCGCAATGAACATGTAAGTAAAACATAAAGCGTATGGAATACATGATCATATCAGAGTATAACCGAAGTTGTGTAGTATATTAATTAACGTGCTCTCAATGATAAATTCACAATGAAATAGTCAATATCACACAGTAGTATGAACTGCGAACAGAAAATAACATGGTCTGACACTCACAAATGACCATGGGGTTATACTAATCCCGAGACAAAATAAAGGGCAACTAAGACTCTATATGTCATGTCCCAAATAGACAATAAAAGCCCAAAACGATCTCCTCGTAAAAAATCCCCCCGAAAATACTCGAGACAGCCAAACCGCGATCTTACCTTGATACGATACAAACACCGGCTCACCAAATCCTTCGCTATCCCAAACGTTAGTATTGTGCGCCATCATCGTCCAATATATGAGGGCGCGTGCGCGGCACAAATGACGTTAGTGTGCTCGCGTCATAGTGCAGAGACAGCGAAAACAGATGACAAGACGGCCGCCATATCAGTAGGGTTTATTCATACAGCGTGTAAAGCCCCAGTTTATTTAATATAGAGCACCCGGGCGTAATGAGGCATAATAATTAGAAAACAATGACAAGCCTGATATGCTGGGAATAATAACCCAAAATAAATAATAACAGCCGCCATATTGGTAGGGTCTATTCATGCTGCCTGTAGAACCCCAGTTTGTTTAATACAAAGCACCCGGGCGTAAAAAGGCATGCTAACATAAAAACAATATCAAGCCCAATATGCTGGAAATAAAAACCCAAAGTAAATACTAAACAAACAAAACAACAAACTCAGGGCCTACTAATGAAAATCTACAATTGCCATCCATATCGCAGTACCAAACCGAAAGCTCATCAAATTACTGGATATCTAGTTCGCGAGTGAAAAAGTCACAAAGAGCTAATCAGAGATCATTTTGAAAAATCGATCGCCATCTTGATATGTCTGAAGATGAATTGATCAAATATCATACAGACACTAAGGGGCCGATTCCGATTCGGGCCGGAAATCTCTCCGACCGAGCCGGACCCGGAGAGATTTCCGACCGTATCGGACTCGGGCAGTCCGACCGATCGAGTACGATGCGCACGCATGCCATCGGACTCGAGTCGGTCGGACTCCCATTGAAGTCAAAGGGAGCCGGTCGTACAACGCGTACGCGGGCTCCCATTGACTCAATGGGTGCAAGGCGGACAAGGGCGCCCCTTCCACGTGTACGCGGCGAAGCGACTCGCGCCGTACACGCACAGGTAGGGGGACCCATGGGTCCCCCTGTGTGCGACTCGCGCGCCTACGCGCACAGGGGGTCCGACGCGGACCCCCAAAGTCCGGCTCCGACAGCTTTTTCGAGCCGGACGGCGCGAGTCGATCGGACTCGCTCGCGGCGCGCATTGTACTTACCCGGCCGGGAAACGTCTCCATAGCGCGGTGCGAGTCGTGTCCATGCGAGTCGGTCGGAGCGTGTTGAAGCCGCGTTCGAGTCGGTCGGAGTTTTCGCGGGTGCCTGCATCGTACTCGCTCGGCCGGACCCGCGTACGATTCGGTCGGGAAACAGGGCTCCGAATCGGATCCGGTAAATCCGAATCCGATTCGGAGCCCTACCGGCCGAGATCGGAATCGGCCCCTTAATCTAAAAAACAATAACAAAATAAAGAAAAAAATCCAAATTAAATAAACATGTGTGAAATACTCGCACAACATAATATTACGGTCAGTAAAATATTACCAAAAAAGAAAATGAAAATAAATGGATGAATGATAAAGAAAAAGGAGAAAAAATAGAAATAAAAGACAAACATACACTACATTTTGAAACGGACACATCGAGCAGCAGAAACATGTGGAGATTGGCAAATATTAAGGTAACCACTTGTATTGGGAAATCCTATTCAGTTAGCAGCGGCATAACTAGTTTAACACCAAAGCACATGATTATAAAAAATAGTGCATCTCGCCATCGGTATTATGCCCCAAAACAGTAGCCCTGAGACGACAGATCCATTTGGACTCAATCTGTCTGAGTAGACATTCCCTATTGCCTCCTCTTTTGTTAATAGGCACATGGTCAATTGCATGAAACCAAAGTGTCAGGTCATCAGGATGTACATTGTAATAATGGTTCGTAATGGGGTATCTGTCATCTCTGTTTTTTAATGCCCTACGGTGTTCCTGTATCCTAGTTTTGAGACAGCGAATCGTGCTGCCAACATAAACAATACCACATTTACAACCAATTACATATACCACGTGAGTTGTACTACAATTTAGGAAGTGTCCAATTGTGTATTGCTTTGGTGAATCGTATGCAAAAGTCTTTGTTTTGTTTCTTCCCCATGGGCAAACATTGCACATACCACAGATGAAGAAACCCTTTGGCTTCATTGGTAACCAGGTATTCGTATTTTTAGGTGTAACTACATAACTTGGACATAGAGAATTTCTCAATGACATTCCTCTCCTATATGTAATAGCTGGTCTATTGTCAATAGCATCCCTGAGCCCAGGGATGTCTAACAGGAGGTGCCAGTTCCTTCGAAAAATATTGAAGATTTTACTGCTGTGTGTAGTGTATTGAGTAATGAACCTGGCCTTATTATTGGTAGTAGCGGTCTCCTTGCTCTTATGTTTATCCCTCAGTGTGTCGTCTCTATTTAAGTAAAGGGCTCTGGATTCAGCCCTATCAAGAGTCTTATTAGCATATCCTCTTCTGGCAAATCTCTGTTTAGATGCAGTAATCTGGGAAATGAATGTTTCCTCCTCGCTGCAATTACGCCTAATTCGTGTCATCTCACCAAAAGGGATATTATTGATGACAGAGCTAGGGTGGGCACTAGCAGCGTGCAAAATCCCATTACACGCAGTCTCTTTTCTAAAGAGCGTACTTTGTATTTTGCCATGTTTTATATAGAATTGGATATCCAAGAAGGTTATGCTCTCTTTGTTGAAAGACATAGTCAGCTTAACATTAAAAGCATTGTCATTCAAAAATGCAAAATATTGATGTAGTTGATCCTCTGAACCAGACCACAAGCAGATGATATCATCTATGTACCTCCCCCAGTACACGATGTAATTGGTCCAGGGGGAGGCACCTTTGCCCCAAGCATGCTCCCTCTCATACCACCCCATAAAGAGGCAGGCATAGGAGGGAGCAAACTTGGAGCCCATCGCGGTCCCCTGTATCTGCTGGAACCAGCGATTATCAAATAGGAAGTAATTATTTGTTAAGATGATGTCAATCATTCTCACCACTATTTCATTAAAGTCATATAGTTCAGCATCCTCCCTATCCAGGAAAGACTGTATTGCCATGATTCCATATTTCTTTCCAATACATGTGTAGAGGCTCTCCACATCAAAGGTGACAAACATGAGGTCCTCTGACCACTCAAAATCCTTAAACTTCATTAAAATATCCTTGCTGTCCTTAACGTAAGATGGTAAGTTAAGGACATACTTCTGTATTCTTAAGTCTACATATTCAGACAATTTTTCAGAGGGTGAGCCCACCCCTGAAATAATTGGTCTACCCGGGGGAACTGCCCTCCCTTATGAATTTTAGGTAAAATATATATACATGGAAAAGTAGGACAATCCACCCACAGGTATCTGCACTCTTCCTCCGTCAGTAGACATGTATCCTTCCATTCATTAAGTCTAGCATTAATCATGTTAGTGAGATTAGAAATAGGGTTAGTTTGGATTTCCCTATAGCACTGTTCATTGCTGAGCTGTCTAGTGATTTCTTGTATATAGTCCTTATGATTCATTATAACGACGTTTCCGCCTTTATCGGCCTCTCTGATCACAATGGTAGGGTCCTTGCTCAATCTATTTAGGGCTAATCTTTCAGCAGCCGAGATGTTGTTATTGGCCTTAGGTGCAAATTTATTCGGTACTGCTATTTCATAGAGTTCTTCTGAAACCTTGTTATGAAAAACATTGATGTTCTGATGATAGGAATTAGCAGGTATGAACTTGGACTTAAGGTGTAGCCCGCTGTCCACACTCTGATTCTGTGGGATGTCAAAATCATTAAGCAGAGTTGGAATATCATACACATCTTCCTCATTTAGTGACAAAAGACATTGTACATCACGAATGTCCCGGATGCTATGTGTCCCCAGATGTTTAGTAATCGGGGCCCCTCCTGGATCACAAGGTCTTCTGGAAAAATAATCTTTAAGTTTAAGTACTCTTATAAATTTATATAAATCAATATGTACGTTAGTCAAATCCCCACTTTGAGTGGGACAAAAATTCAAACCCCTACTAAGTAATTTGATTTCGTCATCATCAAGGACTTTATTTGAAAAATTGACAATTTTTAAATCTTGATTGGCATTTCGTAAATCATTAGGAACATTATCATTACATGTCAAATTCAAGGGACCTTCTTGGGTCTCATCCCTATGCTCGCCTTGTCTATTGTTCCCCCTCTTGTACCTCCCTTTAATCCTCCTCCCTCCCCTCCTGATTTTGTCTGGTCTCTTTTTTGTTGTAATCGATTGCTGATTCTTAACTTGGCCAGTTCTTTTTGAAAAGAGGAGGCACCTTCCCCTAAAGGGGCCTCAGGCACAGTGTTATTGGATGCAGTGCTACTCAGTGATGAACTAGATAAATTACTGTTAGAATGAGTTTCATCACTTTCATCTCTATCTCCTCGAGTTCTTTTTTTATCCTCTAAACCCTGCACTCCATCGAATTTTTTCGCGAACGTATAGACCCTGCCATCCCGGTAATCTTTATCATCCCTTTTATCTTCCTCAATTTCTTCTCTTTCAAGTAAATTTGGTGATTATCCATAACCTGTTTCAAAATACCATAATTCTTCTCAATTAGATCTTTTTGTATCTGATCATTGATTTCTTTTTCAACTATCTCACTCTCTGCCTGAAGTTTTTCTCCCTTCTCTAAGGCATGTCTCACCAGGATTCGCATCATGGTTTGAGATGCCCCTTCAAGATTACATTCCCACTCCTTAAGAAGGTCTTCACTTAAATCCTCGAAGGTGGGAAAGATGAGTATGCGCAGCCCCCTGGGAATTTTACCATTTTCCATATACTGCTTGAGGGTCACTCCATCCCACCATCTGCTTAATTCCTGCTTCTTGAGCCGTTCTAATCTTTGGAATAGTGTTTTGAGACTTGTATTGGTAATAGCCCCATGAGTAGTTATCTGTTTGGTGGCACTTGCCCCAAACAAGTTTTGAGCCATTTCCTCACGGCCATCATTAAATTTCGACATTGTTATACAAAGATGTCAAATGGGATGAGTGCAAAACGGTCCACAATTTAATATAAACAAAAAAGCACCAACAACGGCTGACCACAGGTTCAGCACATCAAATCCCCAGTTCTCATAAATAATAAGAGTCCTGTGCAGCCACTTCCAGAGCTTGCCGCAGTTAAGCTCTACTGGAAACCAGAAGCATAATCTTTATACAAATAGGAAGGTGCACCAAGAAACGAGTCACTGTCCTTCAAATATATCCAAATGATGTCCTTTTATTAATCTTGATAGTAAAATAAGGTAATCAGCCAACGCGTTTCGTTCCACTGAGGGAACTTCATCAGGGCTGAAAACATATATATAAAACATAACATAAGTCACAAGACACCACAATAGAAAACAAATATAAACATAAAGAATTATACACACATAATATAATGACAAAAACGAACGACTCAAATTGAAAAAATACACAAAACATATAAGCCATATAACACAAATATATACAATTAAAAATGTATTCATGACAACATGAAAACTATATACATTAGGACTGCAATTGCAGCAGGATATCTTTTAAAAACAAATATATAAAACAAACATCGTAACTCACAATAGTGGGGCAAATTATCTTATGTTACTATATATTCCAACGACCAAAACTCATTAAAGTCCAGATTTGGCAAAGGGCGGGAGAAGGCCCCATCTCAATAAAGGAGAGAAGAAAGAGGAAAACAGAAACAGAGAAGGCAGACTGTAATAGAAAATGAAAAAAGTGAAAAAAAGTAAACAAATTTGAAAGAATGGGAAGAGTCCAAAAGTCCAAACACACCAAGCATACCACAAGTAGTGGTCAAGTACCAATTAAAAATCCCAATAAATCACCTAAAGGCCACAGTTCTCACCTCATATAACAGTACGAAGTACAAAATATCCGCAATCGGAATAGAAATATATTCAGAAATGGAGTAATTTGGAAACCCCCGAAGTCCTAATGGAAAAAACGACATGTTATATAACCATAAACTGTGGTTCGTCAGATTGCGAGCAACATAGGATTTGCAAAAGTATTATTCTCTGCAATAACAAACCCATTTGCAAAAATATTCGTGCTTCCCTAATGAGGGCACGAGAACACACAAATCTCACCTTAGGTATCACGACGGGGAATAATATATCCACGATCTTACATACGGTTAGTCCAAACAACAAATTGTAAAAACGATCCAGAAATTCCTAATCGAAATAATTAAACAATATTAGCCATAATAGGCCATGTGTCATTCACTAACATGCTAAAAACCAACAAGAGTATAGATGTTTAAAATACACACTAAATCCAAAAAGGATCTTACCTGACACATATGCAACAAAATCTAATACACAGAAGGTATCATTCCCAGCAATTATGTTCCAACGAAAATAACAAATTAACAGCCGGTATCCTAAGGGGGTAAAAAATTTGTACCCATTGATAAATATAACCGGAGTTGTATAGTATGCCTGGTGACACATAATTAGTAATACATTCAACTCAGTGCTGACAATACCACACAATGATATGAACAGCCAACAATAATTAACATGATCAGGCACTCGCAATGAACATGTAATTAAAAAATAAAGCGTATGGAATACATGATCATATCAGAGTATAACCGAAGTTGTGTAGTATTTTAATTAACGTGCTCTCAATGATAAATTCACAATGAAATAGGCAATATCACACGGTAGTATGAACTGCGAACAGAAAATAACATGGTCTGACACTCACAAATGACCATGGGGTTATACTAATCCCGAGACAAAATAAAGGGCAACTAAGACTCTATATGTCATGTCCCAAATAGACAACAAAAGCCCAAAACGATCTCCTCGTAAAAAAGCCCCCCGAAAATACTCGAGACAGCCAAATTGTGATCTTACCTTGATACGATACAAACACCGTCTCACCAAATCCTTCGCTATCCCAAACGTTAGTATTCGGCGCCATCATCGTCCAATATATGACCAGAAATCCCAGGGATTGTAACAGATGGTCCAAGATAAATGAAGTTGAAGAAGGTGAGGACAGTGTGCCATTAAAAGAATGTCGTCCAAGTAAATTATGAGACGAACACCCCTGGCTCGAAGAGATTCGACTACAGGACGAAGGAGTTTGGTGAAACACCATGGAGCGGACGAAAGACCGAAGGGGAAGACCTTGTATTCGTACCACACTCCTTGCCACTGGAATTGAAGAAAACGACGATGAGGACCGTACACGGGTACTGATAGATACGCGTCCTTCAGGTCGAGACGGACCATCCAGTTCCCTTCCTGAAGAAGATCCCGAAGAAGATGGATGCCCTCCATCTTGAAATGATGGTACACCACCCAAGTGTTGAACTCCTTGAGGTTGAGAACGAGTCTGGAGCCTCCCCCTTTTTTCTGAACCAGGAAGATGGTGCTGGAAAACCCCTGGGGATGACGAGAAGCCTGAACGATGGCTCCATTGCGAAGGAGAGAGTCGAGTTCTTGGGAAATGAAAAACTGATCCTGATGAGAGAACTGAAGGGGAGGAGGAGAAAGGTCTTGAACGGGGGAATGGAAAAACTCTATCCTGTAACCCTGCACAGTGTTTAGGATCCAGGCATCCTTGGAGATTAGCTGCCAATTGGGAAGAAAAAACTGAATTCTGCCCCCCAATACAACATCCGAGAAAGGAATTAAACTCACCTGAAACGGAGGAATCCTGTTGTCCTCCATGATTGCCGGCATATCGTCCTTTGCGAAACTTATTCCGGGCTCTGCGAGAGGGGTAGAAGGAAGAAGAGTTGTTGTATCCGGATTCTTGATATTGTCCACGTTGAGATTGCGTTCCACGATGGGCGCCTTGGGAGTATCCACGGCGGAACGAACGCCCACGATATCATCCGGCCCGTCCGAAAACCGGACAAAAAGCCCGTTTCAAGGAACCTTGAGCCTTATCCAGGCCACTAAAGGTGGCCACAAATTTTGTAAGTTCCTTTAAGAAAGGCTGTCCAAAGAGAAGACCCTGGGCCAATGGACCCGATTCCGAGGAAGCCAGCTCAGTGAGGCGTGGATCCAATTTTAGTAAAATCGAACGGCGACGCTCTGAGGACATGGCAGAATTAGCATTCCCGAGAATAGACACAGCTCTTTGAGCCCATCCAATCAAGTCATCCGTATCAATGGGAATGGTAGATTCCTTAGAATGATACCCCAACTCAAGGATCTTAGTAAGGGGACCAAGTAACTCCAATAATTTATCTTGGCAGGAACGCCATGCTCTATCAAGCCCTTTTTTGGGAACCCTGGAGTATTTCTTCAAATAGGTGACCATGGACGGATCAACATCAGGCGTGTCTGCCAATTTGTTTGTCAAATCTGGGCGCGGACATTCAGAACGTAAACGTGCACGCACATCTTCGTCAAAGGCCTGACGAATATGTGTTTGAACGTAGTCCGCAACTTCTGCAGAAGGGAGCCAAGAGGTGGAGTTGGGATGAACAATGTCAGTGGGATCAAAATCTAGAACTTTGGGATGCGAGGGAGCATCAACATAATGTTCCTTGCGGGACTTTTTTGTAGGTGGAGGGGACTTGTCATGCTCAGATTGGGATGCAGAAGAGAGATCACCCTCATTACTCTGATGTGAACTAGAACCCTTGGAGGTACCATAGGAGGGATCCTTGGATAAGGCTTTGGCTAACCTTGCAAAATCGCCAGAATGAGGGTTAGAACCACGGGACTCTATAGGTGTGGAACGCCCCGAATTAGGCAGCCAGCCTTGTTGAGCAGCATAGCTGGAAAGGTGACGTTTTAAAGGTTCAATAGCCTTCACCAGAGCTTTATTAACGGAGTGCTGGACTCCCATATCAAGAGCTTCTACTAGATCCTGTTCCAGGGAGCCAGAGGGCTCGTCATCATAATACTCCTCTTCAAAGTAGAAGTCTGCCATAATGCACACAGTAAAGTGTGAAGTCAACACCCACAAGAGGAGATAAATGGAAGAAATTGTACTGAGAATATGGGGGAGTGGTAAACCCCAGGCAAGTCAAACGCACCAATGAAATGAAATGGTGAAAATAACAACAGTAAAAAGTGGAGGGAGGACTTCCCAGGAATAGCCACTCTAGGCAAAGCCTATGCACTATTATACAGCCCAAAACAGTGTAAGTTAAGGAAATGGGCGTCAAAAAGGGGCGGTGACAGGCAGTGTGGGTAAGAAGCAATTAGCGGTGCTCCGACGCTCGTTTAAACCCGAGTGTGGAAAAAAATCGGGTAAAATGGCCGCCGCGCATGCGCGGTAACGGCCGCCTGAACACAGTAGAAAGAGGACAGCGCGATCGCAAGACGCGCAGTCCTCTCGCCCCGAACTCCCGCTCCACAGCTGATCAGCGAGGGAGCAGAGCGCCCGCACTCGGGAGGCGGCCACACGCTCCCAAAAGAACAAATAAATAAAGCACAGGTGAGGCGCGCGCTATGGAAGCGCAGTCCACACCCTCCGCACACTCACACCAGCTCAAAGCTTACAGTGCGATAAATGCGGAGCGCGCGAAGGAGAATAGAAATACAGCGACCTGCAAAGAAAGCAATGTGCAAATACCAAAGCACAATAAAGTTGAAATACACGTTGCAGTTAATGAATTAAGACATGACAATGCAAGAGGAAAGAGAAAACACTTCACTGGCTGCGGAGCAGCAAAGAAAGAGGATGTGGTATTGTCTTGTACTCCTCTTATACTAGTTACTCTATGGTTACCACGTGATACCCACTGAGTGTTCATGGGTATTGTAGTATTATTTGTTTTTACTTCATTTCTATTGGCTGCTGAGATTTTAGTAAAGAAATGAGAAAGCATAATCAAGCCTCCGGTCCTGACATAGAATTCCAAAGCTAAGAAAATGAGAAAATCTAAATTGTAAAAAAGCATTTGTTCTGAGCTAGAGAAATATGATGGAAATTTCGACCCTCAAAATCAATCTCATAAAGTCAACGGATTATTATAGTTCCTTTCCTGGCTATCACATTCCTCTCCCTTTTGGTGGATTGCTTTCATTTGGTTTGTATAGAGATAGCATTAGTCTTATGTAAGAGCTAATGTCATCAATACACAACGAGAGTGTAGCAATGGTTCAGCCTTCCCTCAGCCATTGCTTGTTGAAAGTCTCATTTACATTTTGGATGCTACATTAAACAGTACTTGGACGTTGTAACTGTTACTCATGATGTATGGAGTTTTTCCTCTTTACTTTGTGAATAGGCGAGGCAAAGGTTTTTCTCTCTCAAGTTACCTTCTTGACCCCTGCATTCTCTCCTACTATACCCAGCCAAGGTCAGAGAAAAAGCCACCAATGGACTCCTCACCAACCACTACATCCTCGACACCATACAATCGAGTTTCAGACCAAACCACAGTACAGACAGCACTCATCGCAGCGACAGAAAGCATCTGAATTATCCCCAATAGAGGAGAAATCGCAGCCCTCATCCTACTCAACTTCTCTGCAACCTTCAAGACAGTCTCCCATCGCATCCTGCTCGAATGATTTCACAAGGCAGGCATCCAAGGACTGGCCTTCAATGGATCTACCTCTTCCTCACTGGAAGAACCCAAACAGTCAACTTGTCACCAAACTTCTTGGACTCGCAGGAACTCAACCGCAGAGACCCGCATGGTTCCTCGCTCAGTCCAACCCTCTTCAACATCTGCATGACCCTGCTGGCGAACATTATTCATGCACACATCAACATATTCACCAACACCGACAACACCCAACTCATACTGTCCCTCTCGGATAAACCACACAGCATCAGGAGCAACTTCAATGTGTGCATGACTGAAGTGGCCACCTGGATGAAGTCCAACTGCCTGAAGATGAACACGGAGAAGACTGAGGCGGTAAACTTAATTAAAAATGCCTTGCCATTGAACTTCGCCTGTGGCTTACAGACCTCGACCTGCTCCCACCCTCAGCACATGAGCACAAAACCTTGGGATCATTATCGGCAACAAGCTGGACATGTCTGCCCATGTCAACAGAGTTGCCACAGCCTGCTTTCACACCCTGAATATGCTGCAAAAGTTCTTCAAGTAGTTACCCAACAGCACTAGGATAAACATCACCTTAGCCCTCATCATATGCAGACTGGACTACAGGAACACCATCTACACTGGAATCACCAACCAACTCACAAAAAGATTCCAGACAGTCCAGAACGCAGTTGCTAGACTGGTACTCAACCTCCCAAGCTAGGTTCAGGTCTCACCACACCCAACGGAACTCCACTGGCTGCCGATACATAACTACACACAGTTCAAGTCTCTCATTCAAACATACAAAGCACTACACAACACAGGCCCAGACTACCCAAAGAGCTGCCTGCATTTCCACAAACCCTCCAGGCACATCTTCTCAGTTGGACTTTCACTAGCACACGTCCCATAAAAAGGCAAAAGCAGATGAGGGAGTCACACCCTCTTATACATTGCTCCTAAAGTGTTGCAACGACCTCCCACACCACATTAGATCCTCATCTCTTCTTGATTTCCTCAAGAATCTGAAGACCTAACTCTAGTGTGCCAGGTTCTGCATGCTGCTCTCCTTGCAGCCAGTTGTGACAATGGGGAGGGCTTGCCAAAGCCACAATTGAGGGTGTGGTGCCAGTTGGGATAGAGGGAAATAGCTGTAGCAGCGAGCTGGGCCTGGAAGAACTCAAGAACCAATAACTAGTACAAAGCAATTAGGAACAGCAGTGCACATGGCCGCAGCTGACATGCACGGAAGCAACATTACCAGGAGGTCTGTTGGGCTATTTTGGGGATTGACAAGACACACCCCAGCCCAGCAGCATGTGAATAGCCTTCAATGTTTTATACATTAACCTCTGTGCTGCATCTTGTGGTGGAAGAGGTTGCGGCTGCAGCACCAAGGTGAGCCTGGCTTAGCTTAACAAACAGTAACTGGAGCAGAACAGCAAAGAGTGTCAGTGTCTGCCGTCTGCCACCAACAAAGTGAGCAGAGGCACCACTTTAGACTGCCTGACAGCGGCAGCGCTTCCAAGACCACCATCTCCTGGCAGCTGCACCCAACCAGCAATCAATCAATCAATCAATATCTATATAGGGCAGCTTATCACCCCGGGCCGTATCCAGCTGCTGAGGTTTGGAGGGCCTTAGTCGAAGAGCCAGGTCTTGAGTTCCTTTCTGAAGTCGGCGAGAGAGGGGGAGGTTCAGAGGTGGAGTGGAAGGTCGTGCTAGGACTTGGTGACGAGGTGTTGCAGGGATTCTGCACAAAACAGAACTATGCGCAGGATTATAGGACCTTGGTGTATGAGGACTGAGTCATCCCACCACTTTAGTGCCCATGAGCCCAGGACCGACTAGCTACAGTGTCTCACTTGCTCTCCTACTCACTCACAGAGAAGCAAATGATTAGACACCCCAGAACACAACACTCCCAGATCTCTCAGGAATCGCGGTAAGAAGACACACTCTTTCGCTCGCACTTTGTACTCGTCCACAATAAGATCTAAAAGAGTCACAAAATAGTTTAAAATATTTATTTTAACTAACGTGCCCTAACATGCAGTATACATGCCACAACAAGCAGGAAAATGCATAGTACAAATATAGTCAGCATTGCAGGTAGTCCATAAATCATAAAGGGAGATGTCATCATATAAAAGACAGTGAAGCCTATCCTCCCTCCTCTTGCTAAGAAGCAGTATTATTATATATTAGAAGATCTCTGGGCTTTGTCAGCAGACCCCATACTTCAGCCTATAGATGGTAAATCTACATCACAGGTGCTGTCTCGCTCTTCTCCCTGGAAAGGTCCCTCTCCAAGTGTGTGTCACCTAATTCGTGTACCCCACTAAGAAGCAAAGTACGTTCTCCAAACAACAGCTGCATCAGTATGTTTTGTCTAAGGGCTAAGGTCTGGCCAGAACAAAATAACAAGGGGCATTGTTGTTCGACCTTGCACATAATGTTCAGTCAAAATCCCAGGAACATGCAGAGAGCGAACCCAGTGCTGAGTTCTCATGTGAAAGCAGTCCTTTAAATGTTGCAAAAATAAAGATGTGTAGTAACGTGCGCAAAAGCAGCAGGCAAGCTGAGGCATGCTCATGCCAAGTTAGTGAAAAACGACAATGTACCAACGTGCCATGTGACACCCTCCCCTTGGCCAGATCGTTAGCGCTATGCTAAGAGAAAATGTAACATAAGCAGAGGCACAGCGTTCAAGTGGTATCCCAAAAGAGGACAGTTGTGAAGCCAAATTAGGAAAAATGGTGGTTAAAAAAAATTCGCCAATTGAGCACTCAAATTATTTTCTCAATATCCATTCAGAGATATTCCTCGGACTCGAAAATGTGGCGGGAAAAACGAAAAGCCATATACTCCAGAATGTTGTCTGATCCTTCAATATTAAAAAGAGATGCCATCCAGTTTAGTAGATCGAAAGAGCACACATGCTCCTCATATCCGGAAGCTGTTAGGAGCATGCCAGGACAACCTGTGGTAAGTTCGATGAAACTCCGTTCAATGAGGCGCTGCGCACGGGCACAGGTACTCAAGTCTGCCGTTGGTCCAAGTAAAGGATCGCACATCAGGCGCCTACCCGGGGCACATGTCTGATCATGGGCCTTCAACGGGCCCAATAACAGATCGTAATCCAGGGCAGCGTGCGTGGCATTCGAGAGGCAGACATCCAAGGCCCACTGGAAAGGGCACCGGAGGCAGTGGAACACAGGTTGCACGCAGGTGAAATAGGCATAACGGAAAGTCAGCCAGTAGTCTATGGCAAAAGATGTCACTGGAAGAGGACCAAAAAGCTGTCACATTCGATCACGGTACAGACGCAGCTGGACCAGGTTTGGCAGCTCCACAAATCGAGCATCGATTGCGAAGCAATAATTTATTTATTTTGAAGGTTTTATATAGCGCGGACATGACCCTTGCGGGTATCAGAGCGCTTTACAACAAATATAGGAAATAGAGGAGATAGGCATATACATACAAAATACTATTAGTTATATTAGTCCAACAGTGGTAACTATTACAGCGTAACAAATATCTACAAGACTGCATCTAATAGTTCAAGTGAATTTGGCCAGGAGAATCCATTTCACTTCTTTTTGGAAGGATGCCGTGTGAGGGTTCTGTCTTGTTTTTGGGGGCAAGGCATTCCAAATCCTAGGGGCCATTCCTGAGAAGGTGCGGTTATAAGTTTTCTTCTTGGTAAATTGTTGTGGTTTCAGTGGAAAGGTTATAAGAACTCCTGGTGGTTCTGTTACCACCCGATAGTACTAGTTTCTCCGCAAGGTATCGTGGGGTTTTGTGATGCAGTGCCTTGTGTGTCATACAGGCGATTTTCAAATGGATTCTGGCATCAAAGGGTAGCCAGTTAAGGGCACGCAGGTCCGGGGAGATGTGACAGTTTCTTTTGGAGCCTGTGATTATTCTGGCGGCTGCGTTGATTGACGCTTTTAGAGGGGCTGTCGTTGATCTGGGAAGGCCGCAGAGAGCGACACTCCCATATTCCACTCTGAGGATTATTAGAGTTTGGACTGCCTGTTTAAAGTCATTTGCGGGTATGAAGGGTTTCAGTCTTCTTAAGGTGTTCATCTGAAAATTTGCTCCTTTAGTTGCTGTGCTGATGTGCTTCTGCATATTTATCTTATTATCCAAAGTTATTCCTAGCGATTTGGCAGAGTCGATCATGAGCGTTTGGCCATCGAGTGCTGTTAAGTGCTTCATCCATTCCATGATGATGGTTGTTTGGCTGGGGGGCGCTATTAGGAGGAATTCTGTTTTTAGGGTGTTTAATTTTTAAGTGGTTATTTGCTAGCCAGGTCTGCGTTTTTTGGAGCGTTGAGTTTAGGGACTTGATGTCCTCAAGTGAGTGGACCTTAATGTAGAGTTGTGTGTCGTCTGCGTACATGTGGTATTGGACATTTGAAGAGTTGAGAAGCTCGGTGAGTGGTTCCATAAACAAATTGAAGAGTGTCGGGGAGAGGGAAGATCCTTGGGGTACTCCTAAAGTGGCTGGAGTGGGTTTGGATAAAGATTGATTGGTCTTGAATCTTTGTGTTCTCTTTTGAAGGAAGGAAGTGAACCAGTTGAGAACCGTTCCAGATAGTCCCATTCTACGTTTCAGGAGGTCTAGTAAATTGTCGTGTTTGATGGTGTCGAAGGCGGAGGATAGGTCTAGCAGGATTAGTAAACAGGCTTTGTTTTGGTCCAATATTTTTAATGCGTCGTCTATTATGTGGGTCATGGCAGATTCGGTACTGTGCCCTGAACGAAAGCCAGATTGGAATTTATCTAGCAGGTTGAAGTGATCAATGTGGTAGGTAAGCTGCGTGTGGACACATTTTTCTAATAATTTGGCCAGGGTAGGGATGTTGGATATAGGGTGATAGTTATTTAGGTCTGCTGGGTCAGCCGATGGATTCTTTAAGATGGGGGATACCCGACCAGCTTTGAGGATGTCTGGGATGGTTCCTTGCAGCAGAGAGGTGTTTATAATCCTAGTCCATAGAGGCACTAACGTCGGAATGAAGTCTTTTAGGAGGGATGCTGGGAGTGGGTCCGAGAAGTGATTGGAGGGATTCAAGGCCGTGAGCATTTTTAGAATAGTTTCTTCGCTGTAGAGGTTGAAGGAGGGCCAGTCGGCGTTGTTTTTGAGGTCGAGCTTTGCGGAACAACTAAGCAGGTTCCTGAGGGGGGTCCTTGAGGCGATCATGTGAGGGACGGTGAGGGCTAATAGGTCGTTAAGTAGGTCTGTCTTTATGTTTTCAGTTTTTGTTGTGAAATAGGACGCGAATGCCTCGCAGTTGGGGAGTGTTTCTGGATTAACTTGAGGTGAGTGGGAGACACCCTTAGATTGAGCTTTGATTATTTCGAAAAGTCTTTTTGGACGATTCTTGGATTGGTCCAATTGTTTACTAATGAAGTCAGTTTTTGATCGTCTGATTTTTCTGTAATAGGCGTTTCTCGTGCTTCTGAGTAATTTGAGGTGAGTAGAGGATGGTGCTGCTCTCCATTGACGTTCAATTGTTCTTAGTGCTCTTCTGTCTTCATTTAGCCTACTGTCATACCATGGGTTTGAGTCTTTATTGGAGACGCTTTTCAATTGTAGTGGGGCTATATTGTCTAATAACATGTTCATAGATTGGAAGTAGTGATTAGTCAGATCGTGTACGTCATGTAAACTGTCAGGTGGAGGCGTTAGGATAGGGCTAGCGGTTGCAAGTGAGATAGGGTTGACGTTTTTTAGGTTTCTCTTCCAGATTTTCGTTCTCTTGGGTTGGACATAGAGTAGTTTAACTGATTCATTGATATGGAAAGTGATGATGTGATGGTCAGACCAGTCACATGGGAGGATCGATTCCAGCTGGGTGGAGTCTGCTTTGGAGATTACTAGATCTAGGGTTGAGCCTTTTTCATGGGTGGGGCTGTCACAAATTTGGGACAGGTTAAGGTCAGTCAAGAAAGCTTTGAGGCTATTAACCTCAGGGTCGTCAGGGTCCTTCCAGTGGAGGTTGAAGTCCCCTAGGAATATCTGAGTGTTCTGGTGTCCGGCATTTGTGGCTAGGATATCCATTATGTGTTCAATAAAGGTAAGGTTGTTTCCTGGTGGATGGTAAAATGAGTGAAGTGAGCATATTGGGTTGTTATTGTTAGAGATTTCTAGACATAAGTATTCACAGGAGGAGAAAACCGGGGAGTTGGGACGTTTCACGGAGAGTTAGTTCCGGTGTATGCAGGCAATGCCAAATCCAAGCCTATCAATTCTATCTAGACTTGTGATGTGATAGTTTGGGGGGACTAGTATGTCTAGGAAGGGCGAGGAAGATTCGTTAAGCCAAGTTTCCATTAAAATTATGAGGTCAGGTTCGTTAGTTAATATGAGGTCAGCTATATCAGCGGCATGTCGTGCGGCCGACCTACAGTTTACAGTTTACAATTTAGTAGGATACATTTTAGCCGGGCCTTGATAGGTATAGTGTTGGGGTCTTGTAAGATGGGTACTCTCTTGAGGTTTTTTTCAACAATACCTCTGGGAATGTGTCTCGTGGCTCTATCGGGGTTGGGAGGGATGGATTGGATAGAGGACAGTATCAGTGAGTTGTCCGTGTGCGCAGAAAGGGGGGGTGGAGTTGGGAGCTCGTAGGAATGGAGTAGAGAAGTTAGCTCTTGCGGTGATAGCAGGTTTTTTATTCTGATCGGGCGGGATAAGGCATTTGGGTCAGGTACTGTTTTCCATCTAGGGTGCTTCTGTATCGTGGAGCTAGCGTGTGGTTGGTGGAAGAATTTTGCGTGTGGTTTTGGTTGTATCAGGATCAGGTCATGAAGAGTTTGGATGTCTTATTTGAGTTGTTGTAGAGATAGTAATATCTCCTCGAGTCTAGGGTCAGGAGTCGGAGTTAACGTATTCCTTGCCTGGTCTGTAGGTAGGTGAGGGAGGGTTACTTGTCTGGGTTCCTGGGGCGAGAGGTGAACTGGTCCAATGAATGGCTGTTTTTCAGTGTGGTAGTCCATGGAAAGGGGGGGGGATAGAGAAGGGATGTGAAGGGGTAATGTTGTGTGCTATAGGGGGAGGGGCAGTGAGGTTCGTCGTGAGGGGGAGTGTAGGAACGCTGGCTGATCGGATGTGCAAGTGTAGGGAGAGATTGGGGCCGAGTTTGTAGTGGAGTTGCTGGGCATGGAGAGAGAGGTGGGGTGGGTTGAGTTGTGTAATGGGTAGGAGGGGGAGAGGATGTGGCGTGGGAAGGCTGGAGGAGAGGGGAAGCACGTGTGCGGAGTGATAGGCATAGTGGAAGTTGTGGTGGTGCTGGGGGAGGAGTAGGACTTGGGGAGATGTATGTCATACAGTGGGGTGTCAATTGGGGCGGGGGCGGGTGTATGAACACAGTGGGAGCTGGAAGGATGAGGACTAGTAGGGGAGTCAGGTAGCTGGTCGGGCAGAGTGCTGGAAGAGTGGTATGCTGGGGAGGTGGGAAGGGGTCTTACAACCTTCTCTTTGATGTGTGGAAAGATGTTATCCAGTAGATTCAGGTTCTGGTCTGAGGCTTGCATGAGGATGATCCCATTATGATATATGGTGAATGTCGCTGCCGCTTTATAGAACGGGGAGGAAATGATGGATAATGTAAGCCCATGTGGTGTTTTCTTAGTGGATGCAATCGAGAATAAGGCGAGATAGGCTTTTCGCCATTGAGCCCTTCTTTTGGTATAGAAGATGATGTCATTTGTTATATGCCCTTTGTTGTTTGAGAAATAGGGGTCAGAAATGGGAATTTCTGGGTGACATTTTAATAGACTATGTTTGAAGCTTTTGACTGCTTTTTTTGTAAGGTTAGGGGGTATTTAATGGAGTATGTGTGCAGGCCCGTTAGTTCCATGTTGTAGGTGTAACCTTTATTGAGAGGGGGAGAAAGGGTCAGAGAGTAGGAAAGGTAGTATATCTTGTGACGGTGACTTTTAAAAAAAATTTTTTTAGAAGGGGTGGGGTCAGAGAGTATGAGAGGTAGAGAGAATTGATGCGTTGACGAGGAGCTCAGATAGGGGTGGGAGGGTCAGAGAGTATGAGAGGTAGAGAGAATTGATGCGTTGAAGAGGAACTCAGATAGAGGGGACTAGTTATGAGTATGTGGAAATGTCGAAGTAGGGGCTCGCGTCTGTTTTTTATTCTGAGTAAATCTTACTAACTTAGAACATAGTGGCTGTCAGAGTATGTGGCCATATCAACATCCGTGAGTTGGTGGTTTAGGTAGTCCTAGGATGAAGTCAGGGGTATGCTATAGTTTAAATAACTAATAGAAAAGCTGTTCCAAGATTGCTGCTTGTTTGACCAGTGATGGTTTGGATCAGGTGTGTAGTCCTATAGCTCTTTCCATGTAACAGCCTCTCTGGGTATAGTCCTCTGTCTCTTTCCATAGAGACCGGTTGCAGTTGATGGTCCTTTGTTTCTGTTTAGTAGTGTGTAGTGCAAGGTAGTCCTATGTCTTTTTTCATGGCTTGGTGTGGAGGAGGAAGATCTTTCTCTATATAGTTAGTTATGCCTGCCATTTGAGGGGAGGAATTGCTGTTATTTACAACGTGAGAACAAAATGGTGTCTTTGCCATGTTCAACGGGCCATCGATGGTGTTAATTAATCCGGTGCTGGAATGAGCAGGGGAAAAGACCCAAAAACAAAAACAAAATGGGGGAAAACGCCCCAATCAACGTTTAAAAACAATAAAGTATCCACAGGGCCGGTTCCCTGGATCACGTATCACACCACATAAATTGGCAGCCGTGCGGTCTAGTGCTCAGCGTCCTGTTAGCTATGTATGCGCGATGTTATGTATGTTATGTAGCTTCTAGAGCGCACGGCTACTCCCAAAGGGAGTGTCCCGGCGCTTGAGACAGAAAGAGAGGTGGGGGGGATAGAAGTAGTGATTTCACAGGTGCTAAGGAAGACTAAAGAGCCATGTCTTCAAAAGTTTCCGGAAGCATAGCTCTGTGTTAGCCTTTCTGATGTACATGGGCAGAGAGTTCCACAGAGTTGTGGTTCTAACGGTAAAGGATCTTCCTCCTATTCTAGCCCTAGCAAAACGAGGGATGGCAAGAAGTTCACGATGATTAGATCTCAAGTTTCTTGCTTGATAGGATTTATGAATTCTTTTCCGAAGATAGAGGGGGCCACTTCCATTTATTGCCCGATAGGCAAGAGTAAGCGCCTTAAATTCTATGCGTTTTTTTACGGGCAGCCAATGAAGACTTAGCAAATGGGGAGAGATATGATGTCTTAAAGGAACATTTCAAATAAGCCTTGCGGCTGCGTTCTGAATTGGATCCCAATTTATTGTTTGCTACCGCTTGCTAGTGTTAAAGAAGAGAGCTGCACGCGCAAAGGTAGCCCAGGGTTGATCCAAACTAACGGCGGTGTGAGCAGCCGCGCAGCTCGTCTCGTGGGGTGTTTGCGGCAAGGGGAGAGAGGGAGGGAAAAAGTACCTGCAGTTAGCAGCGACACTGCCAAGGAGATCACCCGGGGGTCTAAAAGCTGCCTCTGGCTTCGCTTCTCTCCGACGATGAGGTGAAAGATGAACTCCGGTCGGGTCGTCAACTTTGGGGTCCTGAGCACTGCTGCGATGAAAGAGTCGGAATGTAGGGAGAGTCGGAGTGTACGATCTCGACCAGAAGGCTCGTTCCTATATGTGTGCTCTCTCCGGGACACTCGATCTCCTCCGATGTTGTGGCAGCTCAGGTCGTGTCGTCACCTCCGCGGTCTTGGATAATACCACACTGCTTCTGGTGGCCGTCCTCCTGTGAACCGGGTGCAGATGTCCTGGTTTTTTGCGAGATCGCCTCCTGACACGGCGTTATCCCGGGGGGCCTCAATCAGCCTTCGGTGATGTGGGCGAGCTTGGTCGAGTGGTGGGTCATCACCAGCGAAGTCTTGTTCCTGTAGCGGAGGATACCATCAGATCGACTCCGGTAAGTTACCGATCGAGGATATTACTTCCGTTGATGCCACGTATCTATAAAATTTTTATCATGTAGTTCCTAGGTTCCGGTGCCTTAAACAGCAGGGCTAGGGAGGGCTAAACAGGGATATTTTGGCAGATTTCGATCCCCAGCCTGCAGAGCTCAATCCTTGAGCTCCTCTCCAGTCGCCATCTTGCTCTCATTATAGGAGAACAAGCATGCCACAAATCAACAGGAGCACCAAGGGAAACCTCTTAAGGCGCTGGAAAAACAAGAAGGGATAAAGGTTGGTATTACCCCAAAAATAGTCTGAAAGGAAGAAACAAGGCCGGATCCCATGAGTTTAAAAAAGTGGGCAAGGCCCTCTGTGTCAGAAGCATTAAATATTTGGTGTATTAGGGGGGCGCTAGAGAGCCCGCGGCAAGATGGCCGCACGATAGGGCTGCTCTGCCGGCCGGCCGGAAAAAGAAATCCGGTAAATACTAGCGTAACAAGCGAACATCTGTGCTGTGGCACTGGAAGCCGGAATCTGACATCGGAGAACGTGAGCGCCCCAAAGCCGTTGCAGGAAACATCGATGGCAATCGTAAAGGATATAACACCGCCGCAATGATCACAGGCCGTGGACAGGCTGGTGATAAGATGGCGCCGCGACAGTGATCAGAAAAACCGCGCTCGCACATCCCTCCAGAAACCAGTACGTGGGAGACAACAGACCAGAAGTTACCGATCCGACGGGAAACAAAGAAGTGCCCCCGAGCCCCACCCAAGATAAAGGCAAGTGCAAATTGTGTGGGTGGAAGCCTGAGGGGCAGCGAATCGTGTGTACGGTGCAGGGCTCGGGAACAGGCTACAGTGCCACAGTAGACAAACGTGGCTGAGATGGCCTGCGGCGCATGGGGCAGTGGGTGCTTCCACTAGGAGCACAATAACGTAACGGCGCGCACAGTAACGGAACCTCAGCGCGGCTACACGCCTTATACTAGACAGAACTAATCGCATCCTATAACCGGAGACCTGTGGTGCGGCCTATCTTGCTACTGAAGCCACAACTAGTAATCAGCAAGGTAGGGAATAGCGGCCCGACCCACACGCAAGACTGGCAACAAACAATGTAGTAAACAGTGGAAACAGGTCGGCTTAAATAAATGCGCAGATCCCAAAATAGTAACCTGCATGAGCGCATAGAAGTAGATAACGCAAGAACGATAAAAGCTGCCAAACCATAGACAAAACTCCCTCATGTATGCCTGTGAGACTGCATGAAAACAAAGTTGAAGAAGGGCTGCACAAACAACACGTGCACGGATCTATTCATTCAGTCGCACTGCTGTCTTATATCGTCTCATATCGGAGCTGATTATCCGACTCCACTGAAGTGGAAACTTAAGTCTAATGCAGTAAATACAGACGGAGAGCGCTAACAAATATATGTAAAGACCGAGATTAAGGACACTAAAGCGATTATGTACAAAAATAACAACTACAGGAGTGGAACCTTGCATAACGTGATGGGGCTGTGGGCGGCTCCCGCGCGCTGTGTGCTGGATAATACCCCGAGTACCGAGAAGATGGGAAAGACAGACAAACAGCAATCCAAGCTGACATTTGATTCCCGCCGGACCCCAAGATCTACAGTGGCACACTTGCACACCGAACTGGAGACGGGGCAATCAAGCACGTCGACAATGGAGGCCGCACTAGTGGCGATCCAGCAAAGCCTACAGGCTATTGATGGAAAAATTGATACTCTAACGATAAGAATGGACAATATGGCCACTAAGCTAGACAACCAGGGAGTGCGACTCGACAACGCGGAACAGCGCATATCCTCCATCGAGGATGAATCACATGCGACAGTGCAAAAGTGCAGTGACATGGAAAAGCTGTTAGAAGACATCAAAGCAAAGAATGAAGATTTGGAGGCGCGCTCCCGTAGAAACAACCTACGAATAACGGGGGTTCCAGAAAGCACAAATACAGGCCGGCTAGAAGAATACATCGAGACAATGCTAAAAGACATATTCGGTACAGAGAGCTTCTCCCAAGTACTAATTATAGAGAGAGCACACAGAACACTAGCCCCCAGGCCACCACCAGGAGCACTGCCACGCCCTATAGTAGCTAGAGTCCTGAACTATAGAGACCGCGATCTAGTACTGCGACTGGCAAGGGCGAAATGGCAAATCAACTACGAAGGTAACACGTTGTCTTTTTTCCCGGACTTCACTGTAACGGTCCAGAAAGCGAGAAGGGAATTTGATCCTGTCAAAAGGAAACTGCAAGAGATGGAAGTACCCTACGCAATGCTGTATCCTGCAAGATTAAGAATTACACATCAAGGCAAGATGAAAGTGTTCTCAACGCCGCAGACAGCCCAGGATTTCCTTAAACAGGTGCAGACTAAGCAAAAAAGCGCAAGACGCTCCTCCTCCCCGGAGCAATCACAGATATAGAGACTGGGGTGAGTCATTTTAAAGTGAATATGACTAGAGGACGCGAGCTACTACATACGATAACAGGCAATCAACTGTGTTGATGTACGAGAGGTCGCAGATAAGATTCAATGGCGCAAATACATAACTGGGACTCAAGAACTATGTAAACTGTGAACATGAGAGTCAGAGCTACCCTACCCTACCCGAATGCCCCATTTAGGCAACAATATAAGGGTGGGAAGGTAAAATATGCTGTTAAACTATTGCAACACAACCAAAGATGTTTAAATGTATTCTTGAGTACTATGAACACTGGTAAACTCATAACGTTAATTACAATGTAATGTTATAATTTGTTTAGTGCGAACTGGTAGTTTATACACAGAGAAGGAGAATATCAAAAGCTCCAATATAGGAGAAACGCTCAGATAACGAATAGAAATTACATTAACAAATGTTCCTAAAATGACGATATTCTGGCCACATCCGCTCCGGGGATGGGAGTAAGGGTATCTAGTCGCCCCTTAAGGGTGTTCCCCAACAAAGTTAGAATGTTGAATATCATTGTTTTGTGGGTATGTCTTTGGCATGATTGGGATGCTAAAGTGGGAGGGGGGGAACGGTTTATATGTTTTAACAGGCATGTCATGTCACAAGGAACTGAAGGGGAGGATGTTTCTATTCAGAATCAATATCACTCAGAATAACAGTATACCCATACACATGGCACATATAAGTACTGATCTAACGGGACATAGACTAAAAAAGCACGGACGGCTCAATGGCTAATCGTGGTAATACATCACCCATACAGTTACTCACCTGGAATGTTAGAGGATTAAACAATCCCAGGAAAATTAGGCAAATACTGACATATTTAGATAGACACAAGATAGAAATAGCTATGCTTCAAGAAACTCACCTGGCCAAATCAAAGATGAGCGGACTGGGCGGGAAATGGGCCGAGACCGTACTAACATCATCGTACTCCTCATATGCATGAGGAGTCATGATACTTATAAAAAAAGGGGTACAATTTAGGATAGACCAAACAATCACAGATGAGCAAGGGAGATACATAATAGTTACGGGAACATTACGAGGCTCAAAAATAGGATTAGTCAACACATATGGACCAAATGTGGATGATCCAGGTTTTTACACAAATATATTGAGCAAACTAAGCGGACTACCTCAGATGGAAATTATATGGGGAGGTGATCTGAATGTATCACTTAATGACGATTATGATAGATCACATAACACAACAGAGCATCATAAACAGGCAGCCAAAATAATACACAATGGAATGATGGAATTCCATATGGTAGATGTATGGCGCCTACGCAATCCACAGACACGAGAAAGTACACACACCTCATGGAAGCTGGTCTAGGATTGACTACTGGCTAACGACAGAGACAGCTAGCACATGGATGCGCGATATCAAACACTACCCAAAAACACTATCAGATCACAAGCCTGTAGTCCTAGCACTGGACATCCCGACATACACACCACCGCCATCTATATGGAGATTTAACACCAAAGCCTTGTGAGACCCAATATATAATAACACACTCAGGAAAGCAGTAGAAGAATACTTCCAACTAAATAAGGAATCTGTGAAGGATGCAAGCTTACTCTGGGAAGCGTTTAAAGCAACTATAAGTGGGTCTGCATTAGCACCAATGCAGGAATCCTGAGAGACATACATACACAGTTAACGAAGTGCGAAAACAATATCAAGAAACTGGAAGACGAATACGATTGTACACACCAAGCAGACACATTGGGGAACATTAGAGAACAACTCAATAACTACAAAGAACTCGCGGATAGTGAAATCAAATATATAGCGCATAGGCAAACAGCCAGAGCATTTGGTGAGGGAGGAAGGCCAGGCCGCATATTAGCACAAAAAATACGAACCGAACATAAAACACAGGCAGTTATAAAAATAATAGGCACAAACGAAGTAACACATTATGTTACCAAAGGCATACTAGGGACGTTTGTAGAAACATATGGTAAATTATATGCCACATGTGACACTGCGGACACACAAGAAATCGAAGAGTAACTAAATGATATAGCAATAGCGTGGCTATCTGACGGCCAAAGGGAATATTTAGCACAGCCAATTACACTGCAGGATGTACAAGAGGCCATCAAAACACTACCAAATGGTAAGGCTCCCGGACCTGACGGGTTTACAGGCGAGTTTTACAAGGAATATGCAGAGATCCTAAGCCCATATTTGGTGGAAATGTACGAACAAGCATACGAAAAACAGATTCTGCCACCCACACTGAGAGAGGCGCTATTGGTTGCCTTATTAAAGCCAGATAAAAACCCGGAGCGATGCGAATCATACCGACAGCTATCGCTCATCAACACAGACGCAAAAATACTGGCAAAAATAATAGCCACAAGATTACAACCACTTATGCAGAACATCGTATTACCAGATCAGTCGGGATTCATACCAGCAAGATCCACTGCACATAACATACGTACGATATTCGCCTTACAGCAGCAATTAAACCCTGAACTACAAGCAGCAGCAGTATTACTAGACGCTTCAAAAGCTTTTGATTCTGTAAAGTGGACATATTTATTCGTGATACTACAAAGAATAGGTATCCCCCCTATTTTATTAAACTGGATAAAACTATTATATACTAAACCAATAGCACGCATTAAAGTTAACAGACATATCTCAGATGCAATACAAATTCAAAGGGGAACAAGACAGGGATGTCCATTATCGCCTTTACTTTTCGCCATTGCATTAGAACCATTGGCATGTAAAATAATTCAACAACATGCAGCAACAGCATTGAAATTTCACCATCGTCCTATAGGCATCTCCTTATATGCAGATGACATGGTACTATATGTACATGACCCGAGGAACAACCTAGCACCTCTATTGAGGGAGTACATTAAATTCAGAAGGCAATCCGAACTGCAAATTAACTGGAGCATTAACAGTACTCCCATTGATGGAAATCACAAAACCTCACCATATGGAGTTTCCCTTGACCTGGCAAGAAGATCCAGTTAAATATTTAGGAATATGGATCCATAGAGACCCCGCTACTGTAATAAAAGCAAACTATGCAGTAGCAATAGAAAAACTAGAAACGCAAATAAATAGATGGATTAAATTACCACTATCACTAGCAGATAGAATATCCCTCATAAAAATGGTAATCTTACCCAATTTTTTATATTTATTCACGAATATACCAATAACACCACCACCCCCAGTTTTTTGTAGGTTAAAAACATGCGTGACCAGACTAATTTGGGCAGGAAAGCAGGCACGTATTGGCTTACAAACACTAACGTTACCATACGTGCAAGGAGGGTTTACAACACCAGACCTATGGCTATACTACCTATGTGCACAAGCACAGTTTGTGCACTATTGGTACCATCCAATACGATACATGCCACATCTAGCAGTAGAAGACGGAGATGCCAATCCAATACCGCTCAGCAGCATATTAACGCACCAACGGAAACATATCTCTAAAAACGAAATTAACACTATGCAGTCGACAACCACAGCTTGGCAACACATGGGACAATTAGCATGTAAACTGCCATTGTATGCTCCAGGTATGCCACTAAAACAACATCCATCCCTCTCTGTGACGCAGGATAAGGGCAGCATGGAACTGTTACAACAGGTGGGGCTTGTAACAATGGGAGACCCATACAAAAGTGAAATATTCCTCGAACCTGGTGATTTGGCGTATATTAGCAATCAATCGCTATTATTTAAATTTACATACCACAGACTGCGAGCAGCAGTTAAAAAACTGTATCCAACTTTCCCAAGTGAACCACCTATATTACTGCCACTACAAATGGTAATAACTAATCCAGATAACGCACACATAGTTACGAAATTATACAGGGCAATGCAGACTGAAATAGCAACAGGCACTAGTAAAGCGCAGGAACGATGGAATATACTACTGCCCACTCCTCTGAATACGGAGGATTGGCAGTCCTGCTGTAGACTAACGGAAATGCTACACCGAATGGAAATTTACGCATTATACACTTCAAATACCTGCACCAAGCACACCACACACCAACCAAATTACAGAAATATGGAATACGACAAGAGGCATACTGTCGCAGGTGTGGGATGGATAACGCGGATTTCATACATTTAGCATGGAATTGCAGTAAAGTCAAGGTATATTGGGAACAGGTTATACCACTACTGAGCCGCATGCTAGATTGTACAATAGATTGCACAATACCAACTTGTCTATTGGGAATGTTAAAGCAACTAAAGTCGGTCACACGAAAATTTGGTGTAATAGCACTGCTACTAGCAAAAAGAAGGGTGTCAATGCATTGGGACAGTAAAACGTGTACACACACAGGAGTGCCGCGCCAATCGTCTGTTTTTTTTAGCTTCGTGTGTCACACGATCTCCAAACCTGTATGCTCCCTAAACGTAGAGCTCATTGATACTCACACGTTGCAATGTCTGTGCGGGTATGACAATAGATGGGGTCTAGAGTTCATGGTACCCCTATAGAGTTACAAGAACCACGAATTTGTCGTTTGTTACAATGGATGCACAGTACGAATGTACAATACACCGACCACCATAGTCGGGACAGCCAATTGCACGTCTTTGACGGCACAGATGAAAACACGTTTTTTTTTTTGCACCGGACTAAAATGTGTAAACTACCTGTACAGATTAACCTATTCGTTTGTTTTACAGATTAATCCATTGCCTTTCAGAAGATGCTGAAAGGAAAACCGTAAGTTTGCGGTTGATTTAGTGACACAGAGACCGGTACACCTTAGCGTGTGCATACCCCTCGTGCCACCTATGGTCCTGAATAAAACCTCGCTAAATCTGCACACAGAGGCTGAAACATGTAGACCGCGATTCCCTTCCCTTGATACACTGTGTGGATGTCAAGGGCCAATTTAACCTTTTAGGACATCCCCTGTTGCTTTTAACCTTGCCTTATTGTTCCATTATAAAAATTTAGGGAACAATAAAGACCATTTTAATTCACTTATTGATTCCACTCACACCCACTTTGTCACCAAGAAAAACACCTGCTCCGCTGTAATCAGGTGTTGAAGCACACCCGAGTGGCATTCGGCTGCTCGGTTGGGAACCCTATGAAGAAGCATGTCACCAACTAGGTTGGTGAGTGAGGGTTCTTTTAAAGAATTTTTCTTTCTTTCATTCGTACATTTGGCTTGACTTTTGTTTTGGAATAACTCCTTCATTGTTGTTATTACAGTAAAACGTATCCCACAAACAAATGTTGGATAATGGACATGATATACTGTAGAGACACTCTTAAAACATATGAAGAGGAATTACCAACGACCTCAAAGCCTAACGACTTTTGGGAACCACTCACTGCCTACCTCCGAACTAACCCGAATATGATGAACATGTAAGAGGTGTAAATGTAAAACACTCCAGGAACAGACAATGAGTAAGGACACTAAGATACAAAAGTAAAATGTTACCAAGTATGTACGAAATGCTGTGAAAACGATATATGACATGACCTGTTATGTTTGTTGAATGTATCTTTAAGTAATTAATCAGGAAAAAGTAAAAAAAAAAAAAAATTGGTGTATTAATTCCCCAAAATGGAGTGGGAGGTTCGTGTTCAGTAGCGAGTGCATCTCACTTGCGGTTCTCGCCACCTGCAATTCTGAGGTCTCTCGCGCTGATGTGAGAGCCACTTCTTGTTGAAACAAGAGCGCTTTGAGTCTGCTTAGTTTATTGAAATCTGTTTTCAAAGTTGGACTGGAAGGCCAAAGCGAACTATCTACAATCCCATGCGGGGGTGGAAAAAGGACATTGCTGCAACATGTAACCCGTTGCGAAACTGTTACTATATACGGGATAACTATAACAATGCTGATAACCCGCACACCAAATATTCACTTTTTTATCCAATATGCCAAGTGCACAATATGAATCAGTGGTGCAGCCCTCAAGACCTGACTAGCCCCTGTCAGGTGTAACAATACTTCGAAAAACAAACAGAACCTGTTTGTGTGCGAGGACGCACTTTTCACATGCCCTTACGGTGCATACCTAATAACTTCAAAATGAATTCAAAATAATCTCCATTACTCTCTAGTATTTATCTCCTATTAACAATCCTTATGCTTATGTATAATTGCAAATCCATACCAAGTTCTCAGTATGAATTTTTAACATAAAGTTTTTCAAAAAATTAACACAAAGATAGCAATAACAAAACAGTCGACATTTTCTTGTTTATTCTCTGGATCATTTTCTCATTTCTTCATTACTCGAAGCAAAGTATATTACATTTCCCAATGCATTTCGGTGCAACACCTTCGTCAAGGGAATACTGTAAATGATACAATTCAATGTGTAAAGAAACATATTCTCTTCTGTTTTAAGGCACAGTAATATCAATAAAGTGTAACAGAGGGAGTGTCAGACAACCCCAACGCTCCCATCATAAAGAAATTACATATATACCTTTGTCCTACTATCACCATAGTGATCCAAATCACGCACAATGGACACTTCAGAAACACTGTATTTAAATGAAAATGTGTGTGCAGCTATAACCCAGTGTTAAAGTGCAATTACCCTATGAAAAGGTGTCGAGACAAGACGAGTGAACCAGACTTTAAACAAAAGAGCCTCATAACCTGTGCTACCTAAACCTACCACTAGTGAAGAACGCTCACCTTTGCATGAGCTGAATTGCTTTACTAGTCAACTGATATACACAATCTGAAAAAGATACATGAAACGTAAATCATTCTCAAATGTGCCATCATATAACAAATCAAAAATCGTCACATACCCCAATGGGGGTTCCAGTAAAGTGACCTACTTGCTATTTGTAGAATCTCTCTCAGCTCCCCTGAGACGCTGTCGCTAGTGACCCCCGCACTCTGCTGCAAATGACCAAAATAGTACTTTAATATGAGTTATACCGCATGGACTCAATCCGATACAAAAATAACCCAAATCCAAAGAATCGTACCTGTTTAGAAAATCGTCACCGCAAAACATAAACTTCTCTTTCCCGCGTAATCAATGTTAACCGGGAGACTAGCTCCTCGCTGTTAAATCCCACTTCGGCGTCTGACGTAAAAACCAAACGGTAAAAACAAAAAACAGACTCTTTGCCACTGCGGTTACAAAACATGAATCCTGGGAAGAAAGACTCCACCCAAACTCGCCCACTGTAACAACTGATCCTGCTTACACCCATCACGACGTGAAGATATCTAGGTGGTGAGAACAGACTACAGATTTTATTACGTAGCCTTTCTGAAATAGAGAAAAGATTCATATGGCTGAAACTATTAAATAATTTGAACCAAGACTCACAACAAATTATATGTTACGGGTTCATTAAAAATCCTATTGTATAGGTGAAAGATTCTTATTAGAACAACCTAACTTATGATAACATATAAGTGGAAAAAAGAGAAAACGAAAAAAGCCTGGTTGGAAGTATAGTAATGTGTTGAAGCATCATGAGATATTGCTTGTGCTGTACCTACTAGTGTCTCACTTATTTCAAAACAGTGTGGCACTTTGCGTGCTTTAGTTCACATCTATGATGAGCCAGAACAACAATGTCTACAAAAAACTCATTATAACAATCAAAAAATGCAGTTACATATTCTTTAAGATATCCATAAATATCCATAATCACACCAATGTTTTCTTCATAAAAAACAAGTCAGTTCAATTTTGTCATTCAGTCCACAAGGGATAAGTGTTTTTAGAAAACGTATCTGAAAAGTTTCTCTTTGTGCCAGCTGTCTAGTAGCATCAACATGTGGTAGTACTGACACCCTCTCCAATATGGTAAAACGTAACTGTGGTATGGTGTGCTTCTTCTCCCCCCAGTGCGAAGCTAGACACGACTTGATGTTTGCAGTTCGAATCATGCTTTTGTGTTCGGTTATTCTAACCTTAACCTTCCTGGTGGTACGTCCTACGTACACTAGCCCACATGGACATTTTATGGCATATACTAGCATGCTGGTATTACAGTCGGCAGTGTGTTTTAATTTGATCATTTTCCCTGTGTGTGGATGTGCAAAATTATCACCTTCCCACAGTGACCGCAGTTGTGACACTTGAGCATACCCCGATTACCAATATCTGGATGTGTCTTACTCCTTTTCTTAAGAAGTTCCTTAATGTTTTTTGACCTTGAGTAAGCAAATATAGGACGTGCCATAAAAACTTGTTTAAAGTCATTCTCCTGCTCAATAATTTCCCAACGTTTCTGAATGCTACGTTTTATTGCAAATGCTGCAGTGGAATACTTTAAAACACAAATTTTGAAGTTATTAGGTATGCACCGTAAGGGCATGTGAAAAGTGCGTCCTCGCACACAAACAGGTTCTGTTTGTTTTTCGAACTATATACGGGATACCAGCCCTCAAGCCGCAGCAGTCGTGGTTATTCAAAATAAGATAACCGCCATTCGAAAGCAAAGTTAATGCGGGAAAAATAGCTAGGACGGGCGTACCTTTTAAAAAACAAGCCAGATTAGAAGCCGTCACGTTACAGGGGCCGTGCAATTTAACTTGTTTGCAGACTAGGGAATGTCCTACTGAGGAATCACAATCCTCCCCAGTTAGGAAAACTTCATTATCCGCGCGCTGACATCTGTAGGTGAAAATCATGACCACAATTCATGAATAAATGCACTTCCCAGGGGCTCAAAGCATCCAACAGGAAAGTGTTTCATGCAAGATGTAACTTGAAATAGTGAGAAGGGCAGTGAAATAACACCATGTATTAACCACACAGCTGAATCAGTCTCTGCTACAGAAAAATGTAACTGTTCTAATTGTTCAATATGTAACAATGTGTAAGTTGCATCCTTCATAGACATTAATTTCAGTAAAATAAAATGGTAAAAACAGTGCAGAAGCATTCAAATAATCCCATGGAACTTTTCAATTTTTGAGCGTTTGTAACGTCCATGCAAACTGCATTACAGAACGTAATTGATTTTGACCATGATACAGAACAGACACATTATGTTGCACAATATCAATGACAGATGAGACAATGTTATCCAATGTATATATATGGGAAGACAGTGTATTAATGCTATTCTACTACTGCAAGAACTTTTTCCAAATTTGCTTGGTCAATTTGGCGCAGACGCACCACAGCTTCCATCTGCGACAGTTTCCATAATTCATTATATGCTTCATAAATAAATCGTTTTAATCTAGGTGATTTTGGACCTAAAATAAAGTCAGCCAAGTTGATGTCACCGGACAAATGGGACAGGTGTTGTTTCACAGACAACAGTGTGGAGTGTCCCAACCATAGCTGACACAATTTCCCCACCGAATACGTGGTGACTGAATGAGAATGTGGGAAACGAGGATCAGGTCTGCTTTGTGTGAAACCTCTCGTTGCATTAAAAAAACGCAGTTGACATGCATTGAAGCTGGTTGGCCACAATAACCACCCCAAGGGGTCAACATCAGATGAATTTATGGTCCCATTTTGGAACAGGGCAATTAATTCATCAATCATATGACTGGTGTGTGTACGCCATGTATCGTACTCAGCTAATGAGGGAATAGAGGGAATATTAACATTTTTGGCCGTTGCTAAACCAAAACAAGTAGTTTGTTGCACTGTGTCATTCAAAAACAAAATTTGAGTTGGAATTAGACATGCATGATGCAGAGCGTCAGTGCCTTGCACCTGCCAATCTTTAGTACCCCAAATGGATTTCAAATCAATTGTGTCTTTCCAGTGTTCGTAACAATGTAAGGCCAAGTCAGTCCTAAAGGAATTAAAATAAATCAATTTAGTGTGGGTCAACATGAATTTAGATTGAGATGGCAATGTTAACTTATAGAAATAGGACTCTGGATTGGAAATATTATAATCGGAAAAGTATGTGAACTTACTCCTTTGAGTATTAGAACTCCCCTGTAAAGGAGTAGGACAATGTTCCCACTGTGTAAAATTAAAAATCGGTCTCAGAGTGTTAGCTTTGTGTAAGAAATGATGGCTATAATGTTGGTAACAGAATAAATCTGCATAATTGGCCGAATTCAAATATAAATCTTCAGCATCAAATGCAGCATAATATTTTAAATCAGAAAACGACTGGACAGCCTGAACATCCCAGTAGTCTGAGTGTATGTCCGTTGATACCACATCTCCTAAAGAAACGCGGAACACGTATGGAATGTTCAGGACCTCCGTCGGACCATGAATATCGAATGCAACTTTATCACAAATGATGCCATCAGCAACAAGGAAAGCCGAAATGTGTATGAGGGCTTGATCTCTTTTCATTATATGTGATGATGTATGGGGAGCTAGAACTCCGTCGACATAGTTCACAGCAGAGCATTCAGGCAAATAATGACCATTGATGAGCAAGAAGAACACTGTTACAAACCCAATCCAAATGAAAAGGAATATAAGCGTGAGTACCATCCAGATGTATGTCCAGGGTGGGACTAGGTAATTCTTTTTGAACCAGGCAATGAAAAGACTTGTACGTGTAGGAGGGGTTGCGACAGATGAGGACGAAGAAGATGAGTCTGACGAAAAACTGGTACGATCCATATAATAACCACTCGCTCCCAAACGAAACAATGGAGGCTGTGCAGCATCAGATGGATTATGTATGGTACTCACAGGAATGTCAATGACGACCTCAACTGGAGGGGAAGCATACTCAATGTCTGCATTAGTGGAAGTAGAAGTTAAAACAGGCAAGAAATCAATAGACGTTTCCGACTCCCCTTCCATTATGCGGGGAGTAGTCGAGGAAGCTGAAGCCATCGGATTCAGTGAAAGGTCTCGGCTTGGAATACTTGGAGGCATACTATTCAGTATCGGCCATATGGTGCAGCTTGACATGTTCAATTGAAATGTATTGATTCCCCTTACAACCAGGTAATGGAGGCAGGATCACAGTACTGGTGCCTTTTAAGCCAAGGACTCTGACTGGTGCACAGTACGAAGGACCAAATTCTTTTTTGTTCTCCACTTTTTCACGAACCAGATCTCCAACTTTAGGAAGCCAGCCAGAAACAGGAATCATCACCGCTGGATCTGCTGAAGAGGGCAAATGTGCTTTTGCTTGTGAATCATGAACTTTTTGTTGATCCTGTAACACAGCACAATGGATATCTACGTCAAACGTTGTGTCAGCCGCCACAGCGTTTAGACCACTACGGTCTGGCACAAACATTTTAATGCCAAAGAGCATTTCATATGGGGTCCGCCCACCCAGAGATCTTCTTGGGAGATTATTAAGTGCACACTCGACTCCATAGACATGAATTAGCCAACCCCTGCCAGTACCTAGGACTCTCGCTGTCAAAGATTGCTTCAAGTCACGGTTCATTCGGTCCACAACTGAATTGCCCTCAGGCCGATATGGAGACGAATATTGCACCTGCACCCCCAGTGACTTCATTGCATCCCTGTAAGCCTTAGAGGCAAATGCAGGACCTTGGTCAGAATGGAAGGTGCCACAGGCAAACGTCCCGACAAAGACACGCAAATCTTTAATGACAGTTCGAGCGTCAGCACTACGTTGCGGCCAAACCCAAAGGAATCTCGTGCATGAATCTACTGCAACCAAAATATGTTTGAAAGCAGTGTCCAAAGACAAAGGACCGCATTGATCAAGATAAATACAACCAAACTGTTGACTGGAAATATAAAGCTGAGTGCGTGGTGGACGTGCAACAGTGGAAGGCTTAATCTGTTGACAAATGTCACAAGAAAGAACGTATTTACTCGTCTGCTGATATAAGCCATGCCACCAGAATCTTCGCTGTAAAAGAGACACTGTCGCAGTCACTCCGGCATATGCAGAGTCTACGCCTTCATGAGCTGCAATGATCAAAGAAAGTCTGCGGTCCTCGTTGGGAATCAGCCGATCCCCAACGGACGGAATAGTTGCAAATGGGACTTGATCAGTGGACATGTGATATGTATAACATGAAGGAAAACCTCGGGGAAGTTCTGTTCCCTCCTTCATTGCAGCAATAGCCCCTAGAATATCATCGTAAATTTTAGTCATGGACCTAGTGACTGCTGCTACTGAACATGTGGCTACTGCAGATTTGGCTGCTTCATCAGCCAGAGAATTACCAACAGCGTGTGCTCCCACACGTTGATGGCCCGAAGTATGAATAACATGTGTGAGTGGCAGACGTTCTTTAAGTGCGGCCACTCGAACCCAAATCGCTTTACGCTTAATTGCGCTACCTTTAGAATCCTGAAAATTATTTTGTGTCCAAAAAAACAAGTAATCATTGAATGATTGTACACAGTAAAAAATGTCGCACACGATAAGCGTAGAAACCTCTGGATCAGCAAATTCAAGAGCCAAAAGCACGTAGCTCTGCCAATTGAGCCGTGCAATCACCAAGAGATTGTGTATACACTAAAGAGGATTTAAAATCTCCATCAACAATCTGTCCCGCTACTATAGCGAAAGCCGCCAAATAAGCATGCTTAGAACCCACTGCCGGTTGCGCCGAACCGTCAGTGTAAATAATACATTTGTATTGATCCAGGGGAAGTAAAGATAAAGGTGGAGGATGGACGTGGTCATATTGCAAAAACTCCTGCTTCTGAAGAGAAGGGTCGAAGACAAAATTGACATCAGCCAATGTCAAAGAACTAGCCCATTGTATCCAACATGGATGCAATGCTTTCGAGTTTGGAACACTGGCCTTCGTAACTGCCTCTAAGGCAGGTACAGGCGAAACAAGAAAAATGCGTTTACCCTGAGCCATCTGGACAGCCGTCTGGACAGCCGTCAAAAACTTTTCTGTAGGAGAACAACACATCTCAGCAGATGTATACAAATACGACTTGTAAGCAATGGGGATCGTGTCCCCCTCATTAAACGTCTAGTAAGTGAAACCTAACACACCTGGTACAATCCTTATTACCAAATTAGTAAAATTATCTTGTGTTAACAAGAAATGAAACACAAGCAGATCAGACTGCAAAGATCGAAGAATCGCGGTATGTTCCGGATGCCAACAGGAAGCCGAGTATGTAGGTTGGATCAAAGAGTAAAGAGGTTTGATACGCTGGGCATAATCAGGAACATATGTCCTCCCGAAATTAAAAAAACCCAGCAAAGATTGCAATTTTTTGAGAGTAGACAGAGGCTGCAATTGTGCACATTTCTCCAGAAAGTGGGGGGCCAAGCCCCGTCCATCATTGCTAAGCTCGTATCCGAGAAAAAGGACTGCAAAAAGGCAATGTGTGACTTGGCAAAGTTGAATTTGTAACCAAAATCAGCTAAAGCCATTATGATATGGTCCACACGAACAAGATGTGGTACCAATTCACCATCCGTCAAATAGATGTCATCGACGTATGAAGGAAGTGGCCCGATTAGGGTCACCCGGGTCACTCACGACCCCCTCTCCGCCTTCCAAATAAATGAAGAGTCGGTCAGACAGTAGAGAATACAAACCAGACAGTTTATTAGCAATGCGCTGCAGCGGAGCCCAGTCTGACCAGTCTCCTAAGATGACTGCCGAGGGACTGATTTCAGAACACTTGGTAAGAGATAATATACATTTCCAATACCCACAAGACACGCCCAGGCTGGAAATTTCCAGCTGGGACCAGTTACACATGCAGAAAGACAGAGGGATAAGTTTCAATTCTGAGTCTGAGCACACACTATCTGTGCACTGTTGTATCTTTCCCCTTAGGTTAACCTGTGGTGCAGCCCTATTGCTGCACTGCCTTGTTCCTTCCCAGCCTTCTCCCGTGGAATGTTGGTGCGTTGCCTAGTTGCCCTGTTATTTGGTTCTCTGGATTCAAACGGTTGTGAGAGCTGTTGGAGCTGGATGTCAACTGCCCTGCGCTCTCGTCTGCTGTGTAGCTGATCTGTATTAAATCTCATCTGAATCCTACCTGAGTCTACAGAGTCGGTTACTACAATTTGTGGCGACGAGGATGGGATACACAGTCACACGCTGGACCCTGCGTGTTTCTTCTCGCATCATCGGTGTGCACAGGACTGGACACGTTCATACGTTGCGGTAAGACTGTTCCTTCGTTTCTTCATTTCACCGATATCATCCACACTGTGCCACGGCTCTCCCTCACGCTGCCTTTTCGAAAGATTTATGCCTGCTTGAACTTAAATCCGGCCGCCTCAAAATACTTCATTTTAGAGTGTCTTACCTTGCGGAGTTTTCTTTGCCCGTTCGCTTGGCATCCTGTGAGGTCGATAAGGAAGCTTCACTCTGCACGCTTTCTTCTACTGAAGATTATGCGCACCCGCAATCGATGTGACCAGTTTTTCATATCCCGCAGTAACAGCAGCAGGCCTCACTTTGCCTAACCTGTCTGACCGTGTGGTCAGGCACGCTACGTTGCTGCCTCGGGACATCACAATCCAGCCGTCTTCCTAGCAACCTCTCACTGGTTGTTTAGCAACGCCACGCTCTGGCCTCAGCTGATCACGACGATCAGCACGTCTGTTATTCATTGGATTTTCTCAGTCTTCCTAGCAACCTCTCACTGGTTGTCTAGCAACGCCACGCTTTGGCCACAGCCGATCACGACGATCGGCACGTCTTTTATTCATTGAACTTTCGCATAGCAATTTTGAATTAAAAGTGGGTCATACAGCTGTGATCCACACACACACACCTCGCCAATTTTGAATTAAAAGTGGGTCATACAGCTGTGATCCACACACACCTCGCCCAGTTTAACTGAGACTCTCCATCTACGTGCTACTGTTTCATCACGGTCATCCACATTATTTTTTTTGTAAACTTTCTGTGCTAGTGCGAACCCTTCTTCCATGCTAGTTTCTTATACTCATTCCACACAACGGTGATTCGCACACCCTATTCATGGTTCCTTGCTAAATCTGTGTCGCCTGTATTTGTTTCTTTTATTTCGAGATTTTATTACAGGCAACCAAATGGTGATCTGCACACCTGACATAACTCGCTTGTGTTTTGTCCTTCTGTTCTTGATTGTGTTTCATAGTATTTCTACCCCTCTCTTTTCTAGTTTCCACTTCTTCACGTGTGTCCATCTTCTTATTTTTTTATTTACTGCATTCTTCGTCTCGTTTTCCTGCCTTATCATGCAGTCTGTAGCTCCTCCTCCTTCTTTTCTAGAATGTCCAGGGGAACCACCTGTTCGATGGGAGGTTTGGTTCGATGCCTTCCAAACGTACCTGGGAGCTATTGGTGCTTCTAGATTTAGCAGCGAACGCAAGAAATACCTACTTCTTCATGCCCTCGGATTTGAAGGACGTTCCATTTTCAAGCACCTCCCCGAAATCACTCATCTTCCTGACGACGATGTCGATGTGTTTCAGGATACCATATCCAAACTCAAAACGAGATTCGACAAACAACCTAGTTTGATGGTTCTCCGTCACAAATTCTTCAAGAGACAACAGAATGAAAATGAAGATGTGGATTCCTACATTTCTACTCTACGTTGTTTTGCTTCTGTTTGCCAGTTTGAAACTTTCACAGACCAATTGATCCACGATTAATTCGTGTGCCACTGCAGAGACAAACAGATTCGCCAAAAACTTCTCTCCCTCGCCAATCCGTCCCTAGACGAGACGATCAAAATAGCCAAAAGCATCGAAACATCTTTAGTGTCATTAAAAGAACTGGATGAGAAATCTGCGGATCCTGTCAACGTTGTTACCAGCAATACCAAAGGGAAACAAATTGACCGCAAGCCCTTCTCTCTCAAGAACAACACACGCAAAGACCCAAGTCACGGGAGAGGTGCATCAGAATCTTACACTCCTAGGCAGATGTGCTACCGCTGTGGTAATCCTCCTCGTCAAAAAGGAGCTAAGTGTCCCGGAGCTAATGTAATTTGTAATTACTGTAAAAAAATAGGGCACTTTGCAAAGGTCTGTTTGAAAAGAAAGAACCAAAAAAGATCTGTTGCGTGTGTACTAGAATCAGATCAAGAATCTGATCCCAAAGTGATTTCTGTTGTTACTGATTGTCATGAGACGGTGTCCAATGTAAACGATTCATGTGAATGCGTAGACCCCAATGTTGAAATCAACTTAGGAAGAAAACCACTTAACTTATTAGTTGACTCAGGCGCCAGAATCACGATGTTAACTCAAAAGTTATTCTATGAGACATGGGGAGACAGACCACTGCAACCACCTGATCGCTCCCCAGTCTCATACGAAGGACGCAAGATTGACCTCTTGGGTTTCTTCGAAGATGAGCTTGTCTTCAAAGATAGGAAAATCAGTGGTAAAATCTATGTCGCCGTGAAAGGGTTGAACATTTTGGGGTGGTACCATCAAGGGTTATTCGGAATGGTCCTCAGTACTTCTGAACAAGTCCTCGTCGTTTCTGAGGACCAACAATTGTGCAAGTGGAAGGAACATTTTCCTTCTGTTTTTGGAGAGGGTTTAGGAACTATACGTGGTTTCCGACACAAAATTATAGTCAAGGATGGGGCGCTTCCCGTTAAACATAAATTGAGGGGTGTACCTTTCAGTGTGAGAGATGACCTTGAGAGAGAACTCAAGTCCCTGTGCGATCAGGGGATCATCGAGCCTACTGAGTCCTCACTTTGGCTTTCACCCTTGGTCGCTGCACGCAAGAAATGTGGGAAACTGCGTGTCTGCGTGGATTTGAGGTCTCTCAATAAGGAGATCTGGGTCGACTCTCACCCTCTGCCAAAAATTTGTGATCTCTTTGCCAGCGTTAGTGGGTTCAGATACTTCTCGAAGCTGGATCTGGCAAGCACATACCACCAGATTGAGCTGGACCCTGCATCTCGCCCCCTCTCAGCATTCGTGTCACCCCTAGGCACATTTCAGTACAAGTGGATGCCTTTCGGGCTCGCATCCGCGGCTTCCGTTTTTCAACGAGTCATGCAAAACTTGTTAGGTGGAATTAGTGGGGTACTTGTCTTCCAAGACGATGTTTTGATTCACTCAAAAGACATCCCGACACACAACGCATTACTTAAAAGAGTGCTCGATATTTTTAAGAACCATGGGGTGGTTGTAAAATCTGAAAAATGCAAGTTTCTCAGTGATGAGATTGAATATTTAGGTCACTTGATCTCTAGTGAAGGGATCAGACCCAGACAAGGTCTGTTGGATGCCATCACCCATGCTTCTGCACCATCAGATAAGACCGGAGTCAAGTCTTTGCTTGGGCTGCTGGAATACTACTCCAAGTTTGTTCCTAATTACGCCACTCTGGTACGACCCATCAGTTCTCTCCTTAGTAAGGGTGTAACGTTCGTATGGTCTGAAGAGTGTGAATCTGCTTTGTGTTGTGTAAAGAGTTCCCTCACCAATAGTGGGGCACTCAAACCTTATGACCCGAATCTATCCTCCTGCATAACGGTTGACGCTAGTCAAGTGGGCCTGGGGGCTGTTTTAACTCAAGACACTTTTAAAGGGGAAAATACAGTTGCATTTGCCTCCAGAGTCCTGAGAGACGGGGAGCTTCAGTATTCAGTCATCGAGAAGGAACTGTTGTCTTGCTTATGGGCGATTGAAAAGTTCCGTCCCTATATTTGGGGTAGACGTTTTCTATTGAAAACCGACCACAAACCCCTTATTAGCATTCTTGGTGCTGGGACTGGTAAGTGCTGTTCTCCTCGAATCCTCCGAATGGCATCTCGCCTCATGCAGTATCAGTTTGATGTTGTTCACATTTCCGGAGGTAGAAATCTCAGAGCGGATTATTTGTCGCGTTTTCCCATAGATGTCAAAAAGGATGAATCCGTCCTTGCCGATGTGGGAGAAGAAGACTCCGATGATTGTCTGGTAGCCTCTCTTGACCTACCTGAGCACGGTCTTGATACTGTAGACAATTGGGTAAAGGCTCTTAATGATGATGAGGTCTTACAACATGTGTGTGGGTTTGTCAAGTCGGGTTGGCCCAGAGAGCGTGTCCTACCTCAATGTTTACAACCTTTCTGGAAGGTGGAATCCGAGATTTCTTTGGAGGGTGGTGTCCTATTACGTGGTGACAAGCTTATTGCCCCACAGAGCCTTAGAAGAAACATTATTACAAAAGCCCACGAAGGTCATTTAGGAACCACGCTCTTCAAGCGACGGGTTCGTGAGTTTTTCTGGTGGCCCTCGATGGACAGTGATGTGAATGAACTTGTTGATGCGTGTTTCATTTGTCATTCAGCCGATAAAGGGTTGAAAGTTGTCACCCCGCCCCTGCTCCCAATTGAATGCCCTTCTGAACCCTGGTCCAAGATGGGGGTTAGACATCATGGGCCCTTTAGAAATCTTACCTGGAGGTTGTCGTTTTGTGTTAGTGCTTATTGACTATGCATCCAAATGGCCTGAGGTAAAACTTGTTAAGGAAATTTCTACTGCCAATGTTGTTTCTTTCCTGAAGGATGTTTTTATGAGGGAGGGGTTTCCTGATACCATGGTGACGGATAATGGTACTCAATTCACCAGTGCTGATTTTGAATCTTTTCTGCATTCATGTCACATTAGACATATCAAAAGCTCACTTTACCACCCCCAGTCCAATGGACTCGTAGAACGGATGAACAGGGTCGTGGGGGATTGTATTAAGTGGGCCCGATCTTGTAATTGTGATATCCCCAGTTCGCTTGATAGCATGCTATGGTTCTACAGGACCACCCCCCACTCCACAACTAAAGTCTCCCCTTTCGAGCTTTTAAGAGGAAGAAGAGCTAATACCAGCTTTAAGCCCGCCTGGATGAACAAATGGATCAAATCCGTTCCTGATGTCGACAGTCTCATGAAGTTGGTTAGAGAGAATGTCTCCAATTCTCAGTCTAAACAAAAGTCTTGGTTCGACAATTGGAAAGCGGTGAAAACTGTTCCTGTGGTCGTAGGAGATTTTGTTCGTGTTAAATCTTCTTTCCACGTAAAGAAGGGTGAGAGCAAGTTTGGTCCCCCCATTTCCGTCACCAGGGTAGGAAGGAATGCTGTACAAGTTGAAGGAGGAAAGTGGTGGAATGTTTGTAAAATTGTAAAAGTTAAGAATGTCACTCCATCCTCCTCAGCTTCTTCTCATGTTTTTGAAGTTGCCGGACCATCCGGAGTCTCCCTTAGAAGGAGCACAAGATCAAGAATTGTCCCTAAGAGATACCGTATTTGAAATGTTTTTTTAACCTCTTGCTCCACATTATTCTTCTGGTTTTCCTTACTTACTTTTGTTTTTTTTTCTCCTCCTCTATTCTTCCTTTTCTTTTGTTTTACCGAGAAGGGAGGATATGTTGTATCTTTCCCCTTAGGTTAACCTGTGGTGCAGCCCTATTGCTGCACTGCCTTGTTCCTTCCCAGCCTTCTCCTGTGGAATGTTGGTGCGTTGCCTAGTTGCCCTGTTATTTGGTTCTCTGGATTCAAACGGTTGTGAGAGCTGTTGGAGCTGGATGTCAACCGCCCTGCGCTCTCGTCTGCTGTGTAGCTGATCTGTATTAAATCTCATCTGAATCCTACCTGAGTCTACAGAGTCGGTTACTACATGCACCAAGGTCACTTAGCCTGCCTTCGCAGCTAAACCAGTGGGAGCAGGCTTCCATCTCATGGGAAAGGTATGCAGAAGTACAAAACAATGTATTCATTAGCACAGCGAGGCCCAACCTTGAGAGACACAAATGCATCACAGCAGCTTTCTGCTGAAGCAAGCAACATGAGACAGAAGCTTAGTTTCAATCATAGAGCAAAATGGCGGCTGCTAATAAAAATGGCATCATGAATGCTAACTTAACACAATATAAAGCATGAGCAAGGGAGCAATAACAATTTCAATTCCAACACGTACAAGAAAGCATCAGGGTCAATCTCATGCAAAAGGGACACAATGCGTGCTGCAAAAGCGCCGGGGCTATTCTTATACCCCATAGGCAAATGAGTATACCTTTTGTGATTGCCAAGGGCGCTAAATGCTGTCCAATTACAGCTCTCAGGGGCCAAATTGTGACTGTAGTAACCATTAGATATATCAAGAGTCGTTTTATATTTTTTACGAACAAAATGCCCGATTCACAAAAGTAATCTGAGACAAAATCCTAACTTTACGACTTTCGGTATTCACAAAAGGCATTTAGGAGTAGTAAAGTTAGGATTTTGTCTTAAGTTTGTCTTAAGTTTTGTCTTAAGACAAAATCCTAACTTAAGTTAAACTTAAGTTAGGATTTTGTCTTAAGACCAAAACTTAAGACAAACTTAAGACAAAATCCTAACTTAAGTTTAACTTAAGTTAGGATTTTGTCTTAAGACCAAAACTTAAGGCAAACTTAAGACAAAATCCTAACTTTACTACTCCTAAATGCCTTTTGTGAATACCGAAAGTCGTAAAGTTAGGATTTTGTCTCAGATTACTTTTGTGAATCGGGCCCAAGGTTATCAACCAACGCTGAGCTGTGGGTGTTCTGTACTGCAAAGGTACAAACATGACTATTTAAATGACGGTAATCCAAAACTATGCGATATGAACCGTCCGGTTTCAATTTCAGAAAAAGAGGATTATTCATGGACGAGACACAGGGTTCAATCACACCCTGCTATTCCAACTGGGTAAGGATTTCACTAACTGATGCTTTTGCTTCACGTTTAATCGGGTATTGTGGTTGTGGCTGTGGAATAGAGCGCAAAGGAATTTTATGTTCAGGGGAATCCTTGTCCCAACCAACCTGATTATGATAAACTGCTGGAGCAAGGGCCAGTGCCCAGTCCGAAACGTACCCAAGTTTTGCCTCCTCCGAGACATAACTGGAAAAACTTGGGAGAATAACATCTTCGCCTTTAGAAGATGCCAGAACAAATGGGGGAGGCCAGTCAACCTCCGCCAACAAAATACCATAGGAAGAAGTAAGGTTATCCCAAAAGACTGCCTTAATTGTGCGTTTCACATCACCTTCAATTTGGAGGCCTATCTCATAAAGCCTATCAGGGGGTGCAACTTGTGTGTCAGCTGTTTCCACTTAAATGAACGTGTCAGTTGCTTTCACCTCCAGACATTGGCGGAGTGCGTCCCGCACTATGGTAACCTCTACCGCGCTGTCGAGGAGTGTCACTGTCCATCTCCAATCGAGGAGTAGGGTTCTCACCGTCTGAGGCATACTTTGCAGTCAAGCGGCAACTTTTTTCTTCTGAAATGGGGCACGAAATTGAGGTGGTCCCTCCTGTTTAGTTTTTACGTCAAACTGGCGCTGCACGTCGCGTCTTGCTTGCGCAGACTCGCCTTCTCTGCGATCCCGACGTCCTCCCCCACCGAACTGTTGGTCCGACAATTCCTAAAAGGACCGAGGAGAATGAAGATCAGGAACCAGGAACCTCTCTAGTGTTTTAATTTTAGAGCGGTCACGCAACTCATATCCACGTTCAGAAGCATCCGGTGGTGGCGAACCAGCACGAGAAGGTGGCTTCTGTTGTTGCTAATTTTTATTCCAAGCCTTCTTAGGGAAGACTGGATGACCCTCCTTTTCAGGAGGATTCTTATTTTGTACCTGAGCAAAAGGTCTTATTCCCAAACTATTGTGTCCTAATGACGTATACACATCCGCAATAATAATAGGCAACTCATGTTGCTTGTCAGCATCCGCCACCGCCGAAAGGCGTTGACGCACTTGCAAGCTAACTGCCTCACCTTTGACATTAGCCAAAATCATGTCAGAGACAATAGGGAACATGCCCACTAATTTCATCCACAACTCCAGGGCTGGACCAGCCCCGTGTTCATCTTGAACTGTTTTAGGAACGTTCGGGAGAATGCTCATGGAGGGGGTGCCAAAGCACAATGTATACACCGAAGCAAACACCGTCCCCCAGGTGGTGCAATCAGCTAAAGCGGGAACAATACCACTAGGTAAACTCATCATAAGGATCCTGTGTTTTTCCACAGGGGTAGTATTGGGAAACACAGCTTCGAGTTGCTCAAATTTATCAGCCAACCAATATGGAAAATCATCTCTATTTTGAGGACATCTGCCCATCACTGAATTAATCATGATGGGACTTATAACAAAACCACCGCCATGGGCAGGTGGCTGTTGAGTAGCTCCAGCCGGAGCCACTTGGATATTTGTGACATAAACTGAATTACACTTCTGTTTATATGAATCAAAGACGTATGCAATTGACGTAGCTCTGCGAGTGTAACATTAAGATAATTTGGATGTGGTGTGAAACCAGCCAACACGGGCCAAGTGGCCCCATCGACAGATAATGGTCCTAAACGGACTCCAGAAACAGGGTGAGGAAGGGTGCCATTAAACCATATGGTATACTCCCAGGCTGTCAACGGAACTTCGAGTTACCGATAAGGGCAATAATTACACGGAGCATTCGCAGGTGTATATTCATGAAAGAGATAATCGTTTCCATCTACTGCTGGAATAGTAACCCATGAATAAAAGACTTTGAAGCGGAAAGCCGCATCCGCCTCGACAACAAAAATGAAATCAGCCCCCGCAACGGGGACTCCACGTGCGGTCAGATAAGCTGTAACCACCGCGCGGTTCGGCTGCGCAATAGCGACCGCCGCCTTTGTAAATGCAAATCAACAAATCCAAAGCACGGTAGCGCAAAAGCGGGCAACAGAGAAAGTATAACCTTTTAAATTTCAAGCTTGAAAAACCTATAAACATATAAATATAGGAGGTAAAGCCCCCTCACCACGGACGTCTCAGGAAACGGTGAGAGGGTATTGTGGACAAGCACAAGCACTACTCAGGAGTCTCGCGAATAAGTACCAGACCAAACTTTGGTGGCGCCATGTTGCAGGGATTCTGCACAAAACAGAACTATGCGTAGTATTATAGGACCTTGGTGTATGGGGACTGAGTCATCCCACCACCTTAGTGCCCATGAACCCAGGACCGACTAGCTATAGTGTCTCACTTGCTCTCCTACTCACTCACAGAGAAGCAAATGATTAGACGCCCCAGAACACAACACTCCCAGATCTCTCAGGAATCGCGGTAAGAAGACACACCCTTTCGCTCGCACTCTTGTACTCGTCCACAATAAGATCTGACAGAGTCACGAAATAGTTTAAAATATTTATTTTAACTAACGTGCCCTAACATGCAGTATACGTGCCACAACAAGCAGGAAAATGCATAGTACAAATATAGTCAGCATTGCAGGTAGTCCATAAATCATAAAGGGAGATGTCATCATATAAAAGACAGTGGAGCCTATCCTCCCTCCCCTTGCTAAGAAGCAGTATTAATATATATTAGAAGATCTCTGGGCTTTGTCAGCAAACCCCATACCTCAGCCTATAGATGGTAAATCTACATCACAGGTGCTGTCTCGCTCTTCTCCCTGGAAAGGTCCCTCTCCAAGTGTGTGTCACCTAATTCCTGTACCCCACTAAGAAGCAAAGTACGTTCTCCAAACAACAGCTGTATCGTTAAGTTTTGTCTAAGGGCTAAGGTCTGGCCAGAACAAAATAACAAGGGGCATTGTTGTTCGACCTTGCACATAATGTTCAGTCAAAATCCCAGGAACATGCAGAGAGCGAACCCAGTGCTGAGTTCTCATGTGAAAGCAGTCCTTTATATGTTGCAAAAATAAAGATGTGTAGTGACGTGCGCAAAAGCAGCAGGCAAGCTGCAGCGTGCTCATGCTAAGTTAGTGAAAAACGACAATGTCCCTACAGGCCATGTGACAGAGGTAGGAGAAAGAACGACCTCTATTGCGGCTCTGCCAGATGCGGGGGACGTGTGCAAGGTAGGTGGATCGGAGTTGTCTGGTCGGCTTGTGGAATGTCAGGCGGTGGTTGATATAGGAGGGTCTGACATTGTCGAGGGCCTTGTCGGCGTGACTCAGCAGCTTGAACTGGCATCTCTTCTGGATGGGGAGGCAGTGGAAGCCTCTGAGGTGGGGGTGATGCTTGTTCGTTTGGGTAGGTCGAGTATAAGCCTCACTGCAGCTTTCTTTATGGTCTGTAGTCGCTTGAGGAGATTTTTACCTACCTTTTATGGGTAGTAAAATAAAAAAATATGCAAGAGAGCCTTCAGTTGTTCAAGGTGTAAGCGCAAAGTCAATATTTAATTCTCACTAGTGAAATAATTAAATAAATTGATGACCTGGCTGCAACTTGAGGCAGTATATCTGTCTGATGACTGGAGCAGATGCATTGAGATGCCTGCAGCAGTCATCAGAAAGATTGTCCAGTGCATAAAGGGGCACCAATGGCATATTGGGGCCATCAATAGCAAAATGCTGGTCCTGACATACAAGAGATTATTTTTGACATATAGGTCATCCATGGTAAATGGATGCAGTCAATGGCAAAATTCTTGCTCTGGGAGTATGCTTTTCTTGGCTTAAGAAGGCACCCACAGCATGTCGATGGGCATCCATGACAAAAGGCTAGCCATGGCACAATGAAGGTAATTATTGACATACAGAGGGCACCCACTGCACATTTCTTGAAAAACAAATGGGTTGACTCCTGGGGGACATCAGGCTTTATTGGCATTTTCAGAGCTTATCTTTTCTTAGCACTTTTATGTGAAAATAGGGGGCGTGGCCTGACAAGATGGCCGAGTAGATGCTTTCTGCCGAAGCTCCCGTCAACTACAATAATCCGACATCATCCTGTGAATCCTGAAAGGGGAAAAACCCACAAAAAAGCTGAGACGACTACCCGGCACTACCCTAACGCCGGACGGCCTGTAGAATACTAAAGATTACATGGTGCGCTTGCCTAGTGATGATGCTCCATGTGGGTGACGGCAGCCATTTCCTCTAAATCTCCTCAGCCCAGATTATAGCTGCTGCGAGCTGGTGGAATGGGGAGTTGGTTTGCATACCTGAATGAGACCGGAGAGGCCGAGCGGACACAGCGAGATGTCCTGCTCTGTGAGCTTCCCCCCCTGAGTGCCAGGTAAATGGAGAACGGAGCAGGAGGTCCGGACCCGGGACTGAGAGGAGGATGAAGGCGGCGTGACGACACTGGTGAGCGGCCTGATCTCGGCGCGTGGCTTCGTGGGACAGTCGGATCCTGCCGGCTCCCTTCCGGACCTGAGACCGCTGAGTGCGGGCAAGGGGAGGCGAACACCCCCCGTAGCTGATCTGAGACAAAGCAAGGCCTGCCACATCCTGGCGAAGACCAGCGGCCGCATAAGTGATGAGTGAGCGGGGGTGGAGCAATGCGAGTCAGCCTGCAGAGAAAAGCAAACCCGAGAATGCAATGCAGAGATTGTTGATAGCGGGCCAAAGTGTCTTGTGGTTTGTTGCCTGCCTTGTTATGTTGGCCTAGGCCTAGCTGCCATGCTGCTTTTCTTTGCGCACGTTACATTGAGCCAGGACTCCCTCGCCCTTTGCTCTTGCTAAGTTCTTTTGCGCTGTCTGCATTTTCTGTCTTTCACCTTTTCTCTTGTTCGATTTGGGCTCAGACTGCACAACATGTACAAGGTCGCATAACAATGTATTTCGGTTCTTCCTGATATGGCCAGTCTTGCGCACCCAGACATAACATTAGGCGCAAATGCCATGAAACTTGGTGTGCCTTTAATACTGCAGTTTTACTGGCGCTTAACACACTTGGAGGAATCCTTTCCAGGGAGAAGAGCTGTGATTGTCTGCTGATGTAGTTCTGCATCTAGAGACCGAGGTATGAGGGTTCGCTAGTCAAAGCCCAGAGGTCTTCTATTTTTATAATAAACTATCTTACTGCACGGGGAGGGTGGTAATGTTATTTAGACATTTATCCACTGAGTTATGAAATGCTTTCCCCGTTTGTATTCTATGGAATTGTAACCATGCTGCTTATATTATTCATATGCATTATGCTATTAGTGCTGACACGTGTACTGTACCTTAGAGCACGTAAGTTGAAATAAATATTTTAATCTACCCTGTGTCTCTTCATACGCGCATTGTGGACAAGTACGAGTGAGTGACGAAAGAGTGTTCTTGCTTCTGCGAGTCCTGAGATAAAGATACCGTGTTCTGGGTTGTCCAATCATTGGTGCTTTGGTACTAATGGGATGCTAAGCTAGTTGGGTTGGGGTTTTTGGGTGCTACGGTATATGGTGGCAAACCACTGTATTCCGGGGTCCCATTTTCCTGTGCATAGCTCTGTGTATGTGCAGAAACCTTATGACAAGGCGCGACCACCGTGGGGCAGCTTATCTGCGAGACGCTTGAGTAGTACTTGTGCTTGTCCACAAAACCCTCACGTACGCTTCCGGAGGCGTAAGTGACGGTGATACCTCCTATATTGAACGTTTTATAGGTTCTTTCAAGCTTGAAATTATTAAAAAAGGTTACATAAATAACCCATTTTGTGCTCCCTGTTAGGTTGTCGAATACAATTGTTTAGTTATGGCTGGTGTGGCGATAGCTGCACATAGCCGAGGACCACTCCGAGAACACCTAGGTGTATACGGAGTGCCCGATGCTGGGGTCGAGTTGGTCTTTGTGGTTCAAGCCGATCCGGCTTATCACTTTGAAGTGTTTTACACTTGGATCGCTTTTGAGGCGGTGGATGCAGGTGATAAGCTGTTTCATGAATATAAACCCACCGCTATTCCTGCTGCCTATTGACCCTATACTAATCTTGAAGTGCCTCTCACGGCTTGGCAGCACCGTGTTTGGTTTAATGGCGCCCTCCCACAACCAACTACCGCAGTTCGTTTAGGCCCCTTATCCATTGAGGGGGCCACTTGGCCTGTATTGGCCGGGTATACCCCGCATCCAAATTATCTGGCATTACCGATTGCGGATCTGCGCACTATGCATACCGAACTGGTGCGAGTGCATCGAGCCTTAGTGACATACGTTACAGGTAGCCTCCATGGAGCTGCTCCTGTAGTCACTGGCCAACCAGCTGTTGCAGCTGGAGTGACCATAAGTCCTGTCATGGTAAATTCTGTGATGGGCAAACGTCCACAAAATAAGGACGATTATCCTTACTGGCTTGCAGAAAAGTTCGATCAGATAGAAGCGGTGTTTCCACATACATCCCCAGTGGATAAACACCGCATCCTTACGATAAGTTTGCCAAAAGACTTAATCCCCGATTTGACATCATGTGAAAACTGGGGTAAGGTATTCGCAGCAGTTTATTAAAAATGTTTTGGTACTCCTTCCATGACGGTTCTACCCTCTGTAATTAAAAAGTACAGGATGAACATGGCCCTGAAGCGGCTGTGGAATTAGGGATGAGACTAGTGGGAGTGTTTGATGTAGTAGCTGAACTGATCCTTGGAAATGTCAAGGGCGATGCTATGAACTTTCAAGTAGCGAATGCTTTGGCTTTGGTCCCAGAGTTGGACAGGCCTCGCGAATTACCGAAAATTATTGCCCGGGCTTATAAAACAATTGGAAGAAATAGCCTAGGCAACAAGCCTTTTGTAAAAATGCAAACTCAATCGCAACCACAAATTACACAAACAAAAAGTACATCTGAGAAAGATGATAGACCAGTCTTCACTAAAAAGAGTTGGAGACAGAAAAAACAGGGTAAGCAACAAAAGAAGCCGGGGTCGAGAGGCGCTTCCCCAGTTTCGGTTTCTTCTGAACGTACTTATGATTTACGTGATAGGTCGAGAATTAAATCACCAGAAAGGTTTCAGAGCTCTGATACGCGTTCTCCTCGTTCTTCACAGGCCCAGACGTCGTCACAGGCTGGTGGAGGAGGACGGCAAGATAGAGGAAGGGGCCGAGAGGCTCCCCAGGAGCGAGACCAACCTCGACAACAAGTTAGAGGGAAAGCAGAAGACTTTCACCTTTCTCGACCGCAATTTCAGAAGAAAAAAGTTGCCGCTGTAACAGCGAAATATGCCACAGACCGTGAGAACGAGACTCCTGAATTGGACGTGGGCAGTGACCCTCCTAGACAGCGCCGCGGAAGTTACCATAGTGCGGGAGGCGCTACGTCCTCATATGGAGGCGACAGCAACTGAAACATTCGTTACTGTAGAGACAGCTGACACCAGAGTGGCACCCCCTGACAGACTTTACAACATAGTCATCCAAATTGAAGGTGATATACCGCGTGAAATAACAGGGATTTTTTGGGAAAATCTAACCTCTTCATATGACATTTTGTTAGCAGAGGTGGATTGGCCACCCCCATTCGTTCTCGCTGCACATGAAGGAGAGGAGGTAATCCTTCCAAGCTTTTCAAGGCATGTCCCAAAAGACAAAGCTGAAGCACTTGCAGCTGAGTGGGCTGTGTACCTGGCACCAGCGTTATACCGCAACCATGTGGGATGGGATGAAGAATCACCTCCTCATGCAATACCTTTGCGGTCACTACCGCAGCCACAACCCCAATATCCCATCAAACGGCAGGCAAAAGGCCCCGTCTCCGAAATTCTGACACAGTTGGAATATCAGGGAGTAATTGAACCATGCGTATCACCTATGAACAATCCCCTTTTCGTGGTTTCTAAACCCGATGGAACGTACCGCTTAGTTTTGGATTACCGGCATTTAAATACTCATTGTCGGAACTTTGCGGTGCAAAATACACACAGTTCTGCGCTTGTAGACAGTCTTGTTCGTAAAAAATACAAAACGACACTTGACCTTTCAAACGGTTTCTACACGCACAACCTAGCCCCGGAGAGTGGTCAATGGACCGCATTCACTTCCGGTGGTAAATTATTCCAGTTCCGGCGTTTACCCATGGGCTACAAAAATAGTCCGGGTATATTCGCCGCCCGTGTTGTTTCTTTGTTAAATGACATTGATCAAGACGCATGTTCGTACGTAGATGACATCTATCTGACGGACGACGAATTATTTCAGCATTTGTCCCGTGTGGACCGCATTATTCTTGAATTTGCGGAGCAGGGTTACAAATTTAACTTTGCTAAGTCACACATTGCTGAATTTACAGTTCTGTTCTTGGGCTATGAGCTCAACAACGAAGGTAAGGGCTTAGCCCCCATTTCTTGGAAAAATGTGCACATTTGTGCCCCCCAAATACTCTGAAGAAACTTCAGTCTTTGCTGGGTTTCTTGAATTTCGAGCGTACCTACATTCCCGAATATGCCCAGCGTATCAAGCCTTTGTATGCTTTGATACAACCTACTTATTCAAGGTCTTGCTGGCTGCCTGAGCATACCTCAATTCTGCAGTCTTTGCAGACAGACCTTTTGGAGTCTAAATATCTTTTGACTCGTGATAACCACACAAACCTGGTGATTAGAATAATTCCGGGGCGGTGGGATTCACATACTTAACCTTTAATGAAGGTGATACAGTACCCATCGCATACAAGTCACATCTGTACACTTCCGCTGAATTGCGCTTTACCTCTGTCGAAAAAGTTCTAACTGCAGTGCAAATGGCGATTCTAAAAGAACGCGCACTGGCACAGGGAAAGCGGATTCTAGTGGTAACACCCTGTCCTGCCCTAGAGGCAGTAACAAAGGCAAGTGTACCGAACTCAAAAGCAATGCATCCCCGTTGGATACAATGGGCTACATCCTTGACGTCTTCGGACGTCACTTTTGTTTTTGATTCTTCTCTGCAGACTCAGGAGTTTTTGCAGTATGAATTCGTTCATCCTCCTCCTTTGTTTTTATTACCGCTTGAGGATTACAAATGTGTGATCTACACCGATGGTTCGGCGAAACCGGCCACTGGGTCCAAGCACGCTTATTCAGCTGCATGTGCTATTGTAGCGGGTTCCTTTGTAGATGGAAAGTTCAAATCCTCTGCAGTGCATACTCGCACACTTGGAGATAGTACCGCACAATTGGCCGAGCTGCATGCATTGCTACTTGCGCTTGAGTTCGCTTCTCAGGATGAGACAACTCTTATTGTATGTGATTCCTTCTACTGTGTACAATCTTACAATGACAATCTGTTTTTCTGGTCGAAAAATGACTACAAGGACGCAAAAGGGAGCACAATTAAGCATAAAATGCTTTGGGTTCGAGTGGCAGAATTGCAACAACGTCTGCCTCTCACACAGGTGGTTCACACCTTAGGCCATCAGCGGGTGGGCGCACACGCTATTGGTAACGATCTGGCAGATGAAGCTGCCCGTTCAGCAGTAGTCACGTGTTCAGTAGCAGCGGTTACCAGGTCCATGTCTAAAATAGACTCTGTTATTCTAGCAGCTATTGCTGCCACCAAAGAAGGTGATAATTACCCTACCGGTTTCCCTTCCAAGTATTCTTACAAATTAAGTCCCGATCAGGTTCCTTATGTAACAATACCTGACGTTGGAGATCGGCTGATCCCCAACGCGGACCGCAGGAGTGCCTTGATATCGGCTGCACACGAAGGCATGGCTTCGGCTCATGCAGGTGTGTCAGCTACAGTTTCCATCTTGCAGCAGCGTTATTGGTGGCGTGGATTGTATAAAGACACCCGTGCTTTTGTGCTTTCTTGCGATGTTTGTCAACAGATTAAGCCTTCCACGGTAACACGCCCACCACAGACCCCGCTCTGCATTGCTAACAGACCCTTTGGGTGTGTTTACTTGGATCACTGCGGTCCATTCTCATCAGACACTGCCTATGAATACATCTTAGTAGCAGTGGACTCGTGCACACGGTTCCTCTGGGTCTGGCCACAACGTAGTGCTGACGCTCGAAATGTAATCAGGGATTTGCGTGTCTTTGTGGGAATTTTCGCATGCGGCACCTTCCATTCGGACCAAGGTCCAGCGTTTGCCTCTAGGGCTTACAAGGACGCAATGGCTTCGCTTGGGGTGCGGGTGAAATTTTCGTCTCCGTATAGGCCTGAGGGCAACTCTATCGTTGAACGAATGAACCGTGACTTAAAGCAATCCTTAACAGCTAGAGTTATAGGTACTGGCAGGAACTGGCTGGCCCACTTGTATACCGTTCAACGTGCACTTAATAATCTCCCTAGAAGACCTCTGGGTGGGCGGACCCCATACGAAATGCTCTTTGGCATAAGAATGTTTGTGCCTGACCTTGAGGGTCCAGACATCGCGGCGCAATCCGCCAAGTTTGATGTAGATAATCATTCTGCTATGTTACAGGACTTACAAGAAGCCCGAGACAAACTTGCAACTACACATTTGCCTTCAGCCACAGATCCTGCGTTGCAGATTCCGGTAGCCGGCTGGCTTCCAAAGGTTGGAGAACTGGTTCGAGAGAAGGTTGAAAACAAGAAAGAATTCGGCCCCTATTTTCGTGCACCGGTTCCAGTTCTGGGCTTGAAGTGAACACGTACAGTCATTTTACCACCGCTTCCTGGTCGCAAGGAGAACAGATACATCTCAGTGGAAAATGTCAAGCTACAGCGCCTGGCCGATCCTGAATAGTGTCACACCAGCGGTCTCTTGTCCTGCCATTTATCGGACATATGTTCGTGGCCCATCTACACGAACGGTCGCTGATGCTGTAATTGAGATGGTTGATTTGCCTGAAACTATAATTGATCCCCAACTCTCCACCAACATCGACGAGGACGAGTATACCTATCCTGCATCTGAATCGGTGGCGCATCAACCAACAACGCCACTTGGCCCGACTCGTTATTCCTTTGATTCGGATTCCACTTCTTCAAAAGTCCCATCCAAGTTCAGTATTTTTGTATCCTGGTTTAGAGACAATTTTTTGATTCCACCCTGGACATACATCTGGTTGGTACTTTTCTTGATTTTTCTGTTCATGTCCATTGGCTTTGTCACCGTGTTTTTTCTACTAATCAATGGTCACTATTTACCTGAACGCTCTGCTGTAGACTATGTTTCTGGAACTTTGGCTCCTCATTCTTCGTCTCACATCATGAAGCGTGACCACACATTTGTGAACATTTCAGCTTTTCCAGTTGCTGATGGCATCGTATGGGATGCAGTGAACTATCAAATCCATGGTCCGACGGAAATTATTAATGTACCTAATGTCCTTCGTGTTTCAATGGGTGATGTAGTACAAAATAATATTCATTCTGATGATTGGGGTGTGCATGCCGTTGAAGCATTGTTTGCCGATTTAAAATATTATGCATCTTTTAATGCTGAGGATTTATATATGAATTCTGCTAATTATGCCGATTTGTATTGTTACCAACATTGGGGTAATCATTTTCTCCATAAGCCAAGTGCCCTGCGTAGTTCTGTTAACTACACCCAATGGGAACATTGTCCGAACCCCTTGCCAGGTAGCTCACAGACTCTTCGAAATAAGTTTACCTATTTTACTGATTTTAATCGGTCAAACCCTGCATCCTATTATTTTAGACTTAATACCACATTAACTCAGAAAATTATGTTAACACACACCAAATTGCTTTATTCGGGTTCCTTTTTAAGTGCCCTAGCAGTGGGTGGTTATGAGTACTGGGAGGATACAGTAGATTTGAAATCTATTTGGGGCTCCAAGCCATGGCAGGTACAAGGAACCGAGGCATTGCACCGTGCTTGCCTTATCCCTACCCAAATTATGTTCCTAAATGATTCTATTTATCAGACTACGTGTTGGGGCTTGGCTACCACTAAACAATTAAACACGCCCTCAATTCCATCCCTGTCGAGTTTTCCCAATGATAGCTCACGTCTTAACTTGACCCTGACGACCCTACAGGCTCTGTTACAGAATAATTCGTTTAATGTTTCCGAAATCGACCTGTCACCCTGGTTGGTATGGCCTATATCATCTAATGCATGTCAAATGCGTTTTCACGACTCAGGTACTAGCTACACACAGGATAGGCCTGATCCGAGATTTACTGCTTCTCGTACTGTCACTACATATTCTGTTGGTAAATTATGCAAACAATGGCTGCAACATTCGTCCCTTGATTCTGTTAAACAACATTTGTCCCTCCTTTCAGGCAATATTGATCTGTCCGACTTTGTTTTGGGACCTCGTGGTCCCCGACCTAAAAGATTCATTTATGAGACATATAATGAACTCTGGAAGCTATCACAAATGGAAGCTGCTTCCCGTCTTCGGGAAATAGATCAAGCAAATTTGGAAAAGGTGCTTGCTGTTGTTGATAATAGTATTAATACCCTGTCTTCTCGCATTTATACTTTAGAGAATATTGTGTCCTCTGTTGTTGATATTGTACAAGATGATGTTTCTGTGTTATATCATGGTCAGAATCAATTGCGTTCAGTTATGCAATTTGCATGGACTTTACAAACGCTCAAGTTAGGTAAAGTTCCTTGGCATTTTCTGAACACCTCTGCCTTGTTTCTACCTTTTAATTTAACCGACAAACAGCAATTCATGTCCATGAAAGATGCAACTTACACCTTATTACATATCGAAAAGATGGATCCTTTGCCGTTCTCTGTTGCAGAACTCGATTCTGCTGTGTGGCTAGTTCATGGGGTTATCGCTTTACCTTTTTCCTTGTTTGAATTTGACTCGTGCATGAAACATTATCCTGTGGGCCGTTACCAGCCCTTGGGCAGTGCTTTCCTGCATGAACTCTGGTCCTTGCCTTTCATGTATAAATGCCTTCGGGACGGCAAGGAAGTTTTTCTCACGGGGGAGTCCTGCGACTCGACTATGGGTCATTCGCTTATTTGTAAACACATTAAATTGCATGGCTCATGTAGCGTTTCCGCTCCTAATCTTGCTTGTGTGCTGAAAGGTATTCCTGCTCCTGTTATTTCTCCTACTTTCACTCTCCTTTCCAATGGTAGTTATTTACTTTTAAATAACGAAAACTGTTGTGGCCTGCAGGCTGGCATTCCTTACATTGTAACAGTTTCGCACAGGGTTGTCTGCTGCAAAAATGTGCTTTTTCCTCCCCCTCATGGCAAGGTTGATATCTCTATTTGGCCTTCCATCCCTACCATGGAGGCAGATTTCAATAGACTGAGCAGAATAAAGGCACTATTATTGAACGAGGAAGTTATGCTCACGTCCGCCCGGGAGACATTCATTCTCCAGGTGGCGAGTACCCACAGTGAAATACAGGCCCTTTTGAACACTAATCTCCCCCAACATTTTGGGGAGTTAATTCATCGTATTTTTAACGCATCTAACACAGAGGGTCTAGTACACTTTTTTAAAGTCGTGGGGTCTGGTTTGGTGTCCTCCTTCCAAACTATTTTTGGTGTCATCCCGGCTTTTATTCATTTTATTTTTTCCAGCGTCTTTGGCGGTTTCCGTTGATCATCGCTTTGGCGGCTGGTGTCCTGTTATTAATTTGTTTTATGCGCAATGGCTGCTCTCCGATGGGACCTGCTCCATCCAGAACGCCTCCAGCTGCTTCGTGAGCGCCTTTTGGCTGGTTTTGGTGTCTTGCCATTGGCGACACTGAGTGTGTCATATACTCTTTCTTTTCGCTTTGCGTATTTCACTTGCGTGCAACCTGTAATGACTTGCATCCGCTGTCCTTTCACCTGGACCTTGGATTATTGCCTCTCCAATTCGTCATTGTCTGTTCCGGATTTTGTTCAGTTGATGGGTCCCTTAGAGGCCCATGAGCAGGACTGTTCCGTTGCCGGCTGTATGGCGCGTGCGGCTGCACTGGGGATTTTGGCGCAATGGGATATCTGGGCGGCTGCCCAGGATCTCCTACAACAAAGCTGTTTCGTTTATCACGCAAGTTGTCCCGCATTGCTTTTGGATGCTCCCTCTGCTGAGGAGCATTCCTGCTCTTTGATCTCATGGATTGGATGGCATCTATGTTTTTTGACGATTCCAATGATGCCCTCTTGGAGGGTATGGCTTTTTTCTGCACTTACACTTTCATGGATTGACTTGTCCTCCGCCGTTTGGGCGCTCCCTGTGCTCTGCTGGATTGTTTTTTTTTGGCCCTCTGTCCTGGCCGCCGGACTGTCCAGGGGAGGGTGTCTTGTGGTTTGTTGCCTGCCTTGTTATGTTGGCCTAGGCCTAGCTGCCATGCTGCTTTTCTTTGCGCACGTTACATTGAGCCAGGACTCCCTCGCCCTTTGCTCTTGCTAAGTTCTTTTGCGCTGTCTGCATTTTCTGTCTTTCACCTTTTCTCTTGTTCGATTTGGGCTCAGACTGCACAACATGTACAAGGTCACATAACAATGTATTTCGGTTCTTCCTGATATGGCCAGTCTCGCGCACCCAGACATAACATTAGGCGCAAATGCCATGAAACTTGGTGTGCCTTTAATACTGCAGTTTTACTGGCGCTTAACACACTTGGAGGAATCCTTTCCAGGGAGAAGAGCTGTGATTGTCTGCTGATGTAGTTCTGCATCTAGAGACCGAGGTATGAGGGTTCGCTAGTCAAAGCCCAGAGGTCTTCTATTTTTATAATAAACTATCTTACTGCACGGGGAGGGTGGTAATGTTATTTAGACATTTATCCACTGAGTTATGAAATGCTTTCCCCGTTTGTATTCTATGGAATTGTAACCATGCTGCTTATATTATTCATATGCATTATGCTATTAGTGCTGACACGTGTACTGTACCTTAGAGCACGTAAGTTGAAATAAATATTTTAATCTACCCTGTGTCTCTTCATACGCGCATTGTGGACAAGTACGAGTGAGTGACGAAAGAGTGTTCTTGCTTCTGCGAGTCCTGAGATAAAGATACCGTGTTCTGGGTTGTCCAATCATTGGTGCTTTGGTACTAATGGGATGCTAAGCTAGTTGGGTTGGGGTTTTTGGGTGCTACGGTATATGGTGGCAAACCACTGTATTCCGGGGTCCCATTTTCCTGTGCATAGCTCTGTGTATGTGCAGAAACCTTATGACAAAAGAGTAAATCACTGATCTGCCTCGTGCCCGCGGTGTTTGTTTAACTACCAGTAGTACTGGAGGCGGTTCAGAGGAGAAACAGTGGGGGACATGAACCTGGGCATCCTTAAGCCAGTTCGAGGGGCAAGGCGAGCCATAAACATAACGAGGCACCAGACAGGGATAAATACACTACACAGATGGAAGCCCTGATTGTTCAGCACAGGATGAAGGGGCAAGGCGGCCCTCGACCTGGTTCAAGAAGGTGAGGGGCTTTATGAGTGGCGCCCTTTCCTCTACTGCGAAAAGCCACTGATAGGTGGTAGGCATATTTTACTGACTGTGGGGAAAGAAAGGAAGATTCATAGTTAAGCGGGGTTGATTGCTGCCTGGGGCCAGCCACTGGACAAAGCATAGCTCTGGGAAAATTCAAAGCCAGCAGAAAGCCGGGGGCGGAGGTGATAAGCGGCACATACTGTACCCCCTGAGATACTAGGGACAATGCAAGCAGGTACTATGGTGAAAGATAAAGGAAATCGCACTGCCCAAACCAATAATATACTTAATTATGCACAACCCCTATCCACAAACCAGGGACTCCGGAAGAAACTATCAGTGAACATGAAGAAGGGGGACAACAACAGACGGATCGGACGCGCTCTATAGCAGATGTATTGGCAGCAATCCACACCACCCGAGACGAAATGATTCACAAAATTGACTCTATAGCTATTGACGTCAACCTGCTCCGCTACGATTTACGTAAAGTCTCAGACAGAGTGACAACCACTGAGCAAACGATAGACACATTACAAGCGGAGGTGCATGCCTTGCCGGACACTGTCAGTAACCTTCAAAAACGCGTGGTGCACCTAGATGATCGAGCTGAGGATTCCGAAGGGAGATCACGTAGAAACAACCTGCGTCTCCTAGGTTTTTCAGAAAAGGCGGAGGGGCCATCCGCCGAACTGTTCCTTGAAGACTGGCTTGTCACTGCACGCGCCCAGGGTGCAAAAGAAACAAAACCCCTGGCACACCAATGGCAGGGACCGCAGTCCTGGCCGGGTCAGAGTATGCCCAGACGGAACACTTCAGATCCCAGATGCCGTCCCAGACTCAGGAGAGTCGTCTCTGACACAACTTGCAAGTAGTTTTCCAAACAAAGACACTAATGTTTAAGATGAGAATGTCAGAATGAGTATGAGGGTTTTGGAATGGGCCTAGTATCCAGAAGTGCCAAGGCCCTATTGATTCTGACTGAAACCGCGGCCCCCCTCCTGGGAGCACGGGGTGCATGGTGGATAAAAGGGGGGAGACACCTTTAAGGTCCAGATAATTAGTTGACGGGGGCTCAGCGTCCCTAGAAGCGGGTGCCCAGCTGGGGAGCTAGAGGCACATCTTTGCATCCCACTGGCTGGCCGGTCACTAGCGTAGCTGTATGTTGGGACATGAGTTTTTGTTTTTTTGTTCTTCTGTGTTGTGGGACTCACTGAGAAATGGGGCGAGTTCAGCATACCCTCTCGTTGGCTCTTCTAGGGTGGGAGGGGGGGGTCGTCATTGCCCAGAGGGAGGGGGAAGTTGGTTCATGATGGGTAATGGGTCGGAAGGGTACCTCCATACTTGTGTCGTGGGACAGGGATTGAAATGAAGCTAAAGGGTTTGAAAGTGTCTGAGATGTGTGAGAAAATGAGGCCAAGGACTGGCAGTGTGCATGGAGTCGGAGTGTTATGGTAGCCACCATGACTAAACTGATTACATGGAATGTCCGTGGTATTGCCGACTTTGAAAAATGCAGGAGAGTGTTCGCTTATCTGAAGCGGTATAGTATAGCTGTGGACGGCCTGCAGGAGACACACATATGGGGGGACTCATTGCCGTGTCTGCGAAAACGCTTGAGGTGTCAATTATACACCACCTCGTACTCTGGTTTTGCCAGGGGGGTTCTCATTTGGGTGGCTCCTGGGATCCCATTCCAATATATACACCACAACATAGACCCGGAAGGAAGATATATTATCATACATGGTAAACTAGATGGTAGGGAACTATGCATTATAAATGTATATGCTCCTGTTTTTTGCCGATTTAATGGAAGTAGCATCACCATATTTGGGGGCACCGTTGATACTGGCGGGAGACGTCAATTGTGTACTGAACGGCTTATTAGACCGTGAACCCCCACAACAGAATACTAAGCCCCGAATGGCAAGAGCATTAAGAGACATTCTAGAGGGAATGCACCTGTGTTACATATGGCGAGAGCGCCACCCAAATACTCAACAATTTTCAGGCCATTCTCCAGCCTATTGAACCTTCAGCCGTCTAGACTGTTGGTTCCTATCCCCTGAACGTGGGCCAGATGTGAAGGGGATAACATATTTACCCAGATATCTTTCTGATCATTCACCGCTACTACTTGGCCTTGATGGATCCAGAGTTCGTTCTCGGATTCCCCTAGGTGTCTGAATGCTGAGGCACTGACAGACCCCTGTTCGTAGCTGAGGTAACAGCAGCTCTGCAATGTTACTTTGAAGAAAACTGGGGTATTGCCTCGACCTGAGCACTTGAATGGGAAGCCTTGAAAGTGGTCCTTCAGGGGTATGTATTAAAACGTCGTATGGTGTTCGCCAGCAACTGGAAAAAGATGTAGCTACCCGAGAAGCAAAACTAAGCAGATTAGAAGAGGAGATTCCGACGGCCCCTCATAAGATGGCTGAGTGTTGCACAACAAAGGAGGCCCTCTTGACTGATTTACGTAGATTAGAGAAGCATATTTATACAACATATCATCACAGGCTACACATAGAGGGTGATAAAACGGGAGCCTTGTTGGCATGCTTAGTATGCTGAGAGACCCCGTTGACCTCATCCTTCAGCTCCGGGATAGTAATGGGAAAATGGTATACTCCCAAAATGTGATTGCCGAGGCCTTGGCTGGACACCTCGGTGACGTGTATGGGTGTAGATCTTCTCCCCGGCAGGAAGTAGTTCAAGCCTTCTTAGATTCAATTGAACTGCCCCAAATGGACCCAGTGGCAGCTGATGCCCTGGATGCCCCGATAACGAAAGAAGAGCTGATGCTGGCTATTCAATAACTTAAATCTGCTAAGAGTCCGGGCAACGATGGGCTACCAGCAGAATTTTATCAGAAATTTGCCCCTCTTTTGGTTGACCGACTATTGGATGTTTACAATGAAGCAATCCAGACGGGCGCCCTGCCCCCATCTATGCTGGAGGCGCTGGTTACCATGATATTAAAACCTGACAGGGATCCCTCACTTCCTAACTCATATAGACCGATTTCGCTACTCAACCTGGATGTCAAAATACTCAGTGGAATACTGGCGACACGCCTTCTTCCCAGCATGCCTCATCTTATTCACACAGACCAGGCAGGGTTCATACCAGGGCGCAGTACTGCCCATAACCTGAGACGCATGGCGCATGTATGCCACTTCCCAGGCCTGACAGAGGATGATTGCGCACTGGCACTGTTTGATATTGAACAGGCCTTTGATTCTGTAGACTGGCAATATATGTGGCGGGTTCTCCGGAAGGTCGGGGTGGGAGAGGAGTTTCTTAAATGGGTTCAGCTGCTCTACGTAATCCCTACAGCAAGAATCAAAATCGGTAAGATGGTATCCAAACCGCTTGCCCTGTGCCGAGTCACCCCCCAGGGGTGCCCGTTATCCCCACTGTTATTTGCAGTGGCTATGGAGCCTTTGGCGGCCGCTCTCCGGAAAACAATGGGACCCTGGGGAATTCGGCTGGGGGAGACCAATCACATTGTTTCCCTCTATGCAGATGATACATTGATCTATCTCCGACGCCCAGCACGTTTGGTTCCGGTCCTCCTTGAGGAGTTGCGCCAGTTTGGAGTAGTCTCTGGTCTCCATATAAACCCGGGAAAATCTAAACTGATCCCCATTGGAAGACTGGCCAAGTTGACACACACGGAGTTGCCACAGGTAGAGCTGCGATAGGTAGGAGAGGGAGCACGCTACTTGGGGATAAGACTGACAAATACAGCCCCCGCTTACCTAGATCTAAATATTGGGAGAGTGATCGAAGGAATAAGAAGTTCCGTATGATTTTGCCGTGAACTACCGTTATCTTTAATGGGTTGAATTGCACTGGTGAAAATGATCATCTTACACCGTTGTCTATACGCACTACAACACTCGATTTACACGATACCACGACATTACTTCAAAACATTGGATGCCATAGTAATAGATCTTCTATGGGGTAATAGACGTAGAAAAGTGAAACTGGCAACACTGCAAAGAACATGGGCTGGGGGGATGGTGGGGGTTGGAGGTGCCCTGCTTAGAATTCTACTATATGGCTTCTCAGCTGCAACATGCAATCCATTGGCTGGACAATGACAATAATTGGGAACAACGCCTGTTGATGGCAGTGAGCCTGGGACCCATTTCTGGGCATACACGTTGCACTTAGGGCATCAGAAGCAACAACAATAAGGTGATGGATGGAATGCTTGAATTAACCTTAGCCATTGGCAATTGCTTGGGCCAACATTTCTGTCCATCATTTTTCATCCACCATGCCACTTGAGACAAAGGCCTGCCAATCCAAATCAGTACCAACCTTTCTCCTCATGGGAATAGTCCACCTGCAACTGTGAGCCGAGGCCCCCTTGAGAAGGCTCCACAAACAACCCCAGACCGGTTTCAACCTTCTTGGAGCTCATCAGCAGGGTGTAGCTTGAGTCCTATGGCAGAGTGAGCACGGGACCCACGTCTGGGCATACCTGTCACACTTAGGGTGTCAACTTCAACAACAACAGAGTGATGGATGGAATGCTTGAATTATTCTCAGCCACTGACAATCTCTTTTTTTTAACTTCAGTGCAACACACTAAGGGGTACATTCACAAGAACGTGTGCTAAACATCTCCAAAAAATGTTAACGCAACTTTACACATCGCACTTTACACATCGCAGCCTATCTTGGGAAAATAACCCTGTGTTAACGTGAAATTCGGTACCATGCGATAGTCCGCCGAAAACGCGGCCAATGTCCGCTATACAACCACCTCGACGGCGATAAAAACACAAACCACAACACAACAAAACGTGCGATGAGCCCATTCGCGATGAGGAAAGCAGCGATAAGCACCGCCAGGCCCGCGACACACACACGGCAGGCGGGAATAAGCACAACAAAAGCCTGAAAAAGAAAGACAAACCAAACAGAAATCAACAGCCAAGCACAATGGAGGCAACCGGAGCCAGTATACAACCCCACAAGCCCCATTGGCAACAAAACATTGTACATGGCAGGCCATGGTGGACAAGGTGAATGCAGCCAGAGGGCGGAGGAGGACAATGGAAGAAAACCAGAACAGCCGGAATGATGCGAAACGCACAAACAAGCAGAAACACGCAAACAACAAGAAGGCAGCAATGCACACCGGAGGTGGGAGTCCAGCGCCACACCAGGAGCTGGATGACATGGAGGAAATGGTGTCCACCACATCAGTCTGGAGATGGTGGCAGGAGTCGGGGACCGGAAACTCCCCAAAACAATAGACACAACAGCAACAGGGAGAGGAACGACCAAGGACTGGGGGGACGGAGGGAGATGGGCACAATGGCACACATGCACAATTAAGCACAGCACAACTGCAGACAAACCATGCCCAAGAGTAACAACACCAACCAAGAGCACAAGTCACACAACCCGGCAATATCACACCACTGAACAAGCACAGAAGTGAAAACCACACTGCCTGAAAGGGAGAAGGGTGAGCCAAATCAGAGCTGAAGGGACATCTCACACGCAATGCAGCACACACACATAGGAAGCAGAGCACCCCAACATCGAACACAATGTGGTACAAACACCAACATTTGTACAACAGAACACAGGACACAAGTACACCCGTTTGTGGCCGGCAAACGGCCATACACATCTGGCAAAGCATGAAATAGGGACATGATAAAGCACAAGTACAAACCCACAGCCCTGATGGGGGAGCAATGCACGTATGGCAGGGAGCCAGAGAGTCCGTGACACACACATTGGCATACAAATCAAGACACAACACAGTTGGAGACAAGTGAAAGTGCGGAAACTTTATCAACAAGTGCGTGTCAGTACGGCCAAGAGAAGTGCCACGATATGCAGACCAATGCAGCAGCATATCTGAATGAGGAACGTAGGAAAGCGCCCATGTCTACCCCGGGGGAGTCCATCACCAACACAAGTCAGTGCCAACCCACGTTGGTTGTCCGCGCATGGATCAGGAGTCCAGGCCAATGCAGCCATGTCCACTGTCGTCTTGGGACATGTGACCAGATTCCCAACATGCAACCAGGCGTCGGGACACGTGCAATGGGTCACATCCAGTTGTGGCTGCAGATACCTTGTCACTCGTCCATGAACGCGAGTGCAGCAGCGTAGGCCAACATCTCCAATGAGAGATCGTTCTCCACCACATCTGACATGTCGTCGACGTAATCCATCAGCTGACCCAGACAGATGTGCTGACTCCAACCCCTGGCCCCAATGTGCACCAAAGCCAATCGGGTAGCGGCTCAATGTGCTCACTGCACACGACGACTCGTGCAATCTCCCAGGTCCAGTTGCCAGCATGAATGCCAAACATCCATGCATGCCATAAACGGGCATCACAGTGACACTCCTGGTCGTGGGCCAACAGGGGGCGCACACACATGTCGAAAGCCAGGTCAGCTACAGTCACGTTGGAGAGGCAGACATCCATGGTCCACTCGAATATGCACGAGCGACAATGCAACACAGGCTGAACGCAGGTGACGTTCGCAAGGCGGAAGCTCAGCCGGTAACTGATCCGCAGCACTGCCAACGGCAGTGCCCCCAGTACATGCAGCAGACGTGCACGGTACAGGTCCACATGACTGGAGTCGAGCATGTGTCCGGGATGGTCTGCCATTGCGTCAGTGGCTCTGCTTGAAGCGGCACTGGCTTGCTCTGCGCCAGTCCTTTGGATGAAATGGCACAGCTCGGAGCAATGAGCAGTGTCTGTGTGCAACGGGTGCAGGCCTGGGGTGGGGTGGGAGTACGTGTGAAGGCCATCTCACGCATGCTAACTACGACCAAGGAATTCTGCGAGTGGGATGTGTACATGTTGGTCTCATGTCGGGCAGTGCGTAGTGTGGGAGTCGCAAGTAAATGCCATCGTATCTGTCAGGGGGTGCTGGTCACATGCAAGTCCCAGCTCGGAGCTGCAGATGTGCCACCGCCTGATAGTACAGACAAAGGACCCTTCATCCCTACAGTAACTTCACTATCTGCATGCATTCAGAAGATGTACAGAGGCCTGTCGTGGGTGTGGTGGGATGTCTGCGACCCTGGGAATCATGGATGATATGCCCAGCACGTGGCACATGAACGGCCTCACTGTGTGTTACGTTGCCTCATAGCTGCTCCTCCCTCCCACGAGCCCCCACACTTGTGTGCGCTGCGCGGTTGTATCACGTGCACTCCTACGGCACACCATTGTCATGCCTGTCCGTGCATGTCCAGCGGCATGCCAACAACACCGTGACGCTGGCCTTTGAAGGTGTGCGGCCACGTGAGTGTAGGCCAATGGTCCGGACAGGGCAGACACAGGTGTACAGTCCATGGCTGGCTGTGATTGCGCTGCGAATGAGGCTAGGCAACTGACTCATGCAGCCGCAGGACTCATACACATAACACCTGGCATGCATGTGCCAAGACCCCGAGCGGTCTTGCGCTCCTACATTTCCCCGTCCGTGCGGGCCCGCCCTCCTGGTGCATGCTACATTGCAACATCGACTACTGTGGCCCTGGTGGCGACAACCCCCCAACACAGAGACACACTTACCGCACATCCTGCCCAAGGCCAGGTCCCAGCCACGCCCTGCTCCCCCTGCCGAATCAGCACACCCCTGCGCTGACCTGACGTACGCCGGATCAGCACACGCCGCTTGTGCATGCGGGGGGGCGTGCAAAGCTACATGTCCAGGGTCACTGCCAACACTGAGGTGACATGGTATCGTCCGCTGAAGACAGCACACTGTGATGTTGCAGGGCCCGTGCCCATCATGCTGACACAATGACCACACAGACACACTTGCTCAGATGGTGTGAATGGCTACGGGCACGTGCGCCCGGCCACATTTATTAGCAGGCACACATATCGAGTGACACCTGTGTTGGATGTGTGTGGGGTGTGTGCACACCAGCCGGCAAGGGCTGCCTGGTGCATTCAGAAATCGACAACAGTGTACATCGTAAAGGACACAACCATTCAACCATAAAGGCCCCATGACTTGTGCTGCACAGAGTTAGTGGCCCCGGATGCACAGCGTCCTGCACGGGCCTACCGCCACGGGCCCTGACTTGCGGGGCACTGGGGCAGGGTCACGAGTGCAGAGCAGGTTTCCGTAGATGTCAAAGGGGCTTGTCGCGGAGTGTCTCGGTGGACAGTGGAAGGTGTACCCCCAGGGCATGATGCAGAGGGCAGAACCACGCTGAAACAGTCACTATGGTGAAGATGAATGGAACAGACACATGTCGGACACCAAGACCGGTCCAGCCAGATGAAGATGCAGAAAACCACCAGGCCATGGACTCAGACGCCACCTGGTGCTGCTACCTGGCTCTTCGATCAGTAGCAGCACCACCCCCCTCTTCCCCCAGCCCCTTGAGACCCTCGCGGGTATGTAGTGCGCTTTATAAGTGACATGATTGATTGATTGATTGACCAAGGTCCAACCAGATAGTGCCCATGACTCATTGCGCACAGAGTTAGTGGCACCAGTGCTGTTAGGGGATGCCACCTGCGATGAGGCGTGTCCAATGGTGTGGACTCCTCCACATCTTACCCAAGACACAGTTCCACATGTGTGACCTACTGGACCGCATGGTAGGCCTGAGCCCTCATCCACGTGTCGCCGGCTTGCGTTGCACAGGGTTAGTGGCACCACGTGTCGCTGGCTTGCGTTGCACAGGGTTAGTGGCACCACGTGTCTCCGGCTTGCGTTGAACAGGGTTAGTGGCACCACGTGTCGCAGGCCTGCGATATGCAATTATGCCTCACTGATCGAAGGGAGTCTGGTGCTGTGGCCGCTGCCATGGACTTGGGGTCACTGCCATTCAGGACTCAGGACACAGTTCCACATGTGGGACCTACTGGGCCGAAGAGGACGCCGGTGGAGTATGTAAATGAGAAAGGAGTAATGTGGGCCAGCGTTGGGGGGCCAGCGATGGTCTGCGGAGGCTGCAGAGGTCGCGGGACTGGTGCTTGGAGCTTGCACCGGCACGTGGTGTGCCCTCTTTGACACACTCCGGTGTAGGCAGGTGAGCGGAGCCTCGTTGGTGTGCTGGGGCAGGCATGACGGGTCTGGGGACCAGCGGCCCATGGTGCAGCAGGCGCATAGGTACGCAGGCCCCGCCGCGCTCGGCGCAGGACTCGTGGTGGGCTGAGAGGCGCCGCCCTGGCAGACGCGTTGTCCATTCCGAATGAGAACCACGCCTAGTGCGACGGGCTTTTTGTTCACACCCCTACCCAGGCCTGGCGTACGCAGGTCCAACCCACTACGCACGCGCATGCAGGGGGGGATGTAACGTGCGACATTTCCGCGTTCTGCCCCACAGCCTGTGGGGACATGGTAGCGTCCACTGGCCACTACACTCCATGCACCAGCAGTTGATCTCCACATGGCCATTTCCGTGGTTTGCACTCTGTGGTCTGTCCGGCACCTCCACGCCACACCTGGCATTGGGTAGGTTCACATTCCTTAGTCACTTGCCGCTCTCGCACATGCCTGCTCCATGCCTCTCCTCACATCCTGCTATTGTGTGTCTGTGGTGACATGCCGTGGCTGGGTTGTGGGCATGGCAAGGCCAGATTCCCAATGGAGTCATGTTGTCGTGTCTGGTCGGTTGGCATGTTGTGTGTCATGTTGAATGTAGTTGTGCTGCGTGCCCATTGCCAGTGTCATGAGTTGCATGACTGTGGGCTGGAGGTGTGTGGTGAGTTCATTTTGGACTTACCAACGGGCACTGCATTTCCATGGGTGCCATCCTGGGAGCGCTGGGTGATGATGGACTGTCGGGATATATGAGAATCATGCACTCTGCCTGGGGAGTTGGCCACGACATTGTTGAGGAGTCCCGGGCGGTCCACTAATGCCTCCACATTCACGGTATGCGTGTGCTTTCTGTTGTGGTAGTTGTGTGCAGTGTCGGCAGGGGGCACGAGGGGTACATGTGTGCAGTTGATTGGCCCTGACACGTGAGGGAATCCAGCTATGGCGTAGGGGCCTGCTTGGTCTCCAGCTGCTCCTGCGCAGTGTGGGTGACGTGGAGGTGTTGGGGTACCAGGCTGATGTTGGCATCCAGGACAGGTGTGATGACCTTGGATGGGGCTGGCTGTGTGACTCCTCCGACTCTGGCAGTTGTGGGTTGGATGGTACCAGAGGCCGACATGTGCTGCGCAGCCGGCAGCTTTGTCTGCGGAGGGATGTTGGTTGTACGCTGGGTTGGTACCGTCAGCAGGTGGGGGATGTGGGTCAGGATGCGGGGGATGGTTGTCCTTTTGGGCCTGTAGTGGGGAATGTCCTCCTCTGGCGTTGGGTCTGGGCTGCAGGTGCGTTTCAGGTGGGTCCGCTGTCTTTGTGTACGCTGCCTCTGTGGTGTTCCCGGGGGGTGAGGAGGGCGGGACGGGTCCTGGGGGTGGTGGCGGACCTGGGGTGGGTGGGGGTGGGTGTTGTGGCCCTCATGGGTCTCGGAGCTGCATGATCATTGTCTCCATGGCATCTGTGAGTCTTCAGATGTGGCTCTTGGCTGGGCTCCCTTTCATGCTGCAGGTAGTCGTCCTGCTTAACACCAGCAAAAGGCAGGTGTTAAATTCCTGCTGCTACCGCAGCTTATCGCCTGTTTTTGGTTCACATCGCAGATCTGGCAGTTCGTTGTGAAAGTGGTGTTGTGGTGTTTTTGTGTGTTTTTGCACGGGAACGCCTACTCTGCATCTCATTAGGGTTAGTTGGTGGTGTCCACCGTGGAGATAAATTTTGGGGCAGTTGTCGCGGGAATACTGGCGATGTCTGCAGTTTGCACCCGCTTGTGAATGGGGTGTTAAATCTATCTCCACTTTTGATGGGTTAAGGTGGAGATAAATCGGCGGTAGGTCCTTGTGAATATACCCCTAAGTGTGACAGGTATGCCCAGATGTGGATTCCGTGCTATACTGTGCCACCGGAACCAAGCTACAAACAACTGAACAGCCCCATTCAGGGAGAAACTGGTCTTGGGTTGCTTGTGCTCTGATTTTGGAAGGACCTGGCCTGGCAGTTCGGGCTGGACTGTTCCTATTGGAGCAGTGTCAAGATTGATTTAGATATGGCTGTGTCTAAACTGGCATTGTGTGGAAAGTAACAATGGACTAGGATGTGGCTCTGAGTAATTACGAGTGACTGAGATTAATTCAAGCATTCCACCCATCACTTGTTTGTATTCTTCAGTGTGACGCCCTAAGTTCAATGGGTATAACCAAACGTCGGTCCCCCGCTCACTTTGCCACTGGAACCAAGCTACACCCAATTAAATGGCCTCATTCAGGGCACAACCAGTCCTGGGTTGCTTGTGTTTCAGTTCATAGAGGACCTGGTTTGGCAGTTTGGGCTGGGCTGTTCCTATAGGAGCAGGGTCAAGACTGATTTGCAAAGGGTTGGGTCCAAACTGAGGTGGCATGGTGTCCAGAATAACAATGGACCGGGATGCTGCTCTGGGTAATTACCAGTGGCTGAGATTATTTCAAGCATTCACCCATCACTTTTTTGTTATTCTTCAGTGCACTGCCCTAAGTGTGATGGGTATGCCCAGACATGGGTTACATGCTCACTGTCCCAATGAAACCTAGCTACACATGACTGAAGAACCCCAATCATGGCAAAACCGATCTTGAGTTGCTTTTGTACTGTTTCAGGGAGGACCTGGCCGGGCCGTTCCGGCAGGGTCAATACTGATTTGCATAGGGCTGGGTCCAAACTGAGGTGGCATGGTGTGCAAAATAATGATGCAGAGCTATGAGGCTCTGAGGAATTGCAAGTGGCTGAGTTTAATTCAAGCATTTCACCCATCACTTTTTTGTATACTTCTGTGTGCCCCCCCCAAGTGTAACGGGAATGCCCAGACTTGGGTCACATGCTCACTGAGCCACTGGAACCAAGCTACACTTGACTGAAGGGTACCAATTAGGGCAAAACCGGTCTTTGGTTGCTTGTGTTCTGTTTCAGGCAGGACCTGGCCTGGCAGTTTGGGCAGGACTGTTCCTAATGAAGCAGGGTCACAATTGACTTGCATATGGTTAGGCCCAAACTGAGGTGGCATGGTGTGCAAAATAACGATGAACCGGAATCTGGCTCTGAGTAATTACCAGTGGCTGAGATTAATTCAAGCATTGTACCCATTGTTTTTTTGTATACTTCAATGCAACGCCCTAAGTGCAACAGCTATGCCCAGACGTGGGTCACAAGCTTACTCTGCCACTGGAAACAAGATACACCCGACTGAAGAGCCTCAATCAGGGAGAGACACGGACTTGGGTTGCTTGTGTTCTGGTTCAGGATGGACCTAGCCAGGCAGTTCTGGCTGAACTATTCCTATTGGAGGAGACCCAAGACTGATTTGCATAGGGCTGGGTCCAAACAAAGGTGGTATGGTGTGCAGAATAATGATGCAATGGGATGCTGCTCTGAGTAAATGCCAGTGGCTGGGATTAATTCAAGCATTCCACTCATCACTTTTTAATACTTCAGTGCGCCTTCCTAAGTGCGCCGTGTTTGCCCAGACGTGGGTCATGTGCTCACTGGAAGTAGGCTACACCTGAATGAAGAGGCCAAATCAGGGCAAAACTGATCTTGGGTTGCTTTTGTTCTGGTTCAGGGAGGACCTGGCATGGCCTTTCCGGCAGGATCAAGACTGATTTGCCTAGGGCTGGGTCCACATTGAGGTGGCATTGTGTGCAAAATAATGATGGACAGAGATGCAGCTCGAGAAATTACCAGTGGCTGAGATTAATTCAAGCATTCCACTCATCACTTTTTTGTATACGTACTGCTTCGCCATACAGCACAGGTCCACCAACCTATAGACCTCTTCAGTGAGAAAAGCGACACAGAGTGTGAGACCAAATAGTGGCCCATACAGGCCTAGCATAATTCTCTTCCCTCTTCGCACCAATCTGTAGAAACCCAGGACCAGATTTGCTAAGAAGTCATGCAACAGAGCAAGACAGCTTGCTCCATGGTGAAAAGGTGTCTGCGTTACAGGCAGGATTGTTTTTGTGCAGGGAGGGACAATCCTCAGAGGCATTTTCCTCTTTCTACGAGTGCTGCGAAATGCATTGAATGAATGCATTGGAATGCCCATGCTCCATTCATGGAAAGCTTTCCCAACGCAGAGTAACGCAAGGTAGCGATTTGTTCTGCCTATTGTTACCTTGGATTTACTAAACCACACAGAGCCATACAAGGTCGCTTTGCGTGGCTTAGTAAATCCCACTAAAGGGCTTGCGTTGCCTTGAGTCACTTTGCGTGATACAAGGGCAATGCAATCCTTTTGTAAAGCTGAGCCAGAGGGTTCACACCAGCCACACGAAAAGGAAAGCTCTTATGACATGGAGAGATGGTGGGTGGGGGTCTTCACAGTGCAAGGCATGTTTAGGGGGGATTGTCAAGACCTTCAAGCAGGTCAAAGAGGATTTGGGGGTTCAGCAGAGGAACATTCTCACAGAGGCGGATCGTCCGTTGGAGCGGAGGAGCGTTGCCCCACTTAAATTACCCCCAAACATGAAAAATAAAATGGTAATTAATTACCATTTTATTTTTCATCCTCCTGTCCTGAACGCAGTGTCAGGACGGGGGCGGGCCACTGCTGAATGACAGCAGCAGGGAGGAGGGTGGGCTGGTTGTGCACTTTATAAAGTGCGCATGTCCCTTTGGCCGGCTGTCTTGCGACAGCCAGCCCCACATGCACACTTTGAAACAGGATATGCTTCACCCTTGAATGCGTGTTAACCAATGCTTAATAAAGTAACCCAGTCCTTACATGGTTCGTTTTTAGGAATTAAGAACTACTTCATAAGAATATAGACAGATAAGGGCTAATCCTTTTGCCAGGTAGAAATGTTTTGCATTATGACAGATACAGTGTGAGTATTCCTCACTTACGAGGAACACCTCATATTACATATTCCATAGGCAGCAGTGCAGAACCATGATTCAAGTGGGTCATGTTGAAACCTTAGATTATGCCACCTAATGAACAGAAAAGGGATTACGGTTGAATTATTTATATCAGGTACAACAGTTCTGATCATCACTGACCCAGAAATTGCTAGATGCCCCCTCAGAAGTGCATTCAGATTTGTAGGCTGCCGCCATCTTTTGGAAGCTGTACTATGATGCATCTTCGAGACAACATATGGATATGGAAATATGTGAGCCTTTGAAGACAAACACCCAAACAAAGTACAGTGGCTTCAACCTCCACTCTGTGAGACAGATATAATCAGATTGCTTACTTTTAGTATTTGATAAATATTTGTTCATGTCATGTACGTTCTATAGATCTAACATGCATTCATTGATCCTTGCTTTTCGAGCTAATCATCATTTCTCTTGTCATTTTTGTATGGGAGAATTTTTGTAATTTTTTTGTGTAGCAATACATATATTTATTACGATTTTGCACTCCTTCATGCAAATATTAACTGATATTTTCGAAGGACTGTGCACAATATCCTGGGTATAAGAGGCAGGCACTGCCAGCTGTATCTGCCTTGTGATGCCCGTTGTTTTAGAGTGACCTGGCATCCCAGCTCGCTGTGGCCTCCACAACTGTGCACTGGATGTTAAATATATTATATTATAAAGCGAGTTGCCAAGCCACGTCAAGTATTTTGTCATAGACGTGAACTCATTTTCAGACCTGTTTAATGTGTTTCTCTTTTATTACTTCACAAGTTCCATATGACTGGAGTCAGCATTTGCCAGAATCTTTTGGAACCAAACTAAGCCAATAATGACTTGGATTCACTGAACTGGAAATAGATGGAAGCGGTCTGGCAGTTGTTGACTCTGCATGGATAACATTACCTCTCGGCTGTCCACATGGCGTGGTGTGCGTGCGCGAGAAAGGGCAAACCTCCAACAACGATAACAACTGGGACTCGCCATGACGACCCTTTGATTCAGTCTGTCTTCTTTTCACTGTTCGCACCTAACATGGTAGCACACTATGCATTCAATCAGCACCCTGAAGACAAAAAGGCTTCTGTCCCCTGCTGCGCATCAACAGCCGTATTACAGGTGGAGCAACGGGTGTTTGCGCCCGCTTTGCGTGCCCTCGGGGCACTTTGGTACTATAGAAGGGGGGCGCAGCCGCTTGTGCGTCCCCTTCTATAATACCGATTGCCTTGGCACACACAGCAGTCACTGACTGCACCCGCCTGCAAGGAGATCTCTAATCCCCCTTCAAAGTGCAGGCGGGTTGCCGCCTGCACTGTGAAAACACAGAGCGGCTTTAAAGCAGCCGCTCCATTTTTCACATGAATGCGCTGCCTTAGGGGCAGCGCAATTTCGTGGCTGCCCTGGGGCAGCGCATTTATGGTAATAGGGCACATTTTCATTGTTTGCGACGAGCTCAAACAATGAAAATGTGCCTTTACTATAATATGGCCCCAATTAGGCATGCCAGAATGTGTTATCGAGGAGGCTTTGGGGCAGATTTAATAATAGTCTGTGCCTGCGCAAATGAAAGTGACACAAAGCAGCGCAAAGTCTTTGAAGGCCTCTTTGCGTCAAGGGCTGTTACATGGGTGTGAAATGGGTGGATCATTGCAAACACCAATAGTTTTTGATGCAAAGAACAATCTACTAAGATAGTCAGACCGGGCTTAGCTCCAAAAATAAACACATATTTGAAGCAGGCGCTAACTTGGAGAAATGTATTTAGTTCTCCAGACATTTCACTCATAGGATGTGTGCTGCACTGTGCAACACACATCCATTGTGCAAAATGTATTTGAATTTTCTCTAGGCGTATGATTTTGTACTGGAAGGATATGCTTCCAGTACAAATCCTATGCTAAACAACATGCACACCCCTCTGTGCCATGGTGCTAAGGCTGTGCGGGACACTAGGTAGACTGTTTGCGCACCAGCGGAGGGGACGAGAGCAACAACATGCCATTTTAAAATATATATGGCTTCGCTTTGTTTCTATCCTCATGTGGAACGTAATGCTGCAATTTTTGTACACTACGAAGATATATTTTCAAAAATACGGTAGACACAAATATTGTGTAGAAAATATTGCGATGAAAACATTATCAAGGGGCAGAGTATAGGAGGTTATAATATTGTTTTGTTACATCTTCTGTATCTTTTTTAAACATATAGTTGTATATAATATTTTTTTTAGTTGAGTTTTACTAGCTTTTGTGCTACAAATTATTATTTTAATGTCAAGTATGTTTAATTATTTTTTGTGTTTTTAATTTGGTAATATATATATATTTTTTATTTTGTGTCAATTGTTTTGCTGGGTTGTTGGGGTTGTGAGGGAATAGGGTGGTACGTTTTTAATTATTTATAATTGATTCTAATTTAAAAAAAAAAAAAAGTAAATTATTGATTATGTAATTTTTTTGTCATTTAATAGATATTTAAAAATATGGTAGTTTTTGTTATTTGTTAATTAGATAATTGGCATTGTTAATTATGTGATTGTTTGTAATAGAATCAATATTATTTAAAAATATTCTGTTTAAGGTTTTTGGTATAATCATGAATTTCATATTGTTATTATATTTTTCAAAATTATGGAATGTGATTTTTTTTGTTTTTAATTTAATTTGAGGTTGTTGAAATTTAAGGGCAATAGAGTGAGAAGTATGTTAAATCACTTTTTTTAATTGCATATTTGATATTCATTTTAATATATATTTAAGTATAATTTCATTTATTAATTTTGTGTTGTTACTTTTTAATAATTTATATAATGTTAACATATTTTTATATGGTTACAGAAATATATTTTATGTTTATTTATTTTATATATGTAATTTATTATGTATTTATTTATTGATAAAGTTGTATATAGCGCGAACATGACCCATTAGGGTATCAGAGCACTTTACAGATAAACTGAAATAAGAAACAGGAGAACTACCAAAACATAATCAAGAAAGGTACAAACTGTGTAAATTCACAAATTGAGGAAAGAAACCTCCATAGGACAAGTCAACAGGACAATAGACATGATCCAACAAACGAGCAATAATCATGGGTGAAGATCAAGAGTCAAAATGTGTGACCTAGAGAAGAAATGTGTTCAAAAGTAGTATTTAACTTCTTTTTTGAAAGATGCAGTAGAGGGGATCAGTCTGATTTCAGGTGGCTGGAGTTCCAAATTTTCAGGGCAATACCAGAGAAGGCTCTGTTGCAAATGTTCTTATTGGGGAATATCTGTGGTTTTAGCAACTAGGTGCTGGTGCTTCTAGAGGATCTGCATCCACCAGATAATTCTAGTTTTTGTGCCAAGTACCTTGGTGTGCTGTAGTGTAAAACTTTGAGTCATGCAAGCAATTTTTTAGTTGTATTTTTGCCTTATATGGGAGCCAGTTTAGGGAATTTAGATCCGGGGAGATGTGTTTGAAGTTAGGATAGGAAACATTTAATCTGAACTTTCAAAAGTTTAACATTTTCCTTATTGTTGCTTACCCTGGTGTGGGAAGAATAGTTCCGGCCCATTCAAAATCCAACAGTTTCCATACTCTTGCTTGTGTTGGAACGGTGATAATAAATCTAACTCCTGCCTAAGTTTGGATGAAAATAGTAAATCTGGCCCCTCCAAAGTACAGCACATTCCCTACTGTTGCTCAGGTTGGAGTGGAAATAGTAAATGTAACCACTCAAAGTTCAGTACTTTCCCTACTGTTGCTTATGTTGGAATGAGAATAGTAAATCTGACCGCTCTAAAATCTAACACTTTCCTACTGTTGCTCGGGTTGGAGTGGGAATAATAAAGCTGGCTCCTGCAGGCTCCACCACTTTCCCCCCTGTTGCTTGTTTTGGAGTGGGAATAGTAAATCTAACCTCTCCAAAGTCCCACTGTTTCCTTACTGTTCCTTACGATGCATTGGGAATAGTAAATCGGACCGCGCTAAGTCTAACAGTTTCCCTACTGTTGGTCAGGTTGGAGTGGGAGTACTGAATGTGACCTCTCCAAGTGTAATTTAAAAAAATGCTTTAATATCAATTTAAATGTAAATTATTTTTATAATATTTATATTTTATATACAAATATTTTTTAATATCTACTGTTTATTATAATTAATTTGTATTACTGTTTTATGTTTACATATTTTTTTAAATATTGTTGATTATTTTTTGCAATTATTTTAAAGTATATTTATTTATTTTATGTTTGTAAGTTATAAATTGTTTTAAATATTTATATATTAAAAGTATTTTTAATGTAGTATTATTTTTTAATGTTAATATATGTTTTAATGTTAACATAGTGCTTAATATTTAAAATTTGATACACCTACTTATATTTTGACGATATAGTGATCTATATTCTTGTCAATATTTTTGACTATACATACAAAGTATGTAAACTCGATATGTATGTTCTCAATATTTTTTGGTGACATTTTTATTGCCCTTACTTTTGCCGCTGATATTTCACCATGCAACCACAACTTTGGGGCTGATTACGATAGCGGACAGACGTCTGCCCGTCCACCATCGTCCCAGGGATGGGGACCGTCCGCCTATAAGGCGGCGGTCCCACATATTCCACTACAATGCGGCCGCCACCACGGCAGCCGCAAGTGCCATGTTTTCCATTGTGGCGGGTGCTGCTGGCTGCAGCACCCACCGCAATGGAAAAAATGCACGTATTGCATTTCCCTGCACTACGTGGCAGGCACCATACGGTGCCTGCCACATGGAGCAGAGAGAAAAGAAAGGGCCCTAGATGAAGGGGGGCCCGCTACGGGCCCCCAATGTCCATCCCCACCTGCCTTTCCATGGTGGGTGAATCGCCATGAAAAGGCTGGCAGGGAGGGACCATCGTAATCCCAACGGCGGTGCCTAGTAGGCACCGCCGCCATTTCAGGGAATACGAGGGCCTCTGCAGCACCGGCGGGCTCAAGGAGCCCGTCGGATGCGTGGTGGTCGTAGTTTCCGACTGCCACAGAACCGCCCGCTATTGTAATTTGGCAGGTGGAGAAGGGCCTCACAATGTTGGTGAACCCGCCACCGACAGGCTGTCGGTGGCGGGTTCACCACCATCGTAATCAGCCCCTTTGTTTGCTGCACTGTATTGCACTAAAATTAATAAATCTGCCTTCTGGAGTTTTGTCAACATAGTTTCCTCTTGCTTGTGAGAAATATGATGTCCCCACTACAGGAGGGCTTCAATTGCACGGGGATATTTCACTAAATGGTTGCGGAGCACAAACACTCATCTGCTTCTAGAAAAAGAAGTTCAAATCTGAAGAATGCTAGCTCTGCAACTTTTTTCAATATCAATCATTCAATTTAATTGGTAGTATTTCTCATTCATTTTTTTAAAAGACATTTTTATTTTAGTTTGCGTTAAGTAACAAGACTACATGTACACAATACATCAGTTGTAAGTTATAAGGAAAACAGTGTGTAATAAGGCAACAGGTCTTTTGCTAACTGTTCAGAAAAATAGTGTACAATTTTTCATGTCCACATGTCGATCACATGCAACCACTACATCTTTCAGTACAAACCAATGGTACCCCATTATTTACGCAGTACAGGTGGGGGTGTAAGCCTATTCCCTGATATCCAAATACCACAGTTAATTGGCCTTTCTATGCAATTGGCAGAACTTCTCATTCTTGTGTTGAAAACTGGTGTATGTTTATCCTGTTTATTCCAGTGCCTGTGCATCTGGATGGGCTCCACAGTCATCTAATTGCTGGTAACTGATTTCCTTTAGCTTGGAATGTCAGCGGGGATTCGAGAAAGTTTAATGCATGTGTTTAAAATGTGACTTTTATATTGCCTGAAAGCCTGCGGTGGTGGTGGTTCTGCTGCCCTTTTTCAATCGCCCAGCATAGTGTTTTGTCTAGAATGCTGGGGGCTGGGCGGGTGGCTTTGTTAATGCAGCTTATTCCAGTGGTGCGTCAAACTCACGTTGAACGCCCAGGCACACATACAGTGGTTTTGCAATCCGGAGCAAGAACCGGTTGCTCAATACGTGTGCGATGATTATTTCACCATATGTTTGTTGCTGTCAAATCAATGAAAAGAGTACAGTGAGCATCTTAAATACGACTAAAATCACATCTTGTTGTGGCCCCTAATTGCGTGACATCAGGGTCTAAACGAAGCGACCACGTCACTCCTATCCTGTCCTCTCTTCGATGGCTTCCGATCGAGGCAAGATCTATTTACAAAACTGCCTGCATCACACACAAAGCCTTACACACGTCCTCCCTCGTTACCTGGCGAATAAATTGAAATTGTCCGGTGGCTCTCGCCCTTCTCGCAATGCGGAAAAGCTTCTGCTTGAGCCCCCGTCTTCAAAAGGGAAAGATCGATGGCTCAATCCTTCTCAGGCAATGCGGTGAGAATCTGGAACTCGCTTCCCCCATTGCTCCGTGCCACCTCCTCTACCCGGATCTTCAAAGCTGACCTCAAATCTCTTCTCTTCCAAAGACACTTTCAGAACTAATACTTTCATTCTCAGGACCCTCTAGGAAGTTCGCTCTTCATTGTAAATTTGTACTTTTTCCTGTACATTCCTCACCCTTGCGTGCTGTGTTGGATTTTATGTGTGTGTTCCCTTCATTTCAAGTCCCCTGTTTAATTCACGCCCTCTCTACTCCCTCAAGGAAGTTCTTCCACTATAGGAAATTCTGTACTCCATGCCTATAGAAGTGCCTTCCCAGTGTGTTATGAGTGACTGCCACTTATTGCAGTATTATACCTCTAGTTGTATTTTGTATCTCATGTATCATGCACACCTGTCACTTTTTCCTCTTTCAACGTATACCTCTTTTTGTATCTGGTTTGTTTGTTATTTGCACAATTGTCACTTTTTCCTCATGTAATGTAACGCTTGCTTTTGTATTATGCTCACTTGTAACCTTCTCCTCATGTAATGTTACTGTTCCTATTGTGAAGCGCTCTGACACCTTCGGGTAAAGTCCGCGCTATATAAAAACGCATAAATAAATAGCATGGACTCACCGATTGAGCCTCAGAGAGGGGTCCCTTATCATCTTGAAACATATACAGTCCTGAAGATGGTCTCACTGATATGTTAACGACCGGGACAAAAATGTCGACGTACATTCCAACTTCATTCGTAATCACTGTTAAATATGCTATTTAAAGGAGAAACGGTCAGAACAACGCGGGCTCAGCCACACGTTTCCGACCAACGCAAGCGTAACCACGCATATGTGTGGTTAAGGCAATGCGTGGTCTAGTTGCCGAGGCGATGGGCGGAAGAGGAAGGACGATCGGGAATTGGGAGAGGATGTGGTGAGGTAAGTGGGACTGGGCCCGGGTCTGGGGGGGGATATATTTTTTCGTGGTGGGGGTAGGTTTTAGGAGTCAGGAGGGGGTCGGGGTTGTTTGAAGGGCAGGGAGCAGTTTTAGGGCTCAGGGGGGCAGGGGTCGGGGTAGTTAGCAGCTGTAGAGGACAGTTTTTGGGGCTCAGGGTGGGGAGCTGAGGTCGGGGTCGTTTTTAGGGTGGGGACAGTTTTTAGGGCGGGGGAAAAGGGACAGTTTACAAGGCAGGGGGCAGTTTTAGACCTCAGGTCGGGAGGGGCTGGGTCGGGGTCGTTCAGGGATGTAGGGGAAGTTTTTAGGGCTCAGGGCGTGTGGGCTGGGGTTGGGGTAGTTTTTGGGGCATGGGGTTAATTTTTACAGCTCAGGGCAGGGAGGAAATGGAAAGTTTAGAGGGCACAGGGCAGTTTTAGACCTTAGGGTGGGGGGCAGGGCCAGGGTAGTTTAGGGATGTAGGGGTCAGTTTTTAGGGCTCGGGTGGGGAGGCCTGGGGTAGGGGTAGTTTTTGGGGCGTGGGTTTCATTTTTAGGGCTCATGGCAGAGGGAAAAGGGACAGTTTACAGGGCAGATCTTTAGCACACACGTCCCTTTACCCATCATGTCTTTACCACGAAATTGCGTGGTATAGGCATGCGTGTTAAAGGCATGCGTGGTAAAGGCGCTGCCGTGGTAGAGACTGCGTGGTACAGGCATGCGTTGTTCAGGCATACAACCTATTTGAAGCCTAGTATTTTTTGGGGGCAGACTTAATCCATGTATATAGGAAGTGGTTGTATGATACAATGCCATATGAATTTATTTATGATTAAGTAATGACGAATGCCAGTGTGTCATAAGATTTATCTTTGCGAACTCCTGTAATTGTATATACGAGGATTTATCTTTTGATTATAAAGACAATTTTTAATATATACGCCTGCTTTTGAAATTGCATTTCTTTTTATGTTATTTGAAAATAGCCTTCAATTAAGTTGTAATGTCAAGCTCTGACATTGAAAATTTTAGAAATTTACATATAAGTATATGTGTTTGAAGAATTCCCTTGTTGACATTCTTACCTACTATAGCTTATTCCAGTGGGCCATTGCCTTAAGGTCACATGTAGAGCTGCTCAGTGGTTCAAGAGGTCCAAGAGGAATCATTAGGTTTTTGTTTAGGGAGTGTGGGCTTTTGCGGGTTTGGTTCATGGCTTGGCTTGGCATTGCATAACAATAAACTCATGTTGGGATTCTGAATGATGTCCTTTTCAATCCACTTTCATGAACATCCATACAACTGAAGAGCCTGCTTTTGCACAGGGGAGATGGGGGGAAGACCCAGCCTTTTCTTGAGATCATAAGCGATGGAAGTAGAGGTGCTGCAGCACCCCCAAAATATCCATGCTGGAGGTCAGAAGATGAATTGACAATAAATGTGCATTTAGATGTCAAATTTCGGGCTATGTCTTCTAACAAATTGCTTTTTACTCTTTTAACATGGAGGTTGGTGTTTAATTTTCTTTCTATGGCTGCAAAGTAAGAGGATTTTGTAAAGAGAGCGATGTGACAATCTTACTAGGGTACAAGAAGTGTAAAAGGAAAAGATGTAGAAAGTCAATTTTTTCTGACACACAACAACATTTAAATACCTGTAGTGAACTATACAAATATTTCAAAATATATCAGCAATTAGAAAAACACAAATGGAGCACACTTTTTGGAATTCTGATGTGTGATGGAAACAAACATTTTAATAGGTTCAAAACATATCAAGACACTGTACTTGGTGAAGCACAAATGATAAATATTCACTGAAACCTAATTTATACTTTGTGCACTACATCAACTATGACAGTGTGTGACCATACCATGCTTGTAATATATTTGAAAAAATGTGCTCCAAAATGCGCCACTAGCTACATACCGCACCCTTGCTACTTTGCTGCATGTGGTCTTTGTGTGACACTTGGATTTTTCACAATCACTAGGACTTCAGTGATGTAACATTGATGGCAGCAACTCCTCTCTGAAAATTGTACCAACGCCACTGCTTGAAGTTTCTGTGTTTGTTTTAGGTTGCATGGTGTCTGGTGTTTGTTCAAGTGGTAGGCTATATGTGGGCCTTCATTTGTTGTTGTCACTCCACATTTGTCAGTTAGAAGCTGATTAGGAGTTTGCTTATAATTCCGATCCGTCCAGTAACTAGAACTACCAGCCAAATCAGGAACACCGCACAACTGATGGTTTCCTCCAGAAACATTTCACCGGAAGTATGCATAGAAAATACCTTTGCAGAACTACTGCAAATCTTATAATCAGGTCCTTTGATGACGTCGGCCTTCTGCTTTGGCTAGTGCAGTGCACCAATGCAGGGGAATGTCTGAGTATGGATTGAGGGACACTTGGAGGTCTTTGAGCTTCAGGCTGTGTGGTTGTGATGTGGCTGGGCGGGATCTCCAGTCAGCAATGCTGTGGGGCACTAGGGTGGTCATGTACTTAGCTGAAGTGGCATGGAAATAAATATGTTTGAGATATTTTGCATCTGAGTAATGCCATTTGGAACACACTTAACATCATTCAGACAAAAGTTATTCCCATGTTTCCACAGTATATACTGTGTGCACACTGAACTGCTCATTAACGATTGAAAGATGGTCCTTCCCATGCCTGACACCCAGAAACTCCAACTGAGAAGCATCACTAAAGTGAACACAAACAGAAATATTGTATATATATTTTACAAGTCATAACCCTATTCTTTCTGCCCACTTCTAAATGATTCTCAATTTTGCTGAGTCAATCCAATATGTTCTTTGCTACTAGTTGTAGTTGTTACGTTGGTCTCAATTTTCGTATTAACTTTCTGAAAATTGGTTTTCAGAGACACAGTTCTCACACATTGCTCTTTCAGTCTGAAATCCACTTCCATAGAATTTTGAGTTTCATTTTAGGTGTTTTTTGACTACCTCAAATATATTATGGCATTAGACAACTGAAATGGTAAAAGCTCAATTGAAGACAATGTAGTGGGTCAGGGGCACTAATGTGTGGTACTGAGCTTCTGCTCAAACATAGCAATGTTTGGCTTTCTGTTTCTCCTTTTTTAATTCATAAAAATATATCCCCAATGGATAGAATGTTCTAATAGCTCTTCTGCCTTGAGCTATAATGTTGTTAAAGGCCGTCTTCATAATTCGGGTTCAGAGCTTTTAACAACCTTTTTTGCCCTTGGCCCTGGGCTACAATGCTTTATAATAGTCCACGGCTGAGGGCAATAATGCTTGTTAAAGGCCCTGAAGCCGAGTAATAGGCCTAAGCTGAAGACTAGAAAGACCGTCATTGGCACTCTGTTAGAAATTGGGTGTCTAGTTGGCAGAGGTGTGCATTCTGTCCAAGTAGGGACCACAATCCTAGTCAGGATAAGCTAGATACATACTAAAAGATAACCTGTGCTCACCGTCTGGTAGCTTGGCACTGAGCAGTCAGGCTTATCTAAAGAGGCAATGTGTAAAGTGTTTGTGCAACGCACACAGACAGTAACACGATGAAAACACCACATAAATACTCCACAGAGGGTTAGAAAAATAGATTATATTTTTATGAGTGAAATAAGACCAAAATGACAAACATCCAATAAGTAGAACCAGAGTTATGAATTTGTAAAGAATAACCTAAAAATAGTGCTTAGAAGTCAATAGCGCTAAGGGGTTACTTGAGGTCATGCTAAACCGGGGTAAATCCAAAGTTCAGGCCGACCTCCATGGAGGGCAGACTGGCTACAGGACTCAGACAGGTCCAGCTGGCAAAGTACCTTGGATGGAGCAAGCGGTGATGTCAAAGACTCGATGCGAGGAGTCGAGGCAGCGCTGCATCATTGTCGATCCCGTAGATGGAGGCGAAGCGTCTGTGCCGATCCACACAGTCGATGAAGGCTTCGACGTCGAACCCCTTTTTGATGCAGATGCTGCTGCGATGTTGAGTCGCGCTGTCCGTGGGTGTTGAACCACACAGTCCGTTGAGGCAATGTTGTCGATCAGCTCCAGCGTCGAAGAGCAATGCGTCAGTTCCGATTGGTCACAAAGTCGGCACTGTGTCGATTCTGAAGTAAAAACAGCTGCAAAACCCACTTCTAAGGCCCAGGAATGGATTGGCACCATAGGCAAGGAAGGACTCACAGATGGCAGAGTCTAGCAGAAGCAGGGTTGTAGAAACTGTTTGATGTCCCTGAGAGTTCAGAACAGGGGGCAAACCAGCAAGCCCTTAGAGTCACTCTGGGTTCAAGTGGGATGGGTCCAGTCCTTGTCCTCAGGAGGGCAGAGTTCAGCAGGGCAGCTCAGCAAAGCAGAGAAGCAGTTTCGTCAGAACAGTCAGTCAAGCAGAGTTGCAATCCTTGTAGCACAGCAGTCTTTACTCCTGGCAGAGTTCGTCACAGGTCAAGTAGTGCACTGTCTTGGTACTGGGTCAGAGCCCCAGTACTTACACCCAAATATGCCTTTGAAGTGGGGGTGACGTCAAAGCAGGTCCTTGAAATGCACAGGTCCCCTTTCATCCCAGCACTGTCTGCCAGGCTATCTGTGGGGGGCAAGCAGCCCTTTGTGTGGGACACAGGACACTGCCTATTCAGGTATAAGTGTCAGCTCCCTCTGCCTCTTCCTGCCCAGGAAGAGGCTATCAGAATGTAGATGGATAGAGATGAGTTCTCTGTCACGCTCACCCTTCCTGTGTTTGTGGCTGTCTTAAGGGAATGCACAAAGTGTAGCTGTCACCCACCCCAGGCGTATATTGGAGACAGGCTGCAAGGCACGCAAAGCAGTAAGAGCAGAAAAATGACCACTTTCTAAAAGTGGCACTTCTACAACAGTAATATTAATCCAACTTTACCACTAAAGAGGATTTATCATTACCATTCCAAAGATATGAAACATGATGCAGTGACTCCTTTCTAATCAGTAATTACAGCTTAAAAGTGTTTTAAGGAATTCCCAATGCTAGCCTATGAGAGGAGTAGGCCTCACAGTAGTGGAAAAAGAATTTAGCTGTTTGTCACTACCAAAACATGTAAAACTTATAAGTATATGTCCTAACTTTTAGGTAGACAGCACCCTTCCCTTAGAGCTACCTAGCGCCTACTTTAGGGGTGACTTATGTGTAATAAAATGGGAGTTTAAGGTTTAGTTTTAAATGCCATGTCGAGGTGGGAGTAAACTGCACACACAGGCCTTGCAATGGCAGGCCTGAGACAGGTTTGAAAGGCTACTTGTGTGGGTGGCAAAACCAGTGCTTCAGGCCCACTAGGAGCATTTAAATTAAAGGCCCTGGGTATATGGTACACCACTTTACAAGAGACTTATAAGTAAACTAAATATGGCAATCAGGTATACACCAGTACCACCATGTTTAGGGGAGAAGCACATGCACTTTAGCAATGGTCAGCAGTGGTGAAGTGTTCAGTCAAAAAGTGAAGGTAAGGAGGCAAAAAGTTTGGGGAAGACCACCCTCAGGATGACAGGTCTAACAGACTACTAAAAGTGAAATCAGACACCCTCTCAGCCTTTTCTGTATTGGAGCTTCACATTTATTGCTCGCATTCATCTTCATCTGGAACTGTTTAGATCGGAGTTTCTGTTCAAGCCATGTGTGGGGATTTCTTTATCAGGTAAAACTGAATACGTTATTATTCTGATAAATTTCATTGCTTAAGATTGTGCCAGATGTGTTTTAATTCTGCACCCAATGAAGTTTACTTGAACCGGACATTTATATTTTGTAACCGTTTAGCAATTAATGAATCCCCAGAGTACTATATTCTCCACAAAAACTACTTTGGTTATCTAAACTTAAACACAAAAGGCATGAAACCGGTGCCTCACCAATGATTACATATTCTTTAAGATATAGGCAATATTAAACAATCTGACCATAGATTTCCAAGAAGGAAGACCAAATATTCATTAAGTAACACAGCATCCCCTTGTTCTGTGGAACCAATTTCTCTAGAGCAGCCGCCTAACCAAGACATTTCAGTTTTATTACAAGAGTTCACATTTTTTAAATTAACGCTTTTGGCAATTACATTTCTTTTCAGAAGAAAAGCAGAGAGTTCAAATTCATGGCAAGTAGCTAGAGGTAAGCCGCCAACCACAGTCTATGAATGAGGTGATGGATTCTGAATTTGAGATATCAAGAACAGTTTGGCAAAGAGTTCCTTCCAAGATTCCTGAAGTTTAAGACAAACCCACATGATATGTTTTTGAATGCCAAGACCAATAAGACACTTCCAGTAGACATTACTATCTTGATTTGTGTGGGCCAAATTATCAAATGTTCCATGCAGTGCAAAGCAGCACAGGAAAAGGAAAAACATATCGCAGAGCCTTATCTATTTTAGACTGACCTGCTGCTGCAGTCATTTCTTGCGCTGGTGCTCTAACAAGATTTCCTTGCATGACACACTGTCTCACATCATGGTGCCAATGTCTCTGTGCACTGCCTGGCATATGGTTTGTAGTGGAAGGATATCCTTCCAGTACAAATTCCTATGTCTAGTCAAACAGAGGAATCCCAGGCACTTCAGCACACATGCAACGCCTGGTATATTTTGAGCAACGAAAATACTTCTTTTTAGCGCCTGCTTCAAGGAGGCTTTATTTTTTGATGCAAAGCCTGCTGTGACTGTATTAGTAGATTGTGCTTTGCGTCAAATCCTCTGGGTGTTTTGCTGATGTACCCAAGTAACACATTGGTGATGCCCACAGAGCCCCAATTCCAATTGAATAGGCTGTGCCCTGCCTTCACAAAAGGATGTCACTACTGCACTGCTCATGCAGCAAGCTTGGAGCCATGGCAGAGGAGGAAGAAAAATTGAAGAACTTCAAAAGGAATTCTCTAGAAACATCTCCTACTTTAAAGTGGGCACCAGATATAAATATTGGACCCTCAGACCCGACTTTTCAGTACACTCCTGGACCTGTGAATGCTACAGAAGAAGGACTGCGGTGCTGCTTTGCTGCTAGGATGTCACTCTGATGGCCTGCTACTCTGTGGCCTGCTGCCCTGCTTGCGGAGAAGCAAGACACATAAAATAGCCTCAGAGGCTGAGTGTAATCCTGAGTAGAGAGCCAGAGAAGAAACTGAATGAACATTCTCAGTGACACAGCCACGGTATCACTACCAACGTGGTACATAGTATACACAGTTGCTCTATGCATAGGCTGTTGGGAGGGGATGGGTGTGCACAGTAGTAGATAAGATGGGGAGAATGGGATAGAGGGGAGGAGAGGCAAAAGGATAGCCGGCGCACTAAAGACCATGTTGGTGCTATTAGACTGTATCAAAACTCCCTACCTAGTGCCATCCAGGAAGGATGACTAGACTTGCAGGTAGGCATCAAGCTTATCTTGCACTTTGTACATGAGCCTCTCATATGAGTAGGCCTTATACATTGTAATGAGCCATTCATCATGAGTGGGTAAATACAGTGACCTTCAGTATCGGAGAATTCAAATCTTGGCCGTAGTCAGTGCTGTGAAGAGTAGACGTTGTTTGGGATTTGTCAGCATGGGGAAGTCAGTCATATCATGCAACATGATTAACTTTCGTGAGAAGGGTGATGGGATGTCCAAGGTCTCAGTAAGGGGACACCCTATCCTTTGCCACAGTCCAAGCAGAGCTGGGCAGTCATGGAGGATATTTTGAAACACCCCGTTCAATCACATTGCCAGCAATTCAAGTGATGGAGAAGGCCTGATGCATATTATTTTTCTGCACTCCAATACCCTACCTGAACAGTCTTAAATTAGCAAAACTTCATTCAGGATTCTCTGACCCCCCTCCCCCCGTCCAAGTTCAACGGCAACTCCTTACAATCAGAGTCATTGTAGTAGACCTGTAAAATTCCCTACCATTTTTCACATAATTGTGAGTTTAGGGATATTGCATACAGATGGGACGTGAGTAGATTGTAGAAGCCGACCTTAACCCCTTTAAAGAAGCCCCAGTGTTTTAAGTATCTTTCCACAGGGGAGTCCTGTATACCCCTAGGTGGCTTTCCCCGCTTGCTCCACAGGAAATGCTGTAATTGGGTGTATCTCCATTTCTGGGTAGCAGGAGCTCCTCTTGCAACAGGTCAAAGGATTTAAGATCGCCCTGTGATATCAGCTGATCCAATGTATGGATTCCGGCTGTCTGATATGCACCCCAGTGGATGGTACGCCCGTTCACACATATGACAGCATTATGTCCTATAGGTGCATGGTTATGTAAGTGAGTAGTGACTCGCAGTCTTTTATGAACAAAGAACCAAAAGCGCACCATGGCGTGCACTACTGGGTTTGACGATAGTGAAGAGGGAGTCTTATGTTTATAGAGGAGCTGTAGTCCCGGCCCACTGGATGAAAGGTGGCGCTCATTGGCTACCCACAAAGGAGCACATCTGGGGGGCTGGGATCCCCTCTGTGTCTATGGGCTATCAGTTTGGACATTTGCAATCTGGGCTTGATGGCAGCCCAGCCAAAGGCCTTGGTATTTGTGTCGATGGATTGTAACAATGAGAGATTGACTGACAGTGCTAACATACCCGAAGCATACATGAAATAGGCCACTATGATCATTTTTACCGATCCTATCTTGTACCACAAGGACAGATGTAACTGTCTACTTTGCATAGTCCGCTCCTGCTTTAGTTATGAGTGATTCTATGTTATTGGGTATCATCCGTTCCAGCCCTCTATTGAGGTACACCCCTAGATATTAAAGGTCTCTGGATTCCATTGGAATCGACAATCAGTTATAGACACCAAAGTTGTCACCCTCGACATAGGGAGGGCTTTGCTATTATCCCAATTTACTTTCTAGCCCAATATATCAGCATAGTCTGATATGTGAATCATGGGGGGAGGGAGAGACATAAATCTGTAATCAAAAGAAGGAAGTTGCCCATGTATAAAAGTGTTTTAGAAGGGCCTGCAGGAGTAGGGATCACTACAATCTCGGGAGAGCGACGAATAGCGACTGCCTGGGGATCAATCATTGAAAGGAACAACAAAGGCAAGATAGGCTTCCCTTGTGCATGCCCCTCTGTACCGGGAAAGGGTCTAATAAGAACCCCCCACAGTTGACTTGAGCTGTTGAGGCTTCATAGAGCCATTTACATTTGGCAATAAATTTGGGGTTTTGAATAAGTAAGGCCACTCGATTCTACTGAACCCCTTCTCGGCATTGAGGGATAAGAGTAATGCATCATCCTGCAGGGATTTCGAGAGCCACATTAAATGGCTTAGTGTGCACAAACGGTTACAGAACATGAGTCCTGGCTCAAAACTGACCTGAGTATGGTGAATGAGCATGGGAAGAACACGCTTCAGTCGGGCAGCCAATATCCATGCTAATATTTGTATATCTACATTGAAAATGGGTAGCTTCTACAAAGAAATGAGTCCTTCCCCGGCTTCGAAAGGACAGCGATCAGTACTCTATTGGAAAGGCTGGGTAAATTACCAGTCTGCTCTGCTTCTTTGTATATGGCATATAGGGAGTCTAGTATTTCCTGTTTCATCCACTTGTAAAATTCTCCAGGGAAACCATCCTCACCATGAGCTTTACTGTATGGAAGATTGGATATGGCTTGGGGGATTTCTTTCTTAGAGATTTCTCTGCTCAAGAGCACCCTGCATGGAAGATGTAGGTCATAGAAAAATCTATCCTCCCTTTCCATGTCTACATACAGGTAAGAGCTGTAGAGGTGCATGTAATATGCGGCAAACTCAGAAGTTATATCTTGTGGATTCCTGATCATTTGTCCTGCGGCAGAGCAGATGGCAGGAATAGCCATGACTGCCTCCTGCTGACGGATTTGCGTGGCCAGCAGCCTGCCCACCTTCTCCCCTGCTCATAGTGACGAATCCTTAGTTGGTATAACATATATTTGCCATTAGTTGTGTATAGGGTATTGAGATAGCTTTTTGCCTTTTCTAATTGTCTTCTGGTGGCCAGAGAGGAATTGCTGGTGTTCAGATGGGTCTTGGATTGGATATACGGTTCCAGAGTAAGTTGCTGGTCTCTTCTGCACTTATTAGCCACAGCTGCGTCTTGTGGTGTCAATTGGTAAGAAGTGAGGAAGTAGTTCAACCTAGATTGTGTACCGGTGATATGTGCCAGTATTCCTTTCCTGAGGGATGCAGTAAACGACATATATACATCAGGCCGTGATCTCCCAAAATGTCTTTCATGAGCACGCTGTATCTATTATTGCCAACATCCATTGGGCTTGTACAGTCCATAATTGCATCTTGTACGAAGTTCCAGTCACTGCCCAGGATAGTGTACATTGCTCCTGTCTTGGTTATGATTCTTTTGAGTACGAGAAGAAAAGTTCTCTTACTCCCAGTTGGGCACAGATGGAACCCACACACAACATCTTGTCGACTAGGCACAATTTAGAAAATGCATATATTCCCTCCTAGTCAGTCTATGTCTGCACTACCATGCAAGGAAGCATTTTCCTAATCAGGATCGCCACTCCACACTTTCAGGAACTAGTCCCATGGGGTTGTGTCTCTGGGTCAGGGGAGTGTCTTTACAGCCTTATGTGACCTCCCCCACCCAGCCTCTTTTGAATGTCTCTGCCTCAACTGCTGAGAGATGGGTTTCTTGGAGGAGAGCAAGTCTACCTGTTAAGAGGATAGGTAGGACAGGTTTCCTCCTTTTTATTAATATAATGCATCAGGCCATTGACATTCAGAGAGGTGACCCTGAGAGGTGTGACCCGCATGCTGGTCCCTCTTTATTCATTAGCTCCTATGGCCATACTTGCTACTAAGAATTAAGGATGTAGTCAGAGTACTCCTTGTCTGATCCTCAGATTTTCCTCCTCCCTAGCTCTGTGGATCCTGTCTAGATAACCATCTCCCTCATACCTCACTTACCTTTACAAGAGAAGGATGTAGCCAGGGTGTGCCTCATCTGGTCTTCTGGTTCTCCCAGGCTAATAAAAGGCATCCCTTGTAATGAACACTGAAGAGAGGGTGTAGACGTTCCAGGTACACCGTTAGTCATCACAATGCACTTGTCTCAACTAATAGTATCTAAATCCAGGCAATGCTGCTGTTTGGCCACAGGCACGCGCTAATTATGCAGGCAAGATTTTACAGAGATAGAAGGCTGTTTAATTCGAAAGGCTAATATACCCATTTCCCCACTTTCAACAAAAATATAAACAAGAACAGAGAAAGAAAGGTCTAAGGGAAAAAAGACAATTACAATATTACCAGTAGGGTAAATGAATATCAATCGTAATAATTATAAGGAAACATACAGGAAGGTACAGTATATGCATACAAACTAGTTATTATAGCAAGGGATTGTCTGCAAGCAAACACAGTCGTGGCTCCTGCAGGTAAGTGCGGCGGGGTGGGTGCGGGGGGATGCTGACAGATGACGGAATAGGATTTTTTATTTATTTAATTTTCCCTATTCCGTCTGTCGACTTCCTGCCCCGCCCCACCGCGTTTACCTGCAGGAGCCGCGACTGCAAAAAGAGGCAAAACAATAAGATCTCATAAACAGTCTGAGTCTTATGGAAAGCAGCCTGTTCATTCTCATCAACTTGACACACCTTGCAATTCCAATTTGTCAGACATTCAACACCAGCAATGGATTGTCCTGCAGTATTGTCCTTGTTAACCACATCCAGAGGATGTACCACACCTTCAAAGATCACACAGAAACCTTTTTAAAGCCCCAAGGCTCTCACCATACACATCTTCATATCTCACTACTATGCAAACATTCCACATGCTTCCATCTTGTGCCACAGAACTCCAATAATTACTCGCACAATTTTAGTGGGTTTGAGTATTCTGACCAACACCTCTGGGGAAAAATCAGGAAAGTGATCATTCTTCTTGCAATGGTAGACGTTGACTCACGTTTGTTTTTAAGCAACTTTCCTAATTACCAACCGTCTTCTGTCTTCCACACCTCCCAACACAGTTTGTTTTCGTTTCTTTTTAAACACTTTATTTTGAGCATATTTTTGTTGATATCCACTTCACTTGATCATTAAATGTAACAATTCAATGAAGTACATGGGAGTTAGGCACATGAGCGTGGTTGTGTCATTATACTATGCTGTGATCAGTAGGGGTTAACAAGCCTTTTTAGGTCTCGCCTGAGCCAGCGCATGCGCTGGTCTGGCGAGACATTTAGTGTGTGGGCTTTAAAAATCCGACCACACGCTTTTGCTTGTGGCCTAAAGCTTGCGGTTACGCGCGCGGTTACGCGCATAGCCGCCATCTGGCTTTCCTATCTCTACCTCATTAAGCGCATCGCTCGCGGGCACCCTTAAAGCGCGCGCACCAAATCAGGGCGCGATCAGTTTCACTTTCATGGCCGCGTCACTTTCACGGCCGCACGGCCAATGCTTGTTGCTTCCTTGTGCTCACCTTCTGTTTCCGTTCTTGCCTCCCCACCCCTAGCTATTGTCAGTTTGCTGCACCATCCCTCCCGCCCTCCGTAATCCGTATGCTCCCCCTTTGCTGCCCATCCTCCGTTGTCTGTGAACTTATAGTTTGTTGGTGTGCTTTCACGTCTGTCATCGTTGTGCTTCCCAATGCTTGTTGCTTCCTTGTGCTCACCTTCCGTTTCCGGTCTTGCCTCCCCACCCCTAGCTATTGTCAGTTTGCTGCACCATCCCTCCCGCCCTCCGTAGTCCGTGTGCTCCCCCTTTGCTGCCCATCCTCCGTTGTCTGTGTACTTATAGTTTGTTGGTGTGCTTTCACGTCTGTCATCGTTGTGCTTCCCAATGCTTGTTGCTTCCTTGTGCTCACCTTCCGTTTCCGTTCTTGCCTCCCCACCCCTAGCTATTGTCAGTTTGCTGCACCATCCCTCCCGCCCTCCGTAGTCCGTGTGCTCCCCCTTTGCTGCCCATCCTCCGTTGTCTGTGTACTTATAGTTTGTTGGTGTGCTTTCATGTCTGTCATCGTTGTGCTTCCCATCGCCCGCCCTCTGTTGTTTGTGTGCTTCCTAATTGTTGTCTCATGCTTGACCTTCTCTCCTCGACCCACATCCTTTCTCCTGCCCTCCCTCTATGTTGCTCCGCTCACCACCCCAACTCACTTTCTTTTTGTAAGCGCATTAGCACCGTATCAAGAAAGCACACTAGTGTTATATCAAAAAAGTGAATTTGGTGCACCTTTGTATGTACTAATCCATCTCGGGTTGGTAGATAAGAAAAACATGCTCGCCTCATTTTGTTGGCATGTGCATCCGTTTTGGCGTACGCCTACAAAAATGCTGTGTCTTAGCACATTTTATCTTTTTTACATTATTTTCAGCCTTACTGCACAGCATGGCTAAAAATTATTTCCATAGCCTTTCGGTCTTAGGAGCACCGGAAGTGGGGGGGGGGGTGGCGGCAGCACCACCAAGGTAACCCTGCGGGTGTTCTGAAGGCATAAAGAGGACTGTACATTTTGTTTTTATTCTGTTGCATTTGGTGTGAGTTTGAAGACAGAGGTAAAGTGTCATTCAATAGATTATGACATACTGCTGTTTATTTAACAAGGAGATGGGTGTTTACTTTTCTTTCCTGGATGACAAATGGGGTGAAGTTTATAATGTGAAATAAGTGACAGTCTTGCAGGAGTACAGCGAGTATTGATAGAAAAGCTGCAGAATGTCACATGTTTTCTAACACAATAAAATGTAATTACTTGTAATGACCTTTTCAACCATTCCAAAATATATTGTCAGCAAGAAAAGTTCCATTGAGACACATTGTTGTATTTGTAATTCTGAGGTAAGAGGGAATTTTAATAGGATCAAAACGAACCAAGACACTTCACTTGTGTGATGCAAAAATGATAAATACACACAGAAATAAGATTTCTGCGCATTATCGTTTGTACCTAGGTTTATCAGTAAAGGTGCATGACTGATGCTAATCTAATGGCCATTTCAGTTGAAAATATGCTCTGTAAAAAGCAGCACCCTAGCACACCATGTTTAGTCATATATTTGGGACAATGAGCTGCACAAGGCACCACTGGACACACACTACTTGTACACCATTCTTGTGCCGAAGGGCGTGGCTCATTTGCTACACTTTGCATAACACTTGGATTTTTACAGCCCCTACACTTCAATGCAGGGCTCTGAGAGTGCTTGTTGAACTGGAGCTGTCAGTTCTCATTCACAAAATTAAGTTGAATTGAGGTTTTCAACCCTCAAATGGGTTATTTGAAAAGTACAGAGATGTCTCCACAGAAAGTAATTCTAAGTCAAAAGACATTTAATTCAGTCAGTTGCAGTTTGAACACCATCAGGCTACTTTATTGGCAAATAAATGAATGAATAATTAAATAAAAACAATAAATACATCTCCATCAGCTTTACAGGTCTTGGGCAATAATTTTAGTTGAATCTAATAATTTAAGTTACAGGTCCTGCATGTATGATGACATTGGCATAGCCAATAGGTCTCGCCTTTGGGACCTTATAAGTGTTTAGCCATGCAACAGTTGATGTTGTTGCACTAAGGATATTGTGCTGCATAACTAAATACTTATAAGGTCCCAAAAGCGAGACCTATTGGCTATGCCAATGCTTGTTACCTGTGTCATTGGAGTGAGGCCTACAAGCTTTCTCATTTAAAGTTCTGATGGTGTGTGTCTAATTCACCCTTGGCCTACATCTGATTGGTGTATAGTGCTGTGCAGTGGTTGTGTTCTATACATGTGCTGGGTGCTTGTGCATGGTACAATACATGGAAGATGTAGTACTGTTCAATGCATGCATGTTGTATGCATGTGCTGAGTGTACATGTGCCTTTGAATGATACAATACATCATTTTGAGAGACTCAGGACTAACTAGGTAGAGGAATCCCCCTTGACAGATTTGTGGATTGCTGCATTCCTATGAGCTGGGTGAGGGATACTGGAGGAAGGGAGAACCAGGCTCTTCAATGTACTTCAAAGGGCGATCTTTAATTTAGAGAGAAAGAGGTCATTGGGAAATGGCCTGAGCACACCTGATGAAGGGCTGATAGAACCATAGAGAGTGGGGCTGAGGCCCTGGGATAACCTTTTGATAAACATTTCACTTTGGCTAACATCCTGCTGTAAACGTCTGGCCTGTGTTGTGGGGCTAATAGATTTGGAGTCAGTCTCACTGTGCCTTACTGCTTTCTGGAGGAAGAGCAGGGGAGATGAGAGGGCACTTAAAAAGGAAGTAGACCCCCAACATAAACTTCAAAGACTCTAAATCACTTTTGTAGTCAGGAAATGGACTATAAGAAAGAGAGCTCGAGGCCCCCAAATTGTCATCCATCAAGCAGCCAGTCAGGCTGTTGGAAGAGGAGAAGCTCTGCAAGACTTCTGCCTGTTAGCCGGACTGGAGGCCAAGGCCTGACAGTCTCCCAGCTGGTTGAGAGGACATCACCCAGGGATCACCTGCATCATCCAAAATCACCTGCTCCTGTAATTAGGAGCATCAGTGTCTGTCTGCTTGCTAAGACGAGTGTTCCATATGAGACAGAGGAGTGTGCTGGGGGGATCAAGCTCCAATGGGAAATCCTGGTGATTCGGGTCATAGACTGTCTGCAGAAGGATGTCAGCAACCCCATATGCCAGATGGAGCCACTGTGAAGATTACTGCCATGCCGATCTGGCCGTAGCCTGTGCTCGGAGTGAAGTCGGCGACCCCAAATGGTAGGTGAGTACACCAGGAAAAGGCAGGGAGAGTGGTCTGGATGAGACCATCATTGTCAGCATCCAAGCAGCATGGATCCAAGCCCCGACTGAGGATGAGCACCTGGAGCATTGAATTCTTCCCCCAAATACCCCACTTATAGAGAAGATCCAAGGGAACTTGCCAGCATTGGAGGAGTGTAGAGGACCTCCCCCCCCCCCAGCTGCTGCCTCTTCAGGACCGCATGTGAGGAATTTGAGGACTCCCAACTGCTGCCCCTGCCTAAGTGTGAGGAACTCACTGGAGACAGCGGCTGGAGCTTCAGCACCGGTGAAGGGGGCATGCTTGGAGATTCCGGTTGTGCAGGTCCTGCTGGTGCGGTTAAGACTGATTTTGTAGGCCAGATGGCCCATGATGAACTTGCCTGCCATATAGCGCATCCTCGATGGAACACTTTTCACTTAATAAGAAGCAGAGTGGGACTCCTGAGACTATTGTGAATGGAGAATAACCACTACCAGTAGCAAGAAGAGAGTGGGACTCAGGAATCCTCCTGTTAAAACACTAAAGCCCTGACCTCAGGGACTGTGTGTATTGTTTGTGAATGCTGTATTTCACTTTGTGGTCGTATATAAATACAAATTTTTTCATAAAAGTAAGTATTTGACTGGGGTTATATCGCTCACGACGAGCTACAAATAGCTGACAATTACTTCTTAAGACAACTCGTAAGTGTACCCCCAGGCACCTCCACTTTCATAGTAGACAAAGAGCTGGGTATGGCCTATCTTTCTGACCTGTTGCCTTATCACCCCCTGTCCCTTTGGATCAAAATTTGGTTAGGTAACAGGACCACTTTAAACAAAGGGATCCTAAAGGACTGTATGGCCCTTGACCATGCTTATTATATTCCCTGGCTTAAATATATACAGGAGGGCTTTAGGAGTCTAGGAAGAGCTGATCTTTTTACCAACCCAGAATCAATCAGCAGGAAGGACTTGGTCTGGGTCAAGGAGGCTTTTTTTAGACAGCGGGTGGCAGATAGGGAAGAGGGCGAGCTAAGGAAGCCCTGTTACAGAGATTTATCATTTTGAAAACTGTTCAATTTATGGAACCATGGGGCATATTAGCAAGACCGGCGATAAAATTATCGCTGTTTTAGCGGCAGGAAACTGCCGCTAAAACGGCGATAATGGGCTTGCTAATATGCGTAATAGAATTCCAATAGAAGCCCAGGTTAGATGTGCAGGACATCTAACCTGGGCTTCTATTGGAATTCTATAACGCATATTAGCAAGCCCATTATCGCCGTTTTAGCGGCAGTTTCCTGCCGCTAAAACGGCGATAATTTTATCGCTGGTCTTGCTAATATGCCCCCATATCTCCTAGGGCTTCCCAGCTCTCAAAACTGTTTTTGTACTGACCAGGTTCCGCTTTGATTTATTCCATCTTCTTCTCGCCTACCCCTGTGGGCAAAATAAAGGTCAGATTTTGTTGCCCTGTGGCTGCAACGGCACGTCTCCACTGGATATGCTCCACTTGTTAATGTTTTGTAGCTACTATGAGGTACCGAAAAAGACCTACATTATCCCTATTTTAAAAAAGGTAAATTTTAGACCAGCGCGTCCCACTTTTATTTTATTTTCAATGCTTTCAGGGAGTACTGTATTTCACGTTCTTAGTCTTCTAAAGTCCGCAGTTAGGCTCAGATCCAGCTGTGATTTATTGTTGAGGGTGGATCAGGTATGGACGTAAAGTTATTCTGGTATCCTTTTATCTCTGTATTTATTTGCATTTTTAACTATGTGTATTTTATCGAAGCAGTGTATCTTATGGCAGATGTTCCACAGTTATGGTGTTTTCTGGATATTTGTAAACTTGACTTTTATGTTTTTTTACAAAAGCCGAATAAAGTGTTGTTGTTGTTGACTGGACAATCCTTTATTGCTGCTGCTGAACATATTTTGAGTCGTGAGCCTGTGTTCACCCCTCTGTGTCTACCCCTCCCACCGAGAAGCCTTGTACTGCTCGACCGGTGCTGCCACTGCGAGTCAAGTGATGAAGGGGCACTTGGCCCAGTTTCTCAGGATCCATAGTAGTTGGGCCACAAGACATCAGGAGTAAAAGGTCTCAATCCCCAGGGTTGGACCCAGTAACTCCTGCTTGCCCGTGGTCCTCTGAATGGGGTTCTGACAATCATCATCAGTTTCTCCATAGCATCAAGACTCCAGATTTTGCTCTACGATACCATTAAGTTTGGGGGAACAGGTCCTGTCCACCTCTTGGCCACTGTCGGTTTAGCTGAGAGTAACAGTTGGGATATAAACTTGCTAATGAGGGGAAAAGTGAAAATAAGCCCTTGTTGTCTACCTCTCCTAATAGTATCATCAGGGGGTCTATAGGTATCTGGGTTCCAATGATATCTTTGATGTGTTGAACAAGTTGTGGCCAGAAGTTCTGCACCCTCACACGTGACCACCACATATGCAGGTACCAAGCTCATGGCAGCTTCGCCAACAACTGTCAGGGCTGCCATGAATCAATGTCATTTGTACTGCCGTTAGGTACCATCTGAGCATTATTTTGTAGGCTGTTTCTTTATACTTAACACATATAGAGGACTTAGCTGCCCGGCACCACATCAATATAGACATGCTTTCAGGGATATCTAGGTCAATATCTTCATTCTACTTCTGGGCGACGACTGGGTCTGTAAAGCTTGATTGTATTCAAAAGCCCTATCGAGTCTAGCCTTAATAATAATAATAGCCTTAGTTGTTTTCCCCTAATGGACCAGAAGTTCCAACCTAGTCAAGTCTCTGCACCCGTTCAATCTTGCCACTATGCCCGGTGCAGTAACTGAGTTATTATATAAAGGTATAGTGAGGCCAACAAGAAGTCATTGGTGCAACTATCTCTGCTATTAGGTCACTCCTAGTTGTATAGCATACCTAGTCTTATGCCTGCCCGCCCACCCACATTGCAGAGACATGGTCAGATAAGCCCAATGGGAAGTCAGGATTGCCCACTAATGGTGTAAGTGGCAATGGATAGGTGTTTGCATGGGGTGACCTCACTACCTGACGCCAGTAGCTTAGTGTTGTTTGCGTGGAGGACAGTAGTTTGCTGTAGTGCACGCTGTGGTAGCCAAAATAGGTTGGACGGTGGGACTCTGATTTAGGCTCGTTCAACCTGGCACCAAGGTTTCGCTGAAGCTGGTAAGAACCAGATTAGGGCCGGTGCCAGCTGAGCAGCCATGATGTACATGTGAATGTCCAGTGCTCCCAACCCTCCTTCCCATTGCAAGTTGTATAGAAGGGTTCTCGCCACACATGTTGTTCCATATAAAAGTTTCTATTTTAATCAGGATTGTCTTACAATGGAAAAGCAGGGGAAGGTTTCTCTCCAGATATAAAAGTTTGGGTGCATCCAGCGCCTGAATTGAACTATTCAAAAGTACTTGCTCAGCGCCTCTCCTTTATTACAGCAATGTAAATTCAGTTGGTTCTGCTAGTTGCTTTCTCATCACTGTACTATTTTGTACAGTGCTCTGTTATCCTGTACCCAGGGTACTGACACACTACACCAAGAATTGCAGTCTATAAATAAATACATTTCCCTTTCAGAATAACCTATTGAGCTCTTCAAGGCTACTGGAAATGCTACAGGCTATTGGCCACCTGCAAGCGGATGCCCTTCTCCACATGCATGTCTACTCTTATGTGTTGGCCATACAAATTACACATGACATTTATCCCAACAAAAGACACAAAATTGATGGACGGAATGCAGAACAAATCAAAACATTCCCCCCAGTCAAGAGATCTGGGTTAAATCCACCATTCTTTTGCTCACCATGCCACCCCAGTTTAGACCTGGCCATATGCAAATCAGTCTCGACCCTGTGCCTCATGGGAACAGTCCAGCCCGAACTGCCAAGCCAAGTCCTCCCTGGACCGGAAACAAGCATCCTAGGTCCGGTTTCGGGGTTTCACACCTCATCAGCCAGGATAGCTTGAATCCAGTGGCACAGTGAGCCCAGGACCCACATCTGGGCATACCCGGCGCACTTAGGGCAAGGAAGCAAAAGACACGCAATTGATGGACAGAATGCAGAACAAATCACAACATTCACCCCCAGTCAGGTTCAAACTGGAATGGCATGGTGAGCATAAAAACGATGGATTTAGGCCCAGATCTCTGTACTGGGGTGAATGTATGACATTGTTCTGCATTCTGTCCATCAATTGTTGTTTTTGCATTTGCCACCCCGGGTGTGACGAGTATGCCCAGGCGTGGGTCCCGTGCTCTCCATGCCACTGGAGTCAAGCTATCCTGGCTGATGAGGGGTGAAACCCCGAAACCGGTCCTAGGATGCTTGTTTCCAGTCCAGGGAGGACTTGGCCTGGCAGTTCGGGCTGGACTGTTCCCATTGGGCACAGGGTCAAGACTGATTTGCATATGGCTGGGTTCAAACTGGAATGGCATGGTGAGCAAAAAAACGATGGATTTAGGCCCAGATCTCTGTACTGGGGTGAATGTATGACATTGTTCTGCTTTCTGTTCATCAATTGTTGTTTTTGCATTTATCCCAAGAAGGCAGGCAGATGGACTGCATATTACTTTCAGTCTCCTATGTCCATTAAGACCTCCGCTTCTCAGGGGTAAAACGTTGGTATATTGCTGAACTGAGACTACCCAGTATATCAAGCCCATCCCAAAATTCTTCTACACAAGTTTAATAACACTCGACCTGATGTACAACACAACTGGTTGCAAATTGTGACCAGTAAAGAATTTCAAGAAATGGCCTATGTACTAACAGGTCCGGTTCTTAAATTCCAAATCGTAGTGGGGCCCAACCCGACCTACCTCGTGAAATTGAAGAGGTAGGTCGCAGAATGTGACTGACTATGATTGGAGGCCATCACAGGGATGGTGGCCTGCTGGGGTCAGCAGACCACCATGACTACTGACAGCTTTTAAATAAAGCAAACTTTAAAAAAAAAAAAAAATGCAGCTCGTTTTTCTTAAGAAAACAGGGCTGAGGTTCAAAAGAAAAGTTTTTGTTTGTTTGTTTGGAGTTGGCAGTGCTTCAGTGGAAAGATGCCTATTCCCCAACTAACTTTTTTAAAATTCACAAATGGGACTGCATCCCAAGGCTCCCCTTCCCTTTTGCAATTGGTTTACCACCTCCTTTGAGGCCACGGTAAGTATTCAATGTTTTGTGACTGGATTCAATCTCAAAACATTGGTACATAGTATTCCAATTTGGTATTTGGAAGGGATGCCTAGAACATGCCTCTTCCAGATACCAAATCTTTATCAATTTACAATCCCTTTTTAGGAATCGGAAAACTTTTCAGACTCATGAAAGTGAATAAGTACAACTTAAAAAGCATTTTTGTGGTTGCAAATGCACAACTGGAACATTTGCGACTGTAAAAATGCTTAGTACATCTGGCCCATTGTTCTTTAAGACATTCGTTCGCTTTTCCTTGTTTCATTTTTCCTGTTGATGTTTTGTTGTGTTATGTTCAATGCTATTATTTGCTATTCTCTGCTGCGCTTTATGTTCATATTTTGAGTTACATTACACTATGCTATGTTTTTTAATATCATGCTATTTTATGTTCTACTGTTGTTTGCTATGTTGTTATATTTTGCTATTTCATGCTTGTTTTACTACTTCATGCTACATTTTCCTACAATAGACTGTTTTCTTTGGTTTGCTGTGATATGTCATGCTATCCTGTTCAATATAATGCCATGTCAGTGAGCGTGTAATATGCACATCATGAACTTTCCTACTAAATATCTTGCATCACGGCGAGACAAGCAAATTAATGGATTCTACAGAGATGCCATCTTGTCACTGTGTCATGTCTAGTGTGGGAGCAAAAATTGGTACCCCAAAATTTGACTCTGCAAAATTTCCCTCAGTAAGAGTTCACACATTTCACTGGGACCTCTAAAGCATCAAAAATCCAAAAATACCGTTTGAAGTAGAATGGGCCCACTCAGTAATTGAGTTCTAGCTTTAAAAAGTTAAAGGGTTTCATTACAGAACTAAAAAAAACAGGACAGAGTCAACGCCATGAAGACTCTCAACGCAGAGCTATAGAGAGAATGTAAAAATCAGAAATTAGTTCAAGTCCCAAGTGGGCAGCAAAATCAAGAGAAAAACAGACAGCATCCCTAGTAAAAGAGGAAAGTCTCCCCAAAACCTTTGGCTCACCCTCAAAATCAAGGGTTTTTTATACATTATTCTTGCATATGAAATTGCAGGGTCTGTAGACTGAGTGTGGTGTGAGTAAATGTAACATTTCATCAGCACGTCAGAGCGCAATAAAAATAAACGTCATATTACCATAACACCCAAACACTATGCCACTACATGATTAATTATTCTGCACCCTCCATGCTAATGTCACTTGTGGAGAAAGAAAGTGGGCAGGGTGGAAACAAACTGAGGGACAGAGATGAGTTATGTCTTGGACAATATGGTGAGTCCATTAAAATGTGGCGTAGTTAACATATATCTGGAAAACTCCCTTCTATACAACATAGAAAATTTGTTCCAAAAGCATCAGTACGATATCTGGGTATACAAGTTAAACTGAGTGTAAAACTGGACTCTGCACACTGTTAATGATGCACACATTGGTGGCCCAGCCCCGACGCAAAATCATTTTTGTTATTTACTAAGCCATGCAAAGCCACTTTGATTTAGTAAATACAAAGTAATGCAAGGCAGCACAAATAACACAAGGGAGCAGATAGCACTGCCTAGCATTTGGAAGGCATTCCATGGGTGGAGAGTGGGCATTCCCAAGCACTCACCCATTGACTTTGGCACATTCCCAGATTTAACACTTGTAACCTGGGATTGCGTCAAAATGCTACGCCTTCACCAGTGAGGTGTAACAAGGAGAAATAGCTTTATTTCACCTTGTTATTTCCTCTTTCCATGTGTGATGCATTTTGCAGCACACATAGAAAGAGAAAAAGTTGTATGGATTGTTTTTGTGCAGGAAGGTGTCCCTTCCTGTGCAAAAACAATCCTGCCTGGAATTCAGGCACCCTTGCACAATCGTTAAAGCATGCCTGCATTGGCGCTAGGCAGCACACAGTACGCCAGCGCTAGGAGGCAGCAGAAATTCACCATATCTGATATGGCACATTTCTGCTGTCTCCCTTTCACACAATGCAGCAACTTTGCTTACTGCCCATGTTGAGTTAAAAGTTAGTAAATCTGCCCCCAAACGTTTCCCATATGCAATGTTCTTCTAAAGCTTGAACTTCACAAGAAGAATTTGTGATATTTTGTACATACACATTATTATGGCTATGGTAATCAGGTATAAAGGTACAGCATTCCTTCACCTTTAATACCTTGCAAACATCACCTTCCATTTGAAGAAGGATATCTAGCGCTAAGCAATTTTGCATAACAATTGTCTGCATTGTAATTAACTTAGAATTTATTTGAGTTAAAGCTCCAGCGGCATCAGAAGCAAGCCAATTCACAATCATAAAGAGAGGCTTAACCTTCGCATGATTCATAGCTACACCTATAAGTGGAATTATGGTTCCTAATATATGTAATAATACCTGTCCATGTTTCACTCTCTTTAAACCAACCACATAATTTGTTCCACTCATGTGATAAACTCTAGGAAACACTAAAACAAGATAACATAATCCAACCCAATTACGTGGTAGATTGAAATAAGCAGTCTTACCACACACATAATAGATTCCTCTCAGACTCGGCTCTTCACCAACCAGAAAATCATTATTTATTACATAATTCCTTTCACACTCACTTTCTCTCACATATTTATATATTGTCCACATTGCAATTTGCTCAGAATTAATTTGAGTTAAAGCTCCAGCGGTGTCAGAAGCAATCCAGTCCACAATTGTAAACAAACGTCTAACCGTCACATGATTCATAGTCGCACCTTTAGGTGGAATAATGGCTCCTAAAATATTTAATACTTTTTGTCCATGTTTCACTCTCTTCAAACCAACCACATAATATGTTCCACTCATGTGATATACTCTAGGAAACACTAAATCAAGATAAAATGATCCAATTACACAGTAGATTGAAATCAGCAGTCTTACCACTCACATAATAGATTCCTCTCAGAATTGGCTCTTCACCAACCAGAAATTCACCATTTATAAAATAATTCCTTTCACACTCACCTTCTACCACATATTCAACTTTCCCATATTTTGTAGGTTCACGACGCACCATACACATTGTTGCAATTCAAAAGGAGAATAAATACTCCACAGGAGACAAGAGAAGAACTTCTTTATTCCAGTCATCCACTCTCCTCAAATAACGGACCACCTCAACATTCTAAGGTGAGCTCCAGGCAGAAGATTCCATTACAGAAGAGGGAAGGGGGAACTGGGAGGAACCAAATTTAGAGACATTGGAAAAGGTAATTAATAATAATGATAATAATAAATAAATATAAGAAGATTACAACACATCTCCCTTCATAAGAAAAGGTCATTTGTCCAGGTTAACCCACACTTACAAGTCTATCACCACTCCATGTTTATCCATTTCATAATTGGACTACATTTTTCTCACCTTCACCAACTGCTGAGGAGGTTGAAACTTACTTTGGCTTATATGCTCTTTCATGGGTTTTTCCAAAAACACAGTGTCGCCTATATTCAAATTCTGTTCCGTCACTCCATGTTTTTTGTCATACTAATACTTATATTTTAACTGGTGTTGTAAAGTTTTTGTATATGCTTCATGACCATTGGTTAATACGCACTTTCCCCCATCCAACCATAATGGGTTACTTTTCGTGCCCGGTTCTCTTACCCTCATAGAAACAAATGGGAATATACCAGTAATAAGATTAGGTGAAGTGTGGTATGACCAAATACATTCCCTTAAGGATTTGTCTACGTCTTGTCCATTTATGATAGCCAGTTGAATCTGTTCTTTGATCATCCTATTTGTTCTCTCCACTAAGCCATTGGGTTTAGGACAATACAATGCAGTTTTCTCATGTTTGATGTTCATTTCTTGTAGGAATTCCTTCATTTCCAAGGATGTAAATTGCACACCATTGTCTGTGACCAATGTTGCTGGAATTCCTTCATTGCGGAATACATCCTTCAAAAACTCAATTTAACTACTAGTGGTTGTGCGTGGTGTAAACTTGCACTTAATCCAATGAGCTGTGTAGTCTACAAGTACAAACATGAATCTTCTCTGGGGTCCCAGGTTCTCCATAGGACCAATAATGTCCATGGCCAATTTGCTCCATGGTACAATAGGTACTTCTATAGGAGATAAAGGTACCCTGTGTAAAACTTTTGTTTTATCACTTTTAGCATAGCTGATGCACTCCTTGACTTTATGTTCCACCATAGAATCCATAGTAGGGAACCAAATACAATTTCTTACTTTGTTCTTTGTGATACTCCTACCCAAGTGCCCTTCGTGAGCCAAGTCTACAATTTTATTTCTGAGACCAATCGGTGGTATTACCTTTTCATTACGATACATTTTATCATTAATTATAGTTAATTCAAATTTCACTTCCCAAAAGCATTTCAAATCATCGACCACATCCTTCCGCTTATCAGGCCAACCGTTCACAATCCTTCAGCATGTTCATGTTGGTGTATTTGTTCATACACTCCTCCCATTCTGCATTAGTTAAGGCAGGTAAACGAATAGCAAAGATGGGAACATCTAGTGGTTCATCCAGAGCAGTTTGCTCTAAAGGCGCCCTTGAGAGGTAATCAGCCACTTTATTTTCTTTTCCCGGTAAATATTCCACTTTGAAACAAAAATTCTCCAAACCTAGAACCTATTTAGATATGCGAGGAGAACCCCATTGTGTCTTCCTGGCCTAGAACATGAATGTTAAGGGTTTATGGTCACTACGAATGGTGAATTTAATACCCCATAGATAAAACTTGAAGTGATTAACAGCCCAGAAACAGGCTAGGGCCTCCCTTTCAATTACGGAGTAGTTGCGTTCAGCTGAACTTAGACATTGTGACGCAAATGCTATAATAGTTTCACCACCCTCACCCTTCTGAGATAAAGTGGCACCCAGACCCTTGTTAGATGCATCAGTCGTTGAGATGTTGTTGTTCTTATGGTCAAAAGACCCTAATGCTGGTGAGTGAATTATCTCTTTCTTTAATTGGTCAAAAACTCTGCTATGTCCTCCCCCACCCAAACAAAATCCTTGCTTTTTTTAAAAAGCTCAAGAAGACTGTCACGTTTCTCCGAAAAACATTTAACAAATTTGTGCATATATTCAATTAGGCCCAAAAATTATTTTAACTCCTCCTTGTTTTTTGGGTATGGGGCATCACAGACTGCTTGGACCAAATTGCACTTTGGTCTAAATCCTTCTTGAGATATTGTATGGCCATGGTAATTTACTGAGCTTCTCACACACTAACCTTAAAATGTGGTTATGTTCTTCAATAGATGATCCATAAATCATTATATCATCCCGGAAGCTAGCACTTGATGCATTATTTTCTGAAAAACTGCAGCAGAAGAGGCAAGTCCAAATGGCATCCTTACAAACAGGTACGCCCCAAAAGGAGTAGTAAAAGCAGTAAGAGGTCTGGATTCTGGGTGGAGTTCCACTTGATGATATGCCATAGACAAATCAATAACTGAGAAAAACTTGGCTTCATCTCATTAATATTTGGAAGAGGAAATCTCTCCACCCAAATATTTTCATTAAGGCTGCGTAAGTCCACACACAAGCGAATACCATCTCCACTAGCCTTGGCTGATATGACTATAGGAGCCAACCATTCGGACGATTCTATGGGTTGGATAACATCTCACATAACTTGTTTAACACCCTCTTTAGCGGTTCTCTCATTAGAAGTGGAGCTGGACGAGGTTTATGTACTATAGGTTTTGCTCCATGTTTGACTTTTATTTTATACTGAAAATCTTTCAACAAGCCAAGATTTTCAGTAAATAATTTTGGGAACTCATCACATAAGGTAGAACTAACATTTGTACAATCAACAAGAATGACTTGATCTTTGTTGTTCAGGTCTAGTATAATGCCTAGCTTTTTCTGATGTTGCCACTATAGCAAGTTTTTACGCTTTTTTACAACATACACTTTGTCCACAGTGGATCTCCCTTTAAAATGTACATGCATTTTTACCATGCCCACCAAGGGTATGAGTTCCCTTGTATAACCCTCTGGTGAGGTGTCAGGTTTACACATGGGCAGATCAGCAACTCCAAACAGTTTCTTGAAATCCGCTTAATTTAATAAGGTAAAAGGGGAACACGAATCTTCGAACATAACCGGTTTACTGTTGAGGAATGCAGTGCATTTAGGATAATTAGGAATGGAGTCACTCTCTTCGTCTTTTACTTGAAACAAACTTTTGGAATTGTTCACCTTCACTAGTAATAACCCTAACCTGGTTGTCCTCACCATCTCTTCACACTCTGGAAAAGTGTCCCCTCCTGTTACTCTTCTTACACATAACATTGCGGCAGAACATTGCAAATTATTAGCCAGGTGGTTAAGCTGCCACACCTAAAACATTTCAACACAGTATTTTCTTTTGTGGATTTGTTAACAATTACCTCTCTGGCTTTGACTTTGAACACCTCTTTCTGAGCTTCACCATCCTGAATATTAGCAACTAATTCATTAGATGTTTTCATTTCTTTAATGCATTTAGCTGTGTGTTCAATAGACTGTGCTAAACTGGTTGCCTCTCTGAGAGTGGGGTTCTTCGCTAACAATTTCTCCTGAATTCTACTGTTATTGGTGCACCTAACTAACTGATCTCTTATAAGAGAATCATTAAGGTCACCAAAATCACAAAGCTTAGTTAGACTTCTCAAAGCCGCCACATAGTTGGTCACTGACTCTTGTTTACCTTGAACACGCCTGAAAAATGTATGTCGTTCTAGAACAACATTCACATTGTCCCCAAAGTGAGTTTCCAATTTCAATAAGGTGACACTAAATACATCCTAATCTTCATCATCCTCTAATTCAGGTTCAGGCAAGGTCTAGTATATTTTCCGACCTTGAACCCCTAGATTGTGTAACAGAATGTGTAGCTTACGCATGGCAGAAAACCTTTCAGCCCCAAAAGCAATTAAATATCATTCGAATAATTTTACCCAATCCTTCCAATGAACCTCTGGTTTTCCAATCTCGTTTAGAAAAGATGGAGGCTGACTCGTGGCCGGAACTGCCATATTGTACAGCTAATGGGCAACCAAAATACAATGAATAGCAATGCAAAATAAAACCTTATTCTCTTAAACACACAGAACATAGAAATATAGCGACCAAATATGAAGCAACAAAAGTACACTAATTTGCATACGTATATAGGGGTGTCCTTCAAAACTGCTCCAGAGCAGAAAACTTGAAAGGAAAGCACAGTCTTGGAAGGAAATTAAATCTCTGGTGTGTATATCACCGTGAAACTGGATATATACAAGGAGGTGTATGTGTCACCGAGAGGCACACAACACACTTAAAAGGTGAGCGTGTCACCGTGGAGGAGCAATGCTGCAGATGGCACGAAAAGGAAAGAAAATTGCCAGAGACGTACCTGGAGAGCACTTAAGCAATATCCATCTCTTCTAATGGCAAATTAATTGCTAAGAGCTGTAGACGTTCAAAGGAAGAACCGCCCTCCCACATCCAGAAATTACATCCAGCAGAGACTAAAGGGCGTAGCAATATTTCGGCAATCCCTTAAAATAACCAGCCTCCGCCGAAAGAAGCTGTGCAGTCATCTGAAGCTGTGTTGAGGAGGAACACATCGTTAGAGAAGGAGTGTGCTTTCTGAGGGAGAACCGCACTCCCTCCGCCGAATGAAGCTGTGCAGAAACTTTAGCCTGCGCTGTGGAGGGACGTCATCGCTGTAGGAGGCAGGTGCTTCCTGAGGGAGGTCTGCCCACAGACCTCAGCGAAACAACACCCAGCCGCAATCGATCCGCCCTCCAACACAGGAAACCGGACAGCAAGCCGTGTAGGATACACGGAAGAGGACACGCAGATTACTTGTACAAAAGCCTCCAGCGGGAAACTTCCCTCTCCTCACAAAGGTAGCGGCTCCAACATTTCCTCAAAGGCTCCAACACGTCCTCCAGCAAGACGCCTGAGGTGCCGCAGGGCAGCGATCTAATCCTCTGCTCGCTGGCTGATGAAGGTATATAATAAATTGAAAAAGACACTGCTAGCTGGATGCTCAGCAACTAGCCGTTCCTCTTGGCTGCCAGACACCCGAACAGCTCCGTATTTGCGAAGATGGAGAGAGTACTGAAAAGGGGGATGACTGACTGCCCCCTGCGCAGAGATCATCACCAGTGTTGCAATTCAAAAGAAGAATGAATACTCCACAGAAGATAAGAGAAGAACTTCTTTATTCGAGTCATCCACTCTCCCAAATAACGGACCACCTCAACATTCTAAGGTGAGCTCAAGGCAGAAGATTCTATTACAGAAGAGGGAAGGGGGAACTGGGAGGAACCATGTTTAGAGACATTGGAAAAGTTAAATAATAATAAGGATAATAATAAATAAATATAAGAAGATTACAACACACATCTTACCCTTTCTCTCACATTCCATTCTCAATCTTGGATGCAAATTCAACCATCTAAATTCCTTTGCATCTATAATCTGCTCTCTTATCCTTCTTTCATCTATCCAATCCCTTGCAATTTTAACTCTATCTCATTTTATTCTTTAACAAACTCTCACTCCACATTATTTAAACTACACACATACTCTTGGTTAGTGTTTTTAGTTTTCTTCTTAATTTGCACAAATGTATTCCAGTAAGAGGTTGGAAACAGACATTAACTAGACAAAAATTCATTTTTGTTAAAAATACTAACAAACACATTACAGGAAAAACCATAAGATATTTGTTAAATAGGTAGCGCCTTCACCTGCAGAAGAGTTAAGAAAAGTGCACACATAACAGTTTTTAACATCCAAAATTTCAATGTACTTGTTCAACATTTTAGTGTAAATATTATCATGAACTCCACTAGCTAAACTTTCCATACGTGTCAGTGCATTGTCTAATACCATGATTTACTGTAGTTAATTCAGCCTTCATGGAGACATATTCCACTGGAGAGAGGAGGCACAACAACAGGCCAACTAAGACTATTAAAATCATTAGTAGGGTAATCAAGCTAATAATTTTGCAATATCTGCTACATGCTGTTTTCTATATAGACGAAAAAGCAAATATTTATCATTAACCTCCAAGCATTAATAAATAATTCTCTTTAAAACAATAATAAACGTTTCTTCATTTTTGTTATTTCTTTGAAACCAATAATTAAAAAATCAAAATAAACTTTCTTAAAAAGTTTTTTTCTTAGTTTCAGTTCATGCTCTCAAAAGATTGTTCTTCTTCTAGATTTTGTTTGAAAATTCTCAGTCTGGTTTAATATTTGACAATTTCTTAGGATTTTTAAGTTGTTTTTTTTCAATTTCATTTTCAGGTTCACTCTCAAAGGTGTTTTGGCAACAGTTTATTGGAATTGTAGATCTCTGGTTCTGATTTTTCTTCTCACTCAGATACCAATGCTATATATGCCCATTTGGGTAATGCATACTTTCTGGTGGGAGTTCTTTTTCTTGCTGGTCGTTTGGCAACTGATGATTTACATTCACTGTTCTTAGAGTCTAGTTCAACAATTTCAGATCCTTCATTGATTGGCTTTAGTCTGTCATTCGACGAGTGCTTTCTTTTACAGGTTCTCTTTATTGACTTGGTTGCTTCAGCTCTTGTATTTTCATTTGTGACTACTGCGAAATCTTCTCCACTCACTGATGGACTCAAACTCTGATCAGCATCAGAAGCATGATTCCCTGTGAACTGTTTTCTTCCTCTGGGCATTCTTGCGACTCGAAATTTTGAAAACTGGAGTTTTTCATTGTTTGGATCAGAGAATACTTCTTCTTGCTTCTGCTCATGTCTTTAACTTTGACATTGTAACAGCTCTTCACTCTGATCCTCTCTTTGAAACTGGACACCACTGCTACTGGTACCTTCATAGGATCTTCACTTTCATAGACCAGAACTTTTATAACTTTGTTGTCTTCACATGTTTCACTTTCAAATTTTTCACCCCCCAGATCCATGCTGCGAAATTGAGCTTGACTCTGTGAATCAGTGGTTGTTTTCACCACTTCTTCATCCAATTGCCTTCACTCTATTCGTGTGAGCAACCAGGATTCACTGTGGAATTCCAGCACACTTAACAGCATTGTTAGTCACCAGTATCATTTGAGAAGGGCCATGCCATCTTTCCCCAAGGCAAATCTTACTAACATGTCTTTCGATAACTACCCAGCCGCCTGGGTTTAACGTGTGGCATTGAGTTTCTTTTGTCAGTGTTGTTGCCAAATTCACGTGGTCAGAAAAGGATTTCACCATGTCTGCTGGGCCTCTGCAGTAATCTATAACAATGTCATCAGTAATTTAAACAAGTGTTGCTGAAGCTGTATAAGCCAATCTCATTGCTCATGGGGTGAGAGATCAGTCTTTGTCTCAAGAGTACAAAAGGAAGAGCATCTGGCCATTTCAAACCTCTGGAAACACATACTTTAGCTAATTGTTGGTTCCAGTCATTCTTTCAACTACTACAGAAGATGGAGTATGATAACTACAATGGAACTTCTGGTCAACTTGGAGAGCAGTATATATCTATGGTAAAATCTAATTTTTGCAATGGGAGCCATGGTCTGTTTCAATAGAGGTTGGCAGCCCAAATCTTCTTAGTTCCCTTAACAAAAGTTTGGCAACTGTCAAGCTGTCTGATCTCTGGATGGGATAGGCCTCAAGCCATTTAGAAAACAGGCAGACAATCACAATAATGTTTTTAGGGCCATTATAAACCGGCTGTTAGAAATGGGGGTCTCTAGTTGGCAAGGGCTTGCACCTCTGTCCAAGTAGGGACCCTTCTTCCTAGTCAGGATAAGGGAGTTACACTCGTAAAATAACCCCTGCTCACCCCCTTGGTAGCTTGGCACGAGCAGTCAGGCTTATCTTAGAGGCAGTGTGTAAAGCATTTGCACATAACCAACAGTAATACAGTGTAAGCACTACAAACGGACACCACACCAGTTTAGAAAAATATCCAATATTTTTATATACTTTAAACAAGACCAATACGATAAAAATCCACAGTACAGTACTTTAAAAATCTTCAGTTATCACAGTGTCCTTAAAAACAGTTCCTTGATGTCGATAGCTCCATCCGGGGCTATCACGGCATCGTGAACAAATAAATCCAAACAGTTCTGGCTGACCGCGGCGTCGCAGGTCAGCTACGGTGTCGGGAAGACCCGCAAACAGTACCTTTCAGAAATGCAGGGCGTCGATGACCTCGCAGTGAGCTTCCGAACAAACGGCGTCCGCAGGCGTCGGTTCCGGAGGTCGGTGCGGCGTCATCGGGGCCCTCGAAGTCACACGTGTTGCAGATCGATCTCCTCTCTGTTGAAGTCAGGAGCGCTGGCGTCGGCCGGCGTCGGGTGCTGAGGTGCGAAGTGCAGCGGTGCGGCGTGCGGTGCCCTCAGGTCGCGGTGCGAGCAGCGGCTCGGTGGCGGCATCAGGTGGCGTCGTCGGTGAGACCAGGGTCGCGGTGTGAGGTGAAGGCGGTGCTCGTCACAGTGCTGGCAGGTCACGGTGCAGCAGCAGCAGCATCGTTGTTGCTGAAGCGCTGTCGTCGGCTGACGAACTGGAGTCGATGGCACCGGCGTCGGTAGGCCAATGCTGCGGTGCGGGATGAGGGCGGTGCGTCGTGTAACTGTACGAGCGGTGCCCTCGAACCACGGTGCAAGCAGCAGCGTCGAGTCCGGCGTGGAGCGGCGTCGTCGGGGATGTCATGGCGTTGTCGTGAAGCGAGGCGGTGCAGAGTGCGGTGCCCACAGGTCACGGTGCGAGCAGCGGCTCGGTGGCGGCGTCAGCAGGCGTCGTCGGTGAGGCCAGGGTCGCGGTGCGGCATTGCGGCGGTGCCCTCTGCGGTGCCGTCAGGACACGGTGTCGGCAGCGGCGTCGTAGACGGCGTCGGGCTCGAAGTCTTTGCTGTTCCTGAGACTTCTTGAACAGGGGGCTAGCTCTACCTCAAGCCCTTGGAGACACTCACAAAGTAGATTGCAGAAAGTTCAGTCCAGTCCTTTCACTGCCCAAGACAGAAGCAGCCACTGCAGGCCAACACAGCAAAGCACACAGCAAAGTGGTAGTTCCTCCTCACAGCTTCTCCAGCTCTTCTTCTTGGCAGTCTTCTTGATCCAAAAGAGTTCTAAAGTTCTGGGGTTTGGGTCCCCCTTTTTATCCTCAATTTCTCTTTGTTCTCTGAAGGCAGAGAGGCCTTTGCCTAGTCCAAACCAGTTCTGGTCAGTCCTGGAGCACTTTGTTGACAAGTCTCCTTCTTTCCTTTTGCAGTGTAGACCAGGGACATCAGACACACCACAGGAGGTGGAGCCAGCATTGTGGAGGGAAGGCACAGCCCTATTCAGGTCCCAGGTGCAACTCCTCCCACCCATCTACATGTAGATCTTGCTATTCAGCCCTGTGCTGACTCACCCTGTCTCCTGGAATCCCCCAGCCCCTGTCACTCACACTCCAGACAAGGAATACACAACCTAGCAGAGGCAGGCTTGGATGGTTAGACAAGAAAATACCTACTTTCTAAAAGTGGTATTTTCAAACACAGAATGTTAAAACCAACTTCACTAAAAGATGCATTTTATCATTCTGAGTTCAGGCATACTAAACTCGAATTTCTACCATGTTCCCTGGGTCAGTTAGGATCATAGGATGTAATAATCAAACTGCCCATTCTGGCCTATGGGGAACAGGTAGCCTTGCAATAGTGAAAAACGAAGTAGGCTGTATTTCACTATCAGGACATGCCACACACAGCAGGGCATGTCCTACCTTTCACATACAATGCACCCTGCCCACAGGGGTACCTTGGGCCTACCTTAGGGGTGACTAACATGTAGAAAAGGGAAGGTTTAGGGACTTGCAAGTGTGTGCACTTGCCAGAGTCGACATGGCAGCCCCAGGCTGCACACAGGCTCTGCAATGGCAGGCCAGAGTTACACTTTACGGGCTGTTTGCGTGGGTGGCACAATCCAGTGCTGCAGCCCACCAACAGTATTTGATTTATAGGCCCTGGCACTCGCAGTGCACTTGACTAGGGACTGACACATAAATCAAATAGGCCAATCATGGAAACTCCAATCCATAACACATTTTCTACAGGAGCACTTGCACTTTCCCACTGGACAGCAGTGAGGAAAGTGCGCAGAGTCATTACACCAGCAAAAACAGAGTCAAAACCAGGAGGTCAGAAAGCAAAAAGTCAGGGGAAACACGCCAAAAGATGCCAAGTCTAACACATGTCCCCTCCAGCTGAAAGTAGGAAGAACTACCCAACCCCCTGGGAGTTCTCTTCACTAAGGCGGAAGAACCTGGACAGACCATCTGCGTTGGCGTGTTCTGTGCCAGGGCGGTGTTCCACCGTAAAGTCCATTCCCTGTAGGGAGATGGACCACCTCAGCAGTTTTGGATTCTCACCCCTCATTTGCATCAACTATCTGAGGGGCCTGTGGTCTGTCTGAACCCAGAAGTGAGTCCCAAACAGGTATGGTATCAGCTTCTTCAGTGCCCAGACCACAGCAAAAGCTTCCCTTTCTATGGCACTCCACCTCTGTTCCCTGGGGAGTAGTCTCCTGCTAAGGAAGACTACAGGCTGATCCAGGCCCTCTTCATTCAGTTGTGAGAGCACCGCTCCCACACCATGCTCTGAAGCGTCAGTCTGCACGACGAATTCTTTGGAGAAGTCAGGTGCCTTGAGCACGTGCGCCGAGCACATGGCGGCCTTCAGGGCATCAAAAGCTTTCTGGCAGGACTCAGTCCAGATCACCTTCCTGGGCTGCTTCTTCGAAGTCAGCTCTGTTAAGGGGGCAACGATGGTGCCATAGCCCTTAACAAATCTCCTATAGTAGCCGGTGAGACCTAAGAAGGCTCTCACCTCTGTCTGGGTCTTGGGGGGCTCCCAAGCCAGGATGGTGTCAATCTTGGGTTGTAGGGGCGCCACCTGGCCGCTTCCTACCTGGTGTCCCAAGTACACCACAGAACCCTGCCCGATCTGGCACTTACTGGCCTTGCTCGTGAGGCCTGCACCTTACAGAGCCCTCAACACTTTCTCAAGGTGCTGTAAATGTTCTTCCCAGCTGGAACTGAACACAGCAATGTCATCCAGGTAGGCGGCACTGAAATCGTCCAGTCCAGCCAACACCTGATTGACCAACCTCTGAAAGGTGGCAGGGGCATTCTTCAACCCAAAGGGCATCACCCGAAATTGGTAATGACCTTCTGGGGTTGAGAATGCTGGCTCTCCTTGGCCCCATCGGTTAAGGCAATCTGCCAGTACCCAGACGTTAAATCAAACGTGCTGAGGAACCGGGCAGCTCCCAACCGATCAATGAGCTCATCAGCTCTGGGGATGGGGTGCGCGTCAGTCCTGGTGACGGCATTGAGCCCACGGTAGTCCACACAAAACCAGAGTTCTGGAGTGGCACCGGACGCAGCAGCCTTTGGGACCAAGACCACTGGTCTGGCCCAAGGACTGTTGGAGGGCTCAATCACCCCTAACGCCAACATCTTAGAGACCTCCTCCTTGATGCTGGCCCTGACCCGGTCAGTCAACCTGTAAATCTTGTGCTTCACAGGAGGGCTGTCACCAGTGTCCACGTCATGGGTACACCAGTGAGTAACACCGGGGGTCAGAGAGAACAGTGGGGCGAACTGTCCCAACAACTGGTGACAGTCCCCCTGCTGCTCCTGAGTCAGTGTAGGGGAGAGGATCACACCCTCCACTGACCCATCATGCTCCTTGGTAGACAGGAGGTCAGGGAGAGGCTCACTCTCCTCTTCCACCCCATCATCTGTCGCCAAGAGCATACTCACTTCGGACCTCTCGAAGTGGAGCTTGAGGCGGTTCATGTGAAGGACCCTCAAAGGGTTCCTTGGAGCCTGCAAATCCACCAGGTAGGTGACGTCACTTTTGCGCTCCACCACCTCATATGGCCCAGTCCACTTGTCCTGCAAGGCACAAGGTTCCACTGGGGCCATGACCCACACTTTTTGCCCAGGTTGAAATTTGACCAGAGTGGCATTCTGGTCATACCACCTCTTCATTTCTTCCTGGCTTGCTTCTAGGTTCGCCTGAGCGAGTTTCCTGAAGCGGGCAGTTTGGTTTCTAAAGGCCAGCATGTAGCTAAACACATCCTGGGGAGTTTTCCTGGGAGCCGCCTCCCAGCCTTCCTTTACCAAACTCAGAGGTCCTCTGACAGGGTGGCCATACAGGAGCTCAAAGGGGCTGTACCCAAGAGACTTCTGAGGCACCTCCCTGTATGCAAAGAGTAGGCATGGCAAGAGGACGTCCCACTTACGCCTCATGGGTTCCGTTAGACCCTTGATCATGCCTTTCAAGGTCTGGTTGAATCTCTCCACCAGACCGTTTCCTTGTGGGTGGTAAGGCGTGGTGAACTTGTAGGTTACACCACACTCCTTCCACAGGGATGTCATATACTTGGATATGAAATTGGTCCCCCTGTCAGAAACCACCTCTCTGGGGAAGCCCACACGGGAAAAGATCCCCATTAACGCCCGGCCCACCACTGGCGCCGTCGTTGTCCTGAGAGGGATTGCCTCCGGGTACCGGGTGGCATGGTCTACCAAGACCAGGATGTACCTGTTGCCCATGGCTGTCTTGGGATCCAGTGGCCCCACAATATCCATCCCTACCCTTTCAAAGGGTGTTCCAACAACAGGAAAAGGTTGGAGAGGAGCTTTGACCTTCCTCCCACTCTTACCACTTGCCTGGCAAGTTTGGCAAGACCTACAGTGTGCATCTGACTGCCTTCGCATTTGGGGCCAAAAGAAGTGGGTGACAAGCCTGTCAAAGGTCTTGTCTTGCCCCAAATGTCCTGCCAAAGGTACGTCATGAGCCAGACCCAGTAGGAAGGTCCTGAAGCGCTGGGGTACCACCAGCACACGGGCTGACCCAGGCTCAGCAACCTTAGGCTCACTGTATAGGAGACCATTCTCCCAGTAGATCAGATGTGACCCAGACTGATTACCAGCTGCCAGGTCTGCAGCCTGCCGCCGCAGACCCTCCAGAGTAGGGCACTCGTTCTGCTCCCTGCAGAACTCCTCCCTGGTGGGACCCCCTTCTTGCTGCCAATGGGTCAGCTCAGAGATGTCTCCCAGTTCGGCTACCTGCTCCCCTGTAGGCACCGGGCGTCCCCTCGAGGTCCGCCTCCTCCCGGTCCGTGGGAACTTCGGGGGCCGGTTTCCCGCGCCCCTGCCCTTCCTCTTGGCAGGGACTTGGGCCATTGTTCCAGGCTCCAAGTCCTCTTGATCACCCTTTCTGGCTGCCATTGACCGAGTAGACACGCATGCCCACTCTGGCAACCCAAGCATCTCCAAGTGAGACCTGAGCTCAACATCCTTCCATAAGGACTGCTCCAGGTCGTTACCTAGCAGACAATCTACAGGCATGGTAGGGCTCACAACCACCCTCAAGGGACCTGAGACCCCCATTCAAAGGGAACCTGCGCCACCATACACTGGCGCTCAGAGTTGTCTACAGCAACTACTTGGTGGAATGCCCCTGGGACTACCTGCTTCTCAGAGACCAGGTGACACCGGACTGAGGTCACACTGGCTCCAGTATCTCTGAGAGCCTCTACCCTGTTCCCATTGATGGTCACCCAGGTGCTATATTTCTTTGTGTTAGGGGGCACCTGGTTTCCTGGGATCATCTCAGTGTCCCCTAGTGAGACGAGGGTCATTTCTGCGGGATCCCCACCCTCCAGTGGGCACCCCTCCTCCCCAAGCGCTACACTAGCCAACACTTTGGACTGTCCACCGGTGGGTGGCTGTGTCCCCTTTGGGCACTTGGGGTCCCCCTTCAAGTGACCCACCTGGTCACATGCATAACACTTGCGGGGGCCGGTCTCAACAGGCTTCCCTGTAGAGACCCCTTTCTTCTTATCACCTGGGGGATGGGAACCTTTACCCTGGGTACTAGTTTGGGGCCCTTTAGAGAACTCCTGTGCTTTACCCTTGTCCCCCCCACCTTTCTGCTGGGGACCCTGCCCACCTTTGGCTGAGTCTCCCCCAAACGCTTTCTTGTGGACCCTGGTACTCACCCAGCGGTCCGCCTCCATAGCAAGCTTCCTGGGGTCAGTTAGCTTAGTATCAACTAGGTGCTGGCACAGATCTGCAAAACATAGACTAGACAAGTGCTCCCATGCAATCAAATTATAGAGCCCCTGAAAATCTGTTACATTACTGCCCTTCACCCAACCATCCAGCGACCTACAGAACATATCCACACATTCCAACCAAGTGTTGGCCTCAGACTTTTTACTGGACCTAAACTGATCCCTGTACTTCTCAGGAGTGAGCCCATACCTAGTGAGGAGAGCGTCTTTCATGTCAGCATAGGTGAGGTCCTGCCCCTTACCCAAAGCTATCAGGGTATCCCTAGCTTCTGCTGGAAAGAGAGGCCACAACCCTGCCCCCCAGTTCCTTTCAGGGACCCCATTCATATGAATAGACGACTCGTACCCTTGAAACCACCTTTGTATGTCATCACCCTTTTGTACTCTTTACCTACATTCTTGGGGATGTGTACAATACTGTCTGTGTGTGCTGAAGCGTTGCTGCCACCATCTGAGCCGGTTCTACTCTTTAGCTCCAGCTCCTTGATAATTCTCTCATGATCTAACATCATCTTCCTTTCCTCCATGGCTATTCTCTTGTCTTCCCTCTCACTTTCTATTCTGAGTTTCTCCAATTCAAACCTCCTTACTCCCCGCCTGTCCTCCAGCTCCTCTGGGGACAAACTACTGCTGCCTGGTCTGGAGGGCTCCTCCCCTCCCAAAAGCACATCCACCCTAGGAACAGGATCCTCCACCTCTCCACTGAGACCACCAGATTGCTCACTGGCATGTCTGGCTGCTACCCAGGCCCTCAGCGCCTTTTGTAGCTCCTCCTTCCTGGTGAGGCCTCTGACCTGGACTTTCAGGTTCTTGCAAATCGATTTTAACTCCTTGACATTGTAGGCTTCCAATCGATCCTCCTCAAAGGCAATTTCTACTGATGCAATTGATGATACTATAGATTCAGGCATGTTGAAGTAGCAAGTTCAAACTGGCAAGATCAAAAATAGGCCAAAAAGAAAAAGAACCTGTAAGTGGCACGTAATGGTCTGCGATATGGTAGTAGTGCACACCAATCACTGTAAGTCAAGTGCAAACACAAGTCCTATCCTCACCGCTGACAACCAATGTTAGAAATGGGGGTCTCTAGTTGGCAAGGGCTTGCACCTCTGTCCAAGTAGGGACCCTTTTTCTTAGTCAGGATAAGGGAGTTACACTCCTAAAATAACCCCTGCTCATCCCCTTGGTAGCTTGGCACGAGCAGTCAGGCTTATCTTGGAGGCAGTGTGTAAAGCATTTGCACATAACCAACAGTAATACAGTGTAAGCACTACAAACGGACACCACACCAGTTTAGAAAAATATCCTATATTTTTATATACTTTAAACAAGACCAATATGATAAAAATCCACAGTACAGTACTTTAAAAATCTTCAGTTATCACAGTGTCCTTAAAAACAGTTCCTTGATGTCGATAGCTCCGTCCGGGGCTATCACGGCGTCGTGAACAAACAAATCCAAACAGTTCTGGCTGACCGCGGCGTCGCGGGTCAGCTACGGTGTCGGGAAGACCCGCAAACAGTACCTTTCAGAAATGCAGGGCGTCGATGACCTCGCGGTGAGCTTCCGAACACACGACGTCCGCAGGCGTCGGTTCCGGAGGTCGGTGCGTCGTCGTCGGGGCCCTCGAAGTCACACGTGTTGCAGATCGATCTCCTCTCTGTTGAAGTCAGGAGTGCTGGCGTCGGCCGGCGTCGGGTGCTGCGGTGCGAAGTGCAGCGGTGCGGCGTGCGGTGCCCTCAGGTCGCGCTGCGAGCAGCGGCTCGGTGGCGGCGTCGGGTGGCGTCGTCGGTGAGACCAGGGTCGCGGTGTGAGATGAAGGCGGTGCTCGTCAAGGTGCTGGCAGGTCACAGTGCAGCGGCGTTGTTGCAGAAGCGCTGTCGTCGGCTGACGGTAGGCCAAAGCTGCGGTGCGGGATGAGGGCGGTGCATCGTGTAACTGTATGAGCGGTGCCCTCGAACCACGGTGCAAGCAGCGGCGTCGAGTCCGGCGTGGAGCGGCATCGTCGGTGATGTCACGGCGTCGTCGTGAAGCGAGGCGGTGCGGAGTGCGGTGCCCACAGGTCACGGTGCGAGCAGCGGCTGGTGGCGGCGTCAGCAGGCGTCGTCGGCGAGGCCAGGGTCGCGGTGCGGCGTTGCGGCAGTGCCCTCTGCGGTGCCGTCAGGACACGGAGTCGGCAGCAGCGTCGTAGACGGCGTCGGGCTCGAAGTCTTTGCTGTTCCTGAGACTTCTTGAACAGGGGGCAAGCTCTACCTCAAGCCCTTGGAGACACTCACAAAGTAGATTGCAGAAAGTTCAGTCCACTCCAGCAAAGTGGTAGTTCCTCCTCACAGCTACTCCAGCTCTTCTTCTTGGCAGTCTTCTTGATCCAAAAGAGTTCTAAAGTTCTGGGGTTTGGGTCCCCCTTTTTATCCTCAATTTCTCTTTGTTCTCTGAAGGCAGAGAGGCCTTTGCCTAGTCCAAACCAGTTCTGGTCAGTCCTGGAGCACTTTGTTGACAAGTCTCCTTCTTTCCTTTTGCAGTGTAGGCCAGGGACATCAGACACACCACAGGAGGTGGAGCCAGCATTGTGGAGGGAAGGCACAGCCCTATTCAGGTCCCAGGTGCAACTCCTCCCACCCATCTACATGTAGATCTTGCTATTCAGCCCTGTGCTGACTCACCCTGTCTCCTGGAATCCCCCAGCCCCTGTCACTCACACTCCAGACAAGGAATACACAACCTAGCAGAGGCAGGCTTGGATGGTTAGACAAGAAAATACCTACTTTCTAAAAGTGGTATTTTCAAACACAGAATGTTAAAACCAACTTCACTAAAAGATGCATTTTATCATTCTGAGTTCAGGCATACTAAACTCGAATTTCTACCATGTTCCCTGGGTCAGTTAGGATCATAGGATGTAATAATCAAACTGCCCATTCTGGCCTATGGGGAACAGGTAGCCTTGCAATAGTGAAAAACGAAGTAGGCTGTATTTCACTATCAGGACATGCTACACACACCAGGGCATGTTCTACCTTTCACATACAATGCACCCTGCCCACAGGGGTACCTTGGGCCTACCTTAGGGGTGACTAACATGTAGAAAAGGGAAGGTTTAGGGACTTGCAAGTGTGTGCACTTGCCAAGTCGACATGGCAGCCCCAGGCTGCACACAGGCTCTGCAATGGCAGGCCAGAGTTACACTTTATGGGCTGTTTGCGTGGGTGGCACAATCCAGTGCTGCAGCCCACCAACAGTATTTGATTTATAGGCCCTGGCACTCGCAGTGCACTTTACTAGGGACTGACACATAAATCAAATAGGCCAATCATGGAAACTCCAATCCATAACACATTTTCTACAGGAGCACTTGCACTTTCCCACTGGACAGCAGTGAGGAAAGTGCACAGAGTCATTACACCAGCAAAAACAGAGTCAAAACCAGGAGGTCAGAAAGCAAAAAGTCAAGGGAAACACGCCAAAAGATGCCAAGTCTAACACCGGCATTTCAACGTAAGCTGCTTAAATTGGCCCTTTGATTTGCCAATATGAATTATTATAACATTTGTTCGCTTTACCTGATTATTCTTTTGCCATGTTTGAGTGCACAAATCCTTTGCAAAATTTATAAAATTTGTATTTTCCCAATCCGTTTTAAAAATTCTCATCATAGAATCTATCCCTGAGTGTGACTGGTATGCAAATAACAGGCCATAGGATGTAGCACTAAACAAGGCAAAACATATTAATATTCAGGTGTGACATACAAATTCTGAGAATTTTTCTTGTAACCTAACCTTTCCCATTTTCTTTCCTCATCCTCTGGAACTGCATCCCGGAGATCTCTTAATTCACTTAAAGAAGTCTGAACTGGACTTAGCAAGGAATAATTGGCACTTTCTGTGTTTTCTATGGAATTTATTCTTGCTTCATCATGTTTCGTTTCTTGAATCACTGTTTTCAATAAATCAAGTATATAAAGGCTATTTCTGTTGGGAGCTTCAGAGGATGTCAAATATTGCCTCTTTGACCACAGTTGACCAAATCATGGCTTAACCCAAACCCATGTACAAATTACACATTCACATTTTAGGACAGACAAAAAGCTCTAATCAATACAACCAACTATACCACTTGTGTTGAAATTACATTCGGCAGATGTGATGCTACAAGGACTTTAGAAACTGAACATACAGCATAGGCACCCTTCATTGTTCCCTATTCATTTCCTAAAACAAGAATCATCAATAAACAAAGTCAGATCAGCCATTTCAAGAGGTATTTCTTTAACATCTGGTCTTGGTTTGGTACAAAATTCTGTAACACTGATACAGTCGTGCTCAGGTTCATCATCATCCTCACAATCACTCCTGTCTCTATCTTCACAGTTTTTGTTTGGAATGAGAAGCAACGCTGCGGTGTTTAAAGAATTTCATCTTCTTATTGAGATGTTTTCATCTGCCAGTATGGCTTGTTCATATCCGGTCAGTCTACTGTCATATGCTGAGTTTGTGTATGAGTCAGCAAGATCTCAACAGAGTGTGGAACACACACACAAGCAAGCAACGTATGTCTCAACACAATCCCTTCATTTTGTTCCGTTGCGATGCAAACAGCTGCAACTGGTTTCAAACAACCATGAAGACTTACAGCTACTGGATCCAACGCAGTTGATAGATAGGCCACAGACCTCATGACTCCTCCATGTTTTTGTGTTAGGATTGCAAGTGCACAATCATCTTTCTCGTGGCAGAAAAGATCAAATTCCATATTGTAATCAGGCATTCCAAGGGCAGATGCATTACACAAAGTTTCTATCGATACCTGGAAGGCTCCTAAACATTCTTCGTCAAATGGTAACAGGATGCCTCCTCTGGTCCCGATCTCACTACCGATATGCCAAAGGGATTTAACATCATTAGGCTTGACCGGATAGGTAGAAAGGGGGAGGGTTAGCTATCATCTATAGGGAACAGTACACAGTTTCCGTTGGTCCGTTAGAAGAGATCTCTAAATGCGAAGCACTGGCCTTTAAAATTTCACTCACCCAGCATTACGCATTTAATGGGTTGCTTATCTATAGACCCCCCCGGTCCCAGAGCAGGTTTTCTGGAAATAATAGTCCGCTTCTTGATTCAAAGATCAATTCCCCGGATTTTACTATTCTAGGCGATTTTAATTTTCATCTTGAGAATTCCTTAGACGATGATACAGTCCTTCTCTCCGATTTTATGGACCATGGAGGACTAGCTCAACTCATAACGGCTCCTACACAACGCAGGTCACACCTTAGATGGATTTTTTTCTGACAACCCCTACCTTTCTGTGACGTCCATCCTGCCATTGGTCTGATCTGATCACTGTGCGGTCATGTTTTCACTTAATGTAGAAAGCGTGGTATCATCTGCAGTTTCCCAAACATCTAAAACTAGCAGTAGACCATGGCTCAAAATTACTCCAGATGCTCTTAAGCCACGGCTGGTCGAATCTAAGCCAGAATTTCCCCAGGCCCTGGAGTTGGCTACTTCAGACTTTCATAATTGGATCCGCTTCAATCTTAATAGGCTGGCCCCTTTTAAGGTCACTAAGAAGAACAGGTCCTCACGGACTGCGCTGCGGTTTGATGATACTCTTAGAAGTCTGAAACAAGCGTGTTGTAAGCGGGAAAGAAAATGGTGAGTGCAATACGATCCTGCTGACAAAACATCTTACAAAAAAGGCCCTTCAGACTTATAAAATAGCAATCTCTAATGCTAAAGTTAGCTACTTCACAGCTAAAACACAGGCTTCTGTTAATGTCCCTAAAGTACTCTTTAAGACAGTACGCAAGTTAAGTAGACTGCCTGAATATGTTAATGCTGAAATAAATCAAGACTTCTGTAATTCCTTAGCTGACTTCTTCTTGAATAAGGCTGAGGGGTCTTCAACTCTTTTGTCACTTGTCACCCTGTTGAGCCAAGGAATGGCTTTCACATCTTTTGATGTAGTAAATCTTCCTCCAATCTCCCTTTTGGTGGATGAGCATATAGGGGATAATCCTTACGATCCCCCCTGAAGTTGCTGCGTTAGCTATTCAATCTTCTAAAGGTCCTTCTAGTCTGAATGAGTTTAGTTCCTTGGAGGTAGACTCGATACAGGCCTTGTTAAATCAGTCCAAGTCTGGCTCACCATTCGACCCATGTCCCCCGAACGTTCTGCATCCTGTATCCGGGACTATAGCAAATTATCTTAAGGACGTCTTTAATAAGATGTTCTGTGAAGGAATTTAAAAGGGCATCCATTCTACCATTGCTAAAGAAACCCAACCTTGACACTAAGGACCCAAATAACTGCAGCCCAATCTCTCGGCTACCCTTTCTAGTAGAGAAGGCCATACATTCATAATTATCCTGTTTCATTTCGAATAATAACCTTCTAGGTTCGACTCAATACGACTTTAGAAGTCAGCATAGCACAGAATCCTCTCTAGTCACGTGGACAGAGGAAATTAGGCTAACCATGGGTAAGGGAGGCGGGATGGTTTGATTTTATTAGATCTATCTGCAGCCTTTGACATGGTAAACCACACCATCCTCATTGACCGTCTCGCAGCATTAGGGATTGAGGGCAAGGACCTAAATCTCCTGTCTTCCTTTTTCTCAGACAGAGAGCAGTTAGTCGAGATTAACGGGTTTACGTCCAAGGCTTTCTCGCTTCCATGTGGAGTTCCGCAAAGATGTTCTCTGAGCCCCAAGCTATTGAATATCTATGTATCATCATTGGCCAGGCTCATTAAGACATTCAGCTTCTCAGTGGTTTCCTATGTTGATGATACGCAGATTGCGGTATTACTGGCTAGTGGCCTGGAAAGCACGCCTCTTAGATTCCAGTTCTGTATGCGAGCAGTGGGGAACTGGATGTCAGAAAATTGTCAAATTGAATACGGGTAAGACAGAGGTTCTCCTCTTCAGGAATACAGGTCCTTTTGGTCACCAACTCCCCACTCTGGTCGTGAAGGTAAAAAACCTAGGAGTCTATTTTGACGATAAACTCTCCTTCGAAGGTTAAATCAATACCATAACTTCCTCCTGCTTTCTAACCATAAAAATCCTCTGGAAAGTCTTACCTTTCATTCCTTTGGACCTGCGGAAATCTGTTATTTCCGCTCTAATTTTATCGAAACTTGATTATTGCAGTGCATTGTTTCTAAACATCCGGACCAAAGGCCTCAATAAACTGCAGGTTTTGCAAAAAGCAGCCGTTCAACTGCTGCTTGCAATTCCGAAATTCCAATCAGTATCTCATCTCTTACCACAACTGCACTGGCTCCCTATGAAAAAACTGATTCAATTCAAGTCACTTTACATTGCCCTGCATGGCCATGGCCCAGATTATTTTAAACATAAATTCTGCCGATATGTTCCTCTACGACATCTCAGATTTTCATCGGCTCTTAACCTTGTCATACCCAAAGCTAAAACAGCTAGCTGGGGTTGAAGGAGTTTTAAAGTGGGCACAGCCAGACTCTGGAACTCTCTCCCAATCTCTCTCAAGATCAAAACTGACCTTTTGTCTTTTTGGAAATCTTTAAAAACCTGGTTGTTCAATAATTAAATCTCTGTTTTTGGATCCACCTCTTAGTTCAGATTCTCGGGTACCTAGACACCTTTGGGTAGTAGTGCGCAGTATAAATTTTCATTTAATTTAATTTCCTCTTTAATATCACTGTGGGTCAGCCTTACTAAAAGAATTGCAATCAAACAAAAGTTTGGAATCCACTGATGACAGTAGCCAACAATTCCCAGAAACATCCTCACCTCCCTCTGGGTGGTAGGAGGATTCATTTTCAGAATTGCAGAAATGATTTCTTTTGACACTTTCCTTGTTCCTTTTTTAATGTGATGACCAAGACAAATCACTTCCTGTTTACTGTACTGCATTTTTGTAGGGGGAACCGTATGACCATTGTCAGCTAAATGATTTATTAGGGTAATTGTGTCAAGTTTATTATTTTATCTTAGATGAGCCCAGTATGTCATCAATATACTGTACTAAGGCTGAATTACAGGACAACCTCAAATTCACTAAATCTTTCTTCAGAATTTGACTAAAAACGAAGGACTTTCAATATACCCTGTGGAATTTGACACCAAATGAGGAATTTATTTTGAAATTTAAATGCAAATATGTGTTGGCTGTCCTCATGGAGAGGAATGGAGAAGAACACTTGACTGTATACCAATCTGCATCTGATGGAATTTGGAACAAGTTTACTGCAGGATTCAGTACCAGTGAACAACATATAGCCACTATTTTATTTATTTTCTAAAATCCTGCACTACTCTCTATTTACCACTCGGTTTCCTAACTCCCATCAGGGTAGAATTGCAAGGACTACCAAGCACTTCCCAAAGACAGGTTTCATTCCATCCTCTGTCTCTCTCGAAGGTTGGTATTGTTTAGTTCTGGGGAAAACAGCATTAGGTTTAACATTTATCTTTAAAGGCTTTGCACTTTTTATTAATCCTATCGCATTACCAGCTAAATCCCATACTTCTTCTTTGATAGCATGTCTTAAATCTAGAGGTAAATCATCTTTTGTCAGGACTTGGAACAGTTGAACTCTTGACGTACCATGTGATTTAATTTGAGAGACAGAATCTTCATCTTGTGATTCCATTGCAACACCATCCAGGGTACACTAACTATCACAGTTCATCTTGCTAAGCAAGACTCTGTCCAATAAATTTACAGAACTTGAGTCACGGACAATGAACTGATGATTATTTTCCATTGGTCCTATTTTAAAAGGGACATCTGCTGTGACCTGATTAACAATCTGTTTATTACTGATTCCTACAACATGGACTTCTCTTCCCAAGAGGGGTAGGTTTGGGACCTCCACAGAACCAACTGTACAGTGGGTAACTCTTGTATCTATTAAGCAAGAAATGGGATGCCATTGATTTCACTGACAATGTATGGGCCACTTTGAACAAACTCCAGGATTGCTCCTAGCACACCTCCTCCCACTCACTCATGGTCATTGGGAATTATTTTCTGGGGAAAACTGAGAAAAATCATTACTCTGAATCAATGGATTCTGTTGATACCCTGGTTATATGGCGTTTGTTTTTTCTTATTTTGTTGCAACACTGGGGCTGTAGGAATATTTATACAAAAATGACTGATCATGCATACTGTGCACAGGAGTAGATTGGGCTTGGGCTAATGACTGTATCTGTGCCTGATTCACATTTCTCTGCATCTGAGAAACAAAATCATTCTGAATTTGGTTTGGATTATGTCAACATCCCTCTTCCAGTGCCTGATTTTACCACAGAAATGACAAGCAGTACTCTTCTTCAGCATGTCTCCTTTTACATTTATACCAGAATTGTTCACAATCCCTCTTCCACGACCTTGCAACTGCATCATCTCATTTTCCATTCGCAAACCTTGCATTGAAGACATCTCATTACGCCAGCATTGTCAGATTGTGCATAGCCTAAATCAGAACCCATTAATGGATTTCTCCACCTTCTCAACGGCTTTGTCTAGGCAACTAGCGGCTTCTCCTTGATTCTTTTCTGCTTTCCATCAAATCAATTACTGCGATACTTTGCAAATTTAAAAATGTAATCTATGCTCTTTGTTTGCCAGCACATCACACTCTGCTGTATATGAGAACTAAGTTCAAGACGCAAACCCATGACAAATGCAGAAATGAAACTATCAGCATCATCTCTCACAGGATCTTAGACGCCACTGTGCTTTTTAAAAATTGTCATGAGTCTCTTATAATAGGCATGCACTGACTGGTTTTGCTCTTGTGATTTGTCACATCAGGAGGAGCATTATCAAGAGCATCCTTGTTGGTTCTTCAGTTTGCCAAGCAACATAAACCTTACACTCAGACCACAAATCACTAGTAACTACAATCTCAAACGACAACTTTAAAGCAGTCCAAAGCATTTTTGAAATTATAGTAAACCTATGAATCTCCATATACTATTTTTCTGCTTCCTCCCTCAAGTTTGAAAAATGTATTGTAAAGACAAACTCTCATCCATGGCACATGCACATAATTCCCTCTGTATACTTCCCTTAATGAACTTCAGAAACTGCCCGTACTTCTGAATATCTAGTTGACCCCTTCACCCCTTTTCCTGTCTCTGAAGCTTTCTTTTTACTCGCTGTACCTCTCCTCCATCTTTCTTTGTATTTCTTTAGGTCACTCCACTCTTGTCTTTTCCATTAAATCCTTAATGTGTGCTCTTGAGGTTGCCTAATCTAATACCTTTATTTCACCATTAATCAGATCCATTTTATAATTTCTCCAAACATTCTTCATTATACGGATGTCTACCTCACATTCATCACCCAAATCTTCACGTTTGTCATGGTCCTCATTTGCACATCTTGCAGCTTCTTTGATCAAATATCTCACTTCATCAACATTATATGTCAATAGTCTGTAAAGTTCAATCGTTTCCTGTACAATTTCTCCAAATTCAATTTTTAAAGGCCCAATATTAATAATTCTCTGGAATTGGGCTTCCTCAATGACGGCAACAGTCGGCTCAACTAGAGCTAGAGAAACTTTATAGTATCTTTGCTAGTACTCAGCAATGCTGTTATTGCATTTCCAGAAGGGGCACTAGCTATGGTACTGACAACCACAGATGCAGTTTGCTCTTGTGTTTGTACACCCGTACTATCTCCCAGTGCACCCATATATGGTACGACGGTAGGACCAAGTCCCTGTCTATGTACTCCATTGGTATATAGCGGGGGTCTAGAATTCAAAAGATCATTTAAAAAGTTAATCTTCCTCATCTGAATATTGCATTTCTCTTTCTTTATTTCCGTTGTCAGGTTTCTGTAGTCTGTTGTTTCTTTGACTATTGCAAGGTAAACTCTTACTCCTTCCATCATATTCTCTCTCCAGCTTCTTACCTGATGATTACATTTGCTTTCAAGCCATTGCCTAAATGAGCCTTTTACCCTGCTTTGACATTTTCTTTCTCTCCTTCACTGTAGCCATTCAATCCCATGTATTTTTAGCTTTATTCAGCACTTCAAGGTCTAGGTAACGGCTTTTTGTCAGTCATAGTTTGTTTCAAGAAATCTCGCTTTCTAATATTAAAGGAACCTTCTAAAGGAAACTGTAAGTCCTTGTCAGAAGTGGTATATTCATGCCATTCAAAAATTCAGGTACACATATAACACTCAATATCCTTCATCATATCATATGCAGGTGATCCCTCGTCAGGTAATTCCTTACCCTCATTAAAAGGTACAATAGAAATTATTGGCTTTTGCCACATAGCACCCATTATTTTTGCTCAAAACGATCCATAAATCACACAGAATAAACTAGTGACCAACAACCAATTCCAGACAGGCTTGTCAAAGGTCAGCCAATCACAGCATGGCTCTGTCAGAAACCCATCAATGACAGCAAGACACCGTGGTGATGTCTCACAACTCCCAGTGTGGCTTTCTGGCTGACTAACCAATCACAGCGTGACTTTTCTATGAATGAGGAAAACAATTGCAAAGCCTTTCTCGACAAACTCAAACTAAATAACATAAACTTTGTCTGCTAAATAGGAAGAAAATCAGCAAGTTAGAATATGACAAATCACATAAACAACATAAACAAGAGCAGCACTTTTGCAGCACTGGTTAAACTCAATTCACACTAATTCACTAATTCACACCTGGTCAGTGGTAGTCGACCTTGATTGATTAACCTACTCCTGTGCACTTAGGAGCAAAGAGACACCAACCCAGATTAGACGCAGTTTCCTAAAAAGGAAAACTTGTTTACTCAGCAAAAACTCTGTGTGCCTGCGGCGCCTCACACTACTTTATACAGACAGATAAACCCAAAATATCTTGAGATCTTAGATTTTGATGAATCCGATAATCTGAACAATAATAAACAGAATCCTTTCTTCAATACAAAATCAAAAATAAGAAAACCACATCAATACAACAGTGATCAAACTACCAATCGAACCTAGGATCAGCAGCACATACCGAAACACTTCACATGTAGCATAACAACCCATCTTTCAGCACAACTAGTCAGTTTTTAAAAATTAAATATAATGTTTGCAAACATTTTGTACAATCAGTACCAGCATAACATTTTGCGAACATTCGCATGTACGATTTAAAAAAAAAAAAATTTGATAAAAGGTTTTGCAACCTTTACCAGCGCACCTTTTTTTAAAGTTATCCATTAACACTTATTGTAAAGTAAGAATGACATTTGCAAGCTGGAGGACGAGTGCTCTCTGTAAAAACACAACATCCCCGCTTCTTTTTCTTTTCGCTCTTCTTGCCAAATAAGCCCCTGGAAGGTTGAGCTGAGACCCAATAAGTAGGCAGTGGCACTGGAGTCCCAGACTCCTCCCTAAGGAGGGCACATTTGACCCCAGCTGAATCTTTGACATTGTGAGATGCGTTTGATATTTATTTGCAGTATGGCTTCAGGCAGCTGCCCAACTGCGTGTCCAAAAGCTGGAGCTGCCCAGCAGCTCATTTACCATATTTTGGAGTCATGCCTTTATTGGCCCTTGCTGCTGAGCCGCATCCAGAGTTCAGAGGTGGCATGCTAGCCACAAGGACTCAGCCTGTGGCCCTGTTTGCCTTCCTTGCTGCTTCTGATGACTCCGCCCTGCTCGGAAGCCTCTAGCCAGTCCAAGGAGCCCCAAGAGCTAGAAAAGAGCAGAGCCCTCCGTATCCTGCCCCAGAAGCGGGCTGCGAAGATTCAAACCCGATTCTGTGTTTTCACAAACATCCACGGAGACCCTCAAGCCAATCACTAAGAGACTAAGGCGAACTGCCCGCCCGAGAAGAACTGCTGCAACTGCAGGTGAGATGGGGGTTACTGATTCTGGCGAACACACCCCGCTCCCTGCAGCAACCTACTTCATTTTGTCCTTTCCGTTGCTCTCTTTTGACCTGCTGTGTGCGGTAGTCCAGTACCCAGTTGACTAGCCAAGTAGCTGGAACGAGAGACCTTTGCAGTTCACCTCGAGCCCCAGGTGCTTTCGGTGTCTCGGGTACAACCTGTACCCCTTGCCTTTTAGGAATCTTTCACCTTGAAGGTATTGCTGTCTTAGGTTTTAGTTTAACTATTTTAATGTGCTCAGATATTAAGGTTTGTGGATGTGTTGTAAGTAACAAGATCGACAAAAAGTATTCAATTTTGGCAAAAGATTATTGTTGTAATATTGCATTTCTTGTCAATTATTTCCTTGTTTCATTATAATAGTACATTCCTGTACCCCTTCCCCTACGGCTCTTGGAATGTTCCTACAGTTGGTACTGCTGCTTGCATTAGAATGTTGGGATGATTCTATTCCGTGAGCAGTCAGACTGGGGAAGAGTTGTGGAGACGTGCAATAAAAGCTGAATTTTTTTAACCGTAATTGTGTCTTCATTGTAACACTGGCGACGACTTGGTCTGCGTAAGGGGGCAGCAACGCCTCTTCCCCTTCTGTGTCCTCCATACTTCAATCAAGTCTTTCTGAAATTTCTAGGGTGACTCTAGCTGTGACCTTGTTACGTTTTCTGTGTTGTCTGTACATGGGCAAAGATACTGTAGCTAATTTTCTTCAAGTCAGTTGTCATCTCGTATTTTACCTACATTGGATGCCCACTATTTCATTTTTACAGGACTATACATTTATCCCTTCACTTTGAAGCACTGCATAGCTTTTAATCCTTTCATTCCACTGTGCACTGCCGATTCATCTTCTCAATTTAAGTGCAGGACCTCGGTGTTCCCTCATCTCAGGGAGTGCCGCTTACTGATCGAGGCAAATTGTGACTGCGTTTTACCCCAGTGTTTGAGATTGCAAGTCGCCTAGGCTTTTCCTATATCCACCTGGGCCTATTTACTGGGTTTTAAGAGTCACTCGGAGGCATATTTACATGAAAATGGTGCAGCATGGTGCCGCAAGCAATTCTGCTGTGCCGAGCTGCGTCATTTTCTAAACGCAGGAATGATCTGTATTAACAAGAATACTGCGCATCACTGTGCTCACCCCTGTACCGGCACTAACAAAGCTGCCTAGTGCCAACTCATGCACCCTTGAACCATGGTGCAAGGGTACCTGCGTTGCAGGGATGATTGTGTTTGTGTAGGAAGGGACAACTTCCTGCACCAAAACAATCATTATTGGAATGCAGCACACATAGAAAGAGCAAAAAACAAGCAGAAATAAACGTATTTCTCCTCGTTGCGCCACATTAACGCCTCCTTTTGAAAGGAGTTAGTTTTTGGTGCTGCTTCGAATCTGGAGCAGTGTGACCAGACGACTGAAGAATCGCTACATTGATGCAAACGATAAAGAGAATTTGGTTGTGGACAAATACCCAACCCGAATTACTAGAACGGAAAGAATGTATAAACAGTGAAATTCAATATAAAGCAGTCAGGATATACCTCCCCGGCCCGTGATTGAATAGGGCCCACATTGATTGATTTTTCAAGACTACTGGACAGGGGATGATTCTTTCTGCGTATTCATTTAAAAGCATTTTATATAAATAGAATCGCGAAAGAGGAGTGAATTGTTTTTAAATAAAGCACATCTGATCTTGGGGGAAAGGATAGACGAACATTGTGGTACCACATAGCCCGAGTGGATGATATGTTTAAGTAGACTACTCAACGGCGATTTCTATTACTGTTATTGCTTTTTAGTGCGTTTTAAAGGGAGGAGTGTAACCCTTTTAAGCCTTTTGTCCTGAGGAAGGTGGGGTCTATAGAGCCAGGACCACCGAAACACGTCGACACTGTGTTTTACTTCTGAATCCACTCACGAGAGAAAAGCTGTAAAAATTATGATGGACAGCATAAAAACCATGAAGTCTACGTAATAGATTGGATCAGATTCTGTGACAGTATATATTTCCTTTACTGTACAATAAGGCCTCCTTTCTGGTTATTTCCTTTTTTAGGCAATGTTTTATTTTGCTTTGATTGTGATTTTTCTTATGAAATGAATGTAGAATACAATGTAATGTTTTTTAATATGTACTAGGTTCTAGTGTATTGGGAGATTTGTTCATTTATGACAAATTATTTTATGCTATAACTAAACGGTACCTCAATCAGGCACTGTTTTTTTATCTGTACTAGATTTTTTTGATAAATTAAAGAACTTTGTTATTACATCTTTTGGCCTGGTGGTGTTACAATTGAGGCGCTGTTTTTGAAGTGTATGCTTCTTTGATTTGGAATGTTATGCATGTAACTGAGATATGGTGTGCATGAATTAGCGTGAATTTAATTCCCCTAAGGGATTTATACTCTTTTACCGCAGTGTGAAAAAGCCATGGATGTTGCTGGAAATGCCCACAGAAACACCCATTGCCCTCCCCTTTGCAGCATAAAACTGCGTTACAGAGGGCCATATTTACAAGGCTGTGATAAGCCACACACAGTGGCTAAGGACGGCCTTGTAAATAAATATAGGCTAGCAAAGAGCTCCACCGGAGCGTCAAACAGGCCTCTTCAGCAACTGGAGTGTATCAACTGTGAAGTACTCTGCAGTCACGGTGACATGCACACCCTTCTGGAAGCGTGCCATTTTTAGGTTGAGCATAAGGGCAGTGCTCATGCGCTGCTCGCTCTGTGAGGCATTCTGTAATAGAGTATGCAGTGGAAGCCCCGCCCACTCTCTGCCCATATTTTTAATTGGCTTGTGTCATTGTCCTTCGTAAACGCTGGCTTCCGAGTTATTATGAGGCTTGTTAGTCCATCCTTGGTACCGTCTTGTCTCCATTTGTTATCGCCCATAAGGACTGGACCTTTTACTTGGCTCGTTACACGGTCGGCTTTATCTAGTGGGTGAGCACTATTTTTGTTATTGACACTGATGGGACAATGGCGTCTGCTTTTTGTTGTATATGCAGCGTGCCCACACAGGACAATGGTGGCAGCTTTGTATCGAGCGCTATGCCGCTCTAACTTTAAAAGTGGCTGCCCCCTACCTCCACAGTACAATGGCAAAGCTTTTTTTAAAAAAAAATTACTTTCATTTAGGAACGCAGCGTTCGCTTTAGGGACACCGCACTTTGTTTTACCTTTTTTAAAAAATATAAACTTGGCATCATAGTGCCGCGAGTGCCAGGTGTTACTATGCCGCGAATCAATGGCACTATTATCGACCTCAGTAAGATCAACAGCAGAATGACAGATGTGCAACAGGCATAGGCCTCCGGAAAGCTGGAGGGCCGCAACACGCCGGACTGAACTTGAAGGTCCTTTCTACGGGATTATTTTTTATCGGGTGATGAATAGTAAGAAAGTGAATAGGACGTAAACACCCGTTTCCTGCTGAGTTAATAGCTTTCTGCTTCAGGGAATCAGCAGATGGGATAATCTCTAGACTAAATTGTGGTGCGGCAGCCCAAAGGAGAATAGGGCTAGGCTCTCCGCCGTGGGCACCCCACCCCCTTCTTGGATTTTATACAAATAGGTTTAGAGACCCTCGCCAGTTGGGGTCGACGGTTGGGCCCTCAGTAGGACTTGTGGCGATGATCAACTAAACCAGCTCTCTGAGGTAGTCAGAACTGCCGGGGTGAGTCTGCAAGGCCACGCCTTTGCTTCTTGGCAGCCCCCTATGATGGGGGCACATATAGCTTCTCTGTCGTGTGGCGGTCAGTACACACCTCCCCCCCCCTCCTCTCCGGAGACCCCCAGCTAGCACTAGGATTGTTTATATTTTTATTTTTTAGTTCACCAGTGAGCCTCCAGTTTGTTTATTTTTTTGCCATAGATTGCACCAGTTCTTTGTCAGTGGTGAACAGGTTCCACGTGCTCTTTCTAAACGTACAATGAATCCAACATATGACTTAGCATATTTTCCGCGCTGTCTTTAGTTCAGTCCCTTGTGCTGTTCTGTCTCTGCCCCATCTCTTCCTTCTGTTGCTAACTGGCTGCTGTTTGTCTCCGCTGTTGCTCTGCTCTCTCTGCGGCTGCCCGCGGCCCACGCAGGGGGCCACCTAAGAGGGCGGCCCTTTAGTGCCATTTGGGTACCAACCCACCTCCTCTGAAGCCGGGACTCAGGGAGTAGTCCCCCTTGCCTTAGGCGCGTCACTTCCGGCGCACTGAGGAGGTGGGGAGGGTATTTATGCCTCCCCCGGCCATCCTGGCGTCCTCTGTTGCGCCGGGCACGCCGTCTCCCACCCTACCGCTTACCCGGCGTGGGGCTGGCAGGCAAAGTACGTAGAACGTTGTAATGTTTTCTTTTGTCGTTGCAGGCGGAGTTACAGGGCGATCTGGAAGCAGATGGGTACAGAAGGGTACCGCTGCGCGGCACAATAGGGGTGCCAGAGCCAAATACCAGGAGCCTCATGGCAGGTTCCTGGAAAACCGCGTCGGCGCCCCGCTAGTCCTTCGGGCGGTTGTGGGCCTGAACAACCAGGGGCTTGCCTTGCTACGCTCCGTCCTGAGAGGGGCGTGAGTAATAAGGGACCAATGTGTCATGTGATCCGGAAAGGGGATCACCCCATAAGGTGTAGCACTGATTGGGTTCTCCACAGTGCTTGGCTCATCAGGCGGGCAGGGCAGCATATGTTGGTTACAGCTGCCTGCCCTTGGATCGCCCGTAAGATAACCCACCATATTGCATACTTTTGTATGGAATAAAATCTGCAGCAATATTTTCCCAAACAAAAGTGTGTTGTGTATTTATTTATTCATCATGCATGCTCCGTCGTTGTGTGGGTGGGGTGTGTTGCCAATAATGGCACTATGCCCCAGCCCCACTGCCTCTGCTGAAAGCCTCCTCCACTCCAGTCACTTACCCTAATATCCGGCCCTCTCTTCCTTCTGTTGCTAACTGGCTGCCGTTTGTCTCCGCTGTTGCTCTGCTCTCTCCGCCCCAGCCCCACTGCCTCTGCTGAAAGCCTCCTCCACTCCAGTCACTTACCCTAATATCTGGCCCTCTCTTCCTTCTGTTGCTAACTGGCTGCCGTTTGTCTCCGCTGTTGCTCTGCTCTCTCCGCCCCAGCCCCACTGCCTCTGCTGAAAGCCTCCTCCACTCCAATCACTTAACCCTATAATATTTGTCCCTTTCTTCCTTCAGTTGCTGACTAGCTGCTGTTTGCTTGCTCTGCTGCTATGTGTCCATGCATGGCGATGCTGAACTCGCTGTCTCCCACTGAACACTCACACACCCCTGGTCACCTGTGTGTGCTCTCAGTGCACTACACGCCCCTTTCACACCTGGCATCACAGCTCCCTGTTTTATGATGTTGCCACTCAACGCATGCTTCACTTTGCCTGTTCTCACACCGTTCCTCAGTACAGCGCCATGAAACCTGCTCAGGTGTGGTTAGCGCTTCATAAGACAACACATACGTAAATAAAGTACGGCTGCGTTCATGTAGGAGAAAACAAGAAACTGAAAGCTCTATCACAGGGGCTGCCGGAAGTGACGTCTGTTCTCGTGTCTTGTACAAGAGAGTTTTATGAAACAGACGGGGGTTCCTTGTGCCCTGGGAAGGGGTAAACAGGGGCACAGATGCAAGTATGCCCGGCCGGGCTCTCACCAGACACAGGGCGAGGTATTCTGGGCGGAAACATTCATATTTTGTTGTCAAAACGGCACCAGTGCGTGGCATTAGATGTCACTGGCGGCCTATGGTTGACACCCTAATCCCACATTTTAAACCGCCCTACCCCCCCCAAATGGCGGATGAAAAACACAAAGCTAAGTTGTTCCTAGGAGCCCGCTGGCCTGAGTTTAAAGTCTCCAAGGATATCAAAGACGTTTATTCCACTGGCATAGGGAACCCCCACCGAACGGGCCTAGGGTGCCACTGGGCGATGGGCTTGTAGCCCTGGCCCCCAATGTGTTATTTATGGGCCTCGTCTGTCTGCAGACAAAATGCTTATAAATGATACTGTTAAGGAATAGTGTGAAAGAGGGTGGTGGACTGGGGTGCACAGGGAAGGAAACATTAAAAATGGGGAAAACGGGGAGATGAGACGGCTAAACAAGCATTTGCAATGCAATAGGTTTTGCATTTGCGAGAGTTTGAGCTATTGGCATTGTAAATGACAATGATTTTTATTTATATGTTTTGAAAACCTGCAAGTGGTGCGTAAACAACCAATTTACACTTACAGTCCTTGCTTACAGGAAGCAAGTCTGACAGTAAAAGAGGCGCAGTTTACTGCCAGCCTTGCTTCTCGTAAGCAACGACTATAAGTACAAAGTGCGTGTTTACACACCACTTGCAGGTTTTCAAAACACATAAATAAAAGGCATTGTCATTTACAATGTCAATAGCTCAAACTCTCGCAAATGCGAGACCTATTGCATTGCAAATGCTTGTCTTTTCTGGGCGTCTCTTCCCTGAATGTTGGCAATTTCAGTGACATGCACACACGGACGATCACGGCCGATACCTGGCGGGAGAATACAGATATAAATGCCGGCTTTCCCGAGCTCACCCACATCGACGGAATCCCGAGCAGCAGGCCGAAGCAGGTATGGGAAGCGGGCAGACGACCTTGATGAAGTAAGTAGTGATTTTTGGGTCCGTAATCCCGACTCAAATCTGAAGGATCCCACTGGGACTGGGAACACCTTCATTAACGGGTAATTTTTTCTTTCCCATCATACTGTCAGGGTGGGAATATAGGTCCTGCCCCCTCGCAGGATTCTTGTTGCTCGTGATGAAAAACTCATCGTAAGCATTCTTTTCATAACGCAATGAAACCGCCTTAGTTACGAATATACTCACAGTAGCGCATATAATTCGGTACTATTGAGCGGTTATGCACAAGCGCCACCTCCCGCTTCACTTTCGCATTATTCCGCATAGCGACCGGACATGGCGCCTAAAATGTCACAATTTTGTGCGAATACCAGAAGCGACTTTATTATTTGTTCATGTGTATGTACGTTTTGTCGGTTTCTTTCTCTTTACAGATTTTAAGCAACTTTAGGAGGACACATCCTCCCTCATCACCGCACCTTAGCGTGTGCGGCACCACCATTGGTCACATAAACCGCACCTGACCATCACGTTCACTCACTTAAACACTAACACATAGGTCCTGAAGAAAGCCAGCAAACGTTACTGCCTGGCTGAAACATGTAGACCTGACCTTTTATTACAGGATATTAGAGACATAATCTAATCTCTACACATATCCGCCGCCTTTTTTTAGCACTGCCACAGAGCCCACCATTAAAATATTTACCTTTAGTCAAAAGGGACCCAATGGACAGTTTTTAAACTTCACCTCTATAGCACCACTCTGCACCTACCATACTAAAAACCAGCTCCGCTGTAAATCAGGTTTTGAAGCACACCCGAGGTGCATTCGGCACCTTGGGTGGGACCCGATGATGAAGCATGCCACCAACTAGGTTGGTGGGTGAGGGTTTTCATAAAAAAAAAACAAATGGTTTTCCCACACATGGACATCTAGCTTCTAAAGTGTGAGCTAGTTCTTCTTGATATCTATTATATTACACTTCATCAGCCTTTCTTATGCAGCGTATAGGCATCAGCCACAGTGGCATGTACACCTTTATTTTAATATCGTGGGCTCCAGCATAAGTTATGCAGTGACATGCACACCTTTATTGGAAATACAGCGTGTCTCCTGGAAGGCGCCCCCGGCATATAGCAGAGTGGCGCCCTTAGTCGCTCCACGGGCAGGAGCCAAGGTGAAGAGTCCTTCATCTGTGTCACCACAAAGGATGGGCCGCCCCATGACATCATCAAGTGGGGCCCGGGTGTTCCAGCATATAAGGCCACGCAAGGCGAAAGATCAGCCTCTTTTCCCTTCACTGCGCACGGGGATCCATCATACCGCATTCGCACAAGGCCCAGAGTTTGGGCACATGGGAGGATGCAGCATTAATGTAAGCACAGTAGATGGAGGGGCGCGGTGGGGGGGACGACGACCTTTGGCGTAGCGCGGAGGTGATGTGCGTAATTATAGCAGTAATGGCTCCGTAGTTGTTGTATTAGAGAGCAGAGGATGTTGCTACTAAGTCTAGGTCGCTGGTTCGGTCCCCGTATGGGCCAATGTTTCACAATGCAATATGTTCAGTGTTTCACGACCGATCTTAATTTCTGTTTTCTCTTTATTTGCATATCGGGACCACCTCGCGGAGGTGGCGGCAGCACAGTTCCAAGAAGGTGACCGGCACAACGGGAGGAGGTTGGCCACCCGGCGACGTGAGGCAAGGCAGGAGCGTACTGAGGACCATCATGGTACCAGGAGGTGCGGAGGTCACATATGGTATCAGTAGGTTTGTTATGTGCAGAATCCCTTTATAGCACATTTAGACAAGTTGGGACGCCGCCTCCAGGGTTTGGGAACGGTTCGGGCTGGGATGTTCCCGCGCAGCAGGTGGGGACTAGCAACAGAATTTAGTTAGTAGTTAACCTACGGGTTTAGGTTCGAGTCGCTGTACCTTTAACTCACCTGGGTGGGTTATTTGCCTAGGTATAAGCGACTCCGTCGGGGTCATCGGAGTATAGGCGTCGGATCTATACTGGACAAAGGGAAATTGTGCATTTAGGTAAAGCCGGGTTTTTGTATGGTTAGAACCTTATGGATTCTAGACCGGTACAGGTTCTGTTAGGTAATTCTCCTTTTTAAATGTAACGGTGGATAGCGCAGGGTGTTAATGCATCCTGGGTAGGGGGCGACAGGTAACACTAGGTTCACCAGTTCGTATCCTGGTGGGGAGACACAGTCTTTTAGAGGCCGTGAAATCGGCACGTGTGGGTTGGTTTGTGTCCCTCGCCTCATATCGTAGAAACGATAGAAGGGCGCTCAATAGGTGACAATCAGTGCAGGAGCGTGGGGTGAAGGGCCCCATACAAACTTCAACTGCAGCAACTGTCTTCAGCCTTCGGTGTCGCACCCCAGCAGTGGGGGCAAGGTCATCTTTCACAGTCAAAAATCTATCGGTAGGGGGCGTTGCTTTCTCTGAACCAAGATTGAGTCGCCCTGCAGAGCATAGAACCGACGTTGGCATTGGGTGACAGTAACGATATGTTGAGAAATAAATCTCCCCCTCAGTGACGCTAAGGTTTTCCCACGGTTCGATTGCAATGGTAGGTCGGGTTGCGTTAGGGGAGCATCCAACAGCATCGCTCATATAATGACTCTCGGGAGATCCAGACTTGCTAGGGTGTTGGCCCTGAGGCATGCCCCGGTTCAAGTTTTAGTGTGATGCGAAGGAGGGTGTTTAGGCAGCAAATATCTCCCCTTCAGTGACGCCATGTTTTTTTCTCGGTCGATCAGCAGGCCCCAGAGCTTCCTCTCTAGTATTCCACAGCCAGCACCATTTTTCGCACCCACAGGACCACCCAGAGGTGCAGCTAAGAAAAGTATGGACGCCGGGTTCAGGTAGGCTGAGCAGAGCGGCCAGTGGCGGGGACCCGCTCAAGGGATACGGAATACTAGGGAAGCTATGAGGATGGCTTAAGGGCACAAAAGGGTACAAGCTACCCCTAGACATCTGTGGCCTAGCAAGGGTACATTTACATTAGCCTCCTACTTGGAATGAAGCTGAGCTTGGGTGCAATACCAGGTTGCGATTAAGTACCCATTGGGGGAATCTGGGCCAGAGGCATATCTTTGAGCACCCATAGAGGTGGGGTCCCGGGGATAAAGGGAGCCCCTTGGGGAGAGGGTGCATTTGTTATACAAGGACCAGAAGATCTGCTTTGGGCAGCGGCACGATGATAAGGGGTGTTAAGGGGACCCTTCAGAGGTAGCTGAGGGGGATGGCAAGTTCGCCAGTGACCTCTTCGCCCTGTTGCGGAATTTCTGGCAGTAGAAATGGGGGCTACCCCAAATGTGGACCGATATACGGAACTTTCCCCTTGGAGGGGGGTTGTTGATTATTGTGGGCACTGGGCAGGCAGGAGGGGGGACTGACCTGCTGGTGGTCCTGGACCTTTCTGCCCTACCCCGGGATGTCTGGATTTGAACATTGGAGGGGGGCGGGGGGGGGTTTGCCTGGTGACAGGTACCCCGGCAGGGACGAAGTGGTATGGTATGCGGTGCCCTGGTGGATGTGTTGGTAAATGGAATTGCAGGCTTTGCCCATCCCTCAGAGTGGTGGAGGGGAAGTTCCTAATAAGGTATGCCCTTGGTCGAGGGCATTGACAATGGATAAGGTAAAAGGGGCCTGCCGGCACTTTGCATTCTGAAATGTTCCGCTGTAAGGGAAGGTGGAGATAACTGTTGTATTGCTGGCACAATCTCTGAGCTGTTCTTCTGCCTCATGTCCTGCATTCTCATAACAATTGTGTATGATTTGGCTGATCTTATGTCCTGTATTCTCATAACAATGTCTGCTTAACTATGATCATCATTTATCATTTCGCAATGAGTCTATGTGTCTGTGTGAATAAAAGGCTACGCCCTTGGTCAAACCACACTAATTGCAGTTGTCTGTCTCCTTGCGAGTTGTTTCAGTGGGGGACAGCAAGTTGCACGTTGTGAGCGCACTATGGAAGGCGCCCCCGGCATATAGCAGAGGGGCGCCCTTAGTCGCTCCACGGGCAGGAGCCAAGGTGAAGAGTCCTTCATCTGTGTCGCCACAAAGGAGGGCCGCCCCATGACATCATCAAGTGGGGCCCGGGGCTTCCAGCATATAAGGCCACGCAAGGCGAAAGATCAGCCTCTTTTCCCTTCACTGCGCACGGGGATCCATCTTACCGCATTCGCACAACCACCCACCCCTGGAGGAAGGCGGATTTTGGTGCGGAATTTCTGGCAGTATTAATGGGGGCTACCCCAAATGTGGACCGATATACGGAACTTTCCCCTTGGAGGGGGTTTGTTGATTATTGTGGGCACTGGGCAGGCAGGAGGGGGGACTGACCTGCTGGTGGTCCTGGACCTTTCTGCCCTACCCTGGATTTGAACATTTTTGAACATTTTTGGGGGGATTTGCCTGGTGACAAGTACCCCGGCAGGGACGAAGCGGTATGGTATGCGGTGCCCTGGTGGATGTGTTGGTAAATGGAATTGCGGGCTTTGCCCATCCCTCAGAGCGATAGAGGGGAAGTTCCTAATAAGGTATGCCCTTGGTCGAGGGCATTGGCAATGGATAAGGTAAAAGGGGCCTGCTGGCACTTTGCATTCTGAAATGTTCCACTGTAAGGGAAGGTGGAGATAACTGTTGTATTGCTGGCACAATCTCTGAGCTGTTCTTCTGCCTCATGTCCTGCATTCTCATAACAATTGTGTATGATTTGGCTGATCTTATGTCATGTATTCTCATAATGTCTGCTTAACTATGATCATCATTTATCATTTCGCAATGAGTCTTTGTGAATAAAAGGCTATGCCCTTGGTCAAACCACACTAATTGCAGTTGTCTGTCTCCTTGCGAGTTGTTTCAGTGGGGGACAGCGAGTTGCACGTTGTGAGCGCACTATTTATTTTGTCATGTAAGCATTTATTGGGCATATGCGGTCTACAAATACACAGTGACACGCTCACATACTTGAAATTATGGACAATTCCGTCACGCCATTAAGTGAACTTCAAAGGAGGACTACACCCTTGAGGCATGTCTGCCTGGATCTTCCCACTGACTAGAGTGTGTCAGCTGAATTCTCATTCACAGTGACGCGCATACCTCTATTTCAGGTGATTCATTCCAGTTGTTTTTCAGTGACACGCAAACCTGCAATGTTAACAGTTATCAGATATATATCAATGTACTTCAATCATGTGCTGGTTTAACATTCCAGTACTTTTTCTATAGTCTTTATACGGTTGCTAAACTTTTTCAATACTGCGTTTTCCTTCTGTATATGTATATGGTCAGAAAGTCTCTTATGTATTTAGTATTTCTAATCTACAATGACATTATTAAGTTAAACTACTGAGTCTCCATATATTCGTTGTCACATTTTTAGTGCAATTGTAAAGTACTGTCTCTGCATATTATATTTTCACAATTTTGGAAGTAAAAGTAAGGCTCTGTGTCTGCATAGATCTTTTTCAAGGTGAGTACAAGTAGTTTTCTGATGTTAGAAAATTTGGACTTTACTATATAGCATTCTTTGGGTGATTTATATAACTGTATTCCTTTTTGCAGTCTGCTACATATTTATGGATTAAAGGGCATGTTATACATTTTCAATTTTCCCTAGTCAGTATATCAGATAATTCTCTAGTACTACCCATCTTTTCTTATTCACTCATTTGCATCATGGCAGCTGCAGGTTTGGCACAACCAATTCCAATTTTAAATGAGATTGGTGAACCCAATATGCCATGGAAAGAATGGGTGAAGATTTTTGAATCATACTTGATAGCTACAGCTGGAGAGAAGTTTAGCCGTGCAAGAAAACAACATATTTTACTCCATAATTTGGGCACACAGAGCAGGAAAATGTATAAATCATTCCCTGAATCAGAATTACTACAGGATGAGGATGATGAGCCCGATGAATATAAAATTACCTACATGAAATTAGAAAATCTGTTTGGGGACAAAAACAACATTGTTCTTGAATGTCATAACATTTTCTGCTGCACTCAAGGTAAACAAGAGAGTGTAACGAACTACATAGCTGCTCTCCCAGGGTTGAGTAAATTGTGTTACCTTTGGAGAATTGAATGACTCTCTCATTAGAGACCAATAACCTTATAATACAAGAGAAGTTATTACAGAAACAACCAGATCTGCAAGAAATGGCTAAGTCCATTGAACATACTGCTATTTGCTTGAAAGAGATCAGATCCTCTTACACTGCAGAAAACGTTTCAGTGGCCAATGAGGGGAATCCAGAAGTGGATGTATACAAGATAAAAAAAAAATACTAATATTCCCCGCCTAAGAACTGATGCAGAAAATAACAAATAAAAATGCTATTGTTGTGGTAGTAGCAATCATCTAGCCAATTATACTAACTGCCAAGCTAGAGCGGTTACTTCTAACAAATACAAGAAGGGACACTTCGCAAGAGTTTGCAGGGATATATCTAGAAATGACAAACGTAGTGAGAACAAAACTTCTGAGGATAATTCCCAAGTAGTAACAAAAATAATTATACAGGTAAAAGTTGATGAGATCAACCATATTAATTATCCAGAATGCAACATTTACATTGATGGTAATCTCATTAAAGTATTTGCTGACTCGTGCTCTCTATTTACACTTATCAATATTTCTGACTTCAATAAAATGACAGACAAGAATAATGCAAATCTTTTAAGTCCAGATATATCAACCAGTGGATACAATAAAGACCCCATTTCCCTCAAGGGTATGTTTAAAACATGTATAACTTTCAAGAATCCTTCCACAGTGGGCAAGGTATATGTAGTAATGGAAAGATCCAATATGTTGGGTTGGCAGCACCAGAAAGAGCTGGGGATTAAATTGGATCCTAACAACCCAGAACAAGTCATGGTAGTGAATCAATCGATCACAGGTGACCACATCTCTGACAAATTCCCAGAAATATTCAATGACAATTTGGGCTTACTAAAATATTTCAACATAAAATTAAACTAAAGTCTGATTTAAAACCTGCAATACATAAAACCAGACCGATACCCCCATCTTATGAAAGAACCCTTAGAGAAATAGCTCAACTGATTAAAAGCACTTGGTATAATACAGCCCATTGAAATTTCTAATTGGCTAGCTCGCATTGTAATTGCAAAGAAAAATCAGGGTAACGAAATCAGGATATGTGTAGATTCGTGAGACCTTAATTGGAGCATATGGATCGAAAGACACACCTTACTCGTATTCACGAGATGTTAAGTACAATGGGAGAAGCTGTGTGTTTCTCCGTCCTTGATCTTTCCAATGCATACCATCCGGTGGAGTTACATCCTGAATCCAGAAGGTTAACCCCATTCCCCACGGCAATGGGTACTTTTATGTTTTGCAGAATGCCACTGAGGTTAGCGTCTGCTGCAGTCTTTCAGAAAATTATGTAGCACATATTAGAAGGGGTACCCAAAACTCTATGCTTTCAGGACGGTGTACTGATAAATGGTGCCACATTTGAGGAGCACGATAAAAATCTGAGAATAGTACTTCAACTCAGTGAAGCAGGCCTCAAATTAATGCCAAACCAGTGTAAGTGTTGTACAGTATTTAGGGCATACAATTTCCAAAGATGGGTTCAAGCCCAAGATTTGCTTGCTTAAGGCCGTCAAAAAAGCTAATGCTCCAAGAAGTAAGGATAAGCTTAAATCCTTTTTATGACTGGCTGAATTCATGTCTACATATGTTAAAAGCCTTTCTTATTTGACATACAACCTTAGAGACTTATTAAAGAACCATGTTCCATACAACTGGACTAAAGAACATCAGCTATTCTTTGTGAACATAAAAGAGGCTACACTGTCACCCCCAAATTTATGGAATTTCCAGCATGATAGAAAAACAATTCTAACTACGGATGACAGCAATAGAGACTTAGGCGCTAAGTTGTCCCAAATCATATGACCTTCGCTTCTCGTGCTGTCAGCAAGTCCGAAACAAATTATTCTGTGGTGGCGAAGGAAGCCCTTGCATGCTTCTGGGCCGTTACGCAATTCAAATTTTATCCGCGGGGTATACAATTTGACATACGTATGGAACACAAACCCCTCATCTACATGTTCTCGATCAAAGGGTCATACAACAGCATTTCCAGGATAGCCAGATGGGTTCTGGGTTTAGAAAGCTTTGGTTTTAAACTTGTGTGCCCCCAGAAATGAAAATGCTGCTGCTGACTTCTAATCGAGAGCTCCTTTAGACAAAGAGAAGGAGTTTTAAACATCAGAATATCCTGTACTGGAGATCAACTCTTCAGCTATTAATAACGAAGAATTGAATGTCAGTCTTTCTGAAGATAATTCCTTGAACAAACTAAAGTCTTATTCCCTTCGTGGTTGGCCAAAAAGGATATGTGAGGTGGATTATGACATTAAACGTTATAGGGAAGTTAGATATGAATTCAATGCAAACAATAGTTTTATCCTCAGGAATGACAAAATTATACCTCCCACGATTTTGAGAAATAAAATTATAGACCTTGCACATGAAGGCCACCTAGGGAAGAGCCTTACCAAGTCACGAGCTAGAGAATGTTTTTGGTTCCCTAATATGGATTCCATGGTTGAAATCAAAGTCAAGGATTGCACTATTTGTGCCAACAGTGATAAATCTAAAATCATCGACCAAGTGCCAATCTCACTGGTAGCCATTCCTGACAAAACATGGAAAAAACTGGCCCTAGACATAATAGGTCCAATTAATCGTACTGGAGTTGTGGAACGTTTAGCATTTGTTTTGGTTGATTACCATTCTCATTAGGTGATTACCAGGATGGTCAATCAAATCACTACAGGTTCCCTCATAAACTTCTTAAAAGACACATTTACCATTAGGGTATACCATCCACTACCATTACTGAAAATAGGGTACATTTTACGTCATTGGCAATGACAGATTACTTATCCCAACTAAGCATTAGTCATAAAAAAACAGCATTGTACTGTCCATGTGCCAACGGTCTAGTAGAGAGAGTAAATCGAATGGTTAAAGAATGCTTCAAAGTGGCAAGCATAAACCACTTGAATGTAGAAAATTCTATTCAAGACACGGTACGGGTATACCACACTACTCCCAATTCAATTACAGGAGTAACTCCGTTCTCTGTCTTGAAAGGCAGGAAGCCTTGTACTAAACAATTTTCCACTTGGTTGGGTGGTGGGGACAGAATTGAGCACAACTCGACGTTGGTAAAAAATTTAATTACACAAAACCAAACCAAATACAAGGCTTATTATAACGTTGAAGAGGGCACTAAACATCAACATTGGAAAGCAGGAGATTGATTATATGCTAAAAAAAAAAACTGTGGGAAGAGGTGATCAGGATTCTAAATATTTTTAATCCATGCGCATCGCCAAAACCAAACAAAATGTTGCTGTAATGGACAATGGTCAGAGCTGGAGCATGGACAGATTGGTCAACCACAACCCTCGATGAAAAACCCACTAGTGTGAACACAACTCCTAAAAGTGACAAGGGTGCCTATAACGAATAGTACACAGAAGATAAGTCAAATCACCTGCATGGCATAAAGATTATATTTTGAGTAAGTGAGGTCATCCCCTTAAGTCATCTTCTTTATTTGTACTATATGTCAATGGGCATAGAATACATTTCTTTAATGTTTTATTACATTCTCTCAATGTTATGATCCTGTTTGTTTTGGGTATATTAGACCTACGTTATTTCCCAAAAATATTGGGAGAGAAGATGTGTTGTAATATTGCATTGCTTGTCAATTATTTCTTTGTTTCAATATATTAGTATATTCCTGTAACCCCTTCCCCTAAGGCTCTTGGAATGTTCCTACAGTTGGTACTGCAGCCTGCATTAGAATGTTGGTATGATTCTATTCTGTGAGGAATCAAACTGGTGAAGAGTTGGGGAGAAGTAAAGACGTGCAATAAAGGCTGAATCTTATGAACCGGATTTTGTCTTCATTGTAACAATTATGAACCTTCTTTTTTTAGTGACAATGTCCGTTTTCTGTACTGCTTTGCGCACATTAGCAGTTTATGGATCTTTGGTTTTCTAGATCAGTACAGTTTGCACTGGTTCTATGTCTAGTCCTTTCCAGGGATGTGCCCAAGCTTCACGAACCCTAGCAATGCGTGAATACTGGGAGTTCATGCATATTGTACATTATGTTTAACCTGGGAACCTGTTTTATAACTGTGTAGTGTTCAACGACTACTCTATTAACCTCACATAAGATTACCCTTCTCACGATGGGATTATCAGGTCATACCATACTATATAGCATCGATGTACCATGATTAGTATTGAGTTTTGAACAATTTTAATCAACACTGTGAAAATATTTTATATTATATACATATATGTATATATCAACGGTTAAAAGTTTAAAGTCTTCTATACATTCAACCCTTGGCTAAACATTGTGGTAAGTATTTTGCTCTGTACTCAGACTCGCCCAACTCTCTTGTGCGTCTACCAGAATGTCAAGTACTATCCACGGGACTAATTTTGTGTTCAGACTTGGTATCTTTGAACGCTGATTGACAGGGTCTCTAATCCTTTCCCACTGTAAAGTGCAAAGTGGCTCCTATAACTTCATGTTCCGGAGAACGCAGCCTGTCAACTTACATTTAAATTGGAATTCACAGAGGCATCCTGGAGTGCTTCTCGCAAGCTGTGACGGTCACAGTTTTGTTCTATGATTCTTTTTTGGAATTACATTTTTCTCACATTCAAAACAAGTTTCAAATAAATAAATGTAACAGGTGTACATTTATGGAAGCACAAATACTTTGCAAATGTGCATTTGAAGTTCAAAACCTTTTTCTTTTTTTGTCTGCAGGGAAAATATATTGCCCCCTCCAACCCCCGTAAAGAAACCACTTCCCTTCTACCAGTTCCAGTTTTGGGAGACTCTCCTACATTGGGCACAAATATACACCTTCCCTTGACAGTAAAAAAAACCTCTGACCTACTCAGCAATGAGCCTTGCAAAGTTTCTGAATAACCACTGTTAGACCTGTCATCCTAATTGTGGTCTTCCCCCAAACCTTTACCCCTCATGTTTTCTGAATTTCTTTTTTGTTGGCAGTAGGACTCTGTAAGCTTTACCACTATTAACCAGTGCTCAAGTGCCTGTGCTCTCTCCTTTAAAGATGGCAAAGGCAGCCAACACCACATTGGCACATTTAATTTTCTTGTAAGTCCCAAGTAAAGTGGTACTACATGTACCCAGGGCCTGTAAATTAAATGCTGCTAGTGGGCCTGCAGCACTCATTGTGCCACCCACTAAAGTAGCACTTTAAACATGTCTCAGGCCTGCCAGTGCAGCCTGTAGTGCAGTTTAAACTGCCATATCGACCTGGCAAAATAAACCTTTTGCCAGGCCTAAACCTTCCTTTTTAATACATATAAGTCACCCCTAAAGTAAGCCCTGAACAGCCCATAGGGCAGGGTGCAGTGCATTTAAAATTCAAAAAGTAGGGCATATCTTTTTAGGCTTTACATGTCCTTTTAGTAAAAAAAAAACTCCTAAATTTGTTTTTCACTACTGTAAGTCCTATCTCTCCAATTTGATATATATGGGCTTTAATACATTTTATATGTGCTAACTTCTGACTGGAAATAAATAGGAATGTCAAGTTTGGACTGAAACGAATTGTAATTTAAAACCCTCTTTAATAATAAAGATGGATTTTAAGTCTCAATTAAAACAATAGCTCTTTTATAAAGGGGTCATTAATACCCACTCCCTAACAAATGTGTACGGTGCAGTGGTTTCACTTGAGGCACAAATCTGGCATATTGGAACTTTTGATAGCACATTGTGCGTGAATTCTGTTCCGTAGTACACTACAAAAAATGGAGCACAAATTTGGCATAAGCACTACGTACAGCCAAGCAGAGTGCCTGTTTTATGTTGTTTTGTCTTGTGCATTTTTTATTTTATTTATTGGAATTTGTCCAGCAACCAAATACATAGGAAAGGTTTGTGGCTTGGCTATGCATTCCATTCCATTGCAGTATACAGTATGTTATCAAAAGGGTGACAGTATAATCAATACATGAGTTAAGGTTCCAGCAATAATATTATGTCAAAAACAAAAAAAATGGGTGACCGTAAACAATGATACTTCAGTCCCCGCAAGCCTCCGTACTCCTCCCCCCCCCCCACATTGCATTGCATACTGAATAATGTATTATGTAATACAAATAAACTCTACACAATAGAAACGCTTTGTCCCTGTGGTTCACCAGTTTCTTTTCCCACGAGGTATTGCCGATACAGGCCCCAAAAGTTCTTAGGGCGACTCTGGGGTGGAAGCAATTAGTTATGTATCAGATTGAATGTTACAATATAGCATATAATTACACCATTCTTTAATAGTCGGAAATGGTCCTCGAGCCCAACGCATTGCAACTCAGCGCTTGGTAAGTATTAATCCTATTGCCACTAATTTCCTGACACTTTTTTTAACTTTGACTACCTAACCCAAATGTCTTGTGTATATATTTCTTTTAGGTGACATGCGTCTTTTAGACAACACATTTAAATCAGGGATGTAAGTTACTGAAGAAATATTTTTTTCTTTCCGACACTTCCCGCAGATCACGTTTAGGTGGGATTATAATTATCAAATAGGACAGTTACTTACGTAGATTAGGTTTTCATATAGGTCCTGACGAATTGCCACTAATCCTGGTAGGACGATGAAGGCATGGAACATGTTGACCTGATTTTGAGGAATTCAGGGAGCATTATTTTCTTACAGACTCCTACAGTTTTTTAACCTTTAACAAAGGCCTCAATAATAAAGTATTCTATTAGGGGACCTTTAGTTAATTTTAAATGTCATTTTACAGATCAATCTACCCCTCACATATATTCCCTGCCCATATTCGTGTGAAGGACACAGGTCTAGAACTCGAGGCAAGATAAAAGATATCCAGCAACAAGCCCCCTTGAGGGGCCCAATGGGCATTGCAGTGCCAGCTTGACAATGAGCACAGCTAGATGATGAAACATGCCACCTTTTGGTGGGTGAGGGCTTGTGCTTCTAGAACAAGACGCCTCTTATGACTGCAACACGTCTGGGTACCTAAAGTGGGCGGCTGGGACCTTCAACACGGAACTGCACACCAAATGTGCGAAATAAGTTGGTAAGGGTCCCCAAGAGGCACAAAACAGAGGATCATTGTGCAGTTTTAGAAATTCACCATGATGGCTTCCCTCATGGCTACTGGCAATTCCAGTTTACTCAAAGCCGCTTCATATACCACCAGTAGCAGCACATATGAAAATGCTCAATAACACTGTACAGGAAAGTAATTGCTGTCCAGTCTCAACCGGCCAAGCCTTCTTACCACCGAGCCACCTTCAGTGCATCACAGGCACCCTGGACTTTTAATATCCGAATCAGGAAAACCTGTTGCACCCTTTTCTTATTGACATTCTCAAAACATTTGCGTTTTGGAGAAAGATAGAAACCACAACCAGGCCAGGCAATGATGTACACAGAAGTCCTTAAACACAACAGTAATGCAAACAGGGCTTAGTTATATATAGATTGTGTCTGTCTCTTCTACTGGCTACAATACTCCTTGGTAGACACTGGTCAGAGAGGAGCCAATGGAAATGTAGCATTTCAGTAATGAACAGTTGTCTGATTTCAAAACCATTTGAGACAATTTAATGTGTGGTCGTTCCAAGATTAGAAAAAGATTTGGACTTGAGAGACCTAATTCTGCTCAACACTCTAAACACTTTTCCATCAGCACCTTGCTTGACCTGGTGTATGCTTATAACACTGGAGACCGCCTTAAACAACTTGCTATTTTTTTTTCTCTTTGGAAATTTGATTAAAAAGGTAGTATGACAAGTTACTCAAACATACTTGGTACACTGGACTGGCTTTCTTATATCTCTCTTTCTTTCTACAGGATACCTTCATGGCTGGCGCTTGGTCATTTATTTCTCTCATTAGCTTTTCTATCCTCAATCTATGTACTCTCAGCGAAAATTGACTGCTTACTAGTAGACCCCTGCCTTTATTTGGTTCCATGTATAAATCAGGAGAGTAACACAGACCAGGGCAGCCTAGGGGGTCTCTGAAACATCGGGGGGGGAGGGAGTATTCAGCCCAAGGCCAATAACTATTAGTGAGATATGGGAGACTTAGGGGCCCCTCATCAGTTTCTGCAGTGGTGGTGGTGGGACACCTTTTTGCAATACGCCGTTGTGCATAATACGGCCTATAGTAATTTGTTCCTCATGCATACCCAGGGACTAGAATGCGATCCCGCTAACCACTGTCACTCTGATCATGTTCCAGCACATTCTATTCGCAGACCAGATAGAAATGTACATTGTGTCAGCAATCTGGTAGGTTCAGAATAATCCAAAGGAATTTGTTTGAATCCATTCAGAAATTTAAGCTTTATACAACTTTCCACCTGGAAAAGCACAATCTTCGGAGTCCTTCTCATGTCAAAACAATCTTTACATTCTTTGCCAGTCCTTTGTTCTCGCTTTCAATCCATCCACATCTCTGTGTGCACGCTTGGGTCTTTAGGAACACATGTACCCCCTTAGAAAAAGCGCCCTTGGGAAAAATAACTGTAAGCAACTTTCTAGATGGCACACAATTAATGCGCCTCTGGAGAATCTCTTTACCCAGTGCCTCCATCAGTAATAAGGTGTGGAATCCAGAGCAATGCATGCCCTCATTCACAAGGGGCCATACCCCCAAGCAAATGAGAAAATGCCTCCTTGACATTGCGCACACACGAAATCAGTGCCTGCACATTGGCTATTAGAGAAGAGATTAAGCAAGACCCATCTGTAATAAGGAAATGTGCCAGGGGCACAAAAGAGAGCTCAAATTCCCGCTGCACACCTGGGGCGATTCTGCCTCTTGGTGCAAAAACAAGTGACATCTGGTTATCGCTGAAATGAATCAGTATCGCATCTAGGCTATATGCACTAGCATCCAAGGTACCAATGCTCTTAATGACATTTAACCAGATGGGTGACTGTGTTGTGAAAACAATAAGTTGATATGCTATTCATAGAGCAAATTGTGACCTTGGATGAGATGTCCTAGAGCCATGACTCAAGACCACCTATGAGAGGAATGCAAGGAGACACTGCCTCCAAGTAGCCTAACAAAACTGCATGACAAATGATAAACCACTGCAGAACATCAACTGTAGGGAAAAGAAGAAAAGGTGTAAGAACAGGAAAACACTGAAGTCTTTACTGGGAAAGCACTGCAATAAAAATATTGATTATTAAACATATGTAAGCACAGTGAAGGAAAACACAGTTGTCAGTCTTGTACATTCACTCGTATCACTCACTGCTTTGGAAGTGAGGAAGGATTCAGGGCTCCCTCATGAGGACAGAAATTAAGTTGAAATAACAATCAATGTTATAAATTTAAAACAATGATTTCATATCCAAACATGCGCTGCTGCGAGGCATGCAATATTGGAGTATGGCTTTGAAGCCCCGCCCACTCTCCGCCCATATTTTTAATTGGCTCGTGTCATTGTCCTTCGTAAACGCTGGTTTCCGAGTCATTAATAGGCTTGTTAGTCCCTCCTTGGTACCGCCTGTCTGCATTTGTTACCTCCCATAACGACAGGACATTTTACTTGCCTTGTTACACGGTCTGCTTTATCTTGGCTGTGAGCACTATTTTGTTTAATGATTTGCCCCTATTCCACCCACTACGTCGCAGCACGATGCCTGCTTTTATTTTATTTACTAATGCCGGTCCCCTTTAACTATAGCGGCTGCATCGTTTCTTTATTTTAGCAGCGCGGTCCGCTTAATTATTATTATTTTTTGTTTGTTTTTGTACTAACGCCCATGCGGCGCTTTCCCATTCATGGAGGCCGCGCCCCTTTCTTAAGACAAGCTGCGTCTAAAGAGAGGTGCGCGGCCGCTATTAAAGTGATAGCGCGGCATGGGCGCTTTTACAAAAAAAAAACCATCTGTTTGTCAACTTGACAAACAGATGCTTTTTTTTTGTCAAAGCGCCCAATGCCGCGGTTTCACTTTAATGTCGGGCACGCCACTTTCTTTAGACGCAGCTTGTCTAAAGTAAGGGGCGCGGCCTCCATGAATGTGTAAGCGCCGCATGGGCGCTAGTAAACAAACAAATATTTGCAATGCAATAGGTCTCGCATTTGCGAGAGTTTAAGCTATTGCATTGCCAATAGCTCATACTCTCGTAAATGCAAGACCTATTGCATTGCAATGGCTTGTTACTTAATAGATTCCTCATCCAGACAAGCTTCTATATAAGGCCCAAGTTGTTACATAATGCCAAGTTTGGGCAAAAGAGTCGCATTGTAACCGGGATATGAGAAACCAGTTCAATCTGGGGTATAGTGGTGTTAGGAAGACTTTCCAATGGCGGTTCCCAGCTTCTTATGCATTGTTCAGAGTCTCTGGTGCACAGCAACAAATTCTATTCGCATATACAGAGCCTTCTTGGCGGAATTGAGCCCATGCTTGACAATATAAAAAACGGACACCTTTCTTTGAACCAGCCACCGCCTGATTCTACATCTTGTTACTTCTATACTCCAGATTGAACAAATTGATCTCATCCCAAGCGTGCCTTCATATTAGGCCTTGGACTACTATCCATGCTTGGGTGCATCACAAAGTGGTTGTGGCAGCTTACCATGTTTTGTAAAATAGTGTGACAAGACCCATTTCTCTGCGTCAAGGACAGGAGAATGGCTCCTCTCATGTACAGTTCCATGGTTATGTTAAACCAAGAACCTTGTGATGATATCCTGTGTGTATGTGCAGAGAGAGGACAGCACATTCCTGGTAGTAGGGCCGTGTGTGTTGTGGGAGCCTGTGTACTGGGGACAGTGGGATCCATTTTGGATGTCCCTGGTTTAGCAAGCCACACGTTGAGGACAGCTCCCTCCAGGCAGTGGAAGTGTTTTGCCTCCGTGCCTATGGCTGCAAGGTGGAGACCCAGACACTGAAGTGACGGAAACTGGGCTACCTTTAGAAATTCAATGAGGACCTTGTTAGCAAAGGGCTGTTGATTAGTGCTTCCCAAGCACTGCCATATGGTAGATGGTACAGAGGAGGGCTGGGAGAGTAATTTCTGTTGGTCAAGGTGAAGAAGATTCTTTAATGCTTTATGAAGACCGTCGACATCCAGGTGCAGAGATACCACACTTAATTGTGCCCTGGCTTTGGATACTTCTTGGCGCCAGCCCCATTGCTATGTGCCTTGGAGCCATCACCTTGCACAAAGGTTGTGTCTGAGGAACATCCAGATAATGATATTTGAAAAAGAACCAACCCAAAGCAGTTAAGAAAACGTACAGTGGAGCCACATCCCCTTTCTGCAAAATGTGTATTAAAGTGGGATCCAAATCAAGCCATAGTGTTCGTAATCCAAGTTCTTCTTTATGAAGAAAGTGCTCTAACGAGTGCTCGAACAGCTGCTGGCAGCCAGTCTCCCAGAGGTGAGGGGGCATCACCTGGAATCTGTACTTCCTGCTGGAGGGGAGGAGGGTCTACCTTAAGTGCCTAGAAGTTTCTTTTTCATATGAGAATATCAATTGGCTGGACAATATGTTATTGTGTCTCTGGGTTAACTGTTGTGTTCTGAGCTCTTGTCCCTCACACTGCTTTATAGAGAAGCCTTAGACTGCTCACCGTGTGACTCAAGTCCAGAAAGGGTTGTACTTGACCCACTTTGCAGAGCCATAGTAGGACAGACCCCAGGACACGAGTGGCAAACAACCTCGACCACCACAGTTGGTGCTCCTTAGCCCCATTCTACCTTGTACCCTCCTCCAACCTCCCTACTACCCGAATGAGGTCTGAAAAAGTCTGACAATGCAATAAAAAATCAAGAGTGAAATAGCTACTCATACATGATTTGTTATAACTTGTGAGCTCAGTGCCAAGGAGAAAACAAAACAAACTTCCAATAGAATAATGTACCCCACCCATACATTAAAAGGATATTTTAGATCAGCCTAGAGTTTCATAATGTTATATAGGTACCCTGCCTGTGGCCTCAAGCCTCTAAGGGATAAGAACTTTTCAATTACCTTCAATATTTTACTAATGTACAACCGGGGTAGATTACCTCCTATATTTATACTGCTCTTCTCTTCATAGAAGCAGTGATTTGCAGATAAAAAGCTGTAAGTCTGACAGGGCAGACTTACCCTGGCGTCTTTCAGAGGTCAGCAGACTGAGCAACGTTAAAGTCAGTGATAACAAGTCCTGTCACTCACAGTGCTTATAAATGAGGATGTGTGGTATGAAGCACTATAAAAAAAAAATAAGGCCTTTCCTTTCAGGTATAACACTCTTTCATGCTTCGAATGAGTGATAACCACAGATTATGATATGCAAACAAACGCCATGAAGGGGCATGCCATCCAATTATGACTTGTTGACACCCAATCCATGTTTATAGAGATGTTTCACAGCCTACAGTAATAAAGGGAGCTTTCCAAAGTTATCAATCACTAAACTATGCCTATTCTCAGGTACAACCCATTCTGCTACCACACACTTCTGGTCGTGCTTGCTTACCGGTCACTCAGTAGTTTGCAGCAAGTCTGAGTGAACTCTGAAGGATTACTGAAGCACAGATCCCCCGCCCTGCACTCATCAACTACCTGGAATTTGGCAGCTTTGCCAACTGCGCACCCTCTTTCTTTAATTTCAACTTCTCACTGTCAGTTTTTTTCCACTAACCCAGTAAACACTCTAAACTTTTATACTGCCTAAACATTTAGACCACTCATCTGCTCTGTCATCATCATGTATACACCCTTGTTGCTGCTTCTAATAATATAGATAGAAACTAGGAGGTCATTTCTCTCTGCCAAAAGACTTCTTCGCTCTTAAAACTGCCAGCAAATCTACCATCATTAATGTCAAACAACGCTTCCATATCAAGACCATTCCGGATATTGACAGCAAGGGTACAGCACTTTTCAAGGCACTGCGTAAATTCTCTCCCACCTTCTGCCATCTAATATTCCATAACAAAAAAACACCATCAGCCAAATTTCGAATTGCATTTTCTGCCTATCTGAATATTAAGAGCACCTTCTTGTGCACTGACATTTACCTCTTCCCTGGAAATTGGCCAAAACCTTGCACACCTAAAAAAACACTCTAAAGGCGCATGTTTTTACCAACTGCAGCCCCATTACCCATTTTCCATACTTTGAGCGATTATGGACAATGCAGTGGCGCTGCATCTATAAACCCACAATAATGGACAAGCCTCCCGCACACCAAATAATTTGATTTCCACCTTGCTGCAGACCTGACCTTGTCACAACATAGATTGGCAGTTATAAGCAAACTCACTGGGACAAATTGGATAAAGAGGAATTTTCAATAGAAAAGTCAATGCAGATTTAACAGCCTCTAAACGGGAACCTGTTTTTGGCATCCAAGTACTTAAGGGACCCACATTAATTTATCCACACATTGGAAAAAATGTATTACATTACCTGCGAAAGCGATTAATTTAAATGACTAAGTGCCCAGCCAGAAAACAATTGTTTGTAAACAGAACACAAAGAACGTTGCATATTATAGAACACACATCATAAAACAGGACTAAAGATACAATATTTTCCATTGTACTTAATTGAGTCAGAATATAATATTTCAGAGTTACCATTCTCATCTTGATGTAGGGATATAACAAACTTGCTATTCAAAAGAAAACGAGTTGTTGGATTGAGTTTTTCAATATACTGCAGGCAAAAGTCACAAAACATTAATTTATTTATGTAAAGGTCTTTGTATACGTTTCTTTCAACCATGACAATCCAAGAATTGTTGAGGTCAAGAGTCCTGTGTACAGGTCACACAATCATTACTTTAAAAACCTGGAGAAAGTTTTCTGCATCTTAGCCACACATTTGGAAAATGGTGGCAGTACCATGTTGAACAGGACAAGCACAACTGTACACTAGTCAGCGAGGACTACTGAGGTGGAGGTTGCTCAATAATAATGCAAAATGTATGAACTTCAAAGTGTTTAATGAATATGTTTTAATGACTGCTTTAACGGCCTTAATACTGCAAGGCTGTATGTATTAGTTTACAGACTGTAGCATACGCTACTATGGAATAGACTGTTTGAACCCCTGAAACATGCGGAGTAAAGAGAAAAATATACATTTTGTGGGTGGATTGATTAATTGTTGTAGAAAAGAAGTGGGTGAATTTAATTGCCTGTAATACAAATTACATAAAGCAATGAAGTACCGTTGTCACTTATCGGTACAGGACAGAAGCCCTGAATGTTCTTGTATATATGAACCCCATTGACCTAAGTGTGGAACACCATGTGGCCAATTTTCTGAAGAGTAGAAATAAGTCTGACATCCTGCTGAAGCTCCGCTTGCCTACCATGCTGCTTCTAACTTAGCCTAAGTGAAGATCCGCACCAGCCGAATGAATCCAGAGATGCAGGCACCAAGATGAAATTTCTACCCTTCACTGTTCAAAATCCAACAATTTACAAGTGCTGGTGTGCTAGTGGTGACTGTGCCTGTAAAACACATTCATGGCAAGTATTTGCGTGTGCTGTCCTTTGAGGAATCTCTCTAACCTTTTCAAATCCCAGGGCCCTCTAGCTGGAGATGTATGAACACCAGCCATTCACCAGCCTCAAAGGGCCCAAGTGCCAGAAAAGCCATGGGTGGTGGGTGTAGGGTGGGGTGTTAGTGCAGGGGTTGCTGGCCCTGCATTGCAGTGCAGAGGTCCAGTACATTGCTGGCTGGATTCGGATACCTCGAAGAGGGCTTGCATAACATTCTGCATGTGGGTTCACACATTGATTGCATCTACGAGTCAGACAACCATTTTCCCCCTTCACTATTAAGATTTCCCCCTTCCCCTTGATTGCGAAGCTTTTGACCAGGATCTATTAGGACAATTATGTCAATGTCAATTATGTCATTATTCAATGGAGCAACTGGACCTAACCCTAAACTGGGAAATAAGAAATATGGATATTGTTCATATTGGAATGCGTGAATGCATGTATTCCGAGTGAGACCCTGAGCAGACCCTTAGAAATGGAGAATTACTGCTGGAAGTTGTCTTCCTGCATCAGATTCCTGTATGGTTCCCCATTCTGGTCTGCTTCTTACCCGGGAATCTCACCAGCTTTCAGCTATTGAAATGTCCAGGTGGGAAACAGAGAGTGGAGTACTGCCATGTCTTTTGTAATTGCCCATTGTGTAGATACTTCCCTTTCTGACCAAACTGGGACTACTCAGCACTCACAATGAGGGCCTGAGCTACTTGATTCTACTGTTTTAGAATGTGTTAGAGGGTTGCGCTATTTGGACTAAGTGTTTTCATAAGTTTTCTGGCGTTTGCGACAGATTAGCAGCAGTTTTGTAAGAGTTACGTTTGTTTTGGCAAAACACTCACAATCCTCCGTCTTCTCTATTTTTTATGAATAGTTCAGTGTTCTCGATCAGTTAGTAATTGCTTATATTGGAACGAGTGTGTACAGTGCTGTAACTAAGTTCATTTGTCTATTTTTGTTACCTATTCAATTTGTCATTTTTATTGTTTGCTTGCCATTTACTGTATATTTACTTACATTCATGAGTCATTGCTAACATATTGTTTTTCATTTTATTAAGTTAACAATTCTGGGTACACAATCCCATCTTTATAGCTATGCTTAGAATTTTATTGTTCTGTACCACCACGACTCAACCCCTTAAAACCACCTTCCATGAGCCAGGACTAGTCCATTCATTTACACGCAAAACTGAGAGCTAATGTGGCTTTGGAAGTCAACTTTCTGTCGCAGTGTTCTAGCTAGTGGGGAATATCTGCAAGTCCACATTTGATATTTTTATTTTTTTCTTGCAACTTCAAGGATCAGGGGAAAAATCTGACAGACAACACGCTTTTCTATATTCAGAACGCCTGCGCACGCTCGCTGGTCTGGTATTTGTACAACTGTAAACTATTTTTGTAGGTTTCAGATTCAACTGTTCACTGTAGAGACACTGTTCTGGTTAAATCCAATAAATCCATCAAATTTGTTTCAGACATTTTTTCAGCTTTCCTTAAATATTTTCTTTATTGGAAGCAGAATCACATATGATTTGAAATATTTAATTTATTGCATGGGTTTGTACAATGTGCATTAGAAAAGAGCAGATAGTATTGCTACTGTAAATTTGCCCTCAATAATATAAAAACTTTTTTTCAGTGTTAAAATTATCTCATAGTCATCCATTTCTACAATACTCTTCAGAACTAGGAGAATGATGATTTGTATGATACAACTTAAACAAAGTTGCATTTTTACAAAAATGAACTAAGATACATGTGATGCTGCTTTTTCTCTTTTCTCCGAGAAATCCGGGTTATTTCATTCGAAAATCCTCGGGTCTGGAAAAAAACCACAAAACACAGCGAAAGAATAAGCTTTAGTGCCCCCTACTATATGAACAGCAAGAAATGAGTCTCTTTTCGGCCTAAGGATTAGAAAGTGGAAATAACATCAAATAAAAGAAATGATGACGGGAAAGCCTGCATAGCTAGAGTGCAAACAAATGAATTTTTTTTTTTTTTAAAGGAAACAGAAAAAATGTGTCATGATACAACAGTTGCATAGCTTGTACAATCCATAAAGCTAGTGGCCCCTGTCATTCAGTAGGTGCGTGCACGTGTGATGAAGTATGCACGCGCATGAGTCACCCAGGATTGGACTAGGACAAAAAATAGGCCAGGAGAACCAAAATAAAAGCATTACCCATTAGTGAAGCAAATAGCGAAAAAAAAAGTGGTAATATCAGGGAAATCAACAGGAAAACCCGGCCCACGTCCCTTTAAAACCGGCCCACAACTGCTAAAAAAAACAGCCCACACAGTGATATCAGACCAGTCCATCAGGCAATGCCCGATTGCCCTATAGGCCAGTCCGACCCAGACATCACTATACATATGCATGCCTAATTAATTATGCGGGTGCCATTTTATTAGTTTTTTTTTTAAATTTACTTATTCAAGATAGCAGGCACTGTTTGGTGCAGTAAATAAAAAAAACACATTTTCAATCGTACTATAGTGCATTTCAGCAGCAGATGGTAGCTGCCTGTGGGCCCTCCAAGAAATCTAACAAAAACATTGTTGTTTCAACATTTTTTATTAGGACCACGAGGGGTGGGCAAACACCAGAGGAGTGGGTGTTGGGATGAAGTGGAAGGAATATAAAAATAAAGCCAGGTGGTGCAGAAAAGATGCAAAGGGGGAATGAATGAACGAATGAAGGGTTTTGTAAAGCACACAGCTGTTCCTAGCACTAAAAGTAGCGCACAAGGGAGAGAGAAACGGAGCATGAGGAGAAAAGCACATGAAAGGGAGAGGGGGCAACTCACGAGGCAGAAAGCAACATGGAGTGCGGGCATGGGTATTTGGTGGACGATAAAAAATAAAAAAAAAGGTAAGAGGAAAACCGCATGCACTCGCATAGAATGATTGAAGAAAAAGAATGTTGTTTCTTAAACGTGAGCACTGGGAGAATACAGGTCAATCAATGAAAAGCATGGAAAAGTGTCTTCAGTCCATGAGAGGGACAAACATAAGAGGAAGGAAAGCCATCAAATAGGAAGCAGGGAAATACGAGTGACAATAAAGCTATCACATGGAAGCAATGGGCTGGCTCTAAGCCCACTGTAGGTTTTTGTATTGTCCACAAGAAGTCTTTCTCAGACCTAAAAATAAAAGATGGCGTAAACAGACAAAATGTCATTAAGAAAACCACTATGTATCCACTTTCATCCTTATCCTTTATAGTGACTGAATGATAATCAATTCCAATTAAAGCTCGCTCACACAAGTAGCATCTTTAAATTGCGGAGTTAACTTCCACTATAGGTACACATTGTAAGCTGCTAAATCAGCTCACAGAATGATTCTTTTGTAGAAATGTTTATGTAACCCGAGGTAGTGGGCTGAAGCCTGATTGGTTAAATCATTCCGATTAATTTGGTGCTACTGGTCTTAGAAACAATTTGCCAGGTGAGACCTAGTGGCTTTGCCAGTGCTTGTTTCAATTTCTTGGCTCGATACCCTTTTCACTTTCAGCGAACCTGAAAAAAGGATTGCATGTATTAACTGTAACAAATATTATCGTCATCTACATTTACCACAATTTTTCCTTGAATACACAAACGTGAATTTATGAAAAGTTAGTTCATATGTGAATGAAAAACGTATTCAAAATTCCAATCCACATACAATGCTGCACGTCTTTTTCTAAGACCTAGTAATGAGTATTCTGAGGGGCTGCATTTTAACGAAGGGTGGCAACTCCTATCTTGCCTGGCTATGTGCCTTTGTCAAGGTCGGTTTCTTAATTTTTAATTTGGCTTGTGCAATGCACGTGGGTATTGTCTTTGCAAATGCTTGCCCAAATGTGGTGCAAACACTGCCTAAGGTAATAGGATGGCGAGTGGACGTCCTGAAATGGTATTTTTTTTTATATATATGTGTAGTGTTCCATGATGGTTCTCACGTTACATGTACACGTCTCGTTTAGAAGTAACAAAAAGAGCCCATCTTTGACAGTAGAATTATAAGAAAGTACATTTTCAAGATAGTCGCCCAGCGTGGGTACTCACAATGTGACTACTATCTCGGGCTGATATAAGTACTACTGTTTTTGGAAATGCTTTTGTAATACCAACGGACGGGGAAAAATGTAAAAACCACTAGCAGGCCTTTTGAAGTTACTGGACGAGAAGTGCTCATACCTCCATAACAGTTGTGGGTATAATCCCATTTTGAAAAAAAAGTATTTCACTCTAGGAAGAAGCACGTGGGACCCTGAAGGCTTCCAATTTGTACTACCTTTACATTCCATTTTCAATTAGCCCTATAAAGGGTACCAGAATCTGCAGTATTTGGATTTAGGCGTCAGCGGAAGAGTGGAAAAGACCAAGCAAATGAGGACTTTTTTGGTCACGGCTTGCGAAAGGCACAAAAGAGACCAACAAGGTTAAACAATGAGAAATGTTCATGTACTTTCAGCACACTGACTCCTCGATCAATGAGGATCGTTGCATACAGTTTTGTCTCCAGTTATAAGCTTAGAAGTGCAAGTAAGAGTTGGAAATGCATATGAAAAGCTTGTAATTAGACAGGGTCATCAGTGTGTGGGTGTTCACCTCCTGCACTGCAATTATCTGACACCTCCTTTGGCCCTCTCCTGGAAACACCCACACCTACTCATCCATGGAGAACATACAACGGCGCAAATTAAGCAAACTTTGCACAATTTACACACGACAGATGAAACCTTTTATTGCTGACATATATATCTCGCTTTACGAATCGTATCCTAAAATAACTTTTTCAAAATGCAAGCCTTATTTAGGCATAGAAAAACTCCAAGTATCAGGCCAAGATGTGAGCTCCACCGTACATGACCCATGAGAGTGTAGACACGCGCGATGCAGTTTTAAGCTTGAGACCTGTGAAACTGAGGGCCACCTAATAATCACATTTAGCAATATATCTATTTTGTTGATTTTTAAATCCAAACAAACAAAAAAGCGATGTAATGACCTTTAAGAATATGTTCCGCGCACTGGTACAGCACACTGTGACAAACATGCAAGCACATGCCCCTCTTAACAGCTGATCAGTAGAAAGGTTTGTGAAACACATTTGCTAGCCCAGTGAAGCCAGAGCTGATTGTGTTCCGTTTCATCATCATTGCACCGATATATATTCGAGCCTTGCTCTCTAGCAGACAAACCACTTCTCCAATTTGCTTTTCGGAAGTGGTTCAGAATAAGCTGTCGTTGCTTATATGGCAAAGACAAAAGGAATAAACCATGCTGGAAAGATATTACTGAAGGATAGTGAGGAAAGGTCACTTGCCTGTAAATCAGAATTATCAGAATTTACAGACTGGTTTACTCTCTAAAATGTCAACATTACGTGCACACATATTCTGCTAATAATATGTCTGGGGGCTCCGGTGACGCAGGTTTGCCATTCACATAAAGACTGGCTGTCAGCGATACATGCAGGTGATGGATTGATAGCCCCTGGCAGGCAGGTTAATATAATTGTAACATTCACCGCAACACTCAAAGTTAGAGATGCAACGTCCGGAGTATGACGCCATTAACCACAACACCGTGTCAGTGGAAACCTTTCCATGTCCAGTCCGCTGCACTGAAGTATAAAGCATAGCTGCTTCCAGTAGGCAGTTGTAATTAGCATTCGTGTGGCTGCTGTGACCAGAAGTGTGGCTATCAAAAGTGCAGCCGGTGCAGTGGCACCGGGAGCAAGAGAACAAGGGCCTGCTGCACGCAAATGATCGCTGTATCTTACGTCTCAACCAGTGAACAAGGTGCCCAGTTCCCGTGCTTTCACCAGGGCCTATGTCCGTGAGGCAGCGCCAGTGTTTTCAAAGTGAATGGACATCAGTAGCCTCAACAGATTAATACGGTTTTAATTAGATACTGGACGCTTGTACTCATTTAATGCCCACTGGTCGTGGATAGACCTGCAGGTCTCCTCATGCAATATATTCTTAAAATGAACAATGGTATTAGCCAAGAGGACAATAAAGCGGATTCCAAACGTGGCTCTAGAAGTAGTGTTTGCAGCCCACACATCATGAGATACCAATGCGACGCACTTAATTTAACATCCAAACTTCAATTATGTGTTTTATGCATGAACATTATTTTTTTTTTGTATATAGATACCAGGCAGGACGTTCCTCAGGTCTGCCTTCCCACAATCACCCACTCCACACATAAAAACCCGCCACTGGGTTTCCATGTCACAGAAGAAAATGGCTGCCGAGTGACAGGTGATGAGGCCGCGTTTGTTCTGGACTGCAATCAGCTGCGGGTGCTCAACAGACAAAACGCAAGAGAATGTTGGCCCCTGGGGGAAGTGAGGGTCGCAGACCAGTCTTCCCCAGGGGTGCTTCGTGCAGGGACCGGGAGGACAAGACAGGGATAGGGCTAGTTAAGGGGAGGGTTTTAGGTAGGCTATAGGTGTCAGGAGAGGAGGATCCGGCCTCTTCCTGACACCGAACACCACTGGGAGGGGCTGTGTCTTCAGAGCCACCCACCCTACAGGTTACAAGAGTTGGGGTAGGGTAAGGACGGTTACAGCGTTGCCAGTTTAGGACAGGCTGCAGGCTAGGCAGTACTTTGGAGGGGTGGTGAGTCACAGAGGGCAGATCCACCCCTGGGGGGGGGGGCAGAGGGGGGGGAGGGGTGTACAGGTGACTGATGGCGGGCGTGGGATGCAATGAGCAACGGAAGTAACTTCAAGGGAGGAAGATTGGAGGACGGGTGAAAGAGAGATTGGGTATATGGAATAAGGTCAGAGTGTGAAATGCGGAGGAATGAAGCAAAGGAGATGGTGAGTTGCGAATGGCACGGGGAGAGTGAGATAGTACCGGTTTATGTTAAGATGTAGATTTGAATTGTTATTAAAGATTAATAAAGTTTATTTAGTATGTTGCAACCTTGTCCTAATAAATGGCCTTTTAGGCTTTATATGGCTTGGAGTGTGGTTTATTGCACGAACATTTGTAAAACGTCACCCAACCAAAAGCGGCTTGTTTTCACAGCGAGTGTGCTATAGAAACAGCCACAAACAAGACAACTTAAGATACCTCCTCGTTTCTGCCTGCCTTCCTTCCTGCCCTCAAAATGCCGGTTTTATAATGTTTTACAACAATAAGGTGTGTTTTAATGTTGGAGTCCAATGAAAGGAAAATGACTGTGAACCTGTGAGCTGCCGTCTGTAATTTCCACCTCCTACCTGCCCTTGAAGCTTACACTTGGCATGCAGGGGCTAATTAGGCGTTTTATTATCTTTCCAAATGATGGTCTTTGCAGTCTGAAGCCCATGTTCAGTGCCTGGAGAGCAGCAGAGTGCTACTTTCACACGAGACAAAGGGAGGCCTCTTATAAACAGATGCTTTCCCAGCACAGCAGCACTCGTACAGTAAGAAGCATGAGGGAATATGCCATAAAACACAGGCGATTAGAGGCAAAACAGAGGTGCACAACTGCAGGGCTGAAGAGCCCTTCACTAAAAAGGTTTCCTTTCAAATAACTGCTGCTATTTGACGAACTACAAGGGCACCCCTTTATTTCCCAGGTAATTACTTCTGCAACGCAAACTACTTAAAACAGCCGCATTACCACAAGGTGCTTCAGAGGAAGATAACTAACACTTGTGATTCCTGTGTTACTGCGTTTTTTCTTACGGCAATGTGCTGAACAGATGATTTGCAAAAATTAAATGTATTAAATTAAAATAAAAAAAAGGAATTATCTTCAGTGGTCTCAGGTTACAATTTGGGTTCTCAGTTATGGACCCACTGAGGTGATATGAAGAGAAATAGTGGGCTGGTACTGAGAGGCAACAGAACAGCCATCATTGATTGGTTGATGAGGTTTCAAAAAATGTGAGACAGGCAAAGGAATTCCGTCCTTCTTGGTAACCTATGAAGTGACCACTGCAATTGAGTGCACCACCTGACTCTCCATATTGACCGACCTCACCTGAGTACCCACAGGAGTTCAGGCACGGAACCCAAGAACTGATGAACCAAGAAGTTTCAACAGAGTCCAACAGAAGTCAGCATTAGGGACGAGGTTGGTGTAGTGCTAAGTTGAGCAGTATGGGCCTATCTCCCAGGCATGGAGTCAGCATGAGTGCATCAGGAGTCTCATCAGTGACTTGTCTCGGGGCATCTTTCTAAAGAGATTCATGCTCTGAATCACCATCCATAAAACCATCGAGGGCCACAGGACGCCAGAGGGCAAAGCCCCAAGCCATATAACTTTCCAGAGCCCCAGGATGCTAGGGGGCAAACACCCCTGGCCTTGGATCATGAGGCAGCACCATCGACTCATCATGTCCGCTCCACCAAGTTGCACTGGAAGTGCATGAAACCACTTCATAGGTCAGCTAATCCTTGCAATTAGCTAAGGCAGCTAGATCAAAAGAGGATCTTCTCCTATGTGTCCTCAGGGATGAGTGATCAGCAGGAATCTTGACTCCAGCTACCCAAACATTGATAATAGTAAGGGAACATGGTACTGAAACCACAGAAGAACAAAAGTTGTGGCAAATGTGCAGTTTCATATATAGCAGAATATAAAGAGAGCGGTCCGGGTTCCAGTCAGCAGCTTGTTATCTTGGGGAAATCGTACACAGAGTGAAAATTACTGACCTGGAGGAAAAGGCAGGACCGGGGGAACTCTCGCTTGCATCAAAACCCTACTGTAAATAATAAAGAGTTGGACAGCAGGAAGGAGGGATGGACATCTTTCATACTATGTTCCTATGTATAAAAAATAGCTTTCTATTTACGACATTTGCTAACGCGAATGTTGATTAAACTATGAAAATGAAATATGAAACCTTGTTCTTTAGTAGGTTCTGAGTATTCCATTCATCTCAAACAAACTTACCAAATTAGGTCTCCACGCAATCAGAAATATTAGGGGTGTTAAAACCATCATCCCTTAAGGGGTTGATCTTGAATGATCCCCACAGATACTTACGGAGTCCAGACTCTGGGAAAGGCATTGATTTCCTCCTGTGTATATTCATCGAGCCTCTTGGGTACTTTGCGTGGCTGTGGGAGCTCTTCCACCAGATTCTTGAGAATATCTTCAGGGATAATCTGATGAGAAACAAACAGCGGCATTAGGCAACTTTTACATCAAACATGAACAAAGGAAACGTTACTTCCTGTAATAAGTATAGTACTCTAAACCGCGGGCTCTTAGTACCAACAAACACATTGGGAATCCTTCAGATTATCGAAAATACCCTGAATGCTGTATATTTATATTTGAATACAGCATGAGGTGGGACTTGTGCATATCCATAATATGCATGTGCAGTTCCTTCCCTTTTCACCTGTGTAGATATTACATGATTCACCTCTAATTATGATTAAGTCACAAAATTGATGTAAAAACACCAGGATAAGAGCTGAGCTAGGGAGCACTAGAGACTGGTGGAACTTTGAACAAGCCTTCTGATATAGCAAGTGTTCTGAAAAGTAATGTGCCCTTAACCTTTTGATAACTGGACCATTATATCCACGTAAAAATGTTGTTTAAATCAAAATCCTAAAAACTTAGCGCAATCTTGTATAAGTCAGGATCCTAGAGAACGAACCTCCTGACTGAGGTGAAGGACACTAGGAAAGCAATCTTCCAGGTAAGAAGTTTAAATTCACAGGTACTTTTGAGCTGATGTGATTTATTAAATTATTGTCTAAAAACAGATTCTGTTCTCATGTTATTGAAAATGTTCCTACAGAATGGAAATGGTACACTACTCTGTCCAACTGATCTCTGGTCGTCCTTTTAAATGAGGATAAAGTCTTTCCTAGAGTGTGCTTGTAGGCTCCAGTCGCAGGCAGCCTATTTTTCACAACAGTTACCTTAGATGTCAGCTTTGGTCTCCTTAACAATTGAGAAACAGAACACATAACAGGTCAAGGAAGTGGGAACATTATGACATCCAGAACTACATAGGGTCAAGAGTAATATCAAATTCCATGAAGCAATTCCTTTGTTTAATCAGTATACAAACACAGGAGGAGGCTTTACAAATATATAGAGCAACAAAGGCTTACGTTTATCATCCAACACTGATGCTGACTTTCGAGAGGGCACATGCATGTGAAGTCTATTATCTCAGGCACAAGGGCTCCATGTTTGGTAATGGCAGATAGGGACAGAGAACTGTACATCCTTACTGTGACAGAATACATTCTTAATGCTAAAGTTCCAACAACATGTTCTGAAATGCAGGTGATCTGGTAACTAAAAGTGGCAAGGGCCTGCTGGGGTAATTGGAATCAGTGAACTGAAGTTCTGCAGAATGTCTCCTCTCGCTACCATGAGAGGAAGACGTACAGGAATCTCCCCATAATTGGTGAAAATAATGAATCAGAGGGCCAAGCTCATCTTGTAGAGAGGAAGAAAGACTATTGAGCGATTCCACCATGGGTGGGGGGCCCACATTTCAGCTATTGTATCGCTTGGTGCCTCATTAGTACACGGGGGCACCATCAATAATGTGCATCGCATTTTAGGTTCTGAAAGGCCCATCGTCTTTTGGTCATTTTGTAGACCTCTTCCTTTGACCTAGATACTGTAGTATTCCCCCTTCTGGGCCTACTTTGGGTCTCCCATTGTTACACGTGTTAGCAGCTTTAGACTGCCTACGCTTTGTGCAGACACACAATACATTTGTTTTTGTGACATGATAATATTTCAGCGAGCTATGCATTTTATTTGTTATTCAGTGACTTTTCCTGGGATTTAGTCTGAACATTTCATACAAGGTCGAACAACATGATGTATTGGTTCTCTTGTGCCTGGTCAGCAACATCTCCTAATGTTTCTAGACATAACACAGTAGCACAGCTGCAGGTTTTCTAACACAACACTATAAACTGCGTCTCGACCCTTTGGAGGTTAGAGGGGAGAATTCCAGCAGAGGAACTTTGTTTTTAATAGAATCTGCTTTGGGACTGCAGGGCGTCTTCATAGGTGGGGTTTTTGTCAGCTGATAATCTGCAGAGGATGCTGCAGCACTTCCCCAATGCAAGCACAGGGAGGGCTGGCACTGAGGTGCTCTATCTATACCATAGTGCTAAAGCTGCATGGTAGTAGAGACAGCAGTATGAGGACAGAGTGGGGAAAGCGGGCTGGTTGGTACTTTATGCACCTCTTTAATGCAGTTAATGCAAATCAGGCTGTAAAAGCAGTTCACATACTTTGCAGTGATGTCAATCATTTTATGTAAGTCTGGGTCTCGCAATGCACTGTAGGCAGCACTCGCTTGCCCTCCACTGTGTGATGTACCTTCATAGTTCCACTTTTTTTGGCCCCTCACAGCTCCGATATAAGCTCAGTTATGCAGTTTTTGTGTGTGCGGAAGTCCTATTCCGGTTCTAATCCTACTGCTGACACGGGCTACGGTGCTGCAAGTTGTTGGCTATGGATAATGGCGGATTTGTTATAAGTGGGAGACTGAGCTGTCTTAAGATGCAGGGTTATGTTCTGAAGCCATGGTTTGGACGAGTCTCGCTATCACATTGCTGTTCCACTTCTTGTACGATCTTCCCCGGGGTGACACTGTTCCTGTAGGTAAGCTACTTATTTGTTCACAGTTCCACTGTATTTAGTGCTCAGCATCGTTCACAGTGCCGTGTAGGCCTCTTTATGGACAGCGCTAGGGGAGTCTTAAGACACCTGTTAACTCTGCAGAACAGAGGCTGGCCTTCTGCTAGGATGTCATTACTGCCGTTTAGCTGGTTGTGTAGTGCCAAAGAGTTCATAACTGTTGCATTCAGGGAGAAGTGTGGCGCAGCGACCAGAGCGGCTGACTCTGGAGCGATGGGTTCACAGTTCAATCCCCGGCTGCAGCTCAGCATCATGCGACTCTGGGCAACACCTCACTTAATCTCTCCGACGGCCCCCAGCGCCTGGATACCCCTAGGGGTCAAAGTCGCGCTTTACAAATCTGAAATTAAATTACATTTTCGTATGCCTATAGAATACTTCGAGGTAGCTGATGTTAAACAAAACCACCTTATTCTTTATATTTGGGGGATTGGGCCATCAGGGCCGGCGAGCCACGCTTCCCTGAGAAGTATTTCTAATTGGGCAAAAGTGAGAGACCCATTTTAAACCAACAGTATTCATTTTACATAAGTCATGCTTTGTCCGTACCTGAAAGACAGCAAAATACCAGTCAAGCGGGACACTATGCTAGGCACAGATTTTTAGCGTAGTGTTTTTAAGCCATGACCTTAATTACATTGGCCACGCCCTTTAGAGAGACCCCTCACTTTTTCATTCCACTGCCCTGCACGTCACTACTCATGTCACTAATGTGAACATACTGCTATGTTGGTTGGGGAAGGGGGGGGGCATTGGTTGTATTTGCTGACTGAATGACAGGCAGGTCAGCGCTGCAATAACCTCATTCTGAGGTAGATTTCTATCACGGAGTCACATCTCCACCGCACGTCTTAGCGCTGCTTGACACCAGAACACACAGGAGGCAAAAATGACACGCTCGTTATATAAAACATGATCACTTAACACTCTTCAGAATGATTTCATCAGGTGCCTACGTCATCGGGGAAGAGGTGTAGTCTTTGCATCATGGTCCTTCGGAGGAGCGTCTTCGGGAGCATGCCGTAGATTGCCAACTTTACAATCTATAAAAAGAAAAAGAAATACACCGCGTGTGAAAGAGGGAACACACATTACCAGGAAACCAGAACGGGCACACTGAACCTTCACTAAGAATGGAAAACGTCACCTCTGACGTTTACGTCTGTGCTTCTCATGAGGTAGGTATTACAACAGCCTATAAGGAGGGTCGTTGCTGCCTGAAGAACAAGTTACTTACCATCGGTAACGATGTATCTGTAAGAGACATATGTAGTTATAGATTCCTTACCTTAGAATTACCCCCAGGCGTCAGGCTGGATCCGGAGAAATATTTTCGTAGCAGTACTCCTGCACATCTTTAGGTGGCATCGGTCGACTCCGCGTCCGTCGTCGGCGTCTTGGTAGCCGGGATGACGTTGTGGTGTCAACTTAGACGCTGCCCCTGCGCGCTGACATCATTTCTGACACGACTTTCCAAGCCAGAAGCGCAGAGCCATGCAAGACACTGACCAATGGTGCACATAACTAGGGCCCTGTAAGGGAGTCCCTATCCCTAGAAGTCAGTTGGCAGAAAGGGGAGGATGGGTGGGGCTGTAAGGAATCTATAACTACATATGTCTCTTACAGATACATCGTTAGCAAAGGTAAGTAAATTGTTCATCTGAAAGAGACTGTAGTTATAGATTCCTTACCTTAAAATAGATACACCAGCAATGCCAACCTAAGTTCACACCAGGAAGTCCTGAAGAACAGAACGGACGAAAAAGCCATCTCTCTGGACTTGGCTGTCCAAGCAGTAATGTTTTGTGAATGTGTGCAAAGATGCCCACGTGGCTGCCTGGCAGATGTCAACCAGCGGAACTCCACATCCCAATGCAGTAGTGGCTGCCGTCGCCCTGGTAGAGTGGGCGCAAAGTCCTACCGGAGGTTCCTTCTTTGCCAAAGAATAGCAGATCTTGATGCATAGGGCAACCCATCGGGAGATGGTACGTTTGTGCATGGCCCGACCTTTCTTGGCGCCCACATATCCCACGAAGAGTTGATCGTCCACCTGCAAGGCTTTAGTTCGGTCAAGGTAGAAGGAGAGCGCAGGTTTTGGGTCCAGACCGTGGAGTCTCTCCTCCTCTTTGGAAGGGGGCGGGAAGAAGGTGGACAGTGTGATGGTCTGACCTATGTGGAAAGAGGTAACCACTTTGGTCAGAAAAGAGGGCCTAGTACGAAGGACCACTTTGTCCGGATGGACAGCACGAAAGGGAGGTTTGGAAGACAGAGCCTGAAGCTCACTCACCCTGCGAGCAGAGGTGATGGCAAGCAGGAAAGCAGTCTTTAAAGTAAGAAGACGTAAAGGACAATTATGTAGTGGCTCAAAGGGAGCACACGTAAGATAAGTAAGGACAAGATTCAAGTCCTACTGGGGCATTACGAAAGGAGAAGGAGGAAAGAGATGAGTAATGCCCTTCAGAAATAGGTTTACAATAGGGGACTTGAAAAGAGAAGGCTGATCAGGGATGCGAAGAAAGGCCGAAATGGCCGAAAGATAGCCTTTAAGAGTGCCCAGCGCAGAGCCCTGCTGGGCCAAAGATAGAATGAAGAGGAGAACCCCTGAAAGAGGGGCAGAAAGGGGATGCACAGGCTGTGCACCATGCCATAAATTTGTTCCATCTACATGCTTATACCGTTTTAGTGGAGGGACGCCTGGCTGCCAAGATGACATTACAGACTTCAGGAGGAAGGTCAAAAGCTATCAACTGTCGCCGCTCAATCTCCACGCAAGGAGGTGGAGGCTGGACAGGTTCAGGTGGAGGACCGTCCTCTGCTGTTGCGACAGAATATCCTCCCGAAGAGGCAGTCTGATCGGAGGATCAAGAGCTCGGGGTACCAGACTGTTTGTGCCCAGTCCGGAGCCACAAGAATGCCTTGGCCCCGGTCTCGCTTGATGTTCTTCAGCACTCTGGGCAGAAGTGGTACAGGCCAAAAGGCGTACAGGAGGCGAAAGGCGTCGCCGAGCGAGTGCCGCCTTGGAAACTCCAACGTGCAGAACTGCTGACATTGCATGTTCTCTTCGGTGGCAAATAGATCTAACCAAGGCTCTCCCCACTGCCGAAAGAGACCTTTCACCACCTCAGAGTGAAGACGTCATTCGTGATCCATCATGCACCGGCGGCTGAGTTCGTCCGCCCTGGCGTTCAGGGAACCTGCCAGGTGTTGAACCACCAGGGCCATACCCTGACGTTCCAGCCGTGTCCAAAGGCGAAGAGCCTCTTGACATAGGGTCCACGACCCCACCCCGCTCTGTTTGTTGTAGTACCACATGGCGGTGGTGTTGTCCGTGAACACCTGCACTACTCTTCCTTTGACAGAAGGAAGGAATGCCTTCAGTGCAAGATGAATTGCCCAGAGCTCCAGGAGGTTGATGTGGAGCCTGGACTCCGCCAGAGACCAGAGGCCTCTGATCTGTGCCTCTCCCATGTGGCTGCCCCATCCCAGGAGTGACGCATCCTTCACCACTGTGAACTCTGGTTGGGGAAGGGAAAGGGATCTGCCGCTGACCCAATCCCGGTTCGTGAGCCACCACTGCAACTGACTTGCAGTCCCCTCCGACATCTGGATGACATCATAAAGATTTCCCTGATGTTGCGCCCACTGGAACTTCAGGTCCCACTGCAGAGCCCGCATATGCCATCTGGCATGATCTACCAGCAGGATGCAGGAGGCCATGATGCCCAGCAGCCTCAGGGTCATTCTCACCGAAATCGGAGATAGAGGCTGAAACATCGGTATCATAGCCCGAATATCCCGGACTCGCTGCTCTGGAGGATAAGCCCGAAACTGCGCTGTATCCAGAACTGCTCCGATGAAAAGGAGCTTCTGAGAGGGAATCTGGTGCAACTTCGGCACGTTGATAGTGAACCCCAGCGAATGCAGGAGGTCCGCCGTAGTCTGCAGGTGGGAGAAGACAGCCTGGGGCGAGCCCGCCTTCAACAGCGAGTCGTCGAGATAGGGGAAGACTGGAACCCCTGATCTGCGCAGATGAGCTGCGTCCACCTCCATCACTTTGTGAACACCTAAGGGGTGCTGGTAAGGCCAAAGAGGAGCACAGTAAACTGAAAATGCTTGTGGCCTACCGTGAACCGTAGGTAACGCTGGTGGGCAGGCAAGATGGGGATGTGAAAGTAAGCATCCTGCAAGTCCAACACTACCATCCATTCTCCAGGGTAGAGGGCAGACAAGACCTGAGCCAAGGTTAACATTTTGAACTTCTCCTTCCGGAGGAAGCGGTTGACGTCCCTGAGGTCTAAGATAGGACGCAGGCCTTTGTCCTTCTTGGGTACCAGGACGTAGTGAGAGTAGCAACCACAACCTACTTCTGGCACAGGGACTCGTTCGATAGCTCCCTTGGCCAAGAGAGCCGTAACTTCCTGGCGGAGAAGGGCCAAGTGATCCTCCAACATGCGATGGAGTGTAGGTGGCATGAAGGTAGGGGTAGTCTCGAAGGGGAGGGAGTAGCCCCATCGGACTATCTGCAAAACCCACCTGTCCGACGTGATGTTGTGCCAGTGGGGGAGGTGATGGCGGAACCTGCCGCCCACTGGCAACTGGTGGCCCTGAAAGGTCTAACTAGGAAGGCTTGGCGGCTGCTGCAGGGGGGGCATTGGTGGACTGGCCTGCCCGCTGGCCCCCAGACCCGCGATGCTGGGTCTCATGTCCCCGGCCACGCATAGGCTGGGTAGCTTGCGCGGCCCTGTGGCTCTGGGTGGAACGTGGTGGGGTACCCTTTCCGTAGCCACGAAAGGGGCGAAAGGCAGACTGCATGGGGCGAGAAGTTGCTGCGAAGCCCAAGGATCTGCCGTGGCCCTAGAGTCTTTGAAGCGCTCAAGCGCGTTGTCCGCCTTGTCACCAAACAGGCGACGCCCATCAAAGGGCATGTCCAAAAGTGTGGATTGGACATCCCCAGAGAAGCCAGACGTTCTCAGCCACGCGTAGAGCCTCAGGGCTACCGATGTGGAAACCGTCCTACCCAGCGAGTCGGCGGTATCCAGCCCAAACCCGGATGGTGAACTTAGCTGCGTCTCGACCCTCAGCAACAGCGTGGGTGAGCACGGCCCGGGCCTCCTCCTGGCACTGTGGCAGCACTTGCGTGACCGTATCCCACACCGTGTGTGTATAATGGCCCAAGAGACATGCGGTGTTCACCGACCGCAGTCCTAAGCTGGCGGAAGAAAACACCTTCTTCCTAAGATGGTCCAGCTTCTTGGATTCCCTATCTGGGGAAGCAGTAGGGAATGCGCCTTTTGAGGATGAGGCTTGGACCGCCAAGCTCTCAGGGGTAGGGTGTTGGGAGAGGAAAAGTGAGTTGCCAGAGGCCGGGCGGTGGCGTCGGGCAATCATCCTGTCCACAGGAGCCCATGTGCTGGGCTTGGACCAAGTGCCCAGAAGGATGTCAGTTAGGGCCTCATTAAAAGGCAGCAGGGGCTCCGAAGAGGCTGCTGCCAGCTGAAGCACCTCAGTCAGGAGGTTAGTCCTGACAGCCACAGTAGGAAGCTCGAGGCCCAAGGCCTCAGCCGCCCTACGCAACACCACAGCACAGGAAGCTCACTCCTCCGTAGCCATGGTAGGGGGAGAAAGCATACCATGGTCTGGGGAGGTATCCAGACCACTGGCATCACCCAACTCCTCTCGCCAGTCCGGCTCCTCAAGTTGGTCTGCTAGAGGGTCAACAGACCCCTCCCAGTCCTCCTCACCCTCCCCTGGCTGCAACTCAGGGCGGTAGGGAATGCCAGGGATGAACAGCGGTACAAAAGTACCCTCCATCGCCGGTACCGGTGCCATGTCCAAGGCGGGTGTGAGGCCGGTTGGGGGTGCAAACGACGTCAATCAATCAATCAGGGAATTGTAAGCGCGCTACTCACCCGTGAGGGTCTCAAGGCGCAGGGAGGGGGCGCATCTGATGTCTGTCGGTAGCTCATTCCAGGTCTTGGCTGCAATGTGAGAGAAGGATCTTCCGCCTGCTCTGGCTCTGTGGATGCGCGGGGTTTCGGCCAGTGCGAGGTTGGAAGATCGGAGGTTTCTTTTGGGTACGTGGAAATTGATTCTGTCGGTGAGGTATCTGGGTCCGTTGTTGTGTAGGCATTTGTAGGCTTGAGTGAGGATTTTGAAAGTGACTCTTTTCTCCATGGGGAGCCAGTGGAGACTTCGTAGGTGTTGGCTGATGTGTTCGTGTCGGGGGATGCTGAGGACGAGTCTGGCGGCGGTGTTCTGTATTGTCTGGAGTTTGCGGAGTAGGGACTTGTTGATGCCGGCGTACAGTGCGTTTCCATAGTCCAGTCTGCTGGTGATGAGTGCGTGGGTGACTGTCTTCCTTGACTCCGGGGGGATCCACTTGAAGGTCTTGCGGAGGGTGTTGAAGCAGCTGGAGGTGACGGCGTTGACCTGTCGGTTCATGGTGAGTGATGAGTCGAGTACGATGCTGAGGTTCTTGGCGTGGTCTGAGGGGGTAGGTGGGCTTCCGAGGGCAGTCGGCCACCAGGTGCTGTCCCATGCAGAAGGAGTGGTACCGAGGACGAGTACTTCTGTCTTCTCGGCGGAGAGCTTCAGGCAGCTGTTGGTCATCCAGACTGCGACGTCTTGCATTCCTTTCTGGAAGTTGAGTTTGGCAGTGGTGGGGTCTTTGGTGAGGGAGAGGATGAGCTGGGTGTCGTCGGTGTAGGATACGATGTTGAGGCTGTGTTGTCGGACGATGGCTGCGAGGAGGGCCATGTAGATGTTGAAGAGGGTGGGGCTCAGTGATGAACCCTGTGGGACTCCGCAGGTGATTTTCGTGGGGTCGGAGAGGAAGGGTGGGAGTCTGATCCTTTGGCTTCAGGGGTGTCTTCACTAGAATCGGCGGCGGGGAAGGTACCGTGAGGTCGACCGGCGTGGATCCGGATCCAGGCCTGGATCTTTGGGGACCCTGCAGCAACGAGGCCGGAGCCGCCGGCATCGAAGGCCCAGGGCCCCCAGCTGAGTCCGTGTGGCCCAAAGGCGTGCCTGCGGAGTCGGGCTGCCCAAAGATGCTGTGCAGCGCTTTGTAAAATGCACGAAGCTGGCCAGGGGACGCTCCGGGAAATGGAGGGAAGCGCAGAGCCGTCCCAGCGGGCTCTGAAGGAGGAGCTGGAAAGCGACGACGCTCCAGGTCCAGCGTCACGTCGGCCGAAGGACGGGGAGACGGTACTTCTTCGCCGTCTTCTTGTGCTTCGACTTACCGGAGGAGTGCGAAGACTTCGAGGACGAGTGGTGGTGACATTGCGAATGGTCCTGCAACCTTCCTCTCGACCGGGACCTCGAACGACGCGGAGCGGACTGCCGGGTGTCCAAAAGCTTTCGGGATAGCTTCCGCAAAGATTTCGGGTTCATGGCCCGGAGCACGACTTCGGATCATGGTCGCGCGCCAGGCACCAAAGACACACGAGGTGCGGATCGGTGACCGACATCAGCTTGTGACAGGAGTCACAGGGCTTGAATCCGGTCTGACGATGGGACATCACTCGTGCACCGGGAGTCGAAGGCTCAAAAAAAGAGGTCAACAAAAGTCAAAAAATGTTTAGTCAAAAAAAGACTAAGGGGCACACACTCTCCGGATCTACACTGGTTGGCGTGGAAAAATAAAGAACAGGCATCAGCGCGCAGGGGAGGCGTCTAAGTAGACACGGCAACGTCATCCTGGCGACCACAACGCCGACGACGCACGCGGAGTCGACCGACGCCATCTACCAACGCTCAGGGGTACTGCTACGAAAAAATTTCTCCGGATCCAGTCTGACGCCTTGGGGTAATTCTAAGGTAAGGAATCTATAACTACAGTCTCTTTCAGATAGGACTAACATTGATGTGGCGCTTTTTGGGAAAACAGTTGCACGTACATGCACAGAGTCTGCATGCAGGGACATCTGAAGGATTTTGGGGCCCCTGTTGGGAACAGTTTTGAATTTATGGTCCAATTTCAGCTGTTTCATACCGTCTTTGGCCAGGTCACTGACAGATACACTCGTCCAAACTGTAAATGTGTTTATATCTAATATTCAGGGATAGTGATGTGCGTTTTCAATATTGTAACAGCTGCAGCTCACTAATATTGCTGCAAATAATCTCAGTGACACCCTCCCATTTCTCATAAGCGAGCTCCTGTTTTGATCTAAAATAAACTTTTTTTGTATGGATGTTGCATTAAACAAACACATTTCTCTGCAAACTGTCTGTAAAAGACTCAAACACCAATCACAATAAAAATAACTTGAAGGAAAAACGGTAGTTAAAACAATTTGTTTAAGAATTATTAAAGGTCATCAGGGCAAGACTTTCTGCAGAACAGAGGTAGCCCTATCAGCCCCCCCCCCGGAAGGCTGGGCCCTGAGCCAGAGTCCATTAGCCCATGCCTTAAAAGGTCTCTGCCTGCATGCGCACCACACACACCTCAACAAGGAAAGAAAGCTAATAACTTCTGCGAGAAGACAGCCGCGCTCATTACAGCTGCACTCCTCAGCGCCCTGAAACCATTTTAAATATACAGCTGAGATAAATACTGCTCAATGTGATTTATTTTGCCTGGGGGGCAGACAACCAGGGCTGTGAGTGATTAAACCTTTTCTATGATGCTTGGTATCAGGAGGCAAAGAAGCATGATAGGGGCACATCAAACCGCCCAGACAGGCGGTCCTTGCATTTGTACAATGGACCCTGTGCACTGCGTCTTCGCACTGCTCGACCAACCCTTCTGTTCCTTACTTACAACATGAAATTCAGAAAACCTGATAACCTTCCGCCCAATGAACACTAACTTGCCTGGTCGGCACACAGAAAGTAAAACATGGGTTGTTAGCATTAAACTTGGTGTTCTTTCCTTAGCTCTTTACTTAATAAATGGTAAAAGCTCACACTAGAAGGGGAGGCCTTGAGAAGCGAGGAAGATGAGTTACCTAACAGCGCAAATCACCAGGATAAACAAACAGCAGCATTTTAATTCAGATTTGTTGACAATAGAACGATTCCAGTGCTGGCAATGGGTAGGAGTAATGCTTGCACACTTTTAGTGTGTCGGTGTATTCGGTGTGAACGTCACTGCAGCATTGGGTTGGTTAACAAACAGGAGTTGCCTACAGCAGGCTCTTGGCTTCTTTCTTAGTGGTCAGGTCTGTGTGAGCGCTGTTGTGCAGCACATTCTGGGGTCAGACTGTGCTGAGGCACCTGTGATGTCCTTGATGGAATCCTGGTGCTGCGAGAAGAATGGGAGACAGCTGGGACCAAGTAGGTCTTGAATTTACTTAGAGTTAAAAATCCAAATATCTTGGGGGTACCAAGTGGGGTTATGCTCAACCCCAAGCAAGGGACTAGGGCACATTCTTAGACATGCCACAAAAATTCAACTCGCCTGCTTGTTAAGGCGAGGTAGTTTCTTTCCAAGTCAAGAACTTTTTCAGGCTTACGGGTCCTGTCTGGAGAGTAAGCGCTCGCAGCTAGAGCTTCGTAGATCGCAGCTGGCGTACTGCGGCACAGTGAATTCAGCGCAAGTTTGGAGAGCGCAAGACTGGACTGCAGAGCCCAGTGCTGTAATCAGCCAATCAGACTTCGGCCCCCTTAGTTCTGGCCCTTGGTGCTGGTCCTTGTACTCACACTTGCCACTGGTGGGGCATGCACACTGTCAATGCCTCCCCCTGCGTGCCCTACAACCACGCTCTGTTCAGCGTACTGGTGGTGGCAGCACTGAAGTACAGTTTGGTTCGCCCTGGTAGCTTTTGCACTGTAACGCGGGGGGTGCCAGGCAGTAGCCTCAGATTATATCTTCCCCGTGATGGTATTGCCCGCATCCGAGGCAAACTGAAAATGTGAACCGTTAATGAAGTACCATTTCTATTTTCACCATGTCTGTACTGGTGATCCTAGTTGAATTGCTTGTAAACAAGCTGTCTGCAGGGTGTCTGGCTGGGGGACACATTATTTCAGTCTCACAACATCTGGTTAACTCCCACACTTCTACCTTGACACATCAGGACACACCTGACTCTGCAGGCTGTGGCCACCTGCCACAAAGGTAACCTGAAAGCGTGAAACCCACTGAGGTGTAAATAACCCTCAGTGGGTATCCATCCATTACGTCGGCACTGCCAATCTTTGTTGGTTGGTTGTCCTCTGACCTCCTACATTCTGACAGAAAGCCACTTGCCCAGCACCTGATGGTCCAGCATCAGCTAACAGCAATACTTGTACCTCATTCAATAGAATAGGCCTCCGGGGAAAATAAAATAAAGAGCCCATAGAGCGTCCTGGTTGTATCTGCATTTTTCAAGGGAGACAATTATTGAGCTTCAAACAACAGTGAAAGCTTTACACATCAAGTTATGTCAGGACAGAAGGACTGTATTGGTCTTTGTCGTCATCCACTAATGCGAGAGGCAGAACAGTCCGACAAAAAAAGATGAAGGCAAAAAAACAGGTCTCAGGACCCGGTGTGCTGTAGTGACTGAACACACCCTAATAAACAGCTTCATGATGATAGGCAGAGCGAGTTTTCATCATGCCTGCCCGCTGTGTCAGAACAGGGAGAATCATTAGGAAACAAGGAGATGGGTTGGGGTGCATCACTCAGCACTGAAAAGGAGGCTGGAGAACAAAATCAGACTTCTAAGTCCATAAAGAAGGCTCTACTTGTTCGCCATCTGAAGAGTCCACTTCTTAAACCCAGGAGGACCAACATATGCATCACAACCAAGCCAGCCTCGTCAAACCAGGGTCGGACAACCAGCCTGGTCTGATGAAAAAGGAAGCAAGATTCCTGCCAGAGGGCAGCTGCCACCAGCCCAGGATGGAAAGACTGGGTAAGGATGGGGCACACGCGGCGTATCATAGCACCTGTCTCTTAACCTGCACAGTGCTTGCCTGATGAGGAGTCGAAGCGGCACAATCAGCCACAGAACAAGCCCCTGTGCAGCAAAGCATGATCAAAGTAAAAGATGAAATAGAATGATAATGAATAAACAAAGTAGGGGGTCAGAAACATAACGGGAATCATAGCTGCCAAGGTTTTCTCATTTACATCTGGGTTTTTCTACATTTGTGGTTTGCTAATGTAACGTTTGAAAGATGCGTGTGATACAAAATTGACACTTTATAAGAAGCAGAAAAGAGGTGCAATGGCAGAGCTCTGGTTTGCTTATTCAATCCATCCAGGAACATTTATTTGATGTTAATAATATATCAAAAACACAGTAATTTAAAACAATACTGATGACCATCACCTGGCCAGGGCCAACTGGCAAGTTAAGCTCAACAAAGAGACATTTGTTCCAAGCACAGTCACATCCTGATACTGTTGACACTACATGTAATGGAGGATCCCGGCTTGCTCCATGCCAGGTGCGGAAAGGTCAACCTGTCATGGATTCTTTTTCCTTTCTGATGTTTGTTGTGCTTGTTCTTAGGGAAAGGAACTAGATGTGCCAGAGTGCAAATATATTACTGTGTACATGCGTGGTGTGCAGTGCAGTTAGATCGAATATGGAAAGAGCTATACAACAAATGTTAGACTTTAAAGTTAAAAGGGACTGTGGCTTGTGTTTGTTTCCAGTGACTGTTGTGTTGCAGGCTCTGCACCCAAGGGGATGCTGCATGACACCAGGCAACCAAAGCCTGCTGCCCACTGCGTGAGGTAGGCTGAGGGGGTACACAGAGCAGAGGCAGATCACTGCCAAAGGCCACAGCCTGTGGCGAAGACAACTGGGCAAGACTGAAGAAGTCTGCGGCCAAAGGGAGTGATTGCAGGGTATGACAGTAGGCCCTGCCCGGAGACCAGAGCCTGCTGCGTCCAGCCTCACAGCATGCAGATTGGAGGCACATGGAACAGGTGCATGGTCTGCATCCGAGTATTGGTGTGCTCAACCTAAGGCAGAGAGTAGTAGGCACTGCAGCCAAGAACACTGGCGCGTAATGCCCTACTCCCAGAGACTGCTGTCCGTGAGCAAGGGCTCTGTGCAAGTGGACTCTGGAAGTGCATGGAGGGGACTAGCATCAAAGACTAGTGGGTACACTTAAGGGTAACACCTGGGGGGCTCTGCTGCCGTGCGGAGTAGGTGCACAGTGCAGCCATAGGTAAAGCCCTACTCCCAGAGACTGCTGTCCGTGAGCAAGGGCTGCGTGCAAGTGGACTCTGGAAGTGCATGGAGGGGCCTAGCATCAAAGCCCAGTGTGTACGCTTAAGGGTAACACCCGGGGGGCTCTGCTGCCGTGCAGAGTAGGTGCACAGTGCAGCCATAAGTAATGCCCTGTGACCAGAGCCTTCTGTACAGTGAGCTTTGCCTCAGCAACTATTAACAATCAAGGTTAATTTATGAGTGGTGGGTTCGGGGTGGGAGATACATCTGCATTGCTCGATAGTACTGGTAAATGTATGCATTAGTGTTTTTTGAAAAAAATGTTTTTAGATTTAGTTATACAAGAATAACATCCCTTGTTCTGCAATGTTTTAAGATATTTTGAATGGTGTTTTATAGTAAGAAATTACAATTTACACACACACACACACACACACACACACACACACACACACACACACACACACACACACACACACACACACACACACACACACACACACACACACACACACACACACACACACACACACACACACACACACACACACACACACACACACACTACGCTGCTTTAATTTGCAGTAATGTTGTTGTGCGGCTTTTCAAGGTTTCTGCAGTTATATCGTGTTTAACTCGTGTGAGAGCTTTTGCTACCTTTGTTCGGCTCACTATATTTTGATCTCAGCAAATAATTTTTCTAAACGTTCATCGTGATCCCTTTATGAGTGTAAAACTATAAAGTAAACCGTTTCAAGTTGGAGAACAATATATACCTAAACTAAACTTCAAAAATAGACATTAGTCAATACGCTGAAAAAACACCCCCATAATAATTTAAAAAAGACTGAATTTGAATAAACACAATCCCACCAGAATGTTTCCAAGGAGGCTGTGACATGACAGATGAAATCGAGTATTTAACTGCTCCATGAAGCGTGTTCACCCCCCTTCCCACCCCACCAGGGCTCTCCCCCCTCCTTTCTAATCTGTCTCCCTTATGCAGAGGACAAGGAATTGGATGTCTTAACGAGCTGACACTAGCCTCACTCAGGCGAGTCTCCTGAGGAATTTATGCCGTAGGCAGCAGATTCTCTTCCTCCCCCCCGCCACAGACTGAGTGTCTCTTCCCCGAGATGCAGCTGCCCACGGACACATGATTAGCAGTCTCTGTGCTGAGTTACAGAGCTGTGCAGGGCAGAACGTCCCATCAGATATCACTGGAAGCGGAGGTTCTATTGTGTGCTGTGCACATTAGCTATTCTCTTATGCAAACACAGCACAGAAGCTCAAGAAAGGAGGTACACATCCCACCAAATCACGTGTGCAGACGAACATGTCCTCGTGTCACCAGATTATTGGGCGAGATCACGCAACAACGCTCGACAATCATAAAACAAATCCGTAGTCACAGTTTTTTTTTTAACAATCTAGTACACAGCAAAGAGAACAGCAAAGGGGAAGATCATGGCAGTATTTGGGGGTAACACCAATAAAAGGATCTCTTTGTGGACATAAGTATCCTCTATAGACAAGACTATGTCATGTGCTGCACATCTGGAACAAGGGGAGGCAGCTGAACAATTATTGTCAATCTGGATTAGATTAGTTTTTGACATACACCTTTCACTTTAAAACAAGATGAATGCCACAAAAAATCAGGACAAAATTACTAATAAACAATATCATTAGAAAGACTAAATTGTCTTTAATGTTAAACATCGCCCCATACCACTACCCAATGAGAAGATCTGAGTGAATCACTCAGAAGCTCTCCTTAAGAATAGGGTGGGGTTTACTCCACCATGATCTAAAAAACAACCTTTGCTAAAAAGAAGTCCTGAATATTCAATATTGTCCCCAGTTCCTTTTTTCCAAGGTCGCTGCCCTGCTTACCAGTTTGAGCTCTTGGGTGTATTCTCTGTGCCACTGCTAGAAATGTCCCAGCATTCCTGCAACCTAGCTGGTCTGATCAGCCAGAAGGAGGATCATTGCTGGATCTCGTACCCCTATACTTCCCAACCATGGTACAATTTTGTTTCCTCTTGTCACTCATACTGGGGCAAATTACGAGAAAGTGTTCCAGACTTTAAGGATGGTTCAGGGGACAACCGCACGTCCTCTGTCAACTACAATCTCAACAAATTCGTTATTAATGTGAGCAGGTTATGTCTTGCCAATTAAAACAACTGTCTCTTTTGAGCGCTCACAAGACATACAAATAAAGCTGCCAATAGCTTTGTACCTTACCTTATACATTTAACACTATAAAACAAGTTTTATGCTCTCTCTGTAGAATCTCTGAAGAATCTTTTCTCCAAATAATTCTTGATTTTTCAATGACCGCAAAGTCACTCCACTAACGCGGACTCAACAGACCTTTGGTGACAACAGGCTGACCACCCTTGGCAGTACACAATTCCAGTCTAATATCCTTTAATTAATCAAAATGAAGGTTGTTCTAATTTTAAATGATTGTCTCCAGTGATGTCAAATAAATGCAGGGTCCATTATCCGTTTGGCTGCACAGCGTGAAGGAGTATTCTGGACTCTCTTGAGCGACCATGAATGCAAAGTCAGTTTCAAGTACAACATGGTATTTAGATACTTCTTTTTTGCATGATCACATGTCTGTCAAAACATTTTAGAATGGGGGACAGACAGATGTGGAGGGATGGAGAGTCAGATAAAGTGATGCCATCATCGGGCACCAAATTGGTCTATTAGAGCAAGATGGAAGCACACGTAAAAAATCATTATTTCGCGACTGATTCCTTTCTGGGAAGCTGTAATTTCTTTTAAACCTCGGCCCCATCAAGATGGCCTCAGCCTAACAGTCCATAAACAGCACCAGGTCGACTTCAACAATACAGGGGAAGAGCTGAAATGTCCCTTTATGTGCAAAAGTCAGCATCAATGAGCAAACCTAAGTGCCCCTGTAGTATCTCAACTATGCAAAAAACCATAAAGGGTGCAGACAGACCAAGGAGCTACATTAATTTGGGGATAGTGCATAAATTATACATTAAAGGTAGAACTATAGCTTTAGAATTTCTAATGTTTGTGTAGTTTCAGTTTGATTTGTATAGAAAAAATAAAGATTTCCTAACTATAACTAAGTGTTAACATTTGGGTTTTTTCATTGCATTTTGATGTTTTTTGTTATTTAATAAAAAAGTGTCTGTATTCGTAGAGCGTACTGCAGTCGAGCGAAGTGTCGTTAAGTGAAGTGTTATAGAGTGCAGTGTCGTACAAGGTAGTGTTGTAGAGTGGAGTGTCGTAGAGTGGAGCGGCGTACACTGGAGTGGCGTAGAGTGAATGGCATAGAGTGGTACAGAGTGGCACAGAGTCAGTGGCGGCTGGCAGCTGGGGGGGGGGGGAGGGCAAATAAGCCAAAAACAAAAATTAATGCAGACATGCATTACATTAAAATGTTTAACTTTAAAACGGTAATGTAATGCATGTTGGTGAATTACGGCATGATACACATAAAATAATTTTTTTTAAATATGGAATAAAACTCACTTACCTTGCTGTGCGTCCTTGCTCCGTCCCGGTGTTCTTCTGTCCTCGGGCCCAGCCAACTCCCCTAACCAGTACTGGCACTGCTCTCATGCTGCTAATCAGCATGAGAGCAGAGCCAGGATTGGATGGAGGAAGCTCTCTCTGCACTTCAAAGGGCCCGTGAGGCCTTTGCTCGGTCTCAACCCAGCTGTCAACGACAGCTGGGTTGAGAGGTATAAAGAGCGCATGTCTAGCTGCCAGTCGCAAGACAGCCGGCCAGAGACATGCACACTTAAAGTGCCCAGCCCATCACTACTCTCTATTGCTGGCAGTCATCAGCAGCCTGGCCCCTGTCTTGAGATTCGGCTTGGGATGGGGGATTGCAGGGTCAATGAAAAATAAAATGGTAATAATGTCTATTACAGTTTTATTTTTCATCTGGGGGCATTTTAATTAGTGGGCCGATGCTCCTCCGCCTTAATGGAGTAGCCGCCCCTGCACAGAGTGAAGTAGCGTATAGTGGAATAGCATAGAGTGAAGTGCTGTAAAGTGGAGTGGCATAGAGTGGAATAGCATAGAGTGGAGTGGCGTAAAGTGCAGTGGAGTGGCATACATTAGAGTGACTTAGAGTGGAGTGACGCAGAGTAAAACAGCATTGACAGGGGTGGCGTAGAGTTGAATAGTGTAGAGTGGAGTAGAGTGCAATAGTGTAGAGTGGAACAAATCTGAGAAGAGTGTCGTGGTGTAGAGTGGAGTGGTGTAGAGTGGAATAGAGCGGAGTGGCGTAGAATGGAGTTTTGTAGAGTTGACTTGGGTACAGAAGGTTGGCATACAGTAGAATAATGTAGAGTGGAGTGGAGTATACTGGAGTGGTGTAGTTTGGAGTGGCATTGTGTGGAGTGAAGAGGCAGAGTGAAGTGGTGTAGTGGAATAGCATACAGTGAGTGCCGTAAAGCAGAGTAGCCTAGAGTGGAATAGCATAGATTGGAGTTGTATAAAGTGGAGTGGCATAGAGTGAAGTAGAGAATAATATCGTAGAGTGGAGTGGTGTAGAGTGGAATGGCATAGAATGGAACAGCGTAGAGTGGAGTGACTTACAGTGGAGTTGTGTAGAGTGGAGTGGCGTACATTAGAGTGGTGTAAAGTGGGGTGACAGAGTAGAATAGCATTGACTGGAGTGGTGTAGAGTGGAATAGCGTAGAGTGGAGTGGTGTAGAGTACAACAGCGTAGTGTAGAGTGGTGTAAACTGGAGCAGTGTAGAATGGAGTGGCATACAGTGTAGTGGCGTACAGCGGCATAGATTTGAGTGGAGTACAGTGGAATAGCATAGAGCGGAGTGGCATAGAGTGGAGTTGGGTAGAGTTGACCTGCATACAGAAGAGTGGCGTAAAATGGAGTGGCGTACAATAGAATAGGGTGGGGTGTCATAGAATGGAGTGGCGTAGAATGGAATAGCGTAGAATTCAGTGGAGTAGCATGTCGTATAGTGGAGCTGAGTGGAATATAGTTGAGTGGAGTACAGTAGAGTGGAGTGGAGGAGAGTGTTGTAGAGTGTATGTCGTAGAGTTGAGTGGTATAGAATGCCGTACAGTGGAGTAAAGTGTCAGAGTGGAGTGGCGTGTTGTTCAGTAGGGTGGAGTTGAGTGCAGTAAGTGGAGACGCGTAGAGTCGAGTAAGCTGTCATAAATTGGAGTGGAGTCTTGTATAGTACAGTGGAGTAGTGTGTCGTACAGTGCTGAAAATTGTTGTTGAGCAGAATGTTGTACAGTGGAGTGTAGAGGCACAGAGTGTAGTAGAGCCTTCTAGAGTGGAGTGGCGCAGAGTGGGGTGGCGCAGAGTGGAGTTACTCACAGTGGAATCCCGAAGAGTACAGTGGCGTACAGTGGAGTGGGGTTGACTGGAGTGGCGTAGAGTGGAACAGCATACAGCGGCGTGGTGTAGAGTGGAGTGGCGTACAGTGAAGTGGGGGTAGCGCGGAGTGGTGTGGAGTGGTGTACAGTGGAGTGGCGCAAAGTGGAGTGACGTACAGTCTAATAGCGTAGAGTGGAGCAGCGAATAATGGAGTGGCGCAGAGTGGAGTGTGGTAGAGTGTAGTGGCGTACAGTGGAATAGCATACAGTGGCATAGAGTGGAATAGAGTACCGTAGAGTGCAGTGAGGTACAGTGTAAGGGCATATAGATGAGTGGCGTAGACTGGAATAGTGTACAATGGAGTGTGATAGTGTGGAGAGGCATCCAGTGGAATAGCGTACAGTGGAGTGGCGTGGAGTAGAGTGGCATAGCGTGGAAGAGTGTACAGTAGAGTGGCGTATAGTGGAGTGGCAGAATGGAGTGAAGGACATTGTAGTGGCATACAGTGGATTAGCGTACAGCGGAGTGGCAGAGTGGAATAGCATAGAGTGGTTGGTGTAGCGCAGAGTTGTGTACAGTGGAATAATGTAGAGTGGAAAGGAGGGGCACAGAGTGGAGTGGCGCACAATGGAGAGGCGAAGAGTGTAATAGCACACAGTGGAGTTGCGTACAGTGGATTAGTGTAGAGTGGCGTGGCATATAGTGTGGAGTGGCGTAGAGTGGAATAGTGTCCAGTGGTGTCTCATAAAGTGGAGTGGCACAGCGTGGAGTGTGGTATACTTTAAAGAGACATAGGGTGAAAGTGGGTGAATGGATGTAGATGTAATGTGGCAGGAATACAGATTATCAATCAATCAATCAGGGGTTTTTAAAGCGCGCTACTCACCTGTGAGGGTCTCAAGGTGCTGGGGGTGTGGGGGGTGGAGGGGTGTGCAGCTCTGGATCTGTCGAAGAGCCAGGTCTTGAAGCTCTTCCTGAAGGTGTGCAGAGTGGGGGAGCGTCTGATGTTGACTGGGAGCTCGTTCCAGGCCTTTGCTGCGACGTAGGAGAAGGCTCTTCCACCTGCTCTGGTTCTGCGGATGCGTGGGGTCTCCGTCAGGGCGAGGTCGGCGGAGCGGAGGTTCCTTTTGGGTACGTGGAAGGAGACTTTCGTTGAGGTATTTGGGTCCGATGTTGTTGAGGGATTTGTAGGCGTGTGTGAGTAGCTTGAAGGTTACTCTCTTCTCGATGGGGAGCCAGTGGAGGTGTCGTAGGTGCTGGGTCATGTACTCATGTCGTGGGGTACCGAGGATGAGTCTGGCTGCGGTGTTCTGGATGGTTTGGAGCTTGTGTAGCAGGGATTTGTTGATTCCGGCGTAGAGGGCATTACTGTAGTCCAGTCTGCTGGTTATGAGTGCGTGGGTGACGGTCTTTCTGCATTCGGGGGGGATCCACTTGAAGGTCTTGCGGAGGATGCGGAGGGAGTTGAAACAGGTGCAGGCGACGGCGTTGATCTGGCGGGTCATGGTGAGGGAGGAGTCTAGAATGATGCCGAGGTTGCAGGCGTGGTCTGTCGGAGTGGGTGGGTTTCTGAGGGCGGAGGACCACCAGGTGTTGTCCCACGCTGTGGGGAAGGGTCCAAGGACGAGGACCTCTGTCTTCTCCGAGTTGAGCTTTAGGCAGCTGTTGCTCATCCAGGCTGCAACATCTTTCATTCCTTCCTGGAAGCAGAGTCTGGTGTCTTCAGGGTTCTTCGTGAGGGAGAGGATGAGCTGGGCGTCGTCGGCGAAGGATACTATGCTGAGCCCATGCTGTCGGACGATGGCGGCGAGGGGGGCCATGTAGATGTTGAAGAGCGTGGGGCTGAGTGAGGATCCTTGGGGTACTTCGCAGTTGATCTCTGTGGGTTCGGAGAGGAAGGGTGGGAGTCTGATCCTTTGGGTTCTGCCGGCGAGAAAGAAGCGGATCCGGTCGAGGGCGGTTCCCCGTATGCCGGAGTCGTGGAGTCTGGCGCCGAGAGTGCTGTGGGAGACGGTGTCGAAGGCTGCAGAGAGGTCTAGAAGGATGAGGGCCGCGGTGTGGCCCTGGTCGAGTAGCATGTGGATGTCATGGGTGGCGACGAGGAGGGCGGTCTTGGTGCTGTGGTTGCTGCGGAATCCGGACTGGGAGGAGTCGAGGATGGCGTTCTCTTCGATGAAGGTGGTCAGCTGGGCGTTGACGAATCTCTCGGTGACTTTGGCCGCAAAGGGAAGGAGAGAGAAGGGCCGGTAGTTTTTCAGGTCCGTCGGGTCAGCTGAGGCTTTCTTGAGGAGGGGCTCGACTTCTGCCTGCTTCCAGTCGTCGGGGAAGATGCCGGATTCGAAGGAGGCGTTAATGGTCCGGCATAGTTCGGGTGCTATGGCGGCGGCGGCTCTGTGGTAGATGTGCGGCGGGCAGGGGTCAGTGGGGGCTACTGAGTGGGTGTTCTTCATGGTCGCGGCGGTATCTTCGGTGGTAGCCGGTTTCCAGTGGGCTGGTTGTCGACGGCGGAGAGGAGGGTGGTGTCTGGAGTCTGTTCGCTGAAGTTGTCGTAGAGGGCCTAGATTTTCAGGTAGAAGTAGGAGCGGAGCTTGTTGCAGAGGTCCTGGGATGGTGTGACGTCCGTGGCTTCGCTGGGGGGTTTGGTGAACTGTGTATGACGTTGAAGAGTTCCTTTGCGTTACTGGCGTTGGTGTGGATTTTGTTCCGTAAGAAGGTCCTCTTGGTGGCTCTTATGCGCTGATGGTATTCAGTCATGGCGTTCCTGTAGGTGTCCAGGTCTTCGGTGGTTTTCCTGTTTCTCCAGAGTTTCTCGAGACGTCTGCAGGAGCGCCTGGTTTCTTGGAGGTCAGTGGTAAACCAGGTGGCCTTCGGGGGGCGTTGTCTGTCGGAGTGGCGTAGGGGTGCAAGCTTGTCTGCGCAGCTGGTAATCCAGCGGTGTAGTTCTTTGGCAGCAGAGTTGGCGTCGGTCGTGGTGGAGGGGGGGTCATGGGAGAGGGTGGTGTTGAGGAGCTCCTCTGTGACCTTGCTCCAGTTCCTTCGTGGCGGGCGGGCTTGGGTGCGGTGGTGGTGTTGAAGGTGAAGTGTACACAGTGGTGGTCTGTCCAGAGGGGCTGCGAGGTGTGGCTTAAGTGGGTGTTTGTCCCTCCTGCGAAAATGGGGTCGAGGATGTGTCCGGCTTTGTGGGTGGGGGTGGTGATGAGCTGCTTTAGTCCGAGGTTGGCGAGGTTGTCCAGGAGGGTGGTGGAGTCGGGTCGCTGCGGTTGTCGAGGTGGAAGTTCAGGTCTCCGATGAGAATGTAGCCTGTGGAGGCAAGTGTGGTGGCGAAGGAGGCGCGAGGCCCAGGGGGGCTGTAGGGGAGGGTTCCACGTAGCGTGGTTCTGCGGCTAGTCTGGATCTGGAAGTGGAGGTGCTCTGTGTTGGAGAGGGGGGTTGCTCGTGCTGGAGGTGGAGAGTCGGAGGGACCTCCTGGGCAGTGGGGGCGGTCCTTTCTCTGGATCTTGTATCCGTCGGTGGCGATGTCTGGGGCGAAGGTGGCGTTGGTCCATGTTTCCGTGAAGAAGGCGACGTCTGGTGAGAGGGTGTCGAGCAGGTCCCAGATCTCTACGGCGTGTCTGTGTAGGGAGCGCACGTTGAGGAGGATGCACCTCAGGGCTTCGGTGGTACGGGCGTCCGGCGTGGGTTTAGCGGTCGTGGGGGGGCTGTCGCTGGTGAAGGATTGTCGGCAGTGTCAGCACGAGAACTGACCGTGGGTGGTGTTCGGCGTCGATCGCTAGCAGCTATTGCTCCTTCCGGGGTTGAGTGCGAGGAGGGCAGCGGAGTTGTAGCGGTGGGGAGTCGTAGATCCAGGGTTTCTGGCGCTGGCAGCGGTCGGGTCGCGGATGGGCGCAGACGGGCTTGCCTTTGGCTCACCTTTGGCGCGCAGTGGCCGCCATTAAGTAGGGGAGGGGGGAGGGAAGCGCAGCTGGGAGGCGGGAACCGGCAGGGGGTGGAGGGGCCGCGGGGGCAGCAGCGGCGGGAAGGGCACGGAGGGCAAAAGGGCACAGAAAACGGCCAAACAACAATGGAGGACACAGGTACAACCACTGGCATAACAGGACAGGCACACCAAAGACACAGGCACAATAAAGAATACAGGCACGACAAAGACACAGGCACAATAAAGAATACAGGCACAACAAAGATACAGTGAAGAGGCTAGAAGGACCACTCAGAGACAACCTCCGTACAGCCAATTTCTGCGCCTCAGAAGCAACTGTAGCGATCTCGGAGAATACAAAGCCCAAGCAAGAGATCTCTGTGGAAAACTGACAAGGCGAGATTACCCTGAGAAGACGATAAACAAATGTCAGAAAAGGGCGCAAAATCAACCCAGAGAGAGCCTACTGGAAACTACGCCCAAAGAACCACAACAAGACATTGTGACCTGTGTCACTACATACAGCATAGCCACTAATGAAGTCAAAAAGATCATAAATAAGAATTGGAGAATCCTAACATCAGGCTCACTCAACTGGCCCAAACCAAGGTTCGCTAATAAAAGAACAAAGAACTTCAAGGACATCCTTGTCCACACAAGATCACCACAACGGACGAAAAGAGAATTAACTGCCACACTATGGAATATGCCACCCATAATTGGGCATTATCCATGTGGTTCATGTTCAGTATGTAAACTGACCACTGCAACAAAAACTATTAAACTTCTGCCAGAGCTAAAATGGACCATCAGACACCACTCAAATTGTAATTCCACACACATGATCTACATGATCATGTGTCCCTGCACCCTAAGATATACTGGAATGACGTGTCGCAAGGTAAAACAAAGAATATGCGAGCACAGAAGCAATGTAAAATGCAAGAGAGGTACGACTAAGATGAGTACCCATTACATTGAACTACAGCACACTGTGGATGATCTAAATTGGGTGATCCTGGAGACTCTAGAAATAAAAAACCATGATGCTGAACGAACACTCTTTGAAAAGGAACAAAGATGGGTACACCGCCTTAAGACGAACACTACAGGTCTGAACGATAATATTCCCTGGCTGAGCCTGACACACAGGGAGTAGATGCAGAACCTATCTGACTCAATCCGCTGCGAATCTGAGAGCACTAATATCGACCTACACTTATGGCCTTACTTCAGACATACATCAATATAAAACACCTTCAACTGGAGGAATACATTGAACTTGAGAAAGCCTCCTTGTAGCAACTAGATTATATCTCTGTTCGTTCACCACCTACAACGAGAGACACAACTACTAGATAAAGGAGCCACCTCCACGAGGCCTTCACTTCTGCCCAAAAGTAGCACGTCGACACCACTACCATAAATACCTGCGAAAAACACACTGAATACAATGGCAGTGCCTTTTAAAATACAAGAACATACTAATTCATGATCTTCGCTGTGTAAATTTTTTTAGAATAAAAGAACGTACTAATTCATGACCTCTGCAGTGCTTTCACAATAAAAGAATATATTAATTCATGACCTCCACAATGGTGATAACATCATACCAGAATGAGGAGTCACACCCAGGGACAATTAAACAACTATCATCAGTCCTGCAAGCAAGTCCTGACGGCACCTGCTGAGATAATGATACAAAGCCATCAATTTACAGTGTGATTCGATGAGTGCAGAAAACGACTATTCAAACAATTTTAATGCCAGGATTAATAATGTCCAATTCCTTGTTACATCAGTTGTATTAGGCACAACATCGATCTGATACATATACGAACAGTACATTTGACAAAGTCTGTCTACTGTGGCCACTCCTGAACAAGTATATTATGATCGCTCCTAATGTGCCCGCGTCGCAAGGAGAGCGAGCACAAGTCGTGTTGAGTAACCACGCCAGGTACAACGCGAGAGGAACAGCCGAATAACACATATCGTATAACTTTCCCTTTACCTACTGGTAAATGTAATCTTTTTTCAAGCAGGTCAATACGCCCGCTGGCACCCCGAGGGAGTCCGTAGTTAGGGACTCAGAGGTATGCTGCATACAAAAGCGCTCACATTTGAATCACGGCTTGTCTTTTCCCAGCCGTACACCTTGAGGGCACTTCACTTTTTAACTCTGCTTTAAACGCGCTCCTTATCTGCTATGCAAAACACGCGCTCCATATATTGAAAAAAAGTTAAACGCGCAGCAGATTTTCTGTTAATAACGTGTGCTCCCCTTATGTATTAATTGTACATTGAAACACATAGATGCTACATACACGTGAGCGCCTGTATTTAAGCAACGGTGTGCGTTCTCTCCATTTTCAGTCATTAACCTTTGAGAGTACCTTACTCTCTACCATGGGACACTAACTCTGCACTCCTCCGGGGCATACAACTGCGCGCGTTATTACCATCCGTGTACATACTTCAATTTTGCAAGTATCCTGAAGTATCAAATATGTTTTATCATAACTAAACTACATACAAAGGTTTGAGTCTGTCCTGACACATGGCACCTACTCCATATGCAGGGATGTTGACTCCGTGGCACCCCTAGAATTATTAGAACCAAACTGGGATAGAGAATTGCCATTTTTTCAGCTGCTTATCATTCTCTCCAAGTGCACACTTCGCATCAGAATTGCTCCTCTATTTAGATAACATGAGCATTGAGACAGCACACATTACTGTGAGAGTATTTTTAATGCAAAATGAGACATTATCAAATCAACTCTCTTTCTGTTTCTTTTTTACAGCTTAGGTACTTTATGACCTATGTTTAACTTGGTGAGCTAATGGCGCACTCACCTGGGCTGTGACAACTCGCAGCCTCCACATTTTTAGGTCCTGAAGAAGGCCCCCGACCCGTCCGGGCAATTTTATGGGGCTGAAACAGGTCGACCGTTCACATGGACAATCCAGTGCGTTAGACTAATAATTTGTCTTCCCACGCACAACATTGTTTTTAACTTCCTCCATTCCGAACTGAATAAAGGTACAGTTTAGGTAATGCGAGGTCCTCCTTTTTTTAACTCACCTCACTTGAGCACTTCCACTTTTCATCACTGATCACTACTGCAATAACCAGTGGTTTCTCCTCCTGGTGGAGGATAGCATACGAGAAAAAGAAACCCAATGATGATGCGTCACGTTTTTAACAAGGCGGTGAACCAAGATATACCGCCTCACGGCCTTTGTACGTGAATGAGGGTTTTTTATTGAAAGACGGCACGGACATTGAACCCTGGTTACTCAGGTACAAGTTATCCATTCCCCTTTGATATTTTGAGGCTAGAAGGAATACAGAAAACGGGCACAGAGAGGCAGAAAAACAGCACAAAGATAGACACAGACAGCAGCAGCCAGCAGAAGAGCAAGGATCTCCCACTGGACCACCAGAAATGAGGCGCAGGCAGGAGCCTGCGGGTGTAGGAGGGCCTCGAACACCTACCTGACCAGGCAGAGCACAGTGCCGGAGCAGTGGCACTCAACAGCGGAGCTGCGGGGGGAGAGAGCAGGTCCCTGACCAGTGATTTCTTTAAGGATGTTGTGGACTCACAACTACACAGTAACACTGTTGAAGAGAACACTTCTGTTAGCCACTTGATTTTCCTCGTAACTCGTACCCTTCGCTGACATCTACCCTATTGTCCGGCGACAACTGAACACGTCAGTGGATGCGTCACCCTGTTGTCTTTCCGCTTCCGTTGGACTCCACACAAGATGGCTCCTGCCTATAAATATACTGTAGCCGTATAGTTTTGGTTGAAACAAAACCCGTACTGAAGGAGGCCGGTCTCGAACGTTAATCGATCTAACTAGACGCGCGATCACGTACTGTCGTACCGCAGATCTTGTTCTTTTATCGGTGTACGCGCGAAGACAAGTTGTCCTTTATGGATAATGGGGTGTAAATGGTAATCTTTTGAAGTAGGTGTAAATAGTTTAAGTAGTGTTTAAGTTATAAGTCTCTAACTATTTAGTTATGTATTGTGCCACATTATACTGTGGTACATGCAGATGATAAGGCAGTATATGATTGGATAATGTCTGCCTTTACAAAATGTAAAAGGCAATCGTGTAGTTTTCAGCACACTTTGCTGTGTTCTGGGTTAGGACCTCAGATATAGGTAAGTAGTAGGTTTTATTGTTGTTCCCTACCAATTATCACTTTATTAAAGTGGTAATAGGTAGTGAAATGTATTTATATTTTTCTATATATTTTTAAAACACTTTAAGGAGAACTGTGGTAGAACCTACAAGGTACTGCGGTAGTTACAAGAAAAATAAAAAATAAATATATTAAAAACACTGTAGTACACTATATTAGTGAAATACAGTGTAGTAAAGTGCATTTATAATTTTTTAACAAATGGAATTAAAAAAATATTTCATGTAGCACGGTAATTCATAGGTATTACTGCAGTATGTCAGACATTTTTGTAAAGAATTAAATATATAAAAAATTGAAAATTCACTGTAGTACACTATAAATATAATGTAGTACAGTGTATTATTAATTTTTTATATATTTAATTTTTAAAGTATTTTTTTAAGTATCACAGTACTTTCTAGATTGTACCTACCGCAGGACTTCCTAGTTGGTGCTGCCGTACTCTGTAAACTTAAAAAAAAAAAAATATAGAAACTTATAAATAATTTTCTCTACCCATGACCACTTTAACAAAGTGGTAATATGTAGGGAAAATATAAAACCGAATACTTATATCTAAGGCTCTAACCGAGAACACAGGCAAAGTGTGCTTAAAATAACTAGGGTGCCTTTAACTTTTGTAAAGGCAGCCATTAGCCAATCACATAATGCCTTGTCATACTCATATACTGCTGTACTTTCGCGATATTTCGCGTAACTAATGCTGCCACAGATATCACTAAGTTAAAATGCCTTATAACTTTCAAAATACTTACTCTAATTACTTGTACTGCTAATCCTGCCACATTTCATGGAAATCAGACTTTGTTTTGGCACTATGTCCAATATAACAGTCTATGTAAAAATACATTGGAAGGGAAAAGCGTTCTGGGACCCCCCTTTTATCTTTACATACCCTTGATGAATCACTACGAACTTTTACATCATCCATCAAGGTAGAACAAGCAATAGGTTTGTAAAGTTCTGTGGAGATTCATCAAACGGGCACAAAGTTATTGGGGTTTGGTTAGCGTTCCTCGTTCACTGGTCTGTTCAAGTGTTATTCACATTTTTTGTCCACCCACCAGAGCCTGCAGCATAGAGCAATAGGTCAGAGCACTTCAACCATTAGCTTTCTTCACTGCGAGTGACAGCATTGTGCTCTTGCATATGTGCACATCCTCCTAAGAAGCAGTAGTCCACTTCACTGAAAGGGCTGGTCGGCCACTCTCTACTTTAATCTCTACTTTCATTTTATGTTTTTATCTATTTACGTGATGGGTCATTGTTTGCTAATTTTTTGTTAACATATGCACACCACAAATACATCTTAATTTTTTAATTCTTTAAAATGTTCATGGCCATGGAATATATTTGCAAAAGTATCCCCCCCAAAAAAACATTGCTGGCATACTGACTTTGTCAATGCTGATTTCTCTTGGTGTAGCACACTAGTGATGGACATGGAAACTACGCTCACTACTCTCCGTTGTAGTAACTTTTGTTTGAAGCTGGGTGGGTTCGGGGAGAGATCGCACAGAAACACGTAATGTTCTGTATACAAGAACATTAGCCAATGCTGTGGCTTCCATCATGATATGCAAAATATGTATATATGCATGTATGTATATTGTATTTCTATAGCGCAAATCTAGCCAAAAGGCATTGTTGGGGTGGTCCTGATGGATACAGGCAAGCTGTTACAGATCCTGGGTGCATAGATGGAAAAGGCCTGCTTAGTTGCATTTTCCTCTTTACGCTTCTTAAATTTGCAGTCTGATGGTGTCCTGGCAGCGAGTGTCCTGGTCAGCACAAGATGGTGATCATGTCTGCTCATGACTGGATTTGTAAAAGATGCAACTTGTGTCGAAAATGGGGGTAATGCGATCATATAATTTCAGGCCCTGGATGAGACCTGCTGCGGTGAGCAGGATGCCCTTAAGGAGTTTGGGAGATAATGAAGCAGAGCATCACCACCTTCCAGATTCAAGAGTAGAAGCACTTGAACATCAATTCTGAAGTCGCTTTCTGGAAGAAACAGTTTGACTTTCTTTCGAAGAGGTAGTTGGTAATAGACCATTTTTGGGCAATGTTTTCCTTGAGGGTGAAGTTGGTGTCCAGGGTGAATCCAAGTGACTTGACATTAAATCAGGTTTGTGCGGTTTCTGATTTTTTTGCTCTTGGCAAATAACAGGAATACTGTCTTGGTTAGGTTGAGCTACAGGCAGGCACCTACACACAAGTTTAGATGATATGCAGGCACTGTTTGAGGGTGTCTTTGGATGTTTGAAGCAAAGGAGACTTTCAAGTAGAGTTGTGCATCTTTGGCCTGTTGGTATGTTTTGATCTGTGAGTAGAGCACCAATCAGCTCCGTGTAAAGGTTGATGACAGGAAACAGTATGGGACCCTGCGGGACTCTGCAGGTGATGAGAATCTTTGGGACCTGAAGTTGCCCATGTGAACAAGCTGGTGTTGGAAGGGTATATAGGAAGAGAACCAGTGAAGAACACTGCTGGCGATTCCCATTTGAGGTCCCAGTGTGTGTATGAGGGTGGGATAATCTACACTGTCAAAGGCAGCTGAGAAGTCCGGAGGCGGGGTCATCTGCATCTGCGGTCAAGAGGCGTATGTCTATGATGTGTGAGGTAGAGGCCTCCATGCTGTAGAATGATCTGAAGCCAGACTGGTAGCCGTGCAGGAGATGGTTAGCATCAATGTGATCTTGGAGTTGAACACAGACTGCTTTGTCAATGATTTTGCTGATGAATGGTAGGTGAGTGATGGGCAGAGAACAAGATGTTCAATATCTCAATGTATCCATCAGACAGGGCCGGCAGTTCTGGGGCAGGAAACCAATGGCCGGCTGCCTGGGACCACCAGCAGACAGGTGTTCTATCAACTTGAATAAACAATTGCGTCCCATTTGCCTATAGTGTACGATCAGGGTAGAGGTATCTGTGTCACTGCATCCAAGGTGCCAAAACAGACCAGCCTTGGAATGTTTGCTTTACTTTTTAATCTTCGTCATCTTTGCGTTTGCACTTCTCGCTTACTTATATCCCGGCTGTTCTCTTGGGCATGTGAACCAATTACTGGTTGCTCTAAAATGTTATTAACTCTCAAGATTTTGGTGGGAAGTTTTTAAGTAGGAGAATTTGCCTCCCCATAATCAGTATCTTAGATTCAGGGTGCTTTTTAAATCTTGAGGGTTACAATGTGGTGCAACGTAAACTCAATAACATAGTTTTATGAGCATACGATTACTTTTCAAGTGTGCACTTTGTTGAGTGATGCAGAGAGGAGATTTAAAACTGTTCGCTGTACAATTAACTACGCTCAGCTATATAAATCGACTCAAAACTAGCTATATTGGTATAAATTGTCACTTTTAGGGAGCTCAATCCTTCGGACAGTTAAACAACGAAAGAAAACCACTTCCCATCAATACAGGGAGAAACATTTACAAGGTACTTAAAAGCAGGTTAGGTTACGCTGCCCTCTAGTGTCCATTTCAAAGCATACACTGCTATAAATAAGAACAATATTCGACCGAAGTTGCACAGAAAAAAAGCAACTTTATATTTTGTAGAATATCTTGTGTAGTGTAGAGCTTTGTGAACAATGCAGGCCATCCTGAAGATGTTATTCATTTCAATAGGTAGCCAGTGAAGTGTGAAAAGCACAAGAGTAACATGTTCGGACATTTGTTCTGGAGACCAGCCTAGCTGTGGCATCTAAAGGCACATTTATGGGTACAAGGTTAATCTTCGGAACAGCATAAAGTAAGGAGATTATGCAGTCAAGCCTTAAGAGTAGTAAGAATTGCACTACTGCTTTGAAATCGGATTCTGGGGTATGAATGAATGAGTTTTTATATAGCGCAACGTTCACTCCAAGGAGTATCTTGGCGCTGTATGCGGAAAGGGAGGGCACCTACCAGGAGAAGGAGCTGGCGCAGACTTAGATAATAGAGATTCAGAGAAAAGACCAGGCAATATTATCTGGAATACCAAAAATCCATGTTTTTAAGGACTTCCTGAAGTTGAGTTCAGTTTGTGTGTGTCTGAGTTGAGTTGGCAAGGAGTTCCAGGCTTTGGTCCCTATAGCCGCCAGTGTCTTTCCGCCCCTGGTTTTAAGTTTAAAATTGGGTGTTCTTAAAAAGTTCTCGGAGGATGACCTTAGAGTACGTTGAGTGGTGTATGGCTTGGTTCTGACATTGAGATATTCTGGTCCAGTATTATTAGTTGTTTTATAAATGATGGTCAGAACCTTGTAGAGAACCCTCTTATGGACGGGCAGCCAGTGGAGGGTTTTTAGTGCTATTGCTGAGGAGGAGTCTCTAGGCAAATTGAGTACCAGCCTCGCTGCGGCGTTCTGGACCACCTGTAGTCTCTGTAGGACTTTTCTGTTGGTTCCTGCATAGAGACTATTACAGTAGTCCAGACGGGATAGAATTAAGGCTGCTACCACTGTCTTTTTGGCTGACATTGGGAGAAGATCGAAACATTTTCTAAGGATTTTTATTACTTGAAAACAGGTACCTGCCACAGCAAGGGCTTGTTTGTGGAAGGATAATGTCTGATCGAATTTTATTCCCAGATTCCTTACAGTATCTACTGTAGTAGGAGGTGGGGCCGAATTAGACGGCCACCATTGGTCCGGTCTGAAAACGTTGGTCTTGCCAAACAGCATTATCTCTGTTTTGGAGCTATTACATTTCAGGTGGTTAAGCTTCATCCAATCCATCACTGCTGTTAGACAGTGGTGAAATTTCTCTTCAGCCACTGTCGAATTTTTATCTAGGGTATAGTATGTAATGCCACGTAGCCGTCCGAGCTGCTGTAGGGTGCTTTTGGCTTGTATGGAAACGTAAGCTTAAAGATGGAGTTTTCTGTCCACGGTGACAGTCTGGGACTTAGGGAAGTCAACGAGTGATGGCCTGCACTCTGAAATAAAGAGAGTGAAGACCAGCGTGGCCGGAATGGAGGACCGAGGGGGATATCACTAGAGAAACTATTTTTAGAGGGTTCATACAGGTGGTGGAAGTCAACCGGGAATGGAAACCTTGGGAATCAAAATGAGTTGTGAGACGGCGTTAATGGGGAGACTTTCACATGCAGCTGAATAGCATCAGTGGGTAAGTGAGCACCAAGGGGTTCAATGCAAAGACTGAAGAGTGTGCAGATATTATAGATCCATGGGGAGCATCTTGTTTTGAAGAGTGTGTTGTTTACTTTTATTTGATGGTGTTCATCCTTCAAGTGAGAGAAAAACCAGCTGATGACAGTTTTGTCCACTAATATATGGTCTTTTCGGATGTTTACGAGACTGTTGCGGTTGACCATATCAAATGCTGCAGAAAGATCTAACAGGCTGAGGAGGCATCCGGAATACAGAGAAATTCAGGATGCACAGGATATCATCAGTTACTGGCAGTCTGGCTGACTCTATACTACAGCCATCTCCAACACCTAAATGGAGGTTGTCGAAAGGATCATTTTCCAATACACATTGGTTACCTTGTGAGGCAACACAGTTTTGTGCCATTTCTCACGGTATCCCGCTTCACCTTTCTCACTTTATCCTCTCTTCTGCTTCACTTTCTATATTATTTTCTCTTTTCCCCATATTTTTACTTCAGTATTCCATAGTCTTGCTTCATCGCCCCCTCTTTTCTCTCCCTTTTGATGCATCCCCAAGGAGTGGGGTGTGAGAGTCATATTTGTTTTTTTAGGTCGAGCCTATAGCAGCAGCGCGCATGCGCTGCACGCTTTGCGAGGCATGCAGTATTCAGTATGGAGTGGAAGCTCCGCCCACTCTCCGCCCATCTTTTTCATTGGCTTAGTTCATAAATGCTGCCTCCCGATTGGTTTTAGGCTTGTTAGTCCCTCCTTATGATGGGCATATTGTCATTTGTATCCTTCCATGGCTACTGGCCCCTTTACTTTGATTGTGAGCATTATTTTCTTCCCGTGCCTCCCCCTCCCGCAGTCCGTGCCTTCTCGGAAATCCCGTTGTCCGTGCCTTCTCGGAAATCCCGTTGTTCGTGCCATCTCGCCCGCCCTCACTCCCGTTTTCAATGCAATAGGTCTCACGTAAATGCGAGTCCTATTGCATTGCAAATGCTTGTTTTCTGTCCCTCGCCGCTAGGTTGAACAGGACAGAAAAAAGGACATCAAACTATCCACCCTAAATAGTGCGGGGTATAATGCCCTTCCTCAGATGGCACTGACTCTGTTGAGGTCTCAGGGGAAGGTTTCCATCGAGGGTGCAAAATGGGGCTCTGTTGACGAAAAGCTGGTAGTCCTCCCGACCCTAAATAGACTGGGCCGACTATCGTTTCGGCGGACAGGGTACGCTCACATTTGTGATAGAATACCCTGAAAGGCCAAAATCTCAGATCTACTCCCAAGTGTTTCGCCTAGGAGCATACATTAATGATCTGAGAATTAAACCCATGTCCTTCCATTGTGAGGTCTGCAGCTCAGTTACTATATCCGATCTCTTCCCTTGAATGATCCCCACCCCCCCGCCCTGACTAAGAGCCACTAATCACAGCCTTCAACATTCTATGCGTCAGTTTTGAACCCTTTAAAAATCCACTAAAAGATTGCTACAAAGGCTTAATTTGCCATTTTGTGAAAGTTTGGTGTTGCTAATTAACACTATGAACTGCAAGTCTCAAGAAAGATTCCATGGTAACAGTTATATTTTTTTTAATTTAACAACTGCTATCACATTGTGCTGTTTTAGAGAGTTGGAATATATTTCAGCAGCAAATATTCACTGTACAGGGCAATATTTCTTTTTTTTTTTTTTTTACATAAGAAGTTCTTTGTTAGGTGAACATTTAATGAATTTAATGTTTACACCTGGGTCCTGAGGCGCTTTACTTGTTAATTTTTAGACTAAGTACTTATTTGCCACATTGGTTTTATATCTTATATACAGCTGGCGCCGCATTACACATGCAACGCATTTTCGTTCATTGCGCCGGGCGCACCTTTAAAAAGGTGCGCCCTACACAATGAAGGAAAATGGGCCGCATTATGGAGAATGCGCTGCCCCCAGGGCAGCCACAAATTTGTGCTGCCCTGGGGGCAGCTCATTCACGTGAAATACGCAGCAGCTGCTTTGAAGCCGCTTCGTATTTCACTGTGCAGGCGGCAACCCGCCTGCACTTTTAAAGGGGAATAGAGATCGGCTTGCAGGCGGGTGCAGTCAGTGACTGCACCCGCCTGCAAGGGATTGTCTGGGGGGTCCATAGGGCCCCCTTACCCCTCTCTAGAGGGCTGCACTCAAAGGGCGCACTGACAGTGCTTCTCCTGAGGGCTTCCTTGCCTCTGGGCCCGTGTCGGCCATACGGCGCGGGCGCAGAGGCAAAGGGCTTCCCTCATTTGCATGGGGCACACCCCGTATTACAGAAAGGGCAGCACAAGCGGATGCGGCCCTGTATGTAATACCAAAGTGCCCTGGGAGCGCGAAAAGTGTGCCCCCGGAACACATTATGTAATAGTTGGTGTACTCTCTAACTTTTTGGTAGATGGATTTTCGATAAATGAAGTGTCTGATTTTATTGAGAGATGAACAATTTTGAAAAAAAACCCCGAATTTTTGTGTGAAGCATTGTTGCAGGGATTCTGCTCTGGAACAGAACTATGCTTGGAACCATAGAACATCAGCATGTAGGGACTGAGTCTCCATACCACACCAGTATCTATGAGCCCGAGTCCGACTAGCTATAGTGGCTCACTTGCCCTCCTAACATTTCCAGAGAAACAAGTGAACTGACACCCCAGAACACAACACTGCCAGCCTGCACCTCATAAAGTGCAACTGTTTCAAAATGGGTACCAATAACTTGTGGCACAAAACCACGTAAAAGTTACAGAAAGGTTTAGGAGGGTATTTGGTGATACTTCATCGGAAGGACAGTTACAGATGCTGGAGATATCATACTGCCCTAATGGAAAATATAATTGCCATCTAATAGATCCTAATCTAAACCTGGTCAGGAGCACGCGCTCCCAAGAATTAATGACCAGTTCCAGATAAGGCTCAGGGCCCACGGAAGTGTGGGTCAAAGCACAGGTCTTCATATAGGATGTGGGGCCATACATTCCTCCGCAATCCACCCCCATCCAATTTCCTTATCACAGGTGGCGAATAAAAAAGGGATGAAAGATCAAGTCTAGTAAGAGTACCCTTGATGTAACAAAGTCAAGGTTCTCCCCCCGTCCCGCCCTCCCCTCCCCATCACAGACTAAACAGTCTTCAATCACTGCTTTATTGAGTTGAGCTTGCTCATTATGCCATATCAATATCCAAAGTAATAGAGGTGGAAGCTTAATCTGATCAACATATGTCACATCCAATTCTTGGTGAACTGCATAATGAGGGCTGGACACTGGAATCCTCAATAGTCTCCTGCACTCCACATTCCCTTCAAGCTGTAAGATACTTACATCCTTGTACCCCTAGATACCTGTGCCGTAAGACAGAACAGAAATCCACTTCTGTCGGTTTATTTCATGCAAGGGAAGGATAGGTTTACTACTCAATTCATGTCAAGACTAAATTAAAAATGGACCCGAATGCTTGGGTGAAAAGTGTTTGCCTGTGATATACAGGGATCCCAAGAATTGGATTGGTCGAAAGGGACTCACCCAAATAAGGAAACTGTGTAACCGTTTGAACCTTTTTCCCCTTTATTGCAAAGTGACACATTTTCAAGTTTATTGGGCCACAGGCCATAAAAAAGGATTTAGAGCGGTTGCTCTCCAAGTATAGCTTTTCCATAAATTCCACAAAGGTGTCCAAGAGGATTTTGAGAGCATCAGGGGTTCGAGCAAGGAGGACAGCATTGTCTGCATACATTAAAACAGACATGTTTGTGCTTGACCCCCGACATGTCCTGCTCTCTCTTCCTACTAAGGTGGCCTCAAGGTCATTGATATATAACAAAAATAATATAGGTGTTAAATGCACTCTTGGCAGACACCCCTCACAAGCGGAAAAGATTCTGTGCACTCACCTCCATCCCCCATAGCGAACGGAAGCAGAAAGGTCATAATGGAGTGAATGAAGAAATTCCATTAACCCAGCCTCCACTTCCATTTGCGTAACACAGCCCTTAAATCTGACCGATTTACACCGTTGACAGTGCAGGAAAGATCCATAGACGTTAAGTAAATTGGACTGTGCTTAGCGACCATATATTGGATGATCAACAAGTGCAGGTTAAGGCAATTACCCAAAGTATCCAAGCCACACCTAAAACCGTTCTGGACCTGCGAGAGAATAGTGGTCTTCCCTGTCCAGAGCAAACGTCTGTCCAATATTACTCGCCTTATTATCTAGACAGTGGAGTCCAAAAGGGAAATAGGCCTGTAACATCTGGGGTCTTGGCAGTTTCCCTTTTTAAAAACCATTGCAATGACTGCTGACCTCCATGACTTAGGAAGACATGATTTGCATGCTGCATTAATGGAGTTAGTGAAATGGGAACCCACACCTCTACGTTATCCTTTTAAAGGTCCATGGGTACCCCATCAGGCCGAGGTGCTTTAGTCAAGGGACTTTTAGTTCATGCATTCACCACCTCTTCCAACGTAAAGGAGATAGGAAGAGGGTGATTTGGAGGCCTAGAGATGCTACAGTCGTTAACGTCAGTACCAACAAACGGGGAGTAAATCTGTGTGAAATGGGAAACCCAATCAGCATGTCCTATTTTCATCCCTAATGCTTTTGATGGAGAGTTGGAAAAAAAAATAAACGTAATTTAACACCTGCCAAAACAACCTAGTATCTTTTAGTTTGCAAGATGTTAACAAGATATTCCAGGCTACCCTTTGCAGATCTAGCTTCCTATTCTTAAGGACCAGCCTGTAGTCCCTTCTACAGGAAGCTACTTCATCCATATTCTTTGGAAGGGTCTTCAAGGCCCTATGCAGCCTAACATTTGTTTGCCTACAGACCCCATCAAACCATGCTTCTTCGTCACTTGCCCCTACCCCCTTTTGGGTTCTTGATGGTTTTAGAAACAAGAGCCTTGCGTTAGCACTCAGGAAGGCAAAACATTCTGCAATTGAGAATCAGCAAGAATCATCGGAAATACAACCTTTCACAAACTCCAAATGGACAGTAACCTGCTGGCAAACTATACTACCCCTATTCGCGTACCTCCAGGCTAGCCTGCGATCCGTTTCTTTAACAGTAATCAGTGAACTGGACACCACTAACTCACTATGACTTACCGAGGGACGGGCTAGCAAAATAATGAGGACAGTGATCACTAAACACGCTAGTGTCAATTCTCCCCCAACCCCAATACGGTGTTAACCAAACTTTGTGAAATGAAATATAATCAACAACTGTAGTACAGCCCCTGCCAGTAAAGGTCGCCACATTGTTTGAGGATCCCGCCAGTGTGCTCCAGTACATTACACAGGCCACGTACCAAAAGATAACTAAATAAAATAGTACCCCTTTGGTCTCTGTGCTGACCAACACCCTGCCCCTCATGCACCTCAAAAGGATTAATTCATCAAAATCAGAGGTATCCCCTAATTTTGTGAAATCACCTGCTATCAGCAGTTTACCTTCTGACCCCTTCCTTGTGTACATTTTGTTGGTATTGTCAAAAACGTAAGTGTGTGTGTGGAATAGTTCGCAGCGGGTTCACAAAGTGCACTAAAGGCTGATGAAGTCTCTCCAACCGCTCCTGCAATCATTCTGGGACCTGTAGTTCCCCAGGCAACAAACACAGCGGGATCCTCCAGACTGCGGGGCCTAAAAGTGAGCTAAATAGTGCTGGTAAAGTCTCTCCACCCCTTCGTGCGAGGATTCTAGGACCTGTAGTCCCGAAGCAACAAACACAGCAGGCTCCTCCAAGCGTTGGTCTCTTCACGCAGCGGGGTCCCAAAGGGCGCTAAACAGTGCTGGTGAAGTCTCTCCATCCCCTCCTGCGAGGATTCTGGGACGTGTTTTCCCCAAGGCAACAAACACAGCAGGCTCCTCCAAAGCATTGGTCTCCTCTAGTCAATGGATCTTTACATTTGCAATTTTTGCCCAGCCACTTGCTCCTGTTCCCCGGACCTTGTTCCTCGTCCACTTGCTCCTCTTGGGGTGTCTGCTGAGATCATGCGTGCACTCCTACACACGCTCAATAAACAATGGGGTGACCCTGTGTCCCTCAGAACCTGGGTATAGTAATGCAAAATGTACAATGGTTCTGTCGGGTATAACCACAATATTTCTTAAAATACAATTCAATTGCAGGATCAAGTTATTTCCTTCAAGGATTGAGTGTGATGAACGTTTTTAGAAGGAACACAACAAAAATTATATAAATCGGAGATGCAAAGAACCACAATTGAATCAGGTTTTATGGGTGTTAAGATATTTATATAAATTTCATCATTTATAAACACCCATATATAAGAAAATTAGTTGCATACACGACTGCCAACATTGTGAAAATTAGAGTGAGTTGTGAACAAGTGACATAGTGTGATCAGTGACACAATAAGTGCGTGATATATACAAGGGGGTTTAAAATATATACATGTTTGAAAGAGGCCAGGGCAAAAAACAACACAATGACCCTGCTACTCTGTTCAATTTCAGTATTTTTTGAGCGGGGCCTTGAACTGGACCAGGATATCGTCGACGTTTCAACCCTATATGTGCGATATTATAACATCTGGCGGGTCTTCATCAGGACTTAAGGGAGAGGGCTGGCAGCCTGCAGAGTTAGATAAAACGTGCGTTAGCATCTTGTTGCATGGAAAAAGGGAAGTGTGTTCCAATGGCCACAAAGTTAAAGTAGGGGCAAAAGGAGGAAACTCACCTAACGGTAACCAGTAAGAATCCGGGTTGATGGCCCATCTAGTTATTTCCTGGGGGTAAAAACAGTGCAGTCAAGATTGGACCGCTAGTATGGAAACTTAGTGCGGTAAGTGCGCGCTAGTAAATCTCACCCATATACTATTTAAGGGATAGGCGGGAGGGAAATCCAAACCGAGCTGGTAAGTCGCCTATTATGTGCAAAAGTAGACCCAAGAAGGTAATCCGGGCGCCCTATTGTTGTTGGACACCAGAATGCATGTCCCCGCTGGCATATGTAAAAGGATTCACTGAGGTAAAGGCATATACGCGTGACCCATATAATTAATTTATGGGGGGGGGGGAAAAGGGGGTATGGAGAGGCATTACCAAAGTGGGCAATGCAGAAACAGTCATGCGGTGTAAGCGCGCCGATTAACAAGCCCATGCGGTATTTGAGGGGCAAGCGGGAGGGAGAAACCGCGCTAGTAAGTCGCGTTCTAAGTGTGGGCGTCTAACTATGCAACAATTACGCACGCCATGCATTATTAGCGATCAATATGTACACCCCTGCTGGCGCATAGGTAAAGGCTCACCGAGGCAGATCTTGTGTAAAGCCATGTACGATTTCCAAGTTCAGGTGAATTACTCGTGAACGTCTGTAAACAGAAATGAATGCGCTGGTTACTCGCGCACAAATTATTTAAAGATGGGTAAATGTGTCCCGGTGTGGCCCTGTGTTTCTCACCTATAGAACTGACGGTGGAACCGAATCCGGGATAGAGAGCACGGACAGTAGATATTCCTGCCGTGCAACCGCATAAAGTCGGTCTGTTGGAGCGCGTCTGACAGGCAGAAGATAAGGCTGGTGATGCGCCGAGAGGCGTCCGCGTGCACGTCTGGAAGTGACATCTAGCGTGCAGCAGCTGAATGTTCGCATTTCTTGTTGCTAGGTAACAACCGCTTGGATGCCGAACGTGGCAGTATGACGTGCAACAGCGGAGTGCCTGCATGACTTGTTGCAATGCAACAACCGCTTGGATGCCGAGCGTGGCAGTATTACATATTGACATAGTGACGTACGCGTGAGCCGACTAAGTCAACCGGAGAGTGATTTTCTAAACAAAAGAGAAGCCAGGATTCCCACAATATATACTCTGCCCAAGATACACAAGCGCTGGGAGAAGCCACCCGGCAGACCTATCGTGTCTGGGTGCGGATCGATCTTAGAACCCCTCAATCAGTTTATTGATCATTTTTTGCAACCTTGGATACCAGAAACCAAATCGTTCATACGTGATACCATGCATATCATTCAACTGTTGGAGGCCAACCGTATGATATCCAAACCCAATTACTTGTCACACTTGATGTGTCCTCCCTCTATACCTCTATACCTCTATCCCTCAGGGTAAGGCGCTAGAGGTCATTAGAACTACATTGGACAAACGGCCAAGGCCTCATTGGATTCCCACCGACTTCTTGATTGACCTTTTGGAAATCGCGATTAAGCATAATTACTTCATCTTCAGGAAGCAATTCTATTACCAGTGCAAGGGCGTCGCGACGGGAGCCACTTATGCACCTAGTCTGGCGAATATCTTCATGGACGCATATGAAGAGGAACATCTCTATACCCGTGACAATCCATATATAAACCAAATTGCGGTTTGGAAACGTTATATAGACGACGTTATAATGATTTGGTCAGGCACTGAAGACAACCTTAAGCAATTTCGCGACTGGCTCAATGCGAGATCGAGCGACATCCAGTTTACTATGACCAACAGTAACAAAGCCATCGATTTCCTTGATCTAACATTTAAAGTGGAGGATGGTTACCTGTTTTGTGATCTCAACCGCAAACCCACTGAAAGGAATACACTCCTTAAGTATGAATCGCACCAGCCTCGCAGCCTAAGGGATAACCTACCCTATGGTCAGTACCTCAGGCTGAGGAGGAGCTGCACCCGGAGAACAGACTTCTTCAAGGAAACGGAGACCCTTACCACCCGCCTGAAAGAGAGAGGCTACCCCACAGGACTGCTGAAACGCGCACGCAAACGGGCCTGGTACTGCCCGCGTGACCTATTGCTACAAGTAAAAGAGAAACCGGAAAAAACTGAGAATATTGTTTGTGTGACTACATTCAACACCAAAAGTAATGACATCAAGAAAATTGTGAAAAAGTATTGGAATCTCGTCTCAAGTGAACTCCACACCACCGAAGATCCACTCTTTGCGTTCAAAAGGGGCAGGAGTATAAAAGATAATGTAGTCAAAGCGTACCTTGACCCCCCTAAACCACCGAATTTGAGAAACCAATTGGGCCTGCCACCTGTAATCGGTCACCGCAAATGCGGTCAGTGCAAAGCCTGCCCACTGACTGTGGAAGGTTCCACTTTTTTACACGCCAACAGAACATAAAAATCATTGAGCTTCACAAACTGTAACAGCACCAACCTAATATATGTCATTTGTTGTCCTTGCAATCTACTCTACGTGGGCCAGACCACCCAGAAAGTAAAGGCTAGAATATTACAACACATGAGCCGCATAAGATGCAAGGTGCAGGGTGCCCCATTAGTTGACCACTTCCTGTCACAGAACCACCAGCCAGAAAGTATGAAATGGTGGATGGCTGAGAAAGTCTGCCCTGCTCCAAGAGGTGGCTCGATTTCGGTGGCCCTGAACCGAAAGGAATGCAGGTGGATACACTCCCTTAATACTGTAATGGAGGGATTGAATGAATTCGAGGAAACATCAAGACAAATGGGCCAATTGTAGAATCTTGGTGCAGACACGTAGTACCACTACTACAGCCTTGCAACATAAACAGATGATGTATGTGGTGTTGACAGTATACTCAACAGTATAGGACCACATTTTATCCAGTCATATGTGTATCCACATTACTCCAATATGTCCGATCCCAATCAGGCCACCCATTGTATTTACACTTATCATTCTAGATCAAATGCAGGATGTGTTAATGTGTAATTACAAAACACACAAGATGATGGACGGAATGCTGCACATTGGCAAACATTCACCCCCAGTCACAGATCTGGGTTTAATCCATCGTTATTTTGCTTCACCACGCCACCCCAGTTCAGACATAGCCATATGCAAATCAGTCTTGACCCTGTGCCTCATGGGAACAGTCCAGACCGAACTGCCAAGCCATGTCTTCCCTGGACCGGAATCAAGCATCCTAGGACCGGTTTCAGGCTATCAGCCTTCATCAGCCAGGATAGCTTGACTCCAGTGGCGTAGTGAGCACGGGACCCACGTCTGGGCATACCCTTCCCACTTAGGTCGAAATGCAAAACACACAAGATGATGGACGGAATGCTGCACATTGGCAAACATTCACCCCCAGTCACAGATCTGGGTTTAATCCATCGTTATTTTGCTTCACCACGCCACCCCAGTTCAGACATAGCCATATGCAAATCAGTCTTGACCCTGTCCCCTTTGGTGTTTTTTAATGTGTAATTAACCATTTGAGCCGGAATACCTTCTATATGGGTAATTGTATTACTTTATTGTGTGTGCCCCTGATCAGGCCATGAATCTACTGTAGTGTAATATATATGCACCAAGGTAACGAGAATTACTGTCACTACTGTAATTTATGTGCACCGATGTAACGAGAATTACTACTGTCACCAGATACAATAACGTATTTTATACGACCCTAGCGGGTTGCCTCAATTTGTCTCCAGACTTTGAACAACACATCACTTCATTATACAGGGTAGCCACGCGTGTTCATGTACACACGACGATTTGTAATTAGCCCTTTTGCAACTTGTTTCCAACAATCACCACGAGGCGCGTACATACAATTTTACACTTAGTCGGCTCACGCGTACGTCACTATGTCCATATGTAATACTGCCACGCTCGGCATCCAAGCGGTTGTTGCATTGCAACAAGTCATGCAGGCACTCAGCTGCTGCACGTCATACTGCCACGTTCGGCATCCAAGCGGTTGTTACCTAGCAACAAGAAATGCGGACACTCAGCTGCTGCACGCTAGACGTCACTTCCAGACGTGCACGCGGACGCCTCTCGGCGCATCAGCAGCCTTATCTTCTGCCTGTCAGACGCGCTCCAACAGACCGACTTTATGCGGTTGCACAGCAGGAATATCTGTCCATGCTCTCTATCCCGGATTCGGTTCCACCGTCAATTCTATAGGTGAGCAACACAGGGCCACACCAGGACACATTTACCCATCTTTAAATAATTTGTGCGCGAGTAACCAGCGCATTCATTTCTGTTTACAGACGTTCACGAGTAATTCACCTGAACTTGGAAATCGTATATGGCTTTACACAAGATCTGCCTCGGTGAGCCTTTACCTATGCGCCAGCAGGGGTGTACATATTGATCGCTAATAATGCATGGCGTGCGTAATTGTTGCATAGTTAGACGCCCACACTTAGAACGCGACTTACTAGCGCGGTTTCTCCCTCCCGCTTGCCCCTCAAATACCGCATGGGCTTGTTAATCGGCACGCTTACACCGCATGACTGTTTCTGCATTGCCCACTTTGGTAATGCCTCTCCATACCCCCTTCCCCCGCCCCATAAATTAATTATATGGGTCACGCGTATATGCCTTTACCTCAGTGAATCCTTTTACATATGCCAGCGGGGACATGCATTCTGGTGTCCAACAACAATAGGGCGCCCGGATTACCTTCTTGGGTCTACTTTTGCACATAATAGGCGACTTACCAGCGCGGTTTGGATTTCCCTCCCGCCTATCCCTTAAATAGTATATGGGTGAGATTTACTAGCGCGCACTTACCGCACTAAGTTTCCATACTAGCGGTCCAATCTTGACTGCACTGTTTTTACCCCCAGGAAATAACTAGATGGGCCATCAACCCGGATTCTTACTGGTTACCGTTAGGTGAGTTTCCTCCTGTTGCCCCTACTTTAACTTTGTGGCCATTGGAACACACTTCCCTTTTTCCATGCAACAAGATGCTAACGCACGTTTTAACTAACTCTGCAGGCTGCCAGCCCTCTCCCTTACTTGAGTCCTGATGAAGACCCGCCAGATGTTATAATATCGCACATATAGGGTTGAAACGTCGACGATATCCTGGTCCAGTTCAAGGCCCCGCTCAAAAAATACTGAAATTGAACAGAGTAGCAGGGTCATTGTGTTGTTTTTTGCCCTGGCCTCTTTCAAACATGTATATATTTTAAACCACCTTGTATATATCACGCACTTATTGTGTCACTGATCACACTATGTCACTTGTTCACAACTCACTCTAATTTTCACAATGTTGGCAGTCGTGTATGCAACTAATTTTCTTATATATAGGTGTTTATAAATGATGAAATTTATATAAATATCTTAACACCCATAAAAGCTGATTCAATTGTGGTTCTTTGCATCTCCGATTTATATAATTTTTGTTGTGTGTTCCTTCTAAAAACGTTCTTCACACTCACTCAATCCTTGAAGGAAATAACTTGATCCTGCAATTGAATTGTATTATAAGAAATATTGTGGTTATAGCCGACAGAACCATTGTACATTTTGCATATAGTCCTACACAAGCAGTGACATGGCACCCAGATCGCCAGCGTAAGAAGCATTTAAATTGAATGCAGTGTGATCTATTGTGGGGTAGAATTGCTTGTCTCTGAATAGACAAGCAGACGTGACCTTTTGTTCATCGCTTGGTGTTGCCAACAGGTCAGGCTACAAGTAACAATGTGAAAGGCTATTGTATTTTGTAATCTATGCTTGTTCCTGGTGCTGCCAAACATGGAATATTACTGAGGTCTATGCCCCAGAATTTGGTGGCCGTGTGTCTACCACCTCGGTCTCTTCCAACTCTTCAGAATTTGAGGTTGAAAGAATAGGACTCTAGTGTCAGGACTGTTCCTATTAAGTGGACATCTTCATCTTAGTGTGCTACTAAGGGCATGTGATCCACAGTTAATTCTGAAATTTCTCAGTGAGGATTCCCTGATAGAGTTATCAGTTTCGAACCTTCGGAGCCAGTGGGAAGCTAGCACAATCTTAGGGAGTCCTTGAGGTGTTTGGATGGTTGCACACCTTTGAATGAAGGCTTCCAGATATTCATTCTCTGGTTAATTCTTCGAACACCCCACTGGTATTACAAGTACTTGCAACTTTTAGTTCCTTTGAGTCCCTATCAGGGGCTGTTTCTTGTAGTGACAGTTACAGTAGCTAGTAGTACAGGAGAGTTGCAAGCTTTGGAACTTCTCTAGTTAGGCCCATGGTTCTGTCCTAGATTCTTGATCCTTGTAACTAAGAACAGAACAATGGGATTCCCTCCTTTCCCCTGGAGCCCGGCAAGAGGCAGAAGATAAACTTTAATGAGCTGTGTGGAACTTCAATTGATTAAGAGCACAGGACTGCTGTATAAACAATGTTCAGACGATATCAATAAACAATTAATTATTGGATTAGGCTAGCCATTTCTACAGCGTTTAATATGGCTAGGGTTGAGCCATCGTGGCCAGCACCTAGAGGGGGTTAATGAGCTGCTTTTGTCAGGAAACCTGTGTTTAATACAGAGAAGACATGTGCTTTCACCTTAAAATTGCTTGGGGTGGGGGGGGGGGTTAAGTTAATTGAGAATCTTAAGCTTTTAAAGAAAGAGCTATGCGGGTAAAACATTTTTATGCAAAAACCTTAACAGGTCACTTAAGCTTTCTTTACTTAACGAGTTTTTAATAAATCACTGACATTTACTTCTGGGAGGCTTAAGAATGCAATCAATTTACCAATTTCTTTTGTGATGAATCACACTAGAAGGCCTCAAAATGAGAAAGCCCACGTACATGCTTTTCACTCCAGAGAGACAATTCTTCCTGTTGCAGAAAGGCCGTGCATGCAGTGATGCTCAAACCTCAGCTACTAAAAGGAGGATTTGAAGATAAAAGCAAGCATTATTCGGAGTCATAATGCACACAGGCAGCCTGGTGCTCTGTGCTAATATTCAAAAAGGTTGAAAATGGTTTCAAGGACAGTAAGATGTCCATGAACGGTTATTTCTAATGTCATGTCCAGAAAGTGTGTAACTCTAGTATACTACGCATTCACAACTCTTTGAAACCCCGCAGACATCATTAATAATGAACTTACGGCACCAGACAAATGCTTATACTTACTGCTGTTGGATCGCTACGGTGTAAGGAAGCTGCAGTCACTTGCTTAAAACCACCAGGGTACCTGTCAACCAAAAATAGAAACGTCAAAATTTTCCCCTGGATAAAATGTGCAAGTGCGAAAGACAGCAAGTGTAAAACACGTGTTTGGATAAATGAGAAACAGAAAAATGAAATTTACTCACTGTGAATTGCACGCAGCACACAAAAGCTTAAAAGTTAACCTAAAGAGATATTGACATGTATGTTGGGAAGCTCCATCAATGTATCGTCACTAGAACCAGCTACAAGAGCACACTCTCTTGAACCCCTTAGAGGCAGGTGGAACATAAATTATGGCTAAAGGAAGCTAAATAAGGGAAAACACGAAATCCTGCTCATCCTGCTGAAAGATGGAAAATAAGGTCATGCTACAACCAAATCTTGGGGGTTCAGGATCCCGGCTCTCCTGCGATAATGATAAACGTCTGGGGGTAGTCCTTGAAACCGACTTGTCACTGCATACTGATGCAACCACCAGTGCTGCACCCACTCATTACTACAGCAAAAGTCTGAGGCAAAGACAACCTGTCTTTCCCTGTTGTATTCCTCTTAGGGTGTCCATAAACGGGCTTTCCAGTATCATGTCCTTATATAGGCACAATTCGCCCTGCCCTTATATAGGCATAAAATCCCAGCCCTTCTTTAGGCATTAAACCGTGCACTCCAAATACAGGCATGGTCTCGGACATCCATCCACCCTAACGTCACAACGAGTTCATGAAGAACAGACCCTTAGGCTGCGGGAGTTTCCCTAGCCCAGGACTATTGATTTCTTCAAGGACTTATATATTATGCATGAACCATTATTCCTTAGGGGTTCATTCATGACGTCTTCCGCTGTCCGACTCACGTCAATACTAACATTTTTAGGTGCTTCTCAGGTATAAATATACCTTCCCTAGCCCCTGTAAATCAGAGGAGACCTCGACTTCAGAGGAGCCCGTTTCCCGGCCTGACGCACTGAGAAGACGCTGTCATCCCTGCACGCAGAGAGTCCAGCTTCCAGTGATCTGACTTCCTTGCGGGGTGTTGGAGTTCGAGTCTGGCAAAGAGATTCCTACCTCTCTCATTCTTCAGGTATGGAGCTGACAAGAACCTAGAGGGACTCTTGGCATACTAGGCTTAACATACTCTTAGTATACCATAGTAAGGAATACTTCACCTACTTCATACCTCTCCCTACACCTAGGTTAGGTACATTGGGGTAGAACTAGCTTAGAAACGCATCGTATGAGTACTCGCATTTTTAGTCTGTGTTATTTATGTAAATGCATATATACTAAAAGATAATGCTATCGCAGTATTATTTATTTCTACTGCTCACACTGTACATTATTTATCTCGCATACTGTCTTGTGATCGTCACAGCACATTTTACTTACACCAGAAACAAGACTGTTCAATAAATCTTTTATTGAAACGCCCGTCTGTTCTTTCTGTGTAACTTTGGAGAAAACTAAGTATGCACGATTGAGCTGAGTGAAATAGTTATCTATTGTTTCCACGACTCTGGGACACGTTCTGATTCTAAAGGGAAACAAAGTAGTCATGTTTTGCGGCTGCCAGAAACTACTCCCTTCTTGTTATCCAAGGAGTTTCTAGTGGCCTCTGAGCTAGCTGGCACAAGTAATTAAGTTTAATATACTCGATAGCGACATACTGACCTTAGTCCTATGTCAAACCTATAGGATATATTATTCCAATGCGCATAGCCTATTAGGGAAATAGGAGCTACACTACATCCCCAGGCATACAGAGCGGTTATCGACAGTCATAAGAAGGTGCAAAACTAGGCTACGGTAGTGCAGTTTTGAAAAGCATGTCTAATAAAAACTTGCATAAACTGAAGTTATTCAGAGCTTGGCAACTAGAGCAGTTCTTAAATTGCCTGGGAGGGAGCATATTACATGTCTCTAAGGCAGAGGTCTTCAATCTGTGGGACGCGACCCCCAGGGGGGCCGTGGAGGCATGGGAAGGGAGTTGCGCTCTTCATTTGCTAAAAGAAAACGTCCGTCCCATCCCAGACATAGTTAAAATGCTTTCCCTGGAGTGTTATTCAGGGACTCTCCTGTGCTGGGAAATCAAAGCCAGACAGACAGCTAAACACGCCTTTCTACCAGTGTGTTGCTGGCCTGAAAGAAATGCAAATGTGCACAAGGAGTTAATCTGCGAATGTAAGGGATTTGCAGATTAACTTGTTGTGCACATTTACATTTCTTTCAGGCCAGCAGCACACTGGCAGAAAGGTGTGTTTAGCTGTCTGCCTGGCTTTGATTTCTCAGGACAGGAGTGTGCTGTTGCAGTTAATTGATCTAATCACTTGAAGCTTTTTGAGTGGTAGTGCAGAGAGTTTGCTGAGCTGGGAGTTGTTTGCTTTTAATTGTCATTGTATTTACATAGCGCTTACTATCCCTGAGAATGTGTTCGAGGGACAGTTATGCAAATAAATTGCATTACATAGCGTCTGGATATTACTAAAATCTATGGGTCTCATTTACAATGAAATGGTGTAGGACAGCTCTGCAAGTATTTTTGCTGCGCTGCCCTATGCCAATTCAAAAGGGCAGGAATGGACTGTATTTATAAGATACGGTGCTCTTCTGTCCTTTCCGTCGGCACACAATTTAGTGCCTAGCGCCAACGTAGGAAAGGGTGTCCGCATTGTTGACAGGATTGTTTTTGTGCAAGAAGGCACGCCTTCCTGTGCAAAAACAACCAATGGAGGCCTTTTCCTCTTTCTATGTGTGCTACACATAGAAAGAGTAAACAATTGAGCAGAAATAAAGATATTTCTCCTCGTTACGCATCCCCAGGGCAGTGTACAGCTTTGGCGCATCCTCAGGTTTACAGATCCTTGTAAATCTGGGAGTGTCAAAACCCATGGGAAAACCCACTGCAACGCCCATGGAACCCCCCCCCCCCCGACGCAGTGTAAGGCAATGCACCAAATTGCGCTGCGTTGTCTTACACCATATCTAGGAGGCCATGAAAAGCCACGCAAAGTGACTTTGCGTGGCCTCGTAGATATGGGTCTGCTCTCTGCGCAACCAGAGCGTCATAAAAAATGCTCACATATTTTGGAAGCACCATTTTATCGTAAAACATTTTGCGCATTTTGTAGTGGTCTACCTTATACTGTGTGTAATGCAAGTATAAATTAAAGACTTACAGAATCACAGTGCTTTGTCACAGGTTGTGACCTCATAACATTAAAAATACACAAGTCACTATTCTCCACTGCACCATCCACGATTTAATTCTGTGGCTCTCTGGTTTCACACAGACATTTTGTAGTGGGTTTGTATTTATGGTTTGTTCGAATGTTACTTGTGTTATGTTCTGATGGCTGCGTGCGTGGAGTGTGCGTCCTTGAGGATTCGATCAACTGTTACCAGTTCTGATCGGGATCCTGAGGGTCGCGCCGCTCCCTGCCGCGTCTGTCTTATGGTCCACTTTCTGGCTTACCACATTTGGCGACGATTGGGAGAACATCTTCAGCCACAGGAAGAAGCCCACGCAGCAAAGCAAGATCATCTCGTCACTGCTTGATGGTGCTTCAGGGTCACAGACGGAATGGTACTTCTGTCCGTGGATGCGACGCAGTACTTCATATTTCAGAGGAAGTCCAGTAGGATCCAAGTTTAATTTAAGCGCTGCCAGCTCAGTTTCTTCCTCAACCGTTCGTGGCTCGAGCGCTCGCGCTGAGGCCAATGCTCACGGCTAGCGCGTGATCGGCTCGTGCGCTCGCTCACGCTGAGACCTACGCTCACGGCCAGCGCGTGATTGGAACTCTCCTGTTGGATGCCTGATTTCTTCGTCAGACGTTTCGAGTAACGTCCTGACGCTGCGAGTGAACGTGAGGCGGACATCTTCGTATGGGAAAGGCCTTAGATGCTATGACAGCGTGGATCAGCTGTTAATTCATTACGGAGGCAGTACAGCGGATGTTTTTTTGAAATAACATCATCTATCTGCGTGTCACGGTGATGCGCACACCTAACATCATCTGTTTGCGTGTCACGGTGATGCGCACACCTTACAATTGATTAGTAGTATAAGTCAAGGCATTTATTTCTGATATGTGGTTTTCTTCAATTGTTTGCGCGTCGCGGTGATGCGCACACCACATAATTGAGTATTTGGAGAAATACTTGGAAAAATCAGCTCATTGTTATATTTCTGGCGTATCACGGTGATACGCACACCTTGCATTTGGATTGCGTTTTAACCAGCAGTATATTTCCTCTATAATCGGTCTGTTTTGGAGGGCATAGTTCAGTCCATTATTTTACTGAATTGCAGCTAAAACAAGTTTTTTTTTTTTGGTTTAACTATGGCTGCGGCACAGCAAATCACCCAACTCACTCAACCTCCACCATTTTTAGCAAAACCAGGTAAACCTGGCTTGCCCTGGTTAGAGTGGTTTGGTCTGTTTGAAAACCACATTGTCGCTATAGATGCTACAGAATATTCACCCCAAAGAAAATTTGCACTCCTTTTTGGTAGTTTGGGCTTAGCAGCACAGCGCATTTTCCAAAGCTTACCTCCGATTCCTCCACCTACTGGTCAATCAGGTGACAGACAGTGGAATGTATATCTAGAGGCTATTGAGAGACTTAAAAAACAATTTGCGGAGTCTCCTAACATTATGTTGGAAAGACATAAATTCTATAAACGCAAGCAGGGTGAGGAAGAAAAAGTAGAAGAGTATATTTCTGCTCTAAGAGTTTTGGCCACAACATGCGGATTTGGACCTTTATCTGATGACATCATAAGGGATCAATTTGTATTCAATTGTGTGTCACACAAAATACAGGAAAGAATCTTAAGTTGCAAAATCCCCCTCTCTCGGAGGTGATTGACTTAGCTTTAAGTATTGAGAGATCAGCAATTTCTACTAAAGCTTTACAATCAAGTTCTTCAAGCAAAATTAATCTAATTTATGATCAAGAAGACGCTATGGAGGATAGCGTATTTTCTGTGGGGGGGAAAGATAAATTTAAGAAACCACTTCCTGGCCAAAGAAAAGGGCAAAATTACTGTTATAGGTGTGGTTCGAAGTACCACATTGGCAATTTTCCTGGCTGTCCGGCTTTGGGTAAGCGATGTTCCAATTGCAAAAGGATCGGCCATTTTCAGAAGTTTTGTAAAGGTCAGAGGAGACCAGTGCAGGTGAACAATGTAAACACTGATGTGGATTCATGCTCAGAGTCTTTTGACAATTTACTTTTGTCTTTAGAATACGAAAATGACCCTTTGGAAATTAAAGGCCCTTTTGTGAGGCTTTAATTGATGGAATTCAAACAAAGGTAATGGCCGACTCTGGGTCACCGATAACTATCCTTCGCGATTCTTATTTTTTTGAGAAATGGGGCAAGGAGATTTCTTTATCACAGTCAGATGTGAACCCGAAAGCATTTGGAGAAAAGGACATTGATATGTTAGGTTTTTTCATGTCTAATGTAGAGGTGTTGGGTCGCAATATTGTTACTAAAGTATATGTGGCTAAAAAGGGGAAAAACATAGTGGGTTGGAAAGATCTAGCAAAAATGGGTCTGTATTTAGTACCTGGGGATGACAACCCTATTAAGGTGAAAGAAATTTTGGTTCATAGTGTGGTGGGATCCGAAGTGAATTTTAAAACCTTACAGGATGAATTTGAGAACGTGTTCAAAGATCAAGTGGGCTGTATAAAAAATTTTGAACATAAAATTAGATTCATTCCTAATGCACAGCCAGTGATGCACAAAGTCAGACCTGTTCCTTTAAGTGCAAGGGAAGAGTTAAGAGCTATGCTAGATGATTTATGTGCCCAAAAGATCATTCAACACAGAGTCTTCGCAATGGGTGGCTCTGATAGTCGTGGCCCGCAAAAAGACTGGGGAAATTAGGCTCTGCGCGGACTTGAGGGGTCTAAATAAAAACATCTTGATTGATTGCCATCCCCTTCCAAAAATCCACGAGCTTCTGGCAAATTTGGGGGGGGCTAAGTGGTTTTCCCTTATCGACTTGAAGTCCGCCTACCATCAAATCCCTCTAGATAGGGGGTCTCAGGAATTAACGACGTTTGTTACACCTTTTGGCGCATATAAGTTCCTGAGACTTTTCTTCGGGCTAGCATTAGCGGCTAGCATTTTTCAGAGAATAATGGACACAATGTTTAAGGGCATGGTGGGTGTTCAAACTTATTTAGATGATATCCTCGTTTTTTCTGAAAATGAAAACGAACATTATGATTTGTTGAGGAAGGTTTTATCTTCCCTTGGGGTCCATGGTATGACGGTGAGAGCGGATAAGTGCAAATTTGGAGCAAAAGAATTGGATTATCTGGGGCATACGATATCTGATAAAGGTATCAAACCTAAATTTTCTGTCATAAGGGCTCTAAAGGAAGCTAAACCACCTGGCGATAAGGATGCTTTGCGCTCCTTTTTAGGGCTGGCGGAATATTACGCTAGATTTGTAGGTAATTATGCCCGAGTTGTGGAGCCTCTACGTATCTTACTAAAGAAGGGTCAGAAATTTATATGGTCTCAGGATCTGGATGAGGTGTTTGTGAAGGTAAAGGAATTGATTATATCAGCACAAGCGTTGCATGCTTTTCGAGACGATTGTCCTTCTATAATCACTGTGGACGCAAGTATGAATGGGCTAGGGGCTGTTTTCAGTCAGAGAGTGAATGGCAAAGAACAAACGGTAGCGTTTGCTTCAAGGGCTCTCAAGTCCTTTGAAAAAAATTATAGTACCATAGAGCGGGAGACTTTAGCCTGTGTATGGGCGGCCCAAAATTCAAAATGTATATTTGGGGTCGGAAATTTGAATTGATCACGGATCACAAGCCACTTTCATTCATATTCAGCAAGGTGTCCAGTAATAATACCATGTCAGCTAGATTAACTCGTTTAGTGTCAAAATTGCAGGAATACAACTTTGATATAAAACACATTCAAGGGGGAAAGAATTTTCGTGCCGACTGTTTGTCTAGAATGTTAATGGAGAAAGATGATGAAGAAAATTTTGATGAGGATGAAGTAGAATGTGTAGCTGTTCTAGATGTGGTTGAAAATTGTGGTTTAGTTATTTCTGAAACAGAGTGGAGGAAAGCTTGTTTGGAAGATATAGTTCTTTCCAAGGTGATGGAATTTTCTAGTGGTAATTGGCCTGAAATAAGAAATTTAACTGGAGAATTAAGGAATTTCGCATTAGTTGCTGACGAACTCTCGGTTAAGGATGGTTTTGTTCTAAGAGGAGATAAATTCGTACCTCCTGTTAGTCTGAGAAAGACTATTATCAAAATTGGACATGAGGGTCATTTGGGGGTGACAAAAACTTGTATGAAAATAAAGCAACATTACTGGTGGCCCGCGTTGGAAGCCCAGGTTAGAAGTCTAGTGGATGGTTGTGAGGAGTGTTTACTGTCGGACAAACACTGGAAACTCTCTAAGTTACCTTTGCATCCCACCGAGTTTCCGGAGAAGCCTTGGGATAAAGTTGGCCTTGATTTTTCGGGGCCTTATAGTATCTTAGCACAGGAGCTTAGATATTTGATTTTGGCGGTTGATTACCATTCGAAGTGGATGTATAATAAATTTGTGGATGCACCCAATACTGATAATACTATTGTTTTTTTAAGAAAACTGTTTTTGTTGGAAGGAGCACCTAAATCCTTAGTCACAGATAATGGTACTCACTTTGTTTCGGACAAAATGTGTAGGTTTTTAGAATCTCATGATGTCAAGCATTTGAAAGTGGCAAGGTATTCCCCTGCTTCGAATGGGCTGGTGGAGCGAGGAATAAAGTTCTTAAGGAAGGTATTCAAACGGCTATTGCGGCTGGTCTTGATGTCGGAAGATTTTTGGAAGAAAAAGTGTGGAATTACAATACCTCCCCACACTGTACCACTGGAGTTACTCCTTTTGATTTGCTAAGGGGTAGAAAAGTGAATTCTGTTTTATTACCGTCATGGCTGGACAAAAGTTGTCCGCTAATTCTGAACCGGACGGTTTGTCTAAAGTAGTCAAAGGTAAACAGTTGGAGATGAAGAAGAGGTTTGACAGGACGGGTTCCCCTAGTGATTTGGAGATTTATGAAGGGGACTAGGTGTTATTTAAAAAACCTTTTATGGTTAAAAAGGGTGAGTCCCTTTTTTCTGACCCGGTGCTGGTTTGTAAAGTTAGCAAAGGAGCTGTATTTCTGGAAGGTAAGGGTTGGTGGAACAAAAGACAGGTAGTTAAGTTGAGGAAAGATCAGGCAGAATTAATTAGAGATAGGAAGACAAGTAGGGGTTCACATGGGTTGGAGTGGACTTATTGGTTACAGGATCAGGATTTGAGTGTTTCCAGGAATGTGAATGCGAGTTTGTCTAATAGGGATCCCGGTAGTGGGGTGTCGAATGGTGATGTGGATAAAACTGTTCGGGTATGTCGCGAAAAAAAACTTCCTTCAAGGTTTAAGGATTTTATTACTTACTGATTGTCATTTTTTTGTATTAGGGGGGAGGTGATGTAGTGGGTTTGTATTTATGGTTTGTTCGAATGTTACTTGTGTTATGTTCTGATGGCTGCGTGCGTGGAGTGTGCGTCCTTGAGGATTCGATCGACTGTTACCAGTTCTGATCGGGATCCTGAGGGTCGCGCCGCTCCCTGCCGTGGCTGAAGTTACATGAGAATAAAGAAGCCAGTTAAAAGAGAAAAGACTCCGCGTCTGTCTTATGGTCCACTTTCTGGCTTACCACACATTTGCAGGGCATTAACTAATAGAGGTTTCATAATTTATTATAGTGCATTTCCCACTGAGTAACAACTTTTTAAAATGTATTTATCATTCATTGAAGCTGCACGTTATTTTATATGTAGCTACCGGACGATGAAAGACCTAAAAAATGTATGTATGTTTTAATTATGATGAATGATGTTCAGCTACCTCCAGTTACATGCAGCTGTAAATGCCAAGCTGTCAGCATCCCAGGAAATATAGTATGGTTTCCCTCTAATGCCGTGCAATAAAGTTGCAGCCCATGCATTACAGGTAATATACCAAGGACTACTGGAATTTTAGCATAGTTATATATTTGCTCATTTGCCACATAATTCATCATCTGCCGCATAATCTGCTGATTTTAACAAAAGAAATGTATTTACTCAAAAGGTTTAAAATTTACTAAAAAGCAGCAACAGGTGTTGCCACTTTGTAGAAGGCCTTTTGTAAAGTTGTACTGGTCACCTTTTTGTTGCTTATTGCTATATTTGGGTGTTCAACTGGTAATAATGAGGTGCAACCACAGATTGACCGTTTCTCTGGAGAACATTTATGGTTGTCAATGATAAGGACTACCAGGTCCTAGAAATTTTTTTCACAAGGGGGTCCTTCCGCCTAAAAATATTTGATGGGGGGGGGGGGGGGGGGGTCTCAGCACCAAAAAGTTTGGAGACAACTGCTCTAAGGATACCGCACTGGCTATCTCTTGAGGCTGAAATCAGGTTTAAGGCTCTCATAGTACGTCATAAAGCCTTATACATCACGTCTTCTACCTTTTACCTAAAACTTGCTTTAAGCACCGAGGACAAGTGTCTTCTAGCTGTGACTTTTTTGTGAGATCTTGTATGAAGGGTACATTCTTTTGGGATTCTTGCCGGTGCTCCTTGGAATGCCCTTCAAACCCACATCTAATAAATAAAGTCCCTGGGTTGTGCTCCAAAATGCGAATGTGTGATATATTCCAGATACTTTTTTTATGGAGTTTCACAAGTAATAACCTGTTCCTTGCCTTCCTTTATTCATTGGCACTGGTTTTAGAGCTGAATACAGCCAATCACAGCCTAAACCAGTGATACTTAAAATACGGCCCAGGGGCCGCATTCGGCCCTCCTGACCTTTACACGCGGCCCCCTGGGCAGCAGCAGCACTGGGCTGCTGTTTACTCGACTCAGCGCCAACATTATTTTTTATTTTTTTTAGATATACAGCAAGCATTTATTTAAAGGTTAATTGCAGTTAGGGAAGGAAGTAACTAGGCCCTTAACTTAAGGAACACCTTCATTGTTTACCTTTAGAACCATTTAATCAAATTATTGCAGTGCATTCAGAACTATTTTTCTTAAAGGGATGGTTTTCAAACATGAATTTAGAAACGTTCATGCTTCCTCCCTCCCACCCTGACAACAATGCCATTAGTGATTACATCCAAGGACAGGAGTCAGGGATGTGGAATTCCTGTAGCCCGACGCCCAGGACATATTGTTTGGGGTCAAAAGCAACAAGTTTTCATGTGTATTTTGTCCTTGGGACAAGTAGGCCCAACCCCCTGCAGCACAAACCCTTTTGCTGCCAGTTTGCAGTATCACATTATGGATCAGGGAGGGGCACTATCTGCAGTTAAGGTTATATTTTTCTCCATATGTTAATGCTGTTCAAACTTGAATTTATGGTTCATTATTTGAAAGCCTTTATTTTTAGGGTGAGCGCTCTAAGTAAATGTTGTAAGCTCCGACTGTACTACTGACAGTGGTTCCAGTATAAAAATGTGTACACACGTTTTCAAAGTTTAGCAATATGAGGCTATGTATAATGCTCCCAGAACGCTCTCTGATTTGATGCAAATATATGTAGAAGCTTGAAAGCAAGATCGATGATTCTTTGCTTTCAAAATAAAATGTTGATAAAAAAATTATAGCAGGAATAAAAAAATGTCGCTAAACTACTGTAAAATGTCAGGTACCATTTCTTTGCAGCATCACTTAGAAACATGTGTTGATGCATGCTAGTATTTCCCAAAAATATTCACAATGGAAAATCAGTGTAACCAGTTTCAATAAGATTATGGGAAACAAAAATAAACAAGCATTGGCAAAGCCCGTAGGTCTGAAATTGGTGGTCAGCTTTTTAGTTTTGTCAATGTGTGACTTGTTTGGGCATGGTTTTTGTAAAACCTTATTGGTGTGGGAGCTGCCGGGCCCTCACCATTATAACAAACATTGGCAAAAGCAAAAATTGTTTTTGGTCTCAAAAAGCACACACTGCCACAGTAGTTACTGGCACTGAACAAAACTACTTTGTGTGCCGATATGCTCCTTGTGAAAGAGCAGAATGCTGTCACTCACAGTGAAGCCAGCCGATACTGAGTGAGAGACAGAATTTTAATAAACGCAAAAGGTCATGGTCAACACCAGACCAAATTAGGGGCCCAATTATTAAAGAAAGTCTCAAAACTGCACCCATGGTATATATCCTTGCATTCAGCGCAGCTATACGGCTTTCGTGAATTCCCAAGAAATTACAGAATTATGACAAGAAATAGTACTCCTAAAAAATATTTGTGAACTGCATTTTAGCATGAGCAAATATGCATGTGTAGATTTGCTCATGCAAAAATCTGAGTGTTTGCAAGTTTACTTTCTATCTAACCATTCTCCCCCCCCCAACTCTGGAAGGTGGTTTACATCTGCCATTGTCAGGAGTAAATTTCCAACATTTCTCAGTATGGGCAAAGAGTAGAGAAGAGTTGTTGAAAACTCTTAAAACATGCAAGTTAGTAGGTTTGCACAGACTTAAAAGGGCATTCTAACTCTGGAACTACTGCTTACCACTACCTTCAGCCCCACTATGTAGATCTGCGGAAACATGGCAACATAAGATGATTGCAAGTATTCAAACACTACTATGGTATGAACCCTGGCATAATCAGAGAGGCTATATCAGAGCTCTTATATAATGAGATTGCTGCCATAATTTGTCGCCGCACTACATGGCACAAAAGGGACAAGTGGATTTTGTTACAGGACAAGCAGATTTATGAAGCAACCTGCCCCATGGAGAAGTAGATATTTTATTAAATTCCACAACCCTGGGAGATGATTTTGAACAGCATGTATCCTGAAGTCATGTATTTCGAGTTCCGATTATATGTGATAATGAAGAAAAAGGAGGGAAATTGAAATAAAACAATTGCCCAGGGTCACACGATTTGGTCAAGTGGAGAAGCTGGGATTCAATCAAAAGGTTTTCTGGTTTCACATTGCGCAATTGAGTTCAGCCACTAAATATTCATACTTTGCTTCCTCTACACCGACATTAAACCCCCCGCTGGCATCAGTGTGGCCCTCTGTCCCACCAAAGACCAAACTTTGCGGCCCCCGGGAAAATGTGGGTGAGTACCCTAAACAGTTGCATCATTAAGTGTTCCTGCAAACCATTTATGGCGAGAACCAAGTAGTCTCTATAGGACTCCGAATTTCACCAATTTTGTTGTCGTGAACCGCTGCATCAAAGTTGTGCGGTGGCAGAAGCAGCAGAGGTGATGATGTGGTAACTACACGACCTCGACCAAGTTATTAAGTAACCCTGCCCATTGAAGTGTGCTTCAAGTTCCTCTACAATGCATGTCAACACGCAAATGATCAGCATCAAAGAGGATGAACATGTTTTACTTTAAATAGTCCAATCTATCCTCAGTGGATTTTTGTTACATTTGTAGGAGCCACAAGGTAAAACTGAGAATGTAGGCTAAAAGACAACTACATTTGTTAAGGGCGGGGGGTGGGTTAGGCGAAAGCAAATACTACAAGAAGCATGAAAGGGCTGAAAGAGTAAGAATGCCTGAAAGAATAAGAAGTGGTGTGTTTAGTTTTAAGGTCTGGATGTTTAAGACCTGCTTGAGGCTGAACCCTTGCAAAATGGAGCATGCCCCAATTGCCAATGGCAACATACTAACACGAGAATAGTTGATATTAATACACTTTAACAGATTCATCCCTTAAATTTTGAGTTGGCAAGCCCCAGCTCCTACTTCTGGGCGGAGTGAAGTTGAGTCTTCCAGAGTCCGACACCAATAAGCTCATCGTTCTAGCTAGACGGTGGGATTAACCTGCTCGCAGGTATCCCAGTTACCTATTTAACACCACTCAAGAGTATTCTTCATTCAGTCGCAGGACTTATCAAAGGAAAGACAACATAGCATGACTGACCAACACTAACACACTTTAGGAATTCCTCTTGTTTTACCTTCAAGACACACAAAATATTTCTGGCAGACAACATCCCGAATGGTCTATACAACACATGCAGCTTCCAAGTCGCCTGGCAATGAAGTAAAAAGTGAAACTGTAACCCCCACACCAGCTTGCATCCCCTTCATTACTTCATCCTATCCCTCTCCATTGTACGGCAATCGAGTCATTAACAGTTTGATCCACACTCTATGTACATAGAGCTAGAGATCAAGTAAGACCGAGCTATGCAGAGTGAGAAAGACATGCCATCTTCCTTGCTGTGCCAGGACTGGGTGTGGCTCTTACTAAAGCAAGAAGACATTGGCTTTAGAAGCAGTATTCGTGGAGAAGGGCATTTCACACAGTGCTGTGGCAAACAAAGAATGGCCGAGGAAGGAGCCTAACTCGGACACCTATAAGGACGTGAGCGTGTGCACTGCTAAGCGCTCAAAACACACCATTTAAAATCAAGAAATGCAGGTGAGGCAGGGGACTACTTCAAGGCTTGTACCACCCGTTCTATTTTCAAAATGAAATCCTTTCTGATACTTCTCTCCAATCGATGTACTGGTGATAATAAACAGGCACTTCCAAACTGTTAGAATGTTGTTCAAAATAAAGCATCAATTTAATGTGGGTACCGCAGACCAATGAAAATCACGCTCACGCGATATCTAAATATTTTACGCACTGAACTCAAAAGGCAAGCCATTATTAAATATAATTTAAGGTCACATTAGAAAACTATATGTTTTAATAAATTAATACATATCTTTTCACTAGTCAAAACTGATGCTCAGTGGAGCTTAAGAAATAATTCAAATATATTAAGAGACACAAAGTACTCGTGGTTATCGTAATCTTACCCTGTGTGCGAAGAATATACTTTTTGTTCCCATTTGTTGCCGGAGAAAGCGATATGTTGTGTGTTCATTACCACAACGTGGTCTCCACAGTCACCTGCAAATTAGAAAGAACACAGGACGTTACAAGTCTCTATACATAACTTCTGAAATCCTCCAACTAGGTTTTGCTTAATAGTGAGTGTGCGTTTGCAAGATTACAGCCTATTTTCAGTTAAATATGCCCCAACAAGAGGTGAACTGTCAAAGTGTGAAGTTCTACCCACATTCACTATGTTGTAGTGCTTAGGATAAAAAAAACACTTGTTCTGTGACACAGAGGAAATGAGTTATGCACTTTATTGAAGGAATGGAGTTCTACACACCAAAAAGATCACCAGGCTGTCAGCAGCTACAAACCAAAGAATCCCCAAGTGAATACCACATAACCACCCAAAAAGTCTAGACACCTACACCACCAAGATAAACCCAACACAGGTGCCAACAATATTTGAACTTAGATACTTGATGGGCAAGCCAGAACCAAGGAATCAGTGATGACCCTTTCACATGGATAATCTAGGCCTGACCAGCGGAAGAAGGCTGCAGCACCCTCCTTTATTGTGGGAGAGGGGAGAATGGAACACCTGAAGAAACAAGCATTGGCAAAGTCAATAGGTTTCGGCAATCCAAGAGCTACTGGCGTTGTCAATGTCAATATCTTTTAACCATGCTCAATAGCAGCACTGCCGCTGTTCAGCCTGGCTGAAAGTCATGTAAAAAAACTGCTGTGACCCAGCCTGCGCTGTATAATGCAAATAGAATGTGATGAGATATCATGTGAGATATTCCGTTTTCATACACTATAGGGACCCACCACACTGTAAAACAAAGCTCGAATTGAAATGCATTATGCCCTTTCATGCAAGTATTGCGTTTTGTTTTGCAAAGCATGAACTGATATTGCTAAATAACGATGATCCTTTTACTTTTGTTGGCTATAGTGAAATCCAGCCGCTGTTTAAGAAAGAACACAAAGGAAAAAAAACCAGGAGTAGTTCAAAATGAAGCAGCGGAGACGGAGTTTGTAAAAACACGAGCAGGAGTGATCAAACACAAACAAAAAAGTAGCTCCTAAAACGGGATCAATGGATAGATACAAGTACTTGGTCTATGCTCTAGTGGAGGGCTAAACACAAGAAGAGGCATGACGCTTGCATGCCATGGACAAATGGGGACAAAGGACATGAGGCTGGCGATGGAGCAACCAAACGGTAAGCCTATGGGCGAGCTGAAGCCCACAGATTGAACACAAACACGACTCTTTGAGACAGCGAATGCGCTGTCGAGCTAAGACAAAAACGAAACTTTGAAATGCTTTGATTTCTGGCTCGATGGATTTTCTGTTCTCTGAAACAATATGTAAAGTGGTGATTAGCAAAGCTACAGGCTGTGATTAAGTCACATTCCCCACTCTTTCTGAGAGTTCGCACCAGAATATAATTAAAAAAAATAAAAATACATTCACTACACAATCTACTAGCTGCAAACAGATTGGGTAAGGAGATAGAAGTAAAGAGTTAATGGACATGGCTGCAAGTGATGTTGCATAAAACTCTGCAGAGAGTGAGCCATGTTAACAACACGATTCAAACTCCTGTTCTTTCAGCATTTTTTCCCCCGAAAAATACAGAATCTCGCCTGATAAAACAGTAGCTTTTTACTAGATATCTAGGAAGGAAAAGTAAGCAAGTAAGCATTTTTTTTTTTAAATTGCCTCAAATGGGGATCAGAGCCTCCTGCTCACAGGTAATCAAATGCTTGGCGACATCCTCTGTTGCCAAATAGAACAATGTAAAGTTGAATATGTGGTTATAATTCCCAAATCGTGATTTCAGAAATTATGTTTTGTTGAGAAGCCAGACTGTAAATTTCATGCAATGCTGCAGAAATGCTGGCAGTATTGTGCATTATCTACATTCGTAGATTTAATATTAGGAGGGAAGTGATAATGGCTGCTGATGATATGGGGAACACCTACACAGCATTATCTTTGTGGGTATTCAGAAACACTTGCAATTTGCAAACTTAACTTTAGTAATAAAATGACTGGAGGAAATGTGTAAATTAAGTGAAGACTGCTTCAAAACATCCCCATGTCTTGATGCAGTGTAGGAACGGGGATATTTGCACATGGAAAAACATTGTGTGAAGAAATAAAGGAGGAATAAAGTTTAAAATAGTAAAATGGGCAAGTGCATCCTTCCACCATAATTGCTCCACAAGGCTGCACTTAGTGTCTCGTAGTTGCTGGTGAGTGTGTCTAAGAAAAAAGCACTAGCGGATTGCATCGAAGGAAGCTCCAACAGCTGCAAGGAGATCTTCTTGATCATCAAGGACTTCACCTTGCCCTCAGCTTCCAATAACATTATCATCATCATCTCCAACAACTCTGTGATGACCTATTCAACTTCTTCCACAGCAAAATCACAAGCATCTACAGCAACTTCCCAACCCAACCCTAGCGAAATCATTGCCAACCTACCCACCTCCAACCAAGGCAGCCAATTGACTGAATGGCCAACGCTCACCAGAAACGGCACAGCATCAATCATGGGGGCCATCCTCTGAGGGGGCCCAACAAATCAATGCCACCTACAACCTAGGAATATCAGTTTGACCACATCAACACCTCCATCACATCGGCCAGTTTCCTGGATGAATGGAAACTTGCAGAAATCAATGCCCTTCTCAAAAAGCCTTCAGCCGACTCGAACCAACTGAGCAACTTCCAACCTATCTCCCTGCTCCCCGACTCAGCCAAAGTGATTGAGAAGGCCATCAACAAGCAATTCACAACCCACCTCAAGCTTCACCAACTACTGGACAACACGCAATCAGGGTTCTGAAAGAACCACAACACAGAAACAGCACTCATCATGGTCACCGACGACATTCGAACCACCCTGAACCAAGGAGAAACAGCAGCCCTAATCCTGCTCGACCTCTCTGAGACCTTGAACACGGTCTCTCACAACACCCTCATCAGAAGACTCCACGAGATTGGCATACAAGGATCCACATTCAACTGGATCTGCTTCTTCCTCATGGACGAACCCAAAGGGTCAGACTGCCACCCTTCACATAAGGGTCTAAGGACCTGAGCGGAGTCCCACAGGGATCGTCCCTCAGCCCCACCCTTTTTAATGTATACATGACACCCTTGCCAACATCATCTGATCACAAAGTGTCACCGTCATCTCATATGCCGAGGACACCCAACCCATTCTCTCCCTGACGGACAAGACAACCACAACCAGAATCAACTTCACAAACTGCATGACCATGGCAGCAGACTGGATGTGAACCAACTGCCAGAAGCTCAACTCCGACTCGATGGAAGTACTGGTCTTCGGTAACAAGACCTCTCCATGAGACTTCACATGGTGGCCGTCGGACTAGGACCAACACCCACTGACCAAGCAAGAAACCTGGGGATTATCCTACACGACCAGCTCAACCTGATGGCACAAGTCAACGCAGTAAGCACCTCCTGCTTACACATCCTTACACATGCTGCGAAAGACCTTCAAATGGCTACCACAGAACACAAGCAGGACTGTCACACTAGCAGTCTTGACTACGGCAACACTCTATATGCCAGAATCTTCAAATAACTCCTACACAGACTCCAGACCGTCCAGAACACCCCTGCAAGACTTATACTTGACCTCCCAGCAGCACCGCACCTCAAGGAGCTTCACTGGCTCCTCATTCACAAGTGCAGCCAATTCAAACTTTTCACGCACACATACAAAGCCCTACACAACACAGGACCAGCATATCGGAACAGCCACATACACTTTCATCAGTCCGCCAGACACTTACGCTCCCGCCTCACTCGAACACATCCCCCGCATAGCAAAGCAGGTCGCTCATTCTCCTACATCACACCCAGCAGATGGAACTACCTCCCTCAACTCATCAGAGCCTAGTCCTCGCTTCTGGAGTTCTGCAAGAAGCTGAAGACCTGGCTCTTCAAATAACACAGTGGGGATCACACACCTACACACCTGTCCAAACGTCTGGATACCCTCACAGGTGATTAGTGGTCTATACAAATCTACATTACATAACAAAACACAGAAGGCAGCAGGACAATACATGGAAATTTACCACGAAGTCAATTTCTAGGAGAATTTGTGGGAGAGGATTTTGTCAATCCACAAAAATGCACAAATCTATAAATTGTAAGCCTACATCTATGTTGGATAGATGTGCCTGTTTAAGATTTTTTCAAGTCCCGCAGACAGCATGAAGCAAAGACCAATAGAGACTGGAGTGGAATGAGGACAGGTGGGAACATATGGCAGCAACTCAGCAGAGTGCCATTTGCCATACCCAAAACAAACATTAGCATGCAGCATAAGCTAATGCAGGTAAAATATGCTGTGGGCTGCCCTCAATTCCAGATAAAATGTGAAAACTGAAGTCATCGTGTTCAGATAAGTGCCATCGTTGCAATAAATAAAAGTGCACAAATAAACATATGTTGGTAGATGGTCCAGAATAAACTGAACTACAGGTCAGACGCTCATGAAAAAAATAAAGCACATTTATATTTTAAATAAGTCACATCTGTAGCCTCTGAGCTTCGTGACTACATGCAGAATTGTGGATTACAAATGCCTTTGGCGCTGAAAAGCATATAGCGCCAGACAACTGGATGCCGGCCGGGAAGTTTAAAATGTAGGATTGGATCCTTGGATGAAAGAGATGGGAAAGTTACCAACAATGGTAAGAGGGAAAGGGAGAACCAGTTTCAAAAGTGATAGGGTCTTGGGCAACTGCTGAACATTAATTGGGAAGATAGCTCACATTCAATAGCATGAAATTCTAGACCGTTAAAATCTTATTATACAGAGTGAGTTGCTATACCATTATCAAGTATTTTTGTTGAAAAATAAACAAAATTATTATTACTAATATTAAGCATTATTATTCGCTATTTTTATTAAAATAGAACATAATTTATAAAAAAAATGGAAAAACATATAAAGAACCCGACTGCATGTTTTGGTCCGTTTAAGAAACTGATATGCGCTCTACCATAATGAACTCAAAACGTCCAGGCCAATATCGTGTTGCACCTCGAATACGGGAACGTTTTATACTTATCACAGACACTATTAAGGCGTCTCCAAATAAAATGTTGCGGCATGTCTACTGATGCATATTCCTCAACACTAACCATCTCGGCCCACCTAAAAGACCTGCATTGGCTACCAATTGTAAAGCATATTAATTTCAAAGCTCTTTGCTTTGCTTTCCACGCTTCTGCTGACATAGGCCCTCACTACTTGCAATACCACATTCATACTCCTTCCTGGACACTTGGTCTTCCGACTCAAGGTCAGTCTAGAACTCTAGACTGAAAAGAGCTAGACAGGGAGGGGGTTTCTTCAGGTATCTGACCCTTAAACTCTGGAACTCTCTACCGCTTTATCTGCATCAGACCTTAGTGAGTCTTCAGGAACCAACTGAGGACATGGTTGTTTTAATGTAGCTCCCCCCGATTGCTATCTGAGTTTTTTTGTTGCCCGTTCTTCAGCGATGGACACTGTGCTTGGGCAGCTATTCACTTTACAAATCCAAAACAGAAACATAATTCTAATTATATTTGATTAGTAATCATCGTTACTACTCAAGAAATGTTAAGTATTTATTATTATAGTTAATAATAATAGAATTCTACATTATGTGTCTCAAGTTGTAAACAAATTCGGCACCCGGAAGGACCACCACAACTTTCCCCAAGACAGCAAGGGTGTCATTTAAAACGATTTAAAAATGACATGGTTTTTAAACTACAGCGCTACTGAGAACAAATTTAAAATTCAGTCCTGCAGATAATTTATAACAACAACATTTTAACTAGAAAATTTGTAAATGTTTTTCAAGCACACACAACATGGCCTCGATAATTAAAACCCCCATAAGAGAAATTTCAAGCAATATATCAGATCGCTACACAAGGCAATGAGACGGTCACACTCTGGCTCATTTGTGCAGAACTAATTTTTCTTTAGTCCTTTCACATTGCACAGATCAGATTCAAGCAGCCTCAATCTGAGGTGACATGCCCAATAATCTCTCTCCAAATTTGATTTGCAGCCACATTCCACTTTTTAGTTAAAAAGCCTTTGCAGCCCCTTTCAATTACATATTCAAATTATGTCGAGCTTCTAGTAGCAGATTTTTTTCCTCTTTCCTCAGGAACATGAGCACTTTAAGCACTGAGAAAATTTCGGGTGTTGTGAATGATATATCTATGTTCAATTAGTCAATTCGGCTTTCGAATGGCATTTACACATCTAGAAAAAAATGGCTTTTTGATCAGGCTATATCTGCCTGTCTCAATTGCAGCAGAATGACTACTAAAATTGACCCAGCTTAAGCCCTGCAAATGGACTAGTGGCGACCTGCTAGCAGAATAGTCAATTTACAACAAAAGCTAGAAAGGCTCAGTAATTCTGCTCCATGTATTTCTAGACTCGAGAACACTTTCAAGCATTTCTGGCCTCAAAAGTTTAACTCTCTGGTTCTTTGTACACACATATGCAGAACCAAATTTTCATAAAAAGCACGACAATTACTCACCCGGTCAATGCCTAGTGCTGCTGCCTAATTTGGTAGAAAAAAAATGTATCTGAATAAATTCACATTTAGGATGTGACTCTTGCATGATAGCGGTCTGTTCGTGGCTGTATGGCTGCTACAGAAATACACTAATACAAATGTGCTTCAAATACTGTCGCCAACAAAGACCTTCGCCCACACGTATATACGCCCACATGTATACACCGCTACACATGGACACACACGGACACACACAGTGTTGTTCATTAATCTGGCTGGCTTTGTGGGAATATGGCATTCCCTCCTCAGACTCAAACAACAAAACTCAATCCCACGCACTCATAAGGATATTCTCCAACAAACTCATAGAAACTAGTAAAAACTCAGCAATTATATTCAGTGAAGACTGGTGTGATTGCGAGGGGGTTGAACTCTTTGTACATCCTTAATTGTAGGAGGTTGGGTGGGTATTTGGGTGTCTGGCACAGATACCCCTACATGCAGTGACATGCACATCCAAATCACACAAATTCATACACACAGCGGGTAAGTCACTGTGTGACTATACTCTTGGCAAGAAAGTGAGTGAGGTTAGGTACACCGCTCAGAGAGTTAAATGGTCACTGCGGACATCTCTATGAGACCTGCTGGTCACTAGTTTAAGTCCTGGAAAGGCTGACTTGGTCCTTCCTGCTTATGTGATTCATAAATGGAGTACATTCTATTGTGTACGAGTAATACATGTTATTTACAGCACTATGAATAAGCAAACCTGTGGTATGCAAGTGCAGTATGGAGAGAAATATGACCCGACCTTCCCTGTTATCCCTGGTTAAATACGGATGAACAGAAGTCAAGACAACTTTTAAATGAAGGTGGACAAAAACTTCACACCTATGTGTATCGGTGAGTGTGAACATGGCTAAAATGCATCAACATCCAAAACACATGGGGACTGATCCATTAACATGCATGTGTCATTTTTCAAGGGTGCAGATTCAGATACCCTACGGCGCTGTTTTCCACATTAGACAAGATGAAGCATCAATTGTTTAGGAAGGTGGAGGGTAAAGAGGGAGGAAGAAAGAGTGAGCCTAAGCACACTAATGTTTGACCGGGATGGTGGAGGACCACAGCTCTTGGGTGTGGAGAGATTCGACCTAGCGTCACAGTTAATGTGTAACTACATGGTTTACGGAGGGGATGGATGGACTACACAAAAGGTTACTGTGGGAGATGAACAGGTACATGATGTTGCCACGTCTTCTAATGTAAACTGACCCGGACAAGGATGGTTACTCAAACATTATTACAGTAATGGAACCAGCATTGCAAACTGAGCCGAACGCACACCCCATCATATACTCTGGAAGCCTTTATGGAACATGCATGAACTGAACAGAGCACAGAAGTATATGGATTTCTCCACTTGGAGAATGGGCGGATTGGTTAAAATGGGAGACCTGTTCGTTAATGGGACCTTTCTTACTCCGGGCACACGAGGTACCCATTTTCTGTACTACAATAGGCTAAGGAAGGCAGGAAGGGACGGCTGTCTAAGATTCCAGAATGAACAGCAGGTTTCTAAAACATTAAATATTAACTAAAATTGAATCACACAGGATGTTGCTTATGCCATTTTATAAAGCAAAGAAGAGTCCTATAGCAGAAATGCACAGGGACAGAGACCACGTAGGGAATTTAAGGAAGAGGAGCGAGCAAAGGTGTGGAGTGAGCAAAGGTTTAAGGTGGGAGGCAAAACAGTTTTAACGTCATATTTAAACTGATGCACTTCCACATCCTGCACAGGACTTACACAGTATTGGCAATGTTGTACAGAATGGGTGACACAAAGTGACAATTGCCCTAAATGCAAACATAGGAGCGCACACTTCCTATATATGCATGGAGCTGTCCTAAAAGTGCTGAATACTGGAAAAGCGTGTGCAAATATTTTGAAAGCACCGTTAAAATGACGAAAGCTCAAACCCTACAGCTTGCATGCTTGGAATGGAGGCATTTAAAATAATGAGGGAGAGCACAGCTAGCTATGTTAGTTATAGTGTGTGTGAGATGCAGTATCGTCATTGATCAGATGAATACAGAAGGAGTGAGGAATGGATCATAGATGTCCACGAATGGTCAGTAGCTGACAAGATTAAGTATAAGCTAGTCAGAAGGGATGAAGGCCAGCCTAGGGTCATTAGGGGGATGGTAACCTAGAAGGGATGCAATAAAACGGGCTTGGAGTCTCTCAGGTTAGTCATGCAAGCTTTAGGGGCACCAGAGATCTCATAATAATCCCTGGCTCATATAAACCACCTTACATAATTGATACAGCCTTATGATTCATCGGTTGCAAAGCAGGAGTATTGATGATTTTATCTTTTATGTCTTTAAAAGCCCTCTTTTGTTCCCCTCTCCACTGAAAACCCACACCTTTCCTCAGCAAGAATGTGTAATGGTTCCATTACCAATGTGAAATTCTTCACAAATGTTCCATAATATTTGCATAGCCGTATTAAGGACATCAACTTTTCCTTGTCATCTGGTGCTGGGGCATCCCATATTGCTTTTACCAGGCAATCTTTTGGTACAATACCTTTATCAGATATTGTATGACCTAAATAATCCACCAGGTAGTCAAAAAGTTTACATTTGTCAGCACTAAGAACAAGCCCTCTGTCTGATGGTCTTTTGCATACTTCTGACATAACTTTAACATGTTGGTTTTTATCTTTTGAAAAAACTAAAATGTCATTTTGAAAGCAATGAACATGATCCTCCATATCATTAAATAGATGAAATGTTACCCTTTGGAACACGGAGGACGCTGACGCAAGTCCAAATGGCATTCTTTTAAATTGGTACACACACTAAAAGGAGTAATGAATGCAGTCAAAGGTTGTGAAGCAGGAGACAACACTTCCTGGTGGTAAGCATTTTGTAGATCCAAAGTAGAAAAAATAGTGGCCCCCATTTAGCATAAATAACAGATTGTTAATCTTGGTAAAGGATATCTATCGATCTAAATGTTATTATTTAATGCTCTTAAATCCACACAAAGCCTGAGAGCACTATTGCTTTTCTTTGCTAGCACCACCAGAGACACCCAATCAGAAGATTCCAATTTCCTCAATAATGTTATCTGCTTGCATGTTATTCAGTAACTCCTGAAGTTCTTTTCGCACACTAAATGGAACATTTCTTACTTTCTGCCTTACCGGTTCAACATTGCTCTTCAGTTTTATTTCATGCTCAAATCCTATTAGCTTTCCCATACGATTTGTGAACACTTGCGGAAAAGCAGCAATGAAATTGTCCTCTAGATTACCTTCCTTTACTATCAAAACTGGATAAGCCATGTTGGGATTCAAAGTGATTTCTAATCGCTTTTGATCTTTACATCCCAATAAGTTGGCTCCTTTGCGTGCCACATATATCTTGATCAGGACAGACCTTCCTTTGAAATTGGTTTTAGCCACAAAATATCCATCAAAATTAATCTTCTGTCCATCAGAAGTAACTGCCCATATGTTTGAAGGCAACATTTGCCTCACTAGAGATTTTATTTTATTATCAGAATAATGTTTGGAGTTGATCATGAACGGTGATCCTGAGTCGGCCATGACAGACAAGTCTACTTCACATACTTGTATGGTACACATTGGAGGTTTTACTACTTCCTCTGTATCTTCAACCTCTTCTACTTGCACAATCAGGGTCATGTTTCTTCTTGTCATATTCTCAATCTCTTCGTCCTCTTCATCCACCACAGTTTCTTTCGCAATGTTAGATATTCTGTTAGAGTTTACTTTTTTATTGTCTTGACATACCTTGACAAAATGCTCTTTTTCTTACATATGCTGCAGTCTTTATTGGTTAAAGGGTAGTACTTTTATGAGGCTAAATGAGATGGACCACCTCATTAACAGCAGAAAGATTTGTTCTCAAATGTTTGTTTTATAACGTCTTTCGTACCTTGTTTTCCATTTAAGTAACACACCCCATTCTCCAGTGCTTAATATGTGCCGGAGCTTTCCGGTGCTTAGCACCGGCACTTATTTATCAGGGCCGGGTCTAGAGGCTTGAGTGCCAACTAACATCAACCACGACTGCACAACGTGTGTCTGTGTCACGTCACTCAATAATATGTGTTCACAATCACTCACTCTGTCTCCTTCTCTTCGAGTCCCCGGTGAAGAGCTGAGAGTCGATAATAAATCCATGCCCCTTCAGTCAGTGTTTCCGGTGGGCGGGCCACTGATTGGGCTGGATTTGGTCCTGCTGCAGCCACACAAGCGTGCATGCTGTAACCTTTTTAAAACTCCATGTCGTCGGCCTGTCTTTACTATCACGAGCTACACAAGCACGAAGCACAGGCACCGGCAGTCCTGCCCGACCTGCACTATTATTTGAAGCAGCGTGTTGTGTGCCGAGTGCAGCAGAAGGCCAGGCCTCCTATAATAAAGGCAGTAAACTTAACGTTAAGTGACTCGGTAAGTAACGCTGCTTTTTATTGATTGTGTTGGTGGTTGGTATGTTACTGTTCCGTGAGTGAAGACTGGCACCGAGCAATCATGCCCCAGGGCACCACGTGCAATCCCCCAGGCCAGGAGGCTGGAAGGGCAGGGGACGGGCCAGTTTTGAAACGGGGCTGAACTAGTTTTGTAATGTCTTTCTTCCCCTATTGCGCAGCAGTTCCAGATCCTTGTCCTCTGAAGTCTGGTTCAGTGAATCAATCCCTATGGCCAAAATGAGGTTCACAGAGCGCAACTCTGTGGTAGTCGCCAATTGCCTTTTGGGCAGGAAAAGCGAGACTTTAAATTCTCAGAGGGAAAGGTTTGGAGATGGCGATGGCACTTTGTTGCTCCTTTCCCTTATGTACTTTTCCCACTGTAATTTTCCCTTGATGGTTTCCTAGACTGAGTTGCCCACTTTCCGTGTCTGCTTTGTCCAGGCCAGCCTCATACTTGTGGCAAATCCTAGCTTGCTGAACGCTGGCAGCTTAGCATCAACTAAGCCCTTCCTTGCTTTTCTGTGCACAACTTGCTGCTCTGTGCTTAGTTGTCTCGTGGCTTCCATTGTGCTCCTAAGTGTCCCCTTATCAAATGGGGATTCCTACAGTAGTTACGACACTTCAAAAATCTCCCTCCCCATACTGCACTCCAGCCAAAATATATGCAGCAAGTGAACCCCTCTCCGAACTCCACGCAGGTTTCATCAAGTCAACAGAAGCACACTAAGTAATGGCTGTCTCAGAGTAAGATGGTCCATTGTTTCTTTCCACAGCCCTTGAGAACCTGTGCCGATGGCTGTCCCTCGGCTTTATTGCTCTTTCATGTGCCTTGTTTTCACAGCTCATTCTAATTTTGAAATTAAAACACTGCGTTATATCCCGTCATGTCGTGTCAGCAATATTTTCATTTGTCAGCCTCATTGGTCCTTAATCATAAAAGCTGGCGCTTTTCGTTAAGGGCACATTCGTTATAGTAGGCACAGGGAGATTAAGTCATTTGCCCAGAATCACAGGATGTAGGGACGCCGAGATTCTAACCTGGCACCCCAGTCGGCAGCTCTAGCCTTTACCCACATCCTCTCACCACTTTCATGGTTAGTAGTCGATTCTGTTTTAGGCGGCGCTAACAGGGGACATGGCCTGGTGCAAGCTGCTTCCTGACGAGAGCCCCGGCACTTATTTTTTTTACAAATTAACCACTGCCATTCTCTTTATTTGAGGGCCGATTTTCATTCACTTCTTTAACCCAACTCATTGAATGCTCAATTGCCTTTGCTGACGTAATCACTTCTTCCAATGTGGGATGCCCCATAACCCACAATCGTTCTTGAATAATTTTGTTTGTGTTCACCATGAGTTTGTCACGTATTATCTCATTTGTATTGACACCAATATTACAAGTAATTGAACGACTTCGTAACGTGATTAAAAATTCATCAAACGTTCCACTTTCTTTCGGAAATCTTGCGTAAAAGTGATACCTTTGTAATGTACTGCTAATGGTAGGTTTAAACCTCATCTCCAGTGTCAACATTGCTTCCTCAAGTTCATCATATTCACCTTCGCCTGCAGGGGCTTCAAACTTCTGTAAAGATCTAAATAGATCTTATCCTTCGGAACCCAGGGAAAGTAACAAAATACATTTTCTTCTTTCTACAGGCATCGTATTCCCTTCAATCGCCACTAGGTAAGTACCAAATTCCTCCTATGATTTTTTTCCAGGGAATGAGTGGTTCTCCTTTCACTTGTACATTTTTTTGTGGAGGATCAAGTTGCATTTTACTTTAGAATAGGTGCAAAAAATGTGTTAGAACAATGCTATAGAAATGTCTGGCTAAAACAGTCTGCAACCGTGGCTGATATACAATAATCCAGTCACTTTTCAATATGATTTTAATATTGGCATCTAACAAACACCACAAAATAGTTCCTTTTCCTTTGTGCCTTTCAAGCAGCACCTTAAGAACGTTACGGACCTCAAAATGTTGCTGATATAATGTGAAGCTGGTCATGCTGGTTCTCTACTTCCGACCGCCCTAAGGCGTCGAAAAAATTTCCCTTGCCCTCAGAAAACCTCACAGGCATGTCATAGTTAATATTGGCAGCAAAGTGGGGGTGCTCTCAGAGTATAGCGCCTGGTGCAGGTGAAACGAATACGATTCATCAAGATATTGAGCAACAAGACTCCTTCGCAGCCTCCAATTTGCGCAGCTCGGAGACATTTTCCAACAATCTCCACTAGATGGCACTATTAGCATACGCTTCTGAAGGAGAACGGCCAATTGAAATCCTGGACAAGGAATACTTGCAAGAGATTGTTTGTTCTGGCTTAGTAAATCCTTCAGCTGCTAGAGCCACCACTCATGGCTGGGTGCAACTCCTTGTCCAACTGAGACTGGACTCGAGAGAAGGGCAGCAGGTGGAAATTCGGACGAAGCGCTGGCACTGGGGTGGATCCTAGGATGCCCAATGGCTGTGTGGAGGAAGCGAGCACCACGTCCTGCTCCTCTAGTAAGTAAACAAGCAGAGCAGGTGACCTGGTAACTTAGTGCCTGTACGATGCGCCTCTGGAAGCTACTGGTGCTACTGGGTGTCTAGGCGATCCAGCTTGGCAGGGACCGGCGCTCCTGCTTTTTATACCTCGCTAGTTTTGTTAATTGGCATCAATTGGTAAATCTGCTATTGTTAAGGCATCGTGAGAGGAGTCTGGAAGCAAACGAACACTAGGGGAGGTCCGTCTTCTGCACTAAACCTCTCCGTTATATGGCCGGGTGGCTTTCCCCTTCTCAGCAGTCACGGTGCTGGAGTCATGCTCAGCCGCAGGGGGCGTCAGGAGAAATGCCCACCCTGTCAGGCTGGGACTGTGAACGAGGCTGCTCACAAGAAGAGCTGGGCTCGACTCCATGCTGCAAGTCTCCAGAGCCACTGGAGTGGGCGGACTTGTATCCCAGTCTGGGAGGTGGACCTCCAGGCTCACACTTAAAGAGTCGTTTGACAGAGGCTTAAAGACGCTGCACCTACAGAAGGAGCCCTGCTTCACTCAAGACTTGCACATAGCCGCTGAAGCCGACCTCTGTGAAGTACAGTCCCTCGGGGGTGACTCCCTACCTCCCTGGCAGCACGGGTGCTATGTGAGCATTAGAACTCACCACATGCCTCTTACTGCTGGCATCTTTAGGGATGGCAGCACCATCACTCTGCATGCAAGTAAACACTTTTCAATGGGCCTGTTCTAATGGTAGCACTCAGAGTGCGGCTTATCCTGGCGACTGCTCTCCAAACACGAGGTGCAGAGGGTGCAAATGTCAGCTACTGCAAACAGCGCGTGGCTTGAAGCAGAAGCAGTCACAGGAGTCACCAGACTTGAAGGAAGAAGGAACTGGATGGAAAAGGAATACAACAAATAGATCGAAATGACCCAAAGAATCGATGTTAGGCCCCAGATAAGGAAACTGGTATCTTGTTACACAATCAATCGATATAATCATTGCCCAATAGTTCTTAATTAAAGTATTAAAAGTTAATCATTTTGTACTCTGCATTTTATATGCTAAGCAAGGTATTCCGCTTCAACTGTGTCGATTTAGATAGAAACAAAGCGCAACCATCTGAAATAGGAAGTAAAAACAAAAAGGCCCACACTCCGCCCACACGCGAGTACTGTAAAAATATAGCCTATGCTGCATTCTTTGTGACTTACAAAGCCAGACTGAAGGCCAGCAGTCGGGTAATGGGTGGGTCAATACTATGACGATGAGGACTAAGGATAACGAAAGCGAGATGTTCCAAACCTCGTTGGCCATCTTGAAGGGCTACCCCTGTGGAGGTCTCGATGTTTCACATGGAGACTTCTTGAAGGGCGGCGGCTTCCGGTCTTGGCTCCCTGTGCCTTTTATGTTATATTGATTTGTATAGCGCAGCAATCGCCCGCAAGAGTATCCAGGTGCTTGAGTAGGTGTGTAGTCCCCGCCGCGTGGTTCGCAGGGACAGGTTTTCAACCTCTTCTGAAACTCAAGTAGCGAGCAGGTGGCTCCCATGTGTTGAGGGAGGTTGTTACATGTTTTGGGCGCAATGTAAAAGAACAAGCGACCTCCTGTTCTGCATTTGTAAATGCAGGGGTGGGCGAGTGAGCGTAAGGCTGAGTGTAGGTGTCTTGATAAACTTTCACAACCTATGCGGCTCTTGAGGGTATGCAGGTCCCATGTTGCGTACGGCTTTGTAGGTGTCCATGAGGAGTTTAATTGGCTGCATTTGTGAATGGGGAGCCAGTGGAGCTCCCAGAGGGGAGTGAGATGGGGGTGCGGAGAGGGAGGTTCAGTAAGACTCTTTCAACAGCGTTCTGGATGGTCTGAAGTCGGTTCAGGAATTGTTTGGAAATTCGGGCATACAGCGTGTTGCTGTAGTAGAGTCAGCTTGTGATGGGTGCTTGTGTGATGGTTTGTCTGGTTTTCTATGGAGGCCACTTGAAGATTTTCCGTAGCATTCGTAGGAGGTGGAAGCATGCAGAGGTTACTGCATTCACCGGTGCCATCATGTTGCGCTCGTTTTCTAGGATGACCCTCAGATTTCTGGCGTGGCTGGTGGGTGTTGGTCCAAGTTCTGTCTGCCACCAGGTGTCATCCCACAGGGAGTTCTTGTTTCCAAAGAGCAGTACCTCAGTCTTGTCGGAGTTAAGTTTCAAGTAGTTAGTTCTTACCCATTCCACCACCAGAGTCATGCAGTTGGTGAAGCCTTTTCTGGTGGTGGGCTTCTTGTCCGTCAGGGAGAGGATGAGTTGGGTGTCGTCTGTGTAGGAGTAAATGGTGATGCCTTGAGATCGGATGAGGTTAGCTAGGGGAGCCATGCAGACGTTGAACAGAGTTGGGCTTAGAGAAGAACCCTGTGGGATGCCGCATTCCAGTTTCCTGCCTCGGATGTGAAAGGTGGGAGTCTGTTTCTTTGGATTCTTCCTGTGAGGAAGGAGCAGATCCAGTAGAGCGCTGATCCTCAGATACAGCACTCATGGAGTCTTCTGATGAGTGTGTTGTGGGAGACTGTATCAAATGCCGTGGAGAGTTTGAGCAGGATGAGGGTGGCTGTTACTCCACTGTCGAGGATGGTCCCGATATTGTTGGTAGCTGCGATGAGTGCAGCTTCTGTCCTTTTTTTAATCCTGATTGTGTGCTGTCCAGTAGGTGGTGGAGCTCGAGGTGGCTAGTGAGATGTTTGTTGATGGCCTTTTTGATTACTTTTGCTGTGTAGGGAAGCAGGGATATAGGCTGGAAGTTGGCCAGTTGGCTTGGGTCAGCTGAAGGTTTCTTGAGGAAGGAGTTTACTGATGTGCTTCCAGGCTTCCGGGAAGATGGCAGAGGTGTTCAGGATGTGGGGGAGTGCTGATTGGTGATGCGCTGAGGTTGAAGATGTGGTGGGGACAGGGGTCCGATGGGGCACCAGACTAGATGGTCTCAATGACTATGGCAGTTTCTTCGCTGGTGAGGGTCTTTCATCTGGTCAGGTGGTGGTCTTGATTGGTGATGGGCAGGTTGGCGATTAGTTTGCTGGGATTTGGTTGGTGTGCGAAGTTGCAGTAGATGTTTGTGATCTTGCTGTGGAAGAAGTTGGATAGGTTGTCACAGTTCTTGCGAGGAGGTGATGATGTTGGCAGAGGCTGTTGTGAAATGTTTGATGATCAACAAGATTTCTTGGCTTCGGTTAGAGCTCCATTTGATGTGTTCCGCTGGTGCTTTTTTCTAGGTTTCTCTTAGTTGCCAGTGGTATCATCTGAGTACAGTTTTGAAGCTGGTTCTGTCAGTGTCTTTGCAGCTGACTCTCCACTTTCTTTCTAGCAGTTTGCAGTGTCTTTTGGCGTCACAGATGTTCTTTGTGTACCAACTGGCTTCCTTGTTGGATCTTCTTTGTTGAGTTTGATAGGTGCCAGGGAGTCTGCCCAGTTTTTGATCCAGTTGTTAAAGAGGTCGACGTCTGTGGTGATGTTGTACGTAGGGGTGGGAAGGTCTGATTGGAAGGCATTGAGCCATTCTGGCGACTACATTTAAGGAAATATCCAGTCTTCGACCAGATAAGTGGTCAAGGGTTCAAAATAAAATTTGCATTTGTTCCATGTGAACAATTCTGTGCGTCTAGAAACATTTGAAGCATATTTTCGAGAATTCATAGTGCTTATCACTCATTGCTTTGCAGTGATAACAACAAACCTGTTATGGTTTGCAAAAGCAACTATTACCAACTCTGCCTGAATATAGTGTGAGCATGTGGTTATCTTCCTAAACTAAATGAACAGATAACTAGAAACTAAACCTGGCAAGAGCATTTTTTGTTTGTTAAAGGTAATTTTGTTTACGCATGAAACTATTGATTAATCTTTAAGTCTTTATTGATAAAAATGCAAAGTTGGTGTGAATAAGAATGTTCCTGAATGTTGTGAAGTAACCACAGTAACCACATGCCTTTTGACATGGCTTATATCAACCTTACAAAATGAGCTGCTGAAGCCCATAGGAACCATAATTGTTTTTGGGCATGTGTGTACATGAGCAAGAAAGGGAAGGGACTGAGAAATCAGAGGCTTAGATGGCACTATCAATGGATGCCTTCATGACTACTGTTCCTTGAACTATAATAGAGCAGGCCCTGAGCTATATAATGCAGAGAGACTCTGCAAACCCGGGTGGGTGGGTGGGGGGAGGGAACTAAGGCATTCTAGGAGAATAAGACATCCTTGAATTCAACAGACTTTTGATTTAGAAATTATTCAAATTTAAGTTCAAGACAAGATCAGTGACCCCAGCTGTTGCTTTTTCACCACAGGCATGAATGCGCACCAATTGATGATTGTTCATCTATTCATATTTTAGTTTATTTTCTTAGTTTATGGTTTGTTCCCAAACCCCCTTCCCATAGCCTCCTCAGATGGTTACTGAGGTATTCAATTCAGTGCCCATCAGGTGTTAGCAGGTAATTGTATGGTTCATGCTGCATCCGTGATCTTTCAGGGAGAAGCACGCCTTCCAACGTTTAAGGTTTGACAGACATGACAGTAACCAGGGCATTAGCCCTATGTCCCTCATCCTTAGTCCTCATCATTAATTTTGAGGGCTAAATCTTCAATGAATTGAAATTAAATTCCCTAAGCCACTAATCATGCTCAAAATCATTTTCGTTAGTCAAAATAATCCGAAGTCGTTATTATGACAAAACAGCACTCAGAACACTTTGACCAAAAGAACATCCTTCCAACCCCAACTAATGGATTGGATAATGATTAGCATAGGTCTAAGATGAGGTCCAAGTAGACTCTTTACAAATCTCTGACAATGCAATACCCGAAACCTCTGCCCAAGAAGCTGCAACACCCCTAGTTGATCTCCCATTAATGACTTCCGGAACTTATAGAACTCTGACGGGATGCCATTCATCCCCAGGATTATCCCACACTTCAACTGCTTGATGACCTTGCCAATTTTAGTCGCCTCTATTCTCCTGTCCAACCAGTTCCTGTCTTCTACATACAAATTGGGAGCAGGGATATCGCCCATTAGCCTCTCCGGTTCTTCCGTCGAGCACTGATCCCCTGGTTGGTACACCTGCTCCAGGTATGTAGCGAAGGCTTTTGCGATTTCTGGTGTGAACTCAACCAGTTTGGTTTCTATTTTACCCACTGAACCGATTGGTGTCCCTCCTCCCTATGGGCCAACCACACCAGGAGTTTCCCCGCCTTATTGCCCACTTCCCTTGTCCGGACATTGCCACTCGTGGGACACTCCTATGTGGGGAGGGCCGGCCCAGACTTCCCCCATCCCTGATCAGGGACCACTCCGTTCTCCACAGCCAAGAGGCCACTCAGCAGCGGGCAGGCAGGACGTCGCCTGCGCTGAACACACCCTGGCCAGCGAGTCCCGCAGCACCTGCATTGTCAAGGAGGTTTGTCGACAGGGAGGCTTTCGCTGCTACACCAGTGTATTCAGAGGTGTAAGGGAATCAACAGGCCCCCCAGGTCAACAGAATCTTTGCTGGTATTACCTTCACTTAGTGGAAGCTTGTGCTCAGTCCACCATCTTCATTCTGTGGTTGGCCACTGCACCCCCGCCCCCAGCTCTTTCTCTTCTTGATATTCCATTTCCCATGAATTTCCCTGTTCATCAGAGTCGCACCCCAGTCTATTGTGCTGGCATAGGTTGTTACCACTGGAGGAGCAGTATGTAAGTGGAATCCTTTAGCTAATGACTCTGGATTCAGTCACCAGTAAAAAGACATGGAAACTTATAGAGTCACTGGAATTTTCATCTCAAAATTTATGGATGCCAGATTTCAATATTTCAGTAGCTGTATTAGCAACTGCCTGATATGTAATCTTGTCCAAACTACTAGAAACAGACAAGAAGCAATGTGTTCTTTTACCCTCAGTAATGGCAGCTCTACAGTTGATGTGGAGACAATAAAGGCTAAAGAGTAAGCCTCCGTTTCTTTGCTCTTTCTGGAGGAGGGACTACCATTCCCACATCCATTCTGAATTCTGCTCCTAGGAATGTCCTGTCTTGAGCAGGATCCAGCTTGTATTTTGGATAGTTCAAAAGTAGAACCTATTGATGTAGACAGTGCTTAACAGTTTGATGTACTCTCCGTGCTTCTTCTTTTATGGGAGCATAAAGAAGCCAATCTTCCAAGTAATGGAAGATGTTCTAAACCTGCAAATGTAATAATGCTACCAAAGATGACATCATTTTTGTAAATACCCTTGGGACAGATATAATGGCAAGAGACAATCCCTGGAACTGAAAATGCTTTTCCAGGAAACAAAATCTGAGAAACCTCTGATGAAATCGTGAGATCGAAATGGAAGTGCCCATTGAAGCTAATGAAATTATGAATGCACCCTCTAATCAACTGAATAATCTTCTGAAGGGTCTCCTGCTTGAACATAATCTCCAGGATCCACTTTTTGACATTGCTGAAGTCTCCGATCAATCTTAATCCTCCCATGATTTTGGGAACAAAGAGGAAAATGGAGTACATCCCTATCATGGAACTCCTTTTGGCATATGAATGAAGGCTTTCTTGACCAACAAGCAATAACATCGCAGACATCACAGCTTCATTCTTGACAGGGTTCTGTGGGCAAGGCATCATTATGGTCTCAGTCTCTGGCGGCATTGCAGAAAACGTGATCGGACGTCTCTCTCTGATGATCTTCAACACACATATCTGAAGTAGATTCCTCTCAAGCGGACTTGAAATGCCTTATCTGCCCATTATTTAGCCACTCTAGGCTGCTTCAGGCATAGTTAGGAGCATTGTGATTTTACTGGCGATGATGGCTTGGTTTGCCCTTCTGCTCAAACTGACTTAACTTTTACTCCATTGTCTCCTTGAATTATCAGATTGGTGCTACAAAGGGCTTCTTGAACCTTGCAATAAAGAAATAGTAGAACCTGAAAACTGGCAAAAAAGAGGAAGAATGATTTTTTCTCTTTGAAAAGACGATGGAGCTTCTCTTCCCATTCTGCTCTGAAGAGCTTCATTCCTTCAAATGGCATACAAAGAGCTGCTGACTTCTGTGCAGAGTTTGCATGCCAATCCTTCTTGCAGCAATAGTAGCACCTTCCGCTATGTCGGACAGGCACTTAAGTTGTATCTCTATGGGTTCCAGCAAATTTAAACATTCAAAACCCTCCTGAAGTCTTGATGAAGTCTCTGAAATCAGAAATCAAAGATTGACTAGTACAAGAATGGGAAATCCCTGCTCCCATGGCCAGATGTGCACCAGCATATCCTTTTTTCAGGGCAGAGTCAATTTGGTCTTCAAAGATGCTCTCTTTCGCGATAGAATTGCAGCCACCAGAGTGTCCACAGAAACCGATTCAGGAATGGACTTTTTTATATTCTCAAAAGGATATAGTTTAAACATAAATCTGTTGATGCTGGTCTTCACTGGATTATTGCATTTATTTAGTATCACAACCTTCGGATGCTGATGCAAAGGAAAACCTAGTGATGGAGCATGTTGGAACTGCCTTAATACAGGTTCAGAAGATGTGCTGGGGAATTCTTCAACTAGAAATCTGTAGTGACGAGGAGACAAGTAGAGGGTGCGACTAGCTTTATTAGCAACCCACACAGGAATGCCGTTGGCCAATGGCTCCCTCCTGCTCCCTCATCAACATTCCATTTGCACGCCGGGAGCCACGCACACACACACACACACACACACACAATAGGTGGGACGGAAGCGGGGAAGGGACAGAAGCAGTGAATGTGCATTAACAGGTAAGGACGGCATATTACATCTTCTTCCGTTTTTTTAGATGAACTAATGAGTTACACAGTTTTTACATTAGGCAGAGGAAACACTTCTTTTACAGCTTTTCTTAAAGGTGAACTAGTACATTTCATAGTCCTTAAATCTCACAGGGGGAACAATCATTCTCTTCTCCCGAACAGTACCAACAGGACTAGTTGCAGGCCCAGGAGGTGACACATTGGAGAGATTATCAACAGTTGCAGAATCGGTGCTAGCACCACACAATTCATTTTCGCTTGCCTTTGCTGAGGATGCTAACGCATAATTTTGCAACTTATCATGCCTACTCACATGCTCGGGGAACCTGCTACTAGCAACATTCAAACCATTCCACCACTGACCATTGTCGAGGACAGCAGTACCCTTGGTTTTGACCACGCACCTAGGCTCACTGTATTTGCTCAGGTTTGTTCTTTTCCTAGGATACTTCACTATCACTACATCACCTGCCTTCACAGACATCTCTTTCACCGCATTCCTTGCATTGTAATTAATGCGCATGCGCTTCTGGTGTTTGTCCACCAGACTTCTCATCCTGCTCTCCTTTTCTTTGTAGTTATCGTTCTTCCATTTTCTCCAAGCCAAAGACCAATGTGGCTGCAAATGTGCGATTACTGCTCTACCCCTGATTAGTTCAAAGGGGGTTCTACCAGTAGTGTCGTGTGGGGTGGTGCGGTATGACCACAACCTGGTACGGGATTTCAAAGCCATTTGGATGGTTTCTTTGATTAGGCGATTTGCCCGTTCCACCTGGCCATTGCTTTGTGGGTGGTATAAAGAGGACCTCACATGTTCTATGCCATTTTTTTTTATTTTTTATGAATGAGCCCAACTCAGAGGTTACAAACTGCACACCATTCAACACCTGGATCCCGCTTGGACACGCCGTCGCAGTCCATTTCTAGCCACCTATAATTTGAGGCCTAGTACCTCCTACGGCATTTACTCAGGCATGTAATGTCCTGATGATGGTCCCACAATTGCTTTCATGGGATCGAAACGTCGTCGACTCTTTGTACACCGTAAACGCAATTTTACTTGTCATTGTTCATGTGTAACGGTGTCTCCTCACATCTATGCTGGTTTTATTTAATGTATGACGTACAAGCATTTAGTTCTGCCTGAGCCTTTGTTTTGCTTTGTTTCATGTACACCTTGTTGGATGCAGAATTGTGTCCCCACTTGATTTGTTACTAATATTTGAAATATTAAATTAATTCTGTCCGGCTGGACAGCACAAATATAGTACTGATTCCTAGTCTATATTCATTTTTCCCTGCTCCTATTGTCCTTGTCCGGGACCACAGTGTTTATAACTTAACAGGTAAGGACGGCATATTACAAATTCAAATTTCTGTCATATTATAGTCAGGATTTCCAGCAACATATCACTATTGATGTACTTTCCTCGTTGGTATGAATGAGCAACATGGACTTCCTTGTCACCCTGATCCGATGATCTTTCCACTCAGACTGCTTGGGAGGAGTAAAAGGCCATAGAGGTAGAGCCTGCAAAGGAGCCACTGACTACCCGCTCCATGCACGTCCGTGTACACCAACATAGAGGAGTCACAAAAAGGATGCTGCTTCGCATGCACCCTGAGGATCACTTAGCCAGCTGCTGGTAGCGATCACTGTACTCACTACCTTTTCCACTTCTCATCTGACACCACCTGCTCTGGTGAGACAGCCAACCCAAGACAATATGATGATCAGTACTCCATCACTCATCTCATCAATCGATAATGTATAGCGCTGCCCAATTCCACTTGTGCCCGACATGTGAAAGCCTAGGACGTGTTGTAAAGAATCCAAGTTTGGCATGGATCCCACTTGATCAGCTCAAAAGTAATGATGAGGACAAGCGATGCAGGGATAATACTACAACCTCGCAAATAGCAGGCACTACATGATCTGTAATTTCCAGCTGAAGTATTATTGCCCCAAAAAACAGGCAGTGAGGAAAGGGGGCTTGAGTGCGTTGAAAGCCCAGCGCTGTAGGATTGTTAAAAATCTAAATATAATTAAAGTCTAGTTCTGTCGCATCTAACCAGGCATAAGCCCTGGATTATCAAAGACTTAACCTCACGTTTGTGAAACAAACATCTATTAATGTTAAGAAATGTACTACCCCCTCCATTCTACATTTGCAAACAAAACGATCTACAGGAGTCAGCCCTACTGATGCATGTCATAAACTACTTTGCAACTTTAAACATACGCCGTATGGGGACTCATTGAATAGAGTCGCCTTTGCTAAGAATCTGAAATTCGCACAATACCTGGATGTGGCTATCTCTCCCCAGATTCCAACATAAGTGGGTCCCCTATCGTCTTCGACTATTGACCATAATTTAATTAGCGAAGATCAATCACAATTCTACAAGGGATGTGTAGTTAAGGCGAGTTGTATGAGTGACCATAACCCCATTGTTTTAACTCTAAACCTACCTGTGAGCACGGAAAGGGGCAAGAAAACGAAGCAAAGGGTAGTATATAACAGAAATAAGGGTATTAACATTAAATGGGAAAAAGTTGATACGATGGCCCTTCTGACAGATAATGCTGATATTGAGACAGTGCTCTCAGATTCCGCCCCATGGGAGAACGTCATAGTGGCCTTTACAAATTTAAATGGCCTCATGGCAGATAAAATAACTAAATGTAGCAGAAAAGCTCCTGAAAACACAAGATGGTTTAATAAGATCTGCTCTGAAGCCCATAGGACGTTATGGTCTGCCTTAAAAAAGACTCCGAGGAATAAGGATGAAATAACAAAAGCCAGGAAAGATTATAAAAAGGTAATTGGGGAAAGGAAGACTTGCGTGCTTTTTGGGAGGTGGTAAATTCAATCTCTATGGCTGGCGATGAAATGCCCAAACTAGATACCATGGTCCCAGCTGAAGCCTGGGTAAATCACTTTTCGGAATTTTTCTCCCCGAAACCAAGGATAGTAAACAGATCTTCTGCTCTAAAAAACCCTGGTTATATAAGATCAGCTCAGGCCCTAAGCAACTCAATAGAGGCGAGTGAGGTACTGTTGGCTATAGAGAATAGAAGCCCCGGGCCGGGATAGAATCCCGGTTGACCTATACAAGTATTTACCAGATTTTTGGGCCACTTTGATAACAAATGTCCTAAAGGCTGCAATAGTGGGCCCACTAGTTAAGACCTGGCAAGAAGCCATTATAGTACAGATTTTTAAAAAGGGTGATAAAACCCAACCTCACTGCTACAGTCCAATTTGCCTGCTCAACAGCTCAGTTAAAATCTTGGGCAGGGTAATCTTGGCCAAATTAGAACTTTGGGCGCTTGAACATCAGGCGCTCTCGATTTATCAGTTTGGATTTCGGCCTGGACTTGGAACTGTGGAACAAACATTAAATCTGGCATTAATTGTCCAAAAGTATACCAAAGCACAAAAGGGCTGTGTTCATCTAGCCTTCATGGACCTAACCTGTGCTTTCGACACAGTGAACCGCAGTCAATTATGGTCCATAATGTTACAATGGGGATTGATGGAGCAATTATCACCTTGCTCAGCAGGATTCATGAACACACGTCAGCCTCAGTTCGCTATAGTAGTAAGGGAGATTTGACTGAAGAATTCCCCTCTGATAAAGGGGTAAGGCAGGGTAGTGTCCTGGCCCCATTCCTCTTTTTATTATATATTAATGGGTTGGGACGCCAACTATGTAAGGTGGGAAAGGACACCCCACGATTTAACTCATGCCAAATCCCCATGCTACTATATGCTGACGACGCTGTCTGATAGCTAGGACAGCAAATGGCCTACAAATACTGCTTGATTCTATTAATGCTTTTATGAATGACCTGGGGCTAAAAGTTAATCGCACTAAATCATTTATAATGAAATGTGGACCAAAAAAAAATCCGAAACGAGGACATTTTTATTGGGGGGGTGAAGAAATCAAGACAGTCCCGCATTTTACTTACCTGGGGGTACCATTTGATGTTGATTTGATTGGAAACATGCTCTAAATATCAGAACCATTAAATTCCAGAAATCAAATGATGCCATTTTTAGATTTGCTAAAAGATTGGGTCATAAGCCAACTAAAGAGATTTTATGTATTTACTAGAGTAAAAGCCTTTCAGTGTTAACTTTTGGGACCGGGGTTTGGGGATACGTAAATTGTAAATCACTTCAAATAGCAGAAAATACGTTTTTACGAAGACTACTCTCAGTGCCCCAGAGCTCCTCTGTTTCTTTCTGTCATGAGGAAGTCGGTCTGAGTTATTTGAAAGACCATATTGCATTACAACCACTGTTGCTCTGGATAAAAACCTCGAAGAATCCAGAGGCCGCCCTTTGTAGGACAATACTGGCAGATTGTATGAAGCTGGATAATAGCCTAGATATACCCTGGGTACGGTATGTCAAAACGAGTTTTGCCAAAATGGGTGTCACAGAATATTATACAAATCCTGACACCTTAAAAAATGTATCGTCTGCCACTAATAAGTCACTCTTCTACCAAAGTCATGAGCGGGCTGGCCCTATATGTAATTCGACTGGTCACCCAGAGCCTTTCTCCCAGCCACAAAGAGAACCCACCCTCTATCTGCAAATCGATTAAAATGAAAGGCGGGATTTTTGTTGACTAGGCTGCGTCTAAAAACTATACATTTCTTAGTTGCTTTCCCTATTCAAGGCTCATGGTTTGCATCACTCCCTGTCTGTCCATGTGACAGTTGCTCATGCCAAAGCACTACGCACTTTATTTTAATCTGTAGATTTTATACCCCCCAGAAGAAGCAGTTCATTCGCCCATTACTACTCGCAGCAGGGATTAGAAATTATAAACTAGCAATGGAATACCTACTCTCCCTAGGAACAAATGAGATTATATATTGCATTTTAAACTATCTTTTTACTGTTTTTAAGATTCGTAGTAAATATTAGTTATTTTTTTATAACCTGTAACTTCTGTGTATGTGGATTTGCTAACTCTTAAATGAAACCATGTATGTGCAATCTTTTATGACTCTTTTAGAGTCGAATAAAGTATTCTTGACTGACTGACTATTTTGCAACTCCAGAAAAACACTTACAACCCCTATTCAGTAGAACAAATGCTGGTGTGAAGTTTGAGAAATAGCCCAAAGGACAACAGTGTGTTAATCAATTCCAACTGTAAAAGGTCTTAGTAGTAAAAAGCCAGAGCTAAACTTAGATGTAAATTTGCATACAGCCACAAACTAGAAGGTTACAAAAAACAATGTGCTGTTACTTACTGAGCGCATGGTAGATTGGCTTATGCTTTCCTTGTAGGCGGATCGCACACATTGTTGCTATTTTCCCTGGAGGCTGCATCTTCCCATCTATGAGATACCACACCCTGGAAAAGGTGGCCCATTGCTAAAACAACAAAAAAACAGGAATAATGTTTATTGTAATTGATGTTATTTGGCATTTGTGTAGGGCCCACTCGGCTAGAAGACATTGGAGCGCTTTTGGCAGTCTATGGACTACTTTCTAAAGAGTTTGAGGTTTCCATTGCAGATTGGCGTGCCCATAGTTTGCAAACTTGTTTTGTAACTATTATGCAATGGCTGTGGGCCCGATTCACAAATGGTTTGTACTTCAATAGAGCGCGCTCAGTGGGGGAAGACATAGCCAATGGAATTAGTGCCAGGAACCTCACACCATTCCAACATGAGAAAGAACCAGACACACACAAATTTCAAAGCAATGATGGCGAAAGATTTGACAAATTTTCAAAGACAAACAAACAGTTATAAAACAGTAAAAAAACGAAGAATTCAAGTCGAAAATATCACAGTCTAGACTAGAGTTTGAACAGCATTCTTCTTTCACCTTTTTTTTACCTTTCAGGTAGATGTTGCATGATTGTGTAAGGGGCAGGCATATGTATTTTAGCACGGGGTAACATGGCATCTGAGACTTCTATTATTTATTTTTCCATTTAACTTTTTAATCTGAAATATGGAAAGCGTGATGTGGTAAGAGGACCGATACTGATTTTTTCATTTTAACTGTTTCCATAGACATTTTCTATATACACAAGAAGAAGAAAAGGTTAACTATGCGTAAAAAGCACATTTCTATCAAACAAAGTTTGCTTATTGCCATCTTCATCACCCAAACATTAGAATGAATAAGTATGTTGAATTTATATCATCATAAAAGTGAAAGTGGGACATGTGGATACATTTGGATCAAAGCACTTTTTGAAAGGTTGAAGGTTGGTGACTGATGAGTTTTCTAAGCTGTTCTACTCTGGAAGCCTTTCTAAAGTAACTGTGATGAGTGCACAAGTGTTAGGAAGTGGGAAAACTATGGCACAAGCATCAGAAAACCTTAATCTTCCCTGTATAAGCCATTCAAGCATTAGATAAATCCCACCATTATGACTAGAGGAAATGGATGTACAACTAAATACTATTTACTTTACCGATTTGTACATTTTCTATTGATATACTAGCTGGTGTTTTTTCCATTAATGAATTTTAGGTGAAGGGTATTTATTGTATTTCATGCTGTATGTTTTATGGTTTAGTATAAACTAGTAGCACAATTTAAATTTACAAAAAGGCCTCAGTGGTACATTTATACATCAACCCGCTTACAACACTGTACATCATAACTACACTAGAAGGAATTTGCATATTTAAATTCCTTTTTTAGCTTTATTAATCAAGGTGCAAAGTTACCAAATTATTTTCTTAGTGTCCATTTGTTTAGTCGGAGATGAGCCAATATTTCCTACATTATCTCTGTATAGCACTTACCTTTTGGTTACTTCAGAGTGATTTGCAATCAATGACAGAAGGGGGGGTTGCAGTAGCAGCCTCTAGGAAAGTAGGATCTGCTTTCATGCTCACCCCCACTTTTTGCTTGTGTCATTATGCTTTACTGACTAGTCCGACTGGGATCCTGCTAATCAGGACCCCAGTCTCTGTGCTTCTTCCCTAAATTGGACATGGTGAGTACTTGGGTACTTGCACCCCAGATTGGCTACTGGTGTACCCTTGTAAGTCCTTAGTATGTGGTACTAAGGTACCCAGGGCATAGGTACACCAGGGGTCCCCATGGGCTGAAGCATGTATTATGCCACCCCTGGGGGACCACTCAAATTGTGACTACAGGCCTGCCATTACAGCCTGTGTAATCTGGTGCTAGCACCACTTACAACAGATATAAGATTGCTTTTATCTGAGGTCACTGCACTTAAAACCTATAAGTCACCCCTAAGGCAGGCCTTTCAATCCTGGCACACACAGATTTTAAATCAATGCTGGCGAAAGATTTGACAAATGTTTAAAGACAAACAATAGTTATAAAAGAGTAAAAAAAAAAGTCAAGGTGCTTGGTTATAACAGTGAGAGTGCCCCTGCATGAGCAAGACACCCCTACAATCCACGGAGTCCATTCTTCCGGGTTGTACGTGCATCAGCCATTATGATACATTGAGTGGCCAAGCGTCATTATGCAATGGCTAACTCTAAACTGGCTGTAACGAACCCTGTCGTGTTTGGTATCAAACATGTTGGAATCATACCCCAACACCGAAAACGGTGTTGAGGTATGATTCCATGCACTGTAAACGGTGTTGGAGGTATGATTCCATGCACTGTAAACGGTGTTGGAGGTATGATTCCATGCACTGTAAAGTTCCTCCGGGAGGCCATCAGTGCTCCTGGTACCAGTCTTTTAGACCCGGACAGCAAACTATGGCTGCTGCCGACCAGAGACACGATTCTACCCTCGTGCTGCTGAGCCAAGCTCGATCAGGGGGAAGGCAGGACAATAGGTTTCCTGTCACAGGGAAGTGTGACCACCTCCCAGACAGGACTTAGTTATTGGGACAGGGTGGGGGCACTTGCCAGTGCCACTAGACTACTTTGAAGGGCACATTTGGTGCCCTGCTTGCATACTCCAGTTAGAACCAGTTCAGGGAGCCATTGGGTACCGCTCTGGCGCTTAACTGGACAAAGGACATGAGTATCCTCCCCACTGTCTGACCCCTCCCCTGCAAGGGAACCCTGAATTGTCCCAACCCTTTCCTTAGGGTACTTAAGGGCTAACCGGAGGGTGGGTCCCTAGATTCGTCGTGGGACAAGATTCAGATCCGAAACCACTTCAACCGTCTGGGCACTTTGGACTTTACTGGACTTCCCTTTGGGACCCGAGACTGCAACTGGGAAGACTCCTACTGCTCCTGGTCTCGTCGTCCTGCCAGTCTTCTGCGTCATCTGCGATTGTGCTCCATACAGGTTCTTCACAAGGCCTGTGGACACCCAGACACCCAAAGGAATCTCCCTTGAAGTGAAGGAGTCACTTCCCTGCATCAGCAGGCACTGCATTGAATCTGACTGGTCTGCTGTTCCTGAGCTCCTACGGGCGCTGAAAGGTTCAGCAACACAGGTGGTGGTGGTTCTGCAACTCCCTCGAGGCCTGCACTGTCTTCTCAGCAAGTTTGAAGCCAGTATCCCTCGTCGGAACCGCTGGAGCAGTACCCCTGGGCACCTCGTCGACTTGCGGTTGCCAAGACTGCTTGACTCTCTTCACCAGAGATCTTCGGGCTCCAAGAAGCTCCAGCCTCAAGCATCTCTTGCAACCAAGATCTTCGCCTGCACCATATCCTCTGCACCGTGGGCCTTCATCCTTTGGTGAGCTGCTGGAGGTCCTCTTGCGACTCCTGTGCCTTCAGCTCGTGGGTCCTCTTGAGGGTCTTCTTTGGCTCCAGTTGGCTCCCCTGCTCGCTCGGGGGCCTGTTCTGACTTACCTGCTCGAGGTGAGTCACTTGGACCTTGCTGGTCCAAACACTGCACCTTTTTCGCATATTATGTTGGTTGCCGTTGCCAAGGCTTGTTGGTGCTCCCGACGGACACCGACCCCCTGGCTCTTGACATCCGACGTTGGACAGCTCGTGAACGGCTCCTGGTCTTCCACAGCGTCGCCTGGTCCGCACAGCTGCAGCTCCAAGGGTACCTTCAAACTCTCCTTCATCTCTGACATCGGCAGGCATTCGTCACCCGTGCCTCCTGGTCAACTCCTGAGTGGCATAGACTCTGTCCCCTCTGCTTGCAGGTACCTCTCATCATGAATCCACCTTTGGGTTCCACCGGATTCTCTCACCTTCTTCGCCAGCGGCATCTTCACTGAAGTCCTCCACTGTGGTCTATGGCGGTTTTCCGACGTCACTTCGCACCTATGCACCCGGCTTCCCTGGTGTAGGTATCCTGGTTCCTAGGGCATCCACGGGTGGGGTGACTTTCCAACCTTCCAGTTTCCACAGGGTTTCTTCGGGGTCCTCTGGGAAGGGTCCTCCTTCTTAAAAACTGCAACCGCGACGTACCCATTGACTTGTATTGAGCACGCAGTCGTGTTCACACTATGCACACGGCATCCGTGGGGTTCCTGGGTACTTCCCTTGGGTGGTTCCTTGGGTCCCCGGCTCCTCTATGTCTTTTGGGTCTAGTCTCGACTTAGGTCGTGGTTCGCATTCCACTATTTTAGTATATGGTTTGGTCTCCCCCTGGAGACCACTGTGTATTCGTGCAACTTATGTGTTCTATTATCAAAGTATTGTGTGTATTGTGGTTAGATCTCCAAGTAGGAGATATTGAAATGTGTTAGTGTTTATAATAAACACATATTTGTATAACTACACTGTGTGGTTCTTTTTTACTTAACCTACACTATATGATTAGTACTGGTAAAACAAGCTGCTTTACAGTCCTGGACTAATCCTGAAGGCTCCTCTCAACAGCTACCACTTAGAGAGCTTTCTAAGGTTGTCTAAGACCACTAAAATCACCATAAGGGTTGTCTGGATTAGTGCAGGGTGCTACACTTATATAAGTGAGCACCATATACTAAGCCAGCCTCCTATACAGCCCTTGGAAAATCTACTTGCCCACTCGCTATGGTGGGTCAGATTTTGTCAAAGCGAGCTATATCTAGTCCCTACTGGAAGATTCTGGCGCAAGTTGAACTGGCAAAGAACAGGTGTTCTGTTCATTCGGAAAGTGAATGGCCAATGGATGATGCCTTTAAATTGTGCTTTTATCTTGTAGCACTTGCTGTCTGTTCAAATACAGCTTATATCTTTTTACAAATTGCTTCTTATGTTATCCTGGAGATTGGTGATTACTTTTATTTCTCAGATTGAAATGTTAGAGAATTTTGTAAAATTAACGGTCTGCCAAAAATAAAACCTTCTGGGGCTACACTGGATACTGTTGGGGTAGAATCTACTGGGTATGCAAGTTGTACGAGTTCAGCCTTCAGGTCTGTGCGGTTCTTTCATAAGTCCACTTTAGAGCACAGTGTTAGAGGTAGCAAAGATCAAAACACTTCTATCTCACCTGGTGGAACAAAAAGAGACTTTTAGGGGGCCGACCTTGACAATTCTTCTACAGGCAATTGTTCAGAGTCGAAACAACACTTTGATGATGCTTAGACTGCAATGTTTAAGAGTGAATTTCAGACTGAAGAATACCCAGCTGCATCTCTAATCGAACTTAGGCTGTAAAAGTTTTTATCACCATGAGGGTCCAAATTATTGCTCACTGCAAAAGTTCTATAGTTCTGAGTTTACCTTTGTCAGAGCAAAATGTTTTTTTCATGTTCCATGATAATCTCTGGCTCATGGTGAGATCATTTTCACTCCAGGCAAACCCAGCCAAACTAGAAAATCTATGCAGAATTGTTCTCTGCAACTTTACTTTTTATGAGACTTGTATATCTGCAATGGCACTCAGCAGGACTACGACATCAACTGTTTTCTGCAATGTAAAGCTAGTTGAAGACCCCACGGTGTTGAAAAATTATAGACCTATAGCCTTACTACCGCTCCCAGCAGAACCTCTGGAGACCCACTGTAGCAACGCAGTAAACAGGTCCAAACGCGACGTAGTGTTGAAGACGTTTATTAAAACATTAGTAACATAGCCCACGAGAGAGGAGCATATAGCATGCCTCCTTGCTCTCCGCTCCCCGACACCAACTGCTGCCCGCTGCCTCCCGCTCACCCAGTCCCTGAATTTCAAACCCCAACATTCGCATATAGAAAAATACGTATTTGTGTCCCTACAGGTTTCCTTTTTTCTACACATATTTGACAGTAAAACGTATGCAAGATATTACTTAACACTGTAAAAATAAAACAAAAAAAACCCAATAAATATAATTAAAACAAAACAAAATCCTCAAGTTTGCTAGGAATTCTTGTCACTCTTTGTGAACCACCTGTTAAAACTTCTGATCCAATGGTAGAACTCACTTCAGACTCAAAGGAATCTAACTTAGGAGAACATGTCTCCTTACTCACTTTATCAGCATCACACTCATTAATGGTTGTTTGAGAAGACATCACTACATGCAAACCAGAACTGATGGTTTGAGAAGACATCACTTCCTCTAAAACATCATTATCAACTCGATTTTGCTCTTCCTGTACCTCCTGACCAGGTTGTGAACGATTTCCCTGTAGGTTATCACCATCACAACATCCCTCAAAACTTCCTGCCCTTCATTTCCCCTGATCTTGCCAAATCTTCTCTAGACCTGGCTTAAGAACTACAATGTCGCTTTTATTCCATCCTTTCTTCTACTCAAGTACAGCACTGCCTGTGACTTTCACCACTTGTACAGGATCTGTAAATTTAGACTCTCCCTTACGAGTTATGTTATGTTAATTTAAAACATGCTCGAATTGCCCCGAGGGGCATCTCAGCGCTACCAGGAGATAGGGCAACAAGAGCAGCTAGATCAGAACAAAATTGTCTTAAGAACTTTCCTAAAACAAGAATGAACCAAACAGATCCGAATATGGTGCTGCAGTTTGTTCCAATAATAAGGAAGGACTGCAGAAGTGGAGCTGAGGCAGCCCCAGTTGGCAAATTGCAAATGAGGCGAGCCGTGCACCACCTGCATTCTTGATAGCAACGTATTGTTTGCTGAAGCCAACAAAACGTTGCAATAATCCAGGCGACAAATCACAAGGGTATGGACCACCAATTTCCTTGCTGAGAGTGGAAGGAAGGGAAAGGCTTTTCCCAATAAGTGCATAATATGGAACCTGAAGTTGACATCACCTGCTCTTTCATGGTAAGAGGTTGGTCAAGGCGGACTCCCAGGTTCTTGACCACCTGCTTGGGTGGGGGAGCAATCCCAAGATCTGCTGGCCACCAGTCAGCAGTCCATAGTTGTTGGGCCTTGCCAAACAGCATAATCTCGGTTTTTAACGCATTCAACTGGAGACAGTTTTCTATCATCCATGTGGCAATTGCTGTCATCCCGTCTAAAAAGCTTTGTTTAGTTTTGGCTAGATCTGTCTCGAAAGAGAATACTAGCTGTGTATCATCTGCATATGATATGATCTCTACACCAAAGGCTCTTACAATCTTGGCGAGTGGTGCAACATATATGTTGAAAAGCAGAGGGCTAAGACAAGAGCCCTGGGGCACCTGCTTGTCCAGCGTCATGGTGCGAGATTTAAAAGAGCCAAAAATAATGGTTTGGGTTCTGCTGGACAGGAAATAGCCAAGCCAATTAAGCACTGTCCCATGAATGCCAATCTCTTGTAGCCTATAGAGTAGTTTGGGATGGGACACTACATCGAGCGTGGCCGACAAGTCGAGAAACTCTTGCAAAGATAGTATATTGGCATCTAGAGAACCTCTGATATGGTCGATGACCGCTAACAAGGCTGTCTCAGCGCTGTGAGACGGTTTGAAACCAGATTGTGAAGGGTCTAGGATCTTGTTAACCTCGAGGTACTCTAAAATGTTGTTTGTAAATTAATCCTTCCATGAGCTTACCCAATAAAGGAAGCAATGAGATTGGACAATAATTAGAGAGGCTGGGAGGTGCTAGATTAGCCTTCTTTTGTATTGGCCTAGCCTGGGCCGTCTTCCAACAGGCAGGGATTTTTCCAGTGTTAACCAAAAGATCGAAAATCGCATGTTTGGCAAGGGCCAACTGAGATCTTAGGGGGACAAATATCTAAAGGAGAACCTGATTTGGCTGAAGCAAGTGCCACCTGAATTTCTTCCAAGGAAAACTCCTTGACCTTTCACCAAGTTTGGAACCGCGAGGGGAGGTAAGGAAAACCTAGTGTCCTCCGGATGGTAGGGGAAATTCTGAGAGATTTTGTTTACTTTTTCTTCAAAATGATTAGCCAGAGAATCATAAACATCTACATGGCACCCCTCGCCCACGTCGCCCGACTCAACATCTACATGGCACCCCTCGCCCACGTCGCCCGACAGCACAACCTCAACATCATCTCCTACGCCGACGACACCCAGCTGATCCTCTCCCTCACCAAAGACCCTCACACCGCCAAAGCCCACCTCCACGAAGGAATGAAGGCCGTCGCCGAATGGATGAGGACCAGCCGCCTGAAGCTGAACTCGGACAAGACGGAGGTCCTCATCCTTGGTTCCAACCCTTCAGCCTGGGACGACTCCTGGTGGCCAACATCACTGGGAACAGCCCCGCCACCCACCGACCACGTACGCAACCTAGGGGTCATCCTCGACCCCACCCTCTCCATGACTAAGCAGGTCAACGCCGTTTCCTCATCCTGCTTCAACATCCTCCGAATGCTCCGCAGGATCTTCAAGTGGATCCCCACCGAAACAAGAAAAACAGTCACCCAGGCCCTCGTCACCAGCAGGCTGGACTACGGAAACGCCCTCTACGCAGGAACGACGGCTAAGCTCCTGAGACGGCTGCAACGCATCCAGAACGCCTCTGCACGTCTTATCCTCGACATCCCCCGACGCAGCCACATCACACCCCACCTGAGAGACCTGCACTGGCTCCCTGTCAACAAGAGGATAACCTTCAAGCTCCTCACCCACGCACACAAAGCACTACACAACTCCGGACCAGCCTACCTCAACAGACGACTCAGCTTCTACACCCCCACCCGCCAGCTCCGCTCGACCAGCCTCGCCCTCGCCACAGTCCCCCGCATCCGGAAAACGACCGCCGGCGGCAGATCCTTCTCCCACCTCGCCGCCAAGACCTGGAACACCCTCCCCACCAACCTCCGACAGACCCAAGACCTACTGGCCTTCAGAAGACTCCTCAAGACCTGGCTCTTCGATCAGTAGCAGCACCACCCCCCTCTTCCCCCAGCGCCTTGAGACCCTCGCGGGTATGTAGTGCGCTTTATAAGTGACATGATTGATTGATTGATTGAAAGAGGCTGAGATTGCTTTATGTCTAGAGTACATGCTCTAGGATTTACAAAATCATTTAGGACTCTAAATAACATTTGCGAGGAGTTTTTTGCCTTGAAATTTGATACGAGATGTATAGTTTAGAGTCACCTTTATGTTGCAGTGGTAGCATGTAAGTGCTGCTCTGTACATCTCCCAATCACAGGTATTATTTGAGCACCTCCACTGTCTTTCTAATTTCTTACATGATAATTTTGTTCTAAGAGCCAAGGTATACCAAGGGGCGTGGGTACCATGTGTGGGAGTATGATCACGTCTGTAGTACCTGCTGTGACGGAATGATTAAATGCTTTAACAAAGGACACAGGAGTGATTTTGTGCCAATGTCTACATAGGTGTTTTTTACCTAATTTAGATGATTTATGCGTTTCTGTTGTTGTAGGAATCCTAAAGTTGATCAAAGAGTGGTCCATCCAAAGTAAAAGTTGTGGTAGTTCACATACCAGAGGAATAGACTTGGTGAAAACTAAATCTAATGTATGCCCTGCGACATGCGTGGGCCCGTTTACTCTTTGATACGGCTCGCCACCTCATCGTCAGGGTTTTCCACGTGGTAATGAAAATCACCTAATAAAAGAAACTGTTTTGCTGCCAGGACAAGAGGAGCGATATATTCAATTAGGTGCTGAGTAAACTCCTTTTTAAGCCCCAGTGGTCGATATACTAAGGCACCACTCCAATGATACTTGGGTGGAATCGCTGCCCAGTCTACCGCGTCAGCGTCTATAATAGACATTTTAATCGTGTTTTTGAAGGAAGCGGACGGGGTATACCCCTTTCCACTTACAGCTCTCCTGCCAAGATCACACCGACTAGGCCCCAGAGGCGAAATCAACAATACCGGCAGCACGATTAGGGCCTGGCAGGCGCTCGCGACATGGGTTGGAAAAACACCTCTTTTTGCCCCTGCATTGCCCTTGGCACACTACCCTGGCATATCTGTGGCATGTGAACCTAAAGCACTAACTTTGCTGGCAGAGATGGGAATTGTTACTCTGGGAGATGTGTACCCCAATGGCACCTACATTACTTTAGAGGCTGCCTCTGCGCCTGGTGGCAACACCCCTCTGCATATGTTCACATACCATGGACTAAAAAAAGCCCTAAAAACAGTGAACCCGCAACATTCAACTGCGCCGGACACTAAAACCGCTACAGATCATGCTCAATAGCTCATCCCGAGGGAAATTGATTACTATATAACGCAATGCAAGCGGAGATTGCCCCACAACATAACAAGAGTATGGAGAAATGGAATGCAGTCTTAGACATGCCTATTACAAGGAAAGACTGGTAATATTGTTGCAACTTAACAGGGCGTCTGACAGCGAACTGTTATTTGCAAATCATACATTTCAAATATACTCAACAGCACTACTATACTCCGATACAGCTACACAGTTATGAGCTGAGAGAAATCGGGTGGTTTCTTACGGTGTGGTGCACCAGATGCTGGCTTTTTGCACCTAGCATGGCATCGTGCGAAGGTGCAGAATGTTTGGATACAAGTCATAAAAGCACTATCGGATATGGTGGCAGAAGAGGTGGCGTGTACACCACATGTGTGTATGTTGGGGCTGGTTTCAGAATTGCAACCACAATGTCAGAAACTGGTGGTGATTTCGTTATTGTTGGCAAAGCGAAAGGTAGCTCAAAACTGGGGCGGCAGAAGGGCACCAAAATTTGATCACTGGTTAACTGACACAGCGTACTGTAAAGATCAACTAGCTTGTTACCCTGAGGAACTCCCGGTGGCGTCTAGGCCTAAGGACATATGGGCACCCTTCAACACATATTTACTTCTGAACCAAAGAGTTGACCTGTCAGATACGAATCCAAATGCTTGATGTATTCATGATATATGCCTTACTCTAGCCCCGGTTGGGGGGGGGGGGACATGATGTATGTAAACTTCATCAGCGGTTTATATAAAGACCTTGTCACTGTGCCCAATATGTAATATGGATAATGTGATTGTACCTTTGTTTGAGATGTATTAATGAAAACTGAATAAATAAAAATTAAAAAATTGTGATTTTGGAAAAAATAGCAATACTTCCCCATCCTGCGCTCCCTAACCAATCTAAACATAGAGTAATCTAGTTGGAGGGCCGTCATTATAACTGAGGAGGAGGCTGGTGTCAACCAGGTTTCAGTAAGGAAACCTACTTCAAGAAGCCTTGAAGAGAGCAAGTCCCAGAGTTCAATCGTATGTTTAGGTAGTAACCCAACATTAAGGAGGATACCATCTAAGCCATGGGGAGCTGAAAATTTGGTAGAAGTAAAAGGGGTAGATTGGTAGTTACTAAATGTATCTGTAATCCAGGTTGGTGTACTCAAGTCTTTTAACATCTCCTGTGAACATTGAAATCTACAATGTGAACAGGCTACCATGCCTTCTAAAACAATTTGGAAGGAACTGCTACAGGCAGTATCAAAAGGGGCACCAGCTCTGTGGAGGGAGTGAATTTTATGTAATGCTGCCGAGGAGTAAGTAATTCTAGTGAGATACTGTGGGTCTACTGAGGAACTGGCAGGGGTTCTGGCTCCTGGCAACGACCGGGCACGGAAGGGTGCATACAGGCTTGCCTCTGGCGCACCGTCAGCACGCCCGCTGAACATCGCCGCCTGCATCGGCCTAAATAGCCTACCGGAAATGCGCTGCTAGACCGGTAACCAGCAGCACACAGGAAGTGGAGAACGTGTGGGCTTTCTCCTCACAAACAGCAGAAGCTGCAGAGGACCAGAAAGCCAGAAAGCAATCAAAGGTAAAAACGCTCTACCGAGTAGAGTAGCACAACTAAAACTGCACAAGACGCGAATAAAACATATATTAAATAAAATGAAAGGGTCAGCTGCTTGCCTGAAGCCTAGTGGCATGTGAGGAAAGGTTTCAATATTAATACCCAGTCCCCCACTTTCACAACTTTCTTTCTTGTCTTATTCACCTTATCAAAATAGTCTTTATTCTTAATCTGTTTGGATTGTAAACATTGTTTAGCCTCCACAATAACTTTGCCAAATTCCTTAACCGCACTACTGTGTCCATTCAACTTTAATTCACCTATACCAGGAGTCACCATGGTACGGGCCTTCCTACCCCTCATCAAATAGAAAGCTGTAAACCTAGTTGCAGAATGGAGAGTATTATGATAACTCAGTAGCTTTGCCCGAAAAAATTCTTCCACCTTCATATTGTTAGGTAATGCGGATTGTATGCTCACTTTTAAATATCTATTTGCCCTCTCAATTGGACCATTAGATTTAGGACAACAGAGCGGTGCTATTTCAGTACTAATACCGCACACTTTCAAAAATTGTAACATTTTAGCAGAGAGAAATTGCACGTCATTGCCTGACATTAACACTTTTGCCAATCCCTCAATCTGGAAAACATCGTTTAAAAAGACCAACACTTCCTCTGTGGTGGGATTGCATACAAAAGTGTGATTATATCCATTTTGAAACATTATCTATAAGAACAATGAGAAATCACTTCCTCTGTCCTTGTAGGTTATATGGACCTGAAAAAGCAATAGACACTTTCTCCCATGGTGTACCTGGAACTTCTAAAGGATTCGAAGGTTCATTAGTCACTTTCAAAACTTTGTCAGAACTAAAACTGCACAAGCCTCAATAAATCTCCATACCTGGCCACCAGTAATGCTGCTAAAGCGTTTTCTTCGTAGCACTAAAACCCGGATGACCCTGGTGTGCTAAGATGATCAACCTCTGTCTAAGTCCACATGGAGGAACAAATAAATCCTGCCTCAACAACATACCATTCTGTACACTCCGTTCACCTGCTACCTGAACTAAACACTAATTCAGGTTCTAAATTTCTACAAGTGGCCACCCAGTTGTAAGATACTGTTTTACAAGAAGAATTAGACTGCCATCTTCACAGCCTTTTAGAAATTCAGATTCCAAAATAGCACCACCACAATTATTGATCGCATCCACTACAGCATCAACACATTCTTGTTGTTTCACTTCCTCTTCATCACCCACCTCATTTTGGGGTAATCTAGACAAAGGATTTGCCGTAGAATTCTTCCCTCCTGAGATGAAAAATGTAAATTCTGCAATCTAGAAATTAATCTCACTAACCTTGATGAAGTCTTTTCAGACTTTTTTCCATCCATAATATATACCAAAGGCTTGTGATCTGTCACCAGTATGAATTCTTTACTCCCCCCAAAAAACGTTTTCAACTTTTTTATGGCCCACACACAAGCTAGAGCTTCCCTTGCTATAGTGTTGTATTGCAATTCTGCACCTCTTAAAGCCCTAGATATAAAGGACACAGTGCTCTTTTTACCATTCACAATTTGACTGAATACTGCACCCAAAGCCAATGAACTTGTATCTACTGTAACATAACACTTGGCAGAAGGATCAAACGGTTTAAGTGCAGGGGCTTGGATTATTAAGGATTTGACTTTTTCAAATGATTCATCTTGGTGTACAGTCCAAATAAACTGCTCACCTTTTTTTTTTTAACAATTTACGTAGGGGTTCTGTAAAGACTGTGTAGCCCTGAACAAACCTAGCATAGTACTCTCCTAACCCTAAAAAGGATCTCAATGACATTTTATTATTTGGTTTGATGGCCTTATCAATGGCATATAACAAATCTGCTTTGGGTAAGATACCATCTGTTGTAATTTTGTGTCCCAAATAATCAATTTCTTTCACTAAAAATGTGCATGTGCTCATACATACAGTCATGCTTTTCTCCTCCAGAATATGCAATACTTTGTCCAGCAACAAATGGTGTTCCTCAATAGTCTTAGCAAAAATCAAGATGTCATCCAGAAAAAGCTGAGACCCCACACACATCCTGAAATAGTACATCCGTTAACATCTGGAAAACACTGGCTGCAGAGGCAAGGCCAAATGTTAATCTTAGGTACCTGTAGGCACTGAAAGGAGGAACAAATGTAGTGAGATCTCTTGACTCTTCAGCCAGCGCAACCTGATGGTATGCTGACTTGAGCTCCAGAATAGAAAAATATTGGGGTCCACTGACAGCTGCCAACAACTCCTCTACTTTTGGTAACAGATGGCAGTCCACCACAATATTTTTATTCAAGGATCTCAAATCAGCACAGAGGTGTATATCCCCAGATTTGTTTAAAGCTATAACAGACGAAATCCATTCAGAGCTATCCATTGGTTCGATAATGCCCTCACTACATAACGTCATGATGTTTCTTTAACGGAGTACGAATTCCAAGTGGTACCATTCTGACCATATGTTGAACAAGGGTGGCTCCCTGCTTCAACTTCATTTTATGTACAACACCTTCCACTGGGCCATCTTAGGAAGTGAAAACAGCTGCCATGTTTAATAACTAGATCTTTAACTGCCATAGATTTTATCACCATATTTTGCATGTCAACAACATTTGAAATAACTGTTTGTCGCACCTCATTACTGTTCTATGACAAATCCCTCAACCCAATGGGACAATCTGTACCTGGACATAACATTATGCCCAACTTGCCCAAATAATATGTTGTGGTCTGTGGTAGAAAGTAGACGCTGGTAGCCATGTAGATTTAACATGTACCTTTAATCTGTAGTCAGTTCAAGTACATCCAGATGGTTGGTAAGTACAACAGACAGGTAGTCCAGGTAACAGGTGAAGTATAAGTAGATTAGCCAGTAGTCAAGCTCTTAGTCCTATGCCACAGCAGAACCCCACCAGGAGCAGCTTGCCTGCTGCTCAGCCCCTCTCTAACTGTCGTTCCTCACTCACCAGACACCCAACATTCCGTGCATCACTGCATTCCCAACATTCTACAGTAAACATGCACTCTGGCTGAGCAGCAGGAAGAATAGGTGAAATGTATAACAGAATAACTATGCAGGGCATAACATATCCCTTTCCTTTTAAAATGAACAACAAAAGAGTAACAATACTGCATGAGACAAACTATACACAAAAATGTACAAATGCAAGAAATAGTTAAAAACCCAGGGATGAGAAATAAAGTAAACATCACGGGAGGGTCAGAGCTATTCAAAACAGAGAAAATGGATGGTTTACGAACCAAAAATGGAGTAAAAAGACCCATCCTCTCCCAATAAATATAATGAACAAAGTTCTTTGAAAATTGCAGAGGGCAAAAACAAACCCGCAACTGCAAACCCTTCTGAAAGGGAACAAATCAATAGTAAAGATTCCTCATGTAAGGAAACTTACATTTGCTGTGAAAGAGGAGCTAAAAACCGAACTTCCACCCCTCATACGAGGTACTAACGCTAGGGACTGTGACCCATAAAGTCCAGTAAGACTTTATACATGAATATGGGATACACCCTGTGTAGGGGAACCGTACCCATAAACCCAAAACCCACCCCGTGTAAGGGTTACGTGAAATGCTGATTGGAAAAATCCCCAAAACATACCCCGCGTAGGGGTTACCAAACAAACAACAGTAAATGGGAATCGTACCCATGACTAAAACCAACCCAGTGTAGGGTTACCTGTTATGTTAATCGGCGGAGACGCGATAAACATACCCCGTGTCAGGGTTACTAAACAAATAACTGTACCTGTAAAACACACTCATGAACTCACCCTTGTGTAGAGGCAGCGTTTAACGCTTAACGAGAAAAGAGCTCAAACTACCCACCCCTGCGTAGGGGTTGCGTGTAACGCTTTATATGAAAGGAACTCGTTCCCAAACCCATGCCCATCCCTCATGAAAGGGAGATAGTAGTGCAGCTACCCACTAAAACAAACTAGATCAGGGCATCCTTTGGGAAACAAAACCTAAACTGTGGAAGCTGGCACATATAAACTGTAAGCTTAACCCTCAAGCATGAATACTATACAATACAAACTATTTGTACCAGCAAGGAAACACCATTACTGTAGGGAAGAGTAAAACACGTAATTACGCCGGTGAGCGACTTCTCACCCGAGCTGCGTACATTCACAACTTGTGCACCCAAGTCTTGTCTGAGAAAGACACATGAAAATGAACTCAAATAGCAAGACAGTCAAATAACGTGCACCTATGAGCAAAAGAAATGGCGCTCAAAGTAGATGCAAGAATGACTCCACGAAGATTCATAATATTGCTCCTAAACTCTTGCAGCAGATGTTTGTACTTCAAGATAGCCAGGCACAAAATACTCACAACACTAGCTGAGACAGCGTCAGAAAAATCATAGTCAAAACAAAACTCTCAGTAATGACAGCATATGAATAGAATAAAAGCGCAGGAAAAAGTCCAAGGAGAAACAGCTGTTGCCACCAAACTCTGCACAAGCGTTCCTACGAGGATGAGGGTAAATGAAGAAAAGTACATTGAAAAATCTAGAAAAGTACCTTGAAAAATCTTTTGCTAACGAAAACATATCGAAAGCACACCAACAAGAAGCGAAGATGCAGTGGGCACATTCCTCAACGCGACGTTCTCGTCAGACTCCTATCTTCAAAAAAACTTTATTGTAGAACGCAGATGAGAAACACGTGGTTGGCAAAGGAAACTGAGGAAATCACAGCCAACTTCAAAATGGCGGCACGCTGTGTACGTCGTGCCGGGTGGCTCACGGCACGTTCGTACAACCAAAGCACCACACAGAAGCCGCAGGTCGCGAAGACTTCACCACGTCGAAGAATCCACAAATGGAGGACGTCACAGGGGATTCACAAAGAGTTCGCTGGACACTGTGAAGAAGGTAAGGCTGCACGCGCTCAGTGTGTAGGCGCTGTGCACAGCTCGTGCCATAATTTCAAAAGGCAGACGAGCGGTTGAACTGCCAAAAGTCCAAGGGGCGGCTGGGGACACAATTAAATCAAAGTAGACTTACCCCCATACGTCCACAGCTAGACATGTAACGTGGAAGGCCGGGAAACAACACCATACCATTAGGCCTCCACATCAGACCGGCTCCATTTGAAGTATCAGAGACAAAACGACCACAGCTGAACTTGTGCTTACACGGGTCCGTAATAGTGCACGACCAAAACTGTAGATAACTCTGCTCCAACGGAGATACAACTCATCATGTAGATGCAATGAGCACGTAGAGACATTATGCAGGCGCCTCCAAAGTAGCGCCCACATCTGGCAGTAGACAGACTTAGTGCAGGAGATATCTTGACATGTGCTGCATCCAAGCACACTTTGTGCACGTTGAAAATCATTTCCAAAATCTTGACATGTGCTGCATCCAAGCACAGTTTGTACACGTTGAAAGTCGTCGCCAAAATATGTTGTGGTCTGTGGTAGAAAGTAGACGCTGGTAGCCATGTAGATTTAACATGTACCTTTAATCTGTAGGTCAGTTGAAGTACATCCAGATGGTTGGTAAGTACAACAGACAGGTAGTCCAGGTAACAGGTGAAGTATAAGTAGATTAGCCAGTAGTCAAGCCCTTAGTCCTATGCCACAGCAGAACCCCACCGGGAGCAGCTTGCCTGCTGCTCAGCCCCTCTCTAACTGTCGTTCCTCACTCACCAGACACCCAACATTCCGTGCATCACTGCATTCCCAACATTCTACAGTAAACATGCACTCTGGCTGAGCAGCAGGAAGAATAGGTGAAATGTATAACAGAATAACTATGCAGGGCATAACATATACCATCCCACAATATCTTTGCCATCTATGGCAACAAACCTTTGTTGATATTGTACGACCCTGAAATTCTAACAGTTCCTAACATTTCTATATCTAATTTATCGAAATTACCGAAAGATTTGGGATTTAGATCGGTCTCATTCAAAATTACATTTTTTCATTTTTCTTGAAAGTGATCACAGACAAAATAGTAATCAGCGAACCGGAGTGTGCCATGACATCAATAGCTATTCCTCCAAAATGCACTATGCCTAATCAATTGTGCCTTAAAAGCAGTATTGTTCATATTGACCTTGCCATCAGACTCGTACAATGTTAAAACTAAATTTTCCAGTGCACTATCCACCTCATCTGCAACATTTATGATAGAGCCATTACCAAGTCTGCTCAAGCTACAAACAGTTTGAAAATGCCCCATTTTTATTGCACTTCCTATTAATGGCAGGACACACCGGGTTGTTACCAAGATGTGTTTAAGACCCACGTTTAAAACAGCTAAAGTTTTGCCTATGATCGCTCGTCTGTGGTGTAGGTTTCTTTTTGTTTTGGATAGCACATACGGGTAAATTTGAAGTAGATTAATTTGTGGCGAATGCTTTTGCAGATAACATTGTTCTCTCTATACTCTTAGCAATATCCAACACTTCAGAGAGCTTTGGATTACAGCAAGCCAAAAGTCGTTCCTGTATTTTTTGTAGATTCACAATTAAACACAAATTGATCCCCGATATGTTCACAGCAAACTCACAATTGGCTGCTAAGGGCAACAACGTATTCTTCTACTGACTCTTCTCGATATTATTTTCTTTAGAAAAAAAACTATGACGTGCAATCAAAACACTGGGTTCCTCTGTGAATTGTTTTCCTAGCCTGCAAACAGCTTCTTTAAAAACATTCCAAAAGGGAAGCGTAACCCACATCCCCAGCTACTGGTGGAGGTATTGGTTGGAAATTTTCACAAATGTCCACAACTGCGTTACCTCAAAACCTGAAAGATAATTCTAACTTTCTTTCAGCAGAAAATGCTTAATCATCTATGGCAACGTGATAGTTTTCAAAAGTTTTAAACCATTTTTCCCCAACTCAGATTCAGTTTAGCAGGTGTTTGAAGAAAAATACTATGCTGGTTAAATATATGACTGGTGGCCATAGTTTCACTCTAACACACAATGTAAATAAATAAATATTTTTTTAAATGGCAGATTCACCAAATAAATGTGTGCATAATTTATATAGATACGCTTTACAACAATGTCCATTCAAATACAGTGTTTGTGATGGCACACAAATGACAACTACATGATAAAAATGTGGATATCATGGATATAGATCCGCTTTTCCAAGATGCTAATTAAACACAGTGTGCGTAATACTGAGGTTGATACGCTTTAAGTTGATACAATAGAAATTCAGGCCAATTAAAAATGGCTGCCTACAAGCGTCGTTTATGCATGTTTTCTAAAGGAGGTAGACCTTGTATAACTACCGTTTCCAGAGCACGTACGTCATCACCCTGCAGCCGTCCAAAAGACCAATCTGACGTCCCAGCCAGCGCGCTACAGCATCCACCACTTATGCGACCGCTTTTCAGCTTGTGCTTTCAAATCAGCGCATTCCACCAACAGCCATGGGTAAGAGATGTTACCAACGGTAACTATAGAGTTGAACGTTTTAGAGTACCTTCATTAAAAGACATCAATACATAAATGCTACCGCTTGCATCACGAATCGTAAATCGCAGTCACTGTACGGCAACACAATTACCGCATGTCTCCTTTATGCTCCTCACGATCTGTGAGCAGAGATCTCCAGTAATCACGACACTGCAGCTTGTCGCTAATTGTAGTAACGCAGTAAACAGATCCAAAAGTGTCATAGTGTTGAAGTAGTTTATTAAAACACTAGTAACATAGCCCACGAGAGAACAGTGTATAGCATGCCTCCTTGCTCTTCCTTCTCCAACACCAACTGCCGCCCGCTGCCTCCTGCTCACCCAGTCACTGCATTCTAAACCCAAAGATTCGCATATTGAACAAAAGATGTGTGTTGTGTGTCCCTACAACCCCATGTGGCTTAAGACTTGTGTAAACATCTACAGAATACTGCTTCTCTTTATCTTGCCCAAGCTGGCTTTCAACCTCTAAACAGCACAGAATCGGTTATATTGTCTGTTCTAAATAAACTGAGATGGGAAGATTATCTAGGGAAGGATTCAGCACTCGTACTATTGGACCGGTCAGCAGCATTTGACACAGTTGATCATAAGACCTTGATCGCTGTTTGAAAAGAGCAGGCGTGCAGGGCAGATCAAAAGGATTAAGTCCTTCTTAGCCGAGCGTAAGCAGGCAGTAAAATTAGGGCAATTGTCAGCTAAAGCAGTCAGGTTAGATTGCGGGGTTTCCCAATGTTCATCTTTATCTCCACATCTATTTAACGTGTATATCAAGGGTTTGGTAATGGAGTTGGTATTTAGAGGTTGTAGAGAATATAACTATGCAGACAATTCACAGCTGCTATTTCATCTAAATGGTACATGTATCCATAATATACAAAATCTCAAAATACAATGAGATTTATTTTTGGTTGGATGAGTGACAATCAACTAAATCTGAATGTGGACAAGTCAGAGATATCCTTACTGAACAATAAAACCAGTATATAGAACCATCTATGCTAGTCAAGTGGATTGGACCCTGTGCCGATTTCTACAACCTCTGCAAGAGCCTAAGCATTTTGCTTGCACTGCAATCTCAAGTACGTTCTATTGTGTCCAAGTGCTCTTCCCTACTTAAAATGCTGAGGAAAATTGCACAACTCTTATATGTTGAGGCACCGAAATTGATAGTAATGAAAAGCATTACATCTAGTCTAGACTAGACTATGCTAATTCGGCTTATGCTGGTTTGCCTAATATCATTCAGCACAGGTTACAAATTATCAAAAATGAGGCGGCAAGGCTGGCATTTCTTCTTCCTAGATAAACTCATGCCACACCACTATTAAAGAAACTCCACTGGTTACCAGTGATGGAACGTACACAGTTTAAAGTGTGCTAAGTGTTCAAAAAGTACGAATGGAATAGCCTCACCGGTGACAAGTAGCGCTTTACAAATCTACAGATAAATTGACTAATAGCCCCCCAATTCATGGCCATAAAGCTAGAGAAGTGTATTCCTACACATAATTTGAAATCAATATATGCAAATCGACTTATGGTCCCAAAGTTCTGCAACTGCAGATGGGGCAGTCAGAGCTTTTTAGTAGTGGCTCCTGTAATTTGGAACTCCCTGCCGAATAAGATCCGACACGAAACCGATTTAGGGTTATTAGCATATTTTAAAAAAGACACAGCTCTTTAAACAAGCTTACGGAAGCGAATCATTCCTGACCTATTTCCCATCTTGAGGTGTATTATTCGTAAGCCCCAAGAAACAAATGATGAATGCGTGCTTTATAAGTAGCAATAACATAACAAAGTAGGTCTAATAAAAAACAGTTCGCAAGTGTCATATAATGATGCGCATGACAAATGGAAGTCTGGGCGGTGAACTCCGCTCGCAGAGTTTTCTGCACTCCGCGTTACGCGGCGTTCCGAAAAACTCCGCTTCGCCTAGCAGAGCGGAGTTTTTTCCCCTCGCTTTGGGTGTGGGCTTCCCCACTTTTGGATTTGAGAATTGAACGTGAAGTTGGCGAGCGAGGAAAATCCACCTCCCGGCGAGATTTTTCCTCGTTCGCGATAGTCAACATCAAGTTGGCGAGCGCAAGCATGGAAAATCAACCTCCCGGCAAGATTTCTCAATGCGGGCGGTCAGATTTCTCATTGCGAGTTGTTGCGTATGCTCGCGACCGCTCGCGTTGAGAAACCGTCCATTCGCGTTGAGAAAGTTGCCGCTCGAGTAAAAATCTACTTGAGTGGCAGAAACGAAGCAGCGCCCGCTTGAGCTGTGCCTGGTGCCGTTCGCGATGATAGCACAGTGCGGACAAACACCTGGCACTGAAAATCATCGCAAACTGCATTTATCTAACGCACTCAGCGCTTGCAGAGTTCCGCGTAGTGCTGTGGAGATTTTTTTGCACTTCGCGGTGTTCCGGGTAGCGGAACTCCACGAACTCCGCCCAGGCTTACATAAATGCTTGCAAAAGTCTCAACTTTTAGACGGAAGTGGCAAAGAGAACAACTTTACAATGTTGCAAAGTTGTAAACGTTTCCATATACTTTCTCAAAGGTGTCATATTTTCACAACTTTGAACACCTTTATTGAAATGATGAGTGTTTGCTTTGTTTTATGCTGTACCACAGTACCGGAGATTGCAATAAACACAGAATACAGCATGTCTAGGCTATACAAGGGTTTAATCGTTAAGACTGACTGTCACACATATGTAAAACGTTTTCAAGTTACTAACACAAGTCACGAATATATTGCAGTCATGTTGATTTTTATGTAAAAAAAGAACAGGAAATACAAACAATTGTAAGTGACAAGTGTCAATCCAGTCTAGTAATCTGTAAAAACCATGAATATTATATCCACTCGTTCATGTTATGTATAATATATTTAAGATTTATTAGTAATGCCATTTCTGTGTAATATGTCAACAGATTTACTTTTCCTTTTTTGGCTATGATGAGGTTGGTGATAAACAGTGTGCATTATGTTTTTTAAACAGACTGCTGTTTTTGCTTGAGTAATTTATATCAAGTAGAGAAAAATTACGATTTAACCCTAGCATTTTGGAATTAAAATTCCATCTCTGCGGACAATTCATCAATTTGTTGCAAATAATTAGTAAACAGGAAAAAAAAAAAAATCACAATCTGATTTTAATCATATGGTGTCTTCAATTTAATTTTTCTACATACCTAGATTCTGACTCACGAGGGCAAGAATAGAGAAAATGATCAATCATTTCATCTAAATGTTCTTAATTGTTGAAAGAGCAACATGATTTTGAGAATAGTTTATCTAAATTCATCCATAGAATGAATATCAACCACCTGTTTTGCCACTCTCTCTATATACCTTGCGTTTGCAAGTATTCAAGTGAAAATCAAATTATAGGTTTCATCTGTGGCTGTTTCCATATTCTCAATACAATCATTGTCTTACTGTAATTCCACTTATTTTTCCCTTACAGCCTAGAATGCCAAGGTATTCTTATTCGACTAATTTATCATGAAGTGTTATTTTTTTCTTCTGTCCTAATCTTGAGCACCTTTATTCTTAATGCCATATTTCTAGATAAAGTGTAAAAAATGTAATGTGGTAATATAAAAGTCTTGGTATTTTTACACCCAATGCTTTTTGAATCAATTACAAAATATGCAAAAGTTTAGGAGTATCCTTTAAAATGTTTCAGTATTTGCAGTTCTTCAATGATTAATGTACGCTCTTTCGACCCTACTATGTATGTCTGCATGTTAGATTTTGTATATGCTACATGCCGTCTATTTGTTTTTGTTGACTTCTTGATCGTCATGATTCTAAAAACTTTCCATTGTTATCTTCCTGTGTTAATTATTAGACTATTTATTTCATAATATGAATTTCATAAATATATTTGTATTATTTAAAAATTAATCATATTATCAGTCCTGTTTGACTCGATGTCTTGCGTTATGCTAACAAAATATAGCCTTTTTTACACTGCACTGTTACAAAAATGACTTGAGTTATCTGGAAGAAATCACTGAAGAGAGGTTGGAGTGAGTGCCATTTTTGATCTTTGCTCAATGTGATTGTTTTACCTACCTTTTTAAAGAACTCTTTTAGCGTTGTTCCTGTCTGGGGCCAGACTTGCGGATGAAACTGCGAGTGGGAGCACTTTTTGCAATTTGACTATCTGGCCGTGTTCAGTGCCAATAGTCTTTCTTCAATTGCTGATAGGTGCCCTGTCTGTTGGCTCTCTAGCTGTTAGCAAGGCCACATTACTTAAGGGCGGCAGGCGCGCGAGCGCGCAGCGGACATGCTCCTGACATGCCAACACCAAGACTGTCTGCGTGCGTCCGACCAGGGCCAGGACCCCTATGCGCTTGGAACCAGGCAAAATAACAACCATAAGATATTCATCAACAGAGCTGGAAAGCATTAACAAACGGCCAGAATAGGCCTGCCAGCACTCTCTGGACCCAGTCAAACTATCGGGTAATTGTAACACCTCTAACTATTCCACAGATTCAAATGAGCCTAAAGAATCATGAGAATCTGACTTTCCACTAAACAAAGAGACCTTGAAGGAGAAGAGATAGCCAATGCTTAAATAGCACATGTATAGAGTTAACTGCAGATCCCTCCCCAAGCGCAGATTAGAATTGTTTACCTTCCTAGAGGAAGTTCAGCCAGTCGTGCTGTTTCTTACATAAATATGGCTCAATGAGGAAAGCGGTCCTGATCTTATAGAAGCCCTACCACCAGGCTATACAATGGCAAGGTGTGACCAGGTAGACAAGAAAGGTGGAGGAATTGCAATTATTGTGAAAAAAGATCTAGATTGTAAGTACACTCCAGTGTCAATTCCAGGTAGTGAAAGTTTGGCTTTCTCTAGCAGACTTTCCAACAATTACTGTTATACTGGCACCCAGGTCCAGCTGCAGGAGTTTATGAAGCTGGTGCCTGACATATTAGCTGCCTCTAGCCTTCAGACAGCTAACTTCACGGTACTAGGGGAGCTAAACATCCATGTAGAAAACTCACAGTATGTACAGGTTGCCAACTTTCTGCACGACCTGTCAGTGATCCACCTTTCCCAGCTTGTCAGTCTTCCAAAACACAACAAAAGCCACATTCTGGACCCAATTGTCACTAACATACTTAATTTGGCAGTAGATCAGCCTTTGCCAACAGTCTGGACCGACCATCACATCATTCAATTCTCAAATCCAAAAGTGGGGAAGCCCACACCCATAGCCACATACTCCAAGACCTCCCGGCAATGGTCTAAACCAAATCCGGCCAGGTGGGAGCAAGCCCTATGCAATTCAGACCTCAGTTTATCTGAAGAAGAGATCTATCTCGTGGTCATATAAAGGAGTAAAAAAAATTATTATAATCAACCTGGATGACCTAGTCCCATTAAAAACTAATAAATGCCACTTCAGGGGAAAAAAACCCTGGTTCTCACCAGAGTTGTGGCAACAAAAAAAGAAAGCAAAACATATGAAAGGAAATGGAAGTTAAAATGAGGGTGATTGAATAGACCTACAAAGCATTGCTGAAAAAATATCATCAAACTATGAGGATTGCCCATACAAATGATCTTGTAGAGAGGATCATGCAATCTGCTGACAAAAGAGATCTATAATATAGTGAATTCCTTTCTAAAACATGACACGCCGGAAATGGGCCTACTGCATCAATATAAAGATGTGAATCTCTAGCTAATCACTTTATTGGTAAAGTGAAAGTCATGTATGACACCCTATCAGGCTCATCAGACAATAGGGATGATATAGATAACAGGCATCGACATTGAAACACCACTTGCTACTTTCCCGCAATTGACTATAGAGGATGTCACAGCTGTGGCAACCTCAATCAAATTGGGCTCTCCGCTTGATCCAGCTCCAATTGACATCTGACTAAAGGGAGGCACTACGATGTTACCGCTCTGACTTTCTGGTTTAATCTTTCCCTGAAGAGCTGTAGTGTCCCGGTGGAATGGAAACACGCCATCATCCGACCACTATTAAAGAAACCCAACCTAGACCCTGAGACAATAGAAAATAATCAGACCCATCTCCCTTTTGCCTGTTAGCAAAATTCTAGAGAAAATGATCAACAGGTACATCACCGATCATCTGGAAACCAACAACATTCTTCACCCTACCCACACAGGTTTCGCGCGCGCTGTAGTACAGAAACAGCTCTTGTAAGGGCCACAGATGATTTGATCCTTCTTGGACCCAAGTGCTGCTTTCAATACGGTTTCCTACCCTACCATCCTTCACCGATTAGAAGAAGTTGGTATTAAAGGGAAGGCCCTGAAGTGGTTGGCCTTATTTCTCGATGAACGCAGCTTCCAGGTCAGCAAGGGGCAGTTCCACTCATCCACCCATCAGCTGTACTGGGGTGTCCCACAGGGCTCATCCTTGAGTCATACGCTTTTTACATTTATGTCTGCCCCCTATCAGATATCATATGTTCCTTCAGTTTCAAGATGCTATTTTACGCAGATGATACCCAGCTGACTGTTATGCTGTCATCAGATATGGACTCTGTTTCCATGAGACTCAACAGCTGCTTAGCAAAGTTGTACGAGTTGATGGCAGCCAACTGTCTGAAATTAAATGGTGTAAAAAAATAAAAATAAAGGTTTTGGTCTTGCAATGCTCTGAGATTAGATCATTTGGTCATCTCCCTTACAAGAGCGCCCATCCCCTAAATCAGAATTCAAGAGCCTATGGATGACCCAGGACAACAGCGAACCTTGGCCTCCCAAGCAAAAAAGGTGTCTGGCAGCTGTTTCGGCCTTTTGAGAGCCCTGAGAAAAGTCTTGAAATGGCTCCCAGTAGAATCACCCAGAATTGTGACTCAAGGACTAATCCTGTCCCGCCTTAATTATGGCACCTCGTTGTAGTTAGGCAGCCCAAAATCAGTAATAAATAAATTCCAGATTATTCAAAATGCCGCTGCCCAGATACTGTTAGGTATTCAAAAAACACAATCAGCTAGCACTGCACTCAAAACGCTTCACTGGCTGCCCATAAGCTGCAGAGTACAATTTAAGGCATTATGCATCTTACTATTGGCTAAGCGTAACACAGGCCCATTTGTTCGTCAGGAACTGGCCACGCCCTACCATGCCAACAGAGACCTGCAATCAAACAACCTTGAACTGCTTCTTGTCCCCGGAATCAAGATAGGTAAATGTGGGGGTAGGTCTTTTGCACACAGGCTCTAGAACCCACAAAGGAGCGCAATTTTATGAGTTTCAGAAAAATACTTAAGACCTTTCTTTGCACCTATTTTGTATTTTTTTTTACTCACTCCGACAGCGCTGGGAGGCCCGATTTCAGGTAGCCATGCGCTCTACAAATTCTAAAGAAAGTAATAATAATGTGCGGGAAACTAACACACTAACACACACACACACTAACACACACACTAACACACACACACTAACACACACACTAACACACACACTAACACACACTAACACACACACACTAACACACACACACTAACACACACTAACACACACTAACACACACTAACACACACACTAACACACACACTAACACACACACACACTAACACACACACACACTAACACACACACACACTAACACACACACACACTAACACACACACACACTAACACACACACACACTAACACACACACACACTAACACACACACACACACACACACACACACACACACACACACACACACACACACACACACACACACACACACACACACACACGCGCGCGCGCGCACACACACACACACACACACACACACACACACACACACATATATATATATGTATCAAAATTCCCGTACCTCAACTTTGAGTTCTTAACAAAAAAGACAGTATTTTTTTCTCTCAATCTTTTCCTACCGACTGTTTCTTTATCCCTTTCAGTACCTGAAACTAAATTTGGCTACGTGTATGGTTTAAAGTCTAGGAAATTCTATCCTACTGGAGATCTCATGTTACCTGCAGGTATACTAGAATTAAGCTCAGTTCTGAAAGTCAAAAGTGAGACTACCATTTCAACTGAGCCAGCTCTTGTCTCCCTGTCCTCTTCACACTTCACCCCCCCCTCCCCTCTCCCTTCAAATTCCTTCCTCGACTCCTGTCCTATTGCTCTCGTCTTTCCCTTACAACCCTCCATTTCTTCTTTCCCAATTTTAGGTTTCTCTCTTGCCTTTTCGTTTGCCTCCTTCCATTTGTTTTTTAGGTCTCACCCTGAAGCAAGCGCTTGCGCTGGTCTGTGCGAGACATTTTGTAAGTGGGCATTTAGAAATGCGACCACTTTTTTGGGCTTGCCTAGAGCGTGCGAGTACGCGCACAATGACGAGCAGAGGCGCCATATGGCTTTCCTCTCTCGTCATGGTGCGCGCACATCGCACACCATTTGCCAGCCTGCTTGCACGTGCACAGCTGCTGCTCGCACTCCCTCCTCCCTTCTCCCCCTCCCTTTTCGTGAGCTTTGATCAAGCTCCTCTGCTGCTGGCATTCCCCCTCCCTTCTCGCCCAGCCCTTCTTGTCTAACTTTCTCTCTCTCTCGCCTGCCTCTGCTGCTGGCATTCCCCCTCCCTTCTCGCTCAGCCCTTCTTGTCTAACTTTCTCTCTCTCTCGCCTGCATTGGGTCGAAATCTGATTATGGAAAACAAGCACTGGTCGCCCAAAACGAGTTCCATGCCCACCACCCTCTACCTCCCTCTCTCTCTCTACCACTCTCTCTGCGTCTCTACCTCTGCGTCTCTACCTCTGCGTCTCTACCTCTGCGTCTCTACCTCTGCGTCTCTACCTCTGCGTCTCTACCTCTGCGTCTCTACCTCTACCTCGCTCTCTACCTCTGTCCACCTCTCTACCTCTACCTCGCTCTCTACCTCTGTCCACCTCTCTACCTCTGTCCACCTCTCTACCTCTGTCCACCTCTCTACCTCTGTCCACCTCTCTACCTCCGTCCACCTCCCTACCTCCGTCCACCTCCCTACCTCCCTCCACCTCCCTACCTCCCTCCACCTCCCTACCTCCGTCCACCTCCCTACCTCCCTCCACCTCCCTACCTCCCTCCACCTCCCTACCTCCCTCCACCTCCCTCCCTCCCTCCACCTCCCTACCTCCCTCCACCTCCCTACCTCCCTCCACCTCCCTACCTCCCTCCACCTCCCTACCTCCCTCCACCTCCCTACCTCCCTCCACCTCCCTACCTCCCTCCACCTCCCTACCTCCCTCCACCTCCCTACCTCCCTCCACCTCCCTACCTCCCTCCACCTCCCTACCTCCCTCCACCTCTCTACCTCCCTCCACCTCTCTACCTCCCTCCACCTCTCTACCTCCCTCCACCTCTCTACCTCCCTCCACCTCTCTACCTCCCTCCACCTCTCTACCTCCCTCCACCTCTCTACCTCCCTCCACCTCTCTACCTCCCTCCACCTCTCTACCTCCCTCCACCTCTCTACCTCCCTCCACCTCTCTACCTCCCTCCACCTCTCTACCTCCCTCCACCTCTCTACCTCCCTCCACCTCTCTACCTCCCTCCACCTCTCTACCTCCCTCCACCTCTCTACCTCCCTCCACCTCTCTACCTCCCTCCACCTCTCTACCTCCCTCCACCTCTCTACCTCCGTCCACCTCTCTACCTCCGTCCACCTCTCTACCTCCGTCCACCTCTCTACCTCCGTCCACCTCTCTACCTCCGTCCACCTCTCTACCTCCGTCCACCTCTCTACCTCCGTCCACCCCTCTACCTCCGTCCACCCCTCTACCTCCGTCCACCTCTCTACCTCCGTCCACCTCTCTACCTCCGTCCACCTCTCTACCTCCGTCCACCTCTCTACCTCCGTCCACCTCTCTACCTCCGTCCACCTCTCTACCTCCGTCCACCTCTCTACCTCCGTCCACCTCTCTACCTCCGTCCACCTCTCTACCTCCGTCCACCTCTCTACCTCCGTCCACCTCTCTACCTCCGTCCACCTCTCTACCTCCCTCCACCTCTCTACCTCCCTCCACCTCTCTACCTCCCTCCACCTCTCTACCTCCCTCCACCTCTCTACCTCCCTCCACCTCTCTACCTCCCTACCTCCCTCCACCTCTCTACCTCCCTCCCACCTCTCTACCTCCCTCCACCTCTCTACCTCCCTCCACCTCTCTACCTCCCTCCACCTCTCTACCTCCCTCCACCTCTCTACCTCCCTCCACCTCTCTACCTCCCTCCACCTCTCTACCTCCCTCCACCTCTCTACCTCCCTCCACCTCTCTACCTCCCTCCACCTCTCTACCTCCCTCCACCTCTCTACCTCCCTCCACCTCTCTACCTCCCTCCACCTCTCTACCTCCCTCCACCTCTCTACCTCCCTCCACCTCTCTACCTCCCTCCACCTCTCTACCTCCCTCCACCTCTCTACCTCCCTCCACCTCTCTACCTCCCTCCACCTCTCTACCTCCCTCCACCTCTCTACCTCCCTCCACCTCTCTACCTCCCTCCACCTCTCTACCTCCCTCCACCTCTCTACCTCCCTCCACCTCTCCACCTCCCTCCACCTCTCTACCTCCCTCCACCTCTCTACCTCCCTCCACCTCTCTACCTCCCTCCACCTCTCTACCTCCCTCCACCTCTCCACCTCTCTCCACCTCTCTCCACCTCTCTCCACCTCTCTCCACCTCTCTCCACCTCTCTCCACCTCTCTCCACCTCTCTCCACCTCTCTACCTCTCTCCACCTCTCTACCTCTCTCCACCTCTCTACCTCTCTACCTCTCTACCTCTCTCTACCTCTGTCCACCTCTCTACCTCTCTCTACATCTGTCTAGCTCTCTCTCTACCTCTATACACCTCTCTCTACCTCTCTCAAATATAGCTACAACATCTACATATAATACGGTACACTAAGTGGCAGCCGCAGCCTAAAATCACTTCTTGTCCTTAAAAAAAAACAATCATTACCATATCCAATATATCTCCCCTTTATGACCTTATAAGTATTTACTTCTGCAGCACAATATCCTTTCGTCAACAACATCAAATGTTGCACAGCTAAACACTTATAAGGTCCCAAAGGCGAGACCTATTGGCTATGCCAATGCTTGTCTTTTCCTATTTCGGTTTCCTCTTTCTCCCCTCGCTCCTGCTTCTGCTCCTTTCAACTTCAATTTAAGATCCCTCTTTTTATGTCCCTCTCTGCCTTCCCCTCCCCTTTGCTTTTCCTTGCCTTCTTTCGTTCATTTTCTTCACTGTCAATTTTCTTCTTCTTGACTTATTCCTTGTACCATCTTTCTTCACTCCTCCCTCTTCTTCCATTTATCCTCATGCTAATCGCCTTTTGCCGTTACTCTTCCTCACCTTCCTTCTCTGTTCACCTTTCTCCTCACTCACCCTTTCTCTGCTTCACCTCTCCACTCTCCTTCACATTTTCCCAGAATATTTGTCTGCACACTCTTCTATTATCTTTTATTTCCCCTTTTAGTCCTTGCCTACCAGACAGCTTTTAGCTCTATGTAGGTGAAAGTCTCTCGTAGATAGACCATACCAAAAACTTAGACAGGGGCTACCAGCCTGCCCACTGGTACCATTGGTTGACTTCCTTGTCACTCGTTTGTGATTCCTTTTTTTCAGCCACCCATCTACTGCCCTTCCCCAATTCTCTCAATGATTCTTTTTAAAAGGGCTCTCAGGCAGCAATCTAGTTACACTGGATTGGCTCGTAACTAAGTGAAATTCAAGAGACACTTACATACACATTAAACGGTCACTAAAGGACACTGTAATATACTACAGAAACCTAAATATACCTGGGCTTCCACCAAACAGCAGAAATAGGGAAAGGCTTAGTTATTATAGCTGGTTCTTTTCGCAGAAGGAAACCTGGTATGATTAGATAGGCGACAGTGTGTGTTGGGGCTACACTCGTCTATACAACAAACATACATCACCGAAGTGAGCTGTCAAGGTCTTTTAGCAGCTAGAAGACAGATAGCTATCCATTGGATGCAGGCGGAAGGCCCAGGGTTTGAGATGTTAAGGAGCAGTCACTGAGGCAACTGGGATGACCAAAGAACATGCACTAAATTGAATGAGGTTTTATGGTGCTGGAGAAAAAAGGGAGTTTAATCTTATAAAACGATTTAGGATTAGAAACCTCTGCATGAAGTGTATAACCCATACTATTTCCCACCTTTAATCAATGTGCTTTTAAAACAATGCAAAACTATGTGCTCCTATCAGTGACTGAAGTAATTTGTTCCAGGGATGGAAAAAACGGTCAGGTGTGTTTTTAATTCCCTAAAACACTATATTTTCAATGCGTGAAAACACTGCCACTTAACGGGCAGCAGCAGATATGGTGCGTCGTTAAAGCAGTACTGGGGGCCGCTTTTGGCAGTGGGCAAACTGAATGAATACTAGAGACGCTTCTCGATCAAAGTACAGGATGAAGAGAGTATAAATCACCAAGAGCAGTATGTGCGTCTTAAGCTGTCAAAGCGGTTCTGTGTGCGAGTAGATACTGTTGTCTCTGCTGCTCAGAACCACGTTATAACGGAGACGTCAGAGAAGCAGCATCACCAGGCTTGAAACACACAACTCTTCACTATTCCAAGGCAGATCCCACACTGACCTGGCACTAGGGTGACCAACTGGCATGGGTGCAAATTCAGGACGGTAAGTGTAAAAATTCAGGACAAAAATTCAGGACAGAAGATCAAAATTCAGGACAAAACTTCGGGACAAAGGGTAACTTTTACAGACACATCAGAGAAGGTTGTGCGATAGTATAAAAGTAAGTAAATAGACAACCACTTAACTACAAGTCAAAATAAGTTTATATTGGGTAGAGACAATTGTGCACTTCACGGTTTTTCAGTATGCGTGCAGCTTTGAGCAATTGTGCAGGTCTTTTTGTGGTATTTCATATGATAATAATCTATTTATATGGTTACTGCACTGGGTTGTCCAGTCTGATATTTTGCTTAGAACTCATGGTCTTGAGCAGGCATGTTTGGTGAGAGGAGCGGTCAGGAAGATCTTCTCGGCTAGACTTTGTTACTAGCATCTCATATCTGAGTGCCATTGTGAGATGTAAAGCGACAGCGAATAGGTGAACTAAAGGGAGAATTGCTGTGATGAACCCACTATAGGGAATGCATTATGGGTGTTTCAGCAAGTGGAACTTAAAATATGGAATCTGACTTTGCTTATGGGCGCTTTGCAGAGAGTTGCACACGCTGACGGAAGTCACAAAGGTGCTTTTTCCTGCAGCTTTCTTAAATAATACACTGTCGATACACTAGTACATAGTTTATTTTTGACGCCTTGCCTATTGCTACAAACACAATATACATCTCAAGCATAGCTCATGGCACTATGAGGCTCTCCCTAAAACCTCACACCTAAAACAAAACATGCAAACATTTACAATTACAAGTGTAACATTCAAGTAGCAGTTGGGTGTCACTCAAAATGTCATATGCATGATGTATAGATCCAACACATAAGCACACAGCAAATACAGAAAAGTAACACATAGGCAAGGGAGTAGCCAGAAAATGTAAATAGCTCCCACTTTGAACTAAAGCTCTTATGGCACCAAGAAAGCAAAGTAAGTCATCACAACCCTCCCCAGAAGAGCTCTCTTGTTCAAGGATCTAGCCATCCATCCTTCCATCAAACACGTTATCCACCATTTCAAATTTACATTCCGTCATCCATTAATTCTTTCATCCATCATTCATTCTGTCCTTCCATCTGTGTGCCCATCCATATCCAAACCTTTTCAACCATTTGCAAATCTATCCATCTATCCTTCCATCCATCCATCATTTCACTTATCCATCCCTCCATCCACCCTTTCACCCAATCCATCCTTTCACTCATCCATCCTTTCACTCATCCATCCACTCTTCCACCCATCCATTTACTCATCCATCCAACCATTTACCCTTTCACCCATCCTTTCACTTACTCATCCAACCACCCGTCACTCATCCGTCCACCCATTCACCCTTTCACTCATCCATCCTTTCTTCCAGCTCGCCACCCTCCCTTTCACTCATGTATGCATTCTTTCACTCATCCATCTTTACATTCTTCTTTGCAATCATCCACTCACCCATTCGCCCATCCATTCTGTCAATCATTCATCCATGCTGTCAATCATTCATCCATGCTGTCAATCATTCATCCATCCGCCCCTTCTCTCTCCAGTCCCCTTTCACTTAGCCACCCAACCTTCCATCCACCCTTCACCCATCCATTTACTTATTTACTCATGAATCCATCCATTGACCCCATCACCCATCCATCCTTTCACTCATTCACCCATCCTTTCTCTCATCCACCCCCTCTTCACTCATCTATCCATCCTTCTGTCCATCTACCCTCCCTTTACTCACTCGTCCATCCTTACATCCAATATTTCGCTCATCCATCCACCCATTCACTCGCCCATCATCCACCTTTACACTCACCCATCCATCCTTTCACTGATCCATCCACCCGTTTACCCATCCATCTACCTTTCTACCCATACATCCTTTCACTCACTCATCCATCCATCCTCTCATTATCCATCCATTCATCCTTTCACTAATCCATTCAGCCATTTACCCATTCCTTCACTTACTCACCCACCTTTTCACATTAATTAGGAGCTGAGCCTTTGTTAACTGAGTTGCAGACATAAGAGGTCCATCAAGAACTTCACCCTCGCTGTAGTTCCTAATGCAAGTGGTGGGGTGGGTTCACTATGTCTTTGCACATAGGCAGTCTGAAAACTTGGAAGTCATGAGTCATGCATGATGCACAGTGCCAGAACGTGAGGTGACTGTGACATGGTGTTGTTACTAGGGCTTTAAGTGGGATGAAAAAATTGGGGGTCTCTTCAAGGGTCCTGTCTGATGTAATTAAGGGCGTGGCTTTAAACACCTAAGCTAAAAATATGTGCTGAGCATAATGTGCCGCCTGACTGGTATTTTGCTGTTTCTATTCATTGCATCCAGTAGCATTAGACCTACAACAAGCCATGACTATTGGCTTTGTCAATGGATGTTAGTTGCATAAAATAAATAAAAAAGCAGGAACTATGGCTTCGTTGTTTATAATATTAAAAATGCTTCAGCTCTGAAATGATGAGACTGTGTAAGAACTATAACCTCTTCTTTTTAACTTCTTTCGCCAGCTTCTTTTCATGAACTGGCACATAGCATCATGGGCGTTTTTGTACATTTGTTTTGTACATTTCTTCCATCTAACCCTAAAAGAATGCCCTGCCCTAGACCGGGGGAGGAGGAGGCTGCATGCTGCAACAGCCCAAACTGGCCCATTGTCATTCTGTATGTGGCAATCAGCCGGCAGACAGAATGACAATGGGCGGGGTGGGGCTGCTCGTGTGCTCAATGTGAGTGCGAGGCGGCCCCATCAGGGAGCTGAGGCCTCTCGCAGGGGAACAGCTCTGCTCCCTGCAAGGCCCAAAATTACGGACAAAAGGCGTCCATAAAAGGGATCGTCACGGACAATGGACGTGAGGTCCAAATCATGGACGGTCTGTGAAATTTACGGACGGTTGGTCACCCTACCTGGCACACAGAAATACACAAGCCACAGTAGGCCTCTTTACACCAGGCAAGCAGACAAATGGAAGTAATGACGGACACAGTCACCGACACACAATACAGAACACCACATCGGGTCCTACAGGATCACGTGCCTTTCTTAGGACCCGATGGCCCTATGCACAAGTTACAATGCGGTTAAGTGGCTGTTGCAGTTGATCAACACAATGGGGTGGATGACAAGGAACCTAAGAGTTTAATCAGGGATCCCAGGTGCAATGGAGACGGGATCAGTGACCGTGGGGTGGGGTCGAGGCATGACTAAAATTAACACAATATTATGTTAAGTATTTTGTTGGCTAAAATAATGCTAGAGCAGCGTACATCTCTACATAACACTAACTCTACGATGTATGTAATAAAGCCAGAAAGAATGCAGGGATCAAACTAGAAATTGGATCCTGGAAATTAAAAACTGGTCAGAAATAGCAGAGGGATTTGCGTAGTATTACGCCCAAACCTTATGCACCAGTCATTCAGGGCCAGACTGATCTTTTTAGTTAAGCAGCAGTGCTTCACACTAGCACCCTCGCCTATCCCCTGATGCTCCATGCCCCCCACCCCAGCCCTCTGACCCCCGCTGCCCCACCCGGGGGCCGTTCCGATGGAATGGCCAGGGCTGCTTTGCGTTCTTAGTCCGGCCCTGCGGCCATTGCTCAGTCCTCATCCAATATACGGGACTTTCTTAAAGATATTTGACTTCCCCGCCTTTCAGCAGAAGATCAATAATTCCTAGAGGCAGAGCTATTTGCTACAGAAATCGCAGCTGTGATTCGATCGCTACAGTCGGGCAAAGCCGTAGGACCTAATGGCATACTCATTGAAGTATAAAAGCATGGCCACTCCACTGGCACACCACACATGCTGGAAGAAGCCAAAGAGGGGAGCTGCCACAAGACCAGAGTTTGGCCACTATCGTGGTCATTTCAAAGGAAGGCAAACGCCTGACGGCTACGTGCCTTTCAGGACGATCTCGTTGCTAAGCGTTGTAGTCAAGAAACTGTCAAGAAGTTGGACAAAAGACTGAAAAGGGGTTTAGCAACACTAGCCAGATTAATCTGGCTTTATGCCTAAAAGAGGGACCAAACTCTATTTAGGCCATCTCTTCGGTGTCCTAGGACTGACTAGCACTGTGCTGGAACCGCCGCTGATACTATCTCTTCGTGTCACAAAGGTGATTTACATGCTCTAGAGGCCGTACATGTTTGAAGTCCTAGAGAAACTGGGCTTTGGTCCCTACTACAGGCGGTGGGTGGAGCATTTACACCAACAGCTGCTTGCCAGATTTAGAGTGAATGGTACGGACTCCAGCATATCCAAACTGGGTAGGGGAACCAGAGAGGGATACCGACTATCTCCCTTGATAGTCACTCTAGCACGGCTACCCCTCGCCGCGTGGGTCAGGAAGGACCTGCTCATCCGAGGCCTGAAAGGGGCGGACACTGGGGAAGACAAGATTATCACTGTACGCAGATGATATTTTGCTCTACATAGCCAACCCTAAGCAAAGGGTCCCGATGATCTTGCAAGAGTTCAAAATCTTTGGTAGCTACTCCGGATATACTATAAACTGGGGCAAATCCCAATTGTACCCCGCTCATAGGAGAAACTCCACATTTTCTATCCGACAGCGCGTAGCCACTAAGATTTGAGGGATTCAAATACCTTGGTATCTACATACCGCGACACCGCAACAGATTCCTTGAGGCAAATTTGTGCCGTCTGCGGGACAGATTTAAGCAAGATGTCAAGCATTGGCAGACGCTGCTTCTGTCACTAATGGTCAGAGCAGCACTGTTCAAAATGATGGCCCTCCCTAGATTCTTATATGCCCTGCAGAACACCCCATACCATGTACCTGCTGAATTTGTCCTGAAACTGGATGCTGAACAGTGGGTGCCATTGTGGATTTGCGTCCCTCTACGCATAACATTCCACAAGTTAACAAGGGGGATGTATGAACAGAGGGATACCACTGCCTGACATCAAAAGAATTACTGGGCAACACAACTAGGAACAGTCAACAACTGGGTATTCACAGCCCAAGATGAACCAGCAATTTGGGCAGACAGACATGCGATGGGCCCCAGTTGGGTACCCTGCACTACTATACAGGACCCAGCCTCCAGGGACGCTGCCGTTCCACACTGACACAGTTGTATCTGTGTGAAGATAAGCAATGACATACATATCTGAAATGGAAAGACACCATCATGGAACAAACCCCACTCTGGGACAATGATGTCCTGAAGGCGGTGGGAAACCTTGAGGGCTTAACAAAATGGGACACAATAGGAATTTCAAAACAAGGTGACTTGTGGACATGCAGAGAGATGATCTCCTACGAGGCCCTCAGTAGTGACTAACAACTAGCGGCCACACAACAGTACAGATACCTTCACATTAGACACACCCTACACTCACATATCCTACTGGGTATGCACCTCGCGGAGTGCGCCTCCCCCCCGAACACAGGTTGTAGAGAGACCCCCTAAGTGAGCAGTGTCTCTAGTTCATAAAAAAATACTAAAAACTCCCCAGATGTCCTCCAAAAGCTAAAAGCAGACTGTGAAAAAGAGCTGGGGGTATTCAAGGAAGAGGAATGGGAGGAGGCACTGAGAGACCCACGTGAAATCATCATCAAAACGGAATTCTGTATAGTGCAATTCAGTGTTCTATACAAGGCATACTATTTGAGATCACACCTGTATGATATGGGGAAAAGCTCTTCATGAATGTGTGTAAGGGGCAGTGGCCAGGAGGACTCCTTCCACATCCTCTGGGATTCCCCAAAGATACAGAGCTTTTGGAGGCTGCTAGAGGAAGAAATGGTGCAAGTGTCAGGACTACCTATACAACGAACTGCCAAATGGTTTGTGCTTAAGATATGGGGAGAAGAGACAACCCCTAAATACTTGAAACTGTGGCTGTCGCTGCATCTCGCAGTGGTGAAGCGAAACATTGCTATGCAACTGGGGTTGTGGGGAGGGGGAATGCAGCTGTCCATCATGGAATGCGAACAGGACATGGATTGGTGCATGATGGTGGAAAAGGTGGTCTATGAGAGGAGAGGTTGCCCCAAGAAATTAGAATGTATGGAAGGCATGGAGGCTTAGAGGGAAGCATGTAGAGGCTGCCCGACACTAGCTTACACTGTTCTAACCTGGGGTGAGGGGGTCGAGGAGGATAAATCCTAGCTACAATCTCCAGTGAGAAGGTAAAGACGTACCACTGTTCGATAACGCAGTAATGTTGGTGATAACAGTTGTTTTTTGTTTTATAAAATGAAAAATCCAATAAAAAAAGTGTTTTTAAATAAAGGATTTTTGGGGCCTTTAACCTACAGGCAACTGCATATAAAATATAGTACACACATTAAACAAACAAAAAAAAATTAACTAATCTGTGAGGAATGCACTCTGTTCTGGTGGAAATGCTCAGTTGGTTGATGAAAAGTATTAGTCCGTCGGTAAGGCCACAGATTTGACTCCTGGTTGGTGCACGTGAGAATAATAACATACATTGATAGTGCTATGAGGCCCTAGTCTGTGACGTAAAGCCACCCTGAATAAGTATGTCATTATTTAAAAAAAAAAAAAAAATCCGCACAGTATAAGATAAGCAGCTCTAAAACGTGCAAAAACATTAAAGTTAGGATAAAACAAGCACTATTAAACTATACATTTTTAGTAAATCATCATCAGACTGTGAACCTAGTGCAAACCATTTTCATGAGTTTCCTTCCAAGGGCTTACTCCAGAACTCAAAAAGAATACCTCTTTGCCACCAAAAAGTTTCAAATGATTTAATCAAATAAATGCTATTCTTGCTCCCAGGCCTTAGATTTGCCGATTAACCAATTACACACATTTTCATTTCTTTCAGGTAGCCTGGAGACGCTTTCGTCATTAGTCGTCTGACACTCCACTCACTTACTTCATAGTACACCAGGCCTTGAAAAATCCTGAAACTTTTACTAGACCTGCAGGGCTAGTGACTTAAATTATCTACTCGACCTAATTATAATGCTCTTGACCCATAAACTGGTTTAAATTATCTGAAACTCACTGAGCCGTCATTTTCTTCTTTATCACGTCTGAAAGCACCATCAAATATGCGAGTTCAGCATGTCTGCTGTACAAAAAACACTTTTGTTTGATTTAATAGATTAAACTTTGGCTCCATATATAATACACATCTACCCATATATAGGATAAACATGACCGCTGACTTGCCTCTTAATTCTTTAACCGCATTGTCGTGAGGGCAGGGGCAGGAATGTTTCTCAATTCATGTTTAAAAACAATCACTTTTAATAAATACCTGAAGCATGAAGTGGTAGCACACTTATTTGCAATCAGCAGATTTTCCATTGAAATGGCCACAACATTTCCCACTGACATGTTGTTATAAAGTGCCCTTTTTGGATGGCCCTCCCCCTACCTTTCGCTGCTAGATGCTGTAGTAATTGATTTGAAAGTGTGCTGTGCCCTGCTAACCAGGGCCCAGCAGCAGTGCTCTTTCCCTTAAACTGTAAATGTGAATTGGTACACCCAATCGGCAAGTACTTTTACACCCCTGTAAGGCCATAGTATATGGTACCAGTAGTACCCAGGGCAGGGATGAAAAAGGGGCACCAGGGCCGCAGCACTTATTGTGCCACCCTGAGTGACCCAAGTGAAACCAAAGACTACAGGTCTGTCATGTCAGCCCTGCATGAGCAGATTGCCTGCTCAAGTTCGACCCTGCACACACCTTGTGTAACAGGGTCACATCACAGCATTTAATAAATGTCAGTCACTCCTAAGGTAGGCCTCCTATAGCCCAGGAGGCAGGGTGCACTATATATTATGTGTGGAAATATATGTGCAAGCATATATTGCCCTGTGGTTGCATTCCAAAGGTAAATCTACAGCAAGTGACCGACCCTTCAAAGAATAACATGGGCTGGACACTGGAAATACCTCATGTCCAGCTCCATTATGGAACAGTCGATTTCTTTCGTCTTTGGTGTCACACAGTGTGCTTTTAACCTATGACAAGATGGTGGTGTCGAGGTTTAACCAGCATGTACTTAGGTGGCACTTTAGACATTGTCCACAAAGTTAACCCAGTGTTCTCGTGCCTTGGCGGCCTTTTCTGAGGGTTTGCCAAGATGGAGATTTGATATCATGCTGGGGAGTGTGTGCTGCTCACAGAGGCCAGAAACAAAGACCTATGTGTGCAGGAGGTGACGCCTCCACCCACACAGGACGGCTAGTGAAAGGCTCCATCATGGTGGAGAGCCTCAAAGGCTCCACCTGTGCTGCTGGACAAAGGAACATGTCTCCCACCCGAGGACAAAGCCTTCCCCTTCCCCAGGCACTGTTTTTCGCAGGCAGGTGGGAAAATTTGCTATTCAGGAGGCGTACACCTTCACAAGGCTGACCACACCTCTAGGGTGTTGCAGCTGAAGTGGACAGCCGAGGAGGGTTTTGACCATCTTGAATCAATGCTAAACAGTAGGTTCTGACTAGTTTTAGATACATACATCCACCATATGTGGTCACTTTCAGGGCGGATTAGCAGCAGGACTAGATGCCCATTGGCTACTAGTCCCCACACCCTCTAACACCCACTAACTCCAGGATTTAAGGGGCACCCTGGACACCAGAACCTTAGATGTGACGCAATACCAAGAAACGACCTGTTTCCATGACAAGGCAGGACTCCTCGAAGAGAGGTGCTAAGATCTGCATCTGTGGGAGCCACCCTTCACCCGCTGGATTTCGACTCGACCAAGACAAGAGGCAAGTTTCAAAACTATTGGTCCACCTCCCTTCTTTCCTTATAGTTCAAAATGTAGAAATCTTCTCCCAACACCCAACTTGTATGACCCACTGAAGCCTGCAACATCCTTGATGCCATACAAGCTGGTTTTCATTCGGGTTTTGTATGGAATCCGTCCTGATGGCAACACCTGGTGATCTGAGAGGTACTTCAGTTGGCAGTGGTACTGCACGCCTTACTCTTTGGACCTGTTGGATACATCTGACACTTTTGACCATGGCATCTAGATTTCCTGGTTACTTACGCTTTGCAGAGACAAAGTGTTGGTTTGGCCTTTATCCTTTCTGACTGCTAGGAGGCAGATGGATCCCTTACCATACTGCAGATCAGAGTTGCATCTGTTTAAGAGTGTGGTGCCACAGGGCTCTTCGCTTAGCCCTACTATTTTTAAAATTCGTGTTGCACCCCTAACTTGGCTCATCTGCTCATGTAGTTTGATTTGTACAAGTAAAACATGCAGCTTTTCCTTTGAATGGATGGAGACTGCATTCCATGCATGTCATAACTGCATGTGCTCCACCATGACATGGATGTTCACCAATATTCTTAAGCTCAGCTCTCAGAAAATGATACTTTTAACTGAGGTTGTGTACACTTAATCTTCTCGGATATTTGGTGGCCCGCATCTCTTGGCTCTACACATGCGCCTGCTGAAGATTTGGAACTCAAGTTGTATGTTCAACTCTTTGCTTAGCCCGAGACCCTGCCACCCCTACCCCAATTCAATAACTGCCCCCACCTACTTCAGCTCCCTACGTTGTCTCCAAAAGATAGTTCTCCTTCTTCCACTTAATTGTGGTAAGATGGTTCAGGACGCCGCCGCTCCCTTCTGCATTGATCACAGTAATGCAATGCATCTGATATTGCCCAAGAACCTTTGGTCTCGACTCTAGAAAACTCTTCAAAATGAGGCTGCCAGACTTGTTCTGTTTCCTCCTCCAATCCGGACTCGTTTCAGCAGCTGCCAGAACAGAAACAGATACTCCTCACAGTACTCTCTATCTGTCTTAAATAACTTTTTGTTTTTTGTTTTAGGGCCTCTATTTTGATCTCTCGGCTGCAACATTGTATACCCAAGCACCTGCTCGAATTTGTATTTCTTGCCCTTCTGGTTGTTCCCACCTTTTGTCATACTCTGATTAGGTTCAGTTCTTTCTGCGCCATTGCCCTAAAACACTGGAATAGTTTCCTGCTTTCACAAAGAACTCAACACAACTTTATAAAGATTTTTTAAACTTGGTTCTCTGTATTGAATGTTTAAAGTAAAGGCCATTATTGCAGATGCTCGGTTTTGTTTCCACCATGGCACCCTGTTAGGGTATTACTGTGCTCTGTGAATAATTATTCATCTTGCATGCGTCTCAGAATACACAGGAAGCAGGGGTGCAGGGAAGGATAGCGCTAACAGTTGCAGCGCCTGGGCATGCTCTGTGGAGCTGCTGCCTGCGTCTCATACGTACAGCCCCAGAACGTAGATCCACGAGTCCATGTCAAAGTTAAAACGGCATTTTATTACAGAGCAGAACACTGACAACAAGGTGGCTTTCTAAATCCACAATTGGAGGGCTCTCTTACAGACCCCTGAGCTACAGCCGTTGACCTGGTATATTTTCGCTGCTGTGCAATGATGTGTTCATCAGATGAGATCCACTAGACTTTTGTGCCCAGGTTTGAAGTGTTGCCATCCACAAACAACTTCATGGATGGCACATTAGCTTTGGGCTCCCTTGCCGTAGAGGTGCCACTACCTTTCAACCTGGATGTGTCTTTTGACCAGGAGGCCTTGTTGAGCAAGGACTTTGACATCTACAAGGATGCATGAAGCCCTGAAAAGGAGCACTCTTGATGCATTAGGTCTTACCCGCATTGGGAAAATAATTGCGTTTGCAAGACTGACACTAACACTTATGCACAACTGAAAACCTGTCTTGTAACATACTACGGGCGCAACAGATACACGTTGGCTATGTATGGAAAGCTTTCAATCCATGTTACGGAAGCCCGGAGAAACTCCTGATTGAGTTATTAATCACATGTTTTAATGTGCATATTAAGCACAGGGACTGGAAGGACTACTAATCCCCTTGATTTAAATCAATATCTGAATAGCTCGGAATCTTCATCACCGCAGACCCCAAACTCCGATACGAGCGGAACCTCTCCCCTCCCCTGCAGAGACTCAAATGCGATGTCGCTAGTTGGAGGACCCTCCCGCTCTCTCTGCTAGGCAGAGCCGCATTATTTAAAATTATGTCACTGCCCCGTCTGCTATATGCCCTGCAAAATTACCCAGACCCGGTTCCATCACGATACTTTAGAGACATCGAAGGGCTGCAGAGAGAGTTGCTATGGGAAGGGAGGCCCAGAATCGCGCTTAATAAACTCGTCCTGAATTGGTACGACGGGGGTATCAGTCTCCCCGACATTCGGAAATACTATTGGGCCTCTCACCTGGCTGCCATCAATCACTGCACTTACCGTCAGCCCGACGACCCGGGTTTTACCATGGATAGATGGCTACTCCCCGGAGGGAATTACAATAGAGCCTTGTATTCTAACCCCCGGAGGCTCTCTCTCACCAGTCCCACCAAACACTGTTCTGATTTGGCACACCGTCAATAAAAGCCTGGGTTGGGATCGAAAGCTCACACTTGCGACGCCTCTGTGGGATTCTGAACAGCTGGGTAATCTCCGGACCACAAAAGGATTGATAAATGGGACCTGATCGGTATATCCCGACTGGGAGATCTTTGGGTGAAGGGTGATATGATCACTTTTGCCACGCTCCAGCAGCAATATGAGCTCTCTGGTACGGAATTCTTCCGATACTTGCAGATCCGCCATGCTATTGCCGCGACCCTACAAAAGGGCACGGTCCCCACTGAATCCTCACCATTAGAAGACCGTTTATTAAACGGCTACCTTCCACAAAAAGCGATCCCCTTACATATTAGAAATTGATTAACACCCCAGATCCTCTTGATCGATTGCGTGGGAGTTGGGAGGGGGACGGACTTAAGTTTGATGATGAGGAGTGGCAGGAGGCGGTCGCTTCTCCTCGTGAGGTGGCGATCTCAGCACGTCTGCGGTTGGTCCAGCTCAAGATATTGCACAGAACATACATCACTGGGCCCCAATTAGTTCACATGGGGAAGAGGGAGGAGGGAAATTGTAGACGCAGCTGTGGGCACAAGGGTACCTTCCTCCACACGCTATGGGAATGTGATCAGATACAGAAGTATTGGCGAGCGATACACGAGGTAATGGAGGAAGTGCTACATAAGACCATCCGTCCAGAGGCTAAAAGATGTCTCTTAAATATGTGGGGACCCACTGATCTAACTAGTATGGAGAGGCTCTGGGCTACGCTGGGTGCAATGGTGGCTAAGCGAGATATAGCCCAGTTGTGGGGGGCGGCTGCCCCCCCAACCCTGGCCACCTGGAAAAGGAGCCTGGACAGGTGCATGTTCAGGGAGAAAACTGTGTATGTGGCACGAGGATGCCCCAGGAAGTGGTCCGCGGTGTGGTCTACGTGGAATGATTATCAGGGAGGGATCTGTGTGGCCCCTGTACACTCCCCAGAAGAAGAAGAACCACTGTCCCCTTGACGACCCCTAATTGTTAATTTACCATCAATGCAATCGTGTGTATCGCCTAACTGTCATCATCATTGTATCATGTCTTTACAACAAAAGTGCCAATGCCAACTGTTATTTTATGTGTTTATGTTTAATAAAAAGATATCTAAAAAAATAATAATATCTGAATAGCTCTAGGATCAGCTGTGCAGCACGCGATTCCCTGGACCAAACATAAGTGTCAAGATGGGCAAAAGGAAATTGGGAGGGGATTTGAACAATGCATGATCACCGCTCCCTCCCCAACTTCCACAATACTCAATAAAATGTTGCAACATGCCATGATGGCCATTGACACAGAAATGAATCACACGGAGAGAAGATTGCCCCTCACTTCAGCAATGGGTTTAAGCTCCAAAGTGAACACTCCTGCCCCTCTTAACGCCTTAGTCAATTCAAGTGATGCAAGCCCAATACAGCCACTCCAGGCTCAGCCATCGAGGCTCCTGAGGTTGTTTTACTGCCTCGGAATCCTCTTCCCTCCGAAAATCGCCAAACTCAGAAGGCCTCTAAACAAACTAAGCGGCCCACTATACCAAGAAATGGAAGAAAAGTCTCCCGGATAACCAACTCCGCCAAGGCATCAAAGACCATAAGGGATTCAGGAACCTTCCCAGCACCTAAAGAACAGGAAACACTAGAGGTGGGGGGGAGAACATGACAATGAACATAATAATGACACCGGGGGGAGAGGGGGATCCGGCGTTTAGAAGCGAAACTTATCGATCAAGTTTCTACTCTCCTGCAGGAAGAATAGCGACCGATTTGGGCTAGACTGGATGCTATAGACCGGGCCTTATAGGACCTTAAAACATGAAAGGGAACCCGGAAGTTTTTTCTCCTTACCCAGCCAACGAAACTCATAATGTTAGGTCACCCAGGTTTGCTAGAGTCAACTACGAGGAAACAGCCCCCCTGTGATACTCTTAATTCGATTCCTATCCCACTAACAAACTTTGAAAGGGGTCAAGATAGACCACAAGCTCAGGGTGGTCCCAGGGGATAAAATTATGAAGCAGCACCCGCGGGGATGAGTGCAGTCCGCAGTCAGGGAAGTAGAGGGAGGGAGAATAATGCAAGAAAAGAACTACTCGAAGATAAACTACAGTAATAGGCCTCCCCCCTGCTACATGTTTATATGTAGGTATCCTTGTAGGGTTTCCCAGATTAAGAAAAGATCATAATGAATTGCACGAAGAACTGTTTAACAAAACCATAAACTGGCTGGCCCATCGCAGAGACTTTTCGCTCTCACAGGCCAAAATTATTTTGATGGCAAGGAGGGTGGAGTGGATTGGCCCCGAGGCAGCGGACGCGCAAGGGGATTGAATCATTGTTAATTTTAAATTCCCCATTCCTAGCTAAAAGTCTTTTACTGGGAAATATGAGCACACATTTAGAGACAAGTAACATTTATTTGATGCCCATTGGTTACTTTTATAGACCTAATTCAAAAACACAAAGTACCCCCACTCGAGCTGCCAGCTATGTAGGATGGTCCACAGTAAGGGCTCCCCTAATTGAAGACAGGGAAGTCGCCAGCCAGGCCAGTACCTTCATCATCCCCACCTATAATCGTTACGACGCCCTAGCAGACATTGATTTACTTGTCAGGTCAGAACCAACGCATCACCATGCAACCTGCTCGGCGGAGGAGAGTTCAGAAGAAATGAGATAAAACAATACACCAAAAGGAGTCGTGGTACCCCAGAAATTCCCTGAGGGTTTGCTGAATGTGATCAGCTGGAATATAGGTGGTTTAAGCTCTTTTTTGGCAGAGGAGAAGGGGCCTGATATGTGTAAATCCTTTGATATTATGTGCTTTCAGGATACCTGGCATGCGTGGTCAGTTATTTATGGATGGTTTTGTCGCCTCCCGAGTAAATGCAGAGGCCTCCAACCATGGTAGGGCTAAGGAAGGTCTAGCAACGTTTGTGAGCCTAAGGGCGGACTGTGAAGTGGAGCAGATAGCTTTTGACTCGGGGATTGTTTTGGGAGTTTTGATATTTCCCCAAAAGGTGAAGGTCATAAATGTTTAAAACTCACCCTCTTCAGAGACTTCTCTGGAAGTTGAATTATAATGGTACTTTGAAAAGGTCCTGACAGACTGGCCGATTTTCCCTTTTATTATATTAGATGGGGATTTCAATTTACACCCATGTACGACCTGTACTATTAATAAGAAGGATGGAGATTCTGAGGTGGGCAATGGACAGGTTCATTTTAGCCATTCACGCCAGGGCGATACGATCAGTCTCCTCCTATCAGAATTTAATTTTATTAACTTATCAAGCATTGAGGATTATGGTTCACACAAGATGGTACCAACCTTTAAGGGTAGGGGAGCTTCCTCCACCATTGATTTTATCTATGTTTCTGCAAATCTGTACTCACTCCTAGTGGGGGTCAGGACCTTTTGGAGTATTTTTAGTGACCATAACCCCATTTTGGCAGAATTCAGCTGGAATGGTTTAGGGAAGAAGCCTCTCAACAATTATAGCAATGCCCTTACATTAAAAGAGAAGGGCAGGGGGATAGGCTGGGGTAGGATAGTCCCAGAGGAATTTTTGAGCAAACTGGTCAAGGTATGCAGTTATGATTTTGAGGCATGTCTAAACCCAAACTCTCCAGATCAGGCGATCTTCAACGCATACTCCAATATTTGCAGAGAGGTACAGAAAGCTCTCCTTAGTACTAAATTGAAATCTAATGAGGAAGGCCTTAAATGGTTAGACAAGCCCTGCACGAAGGCTTATAAGGACCTAAAGCGGGCACTTAAACAAAAGCCAAGGAACATGCTGGCCGTTAAATTGGCCAGAAAGAATTATGTGCAAGCACGAAAGGTTAGAAGAGCCAACTTATAAAAATGTCATGGAAGGATTTAAAGGAAGCATGTGAAGAGAGAAATAATCTAGCCTTCTGGAGAATTGTGAACCACCCTCTCTTCAATAAAATACCCCACCTGACATGAGACAATCGATCCCAGCAAAGAATTGGGTTGCGCATTTTCAAAACAATTGAATTAGAAGAGGTAAGAGAAGGCATAGCGGGAATTACACTAGGGAAAGTGCCTAGGTGATGGGGTGCCCGGAGATCATTTAAAATCATGTAAGGATCTCTGAGCCCCACTTATCATAAAACATCTGTACTCCGTAGCCCGTGGCCATATTCTTACATCCTGACAACACTCAAATATTGTTCCTGTTTTTAAAAAGGGCAACTGAGAGGACCCAGCGTGCTACCGGCCTAGATCATTAATAGACGCTGAGGTTAAGGTCCTGGCCAGGATTCTCGATTGGCGGACTGGTCTGACCGCCAAGAAATTTTGCCCGATATCCACTACGGCTTCAGGCTAAGCTTGGAGACAATAGAACAGAATTTTAATGTTTCTTTGTTGATTAATATACAACTGTTAAAAAGTGCAGAATACACTTGGCTTTCATGGACCTCAGCACAGCATTTGACACAGTGGATAGATCTAAACTGTGGGCGGTGCTGAGGGACATGGGAATGGACGAGGCCCGTGTAGCCTTTTTGCACCATCTACACACGGGGCTAGAGGCTTCACTGAGATTTGGCCCCACTGGAGAATGCACTGTGCACTTTCAGTTTTACGGGGGGTCCGACAGGATTGTATTTTGGCCCCCATGCTTTTTATTTTGTATATTTACAGGCTAGACTAGTTTTCAAGAGAACGCAGCCGGGACGTACCAATGGTGGGAACTAGAATGGTCCCGGCATTATTATACACGGATCACTCCGTTCTTATTGCGCGGACATCAAATGGTTTACAGTTATTATTTAAAAAAATATATGAATTTATGGAGGATTTAGGACTGAAAATTAATTATCTTAAGTCTTATACTATGACAGTAGGCCCAAAAAACATGAAATCTAAAACTCACTATATAAAAGAACATTGCTTAGGGAAAGCAGATAGGTTTTGCTATTTAGGTATTCGGCTGTATAATCAATTAAATTGAGGACCTCTGGTAAGAGCACTTCTACAATCTTTCAACAGGGTAGCGCATGGCATAGACGAAACCACGACCCACGTTCTACTGGACCTCTTACCGGCCTTCAACACCGTCTCCCACCGCACCCTAGCCACAAGGCTCCACCACACTGGTATTCGAGACAATGCCCTTAACTGGATCTGCTCCTTCCTCACCAGCAGAACACAACGGGTTGGACTCCCACCATACCTCTTGAAACCGACAGAGATCAGCTGTGGAGTACCCCAGGGCTCCTCCCTCAGCCCAATCCTCTTCAACGTCTACATGGACCCCCTTGCAGCCATCATCAGGAACCACGGGCTCAACATAGTCTCCTACGCCGACGACACCCAGCTGATCCTCTATCTCACCAAAGAACCCACTGTCGCCAGGAACAACTTCCACAAAGGGATGAAAGCCGCCGCCGCCGCCTGGATGAAGGACAGCTGCCTGAAGCTCAACTCGGACAAGACTGAAGTCCTTATCCTGGGAGCCTTCCCCTCCACTTAGAACGACTCCTGGTGGCCCTCTGCTTTAGGAAGTCCCCTTCCCCCATGAACCATGCATTAAACCTCAGCATCTTACTGGACTTCTCACTCACAATGGATAGCCAGATAAACACCGTCTCCTCGGCCTGCTTCAACACACTCCGCCTGCTTCGAAAGACCTTCAGATGGATCCCCACCGAATCCAGGAAGACAGTCACCCATGCCCTCATCAGCAGCAGACTCGACTACGGCAACACTACGTCGGCATCAACCAGAAACTCTTCCGAAGACTCCAGAATGTCCAGAACGCCGCAGCAAGACTAATCCTCAATACCCCCCGGCACAGCCACAGCACTCAACACCTCCGCGGCCTCCACTGGCTCCCAGTCGACAGAAGAATAACCTTCAAACTCCTCACCAATGCATACAAGGTCCTTCCCAACGCCAGACCCGCATACCTGAATCACCGCCTCACATTCCACGTATCCAACAGATACCTCCACTCTGCCCAGCTTTCCCTGGCTACCATCCCACGAATCCGCAAGACCAGAATCGGAGGAATGTCCTTCTCCTACCTCACCTCCAACACACGGAACACCCTGCCCATCCACCTCAGGAAATCACCCTTGGTGACGCAATTCAGGAAGGACCTCAAGACCTGGCTCTTCGGATGAACTCAGCACTTAGTCTGATGCCCTGCGCCCCCTCCACTCCCCCCCCCCACACACAGCGCCTTGTGACCCTCACGGGTGAGTAGCCGTGCTTTACAAACCCCGATTGATCGATTGTTTGATTGGCTCCTTTGCTAAGCGCCTAGGTCATAGCCATGTGAAATCTATTTTACATCTCTATAACGCGAAGTGTATCCTGACCTTGGAGTTTGGAGCAGAAATCTGGGGATATATATACCCTGTTACCCAATACAAATTGCTGAAAATACATTTTTAGAAGGTTGTTACGAGATCCCCAGAGTGTCCCAGAGGAAATTGTGCATTAAGAGATAGGAGCAGTTTTTATCGCCAATTCAACTCCGCCCAATACTCTTTTAGTTCTCTTTATGGCTTAAGAGGGAGCTAGAATTTATTAGAAAGATTGTGATACATTGCCTGAATATGGATCTGAGTCACCGTATACCATGGCTAAGCTATGTCAAAACAACTCTAGGGGTATTGGGGAAACCTCCGTTGTTCAGCACCCCAGAGCTGATCCGTAAATCAGACGTAGCCTGGGTCAAAGAGATCTTTAGGATTACTACAAGAGAGGAAAGGTTCCAAGAGGTCCAACATAAAGACAGTTACAAGCACTTTATGATGGGGAAATCGACAAATAAAATGGAAATGTATTTATCTCTAGATAGGTCAGCCCAGCACAGAAGGCTGCTAACGTACTTTCGATTAAACTTGTTCCCACAGCTGTCGATAAGATGGCATGAAACATCAGATCGCCTCTCTGCTCATGTGATAAGACTACTGCACTAGACACTTTACACGTTGTTTTTATTTGTCCTTACTGGTCAGCCTTAAGACTTAAGTATGTTCACCCTCTTTTTGTGCATTCGAATTTTAATCAAGTGAGACCAGCCTTATTGTACCTGCAATTATTAGACTCACTTAAAAGTCTGCTGCTTTTTATCCCAGTTTCTGGCAGGGGTGTACTCTGCTAATTTGTAATATTATTATTAATTCTGTGGTACAATGTTATTTTAATAATATATTTTCTTAATACTGTGCCCTTCAAGATTACTTAAGCAAATTGTATAAATATATTTATGATGATGATTAAATTAATGGATCTAGGTGGCCCCCTTTATTTCCTACCAACATAGCGGACACTAAAATTGAGGTTTTTGTTTGTTAGGTTTTATTAGGATGAGTCTCCTTACAGTTCACTCACAACCACTTGTGTAGTAGTATTAGATGTTTCTCATTTTTCTATTTTAAGATAATTGTAACGTATGATTCTATTCATCTAGATTTTTAGAAGGGGCTTTTTATGCTTATATATGAATTTGTAGATTCTAGATAGCCCATGTATTTACTAAAGATTTTTAGCTGTTGTAATTATTTATACTGTGCTTTCACGATTGCTATTGCAAATCGAATAAAGAAAATCTGAAGCACTAAGTTTGACAAGTACAGCTGTGAAAAAGCTCTCAGATTATTGCGGAGTGCAAATTATCACTTTTAAAATAATACTAATAATAATACTACTAATAACAATAAACATGCTTCCGATAAGGCCCAGAAAGCTGAAGGACATTTTGCAATGGACAGGGCTGCATGCAGGGCAGAGTTTCAAGCGGGGATGATAGCTCGTCACTGAAAGGAGGCGGGGGTGCAGTGCAGCTGCCGTCATATGCTGTGTCCAGGACATATAAATGTTTGCTCACTATACTTGCAGGCAACGTTCTCAACTTGGATATAATCTACAGCATTTTACAGCATACCCTGCTACCCTTGGCAAGATGTGGCGTTTCCAGAAAGTGTGCAAGTGTCACAGTTTAAGGCAGTCAAGCAGTTCACAGTAATTGTGTCAATGGTCACAGCAATGCAAATCAGATGCCAAACAGGCAACCTGGACAAGACACAGGACCAGCGGAATAAACATCTGAAGAAGCTCCTTTAGTCGTTCATCACTGATTGAACGGTTGAGGCATCTTTGTGGAAAGTGTTCTCCAGCAAAAGCAGAGCACTACTGAAGACATCTTACTGAACTGGTGCCTGACATTGATGTAAGTGGAGGGAAATTTCCATTCCTGGTGTACACTGGTGTCAGCATAAGTGTTATAACAGAGGAATTTGCTTGCATGCCTTCGAAACACTAAACTGCAGCTATCAAATGTGCATATGTAACCTCTGGTTCCAACCTCTTCCTGCATTTGTGATGTCAGACCTGCTCTCTCCAGTGGAGGGTATCATGGTGTGATTTTGAGGTCTATGTCAAGGACTCTGCTGGTCACATCACATATCAGGTAGGTCTTTATATGTGGCTGTGTAAACTAATGTTAATCATTTATATAGTACATAATATACACTGACTTCTAAACACTCAAGTGTTTATGGCTATTCTTTAGCACTCAATTTTAACCAACCTCAGAATAACGAAGGATAGAGTAAGTACCTGCTAGGTTTTAAACACATGCCTTGCAGATTTCATGGAGCATTTGAAATGGATGCATAATTAACTGAGCTATTTAACTAACATGGTAACTTGCAATTTTACAGCAAGGCCTGGAGGCCAACATTATGCACAATACCTTTATTGCGCTCAAAATACAGCAGCAACAAACTAGAATTTCGAACACTTAGAACACTTCTAGAACCTTTAACATGTATATCCCTTTCGAACGTGCAGCCATCTTCCTCTTTTGTTGCTGCTCAAGATACAGATAAGTCGCGTTTTTACTTAATGAAGGGTTAAGAGATATTTAAAGTAATTAATGAAAGAGATTTGAATTTAAGATGGGGCTTTGTTGAAAGGGAGGTTTTTGGAAGAGGGATAATGCCTTAATATATGAAATGCGTTAATATGATTTTAAAATGATGTGTTGGTAGGTGTAAGAAAAGTATGAAAGGGGTTTTTTTATTAAAAGAGAAACAGGGGAGCGTTATGGCATCAAGATATGGTTGTAGCGTTTTGCATGGTTGTAGCGTTTTGCATCGGAGTAGAAAGCGGTGAAAGGTAAAGGTTACCGTTGGTCTGCGACGGTTGGAAGTGCGCGTGGGCCAGTGCTGCGGAGATCCGTCATGAGCAGGAATCAAGTCGGAGAATGAATGCGCGCGCAGTGCGAACGCGCTAATCCGAAGGTGTTTGATTACAGCAGGGGTCCGTAGGCACGTAAACGTGCGGCGGCCATTTTGAAGGATTGGGATCGTGTAATTGAGGAGAAGGGCATATAAGGAAGACATGCTTTGGGTAGAATCGGAGTCTGACTGAACGCGGGTCAGTTTCAGTCAGACTGCGGTTTTTTCAGATGAAAGAGAGGTCGAGTAACGGTGAAGTGATAAAGGGATTATAGGAAAGTGTTGCTTGAATGATAAGGAGCTAGGAAGTTAAGAGAGGCTTAAGAGATATTGTTTTAAGGGTGTTTTGGTTATCAATAGTAGGAGGAAAAATATTTATAGTGGTAAATTATGGAGAACGTAGAGGTTGGCTTCGAGGAGAAAATGAAGAGCTACATGGAAAAGATGTTTGTGGAGATGAGTGCATCTCTGGATAAGAAAATAGAGAGTAGTATGGAAAAAACTATGCAGAAGAAGCATAGAGCTGGCGAAGAAGAGAGTTTTTGGACCACAGAGGAGATGGAAGTGGTCGCAGGAGGGTCAGGCCAGGGAAAGAAAAAGACTCAAAAGAGGAAATATGTGGAGGTAAAGAGCAAGCGTAAGGTTGAAAAGGGAACCGCAATAAAGGCGAAAGAGAGCGCTATAAAGGCGAAGGAGAGCGCTATAAAGGCGCATAAGGTGAAGCACACAGTGGTGGCTTGTGATTCAAGTTTCTCAAGTGGGGACGTAGAGCTAACATGTAGCTCAAGTATAGATGAGTCGGAGGTGCCTATGAAAAGGCGGAAGGTGAGAGAGAGGGAGATTAAAAAAGAGGAAAAGGACATCATTGATCCTCAGTGTGAGGAGATGTTCGATCCATTATTGATTCAACACCCACTTTCGCCACAATGGAGTCCTGTAGAGCACGTTGCCCAATACGTAAGATATTGGATTAGAAGGGAAATACCGAAGGAGGTGAGGACTAGGATGAGGAGTGAGTGTCCAAGACCAAGTCTGGAAAGTAAGGTGGCATATACGCCAGAATTGGATCAGAGAATGATGGCATTCATTATTAAGAATGGCAAGGATCCAAGGAGAGGCTTGGAGAAAGGATTGAAGGGGTGTCAGGACAGACTCCTGGACATATTAGGTCCTTTGACGAAAATCTTTGATATGTGCGAGGAAGCACATTCAAGTAATACAGGGATAGACGTGGCTGAAATGCGTCAATGGGTGCAAAGGGCTATATGCCTCTTGGGAAATAGTAATACTGCGCTTTGTGTAGAGCGAAGGAAGAGTATTCTGTTTAAGATTGACCCAAAGTTGGCAGATCTTGCTAACAAGGAGCCAGGGGAGCGAAGTGATGGCTTACTTTTTGGGGACGATTTCGTAAAGGAAATGTCCAGATATGTGGGAACCTTTAGCTCACTGGAGAAGGCGCAAAAGGACATGAGGAGAGTTTTTGGCATGGCCGGGCGAATGCGGGGTCGGTTCCCCGGCCGTGGGCAAGGTATTTCTAGAGGGAACTTTGGAAGAGGAAACAGACCTTATGGTGGAGGATATGGTGCGAATAACAACGGATCGAGATGGGGGCAGGGAAGTTTCTTCCCTCAAAGGCAGAGAAGTAGAGCGAGAGGCATGCGATCAGAGAGGCGATCCTCAGGTAAGCTGTTTGGAAGACCCTTTTTCTATCCAAATAAAGTTGGGCGGCAGACTAGCCCATTTTGTTTCGAGATGGAAAGAAATTACTCAGGATCCTTGGGTGTTGGAAACGGTGTCTGGTTACAGAATAGATTTCATACAGACGCCAGTGCAGGAGAGGACTCCGAACATTCTGAGGTTCTCCGAGGAAATGGAGGATATGGTGACAAAAGAGATAGAAGAGTTGGAAAAAAAAGGGGGCAATAGAACCGACAAGGAAAGTGAGAGAAGGTTTCATAAGCAATATTTTTTTAGTGAAGAAAAGAGGGAAAGGTATGCGTCCGGTAATCAATCTGAGAGAGTTGAACGATTGGGTCTCTTACAATCACTTCAAGATGGAGAGCATCCATATGTTGAGGGATTTGTTGAGGAAAGGGGATTGGTTGACAAGGTTGGATTTAAAGGATGCCTATTTGACTATTCCAATGTGCAAAGAACAAAGATTACCTTCAGTTCAGATGGAGGGGAAGGTTCAGGAGTCTCCCTTTTGGTTTGAGTTCAGCCCCATGGTGTTTTACAAAAGTAATGAGACCGGTGGTAGCTTGGTTGAGATCAAGAGGAATTCGTTTGATTGTTTATCTGGACGATGTGTTGATTTTGGCGGAGGAGAAGCAAACGGTGTTTGCAGTAAGAGTCCTGGAGGATCTAGGTTTTGTGGTCAACAAGGAGAAGTCGTGTGTGGAGCCTCAGCAGGTGATGCAATTTTTAGGTTTTCAGATATTGACGTTGGAATGTGTGTTGAAGTTGCCTATGGAGAAGGTGAGAAAAATCAGGAAGGAGGTGAAGAGAATAAGGAAGGCGGAATGGATTACCTTGAGGCAGTTAGCGAGGTTACTGGGCCTGCTATCTGCATCGATACAAGCGATCTTTCCAGCTCCTCTTCATTACAGAGCATTGCAGAGGTTGAAGGGTTATCATTTGAGAAGAGGGGCGAAGTACTCACAGAAGGTGGATCAGGATTCAAGAGAGGAGTTGAATTGGTGGTTGATGAGTTTGGAAGCCTGGAATGGAAGGGCGATATTTGGAGAGATGCCGGAAGTAGAGATAGAATCGGATGCGAGTCGGCACGGATGGGGAGCACGTTGTGGGATGGTGCCAACAGGGGGTCAATGGTCAGAGAAGGAGAGAGAGATGCATATAAACTGCCTGGAATTGCTGGCGGGGTCGTTTGCAATAAAGAGCTTTCTAAAGGATCAGGTGAAGTGTTGTGTTCTGTTGAAAATGGACAACTTGTCAGCAGTGAGATATGTGAACAAGTTGGGGGGCCCGAGATCAAGGGGCTTAGCGAATCTGGCGAAAGAGTTTTGGAAGTTTTGTTTGGGAAAGGAGATTATGGTTCAGGCGCAGTATATTCCGGGGCAGTACAACGTAGAAGCGGATTGGTATTCAAGGTATCTCAGGGATGTGAGCAATTGGAAGCTGAACAAGGAAGTGTTTATGAAATTACATCAGAGATGGGGTCCGTTGCGAGTGGATCTTTTTGCGGACAGACTGAATTGTCAGATGAAGAACTTTTACAGTTGGAGACCGGATCCAGAGGCGTTAGGGATAGATGCATTTCTGCAAGATTGGAGCGAAGGGAGGAATTATGCATTTCCTCCCTTCGCGTTGATTCAGAGGGTGTTGATGAAAGTAAAGAGAGAGAAAGCAGAATTGGTCATGGTAACGCCATTCTGGAGAGCACAGGTATGGTTTCCGGATATGATGAGTTTGGCAATGCAGGATCCAGTGTTGTTGCCAGACTTCAGGGAGATTATTCAGGATCCAGAGGGGAATGTACACGATCTGGTCGTGTCAGGCCAGTTAAGGTTGGTGGCTTGGCTGATTTCAGGAGAATATGGCAGGTGCATGGACTATCAAAGGAGGCTGAGGACCTTATCGCAGGGTCATGGTCTAAGGGAACCTCCAAGGTATATAGATCAGCATGGAGAAGATGGTCTGGTTGGTGTGTTGAGAGGAGTTTGGATTCTGTATCAGCACCTGTAGTGGAGGTAGTGAATTATTTATCGGAGCCGTTTAAGAGTGGTTTGGCATATAATACTGTTAACATTAGCAGATCAGCAATTTCAGCAGGGCATGTTTTGGAGGGTGGTTTGCCGGTGGGGCAGCACGTGTTGGTTAAAAGATTGGTTAAGAGTGTTAGAGTGGCTGTGCCTCCAAAAGCAAAGCATAGTGTGCTCTGGGATGTTTCAGTAGTCTTGAAGGAATTGAATAGTTGGGGTGTTAATTCTTCGTTGGAGCTTAGATTCCTATCATGGAAATTGACCATGCTGCTCTGTTTGGTCTCTTTCAGAAGAGTTTCAGACATTAGGGCTTTGGACGTGGATTCTAGGTATTTTCAGCCAGAGGGTGTGTATTTTGAAATCAGGAGAAGGACTAAGACTATGTCTAGGTCAATTTTTACCCACTTTTGGAGGGGCATGTTAATTTGTGTGTGGTAAGTTGTCTTAGGGAATACGAGAAAAGGACAGTGGGTCTGAGGCAGGTTGACTGTAGTCAACTTTTGATTTCATATAGGAAGCCATATAAAGCAGTGTCAACACCCACGTTGGCTAGGTGGGTGAGAGAGGTTATGTCTAGGGCAGGAGTGGATGTGAGTGTTTTGGTGCACACTCTGTTAGAGGGGCTGTGGCTAGCAAAGCAGTGATGAGAGGTTTTAGCTTAAATGGGATTATGAGAGCGGCAGATTGGTCAAATGAATCAACGTTTAAGAGGTTCTATTTTAAACCGGTAGAGAATGTGTTGGAAAGAGTTTTAGATGAACTTTGAACATGCATAATGTTGGCCTCCGGGCCTTGCTGTAAAATGCAGATTTTCCACAGTTTTAATGGGTAGAAAATCTTGATTTTAATAAAGGCACGGAGGCTAATATTATCCCTCCACTGAACCCGCCCTGTTTATTAATCGTTTGTTTTTTGTATGCAGGATGAAGATGGAGGGTCGTAAAGATGAAGCTGTTTCAGGAGGATTAAGAGACGCCTGAAGTTTAAGTGATGGATGTGCTTTTAAGTTGGGACTTTTGTTTTTTCGCAGCACCTAAAGAGGAAGATGGCTGCACGTTCGAAAGGGATATACATGTTAAAGGTTCTAGAAGTGTTCGAAATTCTAGTTTGTTGCTGCTGTATTTTGAGCGCAATAAAGGTATTGTGCATAATATTAGCCTCCGTGCCTTTATTAAAATCAAGATTTTCTACCCATTAAAACTGTGGAAAATCTGCATTTTTCAGGAATCACAATTATCTCGGCAAGAAAAGCATTAACACACAACTATGCTACATAAAATGCAAATCTGTGACCTATGCTTACATGCACTGCAGCAGGAACATTAACCTTCTGATCAGTTTTATGGTGTTTCAAATTTGGGACCAGAAACTGATCACAGATATCGTCAGAAAATGCATTAAGCACTGGTTATCTTCCCAGCATTATTCTTCAAACTTTACTATATATAAATATTTTTCTGCTGCAGGGGACCCCCCAAGATAGCTTACATTGCAATATGCCAGTGACCAATTAAGTAAGCCAGACAGACCGCTTTCCTATCACATTTCCAATTTCTTTGGGAATTGGGGGGTGAGGGCAGAGTTTAAAAATATGCATTGGAAAATCCAATAGGTCCCACCTTTTCAACCTATTTATTGGCTTTGCCAATGTTTTATGCCGATGTTGTGCAGCATTGGCAAAAAAAAAAAAATATATATTCTAAAAAAGATGGTGTGCCACTGTAAACTTTTTTTTCATACCTATCCCTTTTGATTCATTCACCCGTTTACCTTGTCAACACTTTTAATTGTTAAATCGAACTGGTTTAGACGCAGGGCTATGGCCCTGTGCGACTCATAAGACTATGGCCCTTGTGCAAATAAAAGAAACCGTCACATGACACATTTCAAAGTCAAAACCAGAATGGTTTATTCACATTTAAGAATCATTACAGGAGGCAAAAAATAGATAGTCAAATTCAACATCAATATTAAATCAGATAATGGGAATGCAAGATCAACATGAAGTATTTCCCCAAAGCAGCCAAACAGCCAGAACACAGGTTTAATTCAGCAAGAAGACTAGCATAAAATCTGCTCAGCCATGAGTCAAGGAACGTCTAAGTATAATCAATAGACTAGAGCAGTCTCTAGAGTTAGGAAAGCAACAAAGGTCTGAATATAAAGCAACAGACAGACCAATGTGAAGTCGGAATTTGAGAAAGTAAGCAAGAAGTCTGGCACCTCTCCCAAAAAGGGCACATTTTTATAGGATTCAGTAGTGAAACCAACACACTCGTCATGGTGAAATCTGACTTAATAGGGCTGTTCTAATAAGGTTAGATAAACATTTTTATACAAATATACAACAAATAAGAAACACCTACTTTCATACGTATTTATAATATGGATAGCATTAAACAAGAAATGATCATGATGACTGTGCATTTATAGAACACTAAAATAATAACATACTGTATGTCCAAGTCAGTGCTTTAAATGGGAAATTAGAAGTGCCGGTACTCACTAATTAGACTGGGTAGGTATTTAGGGGCGTGTCTGTGAGCCAGGAATTTAATAATAGCCACATAAGTAAGCTTTAACGCAAATGCTCTGATTGTCATGTAAAGCGCTTAAATGCCCATGGGCCAAATTTGCGCAAAATCAAACTGCCTCCTTTCATAAGAGACATGGCAAGCATCAGCTTCTATGTCATACGTGCAGAGCCTAATTTTTGGCAGTTTGATATTGCGCGAATTTGGGCCATGGGCATTTAAGCGATTTACATACAATCAGAACATCTGCATTAAAGCTTACTTTTTTAAGACCCCTGGTTAAGGGAGTTGTCCAGAACCACAGGATGATGAGCGGACGTCGGGATTCGACCCTGGTTCTTCTCAGCACCTCTGACCATATCCTCATTCTTATTGCGATGCCAATGAGAACCAGAGCCGCAACTAGAGTCAAATTTCGGAGGTGGGGGGGAGCTAATTCTTTCAGCAATAGGCAGCAAAGATGCACGGGCTCTAAGAAGGGGTGAGAAACAACAAAGCCTCACTAAAAAGCAATTGGTCTTTTAAAGACCTGTGAAGTACTCGGGTGCGGCTGTGCACGCGCCCGGTAAGCTGTCTCATCCCGGGCTGCCACAGGACGGGGGTGGGGCGTCTGAAGCCCTTTGATCCCAATGGGCTTGCTCGCCTGATGAGAGCCTAACACTGCAGGAGCACCCCAGTGCAGAAATACACAGGCTGTTGCCAGCCAGAGCAGCACCTCAACACGCACCATCTGTTGCACGTACCCGTACTTCAGGGCCTGAGCCCTGCTGCTTCATGGAGTACCGGTACTCTCTTTGCCCGAAAATAAGTTCCGGTACTCAGGGGGAAAAAACTGAGAAGTGCCGGTACTCAGTACCGGTGAGTACCGGCCCATTTAAAGCACTGGTCCAAGTGAATTGTTGAAAGAGTAATATACATATGCGGGCAGGGGAGCGCAGAGTTGGGGAGGAGATTGAAGGCACAGGCGTATGCCAACAATTTAAAAAAAACTTTCAATATTAAGGTCACACGTGCACACGAATCAGAAATTGAGCCTGTGCCCTAGAGGAAGCTTAATACGTAAGCATGGCTTAGTGGCATAGGTCTTTATCAGCTTCTGTTTTTTATTATTAAAACAGTACTTTCTGGGACTTACAGTGGTCGGTCATTTCAAATGGAGAAGCAATTAATCAACTGAGAATGAGTGAGAGACAGGCACAACAAGGGTGGGGGTAGGCGACATGGGAGACTGGCACAAAAGACCGGTGTGCTGGAGAGGAAAAACGCATGCAGCCCGAAGTATGAGACCTACCTGTGAAATTCTAGTGACCCCCGCCATCCTTACATGCTTCGGTTCCTTAGGCTCAATGTGAGTGGAGTGTCACGCAAACACTGCTCCGGCCGGAAACAGCAAGCGATCCTTTAACAGAAACTGTCCCAATCCGGAACTGGAAATTATGCGATAAAATGACACTCGCCGACGGAGCAATTTGGTCAACGCACAAAAACACACAGAGGTGGAGCGCTGTCAATGTAAGGCTCGTGAATTGTCTAACACGGGAGAAGCCATGTTTGAGCTGTCAATTTTCTGAAATTGTACTCGTAATTTTCATGCTTTACCGATTTTTCTCTAGGATGAAAGTTTATTCGGATGCAATTAATTTTCAGGAATACGTAGTTTATGCAACTGTGGCTGCACACTTTTACTGCAAAACACATTTTTATTACCTGCGGTTAGTGATTATGTTTACACGCACAGGGGACATTTTATAGTCATCCTTTTATGTAAAATAAGATATTACAAAACCAAAGCTTCCTGCAAAACGGACTTTTTTCCAAACAAAAGTTGTCCTGGCTGCGTTGTCCGCCCTCGCTGTTGCTGCTCGCAGCTGGGCGGAAGTGCGTCGGGTTGCAGCGGGTTTTTCGGATGCTGCAACGCTTTGTAGCTCTGCTCGGATAGAGCAGCGGCTGTTTTCTCGCTGAGCACTGGCAGGTAGAGCAGAGTTTGCCAAGGTTATGGACCGGTATCTGCTGTTCCTCACTTGGGAGAGTAGACCAGAGCCCGGTATTGCCACGACTGGAGGTCTGTTTTGGAAATGTTCTTTATACTGCACGAACACATTCTAGAAACTGCGCAAACCTAATGTATTTATTTACAAAGTTTTGTATAGCGCGAACGTGACCCTCGAGGGTATCGGAGCGATTTACATGGAGAGACCACGATTAGCACTTGGTCTGATCAACATGCTTGCGTGAGAGCCGAACAAATCAATTAAAAATAGGCTAACAGTGGTTGGACTGGAAAAGCCAGTACTAGGAAGGATAGTCTACATAAGAGTTTTGATATCTGAATCTATTCAGTGTCATCGATATGTTGACTTAGGGTAAGAACTTGGTCATTAGATAAGATTTGGCTTCTCTTTTGAAGGCGTAGGTGGAGGAAATTAGGCGAAGGTCCGGTGGTAAAGAGTTCCATATCTTGGGTGCGATAGCCAAGAATGCGCTAGCCCCAGTTTTCTTTTTGTGGGTTCGTTGGGCTTTCAGCAACAAGGTGAGCGCACTTCGTGAGGATCTGCTGCCCCCTGATTTTTCTAGCTTTTGGGCCAGGTAACTGGGGGTGTTGAAGTATAACGCTTTGTGCGTCATGCAAGCAATTTTTAGTTGGATTCTTGCTTCGTATAGTAGCCAGTTTAAGGTTTTTAGGGCTGGTGAGATGTGTGCATTTCTTTTAGTTCCGAGGACAAGTCTTGCTGCTGCATTGAGGGAGGCGCTTAGTGGTGCTAGTTTGTATTTAGGTAGGCCACATAGTGTGGCGCTACCGTAATCCAGTCTGGGTAATACTAGGGCTTGGACTGCTTGTTTTAGATCTTCATGAGGTAGGTATGGTTTCAGTTTCCGCAGAATGCTCAGTTGGTAGTTTGCTCCTTTGGTGGCTGCACTAATGTGACCCTGCATATTTAGGTGTTTGTCTAATGTAATACCTAAGGATCTGGCAGAGTCTATGATGTGGGGCGAGCATTTGAGGGCTGTAAGATGATTCAGCCACAGATCAATCTTGGGGTTATTTGGCGGAGAGATGAGAAGAAATTCAGTTTTATCAGCGTTGAGTTTGAGGTGGTTAACCGTGAGCCAGAGGTGTGTATTTTGTAGGATGGAATTGAGGGATATAATGTCATCTGGCGAGGCGATTTTGAGATATAGCTGAGTGTCATCCGCGTACATATGAAAGTGGATGTTAGCGGATTTTAGGAGATTTGCTAGTGGTTCCAGGAATAGGTTAAAGGGAATGGGGGAGAGAGCGGATCCTTGAGGAACACCAAGAGTTATCGCGTGTGACTTGGAGAGAGATTGATTCATTTTGACTCTTAAGGATCTGTTTTGGAGGAAAGAAGAGAACCATTGTAATACGGCCCCTGATAAGCCCATTCTTTGTTCCAGTAGTTTTAGTAGGGTGTCGTGTTTGACGGTGTCAAAGGCAGCAGATAAATCAAGCAATATTAGAAGGCATGATTCGTTATTGTCCAGCATTTTTAGTATGTCATCTACAATATGAGTAAGGGCCGATTCTGTGCTGTGATCTTGACGGAAGCCTGATTGGAATTGATCGAGTAGTTGAAACTTTTCTATGTGATTGCAGAGTTGTTTCTGTACACATTTCTCTAAGAGCTTTGCCAGTGTGGGGATGTTGGAGATGGGCCGGAAGTTGTTAGGGTCAGAGCAGTCTGCCATAGGTTTTTAGAATGGGTGTTACTTGACCGATTTTTAGGCAGTCTGGGATAGTGCCTTGGCGTAGAGAGGCGTTTACAATCTTTGACCATAGTGGGAGGATACAGGTTTTGATCTCTTTGAATATGCTGGGAGGTAAAGGGTCCGTGAAGTGGTTAGATGGGTTTAAAGAAGAGAGAATGTTGTAGATTTCCTGTTCGCTGATTGGGGAGAAGGTGTTCCAAGTGGCATTATTTTTGGAGGGGGGCCAGGGTTGTTCCTTCCGTTCCGTAGATTGGGAGTTGTATGATAGGCTGACTGGGGAAGCCGGTAGTAGTCCCATCGCTAGTTGAAGTTCGTTCTCTATCTTTGTTGTTTTATCCTTGAAGAAGATGGCTAGTTCTTCGCAATTTGGCAGGGTGCTGGGTCCGGAGTCTAAGGGGTTTGATGTTTTACGTGATTGCTGTTTGACTATTTCGAATAGTTTTTTGGGCCTATTTCTGGCCTGGTCGAGTTGAGTTCTGATAAAATTAGCTTTCGCCTGTCTTATTCTTCGATTGTATGTGTTTCTCATTGATCTTAAGCGTTTTAGCGATTCCATTGATCGGTAGAATTTCCATGCTCTTTCTGCCGTTCTTAGATTGCGGCTTTCTGTGTTCAAGTTGTCATTGAACCATGGCTTTGAGTTTTTAATGGAGATATTTTTCTGTTGTAGGGGTGCGATAGAGTCCATGACTTCCCGTATCGAAGTATTGTAGTAGTCTGTGAGGTCATTGACATCCTCCATGTTGGTCTGTGGTATCAAGGTGTTGTTGCATAGAGTGGTTAGTTCATTGTGGTTTATATTACTAAGATTCCTTTTCCACTGTTTTCTTTTCTTCGGTTGGCCATTCTTTGGGATCTCCTTTAAGTTGATGAGGAAGGTGATGCGATAATGGTCTGACCAATCACATGGGGTAATAGACTCTAAGGAGATAGTGTCCGACTTAGAGATGATAAGGTCCAAAGTCTCTCCCTTGTTGTGTGTGGGACTGTCGCAGATTTGGGACATCTCATGGTTTAATAGGAAGGATTTTAAGCTATTCACTGAGGGGTCATTTAGGTCATTCCAGTGCAGATTAAAATCACCCAGGAAGATCTGGGGACCTTGAAGATTATCATTTATTGTGAAGATTTCCATGATTTGTTCGATGAACTCCGGGTTATCACCCGGAGGGTGATAGAAGGCATGTAAATTACAAATGGCTTTGCTGTTGCAAGAGATATTGATGCTAAGATATTCACATGTTGTTACATCTATTGTTTCCAATTGGCGTAAGGATAAAGTATTGTGGTAGATGCATGCTATTCCACCACCCGTTTTCTCTGGTCTGTCTAGTCGTATGATCTTGTGACTAGGTGGGACTAGTAGATCTATGATGGGATGAGATGAGTTGTTTAACCATGTTTCCGTGAGGATAACTATATCAAACTTATGTGTGAGAATGAGGTCGTAGATATCTGCTGCGTGTTTATTTGCTGATCTGCAGTTGAGGAGCATGCACTTTAGCTGATTATTATTGTGATGAGAGGCCATTTGTGATAAAGTGATTCGCTTAAGGTTGTTCTTGTTTATTCCTCTGTGATTGAGAATCGGTTCTCTGACAGGGTTCGCTTGGATGGATTGGATTTGATTTTGATCAGCCTTGCTCGTATTTATTCCAGACTTATAATATAGGAGTTCATGGATCTCATTGTTTGATAGATCTTGATTTAATCTCTTTGGTTGGGAAGCATCGTTGGGGGAAGGTGTAGTTTGCGATCCCAGGTTGGCTGTGGGAGTGGACTGCAGTGGGGTGATGTCTGTATGGGTGTCCTTTCTGGTTATCTTGGAGCCTTTTGAGCTGCGAGAGGGCCAAAGATTGGCTGTGATGGAAGTATGTCTCTGCATATCCTCTTTAAGGTGTTTTAGGCAACGATCAATTTCATTGGGTCGCATTACTCAGTACTCAGGTTTAAGGGTAGTGGTGGGTTGCGTTGCGAAGTCTGATAAAGGTGTGTTGTAGTCAGGGGTGCCCAGTTGAGAGAAGGAGTCATTGTTAGCTGAGCATTTTTGTTGTGTATATGTGTGAGGCTGATTGGATGAGATGAGAGGAAGCGTGGTACTGGAGGTAGTGGAAAAGTTAGAGGATCTAGCTGATCTAAGGTTGATTTGGTGTGGGGCTGTGGGTTTGTGGATATTATTGTTCCCTGTGTGGGGGTCAGTGCGGACATGATGGTAGAGCCCTCATTGGTGCAATCTGATGAGGTAAGAGGGGGTGAGTGGGGGGGATGAAATTCCAAGAAGTCGTGGTCTAAGCTAGTCTTGCTGTTGGGGGGGTGAGCGGGGGAGTTGGTTGCAATATTCCTAGTAGAGATCTCAGTCTTTGATTGGGAGGATGGTTCTGGAGGGGGGTGGTGGCCTCGGGGGTGGGTCGGCAATCCCCTGTGACCAGAATTGAGTTGGGAGTGGCCATGTGCGTTAAGGAGGAATAGGGTGTTCCATCATGCACGTTAGGGCGATTTTGGGTGGGGAGATTGGGCTTGTTGTAGATCCCCTTTTTTAGGATGTGGAAGATTTTGTCAATTATGATTAGATTTTCATTCGAAGACTGAATTAGTATAATCCCCCTTATTGTAAATGGATATGGTAGCATTTGCATTGCATAGGGGAGAGGGAGATACCGTTAATCTAAGTCCGTGAGGTGTTTTTCTGGTGCCTGTGATGCTTAACATGGAGCGTAGAGCAGTGGTTCCCAAACTTTTGACTCCTGAGAACCGCCACTGAGTCACCACTGGAAGCCGGGGACCCCCAAGCAATTTGTATGGTTTAATGTTTGAAATTTAAAACAGTAATTCGAATAAAATAAACACATGTGTGCACACAAAACAAATACTCAAATTACTAAGGATTTTAGTATTTTATATTGAAAGAATTTGCAAAAAAGGAAAGATTTTAATGGGAAGGTTGGTGCTGCATCTCCGTGACTAACTTTTAAATGGTTGGTTTTATTTCGCAGTACGAGGCTCCTGCTCCTGCCAGGGCTAGACTGGAAACCCAAAGCAGCCCTGGCAAATGTTTTCAGACCAGTCCACATACAGTGCACCCAAGTGCAGTGAGTGAGCCTGACCACTACAAAGGGGGCTTTGGGAGGCTCTCCCCCCAAAATATTTAGGAAACAATGGTGCATTCTACAACACATTTATCATTATATATTGAATTGTATTAGCTTTTAAAGAATAGTAAATGAAGACCTTAATATGCACCAGGATGCAACAATCTTTGTTGGGGTTCTTCAATGATTCCCTTATTTTCCCCCTCCAACAGTGCCTCTCATCTCTCCATAGCCCCTCTGTCACATGTATTTCATTTGTTTTATAGCATCTCTCATACCATTGTAGGATGTCAGAGCACTTTACATCACACACATACAGAGACAATGAATCATACGTGTAAATCAGTGTATAGAAAAGGTTACATAAGGCAAAGGGGACTACAGGGTGTAGAATTCACGTCATTCATACTGGTAGGCATTTTTAAAGAGTGCTTGGTCTGGAAAAGCACAAACTCAGGATTCAGAACATAACACAGTGGTTAGCACTGACTTTAACATTACAAATGTATTTCCACCCAAATAAACCTTTTTAGCAGCATCAAGATAATGAAAGACTGGGGGAAACAATAAAAAAAATTAAACTTGTTTTTATTAAGCACTGCATCGAAGGACATCTCTAACAGTTGTCATGCACATACATTTACATCTCAACAGTTGTTTTGTTGTAATAAGTTAATGACATGACTTCACTTTTTCTTCGCCCTCACTACCCGTGAGCCGAATTGCTTTTAGAAACAGTGCAATTTGAATTGACTCTCAATCATGGGAAAAACATAAGTTACTAACTTGTACCATGCAGTGTGCAAGCAGCTCTTTAATGACCGTTTATAGGTCACTGTGCTAGATTACGATTGTCACTTATGAACTGCACAGTAACAAAAGAATCTCTGTGACAAAAGCAGTAACCCACTGACCTATGCACTTAAAATACTGTTTTCATTAGATAAGTCAAAGCTGCCACTGGACAGAACTCTCATCTCTCTTCAGCAAGTACATTCATCACTGGCGTTCTCTCGACACTTTTATTGTTGCTCGAAAACTGCTAATTATACAAGGAACTTTGCAGTACTTTTAAAACTGCTGCCTGCGGACCCCCTGGGAATGTGCCACGGACCCTGGGGGTCCGCGGACCCCAGTTTGGGAAACACTGACGTAGAGTATTTCTCCATTGGGCTCTTTTTTTATGTGGAATATAAGGTCATTAGTCCTTGTTCCCTTGGTGACACTAAAATAAGGGTCTAAGATAAGCGTTTCTGGATGCGCTTTGAGTAATTGGTGTTTGAGTTTTTTTGATGCGTATTTGGAGAGGTTGGGGGGGTTTTTGATAGTAAATGCATTGTGGCCCGATGGTTCCAGTTTTTAGTCCATTCTTTGAAACTGGGAGGTACTTACTGGGGCTGTGAGAGATCTAGAATGGTGCTTCTGATATCTTTAGTGACATTGAAGGTTAATGTAGGAATATTTGGGCAGTGTAGGACATAGTAATTGTGCTAATAACTTTGTTAGTGGTAATTTGGAGTTCTGGAGAATATAGATTTTTTTTTTTTTCCTTGTCAAGAGATTGTTCCCTTCGTTGCCAGGTGACTAGTTCCAAGCGTGTAGTACTGCTAGTGATTAATGTGCCATTTCAAGATGTCTGCCCGTTTTGCAGGGTCTTTTTGAAATGGTAAACAAGGCAGTCCTCTCCATTTCTAGTATTTTTTCTTTTTTTTTTTCTTTCAGAACAGAGCTCAGGGGGGCGCCATCTTGTGTGGTTTGAGTGATTCTTCGAGTTGGCAATCTAGAATGGTGGGAAGATTTATTTGCTAGATGTAATCTTCAGGCAATTGGCATGAGTAGTCCTGTATCCTTCATTCCCTATTACCCACTTCCTTCTCTTTCAGACCCTTCTTCATGTTGTTTTCTTCCCTTCCCAAACCTCCCTTCCATTAGCATCGGAAACTCCCTCCTCGAGCTCGCTCTTCACCGGCTCAAAAACACTGCCAATCCGGGAAAACCTCAATGTTGTCTCGAGGCCCAATGCGACATTGCGGCGCTGCAGCGTGTGTCCGTGAGACTCCGGTGTCGGGCGATAGAGAAAGATTCCGCGGCGCAGTGGGGGAAGTTAGATGACGTGCCCCCCCCCCTTTAATTTTTATCCCCGACCCCCCCAGCCAGCTTCTTTCTCCGGGGCAATCCTCCCGCAGTTTTTCTAGTTCCAATCTCCGTGAAGAGGCGGGGCGGGGAGACGAAGCTCTCACCCGTTTCTTCCCCCGGTGATCACCCGGGCGCAGGCTCAGAGAATCCAAGTATGCAGAGCACTCTGTCAGCTAACAGGCTCCCCTGTGTAGTTGGGACCCTTGTGCTACGATCGCGGTATAAGCACTCACCCGACTTCGGCACCTCTCGATGTAGAGGCTCCCAATATCGCGGAGGTGCTCCCGGTGCTCTCTCCTTCCTACCAATCAATCTGCCTCTGTTGTGCTGGATCCCAGATGGCATGACACGCTGCGGGTCCCAGCACCAGATCTCCGTATTTCTCCGAGCAGCTGGGCAGTTAGGAGCTGAGGACAACCCACATTCGTGCCGCTGTGCGACAGGGGTGCGATGGGTGAGATGTATGAGTTGGGGCTAACTCATTGGTGTTCATCTCATCTTAAATATTTGTTCTAAAGTGCACACGTGCACAAACCATGGAGAATGTCTGCGAAGACATTTACCCTATTTTGAAGCGTAGTTATCCTAACAACAATAGAGTCTGTACTGGTCCTTCCAGCCAAAGGCCACATTATCAGGATGCAAAATATTGTACGGAACACAATCATATTGTGCAGTTTCTTTATTGTAAATAAATGTCAGCCGTTTCCAAAAATAATGACTCACAGATATCGTGAACTCGCGGGCGATCCAGGCATTCAGCGCTGTTACATTTTAGTAGCTCAGCCTACACCAGCTGTAGAAGTGCATTACAAAAGTACTGTGGAGGCGAGAGTGAATGAGCAAGGGGGCTATGTCAAAGAAAAAAATATATATTCTGTCACTTTTTTGGTCTTTCAACTTCAGGTAACTACATATAAAATTAATGTACTTGCAGTAAATAAGAGAGGTCCGGTTCCATGTTGTTTGGATAAGTAGATTTATTAAGTAAGATGGTAAGAAGAGAAGCCCCACCAGGAGCAGCCTTCCTGCTGCTCAGCCCATCCTCCAACTGACACTCTCCACATCCAGGCATCCTCACATTCCATTGCATCACCATGCACACCAACATTCCACAGCACATTCACACTGGCTGAGCAGCAGGTATAACACATCTCCTTTCTTTACACAGATGACAAAAGAGCCTTTAAAAATAGTGTATGCAAAGGATGACAATAAAACTATTACATGCAACACAATGACATCAGAACAATTGCAAGACAATAATCATTGTAGCAAAGTGCCGATGCGGGAGCATGAAGATAAAAGATGGAAAAATTTCATGCATGTGTACAACAAAAGATAAAATAATACAAGAAAAGAAAACCATAAAGGTTATAAAAGGCATATACACACAGCATCTCCCTTTTTAACCAAACCAAGAAAACGCACAAACTACCACACCACAAAACACAAACCAAACCCAGATACCAAAAACAAGCTGGCTGGCCAGGCCAACAAGAAGGTGGTACGAAGGATACCAACTGCGAGGCGCAGTAGGGAACCCTGCAAACAAGAGCAAATTAAAAAAACTTAGAAAATGTGGAAAATACATTCCACAGCAAACAGACGTCATGAACGCTGCCCTCCACCCTTACCCGTAGTAAGAGTGGTACGTGTGGAACACAACTCCACACAAAACATGGCATGAACATTGCCCTACACCCATACCCGAAGTTAGTGTGATACGTGTGGAAAGGCGCTCCACACGGAACATGTAAAAGTGCAAAACTCAACACCCAATCAAATCGTAAGAGAAACAGCAATCACTAGGAAAAACACTCACTCTTCAAAATCTGGCTTAGGGGTCATGAATTATTTTTGGGAAAATTAATGGAAAATGAACCTGAGTCCAATGTGCAGCAAAATTCTCTCTTGTTTGGGGTTTGTGAACAATTTACATCTTTGCTGTGGGGATATGTTTTTTATTTTTTTTTATTTTTTACATTCCTTTTGGTATGTGGTTGTCCATTTATTTGTCTTTCTTAGTGAGATGAGGAAAGCTATATTTAAGAATTTTTTTTTTCTTTCTTCAACAGATTTTGGAGATGTTGGACACTGTTTTGTTGATTCCTAGGGTCTGCTACTTACTTCATATTCTTAATGATTTACTGTTGGTTTTCTTGTAAGTTTTGCAGAGGTCTTGAGTGTGCTCTGTTTGCGTAGATTGTGTTCAGTGCTTGTTAATATGCTGCCATGGGTTTTACGTTTTTTTTATGGGTACTTCTTCAATTATTTCTTCTTATGGTGTGCAGTGAGATGATCGGTTCAGAGCATGCCTTTTGACATGTGGGATTGTGCAGTATTACCACCCACTCTTGTGATTGTGTTTGTGTCTCCCACTCTCATGTGGTTGTGGGTTGGTGCAGAAATACCACCCATCGTAGTGCAGATTGTTGAAGAGTGAGTGTTTTTCCTAGTGATTGCTGTTTTCCCTTACTACTTTATTGGGTGTAGAGTTGTGCACTTTTACATGTTCCGTGTAGAGCGTCTTTCCACACTTACCGCCCTTACTTCGTGTTTGGGTGAAGGGCTGAGTTGAAGCCAGATTGTTGAAGAGGGAGTGTTTTTCCTAGTGATTGCTGTTTTCCCTTACTGCTTTATTGGGTGTAGAGTTGTGCACTTTTACATGTTCCGTGTGGAGCGTCTTTCCACACTTACCACCCTAACTTTGGGTTTGGGTGTAGGGCAAATTTTCATGCCATATGTTTCGTGTGGAGTCGTGTTCCACACGTACCACCCTTACTACGGGTAAGGGTGGAGGGCAGCCTTTATGCCGTTTGTTTGTGTGGAATGATTTTCTACATTTTCTACGTTTTTTTTAAATTGCTCACAATCGGTACCCTTCGTACCTCTTTCTTGTTGGCCTGGCCAGCCAGCTTGTTTTTTGGTATCTGGGTTTAGTTTGTGTTTTGTGGTATGGTAATGTGTGCGTTTTCTTGGTTTGGGTAAAAAGGGAGATGATGTGTGTATATCCCTTTTATTTTTATTTTATCATTTGTTGTACACATGCATGAAATGTTTCCAACTTTTATCTGCATGCTTTCGCATCAGCACTTTGCTACAATGATTATTTGCTTGCATTTGTTCTGATGTCTCTGTGTTGCATATAATAGTTCTATTGTCATCCTTTGCATGCACTATTTTTAATGTTATTCTTTTTAGAGCTTCTTTGTCATTTGTATAAAGAGAAGGAAATGTGTTCTACCTGCTGCTCAGCCAGTGTGAATGTGCTGTGGAATGTTGGTGTGCATGGTGATGTAATGGAATGTGAGGATGCCTGGATGTGGAGTGTCAGTTGGAGTATGGGCTGAGCAGCAGGAAGACTGCTCCTGGTGGGGCTCTACTTGTTAACATCTTACTTGAATAAAACTACCTGCTTAATACATGGACTACGTGACATCTTCATTGCAACAGTACTATCGTACGTTATGAAACCTTTATTTGTTAATGCGCTGCAGAGGTCTGTGTGTGTAACCAGAGGGCCTCAGAATTGAAACCTGCAGTGGAGGTACAGTGGAGAATAGTGACTTGTGTATGTTTAGTGCTACGAGGACAGTCTGTGACAGAAAGTACTGTGAATATGTAAGTAATTAATTTAAACTTTAATTACAAACAATATAGGATAGGCTGCTACAAAATGTGCAAAAAAGGTTTAGATAAAAAAGTGATTCCAAAATATAGATTTCAGTAAAACCCATATTGTATACAGTAAATCTTTTTAAATAACGGTCTGAAAAGCACACACTTTACAGCTCAGGTTGTAACTCCCTTGCAATACCACTTAAAAAGAATAAATCTGTGTCAGAAAGCTTCAAGTGATTCTGTTAAAGCCAATACTGGCATCTGAGCACCCTTTACATTTGCAGAATGACCAGTTGCGCACATTTACATATCTTTCAGGCAAGCAGGCACGCTGGCAAGAAAGGTTATTTAGCTGTCTGCCGCTCCCTCAGTTTCACAACACAGGAGACTCCCTGCCTTATGCTTCAACGGAATTAACCGTCCCAGGATGGTTGTCTTTCCACAAAAAGTAGGGGAACTGTTTTTTATTTAAATAAAAAGTATGGGCGTGTTGTGCCCCTCAGATCACTCCCACTTCGACCACTGGCTGATACTTATCTTGAGTACACAACCAGTCACTGTGGTTAGAAATACTTTTTGAAGTAGATTTACATCAAGTTCTCGTTGTTTTTAAACATGGGTTTCTGGCCCCTTACAATTCTTGAGTTGCTGCAGCCATGAAATGCGCAGCAGTGCAAGCCAACCCCCAGTTTTCAAAATACCAACTGCTCTTTATGGGATAAACGGGTCACAATGTATTTCTTCTTGGGGGCCCTCACGTTTCCAGACCGGTCTTCCATGTTTCAGGCTTTTTATACCTTGGTTTGGATTGCTCTGCAGTTCTGCCAAGGCTTGTGGGGGCATACCTCGACCCCGAGCTCCCCACCTGTGTAGCTGTAGGTCTAGTTTGGCTGTAACCCACTGATCTTCTAGCCCATATAGTATTGCCAATGAATAACTCCTTCCCTTTGTCCAAGAGGTAAACCCCATCTAGGGAAAGATAGCAAGGTCTTTTGTCACTAAGTAGGTCATGCTTCACAAAGCCAATGTGTCATTATTCTAAAGTTTCTAAATAAGGTTCCTTTGGGTACCAATAATGACTTATTAGTACAGACAACCCCAACCACTGCATTACATTTTAAATCCTGACTTCGTGTTTCTCACACCATTGTTCCCTTCATATATAATGCCTACAAGTAAGGATGATATGCGACTCTTACACCTTGTAACCCTCATTGTCTTATTTAGCAGTTCCTGTATATTGATTTGCACCCTTGTATGATATATTGTCTCTGAATAATGTGTGTTTAATGTAAAGTGCTCCGACACCCTATATTGGGGTGAGTAGCACTATAAAAATTAAATTACAATTGCTATTTAAATCGTTATTTGGATAATTACTCATACAGAATTTGGGTTTCGTACTGCCCACATCTGAGTCTATTCTTTTGACAATCTTGGAACACCTGAAGAACATCTTTGATAATTGTGGCATGGCCACTTTGGTCCTTTTGGACATGTCAGCAGCTTTTGTCACCATGTCACACTGATTCATATGTTTTGAGAACGTTGGATCAAGGGTTCTGCACTGGTGTGGTTAACCGAATAACTCACAAATAGATCTCAGGCTAGTTGTCTTCCATCTTTTACCTAGAATCTGACTCCGCTAATCTGGGGGAACTGCAGTGGTCATCCTTGAGTCCTACACTCTTTAACATATATATGACCCCTCTGGTATCCATAATCCGTAACTTTGGAGTTTAAGTCCTCTCTTACATGGACCATACCAATATCATAGTTTAATTCTCCAATGAACTTGGTAGGATAGATTTAAAAACTGCCTAATGAAGGTCTTTTTGTGGATGAATGAAAACCATTTAAAACTTAATGCAGATAAAACAGAAATAGTTATTTTTGGTAAGGGTCAGGAAGTTTGTAACAGTATCTGGTTGCCAACTGAATTGAGATCTCTATACCAACTGAAGTTGTCAGCTACAGTAAACGTTTAGATATATTTGCTTCACCCAGTAGGGCAAGATTAAATTGCGTGGATTCTCATGTGGCTAGGGTTTTTTTTTTTTTAAATCGCATTTCTTTATTGAAAAACTTAAGTCTTGATCATTTGGGGCCCTCCTTCTGTATGGTCCTTTCCTTTGTGGCCTGGCACTCTTAGCCACCCCCTAATCTTACTGCTTTGTTGGTGTCCTCTTTAACTCTTCCCTATCTTTTGCTCCCCATATTTCTAAATGCTCAGCTGATTGCTTCTTCTATAATCATCTGTGAAAAATCATCTTTCTCCTCCCTCTTGAATTCAGAAACTGTGGTGCAAGCTGTTATCCTTTCTCACTTATATTACAGCAACTCTCTCTATTTTGTTCTTCCACAGTATCTTAATTATCAACTCCAAGCTGTCCCAAATACTGCAGTTTGCCTAATCTTTAACCTTCCTTGCCACTCATCCATGTCTCATCTTTTGGCCAAACTCCATTGACTTCCTATCTCTCATCGATCTGTTTTCAAAATACTTTGTAGCTGCAATTGCATTGTCCACTACATTTGTCCCCTCTACCCTTTCAAAAGATTCCACCCCAATAGGCCCTTTGCCACCTTTGCTCAACCTCTCTTAAATATCTGGTTGTCCCCAAGGTCTCCTGTTAAAATTAGTCAACGTCACTTTTTTCTATCTAGCTCTTAACCATTGGAGCATTCACCCTCTTTCAGTGCGCAATCAGCACAACATCTTGTTCTTCTGGTAGTCTCTCAACTTTTCTTTCCCCCTCTTACTCAGCTTCTTCCGATGCTCCATTCATTTTTTCAGTTTTTGTTCACCTGGTTCCTACTGAAAGTCTAGGAGTAGGACACTGGTATTTGTGGGCTTTACAAAATTTCCTCATCCAATGCTGTACAGTTGGGGTAGCATCTCTTTGCAGTGGCATCTCTGCTAGCTATATTTACCTTAGTTGTGTGCCTAACGGTGTAAAGAGTTGTTAACCATATTTTAACAGGCGTGTAGCTTTTGTTTGGACTGCTGGTGCCCCTGATGAACAACATGATTGCCAGTTACGCGGTAGATCTGTGCTGTATTGAAGGCATGTGAGATGTTCTTTCTAATATGTTCTGTGAAGTGTTGGATTGCCCTGTGGAAAACAGACAATACAAATATTGCATTACTTGGGTGAAAGAACTACATTTGTAGTTAAGGCAAGCAATGAAGGAAATTAGTTAATGTGATGAAAGGGCAGGTGAAACAGGATTAGGATGCTGGTATCCAATGTTAATCTATTACTGCAATTGTAGTGACGCAGTATCAGGTCTGTGGAAGGCACATGTCCAGATGAGTCTCATGCGCGCAGTTTTGAAATGCAAGGTTAGGCATGTAGTAGCTGAAAAAACAGGTCCTCCCCTCTCTGGGATGGTGACGGGACAACACAAAAGGGAGTGTCTAGGGCCAAGATAACTGAGGGGTTCATCTTACTGTGGGACACTGAAATCTCCATGTGAGGAACCACAGGGAATGAATGTCAATTATGAAATCTAGTGCAGATGTGAGGATCGCTTAGATGAAGTATAGAGAGTTAGCTGAAAAGTACTGAGAACCAGTATCCCATCCAGCTGAAAACAAGGATTGATTTCTAGTTACTGCGGAACAACTTATCTTGCGCCAAACCTGGGTGGAGTGGTGAAAACAGACCCAGGAACCCTAGTCTCATTGTGCAATTTATTATCAGTCCTGCCAGAGACCTGACGGGTGTTGAACCCCACAGGAGTGCTGGGAGCCACCCAAAGGCGTGGAAAAATGGGGTTCTCTCTGCAGAAATTGCAATCTTGCAGCCACCATTTTGTTAATAGCAAAAAAACGATCATTTTGTGTGGAAAATAGTGATTTGGCCAGAGGTTAGCCCCTGTTAACCACAGCGGGCTGTTTTGAGTGGTCTTGGGCATGTGCACCAGAACCGTAACTTAGTTTTTAACTGTGGTTTTTTCACTGGAAAAATATATAAATATTATGTTCTACATTTTTCTTACATATTTTAGCTCTACTTCCTAGTAGTTACATTCTGCCATATTGAGAAGTGAGATCGACACTGGAATATCTAGACGAGGTTAAGGACAACCTTCGCTGTGCACGGCCGATAGACCTAGCCGGGCTATGTCTCGGGTGAATGCCAGACATCCTTGGGGACATAGCTTTCTGGGTGCTTCTTGTTCTCACTCTTCCCAAATCTCGGTTCCCAAATTTCCTATCACTTCTCAGAGGAGGTGTGAGAAGGTGTCCTTCCTTGTAGTGACGTGTAGCTGAAAATTTGCAGTAAGACTGACCTTGTGATGGGCTCGGTAGCCTAATGTATTTGTTGTATATTTTTTTCATGAACTGTTTTATTGGTAACTTATCACACCATACATATTGTGTATACATTGAATATCAGCATTGTATTGTGAATAAGAGTAGCTAGCAATAATGAACATACACATAGTAATATAACATTAAATGGGCCTTATTCATGGCTTTACAGGCAGCAGAAAGGGTCACAAGTTAGAAACAAGGTTCTACTTCACAGGACAGAGGCATAAAGAACAAACATTGGAAATAATGGTATTTAGGCGTCAAGACTACGAGCTGACTGATTGTGACTTATGTGGACCTGATTTTTCAGTTCAACTGCTAATTTGGGTAAGAATGTATTTGGTTATAAACTATGACTGTATGCCTAATTAAGTTGTAGCAATGCAAGTTCACTAGCTGTGTGGATTATTAATGCTGAAAATTGGTAGTCCTGATGCCTCGATGAGGGAAAGAGGGCAGTATTGGGTTATTTATAGTAGAACATTTGAGTTCAGCTGAAAAATATCGTTTTAATCTTAACCCTCCACTCTTCCTTGATGCTTCACTAAATTGTTTTTTCATTTTCTCATCTACATTTGTTTTGTATCTATTAAAACATCTCTAATAATTTAGGTGACAACTTTAATTTTATTTTCAGGTCTTACGACTGCCAGTGAGGTTTACAACTTAATTAAGGGCAACTGCAGCTCCTCATCTTATGTAGATGAAAACACGTTTCCAGGTATGTTCATTTTTCTGGATAGTGCAGATGGACCATTCGTGCATTACCCTATTAATTATTTTTATATTGTTCTTTTTCGGTTGGCATGCAACTTTAATAGGTTTCCCAGCTTCCCTCTGTACATTTGACAAGTCTCATCCCTTTTCTCAGATCTTCAGGACTAGGGGGCTGCCCTCAATACCATTTGTGTTAAAAGATAAAGGATAACATTTTGACCGAGAGCAAGGAGAACCACAGATATGAAACTTAGAAACAAGTAGAACTGGTTGGAGTTCATCTCACAATACAAATACAGGAGGAAACCCCTATCATGCTTAGCCTATCTAGCCATACCAGCCCAAGGGGATCACCCTGTGGTGTTAAAAGGACTCTCGCCCTCTAGAATTCCAAGTGGCATGCTTCATCGTAGAGTCCTCGTCCAGATAACTAGTGTATCTGAACTGTCTCAAACTTGCTAATCAAGGGAGTTCTTTGGTTATTGGGTGGATCCTAGATTTAAAATAGTCTAGGGTGTCCTGAGGGTTAATTTTATTTTCGAAGGGCACCCTGCCTACTTCTAGGATCCCACCCAATAACCAAACAGCTCCCTTGGCTACCAAGGTCAAGTCCGTCCTGATACACTAGGTGGTAAACATCGTTTACCACAAATCCTTTTCCCCGCACGGAATTACAACGCGGTTGTTACAACGACCGCGTTGTAACAACGCACACCATTACTCCGCAAGTCGGAACAACGACTTGCGCAGGGGGCAGAAGGTGTTGGATTTAAAATCCAACAACTTCCCTACTGTTGCACATACTGAAGTTGGAATAGTAAATTATACTATTCCAACATCCAGCGCCCCCCCCCCCCCCTAGAGCAAGTCGTTGTTACGATTTGCGGGGTAATGGTATGTGTTGTTACAACGCGGTCGTTGTAACGACCGCGTGGTAATTGCATGCGGGGAAAAGGCATACGGAATAAAGTGGCATATTCACACTAGGTATCTGGATGAGTACTCTTCTGATGAAGTATGCCGCTTGGAATCTTCGTGGGTGAGAGTTCTTTTAATACCATATGGTGATTCCCCTTTTGACTGATATAGTAGATAGGGTAAGCATGGTAAGGGCCTGTTGTTTTTGTATAGTTAGATGTTTGGGAAGGTGAGCGAACCCTGTATCACTTCTCACACCCTCCTTCTTGGAATATAGTAGTGTTCATCCTATACAGCAAACTGGAAAAGAAAGACTGTACCAGTTGGCCTAGGAGAGTATTGCTGGCACAGGCAACACAGGACCACTGGATAGCTTGCTGCAAAAATGCACACAAAGCTTCAGGATGACTACCTACAAAAAAGCACAATACCAAAACTCTTTAGGAAGGATATTGATCTACAGCCTTCTAAGTGCTGGGAGGACAAGCTATTCTAGGTTTGCTTTTCACTGAGTTTGCACACTTTCTTATACCTTGAATTTACAAATTCTTTCCCATAAGATTTTTTTTAATCATGCTACTTGTGTGCAATGTGCTAAGTTATAGCTAAAAGGTATGATCCTTGCAGTATTGCTTTTTTTTTTTTAATTAGATCAGGAGTTGAGTAATTATTTCTTTTAATCCAAGTGTGGGTCTTAAACTTTGCATTTTTCTAAGTATGATACATGTCTTTCTGTTTTGCCATCCTAGGTGAGACTTGTTATTTGTGATTTCAAGTGTTAGGTTTAAACATAAAAAAAAAAGTGTAATTCGCTTTCAAAATGTGTTCAACTTATGTTGATAACCTCCATCTACAACTAATATCCTTGACGTTGGTTTTTGTAAATTGTATGGCCTTTCAGGAATTGTGACCTAGAAGTTAGAATTGTGTTCATTCCAATTTTTAAGCTCTGCAATATTGGGTTTGTACAATAATTAGACTATGTACACCGTCCACCTCTTTTCCTCTTTTTACAATATATAATGTAAAAAGCCTTTGCTGTGGTTTTATTTCTAAGGCCATGCACTACATAGAAAGTGGTATTATTCATGGAAGCTTGTGACCAAGAAGCATCAATGCTTGTATTTCCATTTCAGCATGCTCCGTGGCCGGTGCTCCAGGTCCAAGAAAGTGGTTCTTTGCTGTCCAAGGAATTTATGGCACCTGTCAGGTAGGTGTGAAATATCGGTGAAGGGGTATTTGATTCTCCATTCTGGTTGAACAGTTTTTATTACCATGATTGTTTTTCTGTATTGCTGTAGTTCTCGAACCCTGTTTGGGAAGAGGTTTCTTTGAGCAACGAACAAGATGGTAGTGAGGAGGGAGTGCAAACATCAGTTGAAGAATGTTTGACTGCCATTCAAAGCGTCGATGAAGACGAAAGCAGCGAAAAACATATGCCATCGCAAACTGAGTATGTTTATTTTATATGTATTCTGTGTTATGGACATCAAAAGATGCAGCAGCAGTTTTTTAAATGTGTCGATTAAAGCTGCAGTCGTAATCATGACTACTATTTTTAAATCTGGGTTTTTCGTTTGTGGCCCTGTACTGACCGTGAATGATTGTTTATCCTTGTGCCAAGTTTTCTAAAATTCAAACTCTTAAAATCCATCGAAAATTTGTACTGGGTGCATGCAATGAACACACCCCAAGACATAAAAGCCTAAGAATGCTCGCTTTATTATGCATCAAACATGGAAACCTACAGGTCAAAATAATTTGATTTGACTTTCAGGTTCTCTTGTTGGATATTTTGAAGTCCTCTAATCACTGAGATCTAAATTTTGGTTTCAACACACTTCTGCAGAATGGTCTTTGCTACTTCCCCCCATCATAAAGTGCCATTTCGCTCTTCATGGCGTTTGAGGGATATACAGATTTATAGATATTCAGATACTACTAGTCCTTGACACAGCTACATAAGATACCAGGTTTTCCAATAAATTATGGAGAGCAAATTGATTTATTTCTGAAGCTTCTGGCTGCTTCAGTGTTTCATGTGTGAAGTGCACTTTTGTTTGTTTGCCAGTTTCATTATTTATTATGTTCTATTTTCAGATTATTTGAGGAGTCTGCAGAGAGTATACATCTCTTATCAGATCAACTTCCTGCTCCAGGTAAGTGTTCCTGCCACCTCCTAGGAGTTTCATGAAATGTTGGTTACATTGCAGAAGATGCGGGTTTGGGATATTGAAGCCCCCTGAAGTCCTCAATAAGCTTTGCTTCAAAATATGTGCTTTCTGCTGCTGCATGAGCCAAACGTCCTAATTGCTTGCTTTTATGAGAAGAGCGGTTGAACTGAATGTTATATACCATAGCAGCATATAGTATGTTTAGACACTCCAAGTGAAATGATATTTATTACCATTGTTTAGTACGTGTAGGGCAAGCTACTCATGAGGGGTTCATAAGTTGTCTCCCCTAATTCTGCAATGGTAATTAATAACATATTACTCTTGGCAGATCTGCCTAAGTGGTTTATGCATCACTCTTTTTTTCACGTAAAGAATTTATGAACACGTGTATTTAACCAGAACCCGAGTACAAGAGATTATATCAATGAAGCGAGACACATTCTTATTAAATTGCCCTTGTGGGTGTTAGGCAAATTGGATTTCTCTGTCAGTTGATTGTAACATGGGGCCTGAGAGTCAGAAAGCAGTGATTTCTGGAGTTATTGGTTTGGTAATGACACAGTAATTAACCCTGTAGTGAAATAATGAACATTTCCTCAGTATTTACCAAGCTAGCTCACTAATTATTATGCAGAGAACTATTGCACACCATGTCTGTTCTTTTGTTGAAATAACTAGAACCATTGTAATGCAAGCTTACCTGCCGTGTCTATAAACGAAGTGGCTCCTGCTGAACCATTTTGCATTGCCTCAGTTTTGTAATAAATTGAGATGGCCATTGTCCGCATTCACATAGGTATAAACTTCTTTGATTTGTTTTGTCTCCCTGGACAGGAAAAGCAATAATTGACATGATTCTCCTGGCACTGGACAAAGATGCTCCCAAATTCAAAGACTGTCTTCCTGCTGTAGGAGCCTTAAAACACTTGATGGAGTGGCATTCTGCTAAGATCACTATTGCAGCAAAAGATAGAAAAGGGTAAGCGCATCTTAATCCTGTTGGGTAACTCCTAGATGACCCTATGTGTTGAGCACGGGACTGGTTTGAACTCTTTTGCCAGGGCTGCTTTTTTTCGCCAGTCAGACTCTGGCCTTTGGGATAGCCACATATTTATATTTGGATGAATGTCTTGCCTATCTCACTTCCCTGAAGAACAAAAGACTGAGTTGGTCTTTCTGGCATTTGAATGCATGACTTTCAGGTTACCACATATGGCATGGAGCTTTCAGCTTACTAAGCCATGCTGCCAGCTTAATGAAGTGCCTGGAAATTGTTTTCTGAGACAGACTTGACAATCAGTTGTCTTCTTATTTAGTAAGTAATTATTAAACCAATCTTTTATAATCGCTATGCTCATTACTAACTGTGTCTGTGGACAAACTCTATGCCACGCTTACATGTGCATGGAGAAAAGGCAATCGGTTTTTCTGTAATATTTCTAGACAAGCCACAACTGCTAAATCCCTGCCACAGTCTTAGACGTTCATGTAAAGCATTTGCCTCTTAATACCATGTGCCAATATTAACAAATGACTCAGCAAACTGTAGCCATGGAGTAAGGGCTTTCGAAACATATTGCATAACTAACTTGACCATTACTTTATTAGGATTTTCCCCATAATGTGACACTTCTCTGTGCAGTGACATGATATTCCTAGGCCAATTTGGAAGGAGCCCCAAAGGCAAACCTGTCTGCCCAGCTGAGCCAAGAGACCAGCCATGCTATCCGTCAAGGCTTCCATTCCAGTGACTCTTCTGTGCAACTACAGATTGCGTACTCCAGAATAGAACTTCTCAATCTCTGGTATAGTTATATTGGCTTACCCATTCATGCTATGTGTCGCATTGCCTCTTTGGATATCGGGGACTCTGTTCCTCATACTCCAATGGTAGGCCTGCTCACTTAAAGCTGTAAAGGAAATTATTTTTTTGTCACAAAGACATGGCTAAAGGTTTGAACTGATTCTGTGGTGATTCAAGCTATTCTGGCTAATTATAGTAATTTCTGCTCAGACAGCATATGCGTCAAATTCGGTGGGGGTGTTACATTCCGTAAATTGACATTTGCGGTTTCTGTCCTTTTTACCCCCTTTGTCTTGCAAATTCAAAAGTTTTGACAATCAACTTTGCAACAAACACATAAGTCACTTTTTTTTTTATCATGTTAGTATATCATGTCCCAGGCAATCAATCCTTCTGATTTTTCATCAACTTTGTAGAAGATATTTCCTCCTTAAGCATGATGCCTTCAATTCCAATGAGTGTGGGAGACTTTAATCTACACATAGATACACCTTCCGGACCCTCTTGTTAATAATTTTCTCGACTTATTCACACCAGTGCATTATTCCAGTTATCAACGTCAGCGAACTATGTTGATGGGCATATCCTATACCTTGCCATTGCACCCAAGGCTTCTAGATTTTTTTTTTATAGAGCTCACTTTACTACCCACTGGAAAATCTCAGATTTTCAGATACGTCACAGACAAGTGAGATACTGAAGGAAATTAATACCAGCTGCCTTAGGCCACTTACCTCAGACCCACTAGTAAACAGTTTGCTTTCAGTTTAGCCCGATTTCTAATTATATGGGATATTCTGCTCACATTTTGTCAGTACGGAATTCTGTGGCACCCGCCACTAATCAATTCATCAACGTTAAATACCAAAGCTCTCCAAAGTTTAATAATTTGCTGGCCAAACTTAAACGTCATTTGAAACTCACCGAATGTATATGGAGATGGTAGGATGACGACAATAGAACTCTTGAATACAAAATGGCGCTTACGAAATGTAACGCCTCCATTAGGGAAACCTACTGTCAAACTTTTTATTCAAGGATTCTCTAAGGTGACAGTAAACCAATTGTTCAAAATTCTTATTAGATTGTCCACAGCTACCCATGTTGCCTCTGTCTTTTTGCAAAATAATCAAAAATGTTTGTGTAAAAAACATAGCACCGTTAAAGAAAACATATGAGAGGAATTTGGTCTTTCCACCTCTTCCTTTATACCATCAACATTACCAACTTCTGTCTGGACTGATATCGATTCACAAGAGCAGCCCGCTATATCTCTCCTACTAGACTCCTGCAGTTCAGTTACAACCTCCGATCCAATTTCTATGATGTTTCCCCCTCGGTTGAAAGACGTATATACTGATTACTTCTCCCTTAGACATCTTGAATTAATCTTTATATTCATGTAGTGTGCTGGCTTCTTTTAAGGCTAGAATTGTTCGTCTACTACTGAAGAAACGGTCACTGCCTCCTTTCAGGTCACCCAACCACCTACCTGTGGCTCTTTGTGGCAGCAGCTAAAATCCTAGAAGGCTTTGTGTGTACATTTTTAGACTTTTGGATGATGTGGCCTAATAGGGAAATAACATTTGTTACCATTGCAGTTGTAGATAATCCCTGCCTTGCTGAAGATGTCTAGAGTATCAATGCCATGATCCTCTTGGTTCAGTCAGCAGCATTTGTCACTGCCTCCATTCTTTTCTGTTTAATGAACGCGGCATACCTGGTATTGGAGGAACCGTACTGGAGTAGTTACACTCCTTTCTCTTGGATAGGACTCACTGTAGCACTTGTTCCCTTCCTCTCTCCAATCAATTATGTCAGTGGTACATCGAAGGGCATCACCACTTTTTTTCAACATATACCTTAGGCCCCTTGCTGAGCTCATTCACTCTTGGCTTACCCAACTGTACTGTTATACAGATGACACTCCACTGTTATTTAAGTTTGATTGGGACGCTCTGCCTGCCTTTCTATGCGTCGTGGGCACCTGCAAGGTGGCTGTGGCCTCCTGGGCAGCTGTGGCAATTGGACACCCCCCTCACAGAAACCTCTCTTCCAGTACAAAGGTGACAGGGGTTTGGTTAAAGCAGTTGTTGTTTGTTTATTGTTTTGGTCGGGGGCGTTGCTTCTCTGACCTGGGGTATTGGAGTTGAGGTTTATTTCTATGTTCACGCCCAGACTTGCTACATGCACTCAGTGTTTTGCACTGCTTCTAATGATGAAGCTGAGTATCGACAGACAGATGCCTGGTAGGTGTGTGCTTGGGTCGGATGGGGGTGGGGGTGACTGGCTGCTAGGCCTGGGTGGAGACTCTGGAGAATGATTCACCTGCCTAGAATGCCAGGATTTGGAATGCCATAGACCTTCATCTCCTGGAATGTTCGGGGAATGAGATCCTTCACTAAACAATAAAAGGTACTGTCCTCCTGGCGATGCAGAGGGGTGGATGTGGTGCTCCTTCAGGAGACGCATTTAGTGGGAGCAGAGGTGACTAGACTGCAAAGGAAATGGAGAGGACGAATCTATGTCACTGGGTACTCTGTGTTTTCCAGGGCGTGTTGATTTGGGTGTGGGCTTGGGTCCCCTTTGAGGTCAAGAAGACATACATCAATCAGGAAGAACGCTATGTCCTCCTGATGGGACGACTCAATGGGTTTCGGTTACTGCTGGGTAGTTAGTGTTTATGCCCTGAATGTGGGGCAGGCCATTTTCTTTAATGCCGTTGATGCAGCGGAAGCGGGGGTAATATTTTTTTACAATAAAGACCAATTTCATAACCACCTGTCTTTCCCCGCATAATCTAAATTTGGCCCATACCTTTCACAATTCGGTCCTCCGATGAATCTTTTAAGTAGAGTTGACAGGGATTGACTATTGACAAGATGGATTATATCCCCCTTATGAGGACCTACAACAAAGGGAATATTTCCACGAACAAAGCAATACCAATACAAAATTCACAATACATTAACACATCAATAATGACAAACTCCAAATATTTATCAAATTACCTTTATCTATTTCTTGGTATATGAATGATCAATCAAACGATACAACATCGAATCATAGATCATCTCACAAGTGAAAGTAAGCAATTCACAATAACCTCTCATTTAACAAGCATGAGTGAGTGGATAAGAGAAGAGACAAAAGAGCATTGCAATAAGATCAATGCAATTACAGAGTATCATACGAACCTAGAGAAACTATTGCACAGTGTGCTAATAGTCAGAAGAGCTAACCCTCCGGCCGGAAGGGAATAGCTGAGACAAACTCTTAGGCTGAGGTGCAAAGTTAAAGAGTCAGGATCAGACAGCAGCCAGCCAACTAGAGAAGCTCGAAGGAAACGGCAACACAGCTCTCTCCTCTCAGGAAACGGCTTCGCTCTCGCCTCGACGCTCAAAGACGCTTCTCAAAGACACACCAAAGTTGATCTTTTTGACAAATTCTAACACTAGTAGGTATACCCTAAATGTTAAAGTCCATCCCTAACTTTGTTTCAAAATCTCGAACATCCACAGTTCTCATTGGTCAATAATCACAGGGTGTTCAGTCACACCACTTCCATCGCACCTAACTTTCAAAAGTCCTTTGTTAGAGCCAGGCTGTCGTCACCGTCCTTCAGCAGGAGGAAATCACGATATTCTTCTTCCGATGCTCGTGCACATTTTCTCCAGACATTCGCAACATTTACTAGGACCGTTCTCCACAAAGCTAAACTATTTCCCCAGACAGTAAGGAAGTTCCGCTGATATCCCTTCTACACCACAGTCGACAAGAAAATATTCATTCTAGGTGAAGGACATAACACATTTCTCTTGCGGCCTACATTCTAGAAGCAAATTAATTCTAACAGTGATTTAAGGCCTCCTCTGCAAGTTTGTCATTTCTCTAGGAAAATAAAACAGATTTCAGTTATTTGTTCACAAGAAAATGCTCCTTTACATTATTTGCTTTAGTCTTCTGTTATTCTATTATAGGTTCAAATATGCTCATACATTTCTAATTTTCTATTTTAATACCTTTATGTATTCATTCAATGCAAATACATCTTTCACATAAAGCTCTTTTTAAAACACATTTCTCGCTTTGCACTTTTCACGTTTTTATGTAACCTCTAATGTACATGAAAGAAAATAAGTCTCTTCTCCTTTACTTGTGAAAACTCAATCTTAACATCTCTGTGCAACATTTATTTGCGGCCTGCAGAACAACCATGTACCATTCTGCACATTTTTACGATTCAAATACCCCATGTTAATGTTTTTTTCTTCAGTTAATCACACGACTCTTTGATAATAATTTTACGAAGAAAGAGTTTGATCCGAGCAGGTTTATTTTTGCGAAAATCCTGCTCTATCACTGTCACTGATGTGCTCTCCTCTGACCCTGATGCTCTGATGCTACTGGGGGGATACTATAATTGTGTAGGTGGAGACCACCACTTCGGGACTCCCCGATGGTGCAATCCAAAAAAAACGAAAACACAACAACCGCCTACCCTGATGCTTGTTTCCAGTCCAGGGAGGACCTGGCTTGGCAGTTCGGGCTGGACTGTTCCCATTGGGCGCAGGGTTAAGACTGATTTGCATATGGCTGGGTCCAAACTGGAATGGCCATGGTGAGCAAAAAAACTATGGATTTAGGCCCAGATCTCTGTACTGGGGTGAATGTACGACATTGTTCTGCATTCTGTCCATCAATTGTTGTTTTTGCATCTGATAGTGCAGACAGCACAGAGTTTCAGGGGCTCTAATGACCACTGGCACTTAACAGATGTGTGAAGGTCACAGAATGCAGGACGCAAAAAATACTAATTTTAGTCTCCAGTGCATGCATATACCCCTGGCCAAAATACTGTGCTCCCTTGACTTGACAGTGCCGATCACCACCATGGAGTACTTGTGCCCACAATATGTGGCCATAACCAACTGTTGGTCACCCTCTGCTAGGGTAGGCATGTAGTGCCTATTCCAACTTGGTGCCTTTTACCTGGTTACTTACATGAGTTCACCTTTCAAGACCCCCTGGGGGAAACTATCTCAGTACTTTAAGACTGCTTCCCACATTAACTTTGAGTGGGATGCCTTTAAGGCAGTAATTCGGGGCTACTGTCTCAGTCAGTCGGTGGGGGTAGAGCATGCGCTCCGGACTGAGTTGACCCCCTAGAGGATGGCATTCGTAGATGTGAGAGCATAATCCCTGACTGCCCCTGTGCTAGGACAGCGCTGCGGGAGGAAATAGGAAAACATGCTGCTGTGTTGGATCAGCGTAGATCCTTAAAGCGGCGCAAATAACGGAAAAGCACGCATGCGGAGTTAAACTGTTGGCGTGGTTGGTTTACCTCGGGGATATTGGAGGCCCCATCACCCGAATTTTGGACCCGAGGGGAAACCCGGTATACATGCAGCAAGATAGTCACACTGTGTTCACTGACCACACCCGGGAGTTATTTGAGACGCCTGACTACATCCTGGATACCACACTAGACACGTTCCTATCCAGGGCGACATTGCCCCATCTGACGGCAGACGACGACGAGGCAATAGTGGCCCCTATCATGGAGCGCTAGAGCTGCCTTCAAGGCCCTGGCTCGAGGGAAGACTCGCAGGACTGATGGTTTACTGGTCGTGTTTTATCAGACCTTTGCCTCACAACTGATCCCGCGGTTAGCTGAGATGTATGCGCACATTGGACTGCGGGTCGTCACTTGAAACTACTGGAGAGGCCCTGGTGGTGTCTGTGCCTAAGTCGTCGGGAGAACCTACGGACGTATGCGCCTACAGCCCCCTTTCAATGCTGAATCTAGATTAAAAGATTCACAGTACATTGTCTCTACTTTGGTACACAAGGACTAAAATTGATTAATTCCTAGACAGAATACTTCTTATACCCTCTGACTTCTGTATCACATGTTGTCCATAACCCCAGTGAACTACCAGGCCAGAGCAACGGTCCTCTCGTTAGACATCCGGAAAGCATTTGACACCCTACGTTGGGATTAATTACAAGCGGTTATGGGCAGCATTTCCCTGGAGTAAATGGGTTGCACTGCTGAGTAGGGTATGTACCGAACTCTGCATCTCGGACCCCTTCGGGATGTTCAGGGGCACCAGTCAGGGCTGCCTCTCTCACCCATGCTCTTTGCCTTGGCCGTTGAGCTCTTTGCATGTATACTGCAGACTGAGGAGCAGCAGAGGGATCCCATTACATGACAGAGAGCATGTGGTCTTGCTGTATGCAGACGGCATGCTCTTCTATCGACGAAGCACCCAGACAGGTGTCCCATGATGCATGGAGCTGCTGGAGGTTTTTTGGGTGGGTCTCTGGGCTTTGTCCTAACTGTTTGAAAACCTATGCCTTCCCAATATCACCAGATTATGTAGACTGCCTCCCCCCTGGCACCGGTGCGACTACTGGGGGATCCAGTAGGTTCCCAAGGTCTTTAAATGCTTAGGTGTCTAAGTATGACATGTGGATAAGGATCTGATCGAGGGCAACCTGTGTTGAACAATATGTGATCTGAGAGGCATTGTGGCAATCTGGCGAACACTCCGGCTCCCCATAATGGCCAGGCTATCCCTGACCAAAATGGTTATGCTCCCTATAGTCCTGTATTACTTTGCGAACCTGCCGATCTGGATCCCGAAGATTTGTTTTCATACCCTGAATGCATTGCTCTGGGACCTGATCTGGGATGGACGGCGCACCCAGGTGTCGCTCTGTACTCTTCAGAGACCAACTGACAAGCGTGGGCTGGGCGTTCAAATTTACTACTGTGTCACAGCTGCAGTGGTTGGCGGGAATAAGTTTGGCGATGTTGAGGAAATCGGAGGCACGAGCAAGGAGGGAGCGCTAACTGCAATGGTTTTAGAAGTAGGGGTGACACTGGCCCAAAAGCTGTTGGAGAGGGGCGCTCACTAGGGTTGGCCCTGCTCCCCTATATGTCCCTGTGCTGCTGCTAGGTGGATTGCGGATGGTGAGGGGGGATTCATGATGACACAGCTCATGGCAACCTGGACAGAAACAAATTTGGCGACATTGAGTGACTGCTACAATGAAGGGGGCCCTCTGCACACCAGAGGAACTGACAATGGGAGATGGGCTCAGAGATGGTCAATTTCTGACACATGGGGCAGTGGTGCAGGTACGGCAGGACCTCTATGGGGCCTCCGACCTGGAACCACCCATGCGTGAATTCTTGCAGACATTAGTAACGTTTGGACAGGGAAAATACCTAATCTTGTGGCTATACATAATGTCACAGGCAATGCTAGCGGACCTACTGCCGGCACTGTTAGACAGAACAGCAATTTACGGGGAAGGAATGGGAAAAGACTCCATCATGCACATACACGTCCACCCATAACACGTAATTTAAATTCACGCAGTTAAACTACCTACACTGCACCTGTCTCTCATCTCATAGCTGAATGTGATGCAGCTCATTGTGTACACCTGCTGCGCCCTTGTTGATTCAGATTTCATGCAGATGGTGTGGGATTGTCCACTGATCGTATGCTTCTGGACACTTGTGGTGAATGATAAAGGACTCACCCTTCGCAGACACCAAGTATTCAGGGCAGAGACATGCCTTTTAGGCTTATACCACAGACAGCAGGAAAAAAAACTCTGACCGGATTTAAATTCACCCTGCTGACACGCATGGACACCAACCGAGTAAGCATCACAACGACTACACACCTAATCTAGACTGGGAAGGTTACAAGTTCTAGTTGATCACTATTTATTGTTCACCCTTACGCATAATGTGCACTATACCCTAGACATGCATGATGAATTGAGACTGATTCAGTAGAGTTATAGGATGAGTCTATATAGCATAGGAAGGCTTTACCACATCATGAATCAACTGAGGAGTGGAAACACTATGCACCTTGTATAATACTCTTTACGTTTAGCCACAATTTGTGTTGCAATGCCTAAATGTCACTAAGCACTGTGTGAAATGTTACCAAAAGCTAAAACCAATAAAAAGGTTATTTCAAAAACCCTATTATTTAAATTTAATGTCTGTGCCTCGGTCGATATATCTTCTTGCTGTTGTCTCTTAAGACATCAAATCTTGGATGGGTCACTACTGGCTGAAATGAACAACTGACAAAACTGAAATTTTGGTAACTGGAAGTATGACCGAGTCTTTGGCATCCCTTCTTATGGCATCGAACTTCAGGACAAGTGCCCTCATTTGGTGCCTGCAGTCTACGCAAAATCCAGTGACAAAAAAGCATCCTTGCCACTTTACTTACTCAACTCCTATTCTGAAAGCCTTACATTGGCAGCCTAGACAAGTCAACATTACTTTTGCTGTTCTATGGATCAATCTTTGTACGTGGCTCTCCTCACTTCACCTCTGATTTTTTTGGTCAAATATGAGCTTACCGGAATGCTTTGCTCTGCCAAGCAACTTCTATTAATGGTACTCCGATTCTTGAAAGTCCATTTTGGGGAGTAGGGGGAGGAGGTGGTTACTTCTCAGTACTGGCCTGTACAGTTAGGGAATTCGTTGCTGCTCGTACGGTGTCCACTTTCTGTTGAGGAACAAGTTAACAACTACAACCTTTCTTTTCCAAAAACAACAATATGAATGTATTTTATTCAGAATTCTCTCTCCCTCTCCATGCAACTAGTTTCTATTCCTGGGTTAATTCCTTATTGATGCTAAATCCTTGTGCAAACTGTCCTTAGCACCAGGTGACCTCCATAGGGGCAGTATGCTTTATCAAACACTAATAACAATGTCACTGTAATAAATTACTGCCTGAAAGACATTTGATTTTCATTTCCTGGTAGAGATCTGTCACATTAAATGGGTGTGGAATCGTTCACTTAAGACATCACTTCTTAAATGCACCATGTCAGTCTGTCCATTTGTTTTATTACAAAAGATTCCTTCCAGCTCAACTAAAATGTATTGAACAACGTCATAAAAATGGGAAATGTAAAATAAGACTTGATCAACATGGGCGACAGTGGCCTGTTGAAATTATGTTTTGTTATTAGCATCACAATGGTACATCAAGGAGGAGTTGCTGAAGAAAAACTAGAGGGGAATGACTGTTGGCCTGTTTATGAAAGAATGTGCCTAGATGTCACTTGTTATCTGAAGAGAATGTCCACTTTGAGAAGAACCTAATGGCATATTAGCTGAGAGGCACCTCTTTGAAAAGATGGCTGCCAGAGAAGTTGAAATACAGTGTGGATGGTGATTTACCACTCACAGAAGTGAGCATACGAGTGGAATATTTGTAGACTGCATACGCAAGTACCCTCACTCCATGTTCCAGAGGCCGAAGGACCCCGACATGCATGATGCTCTGTGGTAGACTAGATTCTGTAAGAAGTCATTACAGTGATGTGAGAAAAGTGAATTATTGGTTGGAGAGTTTGTGAGACCTCACAAGTAATAATGTCTCTTCCACGTCCGGTCTAGTTAGAGTTCATTAAATCAAACCTTAGCTCAGTCCTGGGTAGCTGTGGCACAAAGCAGTCTAAGGAAAACAAGTGAAAAGCATTTTTCAGTACCAAAACAGCCGATAAGTAAGAAACACAACACAATAAAAGACCCACTCCAATTTTTAAAAATAGTTTATATTTTGATCTTTCAATAGACACCAAAACTACAAAAATCTGATGAATGGAGCAGAAGTTATGCTTTTTGAAAGGTTTGCATAAATCAATGGAATTCACTCCAAAAAGATTTATAAATCGCTCCTTTTCATTTGTAGTGGTAATCTCTGAGCCTCGACCGCGGAAGTCGGGGCCAAAATAAAAGTTTCAGGCTCACCGCGATGAAGCATGGGTCATATGCAGGCACCGGGTTGGTCCCTGTCAAACCTTTACTTTCGCCCTTAGATACTGTTCTGGCTCTTTTTCCTCATCGGTGGATTCCTCTGCAGCTTGAGTCCGACGTTGGGTTCTATGTCAATGGGCAGGCGAAGTCCAGCGGTCTGATGGAAACCTTGCTGCTCAATGGCATTCGAGGCTAGCTGCGAACTAGCAAGTAACAGTAGTGTATGAGCCTTGGGGTCTGTGTTTGGGGGGGGGGGAAAAGCTATCTTTTAGTTTGACTCAAAGGTTGCAGTTCTGTACAGAGAAAGAGTACTCTCTAGCACCAGCCAAGAGTCCAGGACTTTGGGAGGAAGCGGAGTAGAACTCCATCTCATGGGCTACACCAACGGAGTCCAGGGCAAGTTCAGTGTTATCTGGTCAGCTAGGCTCTGTGTAGGTGAAGGCTTCTTTAGCTTTTGTCTGTGAAGCTTAGCAGGAAGCTAGCCAACTAGCCCTTGGAGTCCACTCAGTGGTCCTTGGCACAAGTGGGAGCAGGTTCCGTTGGTGTCTCTCGCCATGAAGTCAGTAGCAGGAGCAGCCCTTCTCTTTCTGTAGTCCTGCCTTGCTGCAGCCTTTCTTTCTGAGGTCCTCAGTTTCAGCAGGTGCAGCCCTCCTTCAGTTCTTTCCGAGTTCAGTAGTGTTCTGAGACTGGGAGCCAGGAGTTCCACTCAATTTCTGGTGGGGAGGAATCCGTAACCAGTAGGGGCAAAATATCAACGGGGAAACCCTACCCACTCTCATATCACTTCCTGGGGCATAGGCACTAAACAATCCCACAGTGCATCTCTCTGCCCAAATCCAAGATGTCCGAATCCTTCTTTCATGTGTCGGAGCTATCGGCACACCCCTGAGGTGTGTCCAGTAAAATGAGCAGCTCTCACTGGAAAACAAGTTCTGCAACATGTTTTCCCCCTGTGGAAGAGATACCAGATTGTCTACATATGCAAAGAAGAGGGCAAGCATTTGCCTGGCCCTTTGAACCTTGGCCAACTGCGGCCACAGCCCTCTGGGCATCCTTTCAAGAGAAGGTCACACCTCCTCCCACCAACAGGCCTTTTGTTCCCCTTTACTTGGAGCCATTCACACCTGCCAGGAGGGCAGCAGGCTGTCTTGGCTGACAACTGGTGTAGTGAATCAGAAACCGCTACTAGAACTTTGTGGCAGAAAAGTACTGACTTTCTTAAGTTCCCTTTATAGTAAAAGTTACTTTATTCAGTCTTCAGCAATAAGTTTGGTTTAATGTAGCAAATCATTTGATACCTTGAAATACTATATTTGGTGGTCCCAAATGGGAGTTAGCACTTTGTGGTTGGGCTAGTGTAACCCCATGTTAGCCAATGGGACTACCAGCCTTGCTGCAGCGAAAATGACAATAGCGGGTGTTCTCTGTCAGGACATGTAAAGCATAGAAGAAACGTCCTTTGTTTTTAATATTCTGCAGCCTGCCTTATGGGCTTATGAAGCCTGCCCTAGAGGTGACTTATAAATATTAAAAAGGAAGGTTTTGGACTTGGCAGAAGAGTTTATTTTGCCAAGTCGGGTGGTAGGTTAAAAAAACATAGCGATATAGGTAAAAAGGCCTGTCCCTTGGACAGTGCTTTTGCTTCTATCACTACCAGCCACCACATAGCTTGGGTTGAATTGGCAGTAGCCACCCTCACCCTGGATGTTTCCCTGACAGAGCAGTGCTCTGATATTTACAAAGCGAAGAACATGAATAACTTACACTGAGCTTGCATGACTGTTGCATTTATTGGAGGAAATGCACAGGGTAATCTGAGAAATGTGCAAGGATGATGCAGCGCAGGATACTTGTTTCCCAAAAATATGTCACACATCTTTAGAGTGAAAGTATTGTTGAGCTAAATTGATGGTGTATCAAAGTTAGTTGTGCTGAATACAGAGTAATGGCATATATGTTCTGTTTTTTTGCTTAATACGCGCATGGTGATATATTGTTTGTTCTGTAAGATGCATAATGTGCAGATTCTGGTAGCAATTATTTTATTGTTATCCAGTACAATATTGTGCAGGAATAAAAGTATTTTGTTCTTCTTTAGTTGGCAGAAGATGGCAGACTACCTGTTGGCTAGCATTATTGCCCCAGATGATCTTGGAACAATAATCGACTTTAAGGAATTCTGGAGAGGGAAGATTCAAATATACGAGAGAAAGGTAATCCTTTGTGTGTCCTTGTCAGCATGTTTCTTCAGTAAGGTGCCTTGGGAATTGTTAGACCTGGCCCTTTTTGCAGGATTATACCCAAACATTTTGACTTCCTTCTGTATTTTTTCTGACCTGTTTTTGTTGGCTTCAGGACTCTAGCACTGAATAGCAGTGGTAAGGTGCCAAAAGTGCATGTGCTCTCTCCTTTAAACACGGTATTATTGGCTTTCACCTGTTTGGCATATTTAATGTACCTGCAAGTCCCTTATACAGTGGCATCCCATATACCCAGGCCCTGTAAATTAAATGCTACTAATGGGCCTGCGCAAAAACAACAATTGATGGACAGAATGCAGAACAATGTCATACATTCACCCCAGTACAGAGATCTGGGCCTAAATCCATCGTTTTTTTGCTCACCATGCCATTCCAGTTTGAACCCAGCCATATGCAAATCAGTCTTGGCCCTGTGCCCAATGGGAACAGTCCAGCCCGAACTGCCAGACCAGGTCCTCCCTGGACTGGAAACAAGCATCCTAGGACCGGTTTCGGGGTTTCACCCCTCTTCAGCCACGATAGCTTGACTCCAGTGGCATGGAGAGCACGGGACCCACGTCTGGGCATACCCGTCCCACTCGGGGTGACAAATGCAAAAACAACAATTGATGGACAGAATGCAGAACAATGTCATACATTCACCCCAGTACAGAGATCTGGGCCTAAATCCATCGTTTTTTTGCTCACCATGCCATTCCAGTTTGAACCCAGCCATATGCAAATCAGTCTTGACCCTGTGCCCAATGGGAACAGTCCAGCCCGAACTGCCAGACCAGGTCCTCCCTGGACTGGAAACAAGCATCCTAGGACCGGTTTCGGGGTTTCACCCCTCTTCAGCCAGGATAGCTTGACTCCAGTGGCATGGAGAGCACGGGACCCACGTCTGGGCATACCCGTCCCACTCGGGGTGACAAATGCAAAAACAACAATTGATGGACAGAATGCAGAACAATGTCATACATTCACCCCAGTACAGTACACTGGAATCAAGCTATCCTGGCTGATGAGGGGTGAAACCCCGAAACCGGTCCTAGGATGCTTGTTTCCGGTCCAGGGAGGACCTGGCTTGGCAGTTCGGGCTGGACTGTTCCCATGAGGCACAGGGTCAAGACTGACTTGCATATGGCCAGGTCTAAACTGAGGTGGCATGGTGAGCAAAAGAATGATGGATTTAACCCAGATCTCTTGACTGGGGGTGAAGGTTTTGATTTCTTCCGCATTCCGTGCATCAATTGTGTGTCTTTTGCTTTCTCGCCCTAAGTGCGCTGGGTATGCCCAGACGTGGGTCCCAGGCTCACTGTGCCACTGGAATCAAGCTATCCTGGCTGATGAGGAGTGAAACCCCGAAACCGGTCCTAGGATGCTTGTTTCCGGTCCAGGGAGGACCTGGCTTGGCAGTTCGGGCTGGACTGTTCCCATGAGGCACAGGGTCAAGAATGACTTGCATATGGCCAGGTCTAAACTGAGGTGGCATGGTGAGCAAAAGAATGATGGATTTAACCCAGATCTCTTGACTGGGGGTGAATGTTTTGATTTGTTCTGCATTCCGTCCATCAATAGTGTGTCTTTTACTAATGGGCCTGCAGCCCGGCTTGCACCACCCACAGAAGTGGCCTTTTAAACCCGTCTTGGGCCTATCACTGCAGGGCCTGCGTGTGCAGTTTACTGCCATATTGACTTGGCATTTAAAGTTACTTGGCAAGCCTGAGACTCCCCTTTTACTACATATAGGTCACCCCTAAGGTAGGCCCTAGGTAGCTCTATTGGTAGGGTGCTGTGTAGGTAAAAGGTAGGACATGTGCCTTTTATTTTGTGGCATGTCCTGGTAGTGACAAACCCCCTATTTCGTTTTTCACTGCATTGAGTGCTGCTCCTCTCATAGGCTAGCATTGGATATTTCCTTATATGTTTGTAAGTGGTAATTTCTTATCTGAAAGAAGTAGTGTTGCCAAGTTAGGTATGTTTGGAATAGTGGTGATAAATCCTGCTTATATATAGGTGTACGTGGGTTTTTCATTACTATTGTAGAAATGCCACTTTTAGAAAGTGATCATTTCTATGTGCTTATGACTCTTTGTGCTTTGCAGCCTGACTCCAATCCACGTGTAGGGCAGAGTGACAGCTAGGCTTTGTGCATACTTTCCAGACAGTCATCACACAGGAAGGGTTGGAGTGTAACAGGGTTACATCTGCATACTGAGTGGTCTTCCTGGGATGGGGGCGCGCTTACATTTGTAAAGGCTGTGTCCTGACCTCACACAAAGGGCTCATTTACCCCGACTGTAGGTCTGGAGCCAGAGCTGGGTTGAAAGGGGGTGTTGGGCACTTCTAAATTTCTTTTGAAGTTACCTCCACATCAAAGATGTTTTGGAGTATAAGTACAGGGGCTCTGACCCCATGTTTTTAGACACTTCCTGGGACTTGTAACGAGACGCTGCTGGCTCTACAAAGTGCACATTGCCAAGAAACTGCTGTGCTGCCAGGAGGAACCACCATATGGACTACTTGCTTTGTTGTGCTGGTCTGCTGCCTACTGATTGCTGGACTGCAGAAGGGACTGCCACCTTGCATCTGCCCTGATTGTGCTGGCCTGCCTGCCTGTGTTCCTGTTCCTTTGTGTCCCTGGTACTCTCCCAGGAGCTAAGTACGCACTGTTGCCTGCTCCTGTCTTTTACCTTGTGCCTGCTCTTTTGTCCCAGAGTGCAGCGCGTGGTGAGCGGTCCTCAGTTTCATCAACATGGTGGGCATTGCGTCAGGCCCCTGGTTTCTCACACTAGCGCCAGAACTTGAGGCCTGGGCTCTTGCCTTTGGGTTCCATAGCGGAGTGCGTGGTGAGTGCTTACCTAGGCTTCCCGGATGGAGTTTTGAGGCTGCAAGTGCATGGTAATTCATGTGGCTGATTTGGGTTCTTGCACTCATGTGGTGATTCATGTTTTCTTTATTTCATAACCTGTTGCATTTCATGCCCTGATGTTCTTGTGTATGTCATTTGGATTCTTGCACTGTCAGGATAATGAGTACTATTTCAGGACTGCACAGTATTTATGATCTATGTTGTGTTTGGTATTTGATTTGTGTACAATATATACCATATTTTTATATAATCCGATGTGGAGTCTATTTTGTGGTGTGTTCATTGTGTTACTGGTGTGAGTTTGTTGTGCAGACACTTTACGCATTGCCTTTGAAGATAAGCCTGACTGCTCTGTGCTAAGCTACTAGAGGGTGAGCACAGGTTCTTTGGTGTGTAACTTACTTGCCCTGACTAGGGTGGTGAGTTCTGCCTGGCCTAGTTGCATACCCTAGCCAACCAGAAACCCCATTTCTAACAGGAATTATTTTGCACAGCAGGCAGAACCAGTTGCATACGTATAGTCCAGTTTGCCTTGACAGCCTTAAATGCTGTGAAGTCCTACTTCCATAGTCCATTGTGTTTCCCATATTTTCTCTGAATTAGCTGAAACACAACTCGTGTACATTACGTTGGTGCATTCTTAAAATATGTGTCTGGATGTAAACATATCATTCTTATTTTTTTTAACCCCCTTCAATTATTCTTGTAGAATGGCCACTCTACTGGTTGTTAAATGATATTGCGACTGATTCACAAAGGCATGTAAGAGTGGGATAAGAGCGCATTGGAAGTAATCTTTTTATATACTCTTACATGTCTTTGTGAATTGGCTCTAATACATCTAAAATGGGAACTAAATGGCAATGTTCGTATACAGTTACTATGACTAGAAAGGACTGTGCCTTCCTTGTATTTTTACTAATAGGGGTTGGATGTTTTAAGCCAGATTCTCTTATAGCTAGAATCTGTCTTCCTCAGTCAGATTGACTCAATTGTTTTGGACTTGGAAATATTTTTCTCCTAGAACAAATGTGTGTAATTCTTCTATTAGGGGTCCAACAGAGCTTTTCCGGTTTGTCAGTGACACCACCATAACGTCAGCAAATGGCAAAAACGTAACTTTATTTCTACCCAGTCATTTCCCAGTATGTGCTGCTACGGATTTTTGGGGCCAATAGTTAATAGATGTAAAGAGAAGGGTTGACAGCGGGCACCCTGACTTGTCCTTTATTCAGTCTTCAGTGGTTCCAAGTCGTGGCCCTTGATATTGACTTGACATGCTCTGGAGTTAGTCTGCTTAGTTGGGCTTGTTGCACGCACGGTCTGATGGACACATCAGTTGGTTCAGCCTTATAAAGCGCTTCGTCAAACTGGAAAAACACTGTCCATTAATATGTCACTCCTAACAGTGTCATCTGAGTGTTTGATGGCTAGGATATGAGATTTGGCCTGTTTCATCCCATCTTAGCGGCCAATATATTCCCGGCCTCTGTACCTCTTTTTCATAATACTTTGTTGAATTTTCACTAATGAGTATTCCACTTTGTTGAGCTCCATTAATCGGAGCTAGCCCCTATGTTAACTATCTGGCTCCAAATCGTTTGAGAAAGGGTTTTCATATTGCCTTCTTCCAACTTTTGAAAATTGCTTTTAAGGCCTGCATAACAGAGTTGCGTATCTTAGTAAGTCTACTAGCTCCCATCCACTACACATGTCCCTCTAACTACATCCTTCATAGAGTTCCATAGCACTTTAAGACTACAGTCTCTTCTGTCATTATGTTGGAAAAGATCTCTCATTTAGGCATGTATAGCTTCCCTAGCAACTCTCTCCCGCAAAAGGTATTTGTTAAATTGCCATCTTAGGGTCACCCCCCCCCCCATCAAATTTGAATGTAATTGTATGTCTCTCTCACTATGTTGTGTTCTAGTAATTTAAAAAAAAAAATGTCAGTTCTGCTGCCAGACCTGTGAGATGCTGAAAAGTGAGAGTAGTCTCTTTCACCTTGATGAATACGTCTCCAGGTGTCGCATGCCCAATTCTACCAGCTGTCTATTACCCTTTTCTGACAGAGCGACAGTTTCTCATTTGTGTCCTGAATGATTTCGCTCCCATCTAATACCATAATCCAGTCCTCCATTAATTTGTGTATTGTCTGGTATAGGAGCGCTTCCTAACCCTGACTCTGTGCTTAAACTGTGGCCAGCTAGGTCTCTTCCCCTTAAGGAGCCATTTAAGAATACGCTTTCCATCAAGATTCTAACATGCTTCCAGCCAGGATACCCATACCTTTGGTTTTAGTGTTTGTAGAGGAGATATGTTGATGTGGGAAGGCCCTGGACATGATCTGTTATGTGTCTTTATCAAATAGATGTTTCTCCTGTATAACATGCATCCTCGTGAAGTTTTTTAGATTCCTGTAGGACCCTTCTCCTCTTCACTGGCATGTTAAGATCCCTGATGTTAAAGAAGATTGGTGTTATGTGTCTATCCATTAATGAGTGGTCAGAATTGCTCTATATCGATCAGTGGTGGCCCGTTTCTTCCTATATCCAGACCTGCCTGTGAGTGTCATTCAGATTGTGATGAATCTGTCCGATTAGCACGATCATAGTTTCACTAAATTCCTCCCTCCCAACTTGTAAAACTAACCGTGAAAACGGCAAGACAATATCTTTGGGTGTCTATGCTCTCACTCCTTTAAACAACAGCAGGTCCTTTGTACTCGATACGGAATACATTGGAGTAAGTTCCAAAGTTACTCACTTATATGGGTCTGTTCACAATTCTATCCCAAGTCACTCCCACTTCTCCACCAAGGGCCTATGATAAAATTGTTACTCTTTAGTTCCATCATATACTCATCTGGCTGGGATGTCAGAATTCCAATCTTCATTATTGCTGAGAAGACCTTGTCCTGCTTCTGCTACTGTAATCCCTGAAGACCTCCATTTTTCTTTCTCCGCCTTTCTTTCCTCTCTCATGGGTTCCCGGTTTGGTTTAATGTTGCATCGTCTCTTCATAATTTCTATGTCTGCCCTTTCTATTGTGGAGGATCCATTCTCATTCAGTCTGAGGTGCTGCTTCCCTGTGAGACATCATCAGGCAAGATGCCCAGGATTCCTGGTGCTTCTCATAGCAATATATTTTGGAAGTGCTGGTTTTTTCATTCAAAGCAACTCTTAAAGGGGTGCCTCCATCTGAGTGGGAAATCGCTAAGCTTAATCTTTAATAAATCATGTAGTGTTCTACGACAAGGTTATAAACAAATGAGCCAAGTCAACATTAGTTGTTCTTGGGTCAACAAATGGTCACCAATGCTTAAACTTAGGGTTTTCTGCAGGCAATTTTAACGTAGCTGTACAAAACGTGTGTAGTAAGGTGCTAGTTTCTTTAGATATTTTGGGGTTTGACAGTGTAGAAGATTTTGAATTTGATCCTGGAGTCAACTAATAGTCAGTGGTCTTGCTTGCAGAGATTTAGGCACACTCTGGCTGCTGGCTTTGTAGCTTGGTAGTGAGATTTCTGGGGGCCCTGTGTAAAAGATATTGAGGTAATCCAGGCTTGCCAAGGCCATAGTTTGTCAACTCCTCTCTGTGATCAGTGTGGAGCAGTGGTGGAATTATTTAGGAGTAAGAAGTGCTGGGGATTTATACTCTTGTCTTCAGTTTTGAGGTCAGAAACAACGAGTTGAGAGTCCAGAAGTTCTCCCCAGATTCCTTACTTTCAGAGAGATTGGAAGAGTGGTGCTGAGGCCTGTGGGCCAGTTGCAGAATACAATGTCACACTTGGTTGCTCTGATTACTAGAGCTTTGGTTTCAGCTCCTCTCATGCAAATATGCATAATTCGGAAAGGTAAGTCATTTAAGCACATTGTGATATTTGTTGAGTTTTCTACTTTGGTGCGGAAGTGGATTTGCATTTCATCCATTTTTATGTAAATGTTCATGTGATACTGATTTCGAAGTTGTCATAGGGTACACATAGATATTGAATGAAAGACACGAGGGGTGATTATTTGGGCACGCCACAGGACAAACTGTGTAAATGATTTAGCTCATCCAATCCTAACTTTTGGCTGCTGTTGGTCAGAAAAGGCTGGATCCATGAAAGAGCAGCTCCAACTATACTCGCCCATTGCTCCAGACTTTCGTTCAGTATTGTGTGGCCAACTGCATCAAAAGCAGCTGATACGTTAAGTAGTGTTAGGACCAGTGTTCCCTCTAAGGGAGGATATGGCCTAAAGGCTAGAGCGGTCCACCTCAAAGCTGCAAAACCGGGTTCGAGTCTTGGCAGGGATGCTCCGCATTCTGTAATTGTGGGCAAATCACTCAATCTCCCCGTGCCTTACAAAATTAATGTGTTTATCTGTAACGCAACTGGTGCTCATGTAAAGCGCTCGGATACCTTCGTTTGGGTTGAGTTTGCGCTATAAAGATGTGTGCTTGCGCACCTGCCCAGCCTTCCTCTATATGCTGCGCAGTAAGAGAGACCGAGTTAAATCTGAAGTCGTCCTATTTTTCAGTTTAAAGATGTGCGTTCTTTTTTCATTGCTTTTCCATCCGGCCGGGGTCTGCGCTTTAAGAAAGCCTCCCAGTTTCTCTGTTTAGTGAATTATAAACTTTGACATGCTGATGCACATTTTTAGGTTTCGCCTGCACAGCGCTGTGCTTGAGAAATCTATTGTTTTTAATATAAACTTAAAAGGGACTAGCATCCCACCTCCTCTCTTTCCGGGCTTCTCATTGGTTCATGTGCATGCAATTTGCCTTTCCTCCATTTCTATTGGCTGTTGCATATTTTCCTGCATTTACCAATGCTTGTTACTCGTCTGCTTCTCTTATCAGTTTCCCACCGCTGAAATACTGTTAACATATGCTTTGGTGGAACTATATTTTCATAGTTTTGCCTTTTTACTCTTGCAGAATATTTATATAGCCATTTATCACCCCGAGAGATTTAGTGATTTGCATAGAATCACAGGATGTTGCGGCGAGACTCGAACCGGGATCCCCAGCTCTTGAGTCAGCAGCTATGACCTGAGAGCAGCTTTGGCTGCTGTGCAGTGGTGGCTGGTGACATTTGAAAGTGGTGGAGCGTAAAATTATTGTCGTACTGCACTGGGGCTAGCGCGCGCGCCCGAATAACCTACGGGGGGTTCGGGATGTTTACCCGCCCCCCCCCCCCACCCCCCCGAGAACATTTTGAAAAAAGAGTGGACAAATGGTGCATTTTCAAGCAAATTTGAGGAAGCAGGAAGGTTAATAAAGCAATACGATTTAATTATTTATGATTTAAAAAATTGCAAATTTTTATGGGCCATAGAGGTGATGGAGATACGTCACTCCGGAATTATCTAGTGTTACCATTTTACAAAGTGTGCATGAAGATTACAAAAAAAAAATGTGAAACCCGTGGCCAAAAAAATGATTATTGCTGTATGCCTTAAGGTATCAAGACGAAGGTATCCGAGCGCTTTACATGAGCACTAGTTGCATTACAGCAGGACACTTCATTTGTTAGGCACGGGGAGATTGAGTGATTTGCCCAGAATCACAGGATGTTTGAGCCTCCGCCAGACTCTAACCCGGCTCTTCAGCGTCAAAGCCGTCCTCTCAGGCTTAGGGACAAATGGTGGCCTTTGGCCTAATTAGGAATCGAACTCCTAGTAATCTAGCTCTGCCTGCAGTCGTTATTTAACTCTCTTTTACCTACTACTTTTGAGCCACTTTGTAAGGGGGATGTAAAGAGTCCGGGAAGTCGAGAGAGAGAATATGATTATATTTTACTTAAATTACAAGCTTTTCCACATGACGTTTCTGGGGATGAGTGGAGGGGTGTAAGAGACGCAAAGATCAGATTAAAACGTGTAAACAAGGCCGGGGCGTAAAAGAAAGCTTTTAAAAAGCAAATATTAAAACTGCATTGCGCAGACAGGCTTGTGTTCCCAAGGTAACACACCCACTGTGCGCTGCCCTAAGTCTCCCCATGGAAGCATACAACTAGCTGGTGAACGAGAACCGCATGGCAGGAGCAGAGAGGGACTTAATACTTATTTAGCAGCTCGGAAGGTAGAGCAGGGACCGGCTTGGCGCGCTTCCTGAAAAGCCAGCAGGATCCGCAATATGTTACGGCTTTAGAACCCGGAAGCCTCTGCTGACCTGTTATAAATGTGTCTCGCAGCCACACAAGATGTCCAGAAGAGAGCCCCTCGCCTCCGCTCTTTTCTAGTGAATAAGTTTTTCAGACTCCGCTTGGCTGGGTCGAATTTCTCTTGCAGGCAGTCACATGAAAAGTCATTGTTCGGGACAGAGCTGCCAAGCAGGGCACAAGTCCTAAAAAAAGAAGTGGGGGGACTCTCCAAGTTAGGTGGTGTCACAGGAAGTGACATCACGGCAGGAAGTGACATCACGGCAGAAAGTGACATCACAACAGGAAGGACGGGTAAGTCAACGAAATCTTAGAAAGTTTGGGGCGGCCATGCGGGCAAGTAAGGTCGCCATCTTACAAAGTCCAGCTTTTGAACAGGGGGGACGGCGTCCACCCTGTAAAATAAGTGGGGGGACGCCGTCCACCTGCGTGGTACCCCGACTCGTGCCCTGCTGCCAAGCACATGATACGGGTTTTCTTCCTACAAAGAAATGCATTTATTGTTTTTACACAGAAGCATGTTTCTGAAGATGTGGTCCATTAGGGCTTAGTTCCATGACCGTATTAATTGGAAAACACGAGCACTGGCATGCACTCAGGCTGGCCAGCGCTGTCCGAAGAAATGCTGGTCACACGTGACTCAGGCGCAGACGCATGTCTCCGGGTGAATACGTCTAAAAGGCTCCTCTCACGCGCTCGTGTTGGTGTGCTTGTGTGAGTGAGACTGTGTAAAAGTGTACATGTGTAAAATAATTTTATGTTTGTAAGGTTCAGTGTTTGTGTGAGAATGTATGAGCCTGTGCACCTGAGGAAATGTGTGGGTGAGTATGGTGTATACTGATTGTGTGTGGAAGTGTAGGAGTGTGCGACTGAAGCAGTCTTTAAAATTGTGTGTGCGCGTGTTTGCATAAGTTTGATAGATGGTATAAGAGAGGCAGCGTGTGTGCGCAGATGCGTGGATTTGCATGAATGTCTAAAAGTGTGTGCATGCCGGTATATGAGTCTGACAGAAATCGCCTGCATCGGACAGAGAATGCATTTGCGTGACAGTGTGTTTGGGTATGAGTGAGAGAATGAATGAAAATGACAGTGTGTTTCATTGGGAGAATGAGTTTCAGATTGTGTGGGAGAAGATATATGTGTGCGTGTTTCGTATGCATGTAAGAATCTGCTTGTGCGCCTGCACAATTTATTAGTCGGAAACTCGGAATGGACTCAGACAATAAAAGAGAAACGTATCCAAGGCGGCACTTTTCACTGGGGACAAAAAACACCCCTCCACCGACTTACAATTCACGTTTACATATCCTGGTTTACAGCAGGTTTTATTTGCTGGTTAAGATCCCGAATTACACTGTCCTGGACAGGATGCAGGAATCGCGGAAAACGAACAGAGCAGCTGAGTTTAATTTCACGAGGGCATGCATGGGACCTTATAACACCTACACACATTTCGCACACAACCGAACGCACACACAACCGTGAACCAAGCCAGTGGACAGTGAAGCAAAAACTCACAGGTTTCTTAACCGGCACACGACCCCACTTCAACCAAGAGTGCAGTCGCGGCTCGCAATACACGGAGGGGGAAGGGGGGGGGGGGTGTAAAACAAAACATAAATTAAACTTACCTGACGGAATCCCGCGCCGCCTCTGCCTCCGACCTAGACAGGAACAGGCATGCTCCCTCCCCTCCTGTAAGCCAATCACAACGCTGCAATGACAGCGTTGTGATTGGTGGGGAGTCCCGGACGGCGCCCAGCCGGGCACCAGTAGGGACGCCATTTTCTCTATGTAGGCTGCATGCAGTCTACATAGAGAAAATGTAGAGTGCGCATGACTGCTTTGGTCGGCCCCAGGGCCGACCAAGCAGTCTGGGCACTTAGAGTGGTGCAAGCCACTCCTCCCCGAACTGCCCGCCCCCAACCAGGCATTCCCTCCCACCCGCCCACAACCAGGCATACCCCTGCCTTCTCGCAGCGTGAGAAGCAGAAAATAAAATGGTATTTAAAATACTATTTTATTTTCTGCTTCTTGCACTGCGAGAAAGCAGTGGGGCAGCGCTCCGCCGCGCTAATGGTGGAGCCGCCACTGCTGCTGTGCTACATCTCTCCTCTCCCGTGTTATCTGTCAGGGAGCTCTTTTCTTCTCCCGGAGGATGATTGATGAAAACAGCTCTCTATTCATTACATAGGCGAAATCGATGCATTACCAATGTTTGTTACCTCGTGCCTTCACTTTTTGATTATTACTACTGATGGTAGTTCCAATGAGACTGACGACGGTCATAGCTGCTGTATAAGGTAGTCAGAAAGCAGAAGAAGGCAAAACTAGGGGCTTGGCGTTCTACATTTCTGTGTCATTTATAGGACAAACGTGTTTAAGTTTTTATCCCGCCTCCCCCCCCCCCCCCCCAAACTTATAAAGATAGTGCTGTGGGAAATGGGTGGTTCTAAGGGGTTTAACCCCTTTGCTGCTAGGCCTTTTCCCCCCCTGTGCGAAGCCTTTTTTTTGGCTATTTGGGGTAGGGCGCGCTTAGGCCCCTTTAACATTTTGACCACATAAGGTATCCACGCCAAATTTGCGTCCTTTTTTTCTAACATCATGGGGATTGTAAAGGTACCCAGGGTTTGTGGATTCCCCTGGAGGGGACCCAGAAATTAGCCAAAATACAGCAAAATTTTGTTTTCTTTGGGAAAAATGCGAAAAAAGGGCTACAGATGAAAGCGTCTTGTTTTTTCCCTGCAAATGGCATCAAAAAAGGGGTTGTGGTGCTGAAATCACCATCTTCCCAGCTTTCAGGGACAAGCAGACTTTTGTCAGAAAACCAACTTTTTTTACACAGTTTTGGCATTTTTCTGGGACATAGCCTATTTTTGCTATTTTTTGTGCTTTCAACCTCCTTCCAGTTAATGGTAGAAATGGGTATGAAACCAATAATGGATCCTGAAAAGCCATACATGTCTGAAAAGTAGACAAAATTCTGAATTCAGCAAGGGGTCATTTGTGTAGATCCTTAAAGTTTTCCTTATAGAAACTATCAGTTAAATGAAGGAAAAATTGAAAATTAGTTGAAAAAAACAGCCATTTGTGTCAACGTTTTCACCTGTAACTTCTTCTAATTATGACAGCTATTTGAAAGCAATATACCGTTATATCCGCTGGACCTTTCTGGTTGTAGGGATATATAGGACTTGTAGGTTCACCAAGAACCCGACAGAACCCAGAGCCAATAACTGAGCAGCATCTTGCAATGGTTTTTTATTATGTACCGGGTATATAGCAATTATTTTGGGAAAATGTATACATGGAAAAATTGTTATAGAAAGACACCTATGTATTTCTGAAATGGGAACAAAATGTAGATTTTAGAAACAGTAGATATTTGCACATTTCCGAAATTGGGAGTACCCATACTAGCATGAGAATTATAGGTCATTTTTCAAAATGACTTATTTTTTACACATTGTCTTTCATTTGGAAGGCAGAAATGCATCAAAAGTCAATAGGTAATAACAGTTGCTCTACAATTCTGTGTTACCCTAAGTCTCCCGATAAAAATGGTACCTCACTTGTGTGGGTAGGCCTTGAGCCCACAACAGGAAATGGCTCAAAATGCAACGTGGACGTACCACATTTTCACAATGAAAAATTACCCTTTTTTTGCAAAGTGCCTAGCTGTAGTTTTTTAACCCTAGCTCTGCGGGCACTTAGGGAAACCTAGCAAACCTATACATTTTTGAAAACTAGACACCCAGGGGAATTCAGGACGGGGTGACTTGACTGGCTCTCACCAGGTTCTGTTACCCAGAATCCCTTGCAAACCTAAAAAATTGGTAAAAAAAACACATTTTCCTCACTTTTCTGTGGTGGAAAGTTCTGGAATCTGCACGGATCCACAAAATTCTACCCACCCCGCGTTCCCCAAGGTCTTCCGAAAACAATGGTACCTCACTTGTGTGGGTAGGCCTAGTGTCCGCGACAGGAAGCAGCGCAAAACGCAACGTGGACGCACCACATTTTCACAGTGAAAAATGACCCTTTTTTGGCAAAGTGCCTAGCTGTAGTTTTTGAACCCTAGCTCTGCCGGCACCTAGGGAAACGTAGCAAACCTATACATTTTTGAAAACTAGACACCCAGGGGAATCCAGGTTGGGGTGACTTGACTGCCTCCCACCAGGTTCTGTTACCCAGAATCCCTTGCAAACCTAAATAATTGTAAAAAAAAACACATTTTCCCCAAATTTCTGTGGTGGAAAGTTCTGGAATCTGCGTGGATCCACAAATTTCCGCCCACCCCGCGTTCTCCAAAGTCTTACGAGAAAAATGGTACCTCACTTGTGTGGGTCGGCCTAGTGCCTGCGACCGGAAACGGCGCAAAACGCAACGTGGTCACAACTCAATTTCGCAGTGAAAAATGACCCTTTTTTGGCAAAGTGCCTAGCTGTGGTTTTTGAACCCTACCTCTGCCGGCACCTAGGGAAACCAAGCAAACCTATACATTTTTGAAAAGTAGACACCCGGGGGCTTCCAGGGAGGTATGGCTTGCGTGGATCCCCCAACGTTTCCTTACCCAGAATCCCCTCCAAACATCAATTTTAGCTGAAAAAAATCACTTTTTTCACACATTTTTGTGTGGGAAAGTGTGGCATCACTGGCCTCACACAAATTTCCTACCACCCAGCGTTCCCCCAGGTCTCCCGATAAAAATGGTGCCTCACTTGTGTGGGAGGCCCAAGTACCCGCGACAGGCAAGGGCCCAAAACGTAGTGAGGCGACATCAAAATTGCCTATCTCAAAACCACCTGGTTTTGCAAGGGGATCACCTGGGTTTTGGCCCCGTGCTCGGCGGCCATCTAGGGAAACCTACCAAACCCACACATTTCTGAAAAGTAGACACCCGGGGCTTCCAGGAGGTATGGCTTGCGTGGATCCCCCAACGTTTCCTTACCCAGAATCCCTTGCAAACCTCAATTTTAGCTGAAAAATCACTTTTTCACACATTTTGTGTGGGAAAGTGTGGCATCACTGGCCTCACACAAATTTCCTACCACTCAGCGTTCCCCCAGGTCTCCCGATAAAAATGGTGCCTCACTTGTGTGGGAGGCCCAAGTACCCGCGACAGGCAAGGGCCCAAAACGTAGTGAGGCGACATCAAAATTGCCTATCTCAAAACCACCTGGTTTTGCAAGGGGGTCACCTGGGTTTTGGCCTCGTGCTCGCGGCCATCTAGGAAACCTACCAAACCCACACATTTCTGAAAAGTAGACACCCGGGGCTTCCAGGGAGGTATGGCTTGCGTGGATCCCCCAACGTTTCCTTACCCAGAATCCCTGCAAACCTCAATTTTAGCTGAAATAATCACTTTTTTCACACATTTTTGTGTGGGAAAGTGTGGCATCACTGGCCTCACACAAATTTCCTACCACCCAGCGTTCCCCCAGGTCTCCCGATAAAAATGGTGCCTCACTTGTGTGGGAGGCCCAAGTACCCGCGACAGGCAAGGACACAAAACGTTTTGAGGCAACATCAACATTGCCTATCAAAAAATGTTTTGGGCCCTTGCCTGTTGCGGTTACTTGGGCCTCCCACACGAGTGAGGCATCATTTTTATCGGGAGACCCGGGGGATCGCTGAGTGGTAGGAAATTTGTGTGAGCCCGGTGACGCCACACTTTCCCACACAAAAATTTCTGAAAAAAGTGATTTTTTTCCAGCTAAAATTGAGGTTTGCAGAGGATTCTGGGTAAGAAACGTTGGGGGATCCACGCAAGCCATACCTCCCTGGAAGCCCCCGGTGTCTACTTTTCAGAAATGTGTGGGTTTGGTAGGTTTCCTAGATGGCCGCCGAGCCCGGGCCAAAACCCAGGTGACTCCCTTGCAAAACCAGGTGGTTTTGAGATAAGCATTTTGATGTCGCCTCACTACGTTTGGGCCCTTGCCTGTCGCAGGTACTTGGGCCTCCCACCAAGTGAGGCACCATTTTATCGGGAGACCTGGGGAACGCTGGGTGGTAGGAATTTGTGTGAGCCCGGTGATGCCACAACTGTCCCACACAAAAATGTGTGAAAAAGTAATTTTTCAGCTAAAATTGAGGTTTGCAGGGGATTCTGGGCAAGGAAACGTTGGGGATCCACGCAAGCCATACCTCCTGGAAGCCCCCGGGTGTCTACTTTTCAGAAATGTGTGGGTTTGGTAGGTTTCCTAGGTGGCCACCGAGCCTCGGGCCAAAAACCCAGGTGACCCCTTTGCAAAACCAGGTCATTTTGAGATAATGTGTTGTTTATTTCTGCAGCGTGAACATTTTGGCACAATATTGCAAGGAAAATGTGACAGACATTTTGAGGTTTGCAGGACATTGTGGGTACCATAACTTGTTGGGATCCACAAGAGAGATTTCACCATGTACTCCCATGGGGGTTTCGTTTACGACAATATCTACAGTTGGTAGGTTATTCTTAGACGGAATGTACACCTTGGCAGACAGACTAAAAAGACAAAGATTACTGCACAGCCATCTATTCCTCAAGCACACACACATACTGGTTGGATTTGGCACGAGGGCAAGTGATCGTTCAGTATATACAATTTTATTAACAAGAGATTTCACAAAAATGAAATGCACTGTCAATAATTGAAAGGACAAAAAACTGAACCAGTGACTCGCAGCTCGTGAGCTGTAAAGCTACGTCAAGGCCCCAACCGCTTTACAGGCCATTCACACACCTTTCATACGTGATACACACAAGACCATTCACACCACCAGGCACGAAACAAACACATTACAACATTCACAAAAAGGGACAAGGTACACCTTGCTTGAGAAAGACAAAAAAAAAATATTACTGCACAGCCATCTAATCCTCAAGCACACACACATACTGGTTGGATTTGGCACGAGGGTGAGTGATGGTTCAGTATATACAATTGTATTAACAAGTGATTTCACAAAAATGAAATGCACTGTTAATAATTGAAAGGACGAGAAACTGAACCATTGACTCACAGCTCGTGAGCTGTAAAGCCACGACAAGGCACCAACCTCTTTACAGGCCATTCATACACCTTTCATACGTGTGACACATACAAAACCATTCACACCACCAGCCGCGGGCCCATCACATTACAACACTCACACCAGCAGACAGCGCCATTCAAGAGCCCATCACTTTCACACGCCCACATTTCTAACACAGCAACCACACAAGCTGATGGATTGCGTGGAGTGTCGCTCGGCTAGCAGTGTGTGTAGTGACCAGCAGCAAGTCACTACTCACACACTGCCAGCCGAGCGCCAGTGCACGCACACCGCCAGCCAAGCGCCACTCCACGCACACCGCCAGCCAAGCGCCACTCCACGCACACCGCCAGCCAAGCGCCACTCCACGCACACCGCCAGCCAAGCGCCACTCCACGCACACCGACAGCCTAGCGCCACTCCACGCACACCGCCAGCCAAGCGCCACTCCACGCACACCGCCAGCCAAGCGCCACTCCACGCACACCGCCAGCCAAGCGCCACTCCACGCACACCGCCAGCCAAGCGCCACTCCACGCACACCGCCAGCCAAGCACCAGCCTACACACACCACCATCACATTTAGGATTTTTTATACAAAAAAGAAAACACAAACAAATTGCAAATAGATACAAATCTACTAACACAAAATCAGAAACTAAATACATTGCACTAATGCCAACCTTGAAACAGACCAACAATTCTTAAACATTACAGACCAGGCAGTTCACTTTACCACTCATGGTTGCTCCCAATAATTCTTTTGCTTGTGGTACGCTCTATAACAAGCAGGCACACACAGCCCAGGGTTAGAAGGACACTCAGGGCAGTACATACGAGTCTCCTTCCGCGTACCTCTTCGCCAACAGACTCTACATCTCCTAGTGGGAAAGTCTTTTGAGGGTGTAGGAGGAATGTGATCAGGAAAGTGGCGATCTTTCAATCGAGCCACATCCTCCACCACTCCAACTCTAGGAACACTTGCCTGTTCCACAACAACAAGGCTGCCTATGAAAGACTGCTGAAACTGAACAAAAGTCAACTTTGACGCAGGAGAACACTCCTTGAACACAACAAAAGCATTGAAAGTTGCTAAATTGAAGAGATCGATGGCCAACTTCTTATACCAAATGTAAGCCTTACGAATAGCAGTGTAAGGTTCCAACCTCTGATCTACTCTGTCAACACCACCCATGTGCTTATTGTAGTCTAAAATGCACACAGGTTTGCGCACTTCAGCAATCTGACCCCAAACAGCCACAGGTGAAGTACTCTCATCATGGATGGTAGTCAGCATGTACACATCCCTCCTGTCCACAAATTTCACAGCTAGCAGTTCCTCACTACGCAAGGCACTGCACTGTCCCCTCTGAAGTTTTTTGCAAACAAGCTCTTTTGGATAACCTTTACGGTTAGAGCGGATTGTGCCACAAGCAAAAGTGTCCACTTTGAACAATTCCTTAAACAATTGCACAGCAGTGTAGAAGTTATCAAGGTACAAATGGTGGCCTCTGTTAAACAGTCCTCTAGCAAGATCCCACACAATTTTCTCTGAAACTCCAAAAGTGGACGGACAACCAGGGGGCTCAATAGTGGAATCCCTACCAGTGTACACACGCAAATTAAAAACATATCCTGTCCTACTCTCAGACAACATATACAGCTTAATTCCATAGCGTGCCCTCTTGCTAGGAATGTACTGCCTAAAAACCAAACGGCCCTTGAACAGGACCAAAGACTCATCAATAGATATTTCTTTCCCTGGAGTATAGATCTCTGAAAATCGATCTACAAATTGATCAAGAACAGGCCGAATCTTAAAAAGACGGTCACATTCAGGGTGATCTCGTGGCAACGCCAAACAATTATCAACAAAATGCAGCATCCGAAGCCAAAGTAAATACCGATCACGAGTCATAACTGCAGGAAATATGGCCGTTGCCATCAAGGGACTGGTAGACCAATATGAACCCATGGACGGCTTCCTTATCAAACCCATCAAAAAAGTCAAACCCAAAAACTTCTTCATCTCTTCCAGATTTGTGGGACTCCACCGGGTAGCTCTAGAATGGGGCCTAAGTCTGGCACTGTTGTCCCTCAAAAACTGTTCAGCATACAAATTAGTCTGCTCAACAATCTCACCCAAAAATACATCATCCATAAACAACTGAAAATACTGTATAGGCAAATAATGTTCACAATCCACTCTACACCCTGCATAACCACTAAAGGCAGGCAACACCGGCTGCACCATGTTTGGATCAACCCAGAGTCCAGCACTTCCAGTAGGAAGCCTAGCAGCCCCAGGCTGCAATCCAGATGCCTCTTGCACCATCGGCACAGTAGTATCCTCCTCTAAAACAGGCACTTCATCTGCACTGAGAGTACCTTCATCATCCGATGATTCCATGTGGAGAGAAAACTCACTGCCTGAATCTTCCCCTCCCTCCGACGCACTGTCAGTCTCATAATCCTGCTCAGAGGAAGATTCAAGAAGCAAACCAACCACCTGCTGAGCAGTCATTCTACGGCTAGCCATAATGCTTACTAATAAAGGTTACTTGTCAAGCAAGTCAACAACAACAAACCCTTTGTAAAAAAAAGAAATAAACAAAATGTAGCTTTATCACAAAGACCTATATACTCCAACACTATACCACTCACGTGACAGAAGCAGCTAGACTCCCCACCACCTACTCTGCACAGACACAGTAAAGATCAACAATATCCCACTAAAAAGAAGAAAAAAATTACACATAAGACAATGCAAAACATCGCAAAGAATTTCATGCTCTGAACACTAACAAATATGCTGCCATTATGACACCACTTACAAAAAAATTCATTCATGCATGACAATAATACTCATTTGGAGTACACACAACAAAAATATTTTTCTTACCAAATAAATGCAATTACGCAAAACTGCAGAACAACCACTGCCGAAACCGCAAACAGGAATCAAAAGCTTTACACTAGAATAAAAAGGAGAAAAAAAACATTACAATCACGTATGCAAATAATGCACCAGTCCACACACAATCCACCAGCCAAGCTAAGGAGTAGGTGGGCCAAAGAGTATAAATAAAATATTCACCCCCGTAAAAGGGGAGCAACCCTTGCCCTTTTGGCCACTCCCCAACCCAAAATTAAAAAAACCCTGGTGTCTAGTGGCTTCTGCCCTCCTTGGGGGCAGATGGGCCTAAAAACATACTGCTATTCTGCCACCCAAGGGGTCACTCTCCACAAATAAATGCCTGGTGGACTAGTGGGAAGATACCTTTATCTTCCGCACACGATCTCTCACTACTCAACTCTACTCTCAACTCTATTCACAACTGGATGTTAGCTCACCAACTCATTCTGAATCCCGCCAAAACTGAATTCCTCCTCCTCTCTACCTCTCTCTCACCTCCGCCTGTTCAATCTTGGATGGATCAGCTGAACCTACTCAACAACAAACCCATCATTGTCGACAGCGCTAAATCCCTAGGTGTCATTCTTGACAAAAGACTCAACCTAATCTCCCACATCAACTCTATTGCTAAGAACGCACGTTACCAGTTGCGCCTTCTATGGGGGATCCGTCGGTTCTTCCCGGAGAAAAACTTAAAAACCTTGGTACAATCTATCGTTCTCTCAAGACTGGATTATTGCAATTCTCTTCTGACGGGCCCACCCAAATCCCACCTCTCCCCTCTCAAATCCATCCTCCATTCAGCAGCTCGCTTCATTTCAGGGTCTAAACGAAGCGACCACGTCACTCCTATCCTGTCCTCTCTTCGATGGCTTCCGATCGAGGCAAGATCTATTTACAAAACTGCCTGCATCACACACAAAGCCTTACACACGTCCTCCCCTCGTTACCTGGCGAATAAATTGAAATTGTCAGGTGGCTCTCGCCCTTCTCGCAATGCGGAAAAGCTTCTGCTTGAGCCCCCCCCGGCTTCAAAAGGGAAAGATCAATGGCACAATTCTTCTCAGGCATTGCGGTGAGAATCTGGAACTCGCTTCCCCCATTGCTCCGTGCCACCTCCTCTACCCGGATCTTCAAAGCTGACCTCAAATCTCTTCTCTTCCAAAGATACTTTCAGAACTAATACTTTCACTCTCAGGAAGTTCGCTCTTCATTGTAAATTTGTACTTTTTCCTGTACATTCCTCACCCTTGCATGCTGTGCTGGATTTCTGTACCTTTCATTTAATTCACGCCCTCTCTACTCCCTCAAGGAAGTTCTTCCACTATAGGAAATTCTGTACTCCATGCCTATAGAAGTGCCTTCCCAGTGTGTTCTGAGTGACTGCCACTTATTGCAGTATTATACCTCTATTTGTATTTTGTATCTCATGTATCATGCACAATTGTCACTTTTTCCTCATGTAATGTAACGCTTGCTTTTGTATTATGCTCACTTGTAACCTTCTCCTCATGTAATGTTACTGTTCCTATTGTGAAGCGCTTTGACACCTTCGGGTAAAGCCCCGCGCTATATAAAAAAACTCCCCCCACCCCCAGGGGGCAGAGCACCAAAAACATAAGGCCCTCAAAAGGGAGCGACCCTTGCCCAAGGGGCCGCTCCCCAAAACAGTATTTTCCTTTTTTTTTTTTTTTAAATTCCCTGGCGTCTAGTGGGCATTCCTGCTGCACGATCACATGATCGTGCAGCAGGAATGCACAAAGAGGCATCGAGGGAAAGGAAAGGGTTTTCCTTTCCCTCGATGCCTCTTCTGATTGAAATCCCCCTCCCCGGAGCCAAAACTAACCTTATTCCCCGACGCGCTGGAAGCAAATGGCTTCCAGCGCATCGAGGAACAAAGGAAACCCCCAATGACGTCAGCGCGCCTCGCGCGCTGACGTCATTGAGGGGGGGTGCGGGGGGAGGCAGGGGAAGCCCTTCCCCTGCCTTCCCCCCAAAAAACCCGACGATCGGATTCCCACGGGGGGAGCGCCAGCGCTTCCCCCGTGGGTGGTCTTATGACGAGCTGGACTCGTCATGAGCACACGACCACTGTGTGCCATGACGAGTCCAGCTCGTCATGAGCATCGAAGGGGTTAAGTGGATTTAGTCCAGCCATGCGAGTCGTAGTTGCCAACTGTCCTGTTTTTGCAGGAACGGTCCCGGCAAGTTGGAGACTGTCCCGGGTAATATTGTTGCAGAAACTGTTCCTCTTTATTACACACAGGTATGCAAACAAGAACTTCCTAAATGCTGCAGCCCTGTGCTGCAAAGTGTCCCGGAATTTTTTTTTCAAATGTTGGCAACTATGTGTTTAGATTTCACCTTTTAGATCATCTTGCATTTTGTAATACGCAATTTCATTGAGTGGCCGGCAACTGGTGTGATATTAATGCACCTGATAAAACGAGACGAAATTTATTGGGTGGAATAAATACCACCCAATTATGAGTTGGGGAATAACACATGAATTTTGGTGCTTGCTGTACTTAAGTCTGCATTTTCTAGTACAGACCTGATGATATTTACCACAAAACTCATAATTGTTATCTGTGCAGTAACAGCATTTACCGCACATAATGACTACTAGCTGGCCGCTCGTAAAGACTAAAGAGTACTCTTTTCTAGATGTTTCTGTAGTTTTTTTTAACATGCAACTCTTTTGCAGTGCATACATACTGTGCACTGATTCCATTCTACGTGTGTTCAACCTGTGAAAGGGCGTTTATGGCTTGGCAGGATTGCGACAGCTGGAGTTGAAGCTGTGTTAACGGAAAAAGAAAATGCTCTGGGCGTGAGGTAGAGGGAGAGAGAGAGAGAAAAAAAAATATTATGAATGTTGCAGGGGAGGTGATTTAAGGAACTATTTGAAGGATAGAGTGACACAACAATAATGAAATGAAATTGGGGGATGTGTGAGATATGCAAATCAAAGATTTCCGAAATATGTGCGGAGAATAGGTGGGTAGGAGACCACAGTGGAAAGTGGTGTGAAGGGGAGAACGGGATTGAACGAAACACTTTGAAGACCACTACCCCTGCCATAGACCTTAGTAATGTTTAATTCAGTCTAATATTTTCAGAACTGAATTCTTTTCAATTCAAATTATTTACATCAAAATCACTGTTGTTGCTCATTTATCAGATACGTCTAACAAGCATTGGCAAAGAAAATAGTTCTGGCTTCCTTTAGGTGTATGTTGTTGTTTGATATGTCTGGATGCAATAACAGAAAACTCATAGAGCAGCACCTACATTCTGGTGAGGTGGCTCACTGTGTTAAGCACAGAATTATAGCTCACATGTTTTTGGCGACACTCTTAATTAAAGAGGCCACCCTTCTTAGAAAGCATTCCTAGCTACGCCACTTAGGCAATGTCACCTTTAGAGACACACACTCCACTTTTTTCATCCCACTTAAAGCTCTGATGGTTCTGCTTCCTGTCTGTCTCTAAGCTAAACATATCATACTGAAATCTTAAAGTTCTTCCCTTTGGGAGTAACTATGCAATGTAAACAAGTCATTCATAGCAATTGAGTGTACAACACCACTGCATTGACACTATAGAACAAATCATAAGTTGACCCCAACCCTTTGCTGGGATTTGAGGCTCCATACCAGAAAAGTGATAGGGACTCAACTCATTCCCTTCACACTAGGTCTGTATTGGTTTGAAATCAATCACATTATAACATGTGGTCTGACCTCACCTACCCGATCATGCATCTGAATAAAGATCACAGATTCTCCTCCAAATTTACTGTTCTCCATCCTGACTTTGGAGCAAGGAATAACACCCTAACACAGGAACCACAGTCTGAGACTCTTTAGGCTTTTCTCCTTCAGCTACTTGTGAGTGGGCAAAGAAAGTGTCCTCTGGTTACTGGATAGGGTCCTGCATCATCTGTTCACTTTGTGTAGGAAAGTGCTCCTTTTTGTCATGGTCACCCCAAGATTTTGCCTCTGATACTAATGTTTTTGAATGATGTGCACAGGGTCCCTGCTAACCAGGCCCCAGTTCCCTTGCTCTTTCACTGAAGAAGAGGTAAAATGATCTAATTGTGATACAATTAGCACACACTATTAGTCCTGAGTAAATGGTATCCCAGGCACTTAGGGCTTGGGTACTAACGAGGGTCCTCAAGGGCTGCACATGCATTATGACTCCTTAAGGGACCCCCATATGCATTGCATGGAGGCTGCCATTACAAGCTGCGTGCCATGGTGCAAACCATGTGTGAAATCAGGACATGGCACACTCACTGTGTGCCATGCCAAAATCACTGCATATAATATATGTCAGTCACCCCTACATCATGTCTTGTAGCCCTAAGGCAGGGTGCATTATATTACATGTGATGACATAGCTGCATGAGCATATATGCCCCTGTGCTGTCTAGTTCAATTTCTAGATGGTACAAGCTAACAAGGAAGCCATCTAGGTATGTGTACTGGGCACTGGTCATTGCGAGTTCCCCAGCTACATAATGGCTTTATTGAAACCTATGGTGTTTGGTATCAAACACCTTGTCTTAATAAATCTGTACTGTTGCCAGTACTAGATTTATTATGAGATGCACCCAGAGGGCACCTTAGAGATGCCCCCTGAAAACCCTACCAGTGTCAACTGGGCACACTTGCTGGCTGACTGGCATCGTCCAGCCTGCCACCACAGACATGTTTCTGACGCCCTGCAGGTGAGGGCCCACGCTCTCTGAGGCAAGAAACAATGCCTGCTCTGGAGGAAGGAGTTCACACCTCCTACAGCAGGATGGTTAGTGTTTGAGCATATCCAGGACAGGGGCTTCAAAGCCCCCTGCCACCTTTGATATGCGACCCTGGCTTCCCCCAGGCCTGAGAGATGCCACCTCTACCCTGGGCCCATTTGGCACCAGGGCAAGCAGGAAATTAGCTATGGAAGTAGGCATGTTGCACCTGTAGGCTAGTCACTCCCCTAAGGTGGGCTACCTGATGGGCTCCATGAAAGAAAGGTTCCACCATAATTTTTTGGGTGGAATTAGGAACTCTGGGGCAGGATTTTGCCCACTCCCCACGGGAAGTGGTCATATAGGGGGTTTAGTGACCCCATGGGCAAGTAGCTTATTGGCTAATACACTTAACGCTCCTAAATTTAGTATTTAGGTGGCTCCCTGACACCAGGAACTCAGATTTTTCTGCCTGAAGAAGGAGAATAAAGAAGAGCCGAAGACGTGAGGACTATGGACCAGCATCTACCTTGGCGCAAAACCCTGCCTGACTGCTGCTTTCCTGACAATCACCGACACCCACTCATCCAGAAGCGGAACAGAATCCCCAAATCTTTGGAGGTCTGCTCAGCACTTCCTCGACCCCACAGCATCTCCCTTGGAGTGGAGGAGCCACTCCCCTGCACCTTCAGGCAGTGACCTCAGCTGCTGGGCCCACCGTTCTGTCAACCCCCAGGCCCACCGAGGAAGCAGCACCCCAGCAAGAGGTCTTCGTGCTCCAGGAGGTCAGATCCGTCTCCTTCCCAAATTTGGACATGCCAGGAGCCGCCCTGCACCAATACCCGAGGTACCGGAGCCAGTTGCAAGCACCAAGGCTTGTTTGTGTTCAGTCGAAACACCACTGCTGGCAAAACTTACCTGCATGTCGAGGGACTCCGAGAGAGGCCAGCTCCTCACAGAGAGTGGCCCTGCTGTGTTTCTTTTCCCTCTTCTGCATGTACACCAAGAACCGTGAAAGCCTCTAACTCACCGACCCGCCGGATAAAACACCTGTGCTCCCCAGCCCCCCAGCCCAGGCTCATGTAAACAGACGGTGTCTCTGTGGTCCGGAGAACCTCAAGAGCCGAGCCCTCCTTGGGTTCTGCTGGACTGGTCGCCCAGTCTCCCCTTGCAGCCTTTTTCTTACAGATACTTTTCCCATTGACTTAATCGTGGAGCGTTCGAGGCTACCACTGCGTAAACACCTGTGCATCCAGACTCCACAGGGCACGTAAACTTTCAATCTTGGTGCTTTCTTGGACCTTGGCCTCTGCTTACCTTAAGTCCAGAAGAACAGTTCTGTAAGTCATCTGTAAGTGTACCCAGGCAGTGTGTTTCTCCTATAGTTTAACATTACAGTGTTCGTGGCTCATGCCTCAAAGCACACAGCTGTCATTTTCAACTGTTTTTGCTGTAAAATTTGATAACGTCTAACGTACTTACCTGATTCCGATAATCTTGGTGTCTACAATTATATAAAAAGCTTATTTTTCTAAATTGGTCTTGAGTTTCTTCTTGAGTGTGACTGTGTGTGCAACAAATGCTTAACACTACCCTCTGATAAGCCTAAACTGCTCACCCACAGTACCACAAAAGAGAGCATTTGGGATTATTAATTTAAGCCCTGAAATCAATTAGGATCATCTGGACTTTCTACATAGTGTACCTCATTTTTGGTACACTACATAAAAAGACTTTGATTAGCCCTCTTTGTAGGCTAGTGAAAACTAGCCCACAAAAGTGATGTGATGTACCGTTTGAAACCCCATTGGCTACAACTGATTTTAGATGTTAGTTCCATGAAAGAGTGCCCGAGGAATTTTCTGAGAAATTATGGCAGATTCAATATATTACTTTTATGGTGAGTTATAAAGGAAACCCTCCAAATATACGACGTTTATGACATTTATTACTACTTTGTCAAATTATGTTAAAACATACAGCAGTCAAGTTCAGTTTAAATTGAATTGTTTACGTTTGTTCTTTCTTTCTTTCTCTTTATATTTGAATAACCATTCCCTGGGTGAAAGCGCTGCACCATAAACCAATCCAATTTAAAGTTATTGAGGTAACTGAGTAAGCTAAGCGCACTCTACTGAATCTGAAGACTCAGGATCAAATCCTGCTAACACTGACTCAACTCTTCATCCATTCAAAGTTGGGAGAACTACCACCACTTGATTGGACAATTTTAAGAGCTGTTTACAGATCAACGAAAATGTCAATCTGTGCTAGCAAGTAATCTATCAAAGGCACGCAATTATTACTGTACCAAGAATGTTCAACTTTTCGGACTCCTTAAATATCGAACGGGGCACCAGACAGGGGTGCCCGCTATCCCCAATGATCTTTGCCCTAGAGATGGAGCCTCTGGCCTACGCACTACTTAGCCATGTAATTAAATGGGGCATCAGGGCGCACAACCAATGGCACATTGTCTCACTATACGCCGATGATGCGCTGGTCTATCTGCGGTGTCACCAGGCAGTGTTACATGGCTTGACGGAGCTGCTGGACCGCTTTGGGCGCATATCTGGCCTAAAGGTGTATTGGGGAAAATCTCTCTTTTTCCCAATTACACCCCTGACTCCAGAATAAAGGACGGGCTTACCACATGCCCCACTCACCTGATCTTGCGACCCCTTCAAGTACTTAGGAGTACCAATAGATCATTCACAAGCGGATCTAATTGATGGTAACCTGGGCAGGGTGAGCACCAACGCCCGCTCTTCCCTAACATTCTGGACGGAACTGCCACTGTCCCCCATGGGACGTATAGCTATATCTAAAATGTTACTGCTTCCCAGACTGCTGTATTTCTTCGCAGCCCTCCCCTTACAACTGCAAAGTAAATTGTTTCGAGACCTGAAACCGCTCCTGACATCTATAATTTGGGGCAAGACCAAAGTCGCCCGTATAAAACTCTACACCCCAATCATGGAGGGCGGTCTGGGCGCCCCTAATTATGAGCATTACTATGCCGCTGCACAGCTGCAATGGCCACTGCGGTGGTTGGCAGGCCGCAATATCACCGAACTGGGCCCTTGGGCGCCCGGTCTATAACCGCCCACGCTGCTGGAGTGGCTGTCCGGCTCCAAGTTAGTGATCCTGAAGGAGCCGGGAAATATACTAATGTCTATGGCTCACAGCTGCTGGTCCTGCTACGTACTACGAAGGCACTCACCTCCACCCTATGCTCCTGACCTACCCCTCTGGGTACTCCCCGGTACACATACTAGAATTATGCGCCCAGAAATGGTAGACTGGTCCGTGGCCGGTCTAACCACCTGGGGAAACTTATTTGTCGATTCGAATCTCTGCAACTTCGATACACTGATGAACGACTATGGCATATCCCCCGGCTCCTCCTTACTGTTTGCGTCACTCACACATAAATTATTTAAGACTTGGGGCAACACGCATGACGAACCTAAAACATTTAGTTTATTACAAACACTATTAACGCATGGCACGTGTAAGAAAGCAATCGACACGCTGTACAATTCGATGAGACCAGATGCCGCGCCCCTACTAGCAACACTCCGAGAATACAGGGACGCGGCATTAACAACCACACTAATTGATAAACAGTGGGCACAGTGCATAGGTTTCCCGAAGATAATATCCACTAATGCTAGAATTAAGTATACTCAATTTAACTTCCTCCACCACACGTACCTCATCCCACATAATGCGCCACGTATGTATGCAAACTCATCCGATATATGCCCTAGATGTCACAACTCCGATGACACATTTATACATATGGTATGGGCATGCCCCCAACTAACAGTGTATTGGAATGAGGTGGCTGCCATACTCTCTGAGGCCACGGACATGACGATCACGGCGCAGGGTCCTCACTTTCTACTGGGCATAACCAAGTGCAACACACGTCGTAAAATCATCAACAAATTCCTAGACCTAGAACTAGGCCATGCCAAACGCAGACTGGCCATGTCCTGGAAGTCGAATTCAGCACCCCAAACACACACATGGCTCGTCGACCTTCGTAGGGCACTAGTGGCTGAACACGAGCTGATACACAGTAACATTCTAAATCTCCACACTGCTACCAGTCCCCCAGACTGGCACAAAAGCTAACATTCATAGAATCAAAACTGAATTCTACAACCTCCAACGCGGGACCCACCCAGGAACAATCCACCTCCCAGTGATAGTAGACCAACCTTGAGACTGTCTCACCCACACCGGCGTCTGCTCACTCACCCACTCCCCTCTGCCCCCCCCCAGCCATCCGTCAGTCGCCCTGCAATGAGCTTCACTCAGAAACCCCCAAAGTCAGACCGACCACACAATTGATCTGAAGAAGGGCTAGTTGATCACAATCAGAAACTGTATGTTTATATATTTTAAAATTGTTCACCTTTAACTATGTTAGAATCAACAGGGTACTTGCTTAACTGTCTTTCTGGCTTGTAAATATACATCACCTTGAGCCGTGGTGCCTGGATCACTACAATTTTACAATCCGGGGACTCATTGCTCCTTTTCGTTTCATGCTTCTGACAAAGGTGTATGCGTGCATGGTTAGTTAATGCACATAGCCTTGGCTGCAGCGCACTTAGATCCTCCATTGCTACACACAAAAGCAAAAAATTAGAGGGAACATTTGTTAGGACTGTTATTTTCCCCTCATCCATAGGGGGGGGTTTTAGGTGGAGGGGGAAATCTCCTTTCCCATTTTGGCATGGGGCCCCCTGTTTAGCTAAGGCCCCCTTACTGGACTGAACCAGACCAAAGGTCACAGAGAACAGACTGATGGTGGTAGAGAAAATGGTCACATTAGTTATTCTTGCAGTTACATCTTTGCCCCACTTTCTATGTTTTTGTTGAGCTAGAGGGGGTTAGAGGTAGGCTGATAGTTCACCAGAATTTGAGAATCTGCAGACTTTGTTTATTTTTTATATAAGTAAACTGATAATGGCGTGTTTCAGCATGCCTCAAACAACTCGAGGCTGAAAGGTGTTTATCACATTTGTAGCCATCAACACAAACTAGGGAAGTAGTTGTTTAATAGCATGAGACAGAGGCTGGGTCTGATGATGCAGTCCCGAGGAAGCACAGAGGTGAAAACAGATTGTGGTAGTGGTGGCTGAAGGGAATAGAAGGGTGAGTGATCCAGTGATTTTGAGATGGCGTCACAAATTTTGACAATTTAGTATTCACAGATGAAAATTTAGTATTCACAGATATAAACTATATCCTAACAATGTTGTGGAGTTACACATGGGTTACTTTCAGGACATCTGGATTATACAGTGTGCAGTAGATGCTAAAGACTTCTTTGGTTGGTTGGCTGTTCTGAGTATGTGTTTAGCATAGCAGATCTTTGTGGCTCTTATAATAGATTTGTTACAATGTTTCCTCTGCAGCTTGCAATTTATGCCATTGCTGTTGCAAGTTGCAGCAGACATGTTTTGGGTCTGCACGTTCTCCTTTGAACCATTTCTTGGTTGCTTTAATACTCACCATAGATTTTCCGAATTTTGCTGGTACTGTCTTATCAAGAGGGGCTGATGTATTTTGGTAGAGGCTCACCAGCAAGGTTTCAGGTTCTCCAGATTTGGGCAGGTTAGTGTTGTAATTCTGTATGCTTAGTCAGACTTCTGAGATTATTTTTCGAATTTACTTGACCAGGATGGGGGAGAGGTGTATTGTTGCAGCCGGTGACTTTAGATATTAGATTGGTCGAGTTAATGGATATGAAGTTGTGGTCGGACAAAATTGGCATGCGACTGCCAGGGTAGATGTTTCAAGGTTTTGGGTGAATCCACGATCAAAGATATGACCAGCACTATACTTTGAGCCTCTTACCACTTATCCTGGAAGAACTGTATGTGTTCAGAATCTTAAACGAATCACATTAGGATTTTATGGGGTTTGGGCAGATTGTGGAACCTTGGAGGCAGGAATTCCTCTAAAGAGATCAGGCAGACGGTGGGGTACGTGCATGATAGATCACTTTTACGATGAAGGAGCTATTTGGATTGATGTAGCGGGGGGAGTACCTAAGCACTTGTTTGCTTCCATTTAACAACTGTTGTGCAGCCTATTACTTTTGTTCTCATCTGGCGTGGTGCTCCGCATCAAATGTGATTTTGTGTATAGTTTTCACCAGCTTGTCTGTTATTGATAGCCTTTGGAATTCCTCCACGCCGGTGTGTTGGACTTTTAATGCGAGTTCAAACTCTGAGTGCATTCGACTTTCTGCTGGGGTTGCAGGGTTTGCCACTCTTTCTCTGCGCTCCTTAAAAAATTGTTGATGTCCCTGCTGTCATTTGCCATCCCTTTCCTACCCTCTGAACTCTTGTTGGTAGTGTGTTCCATGTCTAATTTACTGGAGTGTCAGTGTTCCAGCATTTATTCTCAGATGGGAGACCACATCAGAGAAATGGGTGCTAAAGATGACAAAAAATCTTCTTAGAAACTTACAAACCAGGATTCCTCACCTTTAAAACATTCCCAGGAACTAAACTGGATCCGCAAGATTTTTCTGCATAGTCCCTGCACACCGGTAGGCGACATCGTGCGGCTCCATGTCAACTCTGCTTTGCCCCAGGTGTGACGATTGGAGCCGCACACAGGTGCCACCCAAGCTTGTCCCTTTCTTTATGTGCTTTCATACGCAGGTCCAGAGCTAGCTCCTAACTTTTTCTTGTCAATTGATGAGTTTTTTATCTCACAATTTCTTTCCAGTGTGCGAGGGAATATGTCTTCTCCTAAAATTACAGGGTTTAATCCTTGAAGGCACTGTCACAAACCAATGTCTGCTACAGTTCCCCTCAAGGTGTGTCTCTGGTATTTGGGGTCATGCCACAACTCCATGGCATTATTGCACTCAAAGGTGATCTGGGATTGCAGTGCCAAGCTATATGTCGCAGAGCACTAAAGGAAGCTGCGTAAGGGTCTCTCCCACTTTAAGTCTAGGACACAGGGCTGGTGCCACAAGAGGTCATTATTGTGTTCCAAGTTTTTGATTGTCAAAGTCCAAGAAGAAACACAAAACATCCAAGCTTGCCTCTTCTTAGCCTCGCCACTCTCCTCTTAAGAAGTCATGAGGGTGTCCTGGTGTCCCTCTGTCTCTCGCCCTGCCCCCTATTAAGGGGCGGATTCTGATGCACCCTGAATTTCCGGGTGTGTTGCAACACATCCACAGATTTAGGCATTTAAAGAGGCCATACTCTGCATCTTCGGCATCCTACTAGCTCCCTCTGGTGCACCTTTGTGCCCCATGGATTGGTGAAGGCCACCATCTATGCTTCCTAAATGCAGTTTTGGGTTCAGCGCCGACTCCATGCCCTGCACTATGATCTATGCAGATTAATGCCACATCAACGCCAAAGGAGGACATCGATCCCACGTTAGACCTCTGTCCTTAAGTGCCTGGCCTCCATACACTCTGACTGATAAAACAACACCTTTGCCTAGGAGCCGCCACCAAGTGCTACAAGAATTGTTCGGATCAGAGTCTGAACAGAGTCAGTCATCTTTGGGCGATGATGGTGATGGTTGGGACAAATTCTCCCCACAATATGATAATTTGTATATGGACCTAGAAGTGTCCAGATAGTTAGACACTTCCCCTGGCACTGGGCTGGCCTCTCCCCTGGCCCTTCCACAGAGGAATTTGCTTCATTTGACATGGTGAGTTAATTAGCAGCTGAAGTCTTGGATCTACAATTACCTTTCGTTGAGATAAAAACCAATGTCATCACAGAAGTGTTACAAACAGGGCAATCCTTATCTGAACCCCTACTTCCCCTCAATGAGGCTCTGACTGACACTCTCATGGGCACTTTGACCAAACCCTGCACGTACCCACCCATCAACAGAAGGGTTGCATGTCGCCACAGACCCACTCCAGGTGACCCTGCCTTCTTAACACCCCACCTACCCCCATACCTGAGAGCCTGGTAGTACAGGTCTCCACTAGCAGGGTTAACCCCATTTTGTTTCTTACTAATCCCCTCCACACCTTGGACAGAGAGGCGAAAATTTTTTAGAGGCATTTGGGAAGAGGATGTTTTCTTTCTCTCACACTCGGGTCAGTCAACAGTAGCCGTTTTCCTGGAGGGTACTCCAGTGCATTATAGGATTTGGTTGCTAAGATCTTACCAACCATCCTGGAGCAATTTTTGCCAATTTGGCACACACCATTCAAGATGGCCAGGATGCAGGCTAGTATGTCATCCGATCTGGCCTGAATGCAGCAGTCTGCACAAGTCTGGTGCTCCGGCACTATGTGTGGATGAGATCTCGGGACTTCTCGGCTGGGCTGACCTTCAGGCGTCCCACATGGATGTGCCTTTCGACAAGACTCTCCTCTCCCCATTCCATGATGATACCATTATCGCTTTAATTCCATTAATGTTTTTCTTTGCTCTCCGCTGCTCTTTATCATGTTGTGTATGTTTTAATAAGGTACCAATATAAATTGTTGGGGCCACTGAGTGGTTTGCTTTGCCCCCAGGCATTGAGTACCAATAATTTGGTTGATTTGTACTTCCATACCTCCATACAGTGTGCATTAACAATGCTTGCCCTTGCTCTGTACATTTTTTTCTCCATTATATTTATTTACTGTAATTAACTACTTCCACAATTGTTCTTTGGCTTATTGTGTAAGTGCTAATTATGGACCCATATACTACTACTAATTGAAGATAATCTGAATGTTAACACACGCTGCAGAAATGTGTATAGAATTACTGGTTATCTTCTTGAGTAAATTTGTTAATTAGCGGTGCCATCAGGAACCTGTCTTATTGTGCCGCTCACACCGCACGGGTGTGTCTAGGTAATTGCTTCACCCCGCGGCTTTGTGCGTTCTAGCGGTCCTATGCTGATGATCCCTAGGTGATCGTGTGACTCCCCCTTTGCTTACACCCGAAATTTACGGCTATTTTAGCTGTTCTTGCCACTGTTGGCGTTTCTGTTAGCAGGGTAAGCAGATGGTGATTCAGTCCCAGTTTACTTTTACATACCCATGTATTTTTCCTGCCTCTAGACTGGTATTCATTGTTCATGGGCCATACGATTTGTTGCCATCTTTGTGGGACCTAATTATTATTAATTGGCTTGGAATGTTTCCATCTACTAGGACAGCCACAGTGAATGGTCTTCCCTCACTCCCACTTCGTCCTTTGGACAGTGTAAATGCTTTACCCTTTTTAAGGATTCATATCCGAGAGGAAAGAGGTTAGCTCTGAATTTTCCAGTATTTTCCCTTTAGATTCACCTATTCGCTAACCTCCCACTATATATTTCCATATAGACTCATTACATACCTGTGCAACTGTGAGTATGATTTTTTGACTTCCCACTTTGGTCGCTTTCATTTTGGCATAATGTCTTTCTGCTTCACTTATGCAGACCTAACACCCCATCCCACATGACTGATTTGTTAATCTTTTGGGGTGAGTAACTTTATTCTGTTTGAGTTTCAACCCCCTCACCATTCACAATCCTATTTACGCATATTATACATCCTAAATTGCAGGTTCTATGCAATCATTCACCCTGCAATACTTGTCTACTCATCAGAGAACCTCTGATCTTTCTGTTTTCTTCACTTCGATTTAGTTCAATTTGAATCAACCCCCTGTTATTATTAATTCATTGTCCCCTTAATTTCCTTTATAGGCCACAAAGCTCTTCACTGTCCCTTTGTCTCAATGATAACCTTGTATTAACTCTAAACCTCAAAATGCCGTCCACAATAGACAATACATAGACTTGCTGACCCTTAAAGGCAAATAATCTTCTGGTGTCAAGAGTCATGATTTTTTATGTATACACACGTCACCTATTTACTTTTTCCGCAGTGTTTTGGGTAATTCTAATATTAGGCTTCTAATTGTCATAAACTGTTTTTAGTATTGCTTCTCATCTCTGGATGGGTTACGCATCGCAATACTTACAAATGTTATTTTTCAAATGAGTCTGCAGTGAACTGCTGCCTCATAAGATCGCTTTCATGGTGGGCAGTCCATCACTCTCCTAATATTCTTTGGCCCTCCTTACTCACCCCTTGAAAGAGAAAGTGAGACTTCATCTTTTGCACACCATAAGAGTGCCCTGCTTTTACATCTATCCTAACAAAGACCATTGAGTGGACAATAAGCAGTTTGTGGGGTTCTCTTCGGCAAAGAAAGGCAGTGCAGAAATGGACTTTGTCCAGGTAGATAGTCTTTTGCATTAAAATCTGCTACGCAATGGCCTGGAAGCAATCTAGAGAAGTGATGCGGACGCATTCCACCACGGACAAGCCTTCCGCCACCGTGTTGGCACGCGGAGTGCCCGTCCTGGATACTTGTCATGCTGCAATGTGGGCATCTGTGCACACGCTCATGAAGCATTACTTCCTTGACCGCTAGGTACAACTGGAGGAGCATTTTGGCAGTTCGTTCCTGCAGGACTTGTTGGTATGAGTCAGGCCCATCCCAGTGGGTAGGTATTGCTTTGGTATCTATCATAAAGAGGAATAATCTGCAGTATCCAAGAAAAAAGTTACTTCTCTTATTAGAGATTCCTCACTGCCCTCGCCCCTCCCCTTTGTGTGGAATGGTGTCTTTCCATCTAAAAGGTTCCAAATTGGAGATTTGCACACTGGCAGAAGCAATTCGTTTTTGGGCTCGGTATCGAAGGTTGATTGTTGTCCAGAAAGAAACTGACACCAGCACACTTGAGTGGTTCCTATATGCGGCTCCAGTCGTCACTTCGGGGCAGGTAAGAGTCGACGCAGAGCTGCATGTTGCGCAGGGGCTAGGTTGAAGAATCTTCTGGATCCAGTCTGGCACCTAGGGATATTCTAAAGGTGAGGAATCTACGGTTAGGGTATCCACCAGAATGAGCGTTACAGAAGGGAAGTAATTTGTTCTTTTGGAATGTAGTCACATCATTATAAAACGTGGCAAGATGCAGCGTTTGAGCAGATGAAATTGCTGACCTGTGACCATATTTCCCCATATTGATTTTTTTTTTTTATATGTGATCCTCCCCCTCCTTTTGTAGTGATCCATTGCAGTTTTTGGGTAATCCTTCATAAAGAAATGTTAATGTCACAGGCAGGTGCCTTATGGACTCTGTGATTGGGACTGTAGCTGTTTAGAGTATTTCTAAGTCCTCACCATATATAAATTTAGGAAATCTACCTTAACTGAAGAGCTGATACAAGTCAGTAAACTTTATTTTTCATTGTAGGTGTACAAAGCACATATTGCATGTTCTTGATTTGTCAGAATAACAATGTGATGTATTTTAAGTGTTTCCTTATTCTCTTCTTGAGTTTGGATCTGAAATTAAGTTTCCCGAATTCTGCTTAAGAAGCTCAATAAAGAACAATTATAGCACGCTACATGAAATTATAAGGTCATTTACCAAGGAAGGTGAACAGCCAAAGAAGTTGAGCACATTACCAGAGGTAAGGGACTGATGATTTTGCTTTTGTTGGGTACTTCTACTTTACATTTTCTATAAGACCGTCACAAAACTTTGCAGTGGCTTCTACTTTCTCTGTGGTCCCTTTGAATCATCCTGCATGTTAAGATGCCTAAGGATAGTGTGCACACGATTTAATTGAGTTTCATACTTTTATTTTTCTTCATTTTATTTAGCCTAAAATGCAACAAATTTAGTGAATCTTAAGTTATCAATTTAAGGCATGGATTGGCATGAGTGGTCAGTCATATTTCTCCATGCTAGTCTGCACTACATGTTATGGTGCTTATTACTGTAGCATGTCTTCCATATTCTCTGCATAGCTTTGTCATTGTTCATTTATTTAAAATTTCTCTGTAGCACTATTCTACCCAAAAGGAGTGTCCCTGCTCTTTACAAACAACAAATATTTAAAAGATCATAGCCTCAGGAATGCATTAAAGTTATATTTAACTTTCAGAAATATAAATGAACGCCAGATGAGAGAAAAGTGGGTAGGCTGGCGTTGGTTCAGACAGAAATTTATTACCATGTACTAGGGCTTCTGCTGAAAACTCGTTTGTTGAGGTCAAATGTTAAGAGAAAATTCCAAAGACTTGTTAAATATATTCATTCCTTTTATTTCAGATTGAATTCAAGTAATGAAAATCTATCTATTTAGATTACTTATTGATTTGTATGTATTTTAAAGTATCCCCTGTAACATAAAGTGGTCTCACTCATGAGGCTTGGGTTGAATTTTTGAGTTTGGGGCTGGTTTCTAAGCTAAATATTTATGTGGAGGACTGTGTTGGGCAATGGTTGGTGGTGGCATTAAGGTCATCGTTGATAAAGCTCCATGACTGCATAACTTTCAGACAGGCAGACCTTAAAGTACATTGAACAACCATGGCTTGTGACCTAGGCTGAAGAAAAGTGCATCAGAGTTAAAAGAAAATTCAATATTATGTAGAAGCAGGGACTGCGCCTGTGACCAATTATTGGTGTGTAGTTATTATGGAGATTACTGTTATATTTCTGCAAACCTGTTTCTGTTTTTGCACTGGGCTGAGCATTTAACAAGAATTTGAGTGCAAGTATTATGACCTACTGTATGTCAGTTTGTATGTTGGAGAGGACCAATATGCAACTAAATGGGCACTACTATTACAATAAAGTGAGACATAAATACGTAAGTGAGACCTAAACCAGTTTTATTACTTTGATTCAATCTTTAATGGACATTGAATATAGAAATTCAGAAGCTTTAGAATTTTTATAGACTAGTTTATAGGTACCGCAACCATTTAATGTTATCTTCCCATAAATGTAATTATTTCTGGTTTGCAATGAATGTTTAGAGTTCTACGTTTAGTTTTATGGTATTGTGAACAACATAAGTATGATTAAATGAAATTTGTTTAGACAATTCTAATTGAATTATTGTATGTCTTTGCAGGCATTCCATTATTACAGTCCTGTTTTACAGTTTGTGCAGATGGTGGTGGTTCAAGATCTCCCTCACTACATCATTTCAGATCTTGAATTTGAACTGTATCCTTTAATTTCACAGCGTATTTTACCCACATAAATGCAATGCGGTTAAAGCAAAATGGGGGCGGGGTACCTGTCCACCAAAATGTATTGTAGAAAAGATAAGTTCTGATGTTGTACACACCGCGGTTTCCTCTCAGCCTCTTCCTCACTGATTGTTTTGTGTTTTAAATCTCAAAATAGAGGCCCAGGAAGGTGTGGATGTCCAAGCTTTCCCAGAGGAACCCATACATGAATTATTACATGTCCTAAATTTGAATACATTTTATTCAAGGACTTTTAAAAGATATTCTCTTTTGGTGGCATAATGTTCAAAATCTTTAAAAAAGAAATACAAAATATTGGAAGCTTGTTGACCACTTGGGTACGTTATACCTGTTACTTGTGTATAATTACAAATTTTGTGGTAGGGAGAATATGTTCTCTAATCTAAGTTGCTGACCTTAGAAACTAGAAGAACAGAGTTCTAAACCCACCATCTGTACCACAAAATTGTGACACGCATCCTTCCAAGCCACAAATTGTAAATGTGAGTGGAGCTTGTGTTTTTCAGTGAACTGACAAATATAGGACGCCCCCTACACAGTTCTCTCTGAAGGTAACGAAACAGAAGGTTATGTCACCTGAGTTGACATGCCTTAGTGGGCCTTTGATACCATGGTCAGTGTTGCAGCAGATTGTGAGCCCATGTTTCTTTACTCTCATCATGGTTTAATTCTTCTAACACTTGCTTGATCCTCCGATGGATCTTGTATTGTGCACTGAGGGGTTGGATATAAGAGATCTAGCATCCGGATATCCAATGAGTATCAGGAATTGGATAACCGATTCACGAATTAATAATTAGATTCATGTATATGACTCAATACCAGACTATTAAAATAAAGAATTATCACTGCTAGTCCAAACCTTCTAAAGAAATTTAGCCGGATTAAAATCATTGAAACCAATAGTTCTGTTAAAGCGATACAATACAAGAACATTAGTACCTGATGATTAGAGATCTCTCTATACTGATCCTTCCCTGTCATCAATCAATAAATTGGAATGCACAATCAACTTAAGGAGACAAGTCATGACAAACCATAGACTCTGTTTAGTTAATGGTAAAAATTATCAAAGATATTCAAAGGGTAGTACATTATTAATAAACATTTAGGATCTAAAGAGTGCTGGTCAATCTAATTAGTTTGAGGTTGCCATAAGGTGACAAGAAGCTCTGGAATGTTCAGCAAGGACATGAGCTTTAACAGCTCCTGGGCAATGTCCCATCGAGAGAATTCCTGAATGGCGCACACAGCGTATGCGTCTGTCTGAAAAGAAAGTATATAGAGTCCACAAAAGTTCCCAAAGCAGTCTCTGAGATCAGGTTTGGTTTGGTTCTGTTCGAAAAAAAGTCAGAGAGCAAGGCAGCATGAAGGAGAAAAACGTACCAGCACAGCAACCAGTCGAACTCCTCCCAAGCAATATATATTATAATACTTTAGTTCCGGGGTGACACCTTCTTGGTTACCTCATCATGTCAGATCACTCAGTCCATTGGTCAGTTCGTGTACGATGGTTGTCATGAGACATAAAGAAGACACATTATAGAAAGAGGTGGTGTCGGTTACGTAAGTTGTCAGATCATCCGGTATACGTAAACTTCCAAACAATGATCCTTTAGCAGTAGTCACATGAATGAGTTAAAGAGGACAGTTTCCCATAGCAAATGTTCCTAAAGTATCGACTTTGTTGCAAATAGTCCTTGTAAGCGAGTGAGAACTCTTCTAGTAAGGCAAAGTTTCGCTTCAGATTGTAAGTTTATGAAACTTTCCCACGAGTGTAAGGCTGCGCAAAATAGGGAAAAAGGCAGGCCTATTATATTCACTTTAAAAGATGCGCAGAATATAAAGTAATGAAAATATACGTTCCATGAATAAAAACAATTCTCTAAGAATCTTCCAATTTCTAGGCACTCAGAATACATTATTAGTTGTATTGTAAAGATCACATAGAACTATGGCAAATTACTGCATATGAAAGTATCAAATTGTAAAATAATTTCAAATCATAAAATATTATCTTTTCAAATGATTTACTTGAGTACATATATGAAGATCATAATCTTTAGGTTTCAGAACAACACTTTTTCTTTTCACTTTCAGTGCACATTTTCACATATGCAGTGATGAAATTCAGAATGAACCCCTTCAATAGCACACATAAAATTATCTAAATCATGTTAGATTTCATTAATTCTTCACATGCATTATTATTTCAATAAGGATGATTAGGAATTTTATAACACGTGAGTACATCACTTTAACTTTTTAATACTCGTTGAAATAACAATTAAAGCTAAAATATGAACCTATATTATTAAATGTATATGATTTCATTTATCCTACAATTTATCTGCATGCTTTTACGATGCAGCTACAAAGTTCTCTCACATTTTATTTTTCATAACTCTTTACCGTGTGATTAGTGCACGTTTATTCATGTGTTACTCAAGATGTCTCATCGGTTTAGATATGTATCAAGGGATTGAGCTGCTTATCAGCTGCATCATCAGTTTACTTCCTACCATAGGTGTGTAGTAGGCAGGAAGGCAATAGGCCTTGAAGCCTTGTTTACTTTCTGTACTTTCCTTGATTTGTCTTTTACCCCTCAGTTGCAAATATGAGGCTTCAGAAGGTTTATAAGTTGCACAACAGACTATCAAAATGATGGCATCAAAGAACAACAGGAGCATGAAAACAGTACGAGAGAGGAAAAAGTAATTCCTCAAGAGATTTCTTTGGACCTCCTGTAGTTCCTGTGCAGGACCCCCACCACACCCTCAGTAGCAAATTTGGGGTTACCTCAGCGTTAGAGGGAGTCTTAGGAGCCATTCCTGCGATGATGGCAAGGAGGGTTAGTGGGGGGTTGAGCAGAGCTTCAGCCAAACTGTCTTAGAGCGCTACGTGAGTGACGGCTCTGTTCACAGGGTAAACCACAATTAGTCCAGCAGAGGAAAACACCCTTATTCCGGGCCCAAACAAGCACACTACCAATCCACCCGTGGAGCTCTTTTAGCCACTGGATTTTGTCTGCCGTGACTCTTTCGAATCTTTGCTATAAAAGGACTGACGCTAACAGTTCTCCACTGGAAGTAGCTGTGAAAAGACAAATGGTAATTAAAGGAGCATTCTCTGTAGATTCTAGATCAGTGGTTCCCAAACTTTTTAAACCACAACCGACTTTTTAGAACGGCAAACTTTTGTGACCCACCTAACTTCAATGAACATGAGGAACTGGATATTTTTTTAATATAACTAAACCATCATGCGGCAGCGCACTGTCATTTACAGGCAGCACATTTTCTATTGAAGTGGCCACTAACTTTGCACAGGCATACTGTTTTACTGATAAAACGATATGGCGCATAAATGATAGTGTGGAAATCGGTTTTCTGTGAATATTTATAACTGGCGCTTCACCAAGTAAAGTGTCTTGATTTATTTTGTTCCTATTAAAATGTCTGTTTCCAGCATAATTCAGAATCCCCCCCCCCCCCCAAAAAAGTGTTTCATTTTTGCTTTTCCTTACTGCTGAATGAATTCATTTACAGGTATCTACATTTTGTTGTGCCACACTTTCCTGTACACTAGCAAGACTGTCATAAAATTCTCTTTAAAAACTCCTCTCACTTTGCATTCAGAGATAGAAAAGTAAACCCCAATCTCCTAAGCAGCAATTTGTCAGACATATAGCCTGTCACTTGACCTCTCTTTGAAGCACCAAATATGAAATATAAACTCCATTTTAAAGGCATCTATATACTTTCGCGAACCACCAAAAATCTGCTGGTGACCCACCAGTGGGTTGCAACTCACAGTTTGGGAAACACTGTCGATGGATAGCAGATGATCTTTGATGTCATAGAAAGGGTCTGTGTAATGGCAGGTGGCCCACTGCAGGCATAAAAAGGCCCTTGTCTCCTCAACATTGTTCAGTAAGACGGTGACATGCTGGCAGGAGAACCGCCACTGCACACCTTTTCTAATTTGCCCTGCGGCTGATCCCATACTGTTAGGGTGTCTACATTCCTCCCCCTCCCCCCTTGGGATGACTATAAGCTCTACACAACCAATCTCGGATCAGAGCGGAAAGCTCACATCAAGGGACACCCAGCACGCCAGTATGTCAGTTGCCATGCATTATAGGAAACCAATAAGGCTCCGGCCCAGAAAACAGTGCAGTGCGCTATCTAGTACCGTCACAGTTCTATTTTAGTCCATCCTTCATATCCTTTCTTAATCCATCACACGTTCTTGTAATCTGGTTTCTACTCCAACCATGAAATCATACTCATGCAAGAGAGATTTCTGTTCAAATAAATAATTAACTGTAAAACACTCGGCTGCTCAGTGGAGGAAAGCCCATGCTCTGCAAAAATTTTAAGAAAAGAATGCAAACTACAACTAAAAGGTTTTTGTGCACTGCTTCGTGCTTTTGCACCCCATTTTAAAAGACAAAATGGCCCTAATCTCATTAAAGATAATTAGTAAAAGTCAACATGTGTGTGCCCATGCAAATCCTTAACTAGGGTGTAGTATATTTTTCCAAAACTCTGATCTGTTGTCCAGACCTGCCTCTTCTCATACTTGTCTACCTGTTACTCCTACTTGTCCTCTTCATTTCCAGTCTGTGCTCCAGGAACTCTATGAATAATTTTGCTACCCTAATTTAAATATAAACTTAAAAATACGTAAATTATATCAGACAGCCACATACCATGCCAATGTTTATTTTTAAATTGTATTTTGAGATTATGATGCAACACAAGACCACAAATCAAACAAACATGCATGTCTGTCCTACCCTTATGCATTACCTAGTAATCAAACATATCAGGAAATCCTTTAATATACACCCCAGTCAGGAAACCCACCAGGCATAATTTAGTTTTTGTCAGAGTCACACGGAGCCCAGAGATTTCCCCCCCAACCCCTGCATCATTTGCCGAAGTATGGGCACAGAATACATTGACTGCCTGAGATATATCAGGGCGCCATCCGCATTGTAATCCCCCAGGGCCCATCATCCTGCGCAATCTCTCCGCTAATGGCTCCATCGCGAGCACGGACAGGAAAGGTGACAGAGAGCACCTCTGGCTGGTCCCTCTATACAGGCTGATCAGGTCTGAGACTTCTCCTCCCAAGCTCACACGTGTACAAGTGGCAGTATAAAGCAGATGATCCCATTGTATAAATTTGGACCTATCCCCACTTCCTCAACACATGCCAGAGGTTTGCCCTGCTTAAGGCGTAGAACGCTTGTTCGATATCTAATAATGCTAAGGCAAATGCATCATTAAGCTGCTGCGAGGTGTGATAGTCATGAGGAAGTAGTCTCAAATTATGCAGAGTACTTCTCTTTGGGATGAATCCTGATCGATCCATGTGTATGAGGGATAGGAGACAAGGGAGAAGATGAGGTACTAATATACCGCGAAGGAGTTTAACATTGACATTCAATGGAGATAGGTCTGTATTCAAAAGCTACGGTCTGGTAATTGCTAGGCTTTGGAACCATCACTATCAGGACCTCGCGCAGTGTGGGTGAGAGGCTGCCCTGCTGGAGAGCCTCCTCATAGACCTCCAGGAGTTTATCGGCTACTGTATCTGTGGTAGAACTCGGCCGGAATGCCATTGCTTCCCGTGTTTTTGCCATTTTTATTGTGCAGATCGCGGAGAGAATCTCCTCGCACATGATGGATCTATCCAGTGCGCCGCTGTCATCGGAGGCGAAGGATGGGAGCGGGACCTCCGCCAGCTAGTCCTCAGCGTCACCTGACTGACATGTTACCTGTCTAGCATAGGTTTTACTTTAAATGGGACTGAAATACACCATTTATGGCCCACTGCGTGCAGACTAGGCATCCTGCATGATCATGCAGAGTCAGGATTGGGGTCTGGGGATTCTCTTGTTTGACTAAGCGGGCCAGCATGCACCAGTTTTATCTCCTCCTGTGTGAAGTCTTTGGCGATACGCTGTAAACATGTGCTTCTCGAGTCTGTGCCAGTCATTTAGGACCGCTTTACTGGCTTCCTGCCAGTCCATAAATCTGGCGGGGTGTAGATGAAGCACTGCCTCTGTCTCCCAGATCTTGCTCACTCACTTGAATGTCCCTTTCTAGTTGTTGTTTGACCCCAGAGGTCATCTTGAGAGACACCCCACGGAGAACCGTCTTCATCGCCTCCCAGTCCATAGCCCTACTTCCAGAGGTGCCCCAGTTCTCATGGAAGTAGTGTGATAGTGTGTCGGCGACTATGGCCTCGAATGGAGATTGTCAACACCTCCACTGGGCGCCTGTGCTCCCTACCAAAACTCAAAAGGACAAGGGAAAGGTCTGACAGATAGCAAGTCTGGTATGAGATCCCTGACACCGTTTGCGCTATATTACTGGAGACCAGACAATAGTCCAGCCGGCTGTGGGTTCCTGCTGCAGCGGTGTACCAGGAGAATAGTTTTTCCGATGGATGTCTGTCTCTCTGGATTTCAAGAAGGCGCAGTTCTCGTATTATGTTGCGCAATGCTTCGGTCAGATGGGGTTTAGTATGAAATCTGAGTGGGTCACGGTCCATAGCACCATTTAGGGCACAATTACAGTTACCAGCCATGATAATGTCAAGGGCGAGGCAGCCGCTGCAACCTTGTTGTAAAAGTCGTGGCAATCATTAGGTGCATAAGCGTTTACCAGGCAGACTTACCAGCAGCCTAGGGTCCCATGTAATATTATGTACCTACCTTCCGGGTCCAGGATGTCCCCGGGAGACACCCAAATCAGCACACCTCTGGCATAACCGGAGTATGAGGTGGCTTACAGTTTCCCCCTCCAACGCTTTCAGAGGCATGGTGTGCATTCTCCCCATATGTGAGTTTCTTGTAAAAATGCTATAGACACTTTGTAGCATTTTAGATAGACATGGGCCCTCCTATGCTTCTCAAATTGGGCAATGCCTCGGACATTCCAGGACATCAGTTTAGTTACATGTTCTGCCATCTGTATGTAGTAGTAACACCTCCCACCCCTCCGATTGGGTCTTCCTTGTTTCCAGCATATCTATAAAAAGGTGGGCGGGAACAGCAGCCAGGTCCATAGTGTACAAGAGCAACATGTAGTTTCCCAACCATTCAAACCTATAAGAACCCGAACCTCTACCCACTCCCCCATCCCCTTGGGCAACTGCGCTGAAGCCTCCCATCTAGCAACTAGCCAGTCCAGGGCCAGCTTCGGCCGCCCCATTCCTCAAAATTGGAAATCAAATGAAATTGAAAATGGTTAAATACAGTTAAACTCTATGCTTTGCTAGTGGTGAGGATGCGGGAGAAGATGCGAGTCCAAACGCACTCAAACTCCCTCTCCGCGTCTACTCCCCTCTCTCTTAAGTCTACCGGTCAGCATAATAGAACTACATAATTATCAACCATAATGTACCATAATCCTTAATCCTTCTGCTCCCCGTTAACAGTTTAATTACAATCTCTACCATTGAGCAGTTTTACCATACATGCTGAGTCAGTTCCAGCTTCATCCGTGCCAGGGGGTGCAGATGTCCCATCATTGTGCGCCCCTCCACAGACCCTTGCAGTACTTACAATCAGTCGTGCCAAGCATTGGGATCACTCAAAATCAGTGCTGGCACTAGCTGTGCCAGGGTCACTACGGCGTCTCTGGAAAGACTCTCTCGAGTCTGGGACCACATCCATGGCTAGGAACGTACCATCAGGGCAGACCATGATTTTCTCCGATATCCGGCTATCGTCAAGTCTTCTCTGCCGTCCCGTCCATCTCCGGAGATGGGCAGATTGTCTCTGTGTGCTTGGAATACACTGATCTGGTCGTCCTGTGCTCAGGCCAAAGGTCTGCGCCAGGGTATCCAACCAGTCACTGGCTTCCCCAGACCTAAAAAAAACCAGCACCATCCCTTCATGTTGGACTCAGAGCTTGGCTGAAAAAAGCAGGCTGCATTTCAAGTTCATGTCTCTCATTCGCTTCTTGACGACAGTAAATGTTTTCCTTGTTCCTGTACTCTGTGTATAGTCGGGGGAATATAGAGATGGGTTGCCCATGGAACAGCCGAGGGCCCTCTACCCGGACACATTGAAGGATGGCGTCACGGTTGGGAAAGTTAAACAGGCTGGCAATTATAGCTCTCTGGGGGGAAGATGGGGGGAGGAGGATCCAGGTTTTTGTCAACTGTGGAGAATTTAAAGTCTCTTTGGAAGAAGGGCTGTAGTAATCCATTCCTCGAGGAACAGTTCAGCAAATTGCCCCTCCGCCCTTTCTGGAAAGCAAGCGAAGTGCAGTTTGTTTCTCCGGGATCGTCCCTTAGAATCTTCTATGCATTCATTTTAGCTGGCTGTCACCTTCTGGAGGTCAGAGGCCGTGGTGCGCATATTGTGGACCTCTTGTTGTAAGGTGTCGACAGTCTTTTTCCGTGACATCCACTCGGTCTAATACATTCTGTGGGTCCATCCGGAGCAAGTTAACATCTATGGATACTGCATCGATCTTGTTAACCATCTCGGCTAAGATCCTTGTATTGCTACCATCAAATCCGCGAGGGATTGGGCAGAGCCTGCCGTCCCTCCAACGTGCTCCTCCGGGCCCCGCTCTCCTTCCTCCCCAACTGGGTCGAGAGGCAGCAATGTAGAAGTGTAATTGCTGATTTTGTTCGACTGTGTGGGCTTGGATCCTCTGTCCTTAACCGTGATGGCGGGGGCCACCAATGCCGATCCAGTGATTCAGGAACTGGTTGAGCTTCAGCCACACCTATGGGGCATCTTGCACCCACCGCAAGGGATCGGTAGCAGCTGGAAGTCACTAGTAGCCCACCACAGACCAGGACCCCATCCGGAGGGGGCGCTGCGTTGGGTGGGGGTGCAGGCACACTGACTCCACATTTGAGGTTAAGGTGTATATGGTTCACAGCAGAGACCTGGGGGGCTGGCTGAACTTCCACTGCATACCCCCATCATCACTGCCAGGGAAGCCCGCTCCTCCGGGAAGGAGCAGTGCACCCGGTTATAACAGTGCGGGATCGAAGCTGACTTCACTGTCCCTCTGTCAACAGACTGCTCCCACGATCACCGTCAGGGCCCTTGTGCGATGCAAGCACTCAGCATGGCTCACACGCTCCAGTCGTGGTGCGGTGTTAAATTTCTGAGGTGGCACTCGTTGGAGGGCTTGCAGCTTCCCTCCAGTCCAGTCAGACAGTCCGGGCCTCAGAAAGGACTCACCAGCTGGGGGTGGGACCCCCTAGAGAGAATCGCAGCATTTCCAGGCATGCTGCCGGGCTCCCGCTCCACTATTGGGGACTGCGCGTGTGCAGAGAGGCCCAATGTGATCCGATCCGCGGCCCACCTGTCTCTTCCAAAGCCCCCCCCACACCATAGTCTGCCAAAGGAGTGCAGGGGAGAAGGATGGCCGCAGAGACAGGAGGATTAAGGCAGGATTACTCTGCCTACGGGAGATCGGGCAGAAGCGTCTAATCGGCCATCTTTCTTGGCCACGCCCCAACTGTTCTGAAAGGTATATCAATTTCAATTTTTGCCCCTTTTTCTTTGCTCTTCATGACAATCGCTGTAAAGTTTATCAATTCCTCCATCTACCTTTGCATCTAAAAAAGAAAGGTCTTACATGCTGATTTTCAATGGGTCTGGTACAAGTAGGTCCTTGAATGCCTCATGCAACCATCTTTCTCTTGCCTACCGGATTTACCTCGCATATCAGTTGGTTGCAACAACTGTAGATTTCAGGTGTAAAACATCTGGGAAATAGTCATGCTATGGTCTGGAAATTATTTTTCAAAACATTTTGGCTACTGGACCTTTAGGAAATTGTTGTGAACTTTTTTTAAAGGGACAACCACATAAAAAATAGCCATAAATTCAATATGTACTAAATAACTGTATTGGTGTCTGCGTATCTTTTCACTTGAAAACCAACCACCGTCCAAACCGTAAACAGCTGTTCCTTTAACACAAATGGCACCAGCAGAGAGGAAAAAGACCACCGTGCCTAACCTCAAAAGTCTTGAGTAAGAAATATTTTATGTGAAATGTGTGGTCTTGATTAAAGGTAGTTAGATTTAAAGTAGTGTTCAAAACTGTAAAGGACCGATATTGCAGTAATAGAATATGCAATCCTGAACAGTGTAATGTTGTATTATGTGAAATGCTAGTAAGTAAACAATGTGAATACAAGCTTTCTTTAACAAGTCTCACAGCACCTTGACGAGAAACAGCCACAAAGAAAAATCCAAGCTGTTATTGGACCAGCTGTCTTCTCTTTGTGGGAAGGTTTGTACATTGACAACGTTCTGCATTTTGACTATGGTTCTGCATATCTTGAGAACCTGTCGTCCATGTTTCAACTTTGCATAAGTTCAGTTTTAGTTGTACGTTTATCAGCTTCACATGACGGACTGTCAGGAACCTTTGCAGTCAACAGACTTTCAACCTTTGGACCTATTGTCCATCATCTTTTACTTTTGTTTAGTTTAGGACCCTAAGGGGTAACACGTCTTATTCACTCCCTGCAGCTGCCTTGCTTCTCTCACTAGACTACCAGATATCAACTAGTCATATCACAGTCCTCCGTACTCCTATAATATCCTGGCTACTGGGCAAGGCAACAGAACACCTGCTGTACAGCAGCGTTACATTGGTTGAGAACATGTGTACATATATACCTGCCGGATCTGCCACGTTATGCACCCACACCTCAGTTTTTATTTTTCACTCCAAGGGCTCTGCACTTTTACTCTTGCTTGTCCTGTTCATATAATCTTCTTTAGTCTCTCTTCTGCCAGTTTTCCTGTGTCTGCCCCTGGCTTCTTTCTTTTTCTATATGACTGACTAAAAGAGATTCCAACTGGTATTTGGTTGTGCCAGACTGGGACAAAGTCAAAGTTCAGGTTAAATGCGATGGAGCGTTGGCAGGATACAGGGACCAAGTTAGCCCTGCTCAACAAAGTTCCTTGAATCCTGGTTTGTGAAACGTTGCGAGATCCCATGTTGGGGATGCGTCGCACATCGCCAGTTCCGAGGAGCTGCGGGGCTGAGATGCAGAGTCCTGCGTCGTCATAGAGTATGCAGACGATAAGGGGCTTGAGATGCAAAGGTGTCGCTCTGCGTTGGTTCTGCTTAAAAGGACTACAGCTTGACTGGCAGAGCACCTTAAGGCCCACTTCCAAGGATCCAGGACTGGGATGGCACCACCTGGGGGTAGGACTCACAGCAGACAGAGTCCAGGTGCTGGGTTCAAGGTGGTTGGAGCCTTTTCTTTCCTGAGGCTCTAAATCAGGAGGCCAGCCAACTAGCGCATGTAGTCACTCTGGAGGTCCTGGGTTCAAGATGCAGGTCCAGTCCTTTTTCTTAGACAGAATTGTGACTTTACCATTAAAGAGGGTTTTAACTTACAATTCTTTAGCCACCAAACTCTACATTCAAACCTGCTCCCAATTGAAAGCTATCATTTATTAAATGTAATAAGTTAACCCAATGCTCTCCTATGAGAGAGGTAGGCCTCAAGTATTGAAAACAAATATAGGAGTTTTTTCACTACCAGGACATGCAAGATTTAAAAGTGCATGTCCAACTATTTAAATGCGCTGCACCCTGCCTTCTGGGCTGTTTAGGGCCTACCTAAGGTATGACATATATGTATTAAAAAGGGAGGTTTGGGCCTGGCAATAGGTTTATCTTGCTAGGTCGAAATGGCATTTAAAACTGCACACGCACAGGCTGCAATGGCAGGCCTGTGACATGTTTAAAAGGGCTACTTAAGTGGGTGGCACAATGAGCGCTGCAGGCCCACTAGTAGCATTTAATTTACAGGCCCTTGGTACTAATAGTACCACTTTACTAGGGACTTACTGCTAAATACAATGTGCCAATTGGGTGTAAGCTAATGTTACCATGTTTAAAGGACTAAGCATGCACTTTCGCACTGGTTAGCAGTGGTAAAGTGTGCAGAGTCCTATAGCCAGCAAAAACGAGGTCAGAAAAACAGGAGAATGGAAGGCACAAAATTAGGGGGAAACCATGCCAAGTATGTTGGGTCCAACACAGGCCTTTGCTTGGTTTGATTGCAGCAAAGTGGTATTCTCCTAGAGCCCTAGGAATGGTCTTTGGCTATAACTTTGCTGGAAACCACTCAATAGGTGAGTCTGTGGGTATCTATCTCCTTGTGCCCTACATCATGTACCCCAAATCTAGGGTATCATATGATCAGGTTTCAAAGACAATTCAAATCTCATCAGGACTGTTTTTCCCAAGTTGTTGAGGTAAATGCTACCCCATAATAAACCATGTCCTTGGCTACTAATTGACGCCTCTGACCATTCAACAGTGTCTATCTTAGCTATTAGACACCTGGGACAGACCCATCATCTATGATTCTATTTGAGGTTTATACAAGGAACTCATTATGTAGAACATGCTTCTACCCTGTTTTTGCTACATTTGTTAACTCCATCCCCAGTGCTGGCTCCATGAGGTTAACTTAAAGCATTGCCTGGATGCCCTCCCATTTTCTTCTTTCACCTTTCAGGGGCACCATGATAGAGAAACTGATTGGCAAAGGGATGACCTTGAGTGACATTACAGTTTGTCATTGGATTCTTGATGACGTTGTATGGATAGGAAGGTAGGACCACCCTCCCTACTTAAGGTATCACTGTGATCCATATTTTGTCTTCCACTGCAAGTGAATTCTGGCAAATGCCACATTGTGCCCATCTGGTGAATATGAGCGTTCGTATGATATTACGTGCTCCAAGGAAAAAAGACTTGCCCCATCCTACATAGTGTCTGGTGGCATTGCATCAGAGAAGACCTTCACATCATCTAGCATGATTCCTCTAGAAAACTGTGCTAAATTACTGTACCAAAGCAGGTGTCTGCTCTGGATCTAACATTCAAAGCATTGTTTATGGCATGGACTTTGCAAATGCGCTGAATAACGTTTGTGGGACCTCATTGAAGCTACCTAGCGCTAGTAAATCTATTAGGTTTTTCTGCCCCCCCCCTTCACCCCATCCCCTCAAGCGAATGCAGATGTTACACTGAATATTCACAATGATCTGAATTGATTAATTGTGGCCTGGAACACAGATGAATTTTCTGTGACTTACGTCTGCCTGGTGTATGTCAACAGTGGATATCTCCATTAACACCTGTGTCGCTGTGCATCAGATTGTAAATATGTGATTTAAATGCATAATTGTTTAATGTAAATTTAGGTCTCTCACTGCCGTAGACTAACAGTCTACATCTGCACAGCATATAAGCAATCTATAGTTTAAATATTTACTCCACATTTGTAGAATGAATAAACTTTATCTTGTCATGTAATAGACTGGCATACCATTTAACTGCTAAGTTCTGGTGAAGACCCAACCTGTAGACGAGTTAGAATCTTCATACCTCTGGATGTATTCATTCACCTACAAATTTTTGCATAGTCAATTTTATCATTGTTTCCAGAGTCAAAGATTTTTTTTTTTTTAAATTGAGTGTTGTAGAAAATATAATCTCATCAGAATTGTGTGTCCCTCATGCTCCTTTTCAAGATTGACCTCAGCTTTGATTTACTCAATTATTCAGTTTTGTATAGAACTAAACACATGTTTTTGACATTTATTTCTTTACTATTTAAATATGAAGGCATTGGCAGTGTTTTTTATTTTTTGCAACTTGTAGGGCATGTCTTAAAGAGCCTTTCTTTCTGTTCACGATCCTATGTCATGGTGGCATATGCTTAAAATAGATGTTTAACGTACTTGCCTAAGAACTTGGGCCGAAGCAGCCTATCTCACTTGAAGGTATCCCCCCGTCAGAGATCCAGCACACTATAATGCAAAGCTGGTAAGTTAGCTCAGTGAAGTAACACAACCCTTATAGAAATGCTCTGCAGCTTGAAGGAGGTACTGAGTGTGCATCCCTGGAGGTCCATGCAGACTCTCACCCTTATGAGGTTGGTAAGATTATAATTCTGTACTAGTAAAACCTATTACAGCATTTTGAAGTGTAAGTGATCAAGTGCTATTTATATATATATATATATATATATATATATATATATATTCAACCACTTATTCTGTAAAATGTGATATATTTGCAGTGATTATCCTACTTTTATTTCTTATAGGTTGGAGCATTGTTTATTTTGCATTGTAATGTTAGCAACATCTACTTTACATCAGCCAATCAGCTGAGCACAAAAAATGGAAGGAATACATGATCAGGAAACCAAAAGTGATTAATGGTAATATTAACCAACCATTTATTTTTAAGTTTTTTTTTCTCATTTCCCGTTTTCTTTTTCCTTTTTATTTTGAGGCTTGTAAATAATGGAACTATAGTCATAAGTCGTGATACAATAAAAAAGGTATGAATTGTTTTCATTCCTCTTGAACTATGGACTGGAGATTGAGTGGAATGGTGTTTGAAGAGTGAGTTTAGGGCCCAACACCCGCGGGGTCCAGAAATTGCTAGTAAATAAGTCCATTCTCCTTCTAATCTCTACACAAAACTCATTCTGTTCTCTCTGTGCACCGCATAATAGCATCCATAAATGCATTCAGGGAAAATGAGCCAGGCTTCAAGGCCCCTTAATTAGCAGTAAAGCTCTATTCTATCCTTGTGAGCAGTTGCTTAGTTCAGAAATGATTGATCTATGAGCAATGTGATCTTCCTGAAAAAGAAACTGAGTATCAAGAGGTACTCCACAAGAAATTGTTATCAGATTAAATATCTCTTCTTTTTATAATAGCGTCTAACATAATGTTGAACTATCTTGTCATTGTGTTGAATGTTTACTTTATAAGCTTTTGAATCCTTTGCTGCATGTGCCATTAAACTGGTTATGTCGGATTTGCCCACTGTCGACTCAGCCAAAAGAGGAATCTCTTTTTTCTCAAGGAAATGCCTCAAAGTAATTCTTTGAGATTACCATTTAAACCAATAGATTTGTCTCTCGTTTCTCTTCTTGGGCAATAAGGACCATCTGTAAGTGTGGTAAGAGGAAAATGATCCGCTCCTACGTACTATCCTCTGAAAGATTGCTGCTTATGTTGTCCCTAATCCAAACAAGGAAATATGAATTCACCCTTTCCCACTGGATTACCTCGTGCATTCTATGGTGTTTTTCAGTTTGTGAAATTCCTACCGGGATTCATACTTTCCCCCTAGCACTAAATAGCTTCACTAAGGTTTCATAAAAGTTCTCAATTTGATCTTTGGAGCAGTGGTTTAGACCATGCCCCTTTCAATGCTTTGAATGTTGGCTCCTATTTGAATGTTAGTATGATTGAACAGTGCTAAAGAACACATATTCACAGTTTTGCAGTTACCTCCTTCTGTAGAGGATGTGAGGCCTGGGAAAAGAAAGCTGGTGTTGAATGCAAGTACAGGTTATTAACAGAGTACTTTGGACACGCTTAGTCTGTCCATTCTTCCTTCTGTGTATCATTCTGTCTGATCCATGGCTATGTGCAGGCATCATCCCTGTAGCCCTAAGGTTAAATATGTTGAAACAGTAACACCAAGTAAGTGGGGATGGATCTCCAAAAGTATCCAAGTCCTTTTTGTAGTGGTACTAGAGTACTGTAGGTAAGTGGCCAAAAACAATTGACTCGCCTACTTATGTCTGATTTGCAGATAGCTGGCCTCTTTTTAGAGTGCTGTTGTTGGCAAAAAGTGGTGGATTGGACTGCGACCTGAGTTCTTATCGGTGGCTGAGGTTAATTCAAGCATTCACCAATTGCTTGTTTTGTTTTTAATAAACTGACACAACTTCCACATGTTTGTAAACAAATAAAGTTGCGCTTGTCGTATGATTTGACCATAGATGCCTCTACATAGCAACAAATAGGCCTATTCAGTTTGAAGTGTTGAGTACAGAAATGACTTATCTTTTATGCATCGTATGATCCTATTTTTTCCAAAAATCATGTTTATGCTTAATTTTTTTTTAGTTCCTGACGTGGATTTGAAAGGAGAGACGTGTAGTTATTATTTTTTGGTTCAGAGAGACGATAAAGGTGGTTGTAAAGCTGTCTTGGTTCATTCAGCCAGCCAGATCAATGGTGCAGCTGCGCTTTCAATAGTAAATGGGAGGCTTAAGGAGAAATCTGAGCCGACAGCTTCAGGTAAGATAGCTATTACATCAATTATTAAGGCAGATCATCTTTTTATTCACATTTCAAATCTTCAAACAGGAAGTTAAACACTAATAATTAAAATTATGTTCAGGAACTTACTTCACAAGTTTGTGCTCTTTTATATCCGTTTATTATACCTTTAGTGATGGATAATACTAGAGTCCACTAGCTGAGATTTTCATTTTGTCATTTTTCGGTAACTTGCCCTGGTTTGAAATACAAAAACGTGGATGTTGATTTGCGCAAATGTATGCAAAGCGACAATCTGAACAATTGCAGAGAAATATTGTGTAGAGGCCTCTTATCGAGGATGTAGGGAGAAGCAGGAAAAGTGGAGAGTATCGCAAAGCTGCTGCCTCTGTACATATCGGGCAATAAATAAAGGGCGGGTTAGAGAGTGGAGTTGGAAATGGTTTGTCGTTTTCATTTGGGCCATTGCTTAACACCAGGGCAAACAGTATATATAGATGTATAGATAGAGATAGATATATTTAGCTAGGTAAATATACATAAATATCTATATTAATGGGACTGAAAATAAATGTGGCCCACCAAAACATACTTGTAGCAAGTGTAGTAGTAATGACAAAGTCAGCCATTTATTACTACAGTGCTAGCTGTATCCTCTGGATTTTCTATACCTGGACAATGCACCATATCATCACTGCTTCACTATATGAACTTCATTAAGAGAAATAGACCAGTATTTCTCCACCCCCAGAGTTACCTATACCTGGAGATACCAGTAACTCCTGGAGCAGGGGAAAAACCACATGCTGAACACTTAAGGTATCTGTAAAGTCAACCACATTTGGTGGACGTTACCTTCTTTTTACTGGTATTCACCCAGCTAACAAACGAAATGCCTCTGTAGAATTTAATGGGGGTATCCCCGTTTTAAATATTGAACACCTTCCAATAAAGAGTACATACTCAATTCACCTTAACCGGATCACCCGTCGAAAGACTTCACATGATCCACAATTTTTCGACCGGTATGTATTTACCATGGATAAGACTGCTTCTGCCAGGCCCTATGGACAACTCTCTGCATTTTGCTAAAATACACTATACACATTCCCGAGGTGAGCACAATGGCTTGCCACCGTAGAGCCATACTTACAGCCCTAGTGAGCTAAACCACCTCTAAGTGTACCACCCTTACATTCTGCAACAATCTGCTATGCTTCAAAATATTCAGCATATTTCTGTAAATATACATCCAAACCTTAAAAACATGCTTGTTACATAAAATTTGTCCATAGCACTATATTAAACTTAAACGGACATGCGTCCAAATATCCACAGGTGGATAATGTATTGTGAATAGAAGCGTTGGGTTTTCTCATAGATTTTTTGCAACAGGCTCTGGCTTTAAGCCACAACCTACTTTGGAGCATGCCTTTGCAGCCCACATCGGGTGCACTCAACCTTTACCTTGTTTAAAACTGAATACTTCTTGCACCCCAAACTTTACTGGTATGTAAGCGGTGCATGTATAACTTTCAACATGCACAACCTCACTTGCCTCCATGTCTGATGTTATTTCTATTCTATACACCCACACATGTACACACAGGAACTCTTTGCTGTAAAAGACTATGATGTTATCGGAGATGTTATCAAAGGTGTCATCAGTGCTGTCATCTAACATGTCATGAGGAATGTAGTATGTGAGGTCAAAACCAGTGTAGGGTGGGGGCACAGGTTATAGTTGATTCATTAAACAAGAACTGATGAATTTCAGTGTTTAAAAAAAAACAAAAAAACATTTAGTGCCTGATGTTGAAGTTGCAGAGGGAATACTCTGTCAGAATTGTGACAGATATCCCGTCTACCATATTACGATCCACATAGGATAAAATGTGATTATAATGCGGCGGACGGGATATCCGTCATGTTTGTGAGGAAGTGTTCCACTCCGCCGACTTCCAAATCAGGCCCTTAGTTCTGAACTCATTTCCACACTTAACTATACTGCACTTTAAAATGTTGTTTTTGTTTTCAGTTGATACACCACCCACCCTCACAAAAAAACCTGACTGGATGAAAAGGAAAATGGTTAGCTATCCAACAAAGGGCACAGTCTGAGGAGGAGAATGGTCACATGGCCCCAAAATGTGTGGATATAGCAATAAAATCCATAGTCATGTTGGTTGTGATTGTCCAGTTTGCGACTAGGTCCCTTCTCCATCCTATTTTTAGTAGAGGTTCTGCTCTCTCCAGTTTGGAGTGCAGTTTCTTGATGTTTAGCATACCCACAGTATTGACTTGTAATTTCTACTTTGGTTTAGAGATTGAGACTAAAGCATGGCACTTTCATGTTTTCTTAAAATGTAATGACCATGATGAGTAAGGGGGTGAGGAGATAATGGTCTGATTATGTACGGGTAATCTTTATTTTAGCTATTCAAACGTTTTGTAGCAGTATTTATGAAGAAGGCTCTTTGTCTCAATCACATTTTGGCTTGGTGCTCAGCCGGTATGGAGAGTTTGGTCTCCCTTTATGCTTTTATCCAGGATAGAAGAAGGGCCTAGTCAAGAGGAACTTTGGCTACGAGGTATCTGTCTTGGGAGGTGGACACAATATCTAACATACTTTTTGGGGCAAGAAATTGAGAAACGGTGTCATGAACTTCACTGAGAAGTAATCCAAGATTTATTTAGCAGCCTTTAGAGAAATCTATAATGTCTGTCTGGGCCTGTGTAAGAGTGTATGTGTTAACACACTTCGATTTGTTCCTTTAGAGAGCATGGTAACTGATATCATCACTTCTCTTCCATGTTTTAATGGAGAACAAATAATTCAGAGGGAGAAAAGGTTGGTTCAAGCTCAGGCCTCTGCTTTGAAAGAATTTCTGAGTAAGTATCAAGTGAAAAGTTGCAACACACAGTATTAGACATTTTGAAACGATATTATAGTAAGTTTGCAATAGTGTTTAGTAGAACAGTATGAATCCTTATGCCTTTTTAGGACTGACTTAACAATGCAGACTGACTACCGGAGCTTTCGTCACTACTTTTCAAAGAAAAATATACATACAGTGAGCTTCAGAGGAGGATTACTCTCATTACATTCTGTTGGCTGACTAGTGTATCATTCTTCTTCCAGTGGACTGCTCTCATTGCAATGCATAAGGGACTATGTCACATATTCATAGTATAAACTATGACCACAATTCCTGTTGCATTCAGTTTATCTCGTAAATGTCTTTTATATATAAAGCAATCCTTTTAATGTTTTTCACTTCAGCTGGCTTTTTTTAAATGAGTTTGTCAAGACTTAAGTGGGAGCTTGACCTTAAGAGGCTATAATATTAAGCTGCTATTTGCAGATTGGGGCAGCCTAACTCCAAGATAACTGTCTAAAGTCTTGGATGACCATTGAGTGGTCAGATTTTACTGATATCCAAAAAGAAAGCCAACCACAGCCCTGCGCCGTTACCCTTTGAGTGCCTAGTAGCTTCTCGGCTGTGATGCCAACTGTTGTTCTGCATTTGCTACGGTTGTTTGGTAGAAACTAAAGAAACAAAAAAAATATGTTTAACTGCCTTGGGGACCACCACTTCAACTAACCACAAAATTGAGTTGCTTTCATTTGAAGCTATGCTTTTTAAATTTGTATTCGTTTTGATGCACAATTTAGTTTGAGCAGATTTCTTTTTCATGCTGTGGGGGCTTATTCTGGACTATTGACAAAGCCAAACAATTTCCATGAAATGGCAAATAAAGCCAGTCATTGGCTTCGCCAACAAACCTCTATCCATGTTTATTCATGCATGCCTCTGCATCAGTTAAAAAAAATTAATGACAGAACTATTAGCTTTCTCAGTGGTTGTTTTTGTTAACTACAAGCATACATGTTCAGTCATTAATGTCCAGTTGAGATCCATGATCATATTTGAGCAGCATTGTTGCCTGACTTCAGTTCTCTGTAAATCCATTAAATCTTTAATATTTCAATCAAGTTCAAAGCCAATGGGAAGCAGAGTAAACCATGTATATTCTGAGTCAGAACCAAGGTAACCAACGACTCTTAAGTTGTTCTATATCAGAGATGAATAATTTGTCCAGTCCTGGTATTACTTTTTGCATTCTGGTACTTGCAGACTTGATCTTCCATTAATAAAATGTAGGACAGCTTTCAGAATCCAAAGACAGAACAGCATCTGCTCCTGCTTGCCGTAAATCACAGGGTTGACCTTCAATCAATGTTACTCGCCAACCACCACCAGGATAATACAAGCCGATCGTACTTTAACTGACAACCACTTACTACAATGAACAGAAAACCTGATCTGTTGGGTTGTGGAGTCTCAGCCAGGCTGGTCCTGGTCCAGGTCAGGAGTAACTGTGGTAGTCACTCTTGTCACCAAGAGGTGAAGCAAGACTGTGAGCGAATGGTGGTGCACTTACTAGAGCATGATCGTGCGTATGAGACAGCATCTGCAACCATGAGCATAACTTGCACTCGTCCAATGTCAGCCAGTGTTAGTCCAAGTGTTCTGATGTTTCTCCCTATCAGACGTGTGTAGCTTATACACTCAGGTTTTCTTCTTTAACTTATGGTACTTGCAGTTTTGTTTTCCAATTTTAAGTGCAGGGTTACACAACCCAGAGCTCAGTAAAGAATGCGTGACTGGATAACTTACTCATGCCTGACATACATCATCTTCAGCTTGCTTCAGAATTGCTGCGCAGCTTTGATGAGTGTTTCTCTGGCCAGAGTATAGACTCCAAAGCCCCGCAGGGGGTGGCTTTGCCTAATGCTTCTGAGCACTGCCATCAATGTCTGTAGCCTGAGTCCAGTCACCCTGCCTGAACCAGCATCCAACAGTGCATGAACCATAGCTCAAGTCTGAGAAAGAAGCAGCTAAAAATAAACAAGCACAGCATGTTTGAAATAGCACAAAATTACAAAGAGCAGGACTACTACCACACTCTAAATGTTGGAGATGTTCTGGCGTTAATTGTGATCTACCTCATATACTCTGTGATTGCCCTTCCATGCAGAGTTTTTGGACATATGTAGGGAACACTTTGAAGGGTTTAATCTCTTCCCTTAGCACTACTCTTACCCCCTCTATTATTCAATTACATGATTTTAGAAGTCGTACTAACATTACGTGTCTGCAATGTCGTCTTTTGCATACTGCACTTTCAACAGCTAAAATCTGCATCCTAAGACATTGGAAATCGTCTAATCCTCCCAAGCAGGAAGAATGGATGGTAGCAATGATTCAAACGGGTTCTCATGAACGTGTTATATATAGGTTGCAGGATCAAGAGGAAATTTTCCAGCAAGTATGGGCTCTCTTTCTCCGCGATCCTTGAATTCTCTCCACTCTTATCATACCCTAGAACCCTCTATCTTAGCTTTCTTCTTTCTTCCCTACTCTGTATTCTTATTATATCCGGGTAAAGAGTGTACTTTTCTCTATTCTCTCTATATCTTCTTCCTTTTAATTATATTTATTTATAAATATATACATACTTTGTTATTTCTTTAATTCTTGTTTATTTAGGAGTTCTTTATTACATCCCCGTCCCTCCCTCTTTTAATCTACAATTTATATCGTTCACTCCCTAATCTATGGCCTAACTTACTACACTTCCCTGCTTCTCTTTTTCATTCTCAATCCCTTTCTTTTACCTATAGCTACATCTCTATACCCATTTCATTTAAAACTTCTTCTGTAATTCTTTGTATACTGCGATCCCTAAACTTCTAATATACGCTGTATACGATACCCCTCTCCTTTACTATACATTCTCTATCTCTTGTAAATCCCCTCTTTATAGCTTTCATTCCCTATTATATTTACTAATTCACTTATCATTGCTACTTTGTATGAATTACTGTTACTTTGTATGAATTCATGTTATTTTATGATATTCTGTATGTATTTCTGTTTATATGTATCAATTTTATTTTCTCAATAAAAAAAAAAAATTTGGAAACAAAAAAAAAGAAAATAGCACAAAATTGGGGCACAACACAACTCTTTTTCTAGGTGCTGTACGGTCTTTGAGACAGCTCCAGCTCTTTATCTCATCAAATTATTTCTCCAAAAAGGTCATAAATGCATACAGAGATGGGCCTCTTTTCAGCGTACTTCACCCATTGGTCTGTTAAATTGTGATTCACATTTTGCTTCTGCCCACAACCGCATACAGCAAGAGGGACAGTGGATCAGCCTACTTTGCCAATTGGCTCCATTCATGTTGAATGACCGTTCAAAGCTTGTGCATATTTTCACATCCACTTAAAATAGTTCCCTTCTCCTCTCCGACAAAGATGATTCAATTTTTACTTAAATAACAACTTTTTATTTTGCCTGCACTTAGGGTGCTCAGTTATCCCGTAATTTGTTAAACATCTCCTTTTTAAAGTTGCTGTTAAATAGTGTTTGAGTGACATTGCACCATTGTAGCTTCCTGTAATTTGAGTGCTTGGTTAAGTGATAAATTATACTTGTCTTCTTCAGAAATAGCATTCAAATATATTGCATAGTAGTAAAACGGCCAGGACAGAGATTGTTTATTACATTTTTATTGCAAGCATATAGCAACACTCTTTAGGTAGCAGCATGTTTCATTAAGAAGTTTTCATTTTAGTGGCATGTGTTTGCTATAAAAATAAAACAATTTAACTATTGTACCAGCTTGCCAAGCTCAGACGTATTCACTTAGCCTCTTATTAGGGCAGATGATGCACAATGCAATCATGAATTTAGATCTCTGTGAGACTCTTGCTAAGTGATGCTGTGAAGGCTGAGCCAAAGCCATGTTTGAAAATGTGTAGAATTTGCAATGGGTTAGAGGTCTGCATGCAACAGCCATATTGGAGTTTTCCAATTGGTGGCTGTTACTAACCAGGACTGAAGTCCAAAATCCAGGCATCTGTTTTTGGGGGGTAATGCTGCCACATTATGTTGTCTTTGATTTTCTTTCTGTTTATTAGTGTGACTCACATTCCTGTTGTACGGATGAAATGTTATTTTATTTTTCCTAGATAAGTGGTGGATGTAAATTTTTCTGTAATTCGGTGGGGATTATTTCATTATAGGCCTGCTCTGACATTCGAATGTGCCTTTAATGAGAACATGTCACTAATAACTACACACGAGTAGTGATGTCACAGATTCACCTACTTTTTGTGTTGTTATGGTTATAATGTAATTCCTCTGCAACCTCCCTCATGGCAGAAAAGCGATGTTAAAGCAGATGCATGCCCGTCCTGCCTGTTGCCACGTAATACTACATTTCAGGACTCTTCCCTCTCCCTCCTCAACCTCATCCAAGGAAGTAGAAAATCCTGCCTATGTCTACTGCCTCAATGCCCATACGTCTGCCAAGTCTCACCTGGCATTCTGTCCCACCGTCTCACTTGCAAAGAGTCTAAATTCCATCAGCACTGAAACATGAAAGTGATGCAGTCAAGACAACAATGTCACTCCTGTACAGCCTGCAAATGAGTTTTTTTTGGGCAACAAACTTACTTCTTCTGAGTATGAGCAAGAGTTCGCCACAGAAATTGGGCACACGTAAGCCCGTTTCAACTGAGGGGAGGAGCTACTACTCCCAAGTTAACCTGGAAGCCTGGGAGTTAAAGTTTAAACATTTGAAGTTAAGTTGCACACTGCTTTCACTTATCCCAACCTCACCCTCAAGGAACATATTGGCAAAAAAAAAAGACGGCCTGGTATCGGCTTTCTCAACTTAATAAAAAAAAAAAAAAGTGAAAGCATTTCTTCCAGAAAGCTATTTCAGAGCTACTATTCAAGCTGTCATACTCGTATCTGAATGGTGGTAACTCCCCACTCCATTGCCCCCAGACTCCACATTCGCCTCTCTTCAGGGCATCCTCCATACTGTAGCACTTTTATCAAGTCACTGAAGAAATATGATCACATAACCATCATCCTGGTGGAGCTCTATTGGCTTCTGCTGCCTGTCCGCACCAGCAACAAGTTTCACTGAGCCTGGCTGCATCATTTCCAAAGTCGTCATGATCAGCACCCCTGAGACGTGCGGCAATGTGTAGGATGCCCCTAAGTGGGACCAGTTTGGAATCTGTCAGGCGTAGGGCGTTACCATCCAGATGCAAGAGCACGTGTGCTTGAACAGCAGTTCAGACGTTGCTTTCTGGAAGAAAAGGACTAACTTTCTTTACCAGGAAGACTTTCTTTTTTTGGCAGTGTGTTTCTTGAGGGTGAGGTTGGTGTCCAAGGTGAATCCAAGTGACTTGGCAGTCCGTGAAAGTTGGGAAGCTGTCAAGTTTCATGTAATTGATGCAGGTTTGTTCTGGATCTTGTTTGTTGTTCTTGGCAAATAACAGGAATTCTGTTTTGGTTGGCTGAGCTACAGGTCGGCGCTGGGCATCCAGGTCTGGATGATGTGCAAGAAGTGTATGGGGCATTGGATGTCTGAATCAGAGGAGACTTTCAAGTAGAGTTGTGTATCACTGACATATTGGTGAATCTTGATGCTGTTATCTGTGAGTAGAGCACCAAGCGCTCCATGTAAAGGTTGAAGATAACAGGAGACAGTATGGAACCCAGGGGACCTCGACAGGTGATGGGGAACTTTTGTGACCTGGAGGTGGCCATATGAACAAGCTGGTCTTGGTTGGAAAGGTAGGAAGAGAACCAGTGAATAAAGATGTACCTACCTACCTATTTACTACTCAAACCCACAGTCCTATTCATGTGTTAACCTCAATGAATGTAAAGTCCTATCTTGTATCCTACTTTGAGGTAAAACTCAGTTGCCATTTATTTAAGTTTATTTTTTATCAGCTGTATAAATAAATCTTCTGCAATGCTTACAGCTAACATATAGCCTTTGGGTGTTAATGAAAGCAAGCTGCAGAGCATGCTGAGGACTTCCCTTCTGGATTATCAATATTGCTGTAGTGGGGGCTCAATGAGCAATAGATTAATGAACAGTTTCAGACACCGCTTCCTCCTGGGTAGACAGCAGAACTCCTGGGTCTCTTGACCTCACTGTAGGAGAGAGTAGTGCCCTTTTATCAGGCAGCGCGGTAACAAGGATGGAAAGGGTGATATGCCAGGAGATTAAGGACTTTGGGTCCAATTCATAAAGGGCCACTGCACTCTTGGCAGAGGCCCCACATTCGTGGCGGGGTGCCCTCCCTTGTGGCAGGACCTCTTCAATGAGAAACTGCAGTTCGCAGGCCCCTCCACAAGTGCAGGCCCCCGACCGCGAGTCCGGAAGCCCTTTGTGAATCAGGCCCTATGTAGTGTTTGCATTTTATCATAGTTCCTGTTGGTCTCCAAGACCACACAGCACATTGCACAGGCGTTGGAAGTTGTCTTGGCATTGTGGCTAAAATGCCCCAACAAGGATAAACGTAGCCTGGGTGGATTTTCCATCTGCACACCATTTATTACAAATTTAACAGGATTTGAGTTTTAGGAACCTAGGTGGATTTCCATCTGTTTTCTTATAAAACCACAGACTAACCTCTTCTGGGATGTGCTTACTATTTTTATAATTTCTCTTAATTTTTTAATTTTTCTCTCCAATATGTTTTATATTTCTATTGTAGCAAGGACAATTTAATGGTGACACATGCCCAACCATTGCTATTTGAATCATGATACTGCCACATAATGGGTCACATATATATATATTTTTTATAAATAAAATGTTATTTGGCAATCACCTCAAAATATTGTAGGAAGCTGGCTCTGTATATACTATACCAAAGTGAGGTATAGTGTGCACAGAGTCAAGTGGAACCCCAAAGGTAGGCAGAGATAAAGTTAGATAGCACCTCACTCTCTATTTGTGATAGTGTGGTCGAGCAGTAAGGCAGTATCAGAGGACAGTGTTAAGCATTTGTTGTACCCACTCAAAGTCAAAACAGGCTTTATTAGATTTAAACACTTAAATCATAAAAGCATAGTACATAAAAGAATAAAATCGTGTCACATGTCCGTTAGGTTACAGAATTCAAAGTATCATTTATATAACGCATTCGTAAATCATTAATTTCATCACATCTTAAAAAAAATTCTTAAAAAGCTGTACGTACACAGGAGATATTAAAATTCATATAACAATTAAAACTATGGGGATAGCATGGATTTTCGAGTTCTAATCACACCCTTCAAGTATTTTGCTAGACATTCCATAAACCTTTCCTCATCCAAAAGTTGTAATCTGAGAAAAGCAGGTCGACATTGTCTCAGACCCAACCTCTTCAGTATTGGGAGAATCCATCTTCTGCGCAGGAAGTCATAAAATTTGCAGAAGAACAAAACATGTATGGTGGACTGAGAGGAAATGTCACAAGGACACGGGTCTAAAAGCCGGGACCAGTCATTCATATTAGGAAACGCAATCAATCTATAAAAACTGCCAAAACTGAAACGAGTTAACAACATCCTATCGTAACTCCCCTTCACGCGTGCGAGATAGGGTTGAATCCCTGGTTGTGATAGTAACAGTTGGTTCTCTCTAACAGTCGGTTTACCTATTTCTTGGGATAATCTGTTATTCCCCAGGAATTCCATGCAGGTGGTCTTTAGTACTTTCCTCTGAACAATGACAATACTAGACGGGTTAAAGAAGTAATCTGGACATCCCAGGTTGATCACAACATTTTTAACATAATTAAGCCATGGTATACGTGACTCCCCTTCCAGATTAAGGCAGTCATTAATCACGTCACGGTTAAGGCCAGTGGCAGGCCTAGACCAGATCTTGTGCCATAATAGGACCGGCTGTATTTTGATTATGTCTGATAGGTATGGCATGCCAAGTTCTGCGTGGCAGATGTAAGTAGCCGTACTATTGGGAACCGCTAGGAGATATCTTATAAATAGATTCTCCACTAATTGTAAGGGTTGTACGTCTGCAATACCCCAGATGCCGGCTCCATAAATGGCTGTTGATATACATTTAGCATTATAAATTTTAAACAGTTCAACGATAGGTCATTTACCCAACTTCCTGGCAAAATTCACCAAAGCTGCCGTAGATTTTGCGGATAATAGTTTCCTCGCTCTGACGGCATTTGCACACGAGCCCCTTTTTTCAAAAACTATTCCCAAGTATGGGAAATAGTTCGTAAATTCCAGCTTTTTATTGTTAATAAAAACATCTCGACACTTTTTACTATTTTTGCCGCTTTTCATTACATATGTTTTGGTAATGTTAACCTGGAGATCCAGGTTGGACATAAAAGTAGCAAAGCTAGTGACAACTTTTTGCAACCCTATTTGTGTAAGGGAAAGTAAAACGGCGTCGTCGGCGTATAATAACGCTGCAATCGGGCGACCGCCGATTCGAGGGGTATCCTGGCATTCCTTACTTAAAACTGCACCCAGGCCATTTATATACAAAGTAAAAAGAAAGGGGGCTAGCACACACCCCTGCCTTACCCCCTTTCTGCCAGAGAAATTCTGGCTGCACTCCCCTGCTCTACCGTATCGAACGCAGGCCTTCGCATCATGATACAATTGCCTCAGAGTTAATAAGTTGCGGGTCCACACCCATTCCCTCTAAGATGTGCCAGAGCTTGGGGTGGCTGACGCAATCAAATGCCGAGCTAAAGTCGACAAAAGCCAGAAAAAGATTCACACGTTTAGCTTGTATGAATTTGCCCTAGATTAAATGTAAATTTAGGCCTTGTTCGATGGTAGCTAGACCTTGTCGGAAACCGTATTGCAGCTCCGAAATTATGCCCAACTCCTCTGCCCATGTCTGCAATCTATTTAAAATAATGCGGCCGGCCACTTTCGCAAATGCATCTAAAAGTGAAATTGGCCTGTAGCATGCTGGATCATTGCGGTCTCCATTTTTTAAAGATAGGCACAAGGATTGACTCAGACCAAGTGGGAATAAATCCGTGCTTACAACAGGCTTTCAAGACTGATGTTAAGAGTGTTCCCCATAGGAAAGGATTAGATTTATATAAATCCATAGGAACACTATCTGGCCCGGGGGCTTTCCTTCCCTTGCTTGCGTTGATTGCCTCTATAACTTCCTCCACCGTAAAGTCGATGTCTATGGGGAGGGAATTCAGAGGCAGTGTACCCAAGTCATCCTGGCGATTATCACTAGAGTCGTTGGAATATAGTTTAGAAAAATGTGTCACCCATTGGTCTGCACCAATAGCAATCTCAATGGAAGGAATATTTTTTGGTGCCAAAAAGGGGGCATTCACTGCTTTCCAAAAGCCTGCACTATCTGTTAATTCTGATGCTAGTTGGAGTTCCCGCCATGCTTCCAGTCTAATGGCCTCTTTAGGAGTTTTAAGGGAAGTTCTATAAACCTTTCTGGCCAGCCTAATTTCTGCCTGGTCTCTAACTGATTTTTGTAGAACTTTTTTCAAAGCTGCATGGGCTTTAGAGCAGTTAGTATCAAACCAATCCGTTTTAGGAGTGTGATTTTTGTTTCGTTCGACTAGTAAGTTTTTCTTAATCACTGATGTTAGACTCAAGAAGGAATTAAAAATATCAGAGTCCGCACCAGTTTCGTCTAAACAGACTGCGATTTCAGATTCGCATTGCATTAAGATTGTCTTGGTAAACGATAAAGGGTCTATCCCAGACCATTTAATTGTATATCCGTTGCGTCTATTGATGGCAATGTCCTGTATGAGCGGTTTAGAATTAATTTTGCCAGGTGACTCGTTATTTGGTAATTCAAAAGTGATACTAATTGGAAAGTGATCGCTAAAGGCAACATTGTGTGTAGTAAAATTACTTAATCTACTTGTATATCTATTAGACACCAGGATATAATCAATTATAGAACATGACCCCCGTCCATTAAAAGTGTGACTGAATGGTACTGGAGGTGAACATAGTTTGTTGGCAAAACCCATATCTGATGAATACTTGATGGTATTTAATTGATCCCCGAATGCAAAAATGAGTGACATCAGTCCCATCCTCTGTTGTTAGTCCACAGTTGCCTCTTTCAAAATGAGGGCATAATACTGTATTAAAATCCCCGCCTCAAACAAAATGGATATCCTTGTTAATCTCCATCTGCACGTTGTACAATTCCTTCTGAAGTTTTTTTAAAACTGTGTCTGCCTGTTCTATTGGGCAATTATTGTAAAAATTCAGGAGGACCGTACAATGTGTATTATCAATGTGCAGTTTTAATAGCTGATAGTGAGAATTTGAGGCAGTAAATTCAAATTTTTTAACAACCAACCTATACGAGACATAGACACATAAACCTCCCTTCTTCCTTCCGTGAGTAGATACTAACGCCGGGGTATGATATGTTTTATAACCATTAATATTCAGCGCTCTGTCTACCCAGGTTTCCTGAAAACATAGTAGGTCATACGCCTCGACAAAATCAATCCAGGCAGGATTGGAAAGTTTAGCGTGCAATCATGCCACATTCCAAAATAAGATTGTGCATAAGCCTCTACTGCCCTTTCCCTGGTTTCTATCCCCCTTGCTGTTTTCCATCATGGCTGCACCAGTATACTGATCATCCGGAAACTTGGAATTATAGGGTAGAGCTTGGCTAATTTTGATTTTATCTTTGATTCCCTTCCCTTGAATATTCGGTGTCATACTTTCACTATCTAGGTCTATACTGCAATTGTGATTAGGTTGTGATCTAGTATGTTCAGGGGAATAAGTGTTACTTGCTACATTTGTAACGCTTATGGGTTCGGTGGTAGTTTCCTGCAAGTCGCACTGAGTTCGTTTCAAAGCAATCATTGTATTTACTTCAGCTACATTTAAATCTACTCGATTACCCAGTACATCAAGTCAATCAATATCTTCTAATGAGGACAATATTCCAAATCTATTGTATGTGGTTATACCAGGAGGGTACTCTGACACCAGGAGGACCCCTCACTTTTGGATGTATCTACGAACAGTTAAGGGGGATAAAAGTAGACCAGAGGTAAAACATTAATGCCCCTAGTCATAACAGTCATTACCCGTTCTGAAAAAAATCTCTTGTGTCAGTTGAGGTGCCCCAAAAGTCAGGCCGATGCAATCACCTGGGAGTGTTTTATCCGTTCTTCCAACCCACCCTACTCTTCTGGCCATTTTGAATTCTCCAAATAGAGCCTCTGTTAGGCCTGTTTTATTACCTAGCCAAAAAAGAGCCTTATTCCTTAGCGCTTCCCATGTTTCATGTGTCCGAGGTGGAATCTGAGGGACATTCGCCAAGACAATAATGTATGGTATAGCTGCCGGGGGCAGATCCAACTTAGTAGCCGACTCATCTTGTTTAATTAGACGAGGATGGCCTATGATTGGGTTTAATCCAGAAATTGGTTGGGAAATTGCCCCTATATGATTATGGCTAAGGCTAGTCCTTTTGCTTGTAGATACCGTCGTTGCACTACACCCCGACATTATTTGTCTGTTGCTTTGGCACTCTATAGTGCCTTGAATGGAATGCAACTCAGTGTTTGGCGCTTTATTTGTGAAATGGCCAGCCTGGGGGGGGGCAATGAGTCCTTGCTGGTGTCTGTTGCCTGGGTCGAGGGGTTTATAGTAGCATTTACCAGTAAATCAGTGGAACCTTTCCTCAAAATATTTTCAATCGCTGTTACCCTTGTCAATAGGTTCTCTGGGGCATCAGTAAATAATTTTTGAAGACCGTCTAATTTAAGCGAAAGTTTATCATGGTCCACTTTATTATTGTTTTTACAAGTTGCTAAGACTGATGGCCCTTTCCCCCCTTGTCAGGTTTGGACTTATTATATACATTCTTTCGTTTCTTTACTGATACATTTCCTGGCTCGTATGATCTAATTATGTGAGTATCTTTATCCTGTGACATAGGTTGTTTTTCAGGATTTCTCGGCCGCTTAGAGGGGGGCTGGCTTTCATGTTCCTGGTCAGACGCACAAATATGGTCAGACACGTCCTGCACGCACCCATTAACGTGAACTATCGGACATGAATCGATTATGTCAATAACATCATTAGTGGTTGAAGGACTCACAACTAAACACTCAGGAGGTGTAGGCCCTATAACTCGCTCGCCTACCTTTATGCCGTGATTTAATGTTTCCTCAACTGTGTGCATTTGTTTTTCTATGGCCCCCATTGCTCCCGTTTAAATACTTCATTAAAGAGTTGTGTCCCTCCTACCACCTTTGACATACTACCAGCTTTTCTTTTGCCCATTATTTGCTAATTGCCCCTCTGTTATTATATAAACGGAACTAGGCTTATAATGTTCCAAGGTGGGGTAGTTCGGTCTAAGAGCACTACCCTCTCCCCGCGTTTAGGCAAAACAGAAAATAGGCAACCTAATATGTTGTAAATTAGGAGGCAACCATACTCTATTTAATAGAGTAACTATCTTCTTAAAAGCGCCTTATGTAGATTTACTGAACCCCCCGGATCAGCATAATGAATACAACGAACAATAAATTGATACCAAGTATAATCAGCCTCTTCTAATAATAAGAATCACCAATTCATCTGTAACTTATAATAAGTCCTGCAGTAATGTGGATAGAACAACAGCTGGAAAGCGTCCCGTACAATTCTGCAGTATTTTTATGTGCTCACCCTCTACTGTAGATGTCCTAAGCCGGGATGTCAATAGTATGGCCCTGCCCGGCCTCATCCGGTCTAGGGCGGGCTCAGACGGGCCCGTCTTGGCCCGGGCACGCCCCGCGCGCGTCCGGTGGCCCCTCTTCCTGTTTCTCCAGGGGTCAGCTCCAAAGTGCAAGGTGCCTGTTAGCAGCAGGGACAGTAAAAAAAAGTTCAAAGGGCGATGTGCTCGTTTCCCGCACTGCGGGACCGCCGCGTTGGTTTTGTAGCGTCCGGTGGCCCCTCCTCCTGTTACTCCAGGGGTCAGCTCCAAAGTGGAAGGTGCCTGTGCCGAGTTGCCGGGTCCCGTTTCAAAATCTCGAGCGTCCGGAAGTAGTGTGCCCACTCAATCAGCAAATGATTTCACACACTCAAAGACTGAACTTCAGACCAATTGGTTTTGTATAAAAATATTCTTTTAGTCATTTTATTTCCTAGAACCAATCAAGTCTGGCACAGGTAAGTTGATAAATACTTTGCAGTAAATATACAGTTTGAAATGCAATTGTAAATGTACTTTGAAATGGTTACAGTTTAATTACTGGTAATGCAATACTGTGAAATGCTGTACATATACTTTGTATCGATTTTGCAATAAGAATCACAGGTAAGTTACTTTTACGTTACTTTTGAGATTACTTTTTAGATTACTTTTTCTACTCAGTGTGATATGTCTAGATATCACACTGGGACATTTCCTAGAGAAAAGGTAAGTAAAGTCAGTTTTGCACAATTGTTATTTTTCAGGTTTCCATACAAATCAACTCCACACACAGAACATTTTTCAGAGAAAAACAGTCAATAGGTTTCTATGGAGAGAAATGAAGTTAACGGTTACCAGGTAAGCAATCGGTCTTTGGAGTTGAGCTTCTGGGGTTAGAACAAGGGTTCCCCCAGGGTCAAGGATGCACTCTTGTTACACTCTCAGCGGCACTAGGGCGGCCGGGTGCAGAGTGCTGAGGCCCAAAGTTATCCAATAGGGGATAGAGGGCCTCCGGTTGGTGGCTGCTGGCAAGCAGGCCACTGGGTTGTGGGAGCAAAGCTCCTGGACTTTAGCTCAGGGCAAATGGGGAAACAAAATAGCACCAAAGATGCACCCTCAGCGGCCCTAGGGCGGCCGGGTGTAGGGTGCTGTTTCGACGTCGAGCGCCCTGTTGGTTTCAATGGGGAACCTCCGGTTTGCAAAGGCACTGCAGGCTCGGGGACAAAGGTCTTCTGGGTGCGACCACCACTTCGAGAGGTAAGTTGGGAAGTTAGGGGTTAGTTAGGCACTGTCGGTTTGGGCACACAAGGCCGTGGGGCGTCGGGTGCAGGGGTGCCTTTTGGGGTTGGATCTTCTTACCAGCTCCTGGTCGCGGTTAGAAGGGCCTTCTGGATTTAGGCTGCAGGCGTCAGCTCGAGGCAGGTCAGGGGTCGCCGGATCTCGGGTCAGGATCGCCGGGGTGACCTCCTCGTGGTGTTTGCCCACTCGAGCTCGGCCCGTGGACGGCGGGTGCAGAGTGGGGCGGATCCGCGGTGTCCGGCCGGAGCCAGAGGTTGCAGATGAACAAATCCGGAATTCACGGGAGACAGAGTCTTTGTAGTTGAAGGCAGGCAGGTCCTCCGGGGTTTTCGAGGTTGCTGGCTGCAGGACACACTGGGATTTCGCAGGAGCAGGTTCGAGGGGGAGACAGGCCGGTAGGGCTGGGGCGAAGTCAGTGGGCATATTCCTCTTGTTAGCTGCTGCACGGCTGTTCGGTCCTTCTTCTTCTTCTTGCAGGTTCTTGGCTGAGGAAGCAAGGTTCAGGGGTGCCCCTAAATACTAGATTTAGGGGCGTTACAGGCAGGTAAAAGGCAGGGACCAATGGGTCCCTTCCCTGGGGTTGGTACACCCCCTATTATGCCACCCTCCATTGGGAGGGGGGGCATGGGCCTGTCCCTGGTTGGCTGAGTGCCCCAATCTGCAAGATGGCGTGGACTGAGTTGTGCTTCACCTCGCCTCCCCCACCTGAGGGGTGGAGTTGGCAGAGGTGGGCACACCTCTCTTCCTCACTTGTTTTTCCCACCAGTTCTCTCGCACAAGTGGGGGTCAGAACCAGTGGGGACCAGTTGCTGAGAGCAGCAAGTGGCCTGGGAAGCTCACAAAAGCGGCAAAACTTTGAAGCTTCCCCTTCGTGAACCCTGCCCATCCTGGGAGAGGAGGCTTGGCACCTCGTCCCAGGATCTGCATTGTTTCAGGCCCCAGTAAGCAGCAGGCTCTCGACCCAGGGGGCCAGAAACATGTCTGGTGGTGGCAGCTGAAAGCAGCCACTCAGCCTGGACACTAGTGGTAGGTTAGTTTTCAGGGGGCATCTCTAAGATGCCCTCTTTGTGCATTTTTCATTAAATCCCACACTGGCATCAATGTGGGTTTAATGTGCTGAGAGGTTTGATACCAAACTTCTCAGTTTTCAATGTAGCCATTATGGTGCTGTGGAGTTCGTAATGACAAACTCCCAGCACCATATCAAGTTGCTTTCGTGTTTCACCGTGCTAGTTCAACACTAGTCCTTGTGGGTTCCGGAGTGGCGTGCTGCTCGCCGATGTGGCGCTTCGGGGCCCCATCGAAGGGGTGGCGGGCGCTGTGTGGATGCAGGCCTCTTTCCCTCTTCTATCCCGCAACCTACCCTTCTCTATCCGGGTGACTGAATAACATATCCACCACTCGGGTTGCTTCATATTTCACTATGCTAGTTTTCAACACTGGTCCTTTATGGGTTCCGGAGTGGCGTCCTGCTCGCCGGAAGGGCGCTTCGGCACCCATCGGGGGTGACGAGTGCTACATGAATGCAAACCTTTCTTCCCCTTTTATCCCTCCGCTATTCTTCTCACTCCAAATAACTGACTAATATCCACCACTCAAATTACGTTCATATTTCACCATACTAATTCAGCACTAATCCTTTATGGGTTTCCGGAGTAGCGTGCTTCAACACCCCATCAGGGGTAACAAGCGCTATATAAATACAAACCTTTTTTTCCCCCTCTTCTATCCTTCTGCTGTCCTTCCGAATCCAAATAACTGACTAACTTATCCACCACTTAAAATTTACTTGCATGTTTCACTATACTAATTCAACACTAATCCTCTATAAGTCCCGGAGTAGCATGCTACTTGCCGAAAAAGCGCTTCGACACCTCGTCAGGGGTAGTAAGCGCTATATAAATGCAATTACAATACAATAAAATATACTCTTAATGGCAGCGCTGCACTTACAATGTCTAAGAATAGGCTTAGACACTGTAGGGGTACAGGGCTCATGCACCTGTACCCTCACCACTGGTATTGTGCACCCAGCTAGAGGGGTGACTGATCTATGCCAGGGCAGTGGCTTGTAGGCATGGCACACAGGGATGTGTGCCATGTCGACTCTTCACTTTGTTCTGCACCAAGACATGCAGCCTGCAAAGGCAGTGTGTGAGTGTTAGGGTACAGGACCTCTAAGGGTGGCACAATAAGTGCTGCAGCCCTTAGAGGCCTTCTCTGGTCAGAGTGCCCTGGGTACCTGTGGTGCCATTTACCAGGGGCTGACCTGTGGCCAGAGATGCCAATTGGGTTTAGGCTTCAATGCAGTTTTAGGGAAAGAACATAGGCCCTGGATACCTGATTAGCAGGAGCCAAGGGCACACTCAGTCAAAGCACATCAGCAATTCAGCAAAAAGTGAGGGCAACCATGCAGAAAGAGGGCACTTTCTCACAAATATTAATCAGACACACTGGTTTTCTTGGTTCTTCAGTGAGGAGTGAGTTCCAAATGATCATCTATCTAATGGATTAAGTCTTGCCTGCTGGGCTCGGTTCACTCGGGCAATGGTAAAACTGAAGTAACTTGAATCCAGTACATTAGTAACCGAGGCCATAGGCAACCAGTTTGAGACAGACTTGACTTCTCAAGGGATATTTCCTGATAGCTTCTTATCTGCTACAAAATGCAACGAAAGGTCTGACTGTGCCCACCACACTCTAATGCCTGCTAGTATATCTGACTGCAAAATGTACTGCTATAGGGGTTGTTAACATGTTTATAATAAAATTATCCATACAAGAGGGTATTACACTCTAAAAATTTAAATCTTTTACTGATTCTAAACATCCCTTTGACTGACATAAAGCAGTATTTAGTGGAAGTTGTCATGCCCAAGACTAGACTTACTGTGTCTGAATGTAGAGCAAAACCAGATTAACATATAAAATTTAACTAGCAAGTGCTAAATCCTCTTTCCAGGACTCTTAAGCCCCCCCTTACCATGCAACCTAGGCTATGAAGATATATTTGAATATATTGTGTTGGAATGTTATTGTACATGAAAATGTGGGCAATCCTTTCGTCATACCCAAAGCTACATGGATTACGGCCCAGCCTTGGCACAGATGAAGGTGGTGTTTGTAACCAGCATTGTTATTACCTTGAAAAACTGACTGCGATAATTATGGGCATGTCCTTTCTGCGGGGGTATATTTAAAAGTATATTCTAAATATTATTATGGAAAGTGTTGCATTATCAGGAATTTGAAAATAATGAGTTTTTAGGGGATCAGTATGATTGTTGGTTGTATGTAGATCAAATTATGTTTAGCACATAGCACTTTTCTAATATTTGCAATGTATTTTAGTCTGATTAAAACAATTTTTATGATTTATTGGTTAACGTTCACAAATAATATTAAAAAGAAAAAATATAGTGGACACATCCTAATGACCAGGAGGGTGTCCCCCAGACCTCTTTTTATGTAATATAGAGGTATGGGCCCCAATACTAACGAGGGTATTAAATGTAGCAATAAGTACATCCATGCCAGTTTCTTGGTCCTCTGCTATTATTGTGCCCATTTTCAAAAAGGTGACAGGGACAGTCCACATTGCTACCGTCCAATCTCCCTGATAGATGTATCGGCGAAGGTTTTAGGGAGGGTGATTTTAAATAGACTGATGGATTGGGCAGAGTCTAAAAACATCGTCACAGAGGTCCAATTTGGGTTTAGACCGGGGAAATCCACAGTGGACCAATGCCTTAACCTGTATTTAATTACTGCTAAATATACAATAGCTAGGGCAGGGGCACTATATTTAGCTTTTATGGACCTCACAGCGGCTTTTGACCGGGTAAACCGCAGTAAACTATGGGCAGCTCTGGGTAATCTGGGGGTAGACCCATCTTTAATAAATATTCTTCATACACTGCACACTAACACCATAGCGGCAGTGAGATACACTCCGGATGGGAAAGTGACAGACTATTTTAGCTGCTCAAGTGGGGTGAGGCAGGGTTGCATACTAGCGCCTTTTTTATTTACTCTTTATATTAACGGCCTAGATGCTTCCTTGCGAGGTATAAAGCGGATTTCCGAGAATAGGTGAACGAGCAGTACCAGTGCTGCTATATGCAGACGACGCGGTGCTTCTTGCCCGTACCCCTCATGGTCTACAGCTCTTAATTGACGGCTTTTTGAAGTTTATGGAAGATATAGATATGTCTCCTAACCTCACAAAATCGTATGTCATGGAAATGGGGAAAAAGCCAGTAAGATCATACAGTTATACAATAGGCTTGCATATTTTAGCCAAGGTTCCGCGTTTGCTTATTTGGGTATTTTTTCGATGGGCACTTGAATTTTAAGCACCTATTAGAAGACAAGTGTGTCGCCCTGGCTAGATCTACAGGGCAGATTTCCAACTTTGTGCACAGATTAGGGTGTTGGACCCCTGCTCTGCTTTTAAAACTGTATGATTCGATCTGTTGTGCAAAGGCCCTGTATGGGAGTGGGGTATGGGATTTGCCAAGCCCACCAACCTGCAAAAGGTGGAGAATAAATATATGAAGCGGTTATTGAAAGTCCCCCAAAGCACCCCTGCATTCATTGTGCATGAGGAGTTGGGAGTAAAGTATATTTCAGATGCGGTAGCAGTGAAACCCCTACTATTTTGGCTTAAGATTTGGTCAAATGAAGAGGCGGGCCTGACAATGTTGGTTATGAACGACTGCCTCTCACTAGATCATGCTTTGAAAATTCCCTGGGTAAAATATGTTCGGGACTCCTTTTACATGCTGGGGCGACCTGATTTGTTTATTAAACCGAACTCAATAAGGTGTAAGGATAAGGCTGATATTAAAGCTTTACATATTAAATTTGCTTTAGCACAACGAGAAGAGGTAGAACTTGCTAAACAGACAGTGAGAGACCATGTTCTAACTAAAACCTCTCTGGGTATTGAACCTTATTTGACAATGATGCTGAGTGCGCATGATAGATTTTTAATTTCGCGCTTTAGATTAAACGTTTTTCACCACCTTCTGGCGGTACCAGCTGGTTTTATTTTAAAACACGAAGACAGAGGGCCCTGTGGCTGCGACGATGGGTCTCCACAGGACACCCTCCACTTCGTGCTTCTCTGCCCTTACTATGGTTACCAAAGAAAAAGGTTTTTGAAGGGTCTGTTGAGGAAGGCTAGATTCAGACAGGCACGGGTAGCACTGTTGTTTTTAAAACTAGCAACGGATGTTTTTACACTTTTTTCTGTGGTAAATTTTTTAAGAAGTGCTTTGAAATCAAGAATTACAAGAGGGGACTGTAGTTTTAGATCCTAGTTTTAGATTGATATTATTTATTCGATGGGCTCCCTTGTGTATGTATTAAACTGATGTAAATAGTATTTATACCTATGTAGGAGCTGGATGAAATGTTTTAGGAAATGTTTTACGTACGATTTATTGTGCTCACTCTTTTATGATTTGTGTTCAAATCGAATAAAGATGAAATGAAATATAGTGGCAGTGCAGGCGTACTATAAGTCAGGTTGTCAATTCGTGTATTCTTCTCAATTCAAGTTAAACCTTGTTTCGCACATACCTTTAAAAGTTGCTTTCTTTCAGGAAGGCAAGAAACTGCCAACGGCCCACCAACTTTTTCTGTCGCTAACCTCAAGGCTCTACTAAACATGACTAGGGAGCAGTTCCTGGCATTGTATAGTGATCACGCAACTAAAACTGTGTTAAACACCAAAAGCGACAAAGTGAACACAAACCCGGTAATCTCTGGTAGGTGGCTTCTTTTTAGTTTTAGAGTTGGTTGTTGTGAAATCTTTCTTCCTTCCTGCAGCCACCGCAGCTGATTCTTCGCATAGAACTGTAAGCATGTTATGTATTTTGCATGCTATATAAATGTGTATCTTCTCTTACATGCATTACCTGTCAACACACGCAAACCGTTCCCGAATAAGGTTTTGACTGTCCTCTCTCTATGTACGTGGTTGAGGCACCTGGGCTAGGGACATAACTCTTGATGTTTATCATTTTATAAAAACCCAAACCGTGTTTTCAGTTATGTGCACAAGAAACAGGTACCTACTATGGCCTTGTATGCTTCCCTTTCCATTGTCAGAGTGAAACCTGGCCTGTCTGGTAAACTGCTAGGAAGTCTGACTTCATTGAGTGGCTTTATAAGCTTATGCTCCTGACCAAGCCGAGGAAGAAGCTCCACCAGATGTCTCATGGATTTTTATTTTGTATCTTACACGGAACAGTAAAAAGTTATGGTTACAGGCTCAGTCAGGCAGCATAGGTTGTGTTTTTCAAGCCGTGTACCTCCTTTATTATTCTGCAGTTGAAATCTGCTTTCACCAGTTCAGTGGTATGAAGACTTTGTCAGTTTAGGAAAGTGTTGTAATCGAAGGATACCCTCTTGGTAGGCAGGAGTCCTGTAGATAGGTTTATTGAAGAACATTGTATATTTCTAACCCCTCAGTCCATATCTGCAGTTACTCCTCATGCAGGTCATCACACGTCTTGGACAATCTTTTAAATGGCATGCTCCTCCTGATAACGGCACCACTTTAAAAGCACTCACTTCAGTCTCACATGTTGTGGCCCACCAACAAAGGCAGTAAATGTAACACAGTAACTTTTTGTTCCTTGTGCACACCCGAATTTAAGTTGGAGTCAGTGCTAATCGTGCTAGACTTCCAAAAACAGCAGTCACCATCCGCATTCTCCAGTCTAACAGACACAATTCAGTATTTAATTCCAGTTCAACTCGTGGCACTGGTAGATGCTGTTTAGATGATCATTATTGTTAACATCTACACTTCAGATTTCACCAGTCTACCCACAATACTGCATTCTTTGTTCATCTGTGAACAGTTAATAGACCACTGTCTCAGTCTGCAGGCTGTCTGATGGGTTAAGACACTGGTGGGTTCAGGGTGTCTACTTTTCCTCTTCTTTGGTCTCTTTTCTTATCCTCTGCCTTCAATGTTCCTTCACTACTTTGTTTCATGAGTTTCCTTGTGGGTCGATTCGATCCCATCCTCGTCGCCCATGTTGTAATCGAAAGATACCCTCTTGGGAGCCCGGAGTCAGGTAGCCAGTTCAAGTAGATGTGATGAGGCTTGGTTCCATGTTCCAGCTTGGAGCGTGGAACGTGTGTGGTTCTACTTGAGTCAGTTGGCTCAGGTCTACGATGGATGGGGTTGATCAATTAAAACCTCCTTTACTTACAGCTTAAACCAGTGTCTGGGCTTTATTACACTGGCGACGATTGCGTGAAGAATAAAAGGTGATCGACCCCAACATTGGGAGACGAGAAGGAAGAAGCGTGTTTGCTGCACAGAAGGAGGAAACTGACTTCAAGTGCGGCGGCGGCGCTGAGTTGGGAAATCTGCTTACATGTGAGGCGGATCAATGCGGGAGAAGTTCGGTGCAGATTAAAGGAGAAACGGGAGTAAGAGGAGCAACGGATAGGCAAGCTGTGGTGAGGCAGTGACTGCTGGAACGCAGAGCTCGTCTGCGTTTCATCTTGGCAGACGTCTTCATTGCAGTGTGAGTACTGTGCTCTACTTCCTCTAGAAAAGAGGCCCAGTGCGCGTGTAAGCGTCATCCGCAAAACAAGCTCGATTTCCTGGAGAAATCAACCGGAATGTGTGCGTGGTGACGGCGGCGGCCATTTTAAGGCAGGAAAGAAAGAAAACAAGCCCTATTTCCATTAAAAAAACAGTGAAATGTTTGCGTGGTGACGGCGGCGGCCATGTTTAAAGAGAAAATCTAAAGGAAGGATTGCTTTGTTTGTGGAAATCCTTGGAAAAGGTGGAAAACTATCTGTTTCTTCTTTGGATTCGAACATTAAGAAGATTGTTGGAAGTAAGCTTGCCACCACGGTGACAAGCACACCTTAAAAGTAATTTACAATTTTTTTTTTGTGTGACTTGTTGACTTTTACCATCTGCTGGTTTGACTTTTCACAAAAGGAAAAGTGTATTGTAAGCATAAAAGAGAAAATAGGCGTGGTGTGATTTGCATTCAATTGAAAAGTGTAATTTAAAGTTTTAAAATAAGAATAGAAGAAAATGCAGAATGTAACTGCTCCACCTTTTTCATGATGAATCCTGGGGAGCCACTGGTGAAGTGGCAAAAGTGGAAAAAATATTTGAAAATTATGCAAGGGTTTGTGGAACAAATTTGTCTGCGGAGAAGAAACAGGCATTATTACTTCATTGCTTAGGTGGTGAAGGGCAAGAGGTGTTGGAGAATTTGCCAGCATTAAGTCCTGCAAGTCAAAGAGGGTTAAATGAATATGAAGTTTGTATCAAACAATTAGATCTGCATTTTCTGCCAAAAGTTAGTACTATAATGGAGCGTTATTATTTTGCTTTAAGAGAGCAAGGGAAGGAGGAAACATTGGAGGAGTTTGTGACTGCTCTCAGGAAATTAGCGTCAAGTTGTAAATTTGGAGAGCTAGTGGAAGAGAGAATACGTGACCAGTTTGTATTGAAATGTGGTAGTGACAAAATAAGAGAGGAACTCTGGTTAAAAGATGAACCTCCTTTAAATGAAGTTAGGGTAATTGCGAAACGAGTGGAACACATGTTAAAATGTGTGAGTGAATTGAGCAAGGTAGGCAAATCTGCCATTAGTCAAGAAAAAGTAGAAGAGGTTGTGTGTCATGCTGTGCATAAGTCTGACACAGATAATAATAAGAGTGGGGAAGATGCAAAAAAAATTTAATTTTGTTTCAAGGAACTTGTTATCGCTGCGGAAAGGTTGGTCACAAGGCCAATGCCAGTTTTTGTCCTGCTCTCAGTGTAGTTTGTAACTTTTGTGGGAAAAAGGGGCACTTTTCTAAGAACTGTCAGTTTCGAAATAAAAAGATGGCAGAAATGAAGTAAAAGTAGTAAGTTTTCAGGTGAATGAGGTGTGTGGTTTGGAACATCCTTCTGAATGAGTCAAGATAGGAGATGTAAAGATAAAAATGAAGTTTGACTCTTGCTCTCATCTTACGTTTATATCTAAAGATGTTTTTGTGAGATTTCAAAAGCAAAGTGAAATTACTGAAAACTGATGTAAGACCAACTGGTTATGGGGGAACTCCTATTAGAATGTTGGGTTACTTTCAGTCTTGTGTGGAGTACAATGAAAGATTTACTGATGCAAAGATCTATGTGGCAGAGAAGGGTGATAACTTACTGAGTTGGACACACCAAGCACGCCTTGGCATCATTCTAGATCCAAAATGCTAATCCCCTGTACAGGTACAATCTATAGAGAATGTTGGGAGCAAGTATGTGAAGAAGTATGGTGAATTATTCAAGAGTGATTTGGGACGTTTGAAGGGCTACAGTCACAGGATTAAACTGAAGCTAGGTGCAAAACCTGTTGCAGCAAAAGTCAGGAGGATTCCACTGAGTGTACAAGAATCTGTACAAAAAGAAATTGACAGACTACTTGGTGCTGGTGTGATTGAGCCAGTGGAAGCAACAGAGTGGTTGGCTCCCATTGTTGTCGCTAGGAAAAGTAACAATGAGATTCGTCTATGTGTAGATTTACGTGCGCTGAATAAAGAGGTTGTGGTGGACAAATTTCGCCTTTGGGACCTTAGAAGTGTTCAGTTACCCAGCACAATATCCTTGGTGCAACAACATCAAGTGTTGCATGGCTAAACACTTATAAGGTCCCAACGGCGAGACCTATTGGCTATGCCAATGCTTGTTTTTTCTTATCTGCAAGCCGTTTTTATTGAGTAGATCAAAAGGGCGAGCGAGAGTTTTCTGAGATATGTCTGTGTTTGGGGAGCCCCGATAGGGGTGAGAAGTGGCCGTGAATGAGTGTCCCGTACGTCTGGCCAGCAGCGTGGAGCCTCGGTAAACATCCTGGTGACACGAGCACAGGGCACGTCAGTCACAGGCGCCGGGCACGGCCGACGCACCAGTGGATAATGGCGCCCTAACTTGAGACTTTAAGCAGAGCCAGATAACCTCATCTCACATAATGTCCGAGTGTTAGCCGCTCTGTCGTGCGGCCACTTCAAAGGGAAGAAGCGCCTCACGGCCCTTCCCCACAAGCCCACTTGTGCATAGAAACAAAACAATGTCAGTTCCCTAATCTCGGTAGGAAGTAAAGCGTATGGAGCACTACTAATCACGGCAAAAACAAACAAGGACATGGGTGCAGACTTTAAATGACACTGTCCAGTTCAGACATGTCAATAAGACGTAGTAAGACGCACGGCCTCAAGTGTCCATGTCTACAGATGCAGAGCACTAATTATCAGTACAAAACCTTTAAGGAAAACAACTTAAAAAAAACAACAACAAAAAACAAGACGCGTGGCCAAGAAACGCGCTCTCTGTTGAGGGAGGGGGAGGAGTGGTGAGGGAGGGGGAGGAAAGGCAGATGGCGCCTCACCAGCGATGCGAGGAATGCATGGCAGCTACGCGCGTGCACGCTCTCGCGAACGCAGGCTGGTCGCTGGCAAAAGCCACCGTTTGCATTTCCAAAACCCGTTTACTAAAACTCTCGCCAGAGCAGCGCATGCGCTGGCTCAGGCGAGACCTAAAAATGGCTCATGAAGGACACATGGGTATTTGTAAAACAAAAGAACGAATCAGGCAAGATTTTTGGTGGCCTGGTCTGGATCTCATGGTGGAACGAGTGGTGCGTGATTGTGTTCCCTGTTCCTTGAGCAACAAGATCCTTAAGCCCAGACAATCTCCAATGGTTTGTAGGAGATTACCAATGTGTCCTTGGGATGAAATAGCCATTGATATTGTTGGACCTCTTCATGGTGAACATCAAACTCCGTATTTGATTGTTTTACTAGATCTATACTCACGTTTGATTGAAGTGAGTTCTGTGCGTGACATCACTACTCATTCAGTGATTAAGTTTCTAGATGCAATTTTTAAGCGAGAAAGTTTTCCTGGTTCTTTATCGGACAATGGTCCACAATTTTGTTCTTGTGTAATGGAGGAATATTTAGCAAACTGTGAAATTAAACATAAGAAGACTGCTCTTCATCATCCCGAGTGCAATGGTGCAGTAGAAAGGTTAAACAAAACCTTGAAAGAAAGTATACAGCTGGCAAGGGTCAGCAATTTGAATTGGAGGGATGAGTTGCAAAATAGGATTACAGCTTACAGGTTCACACCTCACTCCTCAACAGGGAAGACTCCTTTTGAGTTATTCAAAGGAAGATCTGCTAATACCATCATCTGTCCTGGCTGGATGATTATGGATAAAGGACTTAAGAATAATGAAATTGGTCAGTGGAGAAATAGAGAATTGAATCTGCAACGGAAAAGGAAGATATATGTGGACTCTCATAAATCGGCAAAGTCAGTTGAATGTAAAGTGGGAGACAGAGTTAAGATTAAAGCGCCAGTAGGCTGTTTAAACTGGTCTAAGTTCATGGATGAAAAGACTGTGGTGAAGTTGTTGAAATGTGCTGTGAAAACAAATGATGGTCGCATTTGGAATCATAGTCGTGTAGTTCGTGTTGAGTCAAGATGTGGTGATGCAGGTGGAGAAGAAAGTTCAAGTGGATCTTCTTTGGATAAGGAAATATTGCTTCCCATACGCAAAAGCATCAGATCTCGCAAGATTCCAGTTGATCTTAAAGACTTTGTAAAGAGTTAGTTTTTTTTTTTTTGTATAATTGGGAGGAAAGGTTGGAAACTCTACAAATTTGTACTTCATATGTACTTGGAATTGTATATGTTATTTACATATGTTATTTCTTCTGTAGTTATATTTCAAATTGTAAAGAGGAAGAAGTGTGATGAGGCTTGGTTCCATGTTCCAGCTTGGAGCGTGGAACGTGTGTGGTTCTACTTGTCAGTTGGCTCAGGTCTACGATGGATGGGGTTGATCAATTAAAACCTCCTTTACTTACAGCTTAAACCAGTGTCTGGGCTTTATTACAGTAGATAGGTTTATTGAAGAGGTTATAGCTTAAGTTACAGGTTACAAGTTACATAGTAAATACCCCACCAGGAGCAGCATCCTTACCTCTCAGCCCACTCTCTCTTACTGACACGCTTACAGGCACTCATCAACATTCTGTGACATCACACACTGCCTGAGCAGCAGGGAACAGACAATCTATGGAGAGAATGCAATACAGCTAAAAGCAGGCTATAACACAAAGCCATTCTTACAACTTTCTTCTCTGTTGCTCTAAAGAGTAAACTTGCTTATTGATAGGGCATGGTGCTTGTTACACAAAGTTTTCTTTCCTCGGAGTGGGTATTTGGCATCCAAAACATGACCTCTTTGCCCGTGCTGTTACGGTGATAAGTATCATTGCATAAAATGTTAAACTGTGAGTCCTGCAAACGATGTCCAACGGTATTGTTGAAGGCAAGTATTTCCCTTGAAAATATATTATCCTGTTAGTAACTGCTGCAGTACTTTCCATCTTTCAAGAATTCATAATGTGCTTGTGTTTAGACAAGTTCTGCTCACTGCACTTGGGTACTAAATCCTTTTTTTTCCAATTAATGTGGTCATTAAACAATGGTCTCTGATTCTTCATCCTCACATAAGTAATCTCATATCACTCTCTGACAGCCCTTTCTCCTGTTCTTCCTTGAACAAACCATTCCCCGTTTTGACTTTCCTATAAAAGGGGAAAAAAGCAGGAACATCAAACAGTTGCAGTACCTCTCTTGCATCTCTCTCTTGTTGACAATTATATCATTATCTTCTCCAGTTAAGCACACAGCAGCGGAACTTTAAAAAGGTGAGCGAGGCTTAGCCCTGACTCTAGTGACACAGGGTAACAACGTCCTGTTCACTATTACTAATCACTACATAGTATGCTGCCACCACTGCACTCGTGCTCTTAACTCCTAGTGAAGGCGGTAGCCTTCCACCACTATAAAGGCTGCCCTTTGGGGGACACTACCGGTCCAACCAGACCACTGTCCATGAGACCGGCCTATGTCATGGCAAACATGCATGATTCGTATCCGCCTGTGACAAAAAGATCAGCATTAGGGATCCAGACAACAATACAATTGGGTACTTGTCTCCAACCATGCAGAGGAATTTTCTGTCCCAACAACTCTTTTGTGGCTTCTGATGGTCCCAACTTAGGGTAGGGCTATGTTCCAGATTTTTCTGGAATGATTCAGTGATATCCGCAAACCTCCTCCTTACAGAGCTGCTGTGAAAGTGGTTGATGCATGGAAACTATGGGAGTGAATATCCATTAGAAGAACAAGTTACCTTCAGTAACATTCAGACATATTGACTCCCACTGATTACTTGGCATGCACCCTTCTTGAGGATGGTTCCTTCATTATAATGTATACCATTATCTGTAACTTTTCCCTTTTTGTATCCTTAGATTCTGTGGGGGCGTGGAACAAAAGGGTGGAACGCCCATTACTGGCTTCACCAGCGGCATATACTTGATTCCCCAAATATCTTCTGGCCTTCCCAACTGGACGCCAGACATAAAACAGTACCACTTTGTTCATACATGTATTCTACCGGAGCAGCCGTATCCATCAGAAACACATTGCAGAAGTAGCTTATTCTTTCAATCATTTGATCTTGAGTCTGCATTAAACATCTGTGGATCTCCTCAAAAGATCTCTCTGCATTAGAGAGCATTCATTAGTGGCCTCAGTTTGCCAGCCCCTTGCAGCAGGAATAAATTGTTTGTAATCTAATTATTCTATGCATTTCTGTCAACTCCTTTCATACACAGGACTCTCCAAAAATGCAATGATTGCAACAAACATCCCGCAATAGATTTGGTTCTTGGGCATTTTTCAGTTGTCCAATTACTTTCTCAGGTTCTACATTTCCTGATTCAGCAAGAGGAGCTGATTCTCCATCTACCTATGCTGGGCTTTAGAGCTTGCTTTCTCAAAATCTAGCTTGATGCTCTCCAGCTTGTAAAACTAATAATACTGTTGTATGATGCAGAGAACGACTCCGCTAGGCTTCATCATAAAAGCAAATGGTTTCACATTTTCCACTGAGCTCTTGGAAATTACCTAAACCCCTAATGAGCTTCGACTCTACAGATTCCTTGCTGACTCCTGCAAACTCCTTGCTGACTCTTCGCTGATGCTGCTTATCTTACCAGACCTGCAGACATACATAAACATAAAACATGGGCAGTTAGGAAATACTTTTTTGGTCTTATCTATGTACACCCTCCTATCCACAGGGGATCCTCAATTCATCATTCTCACTTAAATGAATAAACTATTTTAACTAAAACAGTTAAAGCAACATGATCTTTTGGAAGCATTTTACTTTTCTTACTTGTGTTTTCATTTTACCATCACCATGCAGTTGAATTTTTGTATGGTCTCCATGAGAACATTTCTATTGAAGGCAAATAGCTTGTTTTTCTTACGATAATTCAAATTTACGTTATAGATTTCCTTTTAAAGTACAGTTTTTTTGTATGGTGGGTTACCTTTTCCAAACATAGGCTCTTTGGAATTGTGTGCTGAATTCTAGTTTACATTTTTCAGTATAGTCTTTGATTAAATAATAACCTAATGTTCATATTTCCTTTGTATAAATACAAGTGTTAGTTTTCCACGTGTATTGACTTTAAAATGCAAATGTGCTGTAATTTCATTATTGTCTGTTTAGATTGATGCAATATCCCTTTTATTACCAGAACCCGACTCAACAAAGTCAAATCCATTAGAGTGGCCAGAAAGATATGTTCTTCAGAACTTGGAGAATTTTGAAAAAATAAAGCATAGAATGAGGTAAGAAGCTACTTGTCCCCCTCGGTAGTCCAAATTTCTTGGCGATGGGCACTACTGTTTTGTGTTAGTGATTGCAGGCTTAATGAATCCTGAATTTAAATTTCTCCCATTTAGAGTTGCAATACTCACAGGGTCATCCGAGCAATTGTTAGGACGGAAGGATAGCCAGAGGGAATCCATGACGCAACTGGATGCTAAAGAGCTGCTAAAATATTTCACACCACAGGGCCTGCCATCTGGGGAGCTCCAGCCGTTGCAAGTTCAACGAGGGTAAGCTGTGATGCGCAATGTTAAATTGTGTTTTGAAGAACTAGTGATTGAAAACAGCAAGGAACCAAACACTGAAGTAGAAACTGAACAACCTGCGTGGCACTAAACCAGTTGAGAGTACTGGAAACAGGCAGGGTGTTTTTAAAATGATGCAAAAGCAATACCAAATCACAACAAGCCTTGGCATAGCCAATAGGTCTCGCTTTTGGGACCTTATAAGTATTTAGTTATGCAGCACAATATCCTTGCTGCAACAACATCAACTGTTGTATGGCTAAACACTTATAAGGTCCCAAAGGCGAGACCTATTGGCTATGCCAATGCTTGTTTATAAAACCTTTGCAGCTGTATCCCCCACCTTACGCAACTCTTCAATAAAATGGCGCAGGAGGTACAGGTAACCCCCTCGATGGCTGAGGCGGTTATCACAGTGATACCTAAGCTGGGGAAAAAGACCCACTTATGCGCCTCCTATCGCCCTATTGCCCTTTTGAATTTGGACGCAAAGCGGACGGGCGCAGACGGGCTTGCCTTAGGCGCACCTTATGCATCTCTTTCAATTCTAACTCACAGACCACTAATTATATAGTTCGGCCCTACGAGACCCGTCCAACCGGTTCCCTAGAGAAAACAGACGTTGCCCACACTGAAGCTTGTACCTCCGCTCCAGCCCGATCCACATACCAAACACACTACTCACATGACATCACCACCATTCTATTTTTCTTGTTATGGGGGGGAGGGAGAGGGTTTCTTTTGTTTTCTTCGAACTGTTTTGTTCACTCTAAGTAAAACATGTTGGAGACATTAAAAGCAGCTTACGACACGGCTGGTTTCTTTATGTAGGAAAGGTCCACTTGGCACACAGCATTTACATACTCACCGTTAACATTTAAGAAAAAGTACGCATGATGAGGGGTGCATTAATTCATATAAGCCGATCCATACGAGATCGCAGGCCTTCGGTATGACAACTTACTGGCCCTCTCTCAATAGAGTAGCAACGTGCTTTTTGCTGGTAAGTTTGGAAACCTTTCCAAATGCAGCAAAGTGATTGTGTAAAGAAGGTCAAACAAATTACAGCACCTGTTCACAAATCTAACAATTAGCATTAAAAATACTTCTCGGCATCATTTGTGGCGTTAAAATAAAAAATAAAATGTTTAATAGTCGGACATATGCAAGTTTATAATAAACTCAGTGCTATTTTTTTCCTATAGAGAACTGTGAAATATGCATCGGAGTACGGTTTAGAAGGATGTAGGGAGAGAGCGCGAAGAATTATTAACACGTGAACGATTTTTTTTTTTTTACGGAGCTCGTTCTGCCTGTTGCCAACAGCGATTAAAGTAACACTTAACGGCAAATCACAGCCACCCGCCAGAGGGTGACGACCACACCCTTGGTAGTAGGTACCGCCCCATCTCCAATATCCGTCGTCGCCTCCTCCGAAAACTACTGCCCCGTACACCCACCAAAGAGACCAAGCAAACCCGCCATCATTTTAGGCAATCAACATCTATCCAACCACCCATCTATACTCAACCTTTCGACACTCAAAGCCCCGCTTCCACGAAAAAGCAGAGTTTGGAATCGGTGCCAAGCCCAGTTTACACCGAGCGTCAGTTATGAATCGACAGCATATGTACCCCCCGCAACCTCTCCACGTCTACCACCACCCATATCGATTTATGCTTCGTTAAAAAAATAACAAAATTGTACATAAATGTAAGCACAAACCAGTATCCCCCACAACGGCCTGCTTTCCGCGCTCCTCTCCCCACCTGCGGCTCCACTGGCGATTAGAGGTACCGAATGCACAGTAAAGTGTGCGCACGTGCCGCGTTCTGAGCAAAGCACGTGATGACACAAAAGTCCAATTAGGTGGAAGTTGTGCGCGCGTTCAGCCCCCTCCCCTCTTCCATCGACGGAACCCGCAAGGCCAAAAAGGAAAAGTAGAGTCCGGTTTCGATTTTAAGAAAGCCTGTTTTCAGTCTGTTGAGGTCTTCCACCTCTTCATGTCCTTTGCACTGCTCGGTTACCTGTTCAGTTATTTTACGGACTCTTACTGTGCGAGCGTTTGAGGTACTAAAGTCCAACAATCTCATGAGAAGTATGCTATGTATAATTATTGTTAATTGGCGCATATGGCCCTTACAAATTCAAGGACACCCATGTAGAGAAAAAAGGCTGCTTCATTGGGCCAGTCTATGCTTTTTTTTATGACCAAAACTTTACAAGAAATTTCCCGCTTCACTAATACATTAACCACCTCCCTTTGAGAGGAGCGGGGGCGAGCGAGCGCGGCAGCCTGGGCTTTTGAAAGCTGACCAGACGCTCGTGCGTCATGGCCTTTTCCCCGCACGGCCAGCATGTGTTTCCAATTATCGTGCCCGCGTCTGGGCACGATAATTGGAAACAGATGTCTGCCCCGCGCGTAACCGCAGGGAAAAGGCCATGACGCACGAGCGTCTGGTCAGCTTTCAAAAGCCCTAACTTAAAGTCTCGCAGAGTAGCGCTTGCGCGCTACTAGAGGCTCGACCTAAAAAGCACAATCTTTGGACCAAGATCTAGCTTCTTGACAAATTTGGTGTGATTCCGTTCAGCGGTTTTTGCTGTAGCCTGCCTTAAAGAAGTCTTTGGTAAATGCATGGGGATTTTGCGTTTTGGGATCTCCTTTTTTTTTTTTTCTCGGCCCCACTTGACGGATCACACTGAAACTTTCCATGCACAACATAGTCAAAAACTAGCACCTTTTTGAAATTTTCATGGAGATTCGTTGAACGGGGCCAAAGTTATTAGCAACACAAGAAACACTTTTGCCATGGACAGCTGATCACTTATGAAATGGTCAGTGACATCACTGATGATATCATCCACTCATCCACTCACTCATCCACTCACTCATCCACTCACTCATCCACTCACTCATCCACTCACTCATCCACTCACTCATCCACTCACTCATCCACTCACTCATCCACTCACTCATCCACTCACTCATCCACTCACTCATCCACTCACTCATCCACCCACTCATCCACCCACTCATCCACCCACTCATCCACCCACTCATCCACCCACTCATCCACCCACTCATCCACCCACTCATCCACCCACTCACTCATCCACCCACTCACTCATCCACTCACTCACTCATCCACTCACTCACTCATCCACTCACTCACTCACCCACTCACTCACCCACTCACCCACTCACTCACCCACTCACTCACCCACCCACTCACCCACCCACTCACCCACTCACCCACTCACTCACCCACTCACCCACCCACTCACCCACCCACCCACCCACCCACTCACCCACCCACCCACCCACCCACCCACCCACCCACTCACCCACTCACTCATCCACTCACCCACTCACTCATCCACTCACCCACCCACTCATCCACTCACCCACCCACTCATCCACTCACCCACCCACTCATCCACTCACCCATCCACTCACCCAGCCACCCACCCACCAACTCACACACCCACTTATTTCCCATACAGCTACTCACACAGCCTCTCACCCATCCATACAGCTACTCACACACCCAGTCACTCGCCCATGCAGCCTCTCAACAGAGCCACTCACTTATACAACCACTCATCCACTCACACACCCATACAAGCACTCACATAGTCACTCACTCTCCATTACAGCCACTCACACAACTAATCTGTTGACCAAACACCCTCTCAAACAGCCACTCAGTCACCCATACAGCCAATTACCCACTGTCACTCATTCTTACACCCGTATTCCTTCAGAACTGCATCAGCCCACCATCATTGCACTGTTTACCTCCCGTCTTGACTACTGCAACGCCCTGTACCTTAACATCAATGCAGTATCACTGAATAAGCTCCAGGTGGTACAGAACGCAGCAGCAAGACTGATTCTAAACATTCCCAAACATCAGTCCGCCAGAGAGGGGATCCGTACCTTACACTGGCTCCCTATCAGGAAGCGTATCTCCTTCAAGGTCCTGAGCACAGTATACAAGGCCATGCATAATAAAGGTTTGCCCCAACTTAAATCCTTGTTTCAATGGTACACTCCAGGGAGGACCTTGAGATCATCCACACAGAAAAAACTGCTCTCGCCCAGATTTCGCAGGTCCAGATGGGGCGGCCGCTCCTCAGCGGCCGCCGCCAAGCTTTGGAACTCACTGCCCCCTTCCATTGCCAACGCAGGCTCTCTCTCAGTCTTCGGGGAAACTTCTGAAAACATGGCTATTCTCCTCTTAATGGGCTGATTGCGCTTCTCTCTTTGCTTTTGTCTGCCCAGCGCCTGGACACCTTCGGGTATAGTGCGCTTTACAAATGCCATCCTATCCTATCCTTACACCCACTCACTCTCCCCTACGGCCCCCTACGGCCACTCACGGCCCCCTACGGCCACTCACGGACCCCTACGGCCACTCACGGACCCCTACGGCCACTCACGGACCCCTACGGCCACTCACTCACCCCTACGGCCACTCACCCACCCCTACGGCCACTCACCCACCCCTACGGCCACTCACCCACCCCTACGGCCACTCACCCCTACGGCCACTCACCCACCCCTACGGCCACTCACTCTCCCATCCAGCCACTCACACACCCACGAATACAGCCAGTCACACAACCACTCCCACACCATACAGTTGCTCACACACCTACTTATTCACCCCTACAGCCACTCACACAGATATAGAGCCACTCAGACATCCACTCACACAGACACACACACACAGCCACTCACATAATATATGTTAGAAATAGTATCACTCAGTAGTACACAAAGTATAGTAATTTAACTTTTGTAGTACCTTAGTATGTATGTTTAACACTCAAACTTTTTGAAAACACTCACAATCACTGGTTGATGTCATCTGTGTTGTCATGAATGATGTCACTGACCATGTCATGAGTGATGTAATATGTGAGGTCATAAACAGAGCATTGCGGGGACGTAAGTTATATTTAGCTCAGGTAACTATAACTGCTGAATTTCACTGGTTTTGTATGAGTGAATTCTGAGCATAACTAGAACGTCCCTGTAACCTTGTTTTTTTCAGTGAATTTCTAAGGTTTTTTTAAATTCTATTTCCTAACTATATCGTCCCTGTAAACTTTGTTTTTTTCTGTGAATTTCTCTTTTTTATTTAACGTTAATTATAATACCCATTGCAATGCACGGTAGGGGGAGTAGGGGTGAACACAGGGCCTGGCATTGCACTGCCCCCACCCAAGCTTGCTGCTCCTGCCCCCCCTCCATGCCATCCATTGTCCAAGTCTGTGCCCTTGCTTCCTCGTTACAGTCCTGTATGACCGTTGTTCTTCCACTGCCCTTCCCGCCTTTTCTGAGCAGTTGGCTTGCTGCCCCATCCAATTCCTCCCTATCCTTTGTTGTCTGAATCCATGCACTAGCCCCCTCCCTCCTGCCATGCATGGTCCTATGTGCTGCCACTGCCCTCCATTTAGCTTGATGTCCCTGCCCACTCCTGCCCTCTGTTGCCCAATTCTATGCCCCATCATTGCTCTCCTGCTTAGCCTCTGTGCTTAGCTTGCTGTCCCTACTCTCCTTCCCCCTGACCTCCTATGTCTGTGTGCATGCCCCTGCTCCCTCTTTTTTTGACCACCATGTTCCATGGATCTGCCACTGCTCCTCCTATGTACTCTGAGTGTTCTCTTGAACTGCTACTGCCCCTCCCACCTGCCTAGCATGGTCAGATGGCTGCCACCTGTCCCTGCAACCTCCACCCTGCGTGTCTGAGTTCCATGCCCTTATCCCCTCCCTCCTGTTCTCCATGGTCCATTTTTCTGCGACCCCCTTCTACCCTCCATGCTCTGTTGTGCTGCAACTGCTCCTTCTGCCTTCCTTTCGTGGTCTGTTGTGAAGCCCCTTCCCGTGGCCTCTCTTGTCTGTGTTCAGCCCCTGCCCCTCCCTTCTGTCTTCCATGGTTCTTTGTGCATGCCCCTGCCATCTCCTTCTTGCCCACCATGGCCATTGTGCTGCCACTAATCCTCCCGCTTGATATGCATGGTCTTCTGTGCTGCCACAGCCCCTCCCACCTGCCCTGTGAGGTCAGTTTGCTGCCCCTGACCCCTCCCACCTTCCCTCCGTTGTTTGTGTGTATGCCATTATAGTATCACTGTTGCCCTCCGTGGTCAGCTTGCTTCTTCTGCCCTGCCCCCGTTCTCCCTGCCTTCGGTTTTCCATGTGCCGACCCCTGTCCCCTCACTCCTGCCTTGTCTGGTCCATTGCTGTGCCCCTGCCCCCTCCCTCCTGCCCTACATGGTCTGTTATGCTGCAACTGTTCCTCCTGTCGGTCCGGTATGGTCAGCTTGCTGCCCTTTCCTCTTTCCCCTCTGTTGTCCTTGTGCATGGCCCTATCCCCTCCCTATTGCTTTCCATGGTCCCCTGTGCAACACTGCCATCCTGCTTGCCCTGTGTGGTGTATTGTGCTGCTTCAACACTTGATGCCTACCCTGTAAGGTCACTTTGGTGCCCCTGCCCATCTCCCTCCTGCCCGCTGTTATCCGAGTCCATGCCCCTACTCATTTCTCCTGCCCGTCGTGATCTAATGTACCATACTTCCCTACGTTTTTTACTTGGTAAGAGGGAGATTTTGAAGAAAAAAAACCTGGGTAATTGATTTTTCCTATTGACTTACATTTAAAAAGAGGCAATTTTAGGCAGTAGACAGATAAAATAAAGCCCTTACCGGTAGTCTCCTGCCTGAATCAGGTCTGTTGGTATCTATGGTTGTACTGCCACTGCCTCTTCCTTCTGCCCTCAATGGTCTGTTGTATTGCCACAGGCTCTCTTGCCTGTCCTGCGTGGGTTTTTTGTTGCCCCTGCCCTCCATGGTCCGTTGTGCTGCCACTGCCCCTCCCGCCTGCCCAACTTGGTCAATATGTTGCCTTTGGACCCTCTTCCTTCAATTATCCAAGTCTGTGCCCCTGACATCTGCCTCCCAAAAGTGTTCTAATGAGCAACTAGATTTCTAACATTCTATATTTATTACAAAAGTGTGGCATCTTGATGTAATCAAAACTGTAATACCTAGAACATTTCCTTTATAAATTATAAAAATGAGTGTCTTCTTTCTATAGAAATTATGGTTAGTGCTCTAAAAAACTAAAATGAGGACATGTTTTCTGAGTTCTCAAATAGCCACAAAGCACTTTTAAATTATTTGCATCTTTTTGTTTTTATATCCAGTTGATCACTTGATTATATGTTACACTTAGGGGAGCGGATGTGCCGTTACGGCCAGAGCTACAGACTTTGCAACTGGGGAACCAGTAGGAGTTTCGGAGTCAGCTCGACAATACTGTGATTCTGGGCAAATCACTTAATCTCCCCATGCCTAAAACCAAAATTAATGTGTCCTTGTGTAATGTTACTGATGCTCATTTAAAGCACTCCAATACCTTCAGGTCAAGTCTGCACTATATAAAGACTTTATATTGAAACTAAATTCTGTTATCACCCTTTATACGTTCTCCTTTTTGTGATCCTCAAAACCTGCCATTCACTACAATGCATTTCAATGGGGGTGCTATCATGTATATTGGTCCCAAGATGGCTGGCAACACTTCCTGGTTGAAGTGTTAGCAGCCAATCAGATCCCACAATGAGATCTGTGCTTAGGCTCCACCTAGATATACACATTTGGTTTTCCTTTAATATCTCCAAATTTGGTGTAATGGATGGGAAACGCACTTTTTTGACCATATATATATCAGCTATAATAGTCATGCCATTGCGAAATCCAGGAACAAATGATGTGGCTGGAACTCAGCATGCCAACGGCAGTTTATTGATGATACTTGTCATATTTGCTCTAGTAAATATGGTTAAAATTCATTAAAGATGGTTAAAAAAAATCAATTTATATTGACGTACAATCAAATGGATAAAGTAATTGGATGCAACGTTCAGTTGGTGGATAATTGGTAACCTGCACCAGCTATCCCTTTGTAACTGTGATATTAAGTTAGTGTACATGGACTTCCTCAAGACAGTTAAGACCCCGGGTGGGGATGGTCTGCCAGCTGAACTTTACAGGGCTCTTCCAGATAGTATGGCCGACAAATTGCTTCGGATGTACCAGGAGGCCCTGGAGAGGGGAGTGCTCCCTGCATCCATGCGTGAATCGCTAATACTTAAACCAGGGAAGGACTCTCTGGACGCAGCCCCTTAGCGTCCTTTGTCCTTATTAAATGTGGATCAAAAGATCCTCAGGCAAATACTGGCAAAATGTTTATATTGTCACCTCTCAAAACTGGTCCATCCTGACCTATCTGGATTCATCCCCTGCAGAAATACTCTTTGCAGCCTACGACAGCTGGTGCACGTCGTTCATGCACACTGTCTGGATTATGATCAATATGCCCTTGCCTTCCTACATATAGAAAAGGCGTTTGATTCAGCCATCTGTGAGTATATGTGGCTGGTATTTGGCAAAATGGGGCTGGGTCCCAAGTTTATCGCATGGATAAAGCTGCTCTACGCACAACCACTGTCTCAGGTGTGTATGGGATGCCTGATGTCGGAGGTGACACATCAGCAGCGGGTAACCTGACAGATGCCTCCTGTCCCCTCTGCCGTTCGCCCTGAAAATGGAGCCGGTGCATGCAGGTTGTGACAGGTGTTGCATGGTTAGGGAATTCAGGTGGGGCAGACGAATCATGTTGTGTCCTTGTATGTTGATGATGCCATGGTGTATGTGCATAAACCATCCATTTTGGCCCCGATCCTGTTAAATGTGATGAGGGAATTTGGTGAGGTCTCTGGCCTTCATGTCAACAAGTCAAAATCTGCATTGTTCCCACTGTGTCAACTGAAAGGTATAGAGGCTGCCCAGCTACCTGAGTCAGGAATACCTTGGAACACTGACAGGGTTCGTTATCTCGGCATGTTTGTAGCATATGGGGCACAGCAGTGCCACACTTTAAATACTGGGCACGGGATTGTTAATCTTAGACTGTCCATTAAATTTTGGAATACACTCAAGTTCTCCGTGATGGGGAAGGCTGCCCTAATCAAAATGGTCGTGCTGCCCTGGTGCCTTAATGTTTTGCAGGGAACTATGCGCAAGATTCCCCGGAATGTTTTTCGGAAGCTGGATAGGATCCTGGTGGACCTATTATGGGGAGGGAAACGATGCAGGGTTGGACTTGCCACGCTGAAGCTGCAATGGGAAACGGGAGGTATGGAAGTACCCAACTTCAATCTGTATTATCTTGCATCGCACTTACAGCATGCTGTACACTGGCTCGATGATGAACCTAATTGGGAGAAATCCGTATTGACCGGTACTTTTGGGAGAGACAACCTAGGATCTCTATTGCTATGTGCCACACATACTGCGACTGGTGTGCAGGCTCTGGGAGTGGGTAGTGCTCTGCAGGGCGCCTTATGCGCTGGAACTGGAGGTGTAGAAAATCTGACCCTGTGCACAAATAGCTCGGACCATGTCCATAACCTGCTGGCGGGGAGGTTTGTCACCTTAGATAATTTATATCCATCGGGCCGGTTTACAATCCTACAGGTAGCAACAGAGACATTTGGTTTGGGTAGTGGTCAGTTTTCCCACTATCAAATAACAAAGTGGAGAGGAGGAGGAGGAAGCACGGGTGCTCGTTCGTCTCCCCTGGTCATAGATATATATAAACAAAGAGAACGAGCTTAGAGCTGCGCTCTAGGTAACCCAATCATCAGGGTAATTGAGAATAAGCCTCCTTGGCTGGGAAACCAGTATGTTTTTTAGAAGAACCCTCAACTGCCAACCTAATTGGTGGCATGCTTCATCATCTGGTTCCCACCCAGGAAGCAGAGTGCCTCCTAGGTGTGCTTCGACGCCTGATTACAGCGGAGCTGGTTTTTATTTTTGTGTCATTTTTTGTGAATAGTGGATACCGTGAGAGTGGACGGTTAAAACTACCTCTAGGGTACCCAATCCTTTATTATATGGTCCCTGAGGTAGGGTTAAAAGAAAGTTACTTGGACGTGAGTGAGACAAGTGGTCTCGCATGTCTCCTCAAAGATGTGTGAAAAGTGAGAAGTTTTTGTGAAGTGGTCTACATGTTTCAGCCAATAAGTGTCAGATTAAATGGCTTTTTTCAGGACCCGTGGCTCAGAGTGAACCCTGAGCTTACGTAAACCATGCACACACGCTAAGGTGTGCATAGGAATGTAAGGTGCTTGACTTGCGGATTTCACCGTCTGAGTTTCTGTACTTGGATCACAAGCGCTTCTCGTGACATATATCCTGGCGGGAGGCGGTGCCCATTGTCACACTTTCATCAAGGTCAGCTGTCTACGGTTAAACCTATTGGGTCCTCTCTTCCGGGGTCTCAGCTTTTTTTCCACTATGCCACGATGGCGGCAAGGGAAATGTGGGCGGGGTTCATGAATGCCACTGAGCCCACTCAGACACTTCTTGCACTGCTGACATTGGCGGGTGGTCGGAGGCTTATTGCTCATATATACCAGTCCCTGCCGGCTGATAGGCCTATGTCTCCCCTTATGGTTAACGAGACGTGGCATAAGATCAGTGAGTTCCCGATAACAGCTGAAGAATGGACTAGGATACACAGGGGGTTTTCGGGAGGTGCCTGCCAACGCACAGTTTAAACTCACTCAATTCAACTTAGTACACAATACATACCTTTCACCCAAGTATCTGCACGATATACCTCTATAGAAACGCGAGCTGCACTTGCTGGGGGCAAACACCGGCGGTCTGCTTTTATGTTCTGTGGAGCCATTCGCAGATTGTATGTTATTGTGATGGGGTCCTGTGGCACCTACATAACACTACTGGATGGGCAATACCTTGAACTGAAATAATGCCTACTGGGGTTGATACCTGCTTAAAAAAAAAAAAACATCTCCTTAGGAAATTTGCACTCCTTGGATTGACTGGCCAAATGACGTATAGTCATTAGATGGCCAAACCGGAAGCCCCCCGGCACCTGAATGACTCCCGGATATGCTGGAATGGACTGGGGCAGAGGAGGCACACATGAAAAAAGTGAGGCACGATGATAGACTGGTGGATGGCCTGTTGGCATGGGGAGCCATGGTACTGGACCTTACTGGTGTGGCCGCTGCTGCCTTTATGGCTGTGGTGAGCGGCAGTGACGAGTGATACTCAGACGTTGTGCTCGCAGACTATATAGCTCTTCAGAGAGGTTTAGCTTTGTCCAAACATAAGGGAGCACCCAGTATAAGTCAAAACAATACCCTTTCAGGCATAGAGTGCCGCATAAATTATGCAAAAAAGAAGCAGAGAACTCTGGGTAGTTTCCAAGTTTAGGTGGAGAGTAGCTCCTGTAGAGAGCACCATACAACACCAGCGACACTTTTAAGTTTGCTCACCTCAAATGTCTGCTTTTCAATCAAAGTTTTTAAGCATGGGAATAGCACAGTGCCATCCACGCCGAGATAGAAAGGGACAAAGTCTTTAGCCTCTCTGAAGAGCTATAATGACAGCAAAACACGTGTCACTGGTTGCTTCTATTCATTCCAGGTTGGCTTGCATGGTATTTTACCAATCCAAAGCTGTAATACTGTGCCTGGAGTGGTAAAAGGCTTTTGTCATTTTACTGCTCGACGTGGATGGCACTGTGCTAATCCTATGCTTAAAGACTTTGCTGTAGAAATGGCAAAAGACTTTGTCCCTTTCTATCTCGACCCATGTCATTGGTGAAGTAATATGTGAGGTCATAAGCAGTGCATTGTGGGGGTGTAAATTATAGTTAGCTTGTGTAACTCTAACTGCTGAATATCTATGGTTTTATACGAATAAAAGCTGAGCGTAACTAGAACATCTCTGTAACCTTTGTTTTTTTTAAGTGAAATAATATATATGTTCGAGGCATGTGAGCTGTAGATCCCATGCTGTGCATAGCTCGCCATCTAGTGTTGGGTCCGGATGTTTGCACTTTGTTTTTCTTCGAAGAAGTCTTTCCAGTCACGAGGTAGGTGACTCCTCCTTTCGGTGATAGTGCGCATGGGCATCGACTCCATCTTTAGATTGTTTTTTCCGCCATCGGATTCGGATGTGTATTGCTGTTCTCCGGTTCGGCACCATTTCTCGGACCCCTCCGACTCGCAATCCACTACCCTCGACGGTATTGTTATCGATCGCGGTTTTCCATTTTTCGCGTATCGTCTCATCTCAAAATAACTTCGATCAGAAAACTTGTGGCGGGCAGTCGGGCCTACCCGCGCCGACAGCGCTAGCAGTCGATGGAACGGACTCCTTTCTAACTCTGCCCCGCGTGTCGTGCTAAATTTCCACGCACCGACTTGCACGAAGTGTGCAACCTCTGCCTGTCCCCAGAACACGACGAGAAAGACTGCGACGCATGCCGATCGTTTCGATCGAAGAAGACGCTTCGTGACCGTCGGGCTCGACGTCACGTGATGCAACATCAAAGCGCTTCCGCACCGGACATCCTCGGTGAAGATTCGACACAGAACATCACGCTCAAGGAGCCGAGGAAGAACTACATATCTCCGTGTCCAAAGCCGACTCCGACATGGAAGAAGAGGAGCAGGTTGCTCTGGGTCAACGTACCGTGAGTAAAGATACCCCCTTGCCCCCTCAACAAACAAAGAAAAAGGCTTCGGTCCCTCCTCTGCCGTCGGGCTAAGGTCGGTACTGACAAAAAGTTTGACGCCCCGCCCTCGGGCCCAGCACCGAAACACAAAGAAAAGCCTTCCGGCTCGAGTCGGCCCCATATCGGTGCCCAACCAACACCTTCGGCAACGAAACCCAAACCGAAACATCTCTCTGTGACAATCCCATCGTTACCGAAGAACCCACCTTCGGCACCGAAAAGTTCGGAACCGAAACCTTCGACGCCGAAACCGGCGAGTAAGGACAAGGACACTCCGTCTAAAGAGCCTCGGCCCGATGCCCCGCCGTCAGATCCGAAACAGAAAAAGCTGGTGATAAACCCAGATACGGGGCATATCCATGCCATCCTTCCAAAAAAACGGAAAATAGACCAGCTAGGGGATTACCACATTCCTCTCAAAAAGACAAGTGTTGGTACTAACCCTTCTCCACCTTACATTCCAACTCCTTCTCCCACTGATCCCAACTTACTTATTACACCCACAAATTCACCACCACCACTATCACCTGACCCACAGGATGATGGGGATGGGGATCAGGATAGACCAGAGGACATTGACCCCTGGGAGGATTATCACTCTGACCCAAACATTGATAATGACCTTGATCTATATCCGTCCAGACCCTCGCCACCTGATGATAACATTGGCTATATTGAGCTACTTAACAGAGCTGCTCAATATCACGGGGTGGAGCTGCATAAAGAGCCGTTAGAAGAGGACTTTCTATTTGATACCCTAAGTTCTACTCAGAAAACCACTCATACACTGCCAATGCTTAAAGGGATGTTAAATCACGCAGATGAAATATTCAAAGATCCTGTGAGGGCAAGAATAATTACACCTAGGGTGGAGAAAAAGTATAAACCTGTACCTATTGACCCCACTTACATCAAAGGTCAGTTGCCCTTAGACTCTCTTGTGGTTTCCAACGCTCGCAAGAGAGCTAACTCACAGACCACAGGTGAGGCCCCTCCTCCTGACAAGGAGTCCAAGCTAATTGATGCCTCGGGCAAAAGAGTAGCTTCCCAAGCGGCCAATCATTGGCGCATTGCTAATACCCAAGCTTTGTTGTCCCGATACGATAGGGCTCATTACGATGAGCTAGAAAAGCTCATGCAATTCCTCCCTGACGAACATAAGGCTAGGGCGAATGATCTTATTCAGGAAGGCAAACTCATTACTAATACTTCCATCAGATGAGCCCTAGACGCAGCAGACACGGCAGCTCGTGCAGTAAATACTAGCGTACTACTACGCAGGCATGCTTGGTTGTGAATCTCAGGATTCAATCCTGAAGTGCAAACCTCCATTCTCAATCAACCGTTTGATAAAGAACATCTCTTTGGCCCAGCAGTTGATACCTCGCTGGAGAAAATGAAAAAAGACACGGAGGTCGCAAAGTCCAGGGGGCTTTGCACATCTACAAGTAGGGGTTCCTTTCGTCGCTTCTTTTACAGGGGTGGCTCCAAAAGTGTATCCACAGAAACTCCCTCCTCCTCTTACAAGGGTAACAACCAATCGCCCTCATCAAGAGGCTATTTTAGAGGAGGTTTTAGAGGAAACAACGGTAAGGGAAGAGGCAGAGGCAACTCCACACGCACTTCCCCTGCAAACAAACAGTGACTTCCTTCAGGTACCCCCTGATCATTCCACTCCTGTCGGGGGACGTCTCTCTCAATTCCTACCTGTCTGGAATTAAATCACCTCAGACCAGTGGGTACTACAAATTATCCAATATGGTTACTGCCTGGAGCTTACAGACATTCCCCCAAATATTCCTCCAAGAACACATACAATGTCACAAGAACATATCACCCTGCTCAGGCAGGAGGTTCTCTCTCTGTTGGAAAAACATCCTATAGAGCCAGTCCCCTTACAATACCAAGGGACCGGGGTATACTCCCTGTACTTCTTAATTCCCAAAAAAAGATGGTTCTCTCAGGCCGATAGTAGACCTCAGAGAACTAAATCTATACGTTCAGTCGGACCATTTTCACACGGTCACACTTCAGCAAGTACTCCCACTACTTCAACAAGGCGACTTTCTATCCACTCTGGACTTAAAGGACACCTATTTCCATATCCGCATACACACTGCTCAACGCAAATACCTCAGGTTTGTGGTAGAGGGCCAGCATTATCAATTCAAGGTTCTCCCATTCGGAGTAACTACTGCACCCAGGATTTTCACCAAGTGCTTGGCAGTAGTCGCAGCTCATCTACGAAGACAAAAGAATCACGTTTTCCCATACCTAGACGACTGGCTCATAAAAGCTAGCTCGCAACAAAGCTGCCTACGCCACACTAAAAAAAAAAAGAAAAAAAAAAAGTGCAACTACTCCACGAACTTGGGTTCACCGTAAAGCTGACAAGTCTCATCTACAACCATCCAACATACAGGTGTATCTATGAGCCACAATAAACACTCCAAAAGCTCCAGCGTGTCCCAACCCAGCCAGAATCCGCAACATGCAGACCCTAATCTCTCAGTTTCGGCCCCAACACTCATTACCAGCTCGAGTGTTCATGCAATTACTAGGAATGATGGCGTCTTGCGTAATGTACGATTAGGATGCAAGACTTCAAATGCGTCCTCTCCAAGAATGTTTAGCACGTCAATGGAACCAGGCTCGGGGTCGGTTATCAGATCTAGTGTTGGTGGACGGCCGCGCACATCGCTCTCTGCAGTGGTGGAATACACAAAACCTTTCAAAAGGACGGCCCTTCATCGACCCGGTTCCACAGATAGTACTAACAACAGATGCATCGCTCACTGGCTGGGGAGCTCATCTCCAAAAACATACCATTCAGGGCATGTGGACTCTGCAACAAAGGCAGCTCCACATAAACCATCTAGAGCTGCTAGCGGTTTTTCCAG